>JAJQWJ010000002.1:37496863-38728738 GCA_023637945.1 Phaethornis superciliosus | reverse complement strand
GAAGGTCTGCTTTTTTTCTCTTTTCCTGGGTTCTCCTAGCACCCTTTAGGCCTTCATTCTGGTCCAGAGTGCTTAACTAGCTAACACTAGTATGTGAGGAATGTAAGTCCCTAACTCTTTTGTGCCCCTAAATCTGTGCCAGAGGTTTGTCCCAAGCTAGTGCCATATGGTACCCCCTATAACTACCCTTCTGACTCCTGCACCAGCATACTTTGTGTCAGGTTGAATTGCATGCCTTCCAGGTCTGTGAGCCCAGTATGCCCCAGTATTGATTGCTCTCTTACTGCTTTCTCAGCAGTCCCATCCCTTTGAAAACACCACTTGCCACATAATCAAGAGATAGGCTTTTCTGTAAAGAAGAGGTTTCACAATGGATAAATCTACCTTCACTGCCTCCATCTTGTTGAAAGTTCACGTATTTTCAGTCTCAAACATCATGCCATGTATCCTTCAGAAATGTATACACTTCCACTCATCTTAGGAGGTTCTCCTTTCCTTAGTTTTACCCTAACATAGGTTTGCCACCTCTCAGTGACTTCAGTCCATATCCCTTCATGGTTTTGGAGCAACCTATCCAAAGTATATGCACACGGAAGCTGCCAATGGTTGAGCAGAAGCTGATATTCTGATGTAGGCATTCAAATAACCTTTGGAAGTGCTAATGACCTGTCTAAGAAAATAAAGAACAAGTATTACTTTTATCCTCTTGCTAAATCAATTCTCCTGATGGTGGCAGAAAACAAAACACTAAATTAAGGGTGTGTATGGCAGCCAGGAGGGTGAGCAGTTCTGTGGCAGCAAATGTATAGATGCAGGAAAGACATGGTTGTGATGATGAGAAAGAACAAAATTTGTCCTGGGCTGAATAAACTATCCTGGGACATCCAAAAGGAGGAGCTAGGGGACAAACATAGCTGCTGCTGAGGTCACAAATGCTCGTATAGACTCAGAGAAGGCCAATGTTGGCCACAGTGAACATCAGTAACTCCTCCTCATTCAGAAGTTCCTGCTACCTCAGACTTAGCCTTTCTGACCCCCATCATATCCCATCCTAAACACCTCCACTCCCAGAAACATATTCAAGGCTCTCTCAAGCTGCTAAGGAACAATTCCTAGTAGAGCAAGTGTTGCCTGCAGGAGATACTGTATGAGATTCTTCTTACAACCTGATCCTTGACAAGAATTTGGGCAGCACCCATCTTTCACACCTTCACTTCAAGTGTGTCTGGAAACGGTTGCTGTGTCCAGTTCTATTCAAGATTTTATTTCCTTTTTGCCTCTGTTATTCAAACACTTTCTACTTTTCATTTGTTTCCAGCTGAGAGCCTTATTTGGAAGCTTTCACAGCAGGGCTGGATGGCAGCAGAAATGTTCAGGGTTGAAATTTCAAATATTTCAAAGCCTGGGGCAAAAAGCTGAAGAGCTGCAAAGGATGGGACAGCACAGCTGGGATTTTAAAGCCAGTAGGGCCAGGCTCCAAGAATGGGATACAAAGGGCTTCAAGGGGAAACAGCAACTGGGAACAGGAAAGTCAGAGTAAAGCTGATTTACTGTTCATCTCTGACATATGCATGATTTCAAGTTACCGCAAACAGCTGTCAACCACTCAGCAGAAAACAATTAGTCAGGTTGTCCCTGACAATGTGACCCTCCCAGTTTTCACAGGAAACGAGTGAGCTGCAGCTGGTCGAGGGACTGGCTCTATTTCCCAGCCCACCACCATCTGCTCTTTTAGCTCTCTGGTTTTTTGTGAAGAATGCAGCATGCAATGAGGAGCCTGGTTCAGAGGGCAGTTTGGTATCATAGAATCATCAAATCATAGAATTTTCAGGGGGGGGAGGGACCTTTCATCTAGTTCCAACCCCCCTGCCACAGGCAGGGACACCTCCCACCAGATCAGGTTGCTCAGAGCCCCATCCAGCCTGGCCTTAAAAACTTCCAGGGATGGGGTTTCCACCACCTCTCTGGGCAGCCCGTTTCAGTGTTACACCACCTTCACGATGAAGAACTTCTTGCTAATATCTAACCTAAATCTACCCTCTAGTTTGAAACCATCCCCCCTAGTCTTATCACTACCTGACATCCTAAAAAGTCCCTTACCAGCTTTCTTGTAGCCCCTTTCAGATACTGGAAGGCTACAGTAAGGTCTCCTTGGAGCCTTCTCTCCAGACTGAACAACCCCAACTCTCTCAGTCTGTCTTCATAGGAGAGGTGCTCCAGCCCTCTGATCATCCTCGGGGCCCTTCTCTGGACATGCTTCAGCACATCCATGCCTTTCTTGTAATAGGGGCTCCAGAACTAGACACAGTACTGCAGGTAATCCAGCCCCCCAGCATCCTTTTAGACAAGTGGCACTGACATTCTGAAGCCCTACCTGAGGTGGTAATGCAGGAGGTTCTAGCAACAGCTAGATTGCTGCTAAATGCAGCAGACTCATCCAGTGTTAGGGTGATTCAGCAACTCCATCACTCCAAATGGGCTCCGCAGCAGCTTTGTACTTGGCATAACTGCACAGTATCAGGTGGGCAGGAGATATGAAAAATGTGAGTGTTATACGCCTTGCCAGACAGATCAGCCTGAGCAGACAGCAGTAAAATATCTGCAATGATCCATGATGGCTCTTCTTGGGATGGAAAACTGCCAGGTGAGGAGACAGGGAATAAAGAGATCACCCTCCCAAGCTGCTGTTACAAGCAGCACAGCCTTTCCACACACCCTCCATGTCAGCAGAGGGTGCAGGTTGAGAACTTTATGTGTGGCAGGTGTCACCTCCTGACAGATGTAACTACCACCTTCCCAAGCCCAGGCTGACAGGTAAGGCACCAGCAAAAGTTAGGTGCTCACAGGTTTCATATAACCAAGGAAACCTTTATCTTGATGCTCAGCAGCACTGCAGTGCTAATTATCTTGTCCCAGATAAGAGCTACTTCTCACAAAGCTTGTGCAACCAAGGGAGGGAACTGATAACTTTAATGGGCACCACATGTTTTCACCAATTCAACCAGCTCTGACTTCATTAACTCAAGGTCCACTTCCATTGCCTGATGCTCTGCACTGCCTCAGAAGAAAATGAAAGGTACACTTGATGCAGGGATGCCTCATGCTGCTGTATCACTGTGACCAGGATCAGGACTGCCTTCCTTCTGCTCCTGCAGCTGTCCCAGGGCAGCTTGAATGCTGCATAGCTTTTGCACAGTGGGGATCTTAATGATGGTCAGGTGAATCTCTGTGAGGAAATTTTCTGTAGCTACTAGCTGATCTTGGGACGGGAAAGCTACAATTCAACACCAGCCCACTCTGGAAGCTGGCTCTGGAAACACCATGTTGCTTCTGAACTAACAATTCATGTGGTACAGGACAGGCAAGGGGCAGGATGGACTTCCATCTGATGATATACCTGCTCCTGAATTTGCTCAGATCCGTTCTTCCAGGTAATGAAATATTAGTGATCACAGAACTAAACTAAACCTAATTTAAATGCAGGCTTTAATAGTGGGGGCAACTTCTTCAGAGCAATTGTGCAAATGACCACAAATTTTTGAAGGCAAAGGGCTCCTGGTACAACCTGTTTGCCAGCTCACCCTTATTGTTGCCTTCCTGAATGGGCCATGAGGGACCCATCAGTTCTGCTGCTGTTCTTGGCTCTGAGAGTAAGAAGATATTCACAAGAACCAAGACAACCATTTATATGAGCTGCCATTTCTACAGACAGACAACTGGCATATGCAGTAAAGCACACGCAGGCCATTTTCTGCCTCCACTGGGACAAGCATCAGTGCTGTGACACCAATACAATCTGGCTTGTGGCAACTGGTTCTCAAATTGGCTTCCACTGTTGGACACCTTTTTATTTGCAAACTAGCAATTTTTCTGAATTTCCACCATGAAATGACTGCAATCAAAATGGGAAAGATTCTTGTATATTAAAAAGTGTAATACCAGGTATATATTTAAAACATTAAAAATTACCAAAGACACAAAAGAAGCAGCTTTTATTAGCTTTCAGAATTGCCTCAAGGCAAGTACTTTTTCTATGTGCTGTACTACTATGGCTCACTCATGGGAATTAGCATTTGCAAGATGAAATAAAAGAGTGAATTTAGGATTTATGGCCGGAAAATGTCAATGTAATAAAATTTAAACGGCTGTGCATTAGGCAGACCACTGCCTACAGGAAAGATGCCAGCTTTCCCAATTTAACCTACTGAGCATGTGTAGTACTAGTCCAAATGACAGATCAGATGCAGGCTGAGGGGATCTGTGCATTATTCCCCATTGCGTTTTTAAATAATTTCAAAAACATTAGTCATAAAATCAGTCAAGATCCTAAATTATTGTGTGATACATTTCAAATAACTGCAATGGAACTACAATTAAAAGTAAAGGTGGGGTTTTTTTTCATTTCTCACTAATGTCCCTGAACTTATTTTTCCAGGCTCCAAGCTGGAAACAAGAACAGGAACTGATGAATCCCCACACATAAGAGTGCACTAACTTGTTGCTTCATACTTGAAAGTAACACCTATGTACTATATTATTTTTATTTGGGCAAACAAACAAAAACAAAAAGTCTGGGTCACATGAAAAGCCCATTTCTTACAATAAAATTCATTAATGCTCTTCTTACATAAGTCAGTATAGTTTTCTCTAGAATCATAGGTTACAATAAGAAAGGAAGTGATGCCAAAACATTCACTGCTTTTATTTTCTGGGGATTCGGGGGCAGATTTTTTTTTCTCCAACAACACTGTGTGAAGAATGAGCATGTGACTTGGATCTCATTTTTTATAATCCATTCATCACTGCTTGTTTACAAATTGCTACATTATTACAAATCAGGCTAACAATTTGGACTTTACTTAATAATAATCCCCTGAGGAAGAAATAAAATACAGAAAAACAGTGCAAGTGGTGACCATGTTAAAGGCTGGATTTTTTAGAGAAAAGGTGTTTTAATGAGTCAACAAATTGACAATGAGTTTCCACAACTCCAGCTCATTCAAAAAGGCCAGATGTCTCAATGTTTTAGTTTTACATGTACTTTTGCTCTCACTTTCCCTGTTCTTCTATAAAGAATTTAAAACCTTGTTAACTTTTTTTTTTTTTTAATTGAATTAATTCAGGTGATCCTTGAGATCTCTCTCAAATTGCTACTCTGGCTGTGCCATATAAGCTTTCATGACTAACAGTGTTCTATCACTGCTCTGTCTTTGGTTTCAAGCATAATGTAGAAAGAACTCGGCAACCACGAGATTAAGGAATATATAAAAACATAAAGTGAAGCCTGCAACCTGTTTGCATTGTTCATGATAAAGTTTTATTTATTGCCCAGAACCACTGTCCCCTACAGCTTTTGCCACTTCGTACTCCTAGATGCACTCCAAAGATGATCAGCAGCTTCCTATACAGGTGCCCAGCTGGACTGGCCTGGAATCCATAGGACTGTGTACAGGACATTCATCAATGGTGCCCAAGAAAACTTCCCTGGACATTCGTCTGTCTACTGACAAATTGCTGGAGTGATCCCACTAACCATTCTTAAAATTTCCAGAGCTGGTCTGCAAGTTAAACTGGGGCAGGGATTTGGTGAGACACTGGAAGAGGTTGCCCTGGGGAGCTATGGTTGCCCCATCCCTGGAAATGTTCAAGGCCAGGTTGGATGGGGCTTTGAGCAACCTGATCTACTGGGAGGTGTCCCTCCCCATGCAGGGGGCTTGGAAATATATGATCTTTAAGGTCCCTTCCAACAAAATCCATACTTTGATTGCACTATGACTATTAAGCCACCATTTTGGTGTAGTCCCTGTGTTTTGGATGCCACCAGCACAGACATGGACTCTGACAGCACCAGCTGGCCTCAGTACTGGAGCAGAGCCTTGCAGCCTTGTTTAATTCAGCAGAAGAGGCATAATCTGGGATTCAAATCTTCCCAAAGAGGAAAATCAATTGCTGAACATGAAAACTAGCTGGCTAATGTGGCTCACAGTCCTTCATACAAGGACTTTCACTTCAGGGACAGGCTTCAAGTTTCTTTCTTGCCCCATCTTACACCATCCCCCAACTTCTTGATCTACACACAAAGATGTTTTAAAACATGTGACTAACAGCAGATCTACAGACTTAGGAATGCTGGAACCAGGTTGTTTTTTCTTTCTCTTGGTAAATATATAATGAAGGAGAGTTCCGTTCCTGCATATGCTTTCCAGGTAGATTTTACTCATATTCCTCTTGTCAGTGGAATGAAGATGCACAAAACCATCACTTATTTTAAATGTACAAACAACCCATGTTTTTTCTTCTTACAAATCACAGTGTGTTTACTCTACTCCAACCCTTCTTCGTATCACCACATCACAAACCGTGACAGTTCTTTTGGGTCAGAACTGATGAATTTGTGATACACCTCCTCAGTTTCATATTGCGCAGCAACCTATTGAAGGTAATTCAGCATTTTTTAAATTTTTCTGAATTATTAACATTGTAGTAAGATTGTCTTTCATTAGACAGCTAGAGCCTATTATGCATTTCTAAAACTAAATTTTACTGTTTATTTACAGTAATGTTTTGATAGGAGAAGGTGAATTTTAAACCCAGAAGAATGCTGGATAATGAAAAGAAGAAAGCGGGAGAAGGAAAAAAGAAGGAGGGAGGCCAAGACCAATGTGGGCTCTGCCCACCATTTCCCCTCTGCAAGAAGAGAGATACAAGATCAAGGTACTCCCCTACAGAGAAAAATGGAAACATGAGACACTAAAAGTACATCATCTTGAGCCTCTGTGATAGCATTTCCAAAGAGAAACTGGGCATTTCACATAAAGTTTTGAAATCAAAATTTCCAGAGAGAAATAAAATCCCCACCTCAAGACAAAGTAAATCAAATCAGATTTTTCTTTTTTTGTATAAACTTTTCATAGGGAAAGAAGTTGGATTCCAGTTTGTTAGGCTGGGATTTTTTTGGTTTTGGTTGGTTGGTTGGTTGGTTTGGTTTTTTTTTCCATTTTAAAAAACTTTTAAATAAGTTAGGGAATGGGAGAAAATAGCTGCAAACTTTTTAATAGAACCTGAAGGAATTCCAGTCTCACCCCACAAAATTTTTACCTGCTGGCCTAAGTATGACTGTCTACATGGCATTATTTTTGTCACTGATATTATTCACAATAGGCAAGCAACCATTGTTCTCCACTTTTCAGAGTTCTAGAGGTACCCAGGGACATCTGAGACTCATGTAGAAATATGACAGATTGTGCCCTGACTGCTTCTGTAGAATCTCTTCACCTGGCTCAAAATAATGACCTGCACAGTGGAGTCAGGGTCTTGAGACAGGGCTGCAGCAAGTGCCACAGTGAAGTGATGGATGGTGCCAGTTTCAGAAGACAATGCGTGGCCAGCCTTTGCTTCAGTGCCAAGTATCTGCAAGTCCTGAGGTAAGAGATTACTTTTCTGGATATGATTCAGGTTTTTCTCCTAACCCCATGGGGTGTGAGCTGCACTGAGCCATTTTTGGCTATTTAGATGCCCTGCTAGAAGTCCTTGCCAGCTCCTCAGTCTGCTCACAGTTCAACCTTATTGGTGAACTTCAAGGAAGGGTACACAGATACCTTTGAGTATCTTGCATCTTGTAGCTAGCACCACTTTGTTCCCCAAACTTGCTCTGCTGTCTTCAACACTTTGTATGGAAAGCTTAAATGTCTTTCTTTTGAAATTCTGCGTTTGAAATCTCCATGACCTGAGATCCAGGTGTTCTGGCAGCACACACACAACACCTTGACCCCAGCTCTTGCAGGGCTTTTCAGCTGCATCCTCTGGGCGTTATGTCCACGCATTCATATTTCCTGTTTTGCTGACCTATGAGATTTTATTTCACTTTTCAACAGGCTAATAAATCTTCCTGATGAAAAAAAAAAAAACCCAAAAAACAAAAAACAAAACAAAACAACAACAACAAAAAAACCCTTACTTGTTCTTCCTTTTTTTTCTAACCCAGCTTCTGCCGGACTTTAGAAGTTACCACAGCTGAGTTTTGGAGAAGTTCTTAAGGTTTTCTTTTAGCCTGTCGGTGAAACAAGCCAGCCCACTTCTGTATTTGCCTCTGGGACTAAGGCTGGTTTCTTTGCCCACAACTTTTCCCCCAGGCGAGCCCACCCGCACGCAGGGGCACTCCCCCTCCTCCACCGCCTCAGCTGCCGGCAGAGCCATCACACCCCCCACCACCACCTCCCCTTCACACCCCCCACCACCACCTCCCCTTCACACCCCCCACCACCACCCTCCCTTCACACCCCCTTTTCCTCAGCTCCTTCCCCACCTCGTCCCCCTCCCTGCCTCCCCTCCGCACTTCACCCGGCGGAGCTTCGCCTCCCCCCCGGTGCCAGCGGCCTCGGCTCCGCTCCCCACCGCTGCCAGCTCCCCTCCGGTGCCAGCTCCTTCCCCTCGCTCTCTCCTTTCTCTCCCCGCATGCAAATCGAAGCCGGCACCAGGAAGTAAAGCGAGAGGCTGCCAGACAAACGCTGCCGGCCCTGCCAGCCTCCTCTCCCTGCCGCCGGGGCAGCAGCGGCACCGTCACCCCACCCCATCCCATCCCCATCCCCATCCCCATCCCCATCCCCTCCGCCCCGCACCGCCCCGCACCGCCCCACCGGCACCGCCGCCCCCGGGACACCCCTCTCGGCTCCCCGCCGGTCACCGTGGAGTTCACTGCCTGCCGCTCAACTTTCGCACACGGCGAAGTAAGTGCCAGAATTCCCCCCCCCCCCCCCCCCCCCCCAAAAGGACGAGACGGGAGGGGTGGGGGTGGTGAAAGCGGCAGCTCCGGCGATTCTCTGCCTTCTCCCACCGGGAGTTCACCGGGCAGGGCTGGGGGGGTGCCCGGTCCCGCTGCCTGCTTGTCCTCTCCCCTCCCCGGGACGGCACGGAGGGGACAAGGTGGTTTGCAGGGCGGCTTCTGCCTCCCGGAGGAGGTGCTGGTGCCTGCCTGACCTTCCCGGTAGGACTGGATGGGGTCTTGAGGGAAATACGGCATTTAAAAAAAACAAAATCATTCTTAAAAAAGCATGATATACCGCTCTGCTGGGCTTCTGATGTGGTCTTGACGGCTCGGGTGCCTTCTGGCTGTTTCGTGTTGGGAAGTGTGTAAAATGAGCTGATCAAAGTCTGCAGTGGGTGTTTCAAGCCAAGGCAATAGCCTTGATTTAGGAGAGGCAATCTGGCCCCTGGGTATTCCTTCTTGCACTGTTTTTTTATAGGAGAGTAATTCCTGGAGTGCCAAGTTGAAGCTGCTTCCTCTTAACTGTATGTTCAAATGTGCTTTAGCTTTGAGAAAAGGATGAGAAAATGATATTGTGATGTTTGGTGCATGGTGTTTCTTACTGACTACTGCTGCAATAGTACTGTATGCCACAGGGAAAGTCTTGAGGGGGTTTCTCCTTCCAGTTTTAATTTAAGATCTGAAAGTCTGGCTAGATCTCCCTAGCTGATGCTGTACCTTCAATAAAGCAGTTAGGGTTTCTGTTGAAATTGCATCTTTTATGTGTTTGCAGTGAACGGGTTTGCAAGAACTCATCCCCCTGCTTCCATGGCCTCTGTTGGCACTAAAAACCAGAGAGATTAACACTCAGAACTTGTTTAGCCAGATCATACTATTGTGGATATACATAGGGAGCACAAATATTGAGTTGTTGCTCTGTTGTTTCACCTGAAACCCCAATCAATATCCCATCTATTGCTTTTCGTCTATCTGACCAATCTTAATATATTTTAGCACTGTGTAATACACACTGGAAGTTATATTTTTTAGCTTGTGTTGATCTGGTAAAGTGCCTGGAAGACCTTTGTAATTTAGATATCTTAATGTTATTTTCAATTACCTGTAAAGTATGAGTGCCCAAGAGATCAATCTGCTCTCATTGCATTATCACTAAAGTGTTATTAAAATATATCTAGGTTTTTTGGTTGGGAAATTGCAAAGCCATGTTGGGAAAATATAGCTCAGTATTACTGAAGGGTTAGTCTAAGTTTTGTGTGCGTACAAATACAGTATTAAATGCACAGTAGGTGTTACTTATATTTGATGTTTTGGGGTTTTGTGACTTTAAAACAGGTACCATAAACAGCATGGAAAGTATGGATGAGAAAAAAATTAAGTAGTTTTCTCTGAAAAAGGAGCAACAAGCTAGAAATCAGTCAGTTGCTGTTAATAGGACATTATGAAATCTTGGGCAAGGATTAAAATTAATGAGCTCTCGAGATGAGCAGATGTCTCATTCTATGGGTCTCTTCTGAGATTTACAGCTTTTTTCTTTCTCCATTTCAGCTTTGTGAGCCACAAACTAGTTAAGAAGAATTCCTGATTTCATAACATAAAGATCTGTTTCAATTGTTTGTTTAATTTTAATTGTTTAATTTTAATTGTTTAATTTTAATCTGTTGGGAGATATTTATTTTTAGAACTTTGTACCGTAGCTGACTGCCTTGAAGTTATTCTATTTTTCTCCTGCATTTCTTACTGAATAAACAAAGTTCTTTTTCCTATATAGATATACAGGGAACAAGGTAAGGCTTAAGTCTTTTCTTGTAAGTTCTTTGACCAGTTGAGTTGTGCAACAGTTTTTTCTGACAATGCAATGAATTGTGTAACTTTCACCTATGAAGGTAAACTCCATTGCCTTTAAGATGTTTAATGTTCTGGTTTTCAGTGTTACCCTTCCAGGAAGTTTCCATAAATGTGAAATCCTTTCTTGAATGTATTTATGAACATACAAGTAACTCTTTCATAGTATATCTCCCTTGCATTCTATCTGTGTAACTGAAGAGAGCTACCTTTCTGTGGCCTTGTTGCCTGTTGTAAGAGCAATGGTGTCACAGAATATCAGGTGTTGCAGGAAGTAATGCCTAAAATGGGCAGTGAAAAATGTCTAAAGTTCTCTTGGCTCAACTTAGTAGCTGATCTCCAGTGGGGTGGCTAACAAGACCAGAGGTGCTACATCTGGCCCTTGTGCTGCACATCAGAGCAGCATTTGACCTCCCTGTAGCTATTGAGGAAAATTTAAGAACCGCAGTATTTAATCTCAGATGTCATTCCTTTTCTTTCACAAAAAGGAAAGGTTTTCTTTTCTCTACTTTGCCTGTTATCCGGACTCCTAATGGACCTCTCAGAGGTTTTTGGATGGAAATGTGTTGACTGTGAACCTATTTTTCTTTTCCTCAAAGGGAAGTGTTTTGGGGAAGGACCAAAGTCTTTCTTCCTTCTCATACGTGCATATTCTGAGTGACTTTATTTCTTGTGTTCAGGGAATTGTAGAGATAGTTTTACTCTTGAGGTTCAGAGAGCCTTTTGCAAAAGTGAATGAAAGCAGAAAACAAGCAGATGAGGTGTACAGAGGTACACAGGTATACACAGGTGTATTTCTGCAGCATCCCTCAAGGATGGCAAGCTCTCACATGCTAATGAGAAGGATGGGAGAAGAATCTGGCATCCAGGGATCCTAAAGGTTATGTGAGCTTTTTGTGCAGGAGGTGATGTTTCCTCCTGAAGCTATGGAGCTGGGTGTGTAAATAATTACAATGAGCCACATGACACTGTTAAGTAGCATGGTTATTTTTCCCCTATAGGATTCCTATCTCTAAGATGAAGAGCTTCATTCTATGGAAGAACCAGTTTCCTAGCTGAGCATTAGGATTTTTCTCCTGCTGACAATATTTCTACTTCCTATTTCTCCATTTATTTGTGTCCCCTCTTCCATCTGAGTGTAGAAGTGCTAGAGAGAAAGGCTTCCAGTCCTGCTGAGCTGTGCCACAGGAAGCTGAGTAGATAAAACATTATATTTGTATGAAAAAGAGTCTTTAGTTAAGCATGCAAGAAGGCAACTGACAGTAATGGTACCTTCTCAAAGAACCCAGCTTCTACTGATAAAAGGCTTATACCAAGTAACTGTCCTTAGTGTGACTGTTCCTAGTTTAAACTTAATTGTCCTTAAGGGAAGGATAGAAAGGTCTATGCTTTCATATTATTTTTGCCCAATTCAAATACATTTCCTGTTGACATTGTCATTAAATGCTGTAATTTCCGAGGCTGAATCATTCATGGTCATGTTCAGCATCTTTCCTGAAAATGTGGGTTCATGGGACAAAATGCAAAGGCAGAATTCCTCTTGTCTTGAAAGCATTTCCTTCAGATATTTATGAAATACTTGTTCTTTAGGGCAGAAAACAAATAGTACTCAGAGAGGTAAATAGATTGGTTATTTTTGTCAAACAAATGTCAGAAGAGAGACTGTATTTTGACAGTAGCACTTTGACAGGGTGAGAAGGAGACGAGGGAAAGTGGAGGGGAGCAATTTGTGTATCTTATTTCTCTGTCTGAAAATTGTAAATTAGAAGCATTCAGGCCTGTATTTGGCATCCCTTAGGTCAGCATTGTCTATCTTTTTCAAACTGCTGGCATCTTAAGTATTTACAATTGGTTCTTGTGTTTGCACAGCATAACTATCTCACTTCTTCAGTTCAAAGGACTCGAATGATAAACAGTCTGAACAATGGGTCCTCCTTCCTCTATGGTCTCTGCTGCGTGTAGCATGAGGCTACTTCTTCCTGTCTAAATTGTGGTTGATATGTTGGAGAACTTGCTACTTTAATTTGCAAAGGCCAGCTTTTTACTCTGTACACATACTCCTGACCAAGCTGCTTCTTGAAAGTGCCCCTTATAGCAAATTGTGCTTTCTTAAACTGGAAAATGTGATAGCTCACCACAGGGGCTGATGCACAGGATGCAGCCACTCTTCTGGAATGGCCTTTTCTGCATTTCTGTGTAAGAGGGCTACTGAAAGCTTGGACATGAGCCCGGTCATGATAAAAGGTTGGAGGGCATAGACTCCCTCTGGGATGTGTTCTTAACTACTCCTTTGTAGGTTGTTTCAGGAAGTTCGTCAACAGAAACACAGTCTGTTAAGTGGGTTTTCTGATGTGGCATCTATAATACATTGCTTTGCTTTTCATGTTTCCATCATTAGTTTTTGTAGACAGGTGCATAAAAACCTGTTTGATCAATTTTAAAAGGAAATCTTATTCAAGATTTTTCTTGAATAAGATAAACTGAACTGAAGTAAATAACATAAATAACATAAATTGAAAGTACGGTATTACAGGAGTTAGTACAAAACTGTTTGGGTGCTAAGAAGGTTTTTCTTTGACTGTACTAGGGGCTTAGAAGAAAATTAATACTAAAAGATAAAGAGTATATTTAAGTAACTTCCTACATGATAACATATTTATGAATCAGTAAGTCTGACCTATGACTAAGTTTTACTCTGTTCAGACAAAGAGAAAATTTCCTGGGAATATCAGCTGAGTAGGAAAAGATCTGGGTTGTAGTGCATCTTCTGTATTCATTGAAATTGCTGAAGTATCCCTTGTCAGCATCATGAGGATTACATTCATTTCATTCAGTGGACAGAGAAGGGTTTTCTCTAGGGAAACCCCAGCCTTACCATGTGTCTTGATGGGATTTCTAAAACCCTTCAGTAAGTGCAGGATGACCTAGGGTAGCTGTGATTTAGGTGTGAGCAGGCAAGAGCTGGAGAACACACTTAAGTGATCATCAGAGCTGGTATCAGTGCCACTGAGGAAGTGAAATTTTTTGGTAAACACACAGGAAGGGGATGGGCAGGAGAAAGAGGAAATCTTCTGTTGGATGTTCTCAGTTCAACTTGTTCAAAATACATTGCAAGAGTCATTTGAATGTGCCATTATGGCATGGCAGAGCATGCAAATGGGATTCAAAGTACATTTTTTGTAACTGCAGACCTACTATTGCAAAAGATCTGCTAAGCTATGTAAAGGCTGGAGAGAAGCATTGCAGCCTGTGAGGGGTGGAGGAAAACGTGCCTTTTAAGCAACTCTCCTGCTGTATTGCTGGTGTGGCACTTTGTCTTCCTTTTTCTGTCTTGTAAGGTCTTTGCTCTATCACTGGCTGTGGAAGAGATTGCAGCAGCTGTCCTGGCACCAGTGGAGAAGCACCAGGCCATACTGAGGTGCATGCTAAGCCCATTTCTCTTGGGATGTAGATGTCCAGATTGATGGTTTCTGCCAGGCTAGTGAGGACAGCAGAACTCGCACTGGGTCTGACCAGGAGACCTTGCCTCTTCTGAAAATTTCCCACTAGATTTCCTTGGAAGCAGTTCTTGTCCCTCTGCAGTGATGCTTACCAGTGCCTCTGAAAAAGGCTTAAAGCCATGCTGATTCAAATGTCTACATTAGTAATAATGTGCTCTTTGTGGTTTCTTCTTTCCATTTTACTTTGAAAAGCCATGTTTCGGTTATTATCCTGCTGTGGCAGTACTCCCTTCCAATTGCTGTTTCCTTTTTTTCCCTCCCATTGTTCATTTATTCCCCCAGCATCATAGAAGGAGAATTGCTCAGGCTGGAAAAGACCTTCAAGATCATCGAGTCCAGCCTCATCCTAACCCTATTACCCTATTCCTGATGACCCACCACTAAATGATGTCCCCAGGCACTACCTCCAGGTGATTTTTAAATACATTCAGGGATGGAGACCAAACCACCTCCCTGGGTAGCCCGTTCCAGTGTTTAACGACCCTCTATGTAAGAAAGTTTCTCCTCGTATCCAACCCAAATCTCCCCTGATGCAGCTAAAAGCCATTTCCCCTTGTCCTGTGATCTGGCACCAGAATAGACCAACCCCACTCTCACTAAAATCTCCTTTCAGGTATTTGTCAAGAGTGATAAGGCCTCCCCTCAGCCTCTCTTTCCCCAGACAATACAGCCCCATGACCCTCAGTTGCTCCTCATAAGGGATGTTTTCCAACCCATTCACCAGCTTTGTTGCCCTTCTTTGGACTTGCTCCAATACATCAAAGTCCTTTTTGTATTGGGATGCCCAAAACTGAACACAGTACTTGAGGTGGGTCCTCGCCAGTGCCAAGTACAGGGGCAGGATCACTTCCCTAGTCCTGCTGGTCACGCCATTTGGTACAAGCCAGAATGCCATCGGCCTTCTTGGCCACACTGCTGGCTCATATTCAGCCAACTATCAGTCAATACACCAAGGTCCTTCTCTGCCAGGCACCTTTCCAGCCACTCTTCTCCAACCCTGTACTGCTCCCTGGGGTTGTTGTGACCAAAATTCAGGAGCCAACGCTTGGCCTTATTGAATTTCATGCAGTTGGTTTTAGCCCAATGATCCAGTCTGCCCATGTCCCTCTGTAAATCCTTTCCACCATCCAGCAGATTGCCACTCCCTCCCAGCTGTGAACTTATTGAGGGTGCATTCAATCCCCTCAACAAGATCATTAATAAAGATGTTAAATAGGAGTGGCTCCAGCACTGAGCCCTGAGGACACCACTCATTGACTGGCTGCCAACTGGATCTAATTCCATTGACCACAACTCTTTGGGCCTGGCCATCCAGCCAGTGTTTAATCCAGCAGAGTATATGACCATCCAAGCCACGGGCAACCAGCTTTTCCATGAGGATATTATGGGGGATATTGTCAAAGGCTATACTCAAATCCAGGTAGACTACATCAACAGCCTTTCTCTCATCCACCAAGCAGGTCACCTTGTCATGGAACAAGAACAGGTCTGTCAAGCAGGATCTGCTTTCTATGAACCCATGCTGACTGGGCCTGATTATTTGTTTGACCTTTAACTGATCTATCATGGCTCTTGAGATTATCTCATCTATGACCTTCCCTGGCACTGAGGTGAGACTGACAGGTCTGTAGTTAATAGGATCCTCTTTCTGGCCTTTCTTGAAGATAGGTGTCACATTTGCCAGTGTCCAGTCCAACGGGACATCCCCGGTTATCCAGGACTTCTGAAAGATGATGGAGAGGGGCTTGGCAGCCACATCTGCCAATTCTCTTAGCACTCTAGGGTGTAAACTATCTGGCCCCATTGACTCATGAATGTCTATCTTATGAAGCAGGTCTATAACCATTTCTTCATGGATTACATAGGGCCTAATCTGTACCCCAACTCTGTCTTCTAAACATCATTCTGTTGTTCATTTCCCTCCAGCTTCTTCAGGACTGTCAGTGGTATAAGATACTTAATTCTTGTGATAAAGATGTCTCTGCAACAACTTTTCTTTCCCCCCTTCCAGAATAATAAGCCTCAGCACTTTTCATAATCTAATCATAATTAGTAATCTACTTGTGCTACCTTATCAGGAAGTATGCACCCAGAAATACGTAGCCCCAGCCTCTTGAAGAGGTGTGAAGTCCAGTGGAGTTCCAGCCTGGCAGTCCTGACATGGTCTTCACAGTGTTTTAAGAAGCATATCCTCCTTAAAGAGCTTCTCTATATTTCTATAGACGGCCAGCAAGATGCTTCAATCTAGAGTGTATATTATGTGTAGGTGTAATCTCTCTTTAATGTCTTCTATCACTGTTAACCATGTGAAATTTAAAATGGTGAACCCAACCTAACTTGAAGCATGTTAATTTCTATCTTGAAGATGATTAGTGTAGATTGTCTGCTACCCCTTTGTCTGCCATTCTGCAGTGTTGCTTCAACTTTTTCTGGTCAACTTTATTTCTGTTGTACACAGGGGGATTTTTTTGTGGTGTGCAGTGGAACACATAAAAGGTTTTTGAGCCAGCATTGACCCTACTAGGAAACCCACTTGGTTTAGTGAAACAGAGCATGGACTTACTGGCATGTGTTTTGACCTGTGATGAAGAAACCAAGGCTTGGTACAGTGGGGGTGTGGTATTAAGGCAACAGTGCTTGTTCCAGGATGTCCGTGCTGTGCTCTTTGGTGTCGACATGCCTTGTGCTCTCTGTCCCCACAGAAAGTGAAACTTAAGAAATTTAGCTTTGAGAAGCCAGTGCAAGTTTTGAAGAACCAACCTCAGCAGAGTGGGCACCAGCAGAAAAGAGATTTGGCTGCTGGAGTGAATAAGTGGGAGAAAGGTGCTTCAAGCAAGATGGTTTTGCTGGCAATAGAGTATTTAATCAAGTCTGAGGGCATTGGACATAAGTGTCAGAAAATGCAAAATTTGAAAGCATTTGAATAGCTTGCTCAAATTAGAGTTCAGAACAGTATCCTCTTCTGCAATGTATTTCACTGTGTACTATGGCAGTCTTCTGATAGACTTATGTGGGTGAAGAGTCTTTTTTTCTTGCTCCTGCAATGAATGCAAAAATATCGGGATGCTTAGTATGGTATGACACGAGAAAGTAATTTCTCCTTTGAGCACAGAATACAGTTTCAGTGTTGTGACCATATTATGTTTATTGCATGTTCTGTATCTTGTATGTTCTGTATCTTGTCATACGTGTGCTTTCCTAAGAACTGGAATTCTCTACCCCATTAGTTATCATCCTTTTCATTCCCATTTAATTTTTTTTCTCTGTTTCTCTCTCTGCTTCTGCAATCTTCCGTCTTTGTTTACATCTCAGCATCAACCCCAATTCTGACTTCTCAGGATTTCAGCCTCCTCTCCTATACCTTTTCTCTTTATATTGTCCCAGAAACTTCCCATGTGTGCCCAGCAACAAAGCAGTCTTACTGTTTTTTTAAAGCATCTTCTTTTCACAACATTTCATGCAAATGTAAGTTCATTGTGGACTCATTGCAATTCTTCTGAAACAAACTCAAGTAACTGTTGTGAACACTGATTTATTTGCTTGGAAAACTTTCAGCATGGGCCATGAGTGCTAAAGTCACACATACAAAATGGGTTTTACTCATAGTCTAAGATGGTTTTGTTAGGTATGAGCCTATGAGCTACGTATTCAATACCTGAAGTTACAAGGGCTCTAAACTTTAATGAGCAATCAGTATGGTCATAATGTGAGTGTTATAAAATTCTTGCAGTATGAATGTGACAATAATTCCCCCAGTCTAAATCGGCCAAAATTATCCTGCAGCTCTCCTGCTCTTTAACATCTGTGTCCTGGAGTTTGTTTAGGAACTCTGGCCTCAGTCTCTCAAGGTCTGCAGGTCTCCTACAAGCTGTGTGCAGTAACTAACAGGATGAGAGCCTGGTTCAGTGGAATTGGCTATGGATGTGACCGCTAGGACTTAATCTTCTGTCAGTCTCAAGGCTCTTGACAATCAAGCAGAAATAGAAACAGCAAAGTACTAAACGCTGTGCAATCCAGTAATAATATGTTATGAATACAGCACTGCTCATTGTTTTTAGAGAAAGCAATCAAGAAATGTCAAGACAAATTATATAGTGGTGACAGTCAAAGGATTAATCAGGTTTTGAAAATGAAATAAATTAACATGTTGAATAAACGCAACAGGCTTCTTAAAGTCAGTCCTCTGTACAGAACTTTTATTTAGTGTACAATATCTTCTCTCAAATGTAAAAGAAATTTAATCAAGTTGCTGGTTTTGCACAGCTTCTGTTCTGGTGATTTGGGGAACAATTTGTTCATTCTTGCCCTTAAGAAAGATCATCTGGAAAGACACAGAAGTCTTAAAATCTAAGGGCTCCAGTCCTTCCTTAAAACAGTTGAAGCAGGAAAACAGTCCAGAGAAGTGTCACACCAGTGATTCACAACCCTACTTCAAAGGAGACTTTCCAGTTTCCCATTTGCACTCTTCTTTTGTCAAATATTTTTCACTTTGGTTAATTTTGGAGAAACTTCTTATTCATGCTCGTGTATGCAGCAAATGTGAAAAATCATGCTTAGAAACTTGGATGTGAATTCTTACACCGTGTTCATCCAGTGGTGTTTTTTCCTGTATACTCTTACCAACACCCCAGTAGAGGCATGTCATTTCACAAGACCTGAAGTATGATTCTGAGTTCACATGTCAGGCTTTCAGACCCAAATCAGTGGCAGTTTGCAGTCCTTTAGGATATGTTTGTTAGGCTTATGCAGTGTGCTTGTGTCTGTGCAAAGCCCCCTAATCTGAAGGACTTCATCAAGAAAACCTCAAAAAATTGTTCATCATACTGCTCCCTTAGTTCTATTTTTCATATTTGCAGCAAACTGTTGGTTCAGGGAGGCTTATAAGAAAGTTGGGGAGGGACTTTTTCAAGGGCATGTAGCAATAGGACAAGGGGGAGCGGTTTTAAACTGAAAGAGGGTAGATTTAGATTAGATATTAAGAAGAATTTCTTTCATGTGAGGGTGATGAGGCACAGGTTGCCCAGGGAAGCTGTGGATGCCCCATCCCTGGAAGTGCTCAAGGCCAGGTTGGATGGGGTTTGGTCTAGTGGGACATGTCTCTGCCCATGGCCGGGGTGTTGGAACTAGTTTATCTTTAAGGTTGCTTCCAAGTCAAACTATTTTGTAACTCTATGATTCAGTATCCTTTGATGCCCTTGCATGTATCCTATTGCAACAGTTGCTTGGAACAGTTTGCTAAACTGACCGAGAAATCAACTGGAACACTCCTGGTTTAGATTCGTGCCCTCAAAGGAATAAAATTAGCAGAGACTTTAAAATTAAGTTAAAGAAATGAGTTCTAAATAGATCTTTGTGAAGTGTCAGAACCTGGAGTACAAACTTACAGCCCTTAACTTAAGGGAGGTTTGTGCTGCTTACATCAGTGAGAACAAGACAAAGTGGTTTCTTATGTGAATACTTAATAGTTTGTGCTGAATGTTCTTCTAGTATCCCTGCAAAGTTAAATAGCACAAAGCATAATTTCTGCAAGTGTAATTTATTGGCACCAAATTTGACATTTTCTTATCTTTTTTGAGAACTCTCGCAACTTCCTCTTGCAACTTAAGAAAACTTGTCCAAAGCTTGCAAACTTCCAGGAGGAACTGAACTCTTGAGTAAGACACATCAGTATGAATGATTTAACCCCAGATTTTAATCTGAAGTTGGAGACCATTCTTAAATCCACACTGCATACCCCAGTACAATGGCCTGTGTTTCTGGGGGGTTCCTCTGTGTGTTCCTAGTGCTGTACAGTTAATGAAACACAAAATCTACTGGAGAAGTAACTGAATTTTGGGTTTTGTTGTTTTATTGTTGCTGTTGTTTTTTGGTTTTTTTCAACTGAATTAAATGCTGCTATGTTTCTTTTGTGAAATTCTGTGCTTTAGACAGGTACCCAAGGGGTTTATATGATGCTATTATATCAAGAATGCCATGTTTAAGTGGCAAGTTTGGTCATGACTACATGTCAGCAATTAAATATGGAGATGGTAGCAGCTGAAGAAGCCTTCTGCCTAATGACGCAGGATGATAGATGCAGCATGGTGCAAAATACTATGGCCTAGAAAATGACCAGCATGGTATAGAGTTAAGATCCATTGACATATGAGTCATTCTGTCCTAATTTAACCACAACTATCTTAATCCATCTTTAAAGCAGATTGTAGAATGTATAAAACCAGGTGAAGTTTGTAATAATTCGGTTTATTCCATAGAGTACATTTGCTTGAATTTTTGAGAACCAAACAGACACAAATTATTTTCTCCCCCTTCCCCACTCCCCACCTTTTTTTCTTTTTCTTTTTTTTTTTTTTTTTTTTTTTTTTTTTAGCACTCTGAAAACAGCAGATAAACCCAAAGGAGAAGTGGTGTGCTTTCTATGAGGCCACTTTCAAAACCTGTACCAAGGCTTCTTGGCTGTGAATTTGCTGTCCTCCATTATGCTTTCTGTGACATGTTGTGATAATTTCAAGATCTTCGATTTCTATTTACATTTGTAGCTGTTGGTTTGAATTACAGGCACATTCCAAAGCAAGAGATCACATCTGCAACATCTTTAATTAGCTGAAGGCCACATTCATAAATAACCAGCTTCTCCCTTCAGTCACAATGGCTATTAATGATTCACTTTAACGAATGTTCTGTCAATACATTCATTCAGGCATGTAGAGGTTGAGCACTAGGCTGCCTTATTGAGTGAGATGAAGTTTTCAAGTATCAACTGCTACTTGCATAGATACCCTTCTAGGTGCCTTCTGAAGCAAGCAGACAGAGTAAGAAATTTCAGTTGAAGAACTCCTTGGAGTACAGCCAAATTATGACATTAAAGAGACGTCTTCATTTTCCCCAAACTCACTAAAAGTTAGCAAGCTGATTGCTTCATCCCATGGTGTCTTCTGTGGCTCACTGAAAAAGGGAGAAGCTAAGCCTCACTTCTCTCTGTCATGTACTAAATGCAGACACTGGGTACTGCACAGCAGCTTATGCAAAGCCAGATGTTGCTCAGTGTCATTTGTTTGTGTGGCTGTGCCTTTGGTTTCAAGTGCATCGATGGATATGTTACCATCTGTGCCTAAGTAAAACCACCCTGTGTATGAATGAGGCCTTTTGGACTTGGGCAGAAACCTTTGTTGCATGCCTCCCAATGACACCTTGTTTTGGGAGGCAAAGTGTGTGTTGTGTGTGTATGTGTGGCTTTACTGGTACAGTTAGGAGTGAAGAAGAGTAGGTTTCAGATCTATACTCTCCAAAGCAACTGTGTGAAGCTTGTCCTTCTGCCCTTTTGTAGCACCTCTTGTTATGAAAAAGGACTTCATTTAGGCTCCTGCTGGACCTACCCCCAAAACCCTACTGTCTCCATGGGTAGTTTCTCTTTTTGGTCAATGACAAGCTCAACATGAGCCAGCAATGTGCACTTGCAGCCCAGAAAGCCAACCATATGCTAGGCTGCATCAAAACAAGCATGGCCAGCAGCAAAAGGGAGGTGATTCTCCCCATCTGTTCTTCTGAAACCCCACCTGGAGTACTGTGTCCAGCTTTGGAGTCCTCAGGAAAGGAAGGATATGGAGCTCTTGAAGGGACACAAAGCCACAGGGTTGGAGGTCATAATGATCAGAGGACTGGAGCACCTTCTCCAGGACAGACTGAGAGAGTTGAGGTTGTTCAGCCTGGAGAAGAGAAGGATCTGGGGAGGCCTTAGAGCAGTCATCCAGTACCTGAAGGGGGCCTGTAAAAAAGTGGGGTAGGCACTTTTTAAAAAGGCATGTAGTGATAGGACAAGGGTTGATGTTTTTAATCTGGAAGAGGGTAGATTTAGGTTAGATATTGGGAAAGAATTCTTTAGTCTAAGTGCACTGGTACAGGTTGCCCAGGGAGCTTGTGGATGTCTCATCCCTGGAAGTGTTCAAGGCCAGGTCAGATGGGATTTTGAGCAACCCAGTCTGGTGGGAGTTGTGGGGGGTTGGAACTAGATTATCTTTATGTCCCTCCAAAGCAAAACCATTTTATGATTCTGTGTTGAGTTTCCTATGCCACAGTGATTGCATTAGTCATTAAAAAGGAAAGGAAGTAGAATACTTACACTATTGGTAGAGATAGACATATGACGTTCAAGGCAAGTAATAGTCTACTGAAACTTTAGCACACTTCTGTTCTTGGCCAAAGTGGTCAATTTAAAGCTGAAAAAAACATATGTGAGTCACAGATACACTCATCTTGGAATGTAGATCTAGTCCTTGCGTCAAGATTTTAAGTCTGTAAAGTATCTTCAGAACCTTTCACTTAAGCTGGTTAATGTGGTGGTACAGGCTTTCTCTCTTCCATTTCATATGATACTTTTGAAGAATTTGATAGAAGTATTTATTCTGTTATATCAAATTAAGATGTTGTTTGACCTTTTCCTCTACTTTCAAAAGATATAGTACAGTGGAAGAAGGTTGAGGAAATGGAAGATGCATTACCTAAGGGCTGGCAAAGTGAATTAATTCATTGTTGATATTGATATTAAATTCTGGAGGATGCAGTCGAGACAAATTTTTGTAATAAAATGAAATGAGTGTTATAAGGTCAGAAAACAGATGTTAGCTTAATGTAGGACTCTGTTAATAATCAGTGCCAAAAATATCAACTTCATGAATATGGAACGTGTTCATAATATATAAAGTCTATTATGCAATCTTAGCAAAATTTCAATCTTGTTTGGATTAACTTTCTTGTGTTTTGGTATTTTCCTTCAATTGAATAAGTAAGGAAAAGCATCAGTGTTTGATATAAATGATATTCCACTTCATTTCAGTGTAATGTCTTGTTTTAGAATTTTTTTTTCATCCACTTATAAGCATTATAACATTATTACACTACCACAATGACATGAGTTATTTTCAGTGTTTCTTGATTTTTTTAATTCTTCTTTTAAATTTTTTTTTACTACTACTGAAATTCCCCCATGAAACCAAGCTTTTCAGCAATCTAGACAATAAATATGGTGGTCTTATAGAAAAACATAAGTTGCTTCTTTCTTGGTCAAGCCCACTACCCATGTTAGAGCTACCTTTCATGTCATCAATTATGATGATATTTAGTACATGTTATGCTATCATTGAAGAGTTCCAACAAAGGTGATGTATTGTTTAGATGAGCACTGTATAAACTTATCCTCCCCCAAAAAACTTAAAGCATAGATGGGCAAAGTTGGACTTTGTGTCAGCAGGGTTTGAATACAGAAAACTATTTGCCTGAACTGATGCAGTTAGTTTTACCAAAGCAGTCCTATTTCAAAAGCTGTGGAGGGAAGTACATAATCCTCAGCCCTCAGTTATATAGAAATACAGATTTCTATATCACTGTATTGGATCACTTCATATAGGAGAAAAAGCTTTTCCTGTGTGTTCATTGAAGCACATCAATACAACATCAATACAGCAACACCAGGTATTTTATCTCACCAGAAGTTTCCTGTTATTATGTCAGCTGTTGGGGAATTTTTGCTGTATGATGTAATACACTGTTGATTTCCACTATAGTCAGATGGCAGCACACCTTTTTTCCCTTTCTCTAATGCAAATTTTAATTAAAAAAAAAATCTTTATATTAGAAATTGGAGCTGAACTGTGGGTGTTGCATAGTCCTACCCCTGATTTCAATATTCAGGCCAATGGGGGAAAGCAAAACAAGACAACAAAGGGTGGAAGATGAGTACCAATATTCTCAGTGAGAACAGTACCAGCTAGGTAATAAGTATGAGAAACTCTTCTGGAAACCCAGATCAGTTTGGTCAGACTGAGATATTTGTGTGCTACTGTCGAGAGTCTCTTGGCAGAAATATTGGTGCAGGGCTTAAAACTGAATGTTGTAGAGGAGAAAGAAAAGTGAAAGATTTTTGACTGTAGTAGGTGCATAAGATTTGGGGAGCATGAAGGTGATAGCATGATACTTTATGTAACAGAGGAAGACCATAGAAAACAATCTGAGATAACATGGACAAAGTAGAATTTGTCTTGGTCAGAATTGCTAAGGAAGGAATTGTGAAAAAAAGCTGAAGAGGGTAGTTGTGCCTGTCTGCTGCACTTCCCCAGACTCTTGGCAAGCCCACTCTCCGCTGAGACTTTTTTTTATTATTTTATTTTCATTAGAAATTAAAAAGTAGGAGTTTTCTTGTTATTATTTGAAGGCATTAGAGACACAAAATCAGCTGAGAATATTGTGTGAAAAGAATGGTCTGGCAAAGCACTGGGGAGGAATTTAATATCAGGGAGCATGAGTAGAGATATGAAAGTCTGCTGTGACAAGTTGGTCATGGTGAAAAATGAAACAAACTTGGGTGTCTTAACAGATCACAAGAGGACTCTAAAAGGCCCGTATGATAATAATTAATTAATTGCTGGAATTTATTGGGCAACTTATTTCTATAGATGGAAGAAACAGAAACAGAAGAAGAAACAGAAATGCTATTTCTTCCAAGGTATTGCTGAAAGTCATCTGGAACACCTGACCAACTCCAGCCTCCTGCTCTGTAGAGGGATGAGTTCAAACTCAAACAGATGTTGAGGAGAGCTCCTAGGATGACCAGTAGATATGGAAAAGACTGAGAGGGCTTGGTCTTAAAGCCTAGAAAAGAGGCTGAAAGAGATGTAATTTCTTCCTAATCACACGAGGAATAAAGAGCTAAATGCCACCATTTTCACCAAAATGTGTTTAAGATTGTGAGTTATGAGACAGCTTCAAGTGGAGTGAGGTTCTGAAACCTTTCAACAATAATATTTTGGTATAAATGGTGTTATCTCTCCCCCAGCCATTAACGTCTCTAAAAACAGAGCTTGGCAAACTCTCTTCTGAGCTTGTGCAATGAGAATGTGCTGCTCAGAATGGGTCTGCCTTTCCCAGAAAGTAATTTTTAGTCCTGTGCTGTAATCATGGGTGATGAACCAGATTGCCCTGTTAGACTGATAACACGAGCCAAGGAGTAACTGAGGCATACAAAACCATTTCAGCAGAAAGGCAAGGGAAGAACAAACTGCTTAAGTTCCCCTAGTTGGTCTCCGATGAAGAAAAAAAATGTAGGAAGTGAAACAGAAGATGAAAGCTGACCCAGGATTGCTGTGTTTGCAGGTGCCTAGTTTGTTGGAAGTTACCAGGCAGTCAGGACTTAAAGTAAAATTTAGATGTGTGTATATATATAATATTGTATTTTATTTATGTAATTTAAAAAAGATATTTGCAAGTGTACGAGCACGGTTGAACAAAACCAGAATTATTTTTGAGACAAACAGAGAGTAGGAATCCACTTCTGTTTTGTTGTTCCACAACTTAATTCTTTCACAGTACTCACAATGGCAAATAATTTATTTTGGTCACTTTTATTCTTACTTTGGTCTAGCAGCTTATCTTCACTGCTACTACAGAAATATGTGTAGGGGAGTACAGATGGAGCTTTTTTAAGCCCTACCACCTCAAATGAAACACCTCTGCTGTGTTCCTTGGATGTTGCTTTGCTGTTCTGCACCATGTGATGGTGGGTCAGAAATGAACCCAGGTTTCCCAGGCTCTTCAGATTTCATAGTCCCAATAACAGAGTTACAGAAGATCATTGCAAAACTCAGGTATCACAGACAGTATGGAAGAAGATAAACATAGAGTGGAAGTCAGAAATAAAGGTTAAGATAAATTCCTTAATTTAAGTTATTTTTTTTTCCCTAGTTTTGTTTTGGTTTTTTTTTTTGTTTTTTTTTTTGTTTTTTTTTCTTGGAATGGAAAACTTGAGCAGTTGATTAAGGTGAGGTAGAATGCTGGGTGAAGGTACTGAAAAAGCAGCTGTCTGTGTCCTTGGGCAGAATGGGCTTAGAATTCTTCCTTCCCAGCAGTTTTAGATGCTTGTTTTTCAACTTGACCTTGAGGATAATGCAGAGAAGTCTCACATTCTTGATTATTCAGGAGATTTGATGAAGGCATCGCCATATTGCTTCTGGCCTTATAACTTATGAAGTATCAATAAACCAGCTGGCATTAAAGGCGACACTAACATAAAATAGAAGTAAACTAGGAAACAGATAAAATGGAGGAGGGAAAATATATTCTTTTTTATTTTTTTAAGTACATGTTAAAAAATAGTATTATTTGTCCCTCTGCTTTCCAAGCTGCTTTAAAGCTCCAGGTTTAAAACCAGCTGACTTTCTGTAAATAGAGGTAGAAAAAATTGCTTCCTGTTCTTTGATTCAGAAGCTTAAATACAGAGCAACAGTCAAGGCACAGAATAGTTTGGGGGTCTTGATTTTATTCTTTTATCCCTCATACTTTTTAATGCACTGTCTCTGTCTTGTTTTTACTACTAAGGGATATATTATACGTATATATAAATCTGTGAGGGTTTGAAAATAATTTTCGGGGAGATACGACTTTGCTGAAGAAAAGCCCAGACTTGTCAGGTGGGTTTTTAGTTTCTAATGTGCATTGTAAACATCACACCTATTAGAATCCCAAGGAGGAGAATAGTTGTGACCATGAACTGACCAAGAAATGAGATTGGGTTTGTAGATGATGCAAAGGAAATGCTCTGGGAGGAAATGAAACTTCAAGTGCTGCTGATGGTGGGGGGACAGGTGATGGTCACACAAGCCCTGACTGCATGCTGTGCAAAGGGTTGTGGCTTTAGACACATTATTCTGCTGTTAATACAGCACAAGGCAGGTAAAGTGACTGTGTTTTGGGGACAGGAGGCAGTTTTCAACTGGAAAAATGTTGCTCTAGCCCCTCCTCCGTAGTCAGTTTTGAAATTAAGACCTAAGTGCTGCAGTAGCAAGATGGAAAAGGGGATTCAGAAAGGAAATTCAAGGCAAATGCCTCCGTGGACATGAAAATTGGTGTCTGTGGAACAGCCTGCTGCAGAGCCTCTCTCTGGGATGGTTGTTCTTGTGGATACTTCTGTGGCTTTTTGAAGGGTGCCTGAACTTAGATCCTTGTCACCATAATGCAGGTGTTAACTCAAGTACTTTATCTTTTTTCCTTGAGATAGAATATGCTCTTTGTTAAAAGAGAAGATGATACTTTTTTTGAAACCTGTTTAGAGCAATTAACAGCTCTGTTATACGGAGGTTTTTCTTATATTAAATGCTTATCTTTCAGGTCGTTCATGTAGGAACAGAACTATAAATGAAAAGCATGGATGAAAAGTAGTATCTTCTCTATTGCAAAGCTGCTGGAATGGGAAATGTCTGAGCAGGGACTGACAGCACTTCCTCTAATCTCTAAATTATTTTAATCTCTAAAGAACAATAACAGTTTCCTTGGTAATGAAGCTGTGCTCTCTGAGTTGCTTTTCCTTGCCATATTCTCTTTCTCTTTGTGTCTTCACAAAACACTTCCTTGATGGTAATTGTGATATGGCAACAGAAAGCTATGCAAATAAATTTTTACACCTAGTGGAATAGTTTATTTATACCTGAATGAACTTCCCCCCTTCGGATTTTCCATATGTCTACTTTATAAACTAAGAAAGATATACACCGCATGCATATTTGTTATTTCAAAGCTTCTTTTCTGCATGGATTGAATATGTGTGAAGTTAACTTTGATAATTATGTAGCATTTTTAAACCCATTATTTAATGTCTGTTGATTGAAAGTTGTGCATCAGTGCCTGCTGGACATATGAATCTTTGATACCCCTTTCAAAACCCTGGGAAAGACCCAGATCAGATTTCACTAAAAATATAAAACATTGTGCTGGAAAAAATGCACATGGCTTTGCAGATGAACTGAGCAGTCACTGAACAGAAGCTTTTGAAACCAACACAGTAATGTTTGCTCTGGGTGTATGACTAATCTTACGGAATTTTAAATGTACAGTACAGAACCCAGAGCACACAGGTTTACAGAGGGTTAGCATCTATAGAAACAGAAGGTCTGTTGGCCTTTGAAGAGTTCAAAAATATTTCATTTTATAGAGTAACAAAAGAACATGTGCTCATTGATCCAGTTTCTAGTGATTAAAAACAATTTTTAAAGTTTTGTTTAGGCTTTATCTCCATCATTTGCCTGTACTTGTTTAGAAATTATAAGGTCAGAAAATTCAACATTATATTATATGCTTTACTATATTGATATATAGTATCATAGAATCAATAAAGTTGGAAAATAACTTTAAGGTCATCAAGTTGAATCATCAACCCATCACCACCATACCTACTCAACCATGTCCTGGAATGCCCCATCTACAAGTTTTCTGAACACTATCAGAGACGGTGACTCCATCACTTTTCTGGGCAACCTGGCTCGACAAGTCTTTCAGTAATTTTTTTTTTTCCTAATATTCAATCCCAAACCTTCCCTGGCGCAACTTGAGGCCATTTCTGCTTGTTCTCTCACTGATTACTTGGGAGAACAGACCAACACCCACCTCACTACAACATCCTGGCAGGTAGTATGTAGAGTGGTAAAGTGTCCTCTC
The DNA here is from genome assembly GCA_023637945.1 of Phaethornis superciliosus. NCBI lineage: Eukaryota > Metazoa > Chordata > Aves > Apodiformes > Trochilidae > Phaethornis > Phaethornis superciliosus. The sequence continues at coordinate 38,700,154 of JAJQWJ010000002.1, read as the reverse complement.
AGTTTCCTTTTCTTCAGGCTAAACAGCTCCAGTTCCCTTAGCCATTCCTCATAAGACTCGTGCTTTAGACCCTTCACCAGCTTCATTGTACTTCTCTGAACTTCCTCCAGCACTTCAAGGTCTTCTAGTGAGGGGCCCAGAACCGAACACAGTACTCGAGGTGTGGCCTCACCAGCTCCGAGTGCAGGGGCACCATCACTCCTGCTGGCCACACTATTCCTGATACAGGCCAAGATGCTGTTGGCCTTCTTGGCCACCTGGGCAAATTGCTGACTTATATTCATCCAGGTGTTGACCAGCACCCCCAGGTCCTTCTCTGCCAGGCAGCTTTCCAGCCACTCTTCCCCAAGCCTGCAGCGTTGCCTGGGGTTGTTGTGATTAAAGTGCAAGACCCAGCACTTGGTTCTGTTGAAACTCATACAATTGACTTCAGCTCACTGATGCAGCCTGTCCAAGGGGATTTATTCTTTTATTGTACCAGAGGCTTGTTTTATAAAGCTAAAGGTCTCAGGATGTGCCCTCAGTATCATTTTAGTTAGATCAGGATCCCACTCCTGAAGGAGTTGCCCCCCCCTGCCAGGCTGTAGTTCATGTTGTGAAGCAGACTCAGGGTTCAAGAATGGGACTGCTTTAGGCAGATGTAGCATGGGGCTCACCTGTACATAAACCCTCACTATGGTCTTGTGTCTACTGAATGGTCGATCCTTGGGGCTTTACTGGAGTGGGTGGAACAGTGACACCCTTAGAAGCAGGTATGGGCTTCAGCACCAATTGTTGGGGCTGTTTGCTAATGTAGATCTAGTGAAGTCCTGTGACTATTATGGACTTTCATCTCCATAGGGAAAAAAATCAAACAAGAAAACCAAATATTCCCAGTGCTTCATGATGAAGCTCAGATCTTCCTTCTCTTTGCTGCCCTCACATCTTATCTCCTGTACCATCTTTGTGTGATTTCACACAACCTCGACTTCAGTGAGATTATGGAGCACCTGCACATTGGTATTACTGATCCATTGTAATTACTGCCATGAACAAATGCTAACCTTGAGCTTACCAGCACAACCTCACAGCAGGCTTGTGTTACAGCTGTCCATGTGCTTTAAGCTGCAAAAAAAAAAAAAATCTGAGTAAAAATGCTTTTCTCTAACTTTACACCGGTACTGGGCACACTGCAGTGTCTAAGGATATCTTAAGGTCTCTCACAGCAATAGGGAAAGGGATTTTTGGCTGACAATATGGATCAAATTACCTTATATCTTCTACTTTAGATGTTTGCTCTCTACAAGCAGAATTATTCAAGAGCAAAAAGGTTAGCACTTAGGTGGCTAAACACCTGATCTTGCCAATACAGCAAGTAATTAAACACTGAGCTTCCTGTTGTCCAGGGTGAGCATGCAAACACCAGTCAGCCTGTTGGTGTACAGAAATTTCTTATAAACCATTTAGCTACAGAACCAGTCATCCATATATTTGCAATTATAAAGAAATTAATGCATTTTTCTTTTTTAAGAAAGGCCTTGTCTGCATTTCAAAACAACCAGTGGGTAACCCATATAAAGCTGAGAATTTGGAAAAATCTCTCGAGAGGTGTTCTTGCAAACTAAAATTAATCATTAAAGATGCTTCTGAGGGGAGATCCTGGCTGAAGATGTCCCTCCAGTGCCTTCAAACCAGTATGGGAACATAGAATTGTTGACACACAGAGGGAAAACTATGTTGTCTGTCTTTCTGGGATGGTAATGCCTGGTCAGTGCATATTGGTTTTCTGTATGAGTCCTTTTCTGTTAAACTCAAGAGAAGAAAAAGGGAGCAATGAGTTCTCTCTCATGCTCCTTCTAAACCAGTATCACAGTTCTCTGCATCACTGCTAAAATGTTATGGACTCTCAAGGTTTGCTGGCAAGAGGTGGCAGCTGATATGCAGAAATGGTAGGAGAGGAGATGCCCTCCTCTCATGTTGAAAAAAAAATGTTCAGCCCAGGGATAGGACTGTACACCTGCTGTTATGAGGTGCTTCATCACCCTCATGAAGATGGGAGATTAAATGAAGGTGATGTGGAAAGTTGAGACCTGCCATATAGGAATACTTGTGGCTTTGATTTATTGTTGTAGTAAAATAAGATTATGAATTTTATCAGTATTGTAACAAAAGTACAAGCCTTAATGTGGACCCAGACCAATATGCCTAAATTTCCCCCTTACAGAGATAAGGTGTGTAAGTCATCATCCCACTGAAACAGTTGTGCCTGCAAGTGGGACACCTCTCTACTTTAACTATTTACTGTGATGACCTTTTCACTCCTAGAGATGAAGGTAAAAGGGAGATGCAGTATAGGGTGTAACAACCTGCTTTAGCTTTTTCCAGCTGTGTTTCAGTCAGTGCTGGTTTACTTGAGCCTGTGTACACACTGAGCTCTTATTTTAGGTTTTATATTGTTCTTCAAAGAACTGGCTTTAAAGATTAATTAGGGCAGCGGGGGAGTAAGAGTGTGTGCCTGCAAGGGAAAATGTGACTGTGAACCCAGCATTAGAGCACTGACCTGAACAGAGGGAGAGAGGAAGGAAGGAGAGGTTTGAAAAGCGTTTGTGGTGGATTCTTTGAAGAGTAAGTATAATTGCTGTCTTCTGAGGGAGGAATATAGAGATAATGTTGTATATGTGTTTGATGAAGTACTGCGTAATTACATCATGGAATTAACAGTCAGGTTCCAGTCATGTAGATGCTAACAGCTGTATCTCATCTGATTTAGCATGGATGCACATCCCGAGAGAAGGATTAGCTTTCTAAGTAGTACTGAAGAGGAAATACATTGTCTGTTTTAGATTCCTGTAACAGGCCTGTTCAAACCAGGAGATTCATTGCTGAAGGTCACAGCAGCAGCATATCTGCCATGGAGATGGAGCTGCTCAAGTCAACAGTCTCGTGTGAGATGGGGATTTGAACGAAACTGAGCTGCCTGATAGACTGGCAGATGCAAAACGAAGTGGGGAGATACAGACATTGCTGACTCTAGTTGCAATTCTTGTCACTTGGACTGGATTTTTCTCCTACATCTTGCAAAGCAGCCTTTTCTTAAAACATACAAAAATAGGTTTGACTACAATAATGATATTTTCTTTTCTCGCAGAAGTATCAGAAAGATGTAAGGGTCTTTTGAAGTAAAGACTGGGAGGGAAAGATGATGAATTGGAAAACGTTGAAATGACAGATAACTACTTTGAAATATTTACTTCATCTGTGTATTGACACCAGAACTCAATTCTTTCCTTTGCAGCAAAAGAGAACTTTCAGTGTGAGTTCCTAACCTTCAGTTGTTCTCCCCGTGAACTGTTGTGTGTGAAAAGGCAGCATGTTTTTGCTTCATAGCCCAAATGATTGCACAGGAAACAGCTTGGTTTATGGCATAATGTTTTTGTTTAATACCGTTTTTATTCCAACAGGAAATATGGGATGTATAAAATCAAAAAGGAAAGAGAATCTTCATGGAGATGGGCTAGATTTGAAGAATCAACCAGTACGTAAAACTGAACGAACTATTTATGTGAGGGATCCAACGTCCAATAAACAGCAAAGGCCAGTAAGTAGATAGTCTCAGGGGAGAATTCCAGTAGCAAGATGAAAGCATGACTGGCATAACTTAAATCTCAATCCAAAGCAAATGAATGAAGAAATTCAAGTGATCTGTAGTTCACAATTGTACTTACAGTGTTGTGCTGTTCATCCTTGATGGATAAATGCTTCAAAGAAATGGAAAATAAAAATTGGCCCTTTGTTTCTTAATTACTTTATGTTTGCCATAGTTTTCTGCATGAAAACAGTAATCCTTGGTGATGGTTGATCTAGATATAGCTGTGTCTGTAGAAGAATGCTAGGTCACTTTAGGAAACTGAAGTAGTTCAGAACCATTTTTAAAAGCATCAGTGTTGGGTTTTTAATAGCTACAGGATCCAGGTATTGGTTATTCTGTTTAAAAAGGCTGAGGTGGGCACGGGCAATTCTTTACTAGCTCTAGCTCAACTTTACTTTTTTTTTTCACTGAGAGGCACTACTCAAGGTTGCACCAGGGTTGTAGGTAGGGAGGGGAGGAGAGCAGAGGGTGCAGCAGTGAAGAGAGCAGCACTGTGGCTAATGGCATTTCCCTGTGTGCTGCCTGGCATTGGGAAGGAAAGGTGCTGCAAAGGGCAGTCCCCTCAGGTGCCAAGTAGGCTTGCCACTTCTTAGAGTCTCTGGTGCCTTTCTCCTCCACCCTCTCTCCTATGCTTGAGGGCACCATGGTTCCAGACTGCCCCTATTCCAGGGATCCCTGTGGATGTGCAGGACACCATTTGCTCCCCTCTCATGCCCTGACGTGGTGGACTCAGCATGCTTTCAGTCAACCTACACACATCACAAACTATGGTTCCCTTTTTCTTGTTTTAATTATTTTGTTAGTCTTGCAGAATCTATGCAATATAACTGTGCTTGTCGTTCTTTGGCATGAAAGCTACACGTTAATATCTATCCTGTTAAATTGCTCAGCCTAAAGCCTCTTCAGTAGAAGTCACAAAGCTGTGAACTTCCTCCCCACAGCTTGTGACACATCTTCCCAAGGGCTGAATTGCTCAATTAAAAATCTAGTGGGGACTTACTATATTTCTATGTTGTAAATCACTTTCAAAGAATGGTGGGAAAATATGTGGGACCATTTTCTTTTAATTTGAGGACCTATCAGGTGATACCAAACCAACTGAATAACATGCAATTGTAATGTAAGATTGTCACAAAGATCTAAAACTGCTTAATTAAGGATTTGTTTTATTGTAGGTAAATCCAGAAGCACAGCTCTTACCAGGACAGAGGTTTGTCAAGGAAGGTATGTTTTCATGGGAATCTTACTCCTGTGTGCTATGCCCGTGTCAGCCTCTGAAATAATGCAACCATGCCTTTGGCTTTCTACCTTTGTAGAAACAGAGGACCATGGAGTCATTGTGGTAGCTTTATACCCTTATGATGGCATTCATGAAGATGATTTGTCCTTCAAAAAAGGAGAAAAATTGAAAGTTATTGAGGAGTAAGTATGACAGTACTGATTGTACTGCAGTTTTTCTTTAGACTCATCTAATTCCCTGTCTAATTTTATTTATATCCTACTCATAATATTTGCACATGGAGCTGTTGGTAGGCTTTTGCAGCTGTTCACAGCCACCAAACTGATCTGACAGAGCCAATGCCTTCTCAGGAGGCTTGAGTTTAAAGGAACGTGGTTGTTTTCAGTGTGTGGGCAAAACTCTCAGCACAATAGAACCCAAATAACACTTTTTGATTTCAATTTTCTTTTAAAACTCCTGTTATTTCTGTTTTTCAGGGTGGGAGAATGGTGGAGAGCAAAATCTCTTACGTCCAGGAGGGAAGGCTTCATTCCCAGCAACTACGTAGCAAAAGTAGACACCTTGGAAACAGAAGAGTAAGTATTCCCAGACTCTAAGTGCTGGCAAACTACTTCTTCAGCCTGTTGGTATAGCCTTTGGATGTGAGGGAGAGAAATAGTTCTAAATCTTTGAAATGCTTTACAGATGGTTCTTCAAAGACATCACCCGAAAAGATGCTGAAAGACAACTCCTGGCTCCCGGAAATAGTCCTGGAGCTTTCCTTATCAGAGAAAGTGAAACTTTAAAAGGTAGGCTTTGGGGTGGGTAACTTTGGAATTGGTAGCAGAGTTAAAACTGTAAGGTCTGTCTTCATAAATGTTGGCATCAGGTGTCCCAGTATGTCCTATTGTGTGAATTTACTGCAGTTCTGCCAGGATGAGAAAATCAACAGAAAAATAGAGAAGAGTTACAGTTTAACATCTGAAGTTGTGACAGGGGTAAAACAAAATGCCTCTGTGTGATTACACTGACAAGAAGCAGAAATTGAATTAATTGTGAGATATTACTCTTCCTAACATTTCTGATACCTTTATTGAAGGAGACTTTTCCCAGTAAAGAGTAGATGCTGCATTTTATAGTCTTCCATTGCTGGGTCTGTATCCATTGCTACAAGATTTAAAATGGGGTTAGTGAATAGTATGAGGGGTTATGCTTCTGCACTGTAGTGTGATTTTCTTTCAAACGTTTTTGTGGTGAATGTTTGTGCTATAGGCAGTACTCTTTGTGCTGAAAAGCTTAGTGAAATCTCCAAACTACTCAGCTGAGAGTTAGAGAAGGGCATATGAGGTTCTGCCTCAGCATCTGGACTCTGACAGCATCCTGGCTTTTGGAACATGGTATTCTCCAGAGGCAGATGCATTAGTCCCTTCAGCAGATAATGTCTGTCTTCTCTACAGCACTAGCTCTTCTTGATCTAACACTGCAGATTTTTGATTAAGTGTCTCTCTGTGGTGGGCACATATTGTTGTTTCTGTGCTCTCAAATGAAGACTCCTGAATGAAGTTCTCAAAGGAAGACTCCTAAATTCAACAGTCTGCAGAGAGTAAGGCAGAATATGCTCAAAATATTTATTTCCATCCACTTCTGCCACTGGATCTGTGTGTGGGGGAGAGGGGAGGAGTGACATGGTTTGAAAATGGGCAAGAGGAATTGTACGAGTAGAGGAAATGAAGAGCCTCATAGTTGAGGGTGGATGCTCTGCTGCCTCCTTATAAATCCCCACTGAGGTTAGGCTCCCTAGGACTGACAGCTCTGCTCTCCTTCCTGTGTGCCTGAAACCATCTCCAACTATCCTTTTGCTGTTTGGGTCATGACAGCCAGCATGTTCCTTTTCCAAAATGCTGAGTTCTGAATTTCAGTTTCTGCCTGAAGAGTGTGTCAGCTCTGGCCTTGCTTTGCCACCCAGTTCTCCTCCAGCTGGGGGAATTTCTGCAGAAGTGGGTGTTGGATGTGAAGTTGCCTGAGTTATGGAACTCCTGAGTTTGTTGAATGAGATTGAGAAAGAAAGTATGCTTGTAAGCATTTGGGTGACCAGCCCAGGCCCAGCTGTTGGCTAACTTCCTCCTGTTGGTTGCAAAATGCTTTTTGAGGAAATAAGGGAGTAAAAAGGAAAGCAGACAAAATGGTGATTTTGCTAGGATCAGCAGTGACATGGGCACTTGTAGACTTTTGCTACCTGATAATGATCATTCTTTCTTTATCCACAGGCAGCTATTCTCTCTCCATAAGAGACTATGATCCACAGCATGGTGATGTTATTAAGCACTACAAAATTAGGAGTCTAGACAATGGAGGATTTTATATCTCCCCAAGAATAACTTTTCCCAACATCAATGATATGATCAAACATTATCAAAGTAAGTTAAATCCATTAGTGAATTACATAATAGAACACAGACATTATTTCCTGTTAAGGAAAATAAAATAAAGCTTTTGTTTCAAACATTTTAATCTTTTTTTTTTCTTTAAAAATCCAGGCATGCATGTTATCAAAGATAAAGTAAAATTGGTTGGAACTCAAGTAACTTTGTTATCAGGGTCTGACCTAATGCTGCTTGCTCCGTCACATACCACTGTTAAATAAAGATTAACTTTATAAGCACCTTATCAAAGTATGATGATGTGAAGCTATAATACAAATTGTCTGCATTTTAAAGAAGTTAATTCTCTATTTGAGAGTAGATTATTCATAAGTAGCAGAAATACGTATAGATTTGTATATGTCTTCTTGTATCTGGTGTTGAGTGTGGAACTGTTTTAATTTTTCTTATAAATTTATTTGTAGTTAATGGGATTTTGAAGAAAGTAAAATTCCATTGACTTCAATGGAAGAAAATTGCAGCCACATAGAATGTAAACATTTATTATATATATTTTTAAAAATGCTTTTTAAAAAGTGGGAAAAGTGGGAGAGGGAAGGGACAAGTTTCTACCTATGCTTTAGCTACAAAAGTGACTTTTCATTCTGCATCAGCTCCTGGTGAATAGTTCCAAAACATGAGTGTTTTTCAGTCTTGTAATTGAGAGGACAGAGAAGATGAAAAATGTAGGACACTTCACAGAGAAAATCACAGTGTTTTTTCAAAGCCACACTAAGGACTTGGCCATGAGATTTCTCTGTGTTGTTAGACATATGTAGTAACTGTTTGGTTCAGCTGGAAAACCTGAGAATTATTTGACATTTGTATTAAAGTTATAGCTAATCAGTGTCTGGAGTAAAAATAAGGGTGACCTACTTATGCTTGCATGCACATGTGTCTGAAACCATGCTGCAAGAAAATTTAATGACACAAAATACAGGTCCCAAGCCTGATGTCAGTATGTAGCTTCACCAGGATACTGTCAGTAATCAGATTTACACTGTATTTATTTGGTATAAATTGTACTATAATAGCTTAATCATTTGATGGCAACCAGATGCATGTGGCCCTTCTTCATTAAATTTGTCTCTGAATACCAAGTTTTAGTTCAGAGGTGCTTAAAGGTATGTGAAAGCACCAGAAAGGTTACATTTTCATGAAAGCATCTGATTCCTTTGAATATTATTTTAAGCTGGTTAATGCTCGCCAGCACTTAAGTAATGTTTGTCTCAATTCAAGAAGCACATAATTGTAAAGGATTTTGGTTTTTTGCTTTTCCTTTGAAAAACAGAGCAATCAGATGGCTTATGCAGAAAGCTGGAAAAACCTTGTATCAGTCCCAAGCCTCAAAAACCATGGGATAAAGATGCGTGGGAAATTCCACGGGAATCAATTAAATTAGTGAAGAAACTTGGAGCTGGTCAGTTTGGAGAAGTCTGGATGGGTAAGTTTATTCCTTTGGAAAGAGTATTTAAGTCTGCTGAAAGAAGTGTCATTTCAAAGTCCTTTGGAATAATAGGGAACATGAACCTGCTTCAATATACTAGTGAAACAGCACAGGCAGGCTCAGAATATACCTTCTTGTGAGGAGAGAGGATTTGTGAGGGCAAAGATACCCGATATCAAGGAACAAACAAATCCTTGGGTATCTTTTAAATGGGTGAAAAAAAAAAGAGTAAGCACTGTCATTTGGAGGATGGAATACAATAGGTGTTTTTCATTTGTGTTTCGTAGGAAAGTAGAAGGTTATAGCAGGGTGTGACTCCTGATTCTCAAAATCAGTGGGCACCTCAGAATTTTGTTTTAAGTCAGAAAGACTTAAAGAACCTGAAATAGAAAGAAATCATATTATTAAGTGAACTATATAGAGAGATTTCATTGTCTCTTGATAAAGAGGCTGCAATGTAATGCATTAGGCTGCCATACTGGGTGAAAAGGAGGGACACTTAATCCAAGATTATTGCTTGCCAGATTGCTGCTGAGAAAGTAGGTGATTTATGTGGTAAGAACATTCGAGATTGATCACTCTGTACCTTGAACTATCATGCTGGTTCCCAACAGTGAAAGTGTCATAAGCCTTGCAAGTTGTAAATGTTAATAAATACCCAGCAAAAATGATAGCTTCAATTATTATAACCATAATAAGTTTTGCTTATGGACAGTCTTATTTACTCAGCCTCTGTGGCTTCCTGTGGCAAGGGGCTATCACCACTGTCTTATCACATTCTGAAAAATATTTAATCCTCTCAAACTGCTGTCTGTTCAGGAGTATTCTTTTGGATTCCATATTGCATGTTCTTTGTGCTATTCCTTAGACACTTGTTACTGCTTCCTATACGTTTCTCCCCAAGTTTTCATTTATAGTACTATTTCAGGCCAGAACATTGTCTCAACCCTTCTCTGAATCTCTCTTTTTGAGATTTTATTTAAATAGTAATAGAATTTTTATGATAATAATAGAATGGTCTATTACAATGATTATTGTAATGATGATGATGATGTTTTTTATTCAAGATTCCATAGGGAGGGCATTTTTGAGCAACCTAAAAGTATGTCCCAAAACATTTTAGAAGATGGAAATCTACAGAGGGGTCTCTGATGACCCACAGGAGCATGGCAGGCTATCAGGAATGGCATTGCTTTGAAGAGATGCTCTCATTTAGAAAAGTAAAGTATCAAGTGATGCTGTTGGAGTGGCAAATTACACACACAACTATAGTCTCAATCACTCTAACTCAGTCATAGGTGCAATCTTTTGATATAAATCATGTAAAAAATGCAAGCAACGTATCTCTATAATATCATATAGCCAAATTCAGCCTTTTATCTGCCTTCAGAAAAAAAAGCTTAAGAAAGCCTCTAGCTATGTTATATGTGAGTGACAGTTTACATACTAGCATCACCTATTGTACAGGGTGTTTTCTGTCCAATAAACCAGAGCATGAAATGTTTAACTGACACTGAAACACTATTAAAGTCTCTGTGTCAGAAGGTGATAACTGCTTAAAATGTAAATAGTTTTGGGAAGTGACTACTTCTGCAGACACGTACACACAAAGGCAAAAGAACTCAAGAAGGGTGTTTCTGCTTCAAGATGTTTCCTCTTGTTTGTGTCATTATTTTAATGCCTAAATTGGGCCTAACCCTTGCAACTGAATTGCTGCACTGTGAGAAAAATTAATGTACTGTGAAAGTGATCTCTGTGTTTCCTCTTCTCTGGTTCCTTTCTGAGGCAAGAGCAGCTGATTTGCATGCTGCAGGGCTTCTCGAATCAGGAGCCAGGTTACTCTTAGGGCCAAGGAAATTTAAGATGTATTAGGTCAGCTTTGTGGTGCTGGGTGTCAGCAAATACTGAGGGTTGTAATGGTCAGTCCAGGGCATCAGGAATTATGTAGGGGTACTGAAAAATAACCTAGCTGTCCTGGCTAGAGAGCTGGTTGGTACCCATCTGGAACAAAATTATTTTTTGGCCATAGTATTAGAAAGAAATACTGCTCTGCGATTCAATTGTTGGATATGTTTAAGTTTCTTCTTGATGAAAGGTACTCAGAGTTGTGGTTTTGGAGGGAACAGCAGCCCGTTCAGAGGAACTGGGCTTCCCATTAAAGAGAGCTGTGGGGATACTGGGGAGAGTCCAGAGAAGGGCCACAGATGATGAAGGGGCTGGAGCATCTTTCCTGTAAGGAAAGGCTGAGAGAGTTGGGACTGTTTAGCCTGGAGAAGAGAAGGCATGGAGGGATCTTATCAGTACATGTAAATACTTGTAGGGAGAGTGCAAAGAGGACAGAGCCAGGCTCTTCTCAGTGGTGCCCAGTGGCAGGACCAGAGGCAACATGAACACACTGAAACACTGGAGGTTCCTTCTGAACAGCAGGAAATACTCTTTTATTGTGTTAGTGACCAAGAACAGGCACACGTTGACCACAGTGGCTGTGGAGTTTCCATCCTTGGAGGTATTAAAAAAACAACTGGACACTGTCCTGGATAACCAGCCATGAGTGGCCCTGCTTGATCAGGGGGGGTTGGACCAGATGGCAATGTCAACCCTTCTCTGACTCTGTGATCTATGGAAAGATAGAGATAATACATTTACACTGGTATATCTTCGTATTGCTGTATCTGATATAGTCTTTTTAGTTTGGCCCTACGTACTCTTTGGGCTTCCAAGTTGATGTCTTCCTCTTGCACATTTTGGAGTAAGTTAGCTTATGGTATGGGAGGACAAAAAGCAGACCCCCCATATTCCCCAAGCATTCAGCTTTGCTCCTGTGTGACCCATGCAGAGAATCTTTGCCACTTACAAAGTGAGCAGGTGAATCTCCTCCAACTCTGACAGAGAAAACTCGCTATAAAGGACCATCAAATTCCCACTTTTGGTCCATCTTTTGGCAAGTGCATTGTATTTCTTTCTTCATTACTGCTGTTTCATTTTATACATTTTATAAAGCCTTCTCTGCTTTGTGGCAACCAAATTAGTGTTTATGTGTGTGTTTTGGGCATCAGTGATAGATGATAGATGACGTGATAGATAGACGTGATAGATGAAACCAGCACGGCTGGGTTGCATCCACGTTTTACACACCACAGAAGAGGTTAGAAAGCTGCAGCTTGTACTTTCTGCCTTCATATCTAATGGGTGGTGTGGAGCTGAGCTGGAGAGGGAGCTTCTGTTGCATTCCTCTGCCCTTCAGCTGAGCGATGGCTGGAGCTGGTGAAGGAGCCATGTGCTGATGTGCAACAGGAAGCTGCTGCTCCTCAGTCTCTTCCCCAAGAGAAGATTCTCCCACAATTGTAACATCCTGAGGCATTATCTGGCTTCTAACAGTGTCATACCTCCATAGCTCATACCAGTTGTTCCCAGTATAACCCTGCAGGGAAATTACTGTGAAAGCGGAGGAAGGAGAGAGCTTCATCTTGTAGCCTTGTTCACAAAAGTGTTCCTCTTCAGTCCTGGAGATCTGGTGAGAAGTGGTAGGCTCAACCTCACTATTGTCTGTTATAAATTCATATAGCAACTTGGCCTGATTAAGCCCACACAAGAATCTTGGCAACATGACTTGTCCAAGATACTATTCTGTCAAATCAATCATAATCAAATCCAAAATTAATAAAATTATAGAATGGTTTGGGTTGGAAAAGACCTTTAAAAGCCATCAAGTCCAACCTCCTGCAGTGAGCAGAGACATCTTCAACTAGATTAGGTTGCTCAGAGTCCCATCCAACCTGACCTTGGATGTTTCCAGGGATGGGGCATCTACAACCTCTCTGGGCAAGCTGTCCCAGTGTCTCACCATCCCCACTGTAACAGATTTCTTCCATTTATCTAGTCTGGATCTCCCCTCTTTTGGTTTAAAACTGTTATCCTTTGTCCTATCACTACAGGCCCTGCTTTAAAAATACCCGAAACAAAGTTTGCAGGATTCTGTTCTAACCTGTAGGGAAGAAGATGGCTCTCTGTGTCAGACATCATCACATTGCTCAGACTTACTACTATTGCTTGCATACCATTTAATTTTTAACAGAAATCTTAACTGGAGAGACTTGCTTCCTGCCATGGTATGGAAGGGGTTTTGACCATGGAGTTGAATGCATCACAGCAACTTCTGCAGTGAAGTGGTGAACCAGAGTAGCACTGCAAGAGCCAGGTCTATGTATTATGCATTTTTGTTCCTAGTGTGCACTGATACGATGTGAACCATAATGCTCTATGGTATTAATAATCCATGAAAAGAATTCTCAAGCAGGGCTAAGAGAGAAGTTAACAAGACAAATGGAGCCATTATAGTGTATTTTATTAATTAGATACATATGGCTTGCCTCTCAGGTGTAGAAGATTCTCCCATTTGGTTACCCCCCCAAGAAGAATATAAGTCACACATATTTTGAATGTGTATTTTCATATGCAGCTGTTAGAAAAATCAGTGTAAGTCATACTGCAGAAACGCTGTTATTAAAGTAAAAATTACCTACAATGAATGCTCACTGGTACATCTCATCAGTATCAGAAATGGATTTTTGCAGTTCATCTGTGAGCTGAATATTGGTTGCAAATAATCTGACTTTTATGGCAGGTGTTATAGAAGTAAGCAAGAATTTCACTGCTTACCTATCTTTTCCAAATTCACATTTAGGCAGCAAACAGACCATATGTTTATTCATATCATCTGGCAAGGAATAACCGTGACACAGCATTTGCTGGGTTTACACCTGGAGCCAGGTTCATCTCAGCCAAGGCAGATGTTAGCAAAGGGTTCAGAGCTGCTGCAAAGTTCTCTGTGGAGCATGGGCAATCAGTGGTGTAGCCACCCTTTTCCACAGCTCCCCACACAGCACTGGAATCCTTCTGTGATGCAGACTGAACATTGAATTTGCTGCCACTCAAGGGCTTAGAGGTCACCAGTTTTCCCTCTGCCTGCACAAAGGCTGCAGTTTCTTACCTTTACAGTAAGAGCATTCCTGAAAAGCAGACAGCCTCTATGGAAACTACCACAGAGGTTCTCATGGTAAAGACAGGTGATCTGAGATGAGGACTAGGGGTTAAACTGGGGTGTTGAAGACACGTACTAAAAAGATGCTGCCTTCCCCAGGTATTATATGGTCAGCCTCAATCAAGCTCACGCTGGTTTTGCTGGTAATGGGTGGATGAGAGAGGTGGCAAGTTCCAGTTTTGCTGGACTATTAAGGGCTCATTTTTTACAGACAATGATCACCTTTCCTCAGTGGTCCCATCCTTCCCACTCCCTGGTGAGATAAAGAGAAGTAAGAGAGACCAGGACCAATTATCTATAGTGCTCTTCTCAGTTAATTTACTTTGTGTTACCATCAGACCATTTTTCTGCAGAAAACATCAGTATGAGGGAGGTGTTGTAGTTCTCTAAGTAGAACCCTAGTTTGCTGTGTCTCTTTGGTGAATGTAAAATACTGTTACAACATCAGAATTGCTTTAAATAGCTAATGATATTAATTGGTATGTTCAGTAGAGTATTCAACAAACTGGGAGTGGGGTAGTGCTTCAGGGTATGGGGTAGAACAGTAGAAATAATGCTTCTTAAGCAGAAAGAAATATATCTAATATCTCTATTTCTGATAGATACACACTGTATACCTGAGCTTCACCAGCAGATTTGACCTGTACTTGTCATTTCTGATTATTAGATCATTTAGAGGCATATCCGTGTTCTGCTTTGACCTGACCCTGTTGGAAAATACATATTTAATAATCACATAGCTGAATATTTTTGTCTAAACATAGCAGCTTTTTTTAGATGATGATCCTTCTTTGAAAAAAAGGTGATAAAAAATGCAGTGGTTAGAGCAGATCTGGAAATTAGTTCCTTGCTTAGCCACTGATTTCTTATGTTATGATGATAAATAGTATAAGGAAATTGTGAGCTCCAATTTAGAGGTGCATGCATTGTGTTAATATTGTCTGGATTGTTGCTAAGTAAGAAAATGAGGCTATTTCATTGAGTCATGAAAGTTTTACCTCTTCCAAGAAATATTTCTGCAAGGTTGAAATGGGTATGTGAGGGGAAAAAAGCTGCACTTATATCCCTCTCCCCCAACCCCCCTTTTGTTTTACCCTTCAAATTAAATGACTTCACAAGATTAACTTTAGGATTGGTGCTTGCTACTCCTTTTTTTAAAGTGCTATTTTAACATTTATGTTTAGAAAGCATAAAAGCAGAGAAAAATTCACTGCTTTTCTCTTTACTGATAGTTGATTTTGATATAATTAGAATATTACATTCAAAGGTTTGATAAACTGAAAAATGAAACAGCCACAGTTTCTCCCTCTCCTGGCATGGGCTATGTAATAAGAAGTTATCACATTTTAAATCTTACTCTGAGCACTGGAGGATTGCAGTCCTGGCAACCTATCTTGGTTAGTGATGAGAATCCTTATTTGATTGCACTTTCCTGTAATGCTTCATTTTGAGCACTGAGGGTTATAGAAAGTATTGCAAGCATGAAGCTGGCACACATAAAATAGTGTAGCAAGGTATTTCAAGATGCTCCATGATCTTGCAAAGAGACGATTTGTGTGGACATTCACAAAAATCTCTCTTGACTGTTTGAATATTTGACCGATTACTTGTAAATAAAAACTTGGTATGAAGTAAGAGAATTTGTTTTATAAAAATTGGGAATGGAGTCTTTTTCGCTGCAACGTGGTATCAGTTGCCAAATGAAAAGGAATGCTAGGGTAAATATTTGTCCTACATCTGGCACTTGCTCTCAGGCCCTCAGCTATTGCTGGAATCCAACCTCACCTGCTTTACAAATGCTCTGTGTGGCACGGAGTGACTTCAAGTGCACTGATCTTGTTCCCCTCCTTTTAGGTTACTACCACAACAGTACAAAAGTGGCTGTGAAGACTCTGAAGCCTGGAACGATGTCTGTGCAAGCCTTCCTGGAGGAAGCCAACCTCATGAAAACACTTCAGCATGATAAGCTTGTTAGGCTTTATGCTGTAGTGACCAAAGAAGAACCTATTTATATTATAACAGAATTCATGGCTAAAGGTGAGGACAACATCAGATCTACGGGCAGTGTTTTAGTAAACTCTTCTGCTTCTCATTAATCAGTCCCCTGTTGTCAAAAAGGAGGAAATTTTTTTTTTAAATTAAGATTTTAGCATTTTTCTTTTGAATACTCTGATACAAAGCGAAGGAGCACCTATTGTCAAGGAGAACTGAGGCTTTAATTTTTTAATTCGTTGCTGAATTTGTGTAATAAACCAATTTTACAATTTTCCTAAATGTAACATTTTTAATTGTTTCAGAGGCAAAGCAGAAACCCTCAAATAGCTCCCATTCCTTTGGGCTCCCTGCCTAACTTGTGTCTGCTGTCATAGCAAGGCTACTAAAACAAATCTTAGAAATTGCCTGATGGAACACTAGAATTGATAAACATGTGTGTAATAAAATGAACGATGAGTCCTCTTGACAGTTGGAAAGGGCACCTTTATGAGAGAACTACTACCCAAAATAAGTAGTTTCCTTCTCAGATTGTTTTGGGTAGTAGTTTTTTCTTGGTTTGTTCCGTTTTCAAGCAGTTCTGCTCATAACTTTATGAATAAATGTTGAACCACTTATTCTTTATCACTTGGAAAGGATCAATATGTGTGATTCTCCTCAACAGTTTTCCTGATAGTCTGTAGACTGGGGTACTTAGCAAACTCAACAACACTGAGCTAAGGTATGGTCTGATGGGATTTTTCTACACTCAGGAAAATGGTTAAATTTGGATTCCTGACACACTGACTTGGATGTTATTGTTAAAATCTCTAAAGAGACTGCCTTACACTGCAGTCTACTTGAAAATACATCAGAACTTGCTTCTCTGCAAAAAGTGTGGTGGTCCAGCAAATCTGGAGGCTGGTGAGACCTTTATTTTGGTAATAATCTGCGCTGACTCTAATCTTTCTCTGCTGTAACAGGAAGTTTGCTGGATTTTCTGAAGAGTGATGAAGGAAGTAAATTGTTGCTTCCGAAGCTAATCGACTTCTCTGCTCAGGTAAATCTTAAGAAACATGCTCAAAGTTAAGGTTTTTTTTTTATCTCTGATTCTAAAACTCATGCTGGGCAGTTTTATCCTAAGGTTTTTTTTGCATTAAAACCAAAAAGAATTTTCAGACAATTTATGGTCTGAGTCAGTAAGATTACTTGAAAGGAGGGAATAGGTAAAAGAGGTTTCAAAGTGACCACGTGAAGTGAACTCTTCACTGAATGCTTGGATTCTGCTGGTGACCTGCTTAGGTGGTGGTGGTACATAGCCACTTGTTTTTGTGGAAAGGTTGCTTTCAATTCAAGTGGCTGTGAGTTAAAAGTGTTGGTACAAGTTTGAGAGCTTGTGCTTATGAGCTTCCTTCAGTGTTAATAAATGTGTCATTTTCCCTTCTTAAGTTAGGTCAATGGGTCAAACTTCTCTTTGCCACAAGGAACTATTGTAGGTTTCAAATTTTCACATAAATTACTGTGCAATAAATGCAGTCTAATCAAATTATGTTTCAGTTATTAGCATTTGATTTATGAACTGAAATGTTTGTTCCAAAATATACAAGATATCCCATATCATGAAAGGAAATAGAGAGAGACCCCAGGGTGATTTGGGTCAAAACCTGGATCAAAGGTGGCTGGAGCCCAGTGTTTCACCTCAGACAGTTACTGGCATTAAGTGTCCAGAAAATAGAAAATAGGGTAAAAATTGTACTTTTTCAAGTTATAATTCATGTTACTGATAGGTAATGAAGGCATTTCTGCTAGGTTATTTTTTCACCAAGCTTTGGGGGTTTTCAGTATTCATTAAAGTTTGCAGCCTAATGTACACTATTAAACTAACTTGTTACAGTTCATGAGGAAAGATGAGAAAGCTTTAAAAGGATGTAATAAAACATTTGAGATTTTTTTAAAAGATCAATATGAGAACATTATCTATCTTTTTAATATAACTATTTTCTATAAATAAATATTACACTAGATATTAGGAAGAGTTTCTTTACCAAGAGAGTGGGTCAACACTGGAACAGGCTTCATAGAGAGTCATCAATATCTCAAGCCTGTCAGAGTTTAAGAGGCATTTGGACAATACCATTGATATTTATATAGATGTTCAGTATATCAAATACAGATTTTTGTTTAACATAGATTCAATGCTGGAGCTGTTTTTGCTATAATTGTTGGTTCAGTATAGCTATAGGCTTTGTAACTTTTCTGAGCTTGTTCTTGAGAATTTAGTGAGGCAAAAGCTTTGTAGATGTGAAGTATCTGCTGGATCCCAGGTGATGGCTGGGAGAGATGAATAACAGTGAGTAGGAAAAAAAAATAGCTGTGAAAATAGCATGTCACAAAAAGAATATCTGTGAGCATTGATATGAAAGCTGACCTAGGATAATGAGGGAAAAGCACATGTGGTTTTATAGCACACCTTTTTCTTGAGTTAGGGACGCTGTGTTATATTGAAATTCATATTGTGTTTTCAGGAATCTAAGGCTCAAAAGGCTTAATGAACTGGAGAGCAGCTGTAGCTGTACAACTTGAGTAAATCACTTCTAAGGTGACAGGGGTCAGTGGCCATCACTTACAAATCTTTAAAGGTCAAGTCACTTGGAATGGACATCACTTGTCACCCCAATGTGACAGCAACCTCTCAGAGCCACTTCCTGCACTCGGCCTCAGAGGACCAAGACTTTGTGCAGCACAGACTTTGTCTGACCAAGACTTTGTCCCTCTCTTAATGTGTGGACTGTTGACAGAAATTCCTGAGATTAAACCATTCATTGGGTGATCCTAAAGAGACATTCAGAGAACCCTCTCTGGGGATTTCTAGCTGCCGCCCAAGAAAACTTTGGAAGAGAGATACCAAGATTTTTCTTATGGAAAGTATTTGTAGGTTTTTTTGAGCACATTTGTAAAGAGCCCTTCATGGCACTGAGTAACAACAAACAAACAAAAAACCCCAAAACAAAACAAACAAACAAAAAAAGAAGCCTGGAAGGAAGCTCATGTTGAACTACTTAAATGAGATCAAGCAGATTTCTTTTCCTTGATGGAGACACACTTGATCTCTTCATGACTGTCTAATCACACCACTCTGGCAAGGCGGCTTACCAGACTACCCCAGCTTCTCAGAGAGACTGAAAATGCAACAAATAGTAGCCAAGGATTGACTTATTTTTCCCCTTGTGCATTGGAGGAGGAGGAGGAGGCTGGCCTGATCCCAGCATCTGGCTGGCTGGCACTCACATGTGTGCACACAAGGCACCTATTGCAACAAAGTTTGCTGAAAGAACCCAACCCATTGCAGCAGGGTGTGTTAGTGATGGACTTGTGATACATCAGGTAGAAGATGAGAAAGGAGAGGTTCCACATAGTATGTGGCCTTCTGATCCAGAGGAGTGGCCTTTACCACCTTACAGTGGCTTTGTCAGACAAGGAAGGACAAGAAAATAGGAGAAAGGGAGGGGAGGATGTAGTTTCTGTGGCTATCAGACAGCTGAAGAATGTAGTGCAGGTAGTTAAACATGAACCCCCAGCTGAAGCTGACTTCCCAAGTGGTGTTGAAGAGTGCTGTTGGTTGGTGTTTCCTTTGCCAGGCTGTTAGTGCTCCACTCACTGACCTCAGTAACGCCTTTGCCTTGCCCATCTTTGAAAGAAATCTGTGTTTACAAGGGGTGAAATGTTCTGATTTTGTGAAAAGTAAGGACTTTCCCCTGCCAGGTGGAAAAAACACCTTTTAGAAAGATAACATTGTTCAAGCGAGTAATCAAATACACTCCTACTCTGCCATGCTGATGTTGGTGTTTGGTTTACTTGGCATCACTGATTACTGTTTTTGACAGCGGTACCTGAGTACTGAAGACAGACATTTTAATAGGTTCTCTAGCAATAGGGCAAGAGGAAATGGTTTTAAACTAAAAAGAGGGTAGACTTAAACTGAATGAAGGTGGTGAAACACTGGAATGGGTTGCACAGAGAGGTGGTAGATGCCCCATCCCTGGAAACAGTTAAGGTCAGGTTGGATGGGGCTCTGAGCAACCTGATTTAGTTGAAGATGTCCATGCTCACTCCAGGGGGGTTGGACTAGATGACCTTTAAAGATCCATTCAAACCCAATCAAAAATTGTAGTTACATCTAGTGACTGCTTTAGTGTACAGCTGTGGATTCAGGGTCTTTATGGCTTTTTTGCCATATTAACAATAACAATTTATGAAATAAGGCTTGTGGAAAGCATGCCGAGAAAATGCTTGCTAGGAAGGTGGTTCAGCTCAGTTTCTAAAGCCATCTGCCCTCTGAAAGAGCTGAAGTTTCTCTTTTGTGTTTAATTATTGCATATGAGTAGGGGCTGAGGAAACCTAGTGTTTTTGGCCACTAGATACGAACACTATAAGTCTCTGAAAGGAGTGTATTTTAAAGGAAGCTCAGTTTTGCACAGGTATCTTCAGGCACATACCTACCTGTCCAAGTGCAGAGCAGAGCTGTGGCATCTCCTCTAGAAGTCAGCAGAACATGTCAGTATTTCAGACATGCCAGAAACAGTCAGGGATATGGAGAAAGCAAAACTTGAGCCCACTTCCCTGCCTGCATGACCACTGCTCTTGGGTGGCTCAGCAGTTTAGTTTGGCAGCTATCAGCTGCCATGCATGGCCAGCAGTTCCCTTTCCTGGGACTTCTGCCTTTCAGCCTAGCCAGCGGGCTAAGGGAACCCAAAAGTGCTCCCAGTCACAAGTGGGAAGGTAAGCAAATTTTGTTGCTTTGTCCATGAGCTGTACTGCCAAATCTTGCTAATGCAGGAGGCCAAGGCAGTCCATGTGGACATTGCCCACATTCACCGTGGTTATCTACAGCCAATAGCCTGGTCCTTCAGCACTTAAGAGACTGGCAAGCTTTGGATTTTACTAGTTGGTTTTTCTCTTGTCCCAGTGATAACTTACCCAAAGAGCTCCCAATTCTTTGTTTCACAGTTCTCAAAATCATACCTGCTTCTGTTTGATGAGAGCTGCTGAAAACCTATGACCTTTGGCATGTGTAAATCCTTCCTGCTGCTTACGCAGATCTGTGATCTACCGTGTAGCACACACAGACATGGTGGCTGTGGTTAGGAAAATGGCATCAGCTGTTGCTGGACACACTCGTGTCATACCTTTCAGAGTGGTCAAAGCTTTTATCCCCAAACCAGTCTTCTTTCCTGTGCAGTGCTTGAATATTAATTGTTCTATGATCTACAACTTACCTGGCAACTCTTTTCCTCTTCTTTCTTCCTTCTAAGGCTATGAATTAAAATAATAATATATTTAGAATAAAATTACCAGGGATTTTTAATGCTGTTTTAATCCCTCTCTCATCTCTTTTTTAAGGGGAGAGACAAAAGTCGTAAATCAGAATGAATTTTAACTCTTATTTGGCATTGGGAGATTTCTACTGCAGTCTCACCACACTCTTTTTCAGGTTTCTTTCAGTTTTAATGATACCCTTTAATGTTCCAGAGCATAATTATATGTTACTTTAACAGTCTTTCTCTCCCTTGTGGGTCTGCTTTGACTACATAGCTGCTTGGCTGGAACAGAGGAATATGGTTTTGCAGCCTTTCCTGACTTCACCTGTAGGATAAGCACTGCTGCAAATTGAAAATTGATATTACACTAATATATCACTTGAAGATCAAAATGTGACTTTTTCTCAACAGTTTTCAATTGCCATAAACAAAGGATCTACACTCTCTCCAAAGAAAAAGTCATGTGAAGATGAACTCTCTTTTTGAAAACTGTGAGCGATAAGCACATTTTATTTTGTGTCACAGAATCACAGAATGTCTTTGGTTGGAAGAGACCTCCAAGATCATCCAGTCCAACCTTTGACCAACAACTGTAATCTCACAACTAAACCATGTCCCTAAGGACCAGGTCCACACACCACTTAGAAACCTGCAGGGATGGCAGCTTTGCCACTGCCCTGGGCAGACTATTTCAGTGTTTGACAACCCTTTCAGTGAACAAATGTTTCCTAATATCCAGCCTAAGCCTTCCCTGGCATAGATTGCATCCATTTCCTCTGGTCCTGTCACAAGCCACCAAGGAGAAGAGGCTGTTTCCCTCCGTGTTCCAGTCTCCTTTGGGGTAGTTGAAGAAAGCTATGTCTGGACATTATTGAAAGGAATATGGTTTTGGTTAATCCCAGACCAAAGACAATCTTGTCCAGATCAATAACAAATGTTACTTCAAACCTTTCAAAACTGAAGGTTGTTTCTAGTAAGGATTTTCCCTAGGGAACTGAGAATTACAAAATTCAAGGCAGTGTGAGCTTTCGGATATGCTTCAGTTCTTCCTCTGCTTGAAAGCAGGATTCTCCCTCCCACTGTAATACTGAGCACTCATTTCCAGTCTGATTTTCTTCTGGGCCCTGGACCTAGGCTGGTGGGCAGCCAACAGCATCTCTGAGGCCACTGTCCCCTCCCCAGGATGAGGGATGTCCTCTTCATGGCTGGAT
This sequence comes from Phaethornis superciliosus, assembly GCA_023637945.1. Classification (NCBI taxonomy): domain Eukaryota; kingdom Metazoa; phylum Chordata; class Aves; order Apodiformes; family Trochilidae; genus Phaethornis; species Phaethornis superciliosus. The sequence goes on along the minus strand of JAJQWJ010000002.1, from coordinate 38,677,899 downwards.
CCTCAGGGGCAGCAACCCAGCCCTGGAACAGCCCCAGGGTGTGGGTGCAGCAGTTCAGGCTCAGTTGTCTTGGGGGCAGAAGCAATACAGACAGAATTTTGAGGCTGCCTTTGTGCATGAATCCCTGCCTCCTTCTGCCTGTGCTTTCATGTGTGGTTTGTTTAGTATGGATCCTGAAAAACGTAAAAAGCCACATCTGTCAACACCAAGTGAAGCCTTTTAAAAACATACCTAAACCATCTCTTAATTAATGATTTCTACATTACTTTAGTTTTAAATAATGGATAAAATAGGACTGGAGGGAATTGTGGAGGTTCTTATCCTAGTTTTTGTCAATATTTTATAAACTGTAGAACACCCCCTTTTGTTTTTTTAGAGTTGACTTCATTTGTAACCAAATAAAAACTAGGCTCAACTTTTAATACTGATTCATCACTTATATTTTTCCACATTTTCCTTTCCTGATTTGCAGGTGAGTGAGGATGTGTGAGTTTGGATTTATTGATGGTTTTCAGGTGTCTCATAAACCACATCTATCCACAAAAACTATCCTAACCGCGTTCTTTTCCTTTTCCATCCTGTGTATTTACTCCTTTGTCATTCCTATTAACAACATGTGCATTCTTGGCCCTTTTAGTGGAGACTGAAGCAAAGGCAGGCATTGCAAAACTTCTCTTTATTATTTGTATGTAGCCTTCTCCATTATTTAATTTAATAATTCATTTAATGTGTATGTTTTCCTTGCTCTTGTCCCATTATTAATGCAGCCTTTCTTTGACTTACTCTTTGTAGGACTGTTTGTAGGTGGTCTCTTCCAACTTTTGTCCTAATGGGGTTATATACTTTGTTATTTTCGGTATTTTCATTTTCAGGTCTTTCTGATCATGTAAGATGTGGCCAATTTTTTCATATTGGGCACAGTCTTTACAATATGTGTGATTTACCTTTGCACTTTGCTGAGGTTTTTTGATGGTGTGATTATTCCTGAGACTTTTTCCCTATGAGGCTGTACCTGTCAGCCCTCCAGGCTGTTTCAAATTTGCTTTCCTGAGAAAAAAATTCTTCATATTCAACTATTCTTTCAATCCCTTAATTTCTAGTCCTCTCTGTTTCATGATCCCTGTCACTTAGGGCTCTAGTCATCTGACTATATATGCCATAATACTTTCTCAGCATGTTGTAAAAGCATCCTTTCAGGCTGACCCTAAGGAAACCCATCAGGCCTCTTTAGTATGCCATGGTTTAAAAAAAATGCACAAGAGGAATCCATTACATGTGTTACCATAACTCCTTCCCTGCATGAAGAAACAGCATTGCAACCTATGTGTAAAAAAACATGGCTAGTTTGAAATAAGTCTCACAGACCTTGGAATGGAAATGGAAATCAAGCATGTCGGAGTTGAAAAACAAAGCTATAAAGTTATGAAGGAATAAAGAATTTCCCCTGGTTTGCAGCAAATAAAAAGAAAAAAAATTTAAAATAGCTGAATTTCACCTTTGGAAAAAAAGCACAGAACTGCCCATCTCTCCATGTGCTGTTACACATCAGCTGTGATGTTTCTTCAAGGCAGCCTGTGAGTTGTGACCAAGTGACCTTTTCAGAAGGCGTAACTCTTCTGCAACAGCAGTATCATCTCTGAAACGCTGGTTTATCAGGCTGTCCCCTCCCTTCACTGAAGTCCTCTGCTGCTTTTGCTGTTTTCCCCAAACACCTTGCATCTTCTGAGCTACCAAGGAGAGTCAGAAAGCAGGGAATATGTGTTTTCAAAGCAACACCGTGTGCTCCGTGCTTTTGTTCCCATTTTCTTTCAGGCCTTTGAAAGTGTTTTATATCTATTTGTGAAATGATGACCCACAGTTGTCTGGAAAGTTAGGTAATTGCCCTGTTTTACAGGTGGAAAGAGCAGAAATAGGGAGGAAAGAGCACTGCCAGCTGAAATCCCCCCCAAACTGGTGACAGAGCTGTCTGCAGAATTGCGGCTCTGAGTCATTCATTTCTTGTGTGACTTTTAGCTGAAGCTTTACAGCACGAAGGCTTCTTGTGGAGTGATTTATTTCTTCCAGAAGAATTTCCTTCCACCCTTACCCTAGCTACGTAGTTCCTAATATGTAAAGATTTGTTGGTTCTTTTTTAAAAAGGATTTAACTTGGGTATTTCTACAAGTTTGTATTTCATTAAAGGTGAAGGGGAAACTGCTCCCTTCCTGGTGGTAACAGTTGTGTAGGCAGAATCCTCTCCTAAAAGCCACAAAAAAGAATATTCAGAAGCCCTAATTAGCTTTTCTGTCCTGCTTCTGAATAGTAGTTACATGTAGCCGAACAGTCTTGACAGGTACCAATGATCATTAAAAGAAGGGGAAAAGGGCTTTAATTTTCTTTTGTTCCCAAGAATTTCTCTACATTTAACTTATCATTTGGCAATGAAAACCCAACAATTACCATAAAGAGTTATCACACGGGCTTTTTTTCTTTTTTTTTTTTCCCCACAAGCAAAGGTTAAACTTAAGCTGTGAATTCAGTTGTCCAGTTCTATTTCTACTCCCTTTCCCATTCCTTGCCCATTATTCTTTTCCTACTTGGGAATTTTTTGCTTGCTCATACATGGTTTCTTTTAATTTCTCTGATTCAATCAAAGCCATTTTCCTGGAGTTTCAAGGAAATGTAATTCTTATTTGCTGAAACCATAATGGGTTCTTTGATGTCACATTCTTCATTTGTGACTAATTAGATGATGACTTCATTGACTCTAGCTAGAACCAATAAGAAGAAATAAAATGGTCTTTTCAATGGCATTGCTTGGTTGGGTTGGAAACTAAGTATGACTGGCACAGACATCTCTTTCTTAGAATGCTTCTTCACTCCCCAGCCAGCAGTTTACTCAAATATTAAATCTGTGCAGGGAAATTAGGATGATTTTTTTGTGATGGTTGATACATGTTTGGTGACGTTGGTGGACCTGTCTCTGCCAAGCTGCCCAGCCCAATTTCAGAATTGATCTTAGAGCAAAACCTTCCCTTTCATCTCACCTTCCTCCTCAAAGCCAAGCAGTCGCACGGGGAGGAGCAAGAGGCAGAGTGGGCTCTAATCAAATACAACTCATCTGTTTGTAAGTCTCTAGTAAGACTCTCTGTGGCAATGCTTCACTAGTAGCTGCTTCCTTCTTTATAAAATGACATTTCTAGAGAATGTAAAATGCAGGTGTTCTTCATATTCTTCCTCGCTGGAGTTTTTTGTTTTGTTTTTTTTCTGGTTTAGTGTCAGAACTCCCTTGTACAAGGGTAATGTAACATTCTCCTCTGCATCAGTCTGTAAGAAGAGGTTTGCAGGGGGAGGGCAAGTGACTCTATTTTTCCATTGCCTAAACCAAAAAAGCAGAACAAAGACCGTGTGGTTTTGTGTTGTGAGTGGTGGCAGCGTGTGCCTTTGTAGTACCCCTCGGGGACTTTTTTTTAAAAATGGATAAGCAGAAGTGATGTTAATGTTTCCTTAAAATGTGGCCAGGTGCTCCTGCCTGCTTTACTGCGTGGCTGAAATGAGCACCTCTGGCCCTGACACGTGGCTGCTCCTGAGGTGGAGAGGAAGAAGTCCGTGCACGAGTGTGATAGGGATTGGCACTAGAGAAGAACCCTTATGGCTTTACTGCTGCTTCATTAGCAAACCTGAGAGCTTGGGCATCACCCAAAGCCTGGGGCTGAGGATGGTCTGTCTGTCACCCACCTGCAGACATGCTGGAGAGGTACCTGTGGCACCTTGCCTGAGAATGACCCATTCTCAGAGTCTCACAAGGGAGAGACTACCTCATCTGGAACTTTTGGACAGTGTATTATCTATGTATCAGTTTATTGCTCTTAACTATTCTAGACTATATATTCTAAATTTAACTATTAACTAAACATATCATTTTATTGGTCTCTTAACTATTATTTCAGTTTCTGAAAATTACAATGTTTTTCTTCAGGGAGAAAAAAAAAAAAAAGCTAGTCTGGGTACATACTGTATAAATCATCCCCAGTGCATATTTTGAGGACATTATCATCTCTAGCTTGGTTTGGAAATTAATTTGGGTTGCTGAAATACAATTTAAGTTTACTTGTGATAGTATATGAGAGCTGGCTGTTGCCAAACAGTCCTCATGTATGAACAGGTACATGCTGTTGTAGAAGAAACTAAAGATAAACTTGTTCACCTCATCTCAGTAAATGTGTCCTAATTATCCAGGCCTATACTGGGTAAATAGAATGTTGATGGTTGTTTTTTTTATACTCTATCTGCACTGCTGTTTCATCAACTCTTAAAAGAAGATCCATATCTTCTTTAAATTATTCATTCCTTTCATTATTGTAGTATTTGGAAAATAAACTGGTTAATAATTTGAGGAAGATAATACTTTAGTAGAAATTTTAGGAACATTTTAATTAAGATTTTATTTCAGGAAGTGTTTCTCATGCATATCTCTAATCCTGTCAGCTATTATTCAGCCAAACAATTCTTTTGAAGCTGATACTGTAAGTCTAGTTTTGCAGGACTGGATCTACACATGCATTTTTCATGACAATCACCTTGCTTGTGCTCCAATGATAACTGGTGAAGAATAAATTGATGCAGCTTTGCTGATACATGGAAAGAGCACCTGCTGATAGTGTTGGGAAATACCAATATAGCTGGGCTTTTTTTTCACAGATTGCTGAAGGGATGGCATACATAGAAAGAAAAAATTACATCCATCGGGATTTGAGAACAGCAAATGTTCTGGTTTCGGATTTACTGATGTGCAAAATTGCTGATTTTGGACTTGCAAGAGTCATTGAAGACAACGAATATACTGCCAGGGAAGGTATGTACTGGGTTTTCTTGTCTTTAAAACTTAAGCTTCTGGGAGGCAGTGAGGTTGTATCTAACAACAGTATGGACACCAAAGGCAGAAAATGCCATAACTTCCTAGAGGCAGTGTTCAAATGCCTAAAAATTTTTTTAAAAAGTAAGGAAACAAATAATAATCTGTGTTTTCCAGGCTTTTTGAAAAGTTTAAAATAATCAAAGAAATGTAGTGGATCAAGGATTGGACTTGATGATCTCAGACGTCCCTTCCAACCCAGCCGATTCTATGATTCTATGAAATAATTAAAAAAAAACCCAAGCAAAATTGAAAGTGCTTGACTGCACACAGGTTTTTCTAAATCAATCAAATTAATTACACAGCCACAGCTTCCATCCCACTGAATGAAATGTAAGAAAGCATGACCTTACTTCATGTTGCAGTCTTTAATTGCCATCTGCACAGCTTCTCACTCAGGGCAAGGAAGGAGCCCAGGCAGGTGTAGGTGCTGGTAATAAGAGAACCTTTAGCAGAACCAGTTTTGAAGCACCTTTAGGAGCTGCAGCATGGATTTGCATGGTCAGCAGCTCTGCTGCTACATGTAGGGATGGATACTGGGTCATGCCCCTGTTCAGCACACAGGTGGGAGGTAACATGGCAGCAAGGTCAGGGCAGGCAAGAGGGAAAATGATAACATTAAAGATAGCTGTCTGGGGTTTGCCATGTGTGTTTTGCTAACGTTGTCAACTTCCAAGAAGTGTGATCTCAATGCCATGTAGTGAAATATTTTGATTTATGCTTCCACGCACGGATTGCCTTAGGGTAACTTTTCTGAGCAGATTTGTTGGCTGACTTTCCCCCTCTCATTTTAAAGAAACTACTTCATATTTTCACACAGTCTGGATGGAAACTGTGGTAATGTAGGGTGAGAGGGGAAGAGCTAAAGTATAAAGAAGAAAGAGAACAATGTGGTACAATTGAGATGAGAGAAAGCTGAGCAGTCCATGAGTAACAGTAGTTCAATAGATCGGGGGGAGGATCTGATTAAGCAGTTTTCAGATATACAGAACTCCTATCTGTGGTTTTTAGCTAGCTCTGGACACTTTGTATTAATTAAATGAACCTTTCAGGTTGTAAATTCTTGATACTAGGTTTCTTTGGTGTGTTTTCTTCCATTCAGAAAAGTTTCCTAGCTTATGTGGTATTTTGTGCCAGAATTATAGAGGAGGCTAAAAAGGGCATAGAGAGAATCTCCTTGTATTACTCTTTGTTGTCTAAAGAGATAATGTAATATTTCCCAACAAAAGCTGCTTGAACTTTTCTTATTTAACTGGAAGTTGTTTGCTGTTATATGGTATTTTCTGGAATCAGTTAATTAGACATCAAAGTATTTAAAGATATGGCTTTTTAAGATATGACTTGCTCCTTGCACCTATGGCTGAATATTAAAGTAGATGTTGAAACTAGACTGATTTTCTTTAAAATAGGAGAAGTTAGTAAAAATATTGCAAAGCTCAAGCTGATGGAAATTTTAAGATTGTTGCCTGACTGCTGGGTAGAAAACGCCGACTGTAATTTTAACAGAAATTCACCCCACTGAAGACTCAAAAGTTCCTATGTAACTTCAACATCTTGTTCACACCTCCAACACAGGATAGGCAGTGTGGCATGTCCTCCCAGCAAATCTCTGCTGGTAACTCTTGGGCAGCAGGAGTTACTGTCAACTTTGCTAATCTAGGCATATCATAAGAAAGTTACTTAAGACCTTTCAGTGATTTGATATCAAGTGTTTAAATTTTCCCTTGATTAAGATTTTATTGGTTTTTAGGTGCAAAGTTCCCTATTAAATGGACAGCACCAGAGGCGATTAACTATGGATCATTCACTATTAAATCTGATGTGTGGTCTTTTGGCATTCTCCTGTATGAAATTGTTACATATGGAAAGATTCCTTATCCAGGTATGGGCATGTGTTTATACCTTTACTCTGTATTTATACTTTGCTGTTAAAAAGTAAAGACAATACCCATGAGAACAGCTGGCAACAGACAGTAGCAGCAGCAGCGATTTGGAAAATGTCTTGCAGGTAATGTTGTGGGTTTGAGATTTTAGTTACTGTATGTGTAAAACCATGTGTCTCTCTGGGGGAAGTTTTAGCAAACAGTCTAAAGGCACCATGAACACAGTTATTTTTATAAAGTTAGAAAGTGTGACAACTGCAGCAAGTGCAGATCCCAGCTTTATGGTCAGCAGCCCAGACTCTAAGCTGCCTGTAAGCTGCTGGGGTTTTTAATATCATAATATGTGAAAGTCCTAAGTGTGTTTTGATAAGCAAATAGGCTGTGATAAGTTGTCAGTGTTAGCTGATCTACACAAATACAGGAGCAGACCCTAAAGCAGCATAGATGTACTGCGAGGAATATTTACTCTTCGTTGTTCCAAGTAGTTCAGGTACAAGACCACAGAGGAGCACATCAATCATAGCTGCATTAAGCAGCTGTAAAAGGATTATGTGCTTTATGTTTTTTCTTCCTGTTAAACAAAATGTGTATTAATATTTCCAGCAGGCAGAAACAGATTGTATGGAGGATATTTTTGCACACAAAATTGTCTCATCTCAGGTATAGCTGATAATTCTGGGCAGCAGATCACATTTGTTTAAGTTTACTGAGGTTATGGAAAATTAACCTAAATTCTCTTACTTTGTGGGCAAATGGGGAAAGTACAGCCACATTCACCTCTACTGCACATCTCACAGATGGAGTAACTTATGAGAAGAACCCCTAGGATCCTGCAGTTTGCAGGCAGTGAACGCAGAGCAGATACTTCATCCAAGCAAAGCTTTCCCAGTACTTCTAATGCAGCAGGTTTTGCTGTTTAAATTGTGAAAACATTTTCAGGACCACTTCCTGAGCAGCTGGAATTCTGGATCCATGCCAGAGATGGTAAAGGGGTAGACCTCAGTGACCTGAGTCAAAGGTCCTGAAATGACAGCAGGCTCAGCACATCTGGATGCAGGGAGACCTGAGGCAGCAGGGAAGGGGTGATGGTGGCCAGCTTTACACTGTGTTATGGAAGAACACATCAGCTTTCCATAAAAGAGGTAGAACTAAACCAGACATTCCATGGCTTGATAAGGCTTCAGTCCAGGAAAACACTTTAGCACAAGGGTAGTCCCCTTAAACTTCAAGAGGTGATAGGCCTGCTTGCACAGCTAAGTGTTCAAACATACATTCCTGACTGCTTTTTAGGTAAGAGCTATAAAATATGTGACTGAGTAGCAGGTCCTCCTAAAGCTATTCTAAACACTGCTCACATCCCCAGGAAGGATCAGATGGGAGCTGTATGCTGCAGGGTAATGCTTGGTTCTTTGCACAGCCAAGATATCTTTTCTTTCCTGTTAGTACATGCCTGTGTGCTCAGGCAGTTGCCTACTCCGAGTTGGGCTCACAAGGTTATTTCTGGATGCTTTAAAAATTGTCCTTCCTCAACCAAACCTGCAAGCTCACCTGGAAACCAGCCCTACAAAAATACAAAACCCAATCCAGTACTTAATTCTGCAGCTAAGTCTGCTCTCTCATATTTTCATTTTAAGGAAAAAAAAAAAAAAAAAAGTCTGTACAGCAGACACTGTACTGCTGTCCTGCTGTGGAAAAGATCTCTCCTAGGGGAAGTCTGGGACAATATTTTTTCTTAATATAGGAGCCTTTTTATGAGCATCATAACTAGGCCACACTCTGTGGGTTCGTTTGTCAGCCAGCAAATAGAAGCAGAATCCTTTTGACTGCATACTGGAAGATTTTAATAGTTTGCAGTCATAGCTTGAGTTGAATTGGAAGAGGGATGTATGTCTACTTTATTTAAAGTATAAATTTAAATTACCTAATAGACTGAAAGTTGACACTGAAGAATCAGAAGAAAAGCAAAATAAATGAGTAACCCATTTACTTTACATGAAGAGATGTGACAGGTATCGGCAAATTACCCCCACATGGGTTGCAAGGGTAACCTTGTGATAGGCTGTAACCAGCAGCCACTGCAGAGAAACAGTAAATTGATTTTTCAGTTCTATGGGAATGATTCAAAGTATTATTTTTGATTATTAACCAGTTCCAACAATGAGACAGTGTTCAGCATAAATTGCATATGAAAGAATTTGAGTTGAAAATGGCAAGTAGTTAATACTCGTGAAGAAAATCTAGGCAGGCAACTTGGCAGTAAGCATTTCCAGCCAAGAAATGTGGGGCTTATGAGAGCTTTGTTCTTAAATTGCAACAGCTGTTTCTCTTTCTGAGAACCTCACAGCAGTTTCTGAAAGTATAGTCTCACTAACCATCTCTGAAATATGAAACAAGTATTTGAATCTTTGGGCAAGTACGTTAAACAGGATGTCAAAACTAATTTCCAGGTTATTATATAGTATGTCAAATACTGGCAGCATCCATACTTGCATTCCAATTACATCAGCTACTCTTCATAAGATATTCTACTTTCCATATGGTGGGAATTCTTCATCCGTACCACTGCATTCACATAATTTCCCAGGCTCCAATATAAGCAAGAACATCTTGATCTGTGGTGCTTAATAAGTACCACAGTGTAAATTAACAGACATACTCCAAACCTGCATAGCTAGCATTCAAGAGGGTGTAACAAATATGCAAATGGGATGTACTTCTACTGATTAGGATGTAGTTTTAACAAGACAGGTAATTCATAGCCAAAAAAAAACCAAAAAACCAAAAAAACCACCCACAACAAATATAAAACAATAAATATAACATGACGTATATAACATAACAAAATATAAAATGAAACAAAACATTAAGCAAGTAGGTGTTCTGAGAATATTGCATGGACTAGGGGGTAGACAGGTAAGCCTTTTTTTAAAAAAAAAAACCAAACAGCTGCAAATATGTTCATGATGTATTTACTATGGGATACTGATAAAAGTCTCTTTATTTTTGTCTTGTGAACTTAAATCCTTATTTAACATTTATTTAACATAAAGTTAATGGTGCTACTGGTGGTAGCAAATACCTAGTCTGAAATACAGGTGCTTGCAGCATGCTCAGTCATCAGAAGAAACAGCATTCACTGGAGGACAGAAAGCTTAGAGTCAGTGTCCTGGAGAAAGTAATCCTGGCACAATTACTGGGTTGCACAGGATTTGCAGAAGGAGGGACAAGCTGAAAGGCAGGTTTCTGGGTAGGAAGTGCTATGCCTTTTTGCTGGCCCTAGCATAGCTGACCTTTGAGATTAAGTGTTGAAATAATTCTGTGAACCAGTCTTTCAAGGATTTAAAAATAGGGGGTGGGGAAGTGAGAAGGAAAAAAAAAAAAAGGAGGAGGATAGAATCCAGGACAGACCTCTCTCACACTATGTTACCTGGCACTTGAGGGCACTTCTGTTGGTTCTTATTCTCTGAAAGAAAACCACAATGGGGAAAACCAGCAAAGCTCAGTGCAGCCTAGCAAGGGTTTGCACAATAGAGATAGTATGAGGAAGAAAGGAAGGGAAATTGCTTGTTACAAATAACAGCATCACAAGTGACAATGCTCAGTATCTTGCAATCAGCAGTACTTACACAAAAGCTGACAGAGAAGAAAATCTGAAACCATATTATCACACTGGACAGGGTGGCCTTGAAGTAGGATGGTCAAACAAGTCAGCTGCTCTCTACTAACTTACGGTAGTAGTTACCCATAATAAATAATAATACTCTTCTGGTTTGGAGTGAAGATCTTTAGAGTGAAGTAAAGAAAAAAAAGAAAAATGTTTCTTTAGGAACTGAGATAATTTGATCAAAACTTTTTTTCTCTGTTGGAGGTATGAGCAATTCAGATGTGATGGTTGCTCTTCAGCGCGGATACCGAATGCCACGCATGGAAACTTGTCCAGTGGAGCTTTATGATATCATGAAAACCTGCTGGAAAGACAAAGCAGAAGAGAGGCCAACATTTGATTATCTACAGAGTGTGCTTGATGACTTCTACACAGCAACAGAAGGGCAATATCAACAACAGCCATAGAATAAAGAACACTTTTTCTATTGACATGGATCATTAGCACAGACTATTGTTTGGACAGACTGCTCAAACCAATTGCTTCTCAAGTTTCGAAGTCTTAGCTGCGTGTGGAAGCTGAAATGCTGAAGGACAAAATAGTTCTACAGAGAAATTATAATGGTCTTATTTGGTTAAACCAGTTCCTCTAAAGACTCAAGTTTTCCTTAAATGCTCTGTGTTCTGCATCTGCAGAAACTTTCCAAAACAAGCAGGCTTTATGGGCTGGGAGGGATAAGGGAGGAAATCAATCTGCACAGGTACAGTTTGACAATGCCTTCTTAGGATCTAAGTCATAGAATACTTAGAAGACCTCTATGAAAAGGGGTGAGAAAATGTATGAACAGCTGTTTTCTAATGACAAAGTCATGAAGGAGAACTTACACATTTAAGACACAGCGATGGTCTTAAATCACCTTTCTTGAAATACAACAAATTGTGAAAATTATTTTTATAAACTTATTTCACTTTAGCAGATGGAATACTGTCACCTCTTGTAAGACTTTCAAAATGGTGCCATGGTTTCTTTTAAGGAAGGATTATGTATGTAATTATTTACACTGCAGATGAATCTGTTTTACTGCTGCATTACTCAAATTAAAAATCATTTCCAAAGCATCTCCCAGCCATCACAGATGCAGAAGTGCAATATGAACACACACGATGACAGAAAACAGCAGCATACCAAACTGTATTCAACCTTTTGCCTTCCCACAAGGCCAAAGTCATCACCTGAAGAAAAGGATTTTGAAGGAAAGTAATACTTCCATTGCAGTCATTGAGACTGATACCAGTGAAAACAATCTTAATTTTTAATCCTCGGTGATAATTCAAGATTACTCCTTATATTTTTGCTGCTTTAATCAACTAACCTCAAATCTGTTTTAAAGCAAAGACTAGCCCTAGCACTATCAAAACACATTTGTGGAAATATGTAGTATAATAGTGAGTTACATTGCAGTGACACTATAGGTTTATTGCTCAGTATACAAATTGAATTCATAAAAGAAAGCAGTTTGCTAAGCTCTACATATTTAAAAGTTTTATCAAGTAACTTACCAAAACAGCCAAGAGTTAGTGCAATTGCATTGTAACTACAGCATAGATTACTTTTTGGTTTTCTCCAAAGTGACACTTGTTTTTACATCTGAAATAACTTTGCCACCTCTCAGCCAATTATTTAGGCAATGGTACTTTGCAGAAGCTTAAGACCCTTTAATTAAGCTTCAGTGTGCCAGCAGTTGAAATGCAGCAGCATCAATATTCATTGCTTTTTCTTTTCCATTGGCTTTCTTCAGTCAAACTCTGCAGTTTCAGCAGCCTATCAGTTAAATATGTAAATAGTTTCTATTGTACGGTGATTTTTAATTTTAATAAACACTTAATCTGAAACAAGTTGTATGATAGTGATTCAAGATAGAACTGGCTGGTGTAGCTTCATGTAGAACAGAGGAATTTGTTCACTACCACTAACAAAATTAATGGATTCTGCTTTCCTTACACCCATTCAGTTTTGAGAAGCTGAAAAGGACCAAACCAGCCACTTCTACATCCTTGTTAGGATTTCTTTTTGGTCTGGGGGGCAGGAAGAGAGGAATTAACTCCTCAGCTGTTCTTTAAAACAGCTTCTCAAAAGTCTTTAAATGTAATAGCCACATAGCCCACCACAGCTCTTCGGAAAAACATTAGTTAAGAATTGGTCAGTATTTCACTACAGGCTTCATTTTATTTTAAGGAAAAAAATAATAGCCTAAAATCATGTAACCTTGTCATTCAAATGACTTTCTGTAGCCAACCAAAGAGCTGTGTGAAGTACGGAACACAGAAACAGCAGTTACTCAGAGAATAAGAGGTGTTAGTGTTATATAAACTTTCTAACATATACCCTCAGACATGTGGCAGACTGTTGAGGTGTAGCACTAGATCTTTTGAAATGGTATTAAAGACTTCCAGCATTTGCCTGTTCTGAATTTTTTTTATTTTTCCTTTTGTTGGAATATGTTGCTTAGAGTAATGTAGGTACCTATGTAAAGTATTTAGCAGCTTCCTTATTCAAGGGATCAATACTGAGTGTATTGTGTCACTACAGGAGAATATTTTTTTAATAGCTGGAATAGTTTGAGAGGGAGTAATATTTTAGAAATTCTATCCTGGAGGAATTATAGAAACACTGAAGCCAGATAACCTTTATTTAACAGAAACAGTTCAAAACATGAGAACAGCACTGGCTCAGGTGCTACATCTCCTGCCTGGTGTAAGACATCTCAGTGATCACTCACCCCTGTGTTTGCACAGACCAAACAAAAAGTCCAAAACTCAGACCCAGCAAGAACATGAACACAGAGAAGGGCTGCTGTGTGTCACACAAGAAGGCTGCACCACCACCTGGTGTCTCCACTTGGAGCAGGAGGTTCCTGCTCTGAACTGGGTCACCTTCCACTATTAAGAAACATCAGTACAGGGATTGATCAATCCAATTACCTATGTATTCTGCCTTGTTCTAAAACAACTCTCCTGCACTTGCAGACATGGTATTTTCAGAGTAGTTACACAAAACCCCTCACCCCCTCATTGATGGAAGAAGCTCTAAGAAAACTATTTCAAATTTTAATCATGCTCCAGTCTTCCTTCCTTGAGTTTAATGACAAAGGTAAGTAATACAATCACAGCTATGATTATTTCAGCTCTAAGTCATCTTATGTCAATGTCTTCAATCATCTGGCATTTCCTTACCCTGATTTCACTGATTTTCTCACTTTTATGAAATGACCAGAGAGCTTAATTTGGCAATGGAAAATTTTATTATAAAAATTATAAATATTTTAAAAGTTTAATGCATATTCTCAGTGGAAATTCAAATTATATTAAAATAAGTTCCTTTACACAGCCAAGTTAGTTGAAAAATAGCAAGGAGCCAGAGAAGACCTCATTTTGTTGCCTCTTTATGCAATTTGCTCAGTTTGGTCCCAAGATGACAGTTACCAGTTCAAAGCCAGAATATGAATTGAAGAACCAAGCTAAGTCACCTACTTGAGATTACATTTACAAGTTATCCAATTTCTTGGAATCAACAATGAAATTAAATACTTAAAGAGGTAACAAGCAGAGAAGCAGTAGATGAAGAATATCCCACTTTGCATGATTCACAAATATATTAGTTAAGAAGACCGTGATAGCAGTTACTCAAGAATTAAAATATATATAATTTCTCAAATCACATCCCTATATCATTAAAAAAAGCACAAGTTTAGGTCTGTAATAACACAGCTCTAAATTCAACCCTGATTTAATTTTTAAAAGTTCTGTATTAAACTTCTTTCTGCCAGTGACAATGACAATGACATGACAATGAAAATGAAGATGGCATCCAAGAGTGAGGAAATCTACCAAGAGCTTTGAATTTATGAAAAAGCCCAATTAATTGCATGTTTTTATTAATCAAAAATTATTCTTTCACTTTATGAGCCAACAGTACTTGTTTCCTTGAAGTGGACGAAGCATCTTCATGCTTCCCCCAGACTTTACCAAGAGGGGTACTAGCAGTGGCTGCTACTGTGGATTTCAGGTTAGCCAACAAACCTCTCCTGGGCTTTTGTTGTTTTGGCTCCTCTACAGAGAAATGCTTTTTCTGTTCATCAAGTTCTTTCTGCAGGGAAGACACTGTTTCTTCAAGCTCCAAAACCCGTTTAGCCCAGTTCTGAAGACTATTCATTTCTTGATCCTATGACGATAAGGCTGTGTTAGGTATGTGAATACTCCAAGGGTTTTTTAATGTAGTTAATTTCTCTTCCAGATTATTTTACTTTGCCAGTAAACACCCTGATTATTATTATTATGCTAAATGGCTATTCAGTACTTATTTCTTCTGAATTACTTCTGTGTAATTTAGAGAACAGCAAACTACAGTGCCATCAGATCTAATTAGAGACCAAGTCTGACTAAAAAGCTTATGCTAAAATGCTTAACCGCACTATGCAAAGAATTGGTGTTTTTCTAGGAACTAAATAAAGAAGGCTTTTGTATCTTAACCTGCAATTAGTGAAAGCAAAACCGATCAAGTGAAAACTCTTATCATAGTCATAAGTCTGCTAACCAGGAATGAATAAATACTGAGTGGGCATAATAAACAGTCTTGAAGATGCTCTCTAATCCATTCAATTAACAAAAAGTCACCTTCTTATGTCCTAGAACCAATTTAGCAAGTTCAAGATGAATAATTTTCAGTCTCGAACTAAAAAGCATGCAGAAGGTAATGTAATGTTATAAGAAAAAAAATTACGCTGCAGTCTTAGAACTGGAAGATGGAAAATAGGAAGTTCCATCTAAGCATAAGAAAAAAACTACTATGAGAGTGACAAGGCTGTGGTACAGGCTGCTCAGGGAGCTTGTGGAGTCCCCTTCTCCGGAGATACTCAAAACCTGCCTGGATACAGTCCTGTGTAATGTGCTCTAGGTGATCCTGCTTTAGTGGGAGAGTATTGCATAGATGCAAGATGTCTAGAATTCAAAATTTTCATCTTTTTATTTAGGAACTTAGCTGCCATGAGAAGTCAGATGCTGTCAACTTTATGAAGTCCCTTCTTTTGAAGCAAAGATTGTTTTCTGTTTTGATATTATGTAGTTTATCTGCCTGTATCTCTTGTCCAGGTTGGCCACCTTTGCAGGAGTTAGGTCTTCTTGCACTGACAGCTTGCTTGCCCTCAGTAAATGTATTTGTTAGACAATAATTTGTGGCATCTTTAGATTAACATGATCTGTCAGGACAGTTACTATAGCAACAAAGTTTATCACTCAAAACTGAAAAATGTGTCTTGCCTTACAAGATACAAAGTCAAGGAATGTGAAGCACAAGGGCTCTGAGTTCATAATTCATGAAATTAAGGGTGGAAAAGATGCTAGCATCAGAAAAAAATAATAAAACTGAACAGGTTTTTACATGTACACAGATGCAGAAACATCCAATATTACTCGAGATCCAAGCCATGTTAAAGTTGCTTTTAAATAATTGACAAACCTTGAGCATGATTGTATGCTTCAGCTGACTGTTCTCTTCTGCCATTTTTCTGTAGTTTTCATTAGCTTCTAGCAGGGTTTCATTTAATTTCTTTATTTTAAACTTCAGAGATTTTATAAGCTGAAAATAAATCCGATACACACCCAAGCTGAAAATGGCACATTAGTTTTGTTTATGACAAGAACTCAGACACAGTAAGTCTTTCTGATTAATTCTGAAAAGTACAAACTGCAAAATCAAAGCAATGAAGTAGTCTGCTTCTCTCAACCTCCTGTGTCCCAGCCCATCACTTCTGATGGTAAAATACAGCTGGAGCATTCAAGGGCTATTGTGCTGAAGCTACTGAATTTATACAGACCTGTCAATCAAAGAACAGCAAGCAGAAACTAAGCTACTTCTGGAACAGTCTGCTCCTTTTTAGGAAGGGTAGTTAAAAGAATGTTCTCATGT
This sequence comes from Phaethornis superciliosus, assembly GCA_023637945.1. Taxonomy (NCBI): domain Eukaryota; kingdom Metazoa; phylum Chordata; class Aves; order Apodiformes; family Trochilidae; genus Phaethornis; species Phaethornis superciliosus. The sequence goes on along the minus strand of JAJQWJ010000002.1, from coordinate 38,661,554 downwards.
CCTTGACACTATTCAAGTAATGAATCAGAACACAGTTACAACAGACTTCACCTGTCTGATGGGAACATAAATGGATTAAGTCCTGAGAGGGAAAAGGAACTCTGAGCCAGCAAAATTAATAGATGTAATTAATTTCCTTCTACCTGGTTGGAGGGAAAAATATCTGGGTTGCTAAAAAATCCAAAAACAAACAGCCCTTTGCCCATGTTTAGTGGCTGAATGGGAAGAAAAGAAAGCAGTGAAGTACTCATATGTGAGACAACACAGCAGAAGGGCACTGCTGGAAAAATTGCTTTAAACTTCAGCTGCTGCTGGGCAGCAATCCCATCTAACACTTTCTAGCCACACAAAATGATCAATACTGTATCACCAGATCAAACATAAAAGCACAGCTTCCTTTCTATTATCAGAATTTGAAATTCACATAGGAAATGGAAAACAATGTAGAACTCTCAAGAACAGTAATGGAAAACAAATGTCAGTGCCATACCATAAGACAGTAAAGTTGGTAAGAAAAAAGGTAGGGAGTTTTTGGAGTACATGTTCTCAAGAGATTTAAGTTTGCTTTCCATTTACATTGTTTATTAGAACCAGTTGGAACTATTTCTCCAACCTCTACTCCTATTATTTATTAGTGAAAGGAGCAAGGCTTGTCTCTTCCCTCCTCCCAATCTTCTAAGCACAAGAAGTTCATTCATTGTATAGACTAAAAATGCATATATAAAAATTAACACTTGTTTTCCATAACAATCTAAAATTCAATTTCCACCCCTACATGCTATTCAGAACACAGAGATCTTGCATGTTTGAATAACAGAAATATTAACCTTAAGTTTAAAGGGATAGCAGAGTTCAATACTTACAAAAAGGAATTGTTTAAGGCAGTGTTTTGGCTTTAGGTCTAAACTGTTAAGAGTCTGTAAATGTTTTCCTGTGGATGAGCAGGCAGCATTGCAGGAAGGAAAGCACCAAGACCATGGCAGCAATGTTTACAACAAATTCCAATACAAAGCTATATATACTTCCCTACTTCCAACTCCCATCATGTTCACCATGTGACTTGTTACAGTAGTAGATGCCTTTACAAACTAGAGTAAAGCCAGAACACAGCCTATCTCTGGCAAAAAGTCATCCACAACAGGCCAAGGGCTTTTTTGTAAACTTGACACTCATTTGAAGGAATCTTCATGCTTTTTTTTCTACAGTGCAAATCTTTAAGATCTTTAAGAACCAGGACAGTTATCCCCAGATTTGTTAAATACTGAGCAAGACCTACCTCTTCTTTCTCTTTGCACTGTTTCTGCAGTCCTTCATTGGCTCTCTTCATCATCTTGTTCACAAGGTCTACAGACAGAAGAAAGGTTTGATTGTTTAGACACAATAGCAGAAAGTAAATGGAACTTTGAGTATCCAGATTAGATTCTTACCTAGTTCCTTCTTACTTTCAGTTGTCAGTATATCCAAATTCAGACTTCCCAGAGCCAACAGCCTTCCTGACTGTTCATCAAGTTGCCTTTCCAACTGTAGTATTTTACGCTCTCTATCCTGAAAACAAAACATACAAAACAAAACAAAAAAAAGAAGCAAAAAAAAACCAACAAACCATATGGTAGCATTTGTCAAAATTTCTGCTTAACCTGATGCACTACTGCCTGTATGTTCATCCTTCAATTATATTGTACTCATACTGTACACAGTTTTAAAATCACTTCAGGTGGAAGTTGTGATGGTCAGGACATCACAGTAAGGAGTAACATAGAGATCAGGAGACATAGGAAGAAGTTACTTTGCACAGGAGTAACTCCAATCTGGAGATTTCTCAAGTGTTTTAAAAGGAACCATATGGCAGAAAGGAAACTTTTTGTCTTTGTGTTAAACACTATTGCCAGATAGCTTGCTAAATAAGGCAGAACATTTGTCAATGAACTAATTTGTACCCACAATCTTTGTTTCAGTGTTTCGGTACCTGTCAGATTGCTAGGGTGACAAAGTGCTCAGAATGAAAAAAAATCAAACAAGTTATTATTCTAATTCTGATTCTCTGAAGCTGTCTGTTCAGATTTCATGTTGCCTTCTCCTTGTCAATTATGAACTTTCCATGTTAAGGATTTCATCAGTTTCTTATCTGACTTGGTAACAAGACCATCTTGGTTCTTAGAATCTTCCCATAGGCAACCTTACAGCTAGCATGGAAGGCAGCTAAAAATACAGAGAGCACTATTAAAAGGCTTTTCCCCCACCTCAACGTGGTAGATAGCTAGGGCTTAAGTGAACATAAAATCAGAGGCTAGGTTGGGGGAAAAAGTGTGAAGGATCTGGAAAAACAGAGGCCATTATACTATAGAGCATTGGTTGTAACCACCTGAATGGAGAGCTGTAAAAGCAGAAATATTAATATATCACAATCAGCAAGAGAAACCCACTTCTCTCATGTCTTGAAAAGAGCTTGCCTACCAGTGGCTTGAGATGTCTTATCAGTTCCTGGACAGAAAGTGCAGTGAGAAAGCACCTCTGGTGTGTATCACAGCTGTTCTATTCTTGCACTACAGACCTTCTGAAAAGACCAAGATCCACAAGTCACATCTGTTGCCTGGATACCCTTAGCTATCTATGCAGGGGCTGGAAGTAACTGAGAGCTGCACATGACTGACACTGCTCTGTTGCAAAAATAACAACTTGCTGATGCCAACTCTGAGCAGTTCTAGGTATAAGTACCTTCAGGAGATTAAGGTCTCTCCTGCATAAAGTTTGATTTCTCATCACAGTTTCTTACCTACAGTCCTGCCTCTGGACCTTCAGGCAGAGATCCTGATTTAACTATTTACTCTTACTAAATTCCCCAGCAGCCCTTTCAGACCAGCTTTTTACACTACACCCTACAATTCCAAGGACTGCTGTCTACACCACTCCTCTAGGTGTTCCAGTCATTGTACTACAGAGATAAAGATTAATTGAATTTAGCTGAACTGTGCCCTCAAAAGATCACGAAGTGTAGGTTTTCACTACAGGTAGCATTAGACAAAAGAAATCTCTATCCTTATGGTTAGCATTGGACATGAGAACAGGTAGACTGAACTGCTGCCTATTTTGACTCTTCAGTGTCACATTTATGATTCTTTAATGATTCTGCTAGGGAAAAACAAACCCTCCAGTTAAAAGGCCAGCACACATTTTCTAACAGCAGTCAAGTCATACCTCAACTTTCTCTTGTTCAGCTAGAAATTCTTCTATGGGAACATAATGATCTTCAATTTGTTCCATGGCACACATATATGCATGTTTTTTGATGGCCTCTTTATACATTTCAAATTTGCTCTCCAGTTTTTCTTCGTAACTGTCTTTCATATCTTCCAAGCGGTTGCTGAGGAGAACAAGTTAGCTATATTTAATATTTTTGCATTCCAGCTATTACAATTTGACTACATGCTTGCAACTGGCAATGTCAAAAGTTATTAATAATAAATTGTGAAGTTAAGAGACCAAGAAGTAAGTTTTTCCCTTTTCTCCTTTTCGTTCTCAATGAACCTATAGACTTGCACCATGGCATAATTTCTATTAGGTATTTACCAGGAAAAGTGCCATAGAACACATACTTAAGATATGTCAAAAAGTTTTGTATAAAGATCAAAATCTACTGACAGCTATTAGTAATATCTGTCACCAAATTAGACCTGATATTTGAAGTGTATTTCCCAGGGGTGTCCTTCATATTGTTAGGTTGTTTTGGTTTTTTCTAATAAAAATATATGAAAAATTCACTTTGCCTTATTATTATTTCAATATATCATAGATTACTCTTCTATGGATTTGAAAAAAGGCCCCAGCAGTGACACAGAACATGCCCTCAACAGATGAAAGTATCACTGCTGTTCCATGAGTTTGGCCAAAAGCACCCAATTTTAAAGTCAGTGCAGGTGTTAAACCACAGTGTATTCAGCTGGCAACTTAACTTGGGGTTAGTCTCTGTTAGCAATTAAAAAAATTAGGAAACTAATTTCAAGAATTAAGAGGAAGTTAATTCAGTTTAAGCAATCTGGACACACTTGAAAAAAAAATCCCCACCTTAGTAATGTCAGTGCAAACAGCCACAGTGTAAGATAAGAAGCTAACAATGGGTCAGCTATCATCCAGAAGCAAGAATCCAGGAGAGCTCAAAGAAATACAATTCCAGCCACACCTTAAGCACATGCATGCATATCAGCATGACCAAGTGTAAGTTCTGAAAAATCACAGCCTCAGTGGGGAACCTGTAACAGTCTGGCCTATCTGTTAAATGCCAAAAACAAGTCATGGCAACCTCCACTAACTAAAAATTAAACAGAGGAAAGTTCAGCAGAAAGCAGCATTACTTTTTCATTGCACATGGGAAGAGGCTGATCTGTACAAGCTTATTTTCAGGTTCCTTCTTCCCTTTGCATTAGAAGCTTTGAGACTGTCCAGCCCTAACTTCTCTAAATAACATGAGTATGTCTGTCTTGCATATACACATACACTAATACATATATGTGTCTATGTATAAAAGTATGCATGTATATATGTGGAAATCCTTTAAGAGGACTGTAAACATAGCTTGCCTCCAGGCTTCCTCTGTTTCCAGCAGCTGTCGGTACATTGCTTCTGCCATTTCTCTACGTATCTTCACCTCTAAAAGGAGTTTACTTTGTCTTTCTGCATCTAGTTTCTTCTTTAGGTTCTCCGTAGTTTTCAAGAGATCCTAAATTTAACATATTTCAGTTCAGAAAACAAGCATGATGTATGATATGCATGTTCAATTAAACATTCATAAAGCCCTTGACCCATGGAGGGCACTTCTAAAAGCTGCACCAAAGGTTAAATATTTTCAAACACGAATTTCAATTGCAAAGATAAATTTTCTCCACCTTGATGGTTTCTGCTATCAAAAATTTTACTATTTTCTGCCATTTAAATATTCATTTGTCCAACTGTTTAACATAAAGCCTACTTGATTTTTATAGTTTCTTGCTACTAGATTGTATTGCTTTGTTTTTAAAACACTGTTCCTTTATTTGTTCTGCTGTTCCTAAAAGAGCACAAACAACTAAATAATGGGGTTTTTTTACACACACATACTGTTTCCTTCCTCTTCTTGCTGAACAATCAGTTGAATTCCAAATTTAGCATTTGACCTAACTACAAAGCCACAGGTGGCCTTCCACAACTACACTTGTTCCCTCAGAACTTCAAGTTTAGTTCTGCCTGACACTGAGCAGAACCTTACAGTTTTCATTTGACACATCTTCCAGCACATCTCTTATGGTAAAAGATTTTAATATTAGAAGTACTAGCAATGGCTTTCTTGGGTACAATTTTGAGTAGATGTGCATCTACCTCATGATTCAGAATGGTGATGTCCACTTCCTCTTCTGCAAAGGTTTCAGTACCGTCAGCAAAGTCATCTACAGATGTGTTAGCATCAATGTGCACAACAGGTTTGCTGTTGCCTCCAAGTAGCTTGGGTGAAAAATAACCAAAGCTTTTGGGTAGGATTGTCTGGATTACCTGTGAAATTCAGAGTCAAATGCATTGATTTATCAGTGCTGTCAATATTGCATTATCAGGATGCTATGAAGAAGTGGCATGAATGCACTTTTGTATTCACACTGTACTGAATGATTACAAAAATGTTAAACAAAATTTTCATGCCTTTTAGCAGACAAACACCAATGTGGATGTAACATTTGGTACTCTAGCACAGTGAGAAAAGGAAGGACTAGCCACTACCAAATTTAGAATGCTTGTCTACAAAGGTGTTTTCTCTCTCCCTAAAATCCAATGGTTTACTGTAATTTTCTGGAAGGTTAATGAAAAGCAGCAAATCCCTAAAACATTTGCTACTTCCCAGCATACTGTGATCATCATTTGGAAATTCATGCCAAGTACATATGCCAGAGGACAACATGTCAGAAAAGCTTGTCCCCTCAGTGTGCCCTCTACCTTGTGATCGAATTTGCAGACAAACAGAATTAGAAAAATGTTTCTCTGAGATTATATTAGACATGTCATTACAGCCTCAGAATGTGTCAGAATTGACCCCTGGCTCCAGACCAGAAATAGATTTTATTTCTCCTATGAAAACCAGTACAGCCCACCACCCCACTCCCTGCAAGAAGCTGTATGAACTTAAGAGCAAACATCATCCCTAAGTCCTGAATTTAATGGGAAGATGACAATCAGAGCTAGCAGAAAGCACAAAATACTTAGGAGATAGATTTTTTCCTTCAAAGGAGAGGAGCACACAGTCTTCAAGCATGAACTTACAAAATAAGATTAAAAAGCTCTTCCCTTTTTCTTATTAATTTTTTGACCTTAGCCAAATAGGAGCAATGCAGGTACAAGAGACCTCATTCAGTCCACAAAATAAGAGCCTACTTCTTTTTCTACCCCCACTAGCTGTCAAAGAAATTTTAAACAATTGCCATCTTGTGCAATAGATACTTAAGGCACAGAGGTTAGACAATTCATCACAAGCTTGAACCAAAATCTTGCATTTGCTCAGATACATGTTATAGCCAGTCATATCTGCAAGTGTCATGAGACACAGAAGTATCTGTAGTGTAGAACTGAACAAGCCACAGGCAGCTGCAGCTGTCCTGACTTCCTACCATGAATACGTTTAAGGATGGACAAGACTCCTGGAAGCCTTTTAGAGGGAAAACACATGCAGAAGAAATAGTGTGATTCATCAAATGTCCTAATCACACTCAAGTCCATGCAACCTAATAATTTCATAAACCTACACAAATAAAGAAAGAATAGCAAAGAGAGTAGATTCACTCTTACCTGCTTGGCAATAGCGGAAAATTTCATTACATGTAAGGTTTCATCATACGTGGAAGCATGCTGATTAATGTTTACAATCATACAAGCTTTGCCTTTTCCACAAAAGAATGGCTGAAACAGACGAGTCAATTTGCTCTCTCTGAATGGAATATAGCTTGGCTTCACCCTCATGGAGAAAAGAATAGTGAAATTGTGAAATAAAGAACACCTGTAAAACTGTGTAACACTGTGATTTACCTTAAGTTTGTTTCTCTCTTCCAGGAAACAGAACCTGGAGGATGCTCATATTTAAGCCTAAGTAATTTCACAAAGAACAAGGTCATTCCTGGATCCCAAACTCTTCAACAAACTCAAATATTTAGTATAAAAGCAGCACAGTGTCTGCATCATAGTTCCCTGGTGCTACAAAGCAGATGCTGGAGCAAGTCAAAAGCTAAGTACAGGACACCTGCCAGTTGTCTGATGAATTTACCTGTATAATTTGGAGATGGAATGGAAAGACAGAAGGGGAGCTCAGAGTGCATTGCTCATGCTCATGCACATACACAGACACAAAATAAAGCTTGGTAGTTTGCTGCTAATTGCCCTATTGTGTTCTTCACAAACAACAGTTTTAGAGAATGTTAACTTTAGATATTCCGGTGACATGTATAATAAGAAGGCTTACAAGATTTTGTGTATTTTCATTTTCCTCTGATGATGCAAACTTCCCACAGAAACATAAAAGGATGCTTAGGTTTTCAACCCAAAACTCATCATGTTGTTTACAACTTGTCACTTACTTTGGGTTTTGATTTTGCTTCAGTGCTGAAATACATTTTCCAAGGATATGAAGAGAATTATTAATATTTCCTGCTTCTTTTAGTCTGTCTCCAAAGGCTTGTGTTTTATTACACCTCTCTGATCCAGCCAAATCACAGAAAGACAATCTGCATGAAAGAATGATCCAGAACACACATATAAACTTGTTTAGAAACTGTACTAGTATAAAATTCCATCTCTTCTTATTTCTCTAGATGTCTAAAGTGCAAATAGGTGACTCATTTCAGCCTACAAAGACCATAGACTAAGTTGTACTTGAATGTTGATGTTTTGTCCTGAAGGCACTATTTAGAATAATAACACTAACCTATCTTCTTCCCATTTAAAAAAGATTGTTGCTCCTAAGACAACCCACTGAGTACATTCAAAGAAGCTTCTTTATACCATTCATTCAAAATTTTGTAGACATTCATACATAAAAAATTCTGCTTAAGAACCCAAATTTTGTTGCAATCCTAAATACTTCCAGGACACGATAAGAGGAATTTCTGAAACAGTTTCACTCACAGCAGCACTGTGACAATTGCCTTCACCAGCACAGAAAGGGCTGCAGGACAGTGGTATGCTGCAATACTCTGCCTCCTTTAGATGCAGAACCATTTGTTCATTATTGCAAATAAAAGGCCAGAAGTCCTCCCCAAATCACACTGGAGCTCTTTACTTGGCTGTAACAATTATGTGCTACTGAACTCAGGCTACTAAATTGTCCCTCATAGTACAAGAAGTTACAATCAGAGACAATTATCCTGGATAATCAAAGAATTTCATCACTTAAGAAAGTCCTTGAAATACAGGAAGCTCTGGAAGTTGGATGATAATTTATGTAACCCTACTATTACACACTTATACATACATTTATTTACATGAAATAACACCTTTGTAAGATCATAGCCTTTCACACATCTGAAATAAGTACATATTAATACTATACATATTAATAAGACATATATCAACTGTGTGAAAGGCTATGATCTTATCTTTATCCTTTTCAGTACAAGACGAAGAGCTTTTTTCTTCCTTAAGCAACACAGAAATTGACATTCATTGAACAGCTGCTTCAGGCTTTGCCAGGGGAATACACCAAGACAGGGAACAGCAAGGAATACAGATGCGGTTGTTTCCTCAAGTTATTTTTCCTTAGAGTATTTATCACCATAATGACTGACATTAAAAGGTGTTATCTCAATGAGGTATATTTATTATAATCTCTGCTCAGCAGAGACAAGAGAGAGATCAGTAGGAGCTAGGACTGAACTAAACACTGTTACTGGAATGTCCTCATTTTTTCATATAAAGGTAAATGGACAATTAATCAGGGAAACAAAAATCTGCACATCACCTGATGATACCCTGAGACTCTCTGACACTCAGAGAGTGTCACCTGCATACTTTTTGGATGAGAGCCTTGAATTTGTGTTGCAGCAGCACATCATACTCAGTGCCACAAGCATTCAACCCACAACCTCCCCAAAGCAGATACACTGGCATAGCTTGTAAACCTCAGCAAGATAAAAGACACAGGAACACTTCTATGCCTGTCAGGTTTCCAGTCAGTTTGATACAGCCAGTGAAGTTCTGATTTCCTTCTCAGCTCTACGAGGATTTGTTTAATAAAGAAATAATATATTTTCACTCTGGTAATCAGTTGAAGCAATCACTTACTCTGAAACTCCAAGAACACGTGGCTGATGCTCATCAGTTAGCCTTATTAGCCTGATTGAAAATATACTGTGACTGGAATAGAAAGAAATCCATTTTAATAACCACATTTATTAAAATAAGCAGTCATTGAAGCAAAGTCAAATTTTTATGCTACAGAAAGTTCACTACTGAAGAACGAACAAAAATTTGTTCACAAATCCACCTTTCCAGTGCATTAATTCAGCAGCAAAAAGCAGCAGTAAGTCTCATTTTGTGGCTTTCCATTTTTCAATACAGGAGAGGAAAATATATCACACAAAGCCTACAGGATAGCCCAGAGAATGAACAAGCCATCTCACTTAAGTCTACTGACCAGAAGATGAGTACTCAAATACTCATAGTATATTAACTATAGACAGTATATGAGCTCAGTAACTACTAAATAAACTGGAGAGGGGGGGAGGGGAGGAGATTAAGTTAAGGTTTGGCAGTCCTATAATACTGCCTACTTCAACAGTTATTTGTTCAGTTTTGAAATTACTCTTTTCTAGAAAGGTTGAATTTGTAACACTCAAAAATCAGTTACTGCATTTTATATATATCTGCTACAAAAGCAGATAAAAGTGGACATATGTTGTCTGAAACCAAAGAGAAAATTCCCGAATCAGAAGCACCCTGTCCCAGTTTACCCAGTAAATCAGGAAGCACAGAAGACAGTCTTCTCTAGGATAGATTTAAAGCAGTGGTTTACTCTGTAGCACCAACACACAATTTACTAATGAAATTTCTGAGGAAAAAACAAACCAAGCAACCAACCAAAATCCACCCCACAACTTAGAAACAACCTAAGTGGAAGTCAGCACACTCTCTGGAAAAAAAAAAAAAAAAAGGAAAGAAAAAAAAAAAAAAAAAAAGGAGGACACTCTAGGCACAAAACCCTGCAAAAAAAAAAAAAAAAAAAAAAAACAACAAAACAAAACAAAAAAAACAACAGTTCCTTTATGCACTACTTTAGGCTTGAGTAAAATGTAATGGCAGCTGTCTTCAGCTAATACAGAATAGCATAACTCTTGCTTTTCAGAGAAAAGGCAAGCTTAGTAGCAGTATGATTATATTAGCTAAATATATAACCTGGCTCTCCCACACTTGAAAGGACAAATTAACAAGAGAATATTAAAGTCAAATAAGAAGGCATTTTCAACAGAAAGCATACCACCTTCTCTATTTCCTCCTACTCCATCTCCCTGACCCATCTCCCAGAGCTGGGTAAGAGCTAGATGCTTAATTTTTAAGGTAGTAGGTAAACTAAGCTTGAATACAGCAATTTAAGAGCACCTAGATAATCCAGCAGCACTGTACTGCACAACTTACTCTTCCTCCTTCCTGCTTCCCTTACTGTCATACTCCAGATTTCCAAGAATTATACTTCCAGTGATGAAGAATTATCCACCTTTTCCTTCAACATGCTTAACATAGCCATTCCCACTCAGCACCATTAGCATTTGCCAAGATGTATAGCGCTGTTGGCACTCAAAAATGAAAGTGATTTGATCTTTTTGGTTTGCTAAAGCCACAAAAAAGCAACCCAAGTCCAGCTACTATTAAAGTCATAGGGCTTCTCCTAGCTTTTTTCCAGAAATAATTTCATAGTAAAATCAAATTAATCAAGAAAAAACTTAAGCTGTTATTGAAGAATGGCACATTTCAAATATATTTTAAAGTCTTCTCTTCCCTTCCCCTCCCTCCTCCCCTTAAAAGAAAGAGACAGAGTATGCTTATGATTAGAAGAACAAACCTCCTACTTGATTGCTCATTCATTCTAGTACAAGCAAAGCTTCGGTTCTTGTTTCCTATTTTTAGTATTTTGCAGGCTTCTTCAGTGCTCTGAATGTTAATCCACTTTAAATCTGTGAAAGAGAGACCTTTTACATACGTTTCTGATCAAAGAAATTCTGTGAAACTGCCACAGTCATAAAACAGTACTATTACCTTTAATGTAAGAATTTCCTCCTTGATCCTCACAAATTCTTAAGACTCTGCGCTTCTGAGTTTTTGATGTAGATAATATATTTAATAGATCATACACATATTCGTTATAAATTTCACAAAAGGAAACCCACACAGATGCTTGTGTTCTCTGGTGAATATTAGTCCTATATATGTCAAGTGGAACAAAGTCGTTCTCTGCTAACCCAAAACAGAGAGAGTCCAATGAGCAAGCAATTCACTGATAAATTTTATTTGCAGTATATAGAACCATCTAAAAGGAGGCTTGTATATAGTTTTGTTGCAAAATGAGATATAGAGTACTGTGTAACTCCAAGTTTGCCATGGAACATTCAAATGTCTCAACAGTCACCTGTAACCAGAACATGCCTGAGTTCTAAGCTATTGCTCCTCTCTCTACCAAAAGCTTCCAGCAGTTTCTATATTAGCTTTGCAGAACTAAGCCACCTCCTTTCCTCAAAAGGAGAAAAACTATCAAAATATTTTTACATAGTTACTCAATTTTTTACTCCCTTCTTTTTTTTGAGCCATTAAAATTTGGTTTTAAATATATTTACTTTGTAGCACAGAGATTTTTAAATCCAACAATAGTAACCCACGTCTATTCCTAAATTTCTATTCTTACACACACCCCCAAAAATGTTCCCCTCTGTTTTACCTAGAGAATCAGAAGGAAGTCTTTTTGAAGTAGAGTTGGAAAAAGCCGACTCCACATCACACACATTTATAACACTGTTTGAGATGTTTTCTGTCTCCTGCAGAAAATAAGAGACTGTTACAGTCACATGAACAGATTATAAGAGTAGCAAAAGTAAAAAATGACACTAATTCCAGTATCAGATTTAAATATTGAAGTAGTACGAAGTGTTAAGCCCCCCTTACTCTGGCTGCAAATGAAATGTTTTTAACAATACCAAATGAAAAATCAATAAATGCTCATTCCCTCGTGAGAATTACAGCTCTCTGGTACTCCTAGCAACCTTTTTTGGAGGCCAGTTGCTGCTAACATAGCAGACTTGCTTTACAGCCCTGACATCTGAAGATACTCTGTCAGACTGCAGTGCCTTTATAAACTACTGGACAAATTTGAACAGTATTTCAGTCATCCAAAACAACTGGAGAAATAAGTTTATTTCAAGGGCAGATGGCAGGGTGGTGGCCAGCACAGACAAAAGCAGCAGAGATTCCTCATTTGCTTGCTTGTTGTCAAACAATTTTGCCAATCACATACTTGTGCCAGGTCTGTAAGATGTTGAGTCAAACGTGAAGACCTCAGAGTAAAATGATGCTTCATAAAAGACTTAGACATCTGATAAACCAGCAGTTTGTGTTGGTTTAATTCACACTGAATTAAAAGACCATTAAAAATCCTGTACAAGTAACAGCTTGGTTTCTTTGAGGACACACATGTACTGAATTTCTTTACATCAATAAAATTATTTCAAAACCTGGCAAAACTTGTCAGAGCATAGGTTTCAAATCACCTCTAGGAAAAAAGGTGTAATAACGTAGCAAGTCCCACTATTTAGAGGTTCAGACATCTCCACATACTACCTCCCTCCTTCCCCATATTTCATATACCAATATGAATTTGCATTATGACAAATCACCCTCATTTACAAAAATCCACCCCTGATTGATGGGTATTGTGAAGTAGAAGAGGGGAACAGATTTGAAGAAGTAAACTTTAATTACTAGAATGCAGTATTTCATTATAAGTTGTCTACTAATGGCTATGTTACTCACCTGGTATATCCAAAATGGAACTTTTACAAACATGAAAATATGAAGTCCAGAAAATACTTCCAGATTTCCATACCAAAAGATAAATAGCACTTAGTTTTATTGTCATTATTGTATAAATTATCATTTTGATAAGACTGCACTGTATAATTTTACATTGCTTGAGTAGCTACAAGTATAAGCACAAGCACGGATTCTATTAATTGTCTTTGTAAAGTACAAAGCAGAATTATAACACAGGGTAAGAGACTGACCCGCATGGCACAGCCATGCATGTCAAAAGATGTAATGTGAAAAACCCAGTACTTGAGCACAGGATAAGTTTTGTAAAGGTATTTCAACAAAAGTGAGTGAATTAGCTATGTTCTTCAAATAATAAGACCAAATACAGAAAAGAACATGAAGATGACTGCCTGAAAGCAACTGGGAACAGGAACTGACGTTGTTTGCCAGTGACAGAAGATGACATTTAATAGTAAACACAAAGTCAGGTGGAAATAAGTATGCAAGAAAAGCAGCTTTCCCTCCAGTAAAAACCAATATAATTCAGTGAATAGAAGATGTAAGGGGAAGGAAAAAGAGGGTGTGAACCATGCCAAGCAAGAGTGTTTGCAGCAGCACAGTATAGAGAACATACACAGTAGAACATTAAATACAAGTCAGAGCAGTTTAAACAGAGAATGAAAGGAACAGCAGGCTCTTTCTGCATGGCATGTAAACTGAGCCTGGGAAAAGAGCCTGCAGAAGTCCACATAAACCAAAACCAAGCCCACCAAACCATATCTGCTCTCAGATTGCAAGCCTGAGTGAACATATGAACAGTGATACTATTCACAAACTATCAAGAAACACAGCTTCAGTGCTGGGGATAGCTGAGCTATCATTATGGAAGCACTGTAACACATAAGCAAGTATGTCATGTATTATTTTCTAAATGCATTTTTACCTTTCCTTCCTAATGGTGGAGTCTTGCTTGTTTTTCACAGTAGTGGACCAGCACCTCGATCACCTACTGCAACATTCAGTAACTAAGCTAGTCATGAAGCCAGACTGATTCAACAGAAAGGAGTTTTTGTAATTATAGAGTTATCCTCAAAATAGACTATTTGACATCCTGTTTTAGACCTTGAGCTCCTGCTTGTTTGTACGTTCCATAGTTTTTAAATATATCTATCTACTACCCTTCTGATCACCTCAATTTTTCTTTAAGACTCTCACCTCTGCACATACAAACAAAACAAATAAGCTTTTAAGACACTCAAAATAAATAAGTGATCTTAGGCATCTTTTAGATTTTTCATCTTAAGTCTTTCCTCAAAAGTTAACCGGACTCACACGAAAAAAAGTTCATTTTGCAGAGTTTAAATTAAGCAATAGAATTTAGAGTGATACTTTACTTATTAATTTGATTCATAGAAAGTTATTCTTTCAGAGATAAATGGAATACTTCAACAACATTGGTCTTGTAGGGCACAGAAAAAAAAACAGTCAGTCATTACTTCTGTACTTCCCAGACTTCAGAGCTGCTTTAAATCATCATCCCAAAACACACTATGCTCACAGCTAAGGTTAAAAATATTACGAACACAGGAAAAAATCATAGGGACATAGGGATAAAATCCAGACATTGTGGCAAGTAGCAACTGGGCTTAGAAGTATAGAACAGTCACAAGCACAAGGGTGCCCGTTTTCTAGTAAGACCCATTTCTTACACTAGAAACAAAAATTGAGAGATAATGAGAACAGGGATCTTTACCATGGCAGCCTCCAGAGATCAGACTTAAAAGATACATACAATCCTTTAAAGCGGGATGTAATCCTTTTAGGAAATTAATTTTGTGGCATCTCACCTCAGTTGCTGTACCAGAAAAGTTTCTGGATGAAGTTACATAAATCAGATTTACCAACTTTTTCATCTTCCTTAAGACTGTCTTTCACCAAAAAGAACTTTTCTGGCCTATTTTTTGCCCCTGCTACAAGCTTTGTCTTCATCTCTCCTGAGCTAGTACTGGAACTGAAGCAACTGCCCAAAACCCAGCCTGGGAACCTGATGCAAAATAAGATTCACTTAAGAAGAAGATTTTAGATAGGTCAGCTCTCAAACTTTTCAAAGGTTGGCACCAGTGTCAGAACCACTGCCCTATACATATCCAGGATTTGCAACAGGTTGGCTGCTGCCTGCTGCAGAAAGTTCTTTAAGTTTACCCTTAGCTCCAAAACCAGCCTTATTATTCCAAGGTTTACCGAATATCCAAACAGCAATTTAGGTAAATCTAAAGAATCAACAGTGAAACAGATTTTATTAAAGACAATCTATTAGGAAATTTTTAAGAAGCTTCATTCAATAACAAGTCAGTATTTGGCCACTGACCTCTTTCAGTGATGCAAGAATAGCATGTTTCATGGCTTCTTCATGCTTAACTTGTGCATCTTCTAGTTCCTTAACATCATTGCTCAAATGTGGTTTGAAGTTCATCTTCAGGTAATGTCTTCCCCTTATGTGGTTAAAAATCACAGCAAGAGAGCGAGGTAAAATACCAAAATCTTTTGAAGTCCCTTAAAAATAACAAAAGAGAATATTATATTCATAAAAACTTCTCATTGGATTTTAACTTGGATGTTATGTATGCTTTTCAGCCCATATTTTATACCTTGGATAGTGAATGTCTTGCCTGCATTTGTAACCCCATAAGTAAACACCAGTCCATTCACTCCATTAATATATGCGCTTACTATATCTTTCATTGAGCCCTCAAAAAATTCACTCTGAGAAGTTTCTGGTCCAAAGACCTTGGAGAAGGGAAGAAAAAAGAAGAGAAATAATTAAAAAAAGAGTGATAAATGGCACAGAAAATTTTAACATAGCAAAATATTGGGCACAGATTAATTGATAACTAGTTTCTCAGGGAAAGCTGAGTAGGAAATACCAGTTTAGTTCTCTGTATTGCCTGAACCCTCTCTGATTCAACATTTTCTGTTGCATTCTCATAGCATGCCTGAGGCATTCAGCCTTGCACTTACTTTTACTATTTTCCTACTCTCACCACCAACTATTTAAATACTACTAAGCACATACTGCTCAGTGAATACAGACAGAGCTCTGCTGATGTTGCCCAGTTCCTTCCTCACTCTGTACCAGTCATACACAATCCATGAGAAGATCAGCACTACAATGGTCTGAATGTCTCAATGCCTGGAGCAGTTTATATTTTGATAATGTAAGAACAGAAGTTCTTGCAGCAGCTAACAGATTTAAACTTACTTTCAGTACAGAAGGTTTAAGCAATTAGGCTGCTATTTTTTCAGAAGTGAGTCCCTAAACACATGCCTACAGAAGTCCCTTTAAGCACTTCCCAGATGAGGGCATCTGCAGGAACAGCAGAATCACTGTAAGTTTGTGCCTACAAGAAGCTTCTGTAATATCTAATAAAAAAAAAAACAAAAACACAGCTACTGAAGAAGCTTCCCTGTCTCATCTAATAGGCAACTCCATTGTAATAAAACTTTCTTGTCAGCCTAACAGCAAATAACAAGCAGTCTGGGATTTTTAAGACAAGTAACACAACACATAATTCAGAGAATAAAAATCATATTGCATGATACAGTAGGCGTTTTAATTTTTATAAATAAAGTGGGGAAAAAAAAACCTGTAACTAAAAATTAGGAAAGTTTGATTACCTGGGAGAAGGTGAACTTGTGCACAGACTGACCAATCCCTCTTTCACTGTTTTTCACTGCAGGAGACTCTTTGGGTGCATTAAGAATTACTGTCTGAGGATCTTCAATAGCTACACAACTCTTAAAAAAACATAACAATGTAAATCAAAACACCAACCAAATTATGCAGGAAGAAAGCTATCTTAAAAAAAGTAAAATAGTGTTCTCATCTATTTAGAAGAGCTAGAAGCAGTTGCAAAATTTACATATAATCTGTCTTGAATTATGCAACTACTATAGACATAACCATGTCACATGAAAGCCAGAGGGCAGACAAATTTAAAGCAATTACCTGGAGTCTACAAAGAGGTTTAAAAATTTTCTAGGATTACCCCAGGCAGCTCAAAAAAAACAAAAACAAAACAAAACAAAAAAAGACACCCAACTTTCTAAACCTTGTAATTTTGTGACTGGTGCTCAGTACCCTACACAGCTATGAAAACAAAGCTATGCAGAAACTTACTGGATTTGCACTTCAGTAATTTCAAGTATGAAACAAATAAAGTGAAAAAAAGTTTGAAGAATTGTCCTTTGACTGATAGATGGTGTTATCAACAGTGAAGGTAACTTAACTATTTTCACGACTAACTTCACTGCTATTTCTCAATAGGTTCCATTCCAATAGGTGAAATACAATTATCAAGCATTCACTACCTAGATGAATGCAGTATCACAGGAAAATCTGTTTTACACCACACAGGCTACTAAAAACATAAACTGAACTACCAGTGTAGTTTAAAAGTGTCTTGAAGCATCAGCCCCAAGGAAAAATTACAACTGTGTCATTTATGTTCAGAGGCTAGCCAGAGCTGGAAGACTAATAATTCATGTATATAGCATGTATATAGCATGTACATAGGAAGTACTGCTCAATTAACTGAGTCTTGATTAATAAGTCTGCTTATCAAATGGTACAGAAGCCCTAAGAAGCTGCATACTGAATTCAGACCAAACACTTGCTCCTTGTGCCAGGCTCTCAAGCCATATCCTCTCCAACATTCCTCCCACACTGTCGGGAGCTGGAACACAGGTCAGATGTACTGGAGAGCTACAGAAGAATCCAAGATCAGCAGAAAGAGCCATCAGCTGCCACTGGCCCTGTAGACACTGGTAAATAAAGGCTCTGAAGCAGTCAGATCTGCAGAGCTAGAACCCAGCTAACCCTGTGAGTAGGCTGGCGGGAGCTGGACCATTTCTGGCACTGTAAACATCACTTACATTATAAGAACACAGCTCCCAGCTCTCCAGTGGGTGAGTCCAGGGAAATCACTGGCATCAATAGTACAGCATTTCATCCAGAGCTATTAAGCTTTACTTGCATAAATCATTATCTCTAAAAGCAGCAACAGATCAATTAACCTGATGATTGTCTCTGTTTAAAGCATCGATCTACAGCTACAAAAAAAATCGGGCTTGGGTTCTACATTTTTCTTTTCTTGTTAAGTATTTGGAACACAGATGCTTTTCCTGAAAATTGTGCATCTAAAGGAGGAAAGGAGGACCAAAAAATTACATTGATCTCATTAATTAGAAAGATGGGAAATGGTTTTTGGTTTTTTTTCATTTGTTACCAAGCATCTTCCTCACAGATTCAAGTTATGATTAAGAGAGTAGAAAACATTGAAGATACTGGAGATCTTTCAGGCACTCAAGTTTTCAGAGGTTGAGCAAAAAGATTTCATACTATGCAAAACAGTTTATAGAGATGGTATTTTATTGGTAATTTATTGGAAGATCAACTATTTCATCATGAAGTACATGAAGAGCTAAGAAAAAAAAAATTAAAACAAACAACCTAGTAAAAACTTCAACTTTTTTCCTCCTGTTTTTAAAAATTAATTTGACTAATGGTCAGGTAGTGAGAAATTTCTCACTCTAAAGAGGAACAAGATAAACAACCCGTAAAACAACTTAATTTTGTAATTATATTTATCTTCAAAGCCAGCTGAGACTGCTGAATGATACCAAATTGGAAGCACTGCAGCAGTTCATAGTACTCCAAAAAGAACTGCCTAAGGAGAGGTGAACATAAGTCAAGGGAAAAAAAATAATTTAAGTGAAAAGAACACAAAGGTTCGAACTCCAGCATATCAAATTTTTTCACAAAGCAAGTCACAAGATGTAAATCAGAACTAATGCTAAATCCCTCTCCAAACAGGAGAGGAACTACAAATCTATCAGAGCACCTGTGAGGCCCTGCAAAGACAAGGGGTGAGGAAGACTTTCCAGAGACCTTGTCTTCCAAGAACAGCTAAATTAATTACTTGTATCAGAATATGGGGGCAAGGAATATTTGTGTGTTTCCATATGCATGGGTATGTGTGTGTAAAACCCTAAGGCATCTGTAGAGCTTGTAGAAAAAATTGACAGGACAAGCAGAAAATTACCTTGTATGAGGCAGTAAATTATTCAAACATCCAAAGAAACTCAGTGGTCAGATACCTGAATTATTCCTAAAATTGCATACTCTTCTCAATGAAATTCTTTCATTTCTTGAGCACTGTACAGAGTCAATAGGGACACCAACTTTTAAATAAAGTACCTTGTGGAATTTAGCAGAGCTACAGGTGTGTGTCTGGACCATGTAAATTAGTAAAAGTTGTGATTTAAAAAAATCAAAAATCATATTTATCCAGATGTCCTTTAATGCTATCTGGAAGCAGCACGTGGCTTTTATAAAAGCACATCCAAGTTTACAATCCTAGGTGTTCTTTTTGGTGAGGAAAATAAAACATTTCTTAATTAATTCTACAACTAACCTGAGAATCATGGTTTTCAAGCTCTGTTACAGAAAAGGGTCTCACTCTCAAGAAGACTTTCAAAGGTTGATATACCTATTCATAAAAAAAAAAAAACAAAACACATTTATGATGGCCACTTTTTAAACAGAGGATCTCCAAATCATACCAGCATACTCTATACACTCTGATGCAGTATTTCCTATTTTGCCTTACTACCTTGTTCAGAACCTTAAGCTTTCCATTATTTCTTTACCTCCTCATGTCCTTAAGCAACCCTTTTTTGTTCCCCCCACTACCGCTCTTTTATGACAACACCAATATTTTAATTATAAAAGAGCACACTATCTCAGAGGCATAAACTGCACTGCTTCCACCTTCTGGTCTCTCTCTGTATTGAATTCAAGCTGTATATTCTAAGAGCTGCTCGACAGCACTGCACTTGCACTTTTGGAGCACATTCAGTTTATAGCTTGACACAACCTTAGCCTCAAGAAACTGTTTCATGACCACCACCCAGGCACCAGCCCCTCATCTTCCTCACAGTGACAACCATGAGAAGGTTCTCAGTTGCTAAGGTGGGCTTTTCCATCCTGTTCCATTACACAAAAGCCTCCCAATTGCAGGTAAAGCAATAATAGCAGGGAGATTTTTTGAGGGATTTCAGCACTCCTTCCTTCCTCGCAGAGCTCTAAAGTCCCTCCTTTGGTGACTTGGTCATTAGGTAGATGGATTTACCAGTGTTCTCCACAGCCCTCCCTGCACTAATCATACAAAATTAAGTCACCTGAGGGAAGTCAGTCAAGAAAGAGCAAAGATGGGTTTATTTTCAAGCACCTAGCAAGCTTTCAGGATGGATCTATAGCCTTTATTAGCTTGCTAAAAAAAAAAAAAACAGTACAGTCCCATTGCATTCCCATTACTGAAGTCTTCTACTTCCTTCTTAAAAACTTGGTACAACTCATCCCATAGTATTGACTAGCTGCATTTACTACTGACTATCATCTATTTGTAAGCAGTAAGAAGTAGAAGGAACAAACAAATATTGGGGATAGGGGAATACAGCAGGTCTTAACAAAGAAATATCTGCCTCAACAAAGAAATATCTGCCTCAACAAAGAAATATCTGCCTCAACAAAGAAATATCTGCCTCAACTAAGGCTAGGGTTAAAAAAAAAAAAAAAAAAGGAAAAAAGTTAAAAAAAATTAAACTATGTATGACAAAACGAATGCACACCTGTTCCTGTTCCTCTGTATTAGGCAATACTGTTGATTCCATAGGTGCAGGTCTATCTGCTACATTTAGAAAAGAAACGGATTCCAACGTATCAGATACTTCTGCAGAAACATAGTTTTTCCCCTCATCATCCATCATTTTTCTGTACAAAAGAACTTGGAAGAAAAAAAAAAAAAAAAAGCTTCATTTTAAAAAAGGTAAAAATACACAGGGAGCAAAACAGAGATAAATTAGCAAAATAGATTGTGTATAAACAAGGACTCCTGAATAAGCTTCTCTAAGGAAGCTTGGGGGGGGGGAGGGACATGAAGGAACCTTAAAAATCAGCTGGGTCGCGCTATGAACCATTCAATGAAGGCACCCCAAAGGCCTCCGGGGGGCAGTCCTCTCATCGACCTGGAAATGTGGAGCCCGTAGCCCACAGCCCAGGCGCCGAGGCGGCGGCCATCAAGCCCAGACCCGCACTCCCCCCCAAACCGCAGCTACGAAACCACCACCGTGCCCTCCGGCCCAGCTGACACCCAGGGGGTAAGGGAAGGCCTCAGCGCACCCTCCTCGGCGCAAAAGCGACCCAAGGGAAGGGGCAGCGGGTGGGGTGGGGGGTGTCGGCGGTGGCGGGAACGGGTGCGGAGTTTCCCGCCGCCGCGCCAGCGCGAGGGTGGCGCCAACGGCCGCTACCTTGCCGCGCGCGCGGGAAAGGCGCCAAACCCCCGGGCGGCGGGGGAGAGAATTTGGGCGGGAGCCGGGGGGGGGAGGGCGGGCGCTGATTGGGCGGAGAGGAGGGGAGGGGGCGGGGTTAAGGGAGGAGGTGATTGACAAGACCGGTGATTGACAGGAGGGCTCCGGGCAGGGTGCGCTCCGCCCGGCAGGGGGCGCCCCCGCACAGCGTAAGGAGGCAGCGGCGGGAATGGGGCGGGGGGGGCGGGATGGGGTGCTGGTGACGCAGGGTTTGTTTATGGGTTTTGGGAAGGGGGGAAGGGGGGGCTTAAGGAGGGGTTTGAACAGGGAAGGAACGGGGAAGGCACAGCTGCAGTTTAGCAGGCAGGGGAAGGGTGTCTTGCCTGGCCGAGAGCTCGCTGCGGCTGAGGGAATGGGGGGGATGGGGGCGGGACGGAGGAAGGGGGTGGGGGGGAGGTGATGATAGAGAAGGGGGGTGGGATACCTCACGATTCCCACCAAAACAGTTACATAAAGTTATTACGCCTGTTACGTAACCGTTTCGACACCAGGCGGTATTGTCGCAAACCCAGGAGAAAACAAATTTAAAAAAAAAAAAAAAAAAAAATTACCACAAAACGCTAAAGGGTTCAGAAAGCGAGGGAAGGGAGCGGGGGCAGGCGGGACGAGCAGCGGGCCCGAGGGGTGAAGTCTGCCCCGTCCCTCCCCCTCGGGAGCCTGGATATGCAGAGAGCCGGGAGAGAGCTTTATTTGTGTTTTAATACGAGATCTAGACGCCAAGTCATAAATGTATTTGTCCCTAAAGGTAAGTTGAAGGCAGATGAAAACACACACTCAGACAGAAAGCGTGCTTCTAAAGCAGCACAGCTCCACAGAAACAAAACCACAGGCGGGTCTGCAGGTCATGTAGGTGTGTTTAGGGCATCGTCTGTGTTAAGAGGAACAGCCAGCTGTGAGCTGATAAATGTTACTATTTTTTGGCCAAGAGTAAAGACCACAGACAGAAATGACATCCAGTCATAAAGAGCCAGCCACCTCTCCAGATCCTTCCAAGTGCTCTCAGTCGAAAGGCTTAGTTTGTCAAATTGATCTTAGCAATCTTTTCCAACCATAACTGTGATTCTGTGATGATGCAGAGGGAATCATAGAATCATAGAATTAGCCGGGTTGGAAGGGACCTCAGAGATCATCAAGTCCAACCCTTGACCCACCGGAGCAGTTACCAGACCATGGCACTGAGTGCCACATCCAGTCTCTTTTTAAATATCTCCAGGGACGGAGAATCTACCACCTCACCGGGCAGACCATTCCATTGCCTGATCACCCTCTCCGTGAAGAAATTCTTTCTAATATCTAACCTGAATCTCCCCTTACACAACTTAAGACTGTGTTCTCTTGTCTTGTTTAAAGTCATCTGGGAAAAGAGTCCAACCCCCCCTGGCTCCAGCCTCCTTTCAGGGAGTTGTAGAGAGCGATGAGGTCTCCCCTGAGCCTCCTCTTCTCCAGGCTGAACACCCCCAGCTCTCTCAGTCTCTCTTCATAGGGCCTGTGCTCGAGTCCCTTCAGCAGTTTGGTTGCCCTCCTTTGGACCTGCTCCAGGACCTCAACATCCTTCTTAAACTGAGGGGCCCAGAACTGGACACAATACTCAAGGTATGACTTGGGAAGTCGAGGGAAGACTTGTGTAAAATTTAGTAACTAATCAAAAGGTCAGTGAGCCTCATTAACACTGCCACTCTGTTGCTTGTACATTTCAGTTTATCCCCTTTTAATGTGACTAGTGTGTAAGGCTTGAAGTATTTGTTGGGCAGGTCATATTTACAACACATTCTCAGAAACAGACCTTTGGGAAGACAGAGGGGTTTTTCTCTGCTTAGTTTGACAAGGAAGCAGGATTGCTGCAATCTGCCTGTAAGTGCAACTAAGTTTGTCACCTCTCCCTTCTACCAAAACTCTTTGAGGCTGCTAACGAGAGGGACAGAATCCACCTACAGCTCTACATTTAATGAAATGAAGTGAGGTGAGGAACTCAGGATTTGGCCACTGTTTTAGGTCCTTCCAAATACAAATAGGACCTCAAGGTCCCCACAACCAAATTGTTTCCTCACTTCTGTTTAATTAGAATTCATGTTCTCTCCTATGCTTGAAGAAGCAGCAACCTGATCCTAAATGAGCAAAAAAAGTGTTCTTTCATTTAAGCCACAGCTTTGTCTTGTAGGCTTAAGAATTTAATCATAGCCCCTATAAGTATTATTTTGCAGAAGAAAACCCACCACCAAACCTGAGAGGCCTAAGTTGCAGCAATGAAACTGGTTGTTTGTACTGCTTTACATACAAGGCTTAACATTACCTCTAAAACTCAAATCTATGGAAATCTAAACCTAGGACAACAACCAGAATGCCACAGCTTAGTTTTGTGACTCTGCATGCAAGTCTAAAGAAAGAACTTGCTGAAATAAATGAATTCAACACACATGTTTAAGCTTTATAATGAACATCCTTGGGATCCCTTGACTATGAAAGACACGGGGAGGGTAAAAAGCCAAGTAAGCTAATGTTAGTTCAGTGTTGCACAGCAAAAACTAAGAATTAAACAATTAGTAATTTACCTAAACATCAATTCTAATGCTACTGCTTGTCTGGGTATAGCCTAAGATTTGAGTCAAAAATTAAGTCCCCTATGGAAGCTATTTTAATAATTTAACTGCTGTGTGTCCAGTCACCACCCTCCAATGAAACCATGATGCCATCTTCCTGAGGCTTACAACTGGCTTACTTCTTCCTTAAATACCATGCGGTCCTCTCACACAGCACTTTATGATCTCTTTCTACTTCATGAAAGTCATCACAGGGCTACCCAAGACTCTTGGCACACACATGAAAACAAAGAGCAATGAAAATTTGTAGATCAGCTTTATTCAACGATGACCATCACTTAGGCATCGGCAATGGTAACTTCAACTTCTACACCTGGCTCAATGCTGATGGAAGTGATCTGCTTCACAATCTCAGAAGGGCTGTGCAAGTCAATGAGACGCTTATGGATACGCATTTGGAAACGATCCCAGGTCTTGGAACCTTCACCACAAGGTGTCTTCCTGGTAGTGATTCGCAGGGTCTGGGGGAAAAAAAAAAAAAACCAACATAAACCCATAAACACAGGGTATTTAGTTGATTCATACAGAAGACTAATTTACAATTAAATCAATCCACCTAAGATTACCAGATGTATATATGTCATTGGAAAGTTACTTATTAAATCATATTCTGGTGATGTTAACACTCCTTCCCTATATTAATTTTATTTTAAATTAAAATTACTATTAAAAAACTGAAGGACAGAAAAATCCCTTCCAATGTTCAATATGTTTACACTAAAGAGTTGCCCCATGTATCAAGGCAACTTGTGGAACCATGATCAGTTTTTAGTGTATCACTCCCTTAATTTAGTACTGCGTTTAATCTCAATACTTTTTTAAAACCTTTTTTTTTGCAGAAAAAAAGCCTTTATACAGAAAAGCAGCGTAAATACCTTGGTGGGCATGCGAACAGGTCCTTTCACCTTCAGGTTTTTTTCCTTAGCACCTCTGATCAAGTCAGCACAGACTGAAATTAAAGAAAGAAAAGCTCGTATTTGGAGTATTTCATTTGTTTGTTTTCTTAATTGCATATTTCAAACAAGAAGCTGGCTCAGAATAGCGTATGAAGTGATCATTGCCATTCATTAAAAGAGTTATCCTCATAGCCAACGACAAGCAAGTGGAAACATTATGCCATGGTAAGCAAAAAACATTGCTACAAGTTTAAGCTGCATTTAAGCTGTTAGCAGCCTGGAGATCCTTCATCAAAAAGAGATTCTACAACATGTACATTGTATGATTAAAACCCTGGCAAAGCCAGTTCCTGAACAAGATGAAATTTCTTAAGGGATGTATGTATGTTGAGCTTCCATACTAAATTCTTAAGGGATGTGTGGATGTTGAGCTTCCATACTAAATTCTTAAGGGATGTGTGGATGTTGAACTTCCATACTAAACTCTTCACAACAAGGGTGACAAAATATCTATCAAGCAACATCAAGAAACTGGTGCTTTTCCATTCTTATCCATTCAAACAGCAAAAATTAACACACACACACCCTCCCAAGCACTAAAGGGAAGAAGCTGCGTGCTCTTAAGTTTGTCATTATGACACAAAGTTTTCAGCATGATGAAAAGCCCCAAACCCCCACTTCCATTAAAAACTGAGTAAGAATCTACTTGTCACTGTACGAAATGCTTTGGGTGAACTTGTTAAGCCAAATCACAACTCTGGCAAGTATCAACATCCTTAATTACAATTGATTTCAGTACATTCTGTTTTGCAGCATGTTGTATCTTACGCATCACTCATTAATTAAACCACCCCACTTAAAAAGAAAGTGTGACTTACCCTTCTCCAGTGATTTTACATTGCGGCTCGTCAAAGTAATTCTGATGCGATGAATTGCTACCTCTTGTTCCACAGGTGCTTTGCCAGTGTCTTTAAACGCCTAAAATGTTGAAGTTATAAATGTCAGACACTTCAGCCAATACCAACTAAGACAGCTTCTAAAAAACATGACTCCCTGAGTGTAAAAACAATTTAGCTGAGGGATTATTTTACTCGATGACAATACCCCAAGGGTTGGGACAGAAAAAATGGTGAGAATAGAAAGAAAGGGTAAAATTGCTTTGTGGAACTGAAGATTTTTAGAAGTTCCTAAGAGCGTCTCACTGTGGGAAGTTACAAGAACAACTCTCCCGGTCTGCCTGTACACAGCGGGCTGTCCCATCACTAATACAAACACTGAAGACACCCAGAACAAAAAAGGGGCATCTGGCCAAAAATACAAATTCGGCCACTGGGGAAACCGATTTCCAGAGCTTGTGCAACTGAACGCTTGCAAATAACCGGGCACGAAGGCGCACCCAGCGAATTAATGGAAGCAAGCAGAAAACACGGAGGAACGAGGAGCATTTCCCTGGTGAATGAGAGGCGCCTGTCCCGTTGACGGACGCACATTTCTCCAGAAAAAGCCGAATTTTAGGGCTCCCGGGCCAGGCCGCGCCTTCACCGCTGACGCCGGGCGGGGGTCGCGGCCTCTCCGCCCGGGCAGCACCGGCCCCGCCGCCACAGGGCAGAGCTACCGGGAGGAAGCGCTGCGGCCCGGGCCGCCCTCCCTCCCCGCAGGCCGGCACTCGGGGGAAGCCGGCTCAAGGCCCCGGCGCCTCCACCCCAATTGTGAGGGGCTCAGGCAAGGCGCTCCGGGATCCGCCGTGCAGCGGGGCAGACACACACACACACACCCCCATCCCGACACGCAACCCTGCCCGCCACCGGGGCCCGGTCCCGGTCCGGCACCGTCGAAGCACACGCGGCCCCGCTAGGGCCTTGCGGCCACGCGGCGCTACCGGCGGACAGAAGCCGCGGCGCCTCTCACACCCCCACCGCCCCGCCGCTCCCGGCCGCCTCACCATGGCGGCTGCGGAGCCTTCCTGACCGACTTATTCCCGGGCGAGGGGCGGCGGGGGGCCCAGCGAACAGCGGTGAGCCAGGAGGAGGCCGGGGCGGCGGCGGGCGGCGCGGGGAGAGGAAGGAGGGGAGGCGGCCGAGAGTTTATATAGAGAACGGCACCGCCTCCATCCGGGCGCTGCGGGACCTTTCACCCGCCCAGACGGGTCCGGAAGCGCCGGGAAGGCGGAACCGGGGCGGGTTATGGGTAAACCGAGACCGGGCATGGTGTATTTCACGGAGGGTGCGGCCTCGGGTGCGGTAATCGGGAGGTGAGGGCGAGCGAAAAGGGGAGAGGGGCTCAGGAACGGCTCCGCAGGTCCGGCCGGCCGGGCGTGGAGGCAGCGAGGGACAGGGAACCGGGACCAGGGACCTGGGACCTGGGACCTGGGACCCGGTTTCGGGGCAGGAGCCGGTCTCGGCGGCGAGGGACTGTGGTCTCGGCCCTGCAGCGAGGATACGGAGCTGCTGCCCTCGGGTCCTGGTTGTTTTCAAGCAGCAGACGTGAGCTTGCTTTGGGGCTGGTACCGGGGTTCGGTGTACGAGCAAGTCCCCTTTTACATCCAGTGACAGCGAGCGCTGTCCCAGCTCTGCTTGTTTAATTCTCTTCTTTTTAATTTTTAGTCCTTGCTGAAAGTCTGTGGGCGAGAAGTGTTAAGGAAAAACGCGGGTTTCATTCATCCTTAAATTTAAGAACTGAAATTGATTTTATTTATCGAAGTAATGTTATTTGTTCAAGTCAGGCACGGGGGAGATGTTTTTTAAGGAGAGCTGTCACTGATTTGGCCTGGGCACTGACAGCTGTCCCAAAACAAGCGTTTTGCTGTGAGTGTGCCTGTCTCTAGTTATGTTACAGCCTGACAGACTGACTGAACCGGGGAAACCAATGCTCTGTGGTGTCAATGATGGCATAGTCAGGTCGCAGAGCAGGTCACTGTCATTATCTTTTCAAAATACTATTTTAATTCCATTATTCTCACTATTTTAATTCCATTTATTCTCTTTGAAGTCGGGACTCCAGTAATCATAGATACATATAATGTTAGTAGAACTACTGCCACCTTTGGAAGCCTAATAATACAGTTATTCAAAAAAGCCTGCTTTGTGTTTCAGTGTGAGCTTAATTTTGGTGATCATCCTGTACTTACTATAACTTTTTCCCCCACCAAATCCTTTGTATGGTCTTTAGACCTTATCTGTATGCCAGTAATTCCATTGTGATGCTCAATCTTAGACTTGTTTTGCACTTGGATTATTTGTCCTTGCTCTTTGAAACTCTGCTTTACTAATAATTTCTTTGGACTAGATACAATGAAGCAGTTCCAATAAATGTGCATACAGAACCTGCCATCCTGTTTCTGCCTCCTGAAATGCAGACATGTCTTTTGCCAGTGGAGGTCAGTACTTGAAAAATCTCTTTTGTTGACAGTACTCTTTCTCTGGCCTCTTCCTGTGGGGAAAGCAGGATTTGGTTTTGGTTGTTTGCTTTCTGAGCCATTTAACAATTATATTAACAATTTTGAACTCATTTGTGCATAATGAACCCATGCTTAATCTGTTATCAGCTATTCCAACTACTTCCTGAGGAAGTTTTCTGTCTACAGTGCTTTATATTCATCACTTAAATACATGACCTCACACTGATCATGCTGAAACACTTAATTTTCCACTAATCCAAATAGTTCCCAATCAGCTATCTTGATACCTTATTTACTTAAGAGTGTTTATGAGTGTTCTTAGTAAACTTTATTTGCAGTTAAAATACCAAGTAGCTTGCTGCCAAGAACTAATTCCTGTGGGATTCAATTAGAAATATGTCTGACTGACTCTTCATTGACAACACAGGTCTATAACCTTAGTTTTAATTTCCTTCAGCATGAATTATGCGTCCACAACTATACAGGTTTTTCTGTGTCCTACTGAACAAGTCAGCGTTGTATCACCACCATTTCTGTTGTGTACCAAATGTGTGCTGTAATTGCATTAGAAAAAAGACAATCTGAAGAGCTGGATTTTTCCATATATTTAAACTCTGTGTAATATAAGTAGAATGTCCTCATTTATTTATTGTTCCTATATCAAGAAGTCAGGTTTGTGGGTTGGGTTTTTTCCCAGGGATTAATGCAACGTTGACAGCAAGTTCCTGGCACCACCTCATCTTTCTTTGAGATTTTTTTATTATTATTTTTTTATTGAGCTTCCACAGATTTCTCAAAGCTTATGGAAAATCCACATTAACTGCACACAAGTGTCCTTTGCCAGCTCTTAAAATTCTTGGATGCAAGCTGTCTGGAGCTGCTGATTTAAAAACCGCCTTACTTCTCTTCCTATGTGTAAGGCTTTCCTTAGCTATTGTTAGAATTTTCTGATACATGTTGGTTTTTTCCACAAGTGTAGAACAGAAATTGATCAGAACCAACTGCTTTCTCTGACATGCACTATAAAAAATATATCCTCACACCGCTCACATGAGAAAACGCCACATAGAAATACAACTTTTTCCCTAGCTTCTGAAAAACTTGTCATTCCTAGCTTCTAATTCATATTTTGTTCTATGCCTGTTTTTCCTTTGGTTACATATTGGTTTTAATGAGGGTTTTTTTCCCCAGCTAATGCTATCCCTAGTTATGAGACTGGGAGTTTGGACTTCAAATACACTATTGGCACGTGCTTTTTAGATTAAACGTTCAGGAATGCTTTCGTCAGGTCACATAGTTAAGAAGATAAATGATTAAGAAGCAAGACATGCTTTTAAAATGACTTAGTAATCTGTAGCAGAAACAATTTAATACTCAGTTTCATTATTTGTTACACAGAATATTGTTCCATGTGCTTTCATTACACTTTCTGACTTTGTTATTTGTAGATTTTAAAAATTTATTATTTATTTGTATTTATTTATTATTTATTGTATTTGTATTTATTTGTAAACTTTTTTTTTCCTCTCTTGCTTTTACCATTTTGTCCTTCAGAAACAGTCCTGAGTAAGGAATTAAATTTTCCCCTAGCTTATAATAACACCAGTTAGATTCAATTTGGGCCTCGAAATTAATAAGTCAGTTTCTATTAATTAAATATGCATGTGTAGGGAGTTAGGTTCTTGTCAGGTTTTTTGTCGCTTGTTTAATTTTAATCTGATGATCTTTACTTTTTGCTAAATTAATGGTGATCTGATTCTTTACCTCCTTAATGCCATTGCATTTAATCATACTAAGTTTTGCCTGGGAAGGTTTGAGGTTTTTTTTTCTCTCCATGACAGGCTAAATTATACAGTTTTTAATCCAGAAAAGATGTTCCAGTGTTCTACAAATCTGAATCCATTTAGTCTGGATGTTAATTAACCTTCTGTCTTCCTTTGTTCATGTGACAAAAAGGATCTTTGAGGAAATCTCCCAGAAGTTCTTGTAGCCCTCGAGCGGTCATAATTCAAGAGTAGATGGTGGTATGAGTCTGTCTATGTGACTGAAGAGTTACCTGGGTGAGCTTGTGCCTGCTGTCACTCAACATCTTCTAAAGTATTGTAATAACTTCTGAAAATAAAAGCTTTTGCCTGTCTTCTGCTGAATGCTGAGCTCTGACACACCTTTGTTCACCATCTGGTTCAAAGGACCAGATGTATTGCCTGGGCTTTGAAAATTGGCTTGTGAACACCATTTATTCTTTTTAGTAAATTTATTTTATTTAAATCATACAGGTGGCATGTGTATGGTTTTGTCAGGGCTCACAGTAGCTTCCTTTAATCTGTTTTGCCATTTTTTCATAGTGATTATTGGATGTGGGCAGCTCCCTGGAAGCTACCTGGGTTATGCCAGCCTAATACCTCTAGTCTTTGCTTTCAGTGGTGATTAACATATTGCCAAAATCAATTCCTATGTACTTGTAAATCACTTAGTTCTCCAAAGTCTCTGAGAAATAAACACACTTCTTAAATATGCTGTCTTTTTTAAAGTCTGAACTTCTGGTCTTGAAACACCTGTGAAGTAGAATCATACTTGAGGCCTTTCAGGAAATGGCCAGTGGGTGGTGAAGTGTCTCAAGCAGTCAGCAACAATCCAATGAAAGCTATTTTCAAGCCTTTTATGATGGGTTTCAACATCTGCTTGGTCTTAATTGTAGGTGTGTACTGATCCTCTTATGTAAACTTGAAGTTGCTCAGTTGTATCAGAACTCTCCTCTAAGGTCTTTGCTCAGCAGTTAGATGTTACCTGTTAACATCTCTGTCTTCTCTGTTTAGAACATCTGTATTTACCATGTCTGTAGGTGCCTCAGCTACTGAAACTTCTGGAAAACCGACTGGAACAGAAAATATCCTCTTTTTGAAGGTTAATCTGTGTAGCTGGGTAGTTGCTAATCAGCAACTAAAACTCTCCACAGGTAGCAAATGGAGGGAATGCACAGTGCATGAGCACCAATCTGCAGCTGGAGTTCTCACAGCTTGTTCATTTTAAATTTTCATGCCAATTCTGACACAAAGCTCATGGTATAAAAATGCAACTCTAATGCATTTAATGTACTTAATGTACTTAATGTCCTTAATGTAAATATATATTTTATATATATATAAAGCGCATATCACCGTATTGATAAACATTCTTTGGAACCAATCTGACAGCAGAGGTAAGAGCAGGAGTCAGCCTCTGCCTTTAGCTTAATTATTTCTCATTTAACCATGAAAAGTTACATGAAGTAGATCCATGGCTCAGAAACAGAGTACCTGTGCTCTGATGGAGTCCTTTACTGTTGACAAATACTGTTGTAAATGCTGAGTGTGAAGAGACTTTTTCTAGTGGGCAGCATGAACTGCATATACATCTCCAAAAGCTCCTTCCTTCTAAACATGTACATTTTGCCTGAAAGGTTATACACTTGGCTTCTAATATTGTTGACCTGTTAGAGCAAAACTTCTTTGTCAGGCTGTTTGGCCTTATTCTTCTGACACAAATCACAGTGGCAAAAAAAATACACGACTGATAATATGCTGGAGCATTTCTAGTGACAGTGAATTTGTGATACATCACTGCAATCTATCTTTGAACACTCAGGACTGAAACTGGATTGTACATCTGGGCTGCGTTCAGGAGGATATTTGAATTAATCTTGCTCCAGCTCAGTCTTCAAATTTTTTTTTTAAATTTAAATTCTTTTTTTTCCCCCAAATTGATGAGTTTTTATTTCTCTGATTGTCTGGAAGAATGATTGTTGTGTCTCCACACCTTGCTCTGCAGATGTGTCTCTTCTGTCAAATATGTAATAATGAAACAAGATTTTTGCAGTTACCATGCAACTCGCATGATCTGGACAGCACCAAGGTAATTGATTAGCAACAAGAACTTTGCCAGTAATCAGTATTTATTGTGGATGAGTAACAGGGATACAACAGAAACCACGATACTAGATGCTTACAACATGTTAACAAGCACCTGTAATTTCTTACATTCCCTTCTACAACTGATGGCACTTACATATCCCTGAGGAACCTTGAGAGGTGGGCCCATGCCAACCCCAGGAAGTTCAGTAAGGCCAAGTGTAAGGTCCTGAACCTGGGCTGGGGCAATCCCAAGCAGAATTAGAGGTTGGGCAGAGAGTGGATTGACAACAACCCTGAGGAAAAGGAGTTGGGGGTGTTGAGTGATGAGAATCTTGGTATGAGCTGGCAAAGTTCACTTGCAGCCCAGAAAGCCAACTGTGTCCAGGGCTGCATTGAAAGAAGCATGGCTGGCAGGTAAGGGGAGGTGATTACACTCCCTCTACACCACTCTCCTGAGATCTCAGAAGTCTGTATCCAGTTCTGGAGCCCCCGACACAAGAATGATCCGAAGCTGTTGGAGCAGTCCAGAGGAGGGCTGTGAAGGTAATCAGTGGGCTGCAGCATCTCTCCTATGAAAACAGTCTGAGAAAGTTGGGATTGTTCAGTCTGGAGAAAAGAAGTCTCTGGGGAGACCTTATAATGTATCTTTCAGTACAGGGGATCTGGGGAGGGACTTAATTACAAGGACATGTAGAGATAGGATGAGAGGAAATGGTCCTACTTCTGGGAGTGCAGGTTCCCCCGTTCCTAAATGCCTCTGTTTGGAGATGTGGGCACAAGTACCAGTGCAGCTTAGTCCAGATGCCAGTGAAAAGGTACCCTGCGAGTTCCCACACTCTTTCCCAAGAGATGGGATCCTACTGCTACTGCTCATCCTGTCTGTTGTCCATCTCAGCAACAGGGAGATGGGGGAGAGGGGTGGCAGATCCTTACTGTGTCCTCTAGGGAAGATGCCTTAGAGGTAATAATACCTGTTGTTCTGATACTGTGTTCCCACCCCAAGGTTTCTTCTAACAATCACAAATTCTTATGCTGCTTTTCAAACTGAATTTTTTTCTAAAAATTCTCTTGATAATCTAACCCCCTGGTTACTGTTTAATCTGGGTGATCATTGTCTTAAGCAAGCTTTGTTACTGTTATTTTCCTCTCAGCATTATCAAGTTTTGGGGCAAACATCCTCTTAGAACAGGCTGGTTTGGGTATTTTGTTCAGGCACTCTGTTTACACTGACATTCCTACTGTAGCATCTGTTGTTATTCAGGCCAGGTTACCAAGAAGGAGCCATGCAATTCCTGCAACAAAAACTCCCCAGCATTAATCTAATGAAAGAAGAACTAGCGGACATGCAGACAAAACTGGTATTTTTGCAGCCAGTTTTCATTTTGGAAATCACCTTGGAAGGCTTCATGTGTGGAAAGGGTAATCAAGTATAAAAAATATATTCTGAACTACACAAATCTCTCCAATCCAGATTTGGCCTCTTGAGGCAGCTCCGCTTGGCACTGCTTTACTTTGAAAACAGACAGTTCAAGAAGGCTGCAATCGTTTGTAGCATGTGTTGAAAGGCTAAATCTATTCAAACAGTATTCATGGGACTCTCTGAGCCTAGCAAGCATTTTTAACAACTGAGTTGGAAGTGGATTCCAGGGTGTGGGTTGGTTTGCTGCCCTTACCTTGCTGGCTTCCCTACAAGATGCTTTGTACCCAGAAGGTTTAGGAACTAGTGCATGCTGGGGTGTACAAACTCTCACAATAATGTGCTAATAAAGGCTTCAAGTTGTCTTTCCTCCTCCTGCAAAGAATTTGTGGGAAGCTGCCAGTAGCAGGGTGTGTGCATGGTTGGATGTAGGAAGAGGAAGAAAAAGCTGATGAAGTTTACAACAGTCATGTTTACCAATATTCATAGACCGCATACATTTTTGTCTGTGACCCTCTGTCTCTGGTTTTAGAGCCCAGTTCTGAAGTCACTGATCATTGTTTTTCCTTCCGAAGACCACTTTAATCTAATCTAATTCTTCGGCGAGACAGAGTAGGAGGGAATTGTTTCACGCTGTTTGTGCCGCCTCTCTATCATGGAGCAGGGATAATTTAAGGAATTATCCTGAGCTCACACTGCCTTACAACTTGAGGCAAAATTTCTCTTGATATAGAATGAATCGCTGCATCATGTTTGATTTATTTTTCCTGAGAAATTTTTCGTCATCCCTCATCCCAGATTAGTTTTGTCTTCATGATATTCTTGATCAGACTAGTTTTCAGATGATGAAAGTGTGCAATCAAAATTTAACAAGTGCTTCCTGTAGATGATGAGATTTAAAGGAAGGGGGAATCACTATCTTGATGGTACAGCACTATTGGAGCAGGATATTAGTTGCTTCTCACAAGTCTATTTGGATTACATCCAGGTGTCAGATTGACTTCTGTGGGACTTGCAAAGAGATGCCCTTCCCAACCCTGAAGTCTGTAAAGAAAGGCTAATGCCAATTCAGTAATGCTTCTCCTGTTGTGACTTGACCCCCTGTGAACTAGCCAAGTTAAATTACTCAAAACCTGACAGAAACAGGAATAGTAACATAAAACTTTGGACGTGGAACTAAAGGAGATAGATACTGTGGTGTTAAAGATGTGCTTTAGCCACTGAGGAAATCATTACACTGTGATTGTTCAGAACAGCTGGTCGGATCCACAACATAACATGAAAGTGATCCACGAGGCATCAAATATTAAGAAGTTTGGGTTTCAAAGGGCTTGCTAACTTCTCTAAAAAGCCAATGTGGCAAAGCAGCAGCTGCAGCCTACTACATAGACATTACAAGGTTGTTGTAGGAGGGCAGGAACAACCTCCAGAGTCTGTAATGCTATTTCATTGAGCAGCTCTGTTTGAGAGAGCAGCTTAGAGGAGAGTAAAGCAAGTCCACTAAACTTTCACCCAACTATGTGGCAGAAGGTCCTAGTTCACTTGTAATGAAGACAGGGTTTATACTTGTCCTTTCACAGCAGTCTACAAGACATTATTGCTACCAGTATGGAATATGGTTTGGTTATTCTTTCAGGAAACACTATAAAATAGTCTTTTTCTGTTGCAACAATCACTTAAATGTTGTAAGAGGAACTATATGTAGATGCCCACAATTGCATTTTCAACACTCCCACCTCTCTGCACAGTGAAAACTTCAGCAAGAGGTTTTACAGACATGGATCAAGGGGAGCACTAGTCAGCTTAAAACTGAGGAAGAGATAGTATTAGTGCTTAAGAGGCTTGTAGCCAAGCAAATTACATTAATCATTGTGGTGAACATAGAAGGTGGGTTTGAGTGTAGTAGTCATGTCTCCTGGAAAAAAAAATAAAAGAAATATTAGTAGTTGTAATTTTTTCAGCTCTATAATCCCATGTTTGGTTTGTTTTTTTTTTCCTTTAGGTACAAAATACTTATATTACAAAATAATCTTTCAATAGCTATGGCTATTGAAAGATGTTTCTGAGAGCACCAAGCAGGTACTTTGTTCTCTCCATGGCCCCCTTCTCACACCCTTGCAGCAGGTGTACTTGCTTTTTGAGAGTCCCTTGCGTATTCAGAGGAAGAAATGTTTCCCATAAGCTCTTGTGAAATGTTTCTGGTGTGAGGTAGAGCAAATAATTTTATTCTGGCAGGCACAAATGCTTATGCTAATACCTAGAGATGAATTCTCCTCTTTTCTGAAAAAAACAAAAACCATGACACACCTTTAGTAAAGAAACCCAAGCTTTTTACTCCTAAAATCTTCTGTAAATAAATTTCCAAAGAAGAATCCACCACTATTTGTGTACTAGTATACATTGCTAAATCATTTGTGTTATTAAATTATAGCATTAGCTGATCATCATCATAATTAGCACATAGTAAAGAAAGAAAAAAAGAAAGAAAAAAAGCCTCAAAGACAATTTAGGGGCTGGTAACTTTTAGCAAAACATTTAAAATGAGCCAGTTTTTCGTTTTGGTGGGCCAGGATAGTTGGAATTTGGGGGACTGGGAGTGAGGGCAAGGATATCCTTCTTTTAACTAAACAAGAGACTACCATGACTTGGTGGTAATAAGTGACAACTCTGACCTGGATCAGCAGCCTCACCTGATTTTAAGCACTAGTTCAAGACTCTCAGTTTAAATCATACTGGGTTCTGATAGTCCAGTGGCAAGGAAGCTGCAGTATGCAACACAGGAATTCCCATGCCAGCATAAACTTATTTTTCAGTGAGACCTTCACTGATTGAAAGGCTTGTAGAAAATAAGTTTGGTCTTGGGACTGTCTCATATCTCCTCTCTCTCCCTGCTTGTGGCTTGTGTCATTGCCTCTTCCAGCCACCCCCTTGTCTCCCTTTCATACTACCCTTGCTATGAGTGGACAGGTAGTGCTAATTTTTGTGGTCAGAACATTTTTTCTAATGCTGTTTGCAATTCAGTACACAACTTTTTAAACAAACTGTGAGAATTATTTCTAAAAATTTGAAGAAATTTATATCCTCTGAAAGCCAGCTCTTGACAGGAATAATGAAATTTTAAGAATCTTTTTTCTCCTCTTTAAATTAGAAAACATCTAATAGCAATCATTTCACTCTTGAAATCTATTAAATGACTGACAACTTCTAGAGAAGTCCAGAGAAGTTCTGTCACTTTCTATGCAAAGAAAAATTCAGGTGACATTCATCTACTGGCATGTCAGTACAATGATATATTCCTTCAAAAGCTTTGTGTGGGGCTTCTGTGTTATCTGCAAACCATTTCAATATAACTTTTTATGGATAAGAGAGAAACACAAAAATGTGGCCAACGTATGTATCTCTCTAAACATGCTGTATTATATAGAATGTACTACTAACTACTATTTTTTAAAAATTCAGCCTTCTCAGCCTATCAGTTCCTGTATTTCAGATTTTTTTGCTGTGTCTGCTCAGGTACAACTTCCTATAGTTGTCTCTGGGGCCAGTTTCACTGTGCCATATCTGCATCAAATCCCCTTTACCATTTTTTAAATAAATGGTTGAGAAAAATACATGGCCTGAAAATCAAACTGATTTTCCTCCCACTCTTTTTGGGGAGGGAGCAATTTTAAAAGAACTGGACGTTTACATTTCAAATTTGCAGCCTACTTTTCTCTTTGTAGCCTGGCACATGTGCAGTAGAATATTTATTCTTGGTTTATTCTTGGTTGTCCCAGGTGCCCTGCAGAGGCAAATGCAATCACAGCTTCAGGCTGGGTAGGGAGCAAAACTCATCCTTGTCCTTGAAGAAGTCCAGGGGTGGATGGTGCCTCTACTATCAAATTGTCCCATGGCATCCTTAGCTGATGGCAGACTGGGATAGATGCCAGTAGGCTTTTCTTTGTTCCATTTTCCTCCTTTAACTGGTTTTAAGGCTTTTCATCTGACAGGCAGACAAATATTTGGCAGCTGGGTTAAGTGAAGCATAGAACAAGGCTCTTTGAGCACTGCATTAAGGTATTTGCAGCAGATAAATGGCTAAAATGAAGTACAAGTAAAATGTTCAAAGTACAGTTAATTTTAAAAATAACTATTTTCTACCCATATTTTCATCTTTGTTCTAGCAACTGAATTCATAAACACTGATGCTAATGCTGCAAAAGTTGATTTACACATCAAATACTGATCATTCATTTACAACCCACTGAATTTACAAATAATGTGTGGTACCTTGGGTAAAAATTTGTTTTGTTTTGTTTTGTTTTTAGCTATAGTAAGTGAAGAGCAATGATAAAATTATATTTCCATACCTTTTCCTTCTTTCTCATTCTTCCTAGAACTGTTTATTACAATTGCATATTTCCCATGCTTCTAGCCTTTTTTTCTTGTGTTTCTTATAAGCATTTGACTGCTGAGGTAATTGTTGCACTTCACATGGGAGTTGCTTCTATTCATGAAGAAAAGCATGAAAAAAATATTTTTTACCTAAAAACATTTCAGCACTAAGTAGTATTGCTTATTTGGGCAGCTAGTTTGAATTAGATAAAACTACATAAAATCTCCTTCTTAACTGCTTTCTGTCAAGTTTTGCATATATGCCCATTTGAGGGAAAAAAAAAGAGGAGAGGAGACACCTGGGGGAGGTTTGAAGTGGTAGATGCCATTAGGTATGAAAAAAAAAAAGTCCAGAATTAGGAACTTCTGATTAATGTTTTCCCTTAGCAGACATTACTGTCTGTATAACCAAGAAAGCAAACAACACTAATATGGTTAATCTGTACAGAGCTATGTCTGTTGAGAACTAGCTATAAGAATACAAGGACTTCAGAGTATCTTCTTTATTTGTACTTTTTTAAACTGGTAAATGCAGCCAGATTTGGAAGTTAGGTACTGGGAGATTGATGAGGACTAACTGAAGTTTCCATGCAGGCAGTAGCTAACCCACCTGGTTTTGAATAGTTAGCTAATTAATAATAGTTAACAAACCTATAATTATATCAAGCTGCAGAACTTAGTTGAGATAAAATATGAGA
This sequence comes from Phaethornis superciliosus, assembly GCA_023637945.1. Classification (NCBI taxonomy): domain Eukaryota; kingdom Metazoa; phylum Chordata; class Aves; order Apodiformes; family Trochilidae; genus Phaethornis; species Phaethornis superciliosus. The sequence goes on along the minus strand of JAJQWJ010000002.1, from coordinate 38,622,841 downwards.
GATCTGACATTTACCATCTGGGACAAATGAGGTTTTGTTCCTTCTTAAAAGCACTGTCAAGATACAAGGATGCTCTTACTTGAGGAGATCCAATTTTTTCTTAGCATCAGATAACTTGTACCCTCAACATACCCAGCTGGCAGAGGGCTAGAAGGCACAGCCCAAAGTCATATCACAAATACCACTCTGCCCAGCCTTACACAGGTGCTGTATCACTGCAAGACTGCATCATCTGATCGCTTGCTTATTGCAGGGGGGATGGACTTGGTGACCTTTATTAGAAGTCCCTTCCAACCCAAATTATTCTATTATTCTATGATCTGATTTTGTGCAATGCTGGATCCTATATATCTGAATTTTCTAGACTCTAGAGAGCCAACCAGGACACACATGCTAGTTCAGCCTTTCAGACTCATTATAATTTTATAGATACCTTGTCAAGGCATTTAGTCTGCAGAAAGAAAACTGATGTCCCTATTTTGTATTTGGCTGGATGACTGGGGCAGCTGTACAAAGGACATTCAGCACTGACTCCACAAGTGTTCCCTGCTCAGAAAATAGAACAAAATGTTGATAAACTACAATTACCTGGTTGTGGCACTTTCTTCAGGCCTTCAATAAATCTGTTGTTTAGGCTTATCAAGCTGCTGGTCATCAGTTCCAGGAATGAAAACAATAAATAAACTAGGTACAACTAGTCATTAAAGTTTATCCTAGCTCATAACTGTCTTGCTAACTATCTGGAACTATACTGCATATGTATATGTATATGCATATATACATATATACTGCATATGCAGTGGGGATGGAAAGATAAAAACAAAAGCTGTTTCTAGAAAGAGGGAAAAATCTTAGGATTAACAAAATGCCATAAGAGTTGTAACACAGTTGTCTGTGACTGCTCTGCTAGCATCATGTATTTTCTGCTAACATTTTATAGAGAGGTATACAAGTGTGACAAAGAGCAGTGTGCAGCTACACTCATTAGCTTTAATGTCAGCTTTAGGAACAAGAAGGCATCTTTTAAACCTGAAGCCATATCCATATGAAAAAAAAAAACAAAACCACAAAGGATAACATTCTGGTGGATTAAATCTAAAAATAGATAGGAAAAAAATCAAAGAACTAACATGAACCCCATTATATTTTTCAGAATATGAAGAACAAGAAATCTGTCAAGCATCTCTGATAGATCTACTGATGTCCACATTTTTAAAAGCAAACAAAACAAAACAAAAGCACCCTAATCATTGAAATCTGATTTCCTCCCCACCCCCCAAGACAACAAAGCAATTGCAAAGAATCGAGGTGTGTTCCTTGCACTTGTGCTGTCCTGGAGCAAATAGAAAATAGGCTTATGCAAGAAACAATTTTGCATCTCGAATTCAGGACCTGTCTGAAATTCAAGCATCTAAAAATATTAGAATTGCAGAACATTTGTGGTTGTAAGTCAGCTCTGGAGATTCTGTAGTTCAGCCACCTGTTCAGAGCAGGCTCAAGGAGAACAGCTTGCTCAGAACTGTGTCCACTTGGGCACTGAATACCTCCAAGCATCAAGAGTCCCCAACCTCTCTGGGCAACTTGTTCCAATGTTTGACCAGCCAGTAAAAATATTTTCTCTCGCATTTAAACATTTCCTCTCCTTCAGTTTGTGTCCCTTGCATCTTGTCCTGTCGCTGGGCTCCAGTGAGAAGAGGCTGGCTCCATCTGTACTGCTTCCAATCAGTATTTGGACAAACTGACAAGACCTCCTGACCTCCCTTAGCCCCCCCTCTCCAGGCTGAACACTCCCATCCCTCAGCCTCTCCTCACATCTGGAGGTTCCAATCCCCTCATCACTTTTCTGGCCCTTCAGTGCTCCAGAACACCCATGAGTTTCTTCTCCCGTCGGAGTCCCGAGCTGGCCACCGCGTTCCAGATGTGTCCCAGCGGGGCTGAGTGAGCAGGGGGAAAATCTCTCCTGGAGATGCTGTGGGAGGGCTGGTCAGGCTCGTTGATGGGTGCCCCCGGGTGCTGTTGGCCTCCTTTGCCACAAGGGCGCATTGCTGGCACACCTTCAGCCTGCTGCCTGACAGGACCTTCAGGACCTTCCCTGCAAAGCTGCTTCCCGGCTGGTCAGCCCACAGCCTCTACTCCTTATCCCTCCACCAGCTCCTCGACTTTGCAGTTCCCTGCAGCGATTCCCATCAGCGGATTTGTCCAGCTTGGTGAGATCTGCCCCTGTACTCAGCCCTGGTGAGGCCACAGCTCGAGTCCTGTGTCCAGTTCTGGGCCCCTCAATTCAGGAAGGAGATTGAGGTCCTGGAGCAGGTCCAAAGGAGGGCAACCAGGCTGGTGAAGGGACTCCAGCACAAGTCCTGTGAGGAGAGGCTGAGGGAGCTGGGGGTGTTCAGCCTGGAGAAGAGGAGGCTCAGGGGAGACCTCATCGCTCTCTACAACTCCCTGAAAGGAGGCTGGAGCCAGGGGGGTTTGGGCTCTTTTCCCAGGCAACTATCAGCAAGACAAGAGGACATGGACTTAAGTTGTGCCAGGGGAAGTTTAGGTTGGACATTAGAAAGAATTTCTTCACAGAGAAGGTGATCAGACATTGGAATGGGCTGCCCAGGGAAGTAGTGGATTCTCCGTCCCTGGAGATATTTAAAAAGAGACTGGATGTGGCACTCAGTGCCATGGTCTGGTAACCGCAGCGGTAGTGGATCAAGGGTTGGAGTTGATGATCTCTGAGGTCCCTTCCAACCCAGCCAATTCTATGATTCGATGATCCCTCTGAATACCAGCATGAACATCTGATGTATTAACCACTCTGTCCAGTTCTGTAGCATCTGCAAACTTTCTGAGCATGTTCTCTGTCCCATCATCCAGACCATTCATGGAGATATTAACCTGTACTGGGCCCAGTATTCACCTCTGGGGTACACCACTAGTGACTGGTCTCCTGATGGACTTCATGTCACTGATCACAACACTTTAAGCCAAACAGCTCAGCTAGTTTTTAGTTTTCACTATCAAGTCTGTTCTTCATCAGTGTCTCTATAAAAATGTACTGTAAAACAGTGCCAGAAGCCTCACTAAGGTCAAGATAAGCAACAGCCACTGCTCTCCACTTATCCAGCCAATACTATCACAGAAGGCTACCAGGTCGGTCAAGCATGATTTCCTCTTCATAAATCCATGCCGACCATTCACAGTCATGCTTTTGTCCTTCATGTGTTTGTCAGTGGCTTCCTGAATTATTTGTTCCACCAGTTCCTCAGGGATTCAGGGTAGATTGAGTGGCATGTAGTTTCCCAGATTGTCCTTTTTGGCAACCTTGCAGATAGAAATTAGATTTGCTTTCTTCCAGTCCTCCTGACTACCATCACCTTCCAACAGCCAAGAGTGGCCTCACAATATCAGCAATGTCAGTGTTTGTGAGTGCATCCCACCATGTCCCACATCCTTGTGCAAGTCTTGTTTATTTGTATGTTCCCTAACCTTATCCTTCTCTATCAACAGTAAGTCTTCCTTGCTCCAAACTTCCTATTGGTCTCACAACTCTTGCACGTTTATTTTTCATGCGAGAGTTTAATCAGAAGCTCCTTGTTTATCTTCAGAGGCACCCTGCCACTTTAACTTGGTTTTCTGGTCTTTGGGATGGACCAATCTCTATCCTGGAAAAGGCAGTCCTTGAAAATCAACCATGTGTCCTGGGCCTCTCTTCTATACAGGGCCATATCCCTTGGATGTCTTTAAGAAATAACTTTCCTAATTACATGATTAATATCTCTACAAGATCTGTTAGCAGATGCTATATTAAATTAATTCAAAGACAAATATTTGAGTTGTTTAGAAGGAGGCAATATTGCTTTGATTGGAAGGAGCTGTGTTTCATAATTCTGTTGAATTGTATTGAAATTCTTCAGGAGCTGGGTTGATATGTTCCCCTTGGGTCTCCAAGGGTTTTTGAAAAATCCTTTCCTGTAACCTGTTTAAAGGTACTAAGCAGCCATGTTTAGGAAAGAAAATCCCAGTCTGGATAAGTCAAAAGATAGGAGCAGAGGGTAAAAGTAAAGCATCAGTTCTCTCAACTAGAGAAAGTACCCACTAGTGTTTCACAGGGTCCTGTGCTGCTTAGCTTATCCAGAAACAAAGTGCAAGAGGGTGAGCCATAAGACAAACAAATTTGCTGTTGGTGGAATTATTTAGGAGTGTAAGAATAATTAGAGTGCAAGGGCCAGCTACAAACTGACTGAAGGAAATTCAAAGTTGATTGATGTAAAGTGAGGCAAACAGGCAAATTAATCATCATTCCATAGAACCAAGAATTCTGAGGATTCTGAGCTATCAAGCCTGAAATATTTCTTGATTAGTGTTTACTGAGAGTTCATTAGCAATCAAAAAAATAAGCAAATCAAATCTTAGAAGCTACTAAAAAAATAGAGCGTTATTATGACAGATTATTATGTGCCTACATCTTGAGTGCGGTGCAGAGTTATCACTCCCTCTCTAAAGAGAATCCAGTAAAATTGACAGAGGCATCTGCAGAGCTGATTACACTTCAAGAGTTGGTCTTGGCCATCCAGTATTCCTCTGTGAAGTGTAACAAAGAACTTGAAGGGTGCTTGATTTTTCACAGACACTCAAGTAGCACTTACTAATGCCAAAGTATCATTGAGCACAAAATACGGAGTTTCTAGCAGTTTAAGCAACAACTGCCTAGATCAGCAAAATAAATACAACACAAAAGCATCTAGGGAGTACTAAAAATCTTTAATTTTTTTAAATGACATTCTTTAGAAGACTGGAGAAACGTTTCTGTGTTAGGCTTGATGTTAAGGTGAGCCGTGACTTTATCTGACACTCAGTCTTCTCAGCTAATAATTTTAACAGGTAACTAGCTTATTATGATAACTTTTATAAGATATTTATTGCTTATAAAAAAAAAAAAAAAAAAAAAGCTATGCAACACAACAAGACAGTCCGTAAGTTCTATAGTATAATTATTTTGACAGAGAAAACACAGGAAATCTATTCCAGAATTTACCTTAGGCTTTTTGATTCCAGGTGGCATTTTACAGTTCCACTTAAATGGGACAGAAGAGCAAGAAATAGTTAAGCTTAGATATGCTTTATAAGCCATTAATTTCAATGACCAACCCAAATACCATAAAGACCTACAGAATCATCTCAAATTCACATAGTTGCTCATTTCCAGGATTTCACGGGGCTAAGAACAGATGTGTGTCAGAAATCAGGAAACTGGCTCAATTCCTTTGGGATTTTTTCCAGAATGGAAGCAAGGGGGAGTAAGGGGAAAGAAGAAAAGCAATTTGACCGAAACATCACTCTTTCTCCTGTCTTAAAAAGACCTGGAGTCTTTGAGCAGAATGGCAATATTAGCTACAGCAGTAAGAACTTCCTAGCTCCAGATAAGGGTTAAGGTCACAACAGATCTGTAATTATCAGTTCTGATAAATCAGGGATCAGAGCTCTTTGTCTTTGGCATTGCCTACAGCACTTCCGTTCCTGGACACATTACAGCCAGATTAGGAAAGACAGTAGATAAGATATAAGCAGCACAGAGTTTAGTTCAATAATGCATGCTTTGAGCATCAGCAGAGTATTGTAAAACTGCTTTAAGTAATCTTTCTTTTCAATATTTCCAGTATCTTGTATAATACTGACCCATGCCTTACTAAGGGCAAGTAATCCTCCCCCCACCCTGATATGAGATTTTTATCTATAGATCATGTTTTCTCAGTTTCAATTTTTTTAACTCTGTTCCCCTCTAAAACCCAAGAACTTTGTATTTCACACAAGATGCTCTTATAATACTTCAGATACTAAACTTTACAATATACCAATCAGCAAGCTGCAATTAACCTACCTGGTAGTGTGGGGATCTTATAAAAGCACAGGTTGTTAATATATCTTCTTACACTTAACAGCCTTAGGCTGACAAAAAGGTTCCTTATTTCAGCATACTTACTGTAATTAAGTATATCTGAGCATAAGAAATAAAGCCTCCAATAGTCTGTATTTATTTTTCTGCATTCATTGATTTATGATGCATAATCATGCCTTTTTAAACAGAGAGGAAAAACTCAAATCCACAAACCTAGCTAGTGTAAAGAACTACTTTTATCTGACATTTTGGAAATACCAAAAGGCATCATGTACAAAAAAACTTCCAAAAGCAGCCCTTTTTTTCTACCTCACTTATTTGAAAACAACTGTTTTGCCACACATCACATTCCCCACTTTCTCCCTGAGCAAGGCAGCACAAAAGAGGTCAACCAGGAAAAGTCACATTTGCCAATTCCTTGTTACTTATCCCTACCTCCTTTCACAGTAAAAACCCACAGTTCTGTTAAATCTCTTTATTTATAATCTTCTTATAACAAAGCAGGTTTTTTTGTCTTTTTTAGTTAAAAAAACAAACCAAACAAAAAAAACCAGACAGAAAAATGTTTAGATGACACGGGCTCAATCCGCTCTCTTCAGAGGAAAGACAAAGGGAAAGGAAAAAAGTCAACAATAAAAGAAATTGTAAGAGTCCTAAGTTTTCCTAGAGTCTCCCCTTGAGGAGGACCCTGAGGCTGGGAAGCAGCTGGGCTGCACTCAGGCGTTCCTCCACATCAGCCTTCCAGCAGCAGCTAATGATGCTCTGGAGCCTCTGGCCCACCAGGGACTCATGGAAAACATCAGCAGCCAGGGAAGGGCGCAGGTTGTAAGCCACCACAGCATAGAGCACATACTGCCTCTCACCCAGGTAGGGCTGCTCCCGCATGACAATCTGCCAGAGGGTGATGGCAAAGGAGTAGATGTCCGCTTTGGCAGTGACCCTCTCTCCCTTGAGGAGCTCGGGGGCACGGTGTGTGTAGGTGCCCCCTTGCTGGCAAACGTGGGGGCTCTGCGACAAACCCTCCTCCAGTTTCTGGGAGCACCCGAAGTCTCCGATCTTGCACACTCCCTGCTCCGTGATGAAGATGTTGGCAGGCTTCAGGTCTAAGTGCACGATGCCCTGCGAGTGGAGGAAGGCTAAGCCGGTCACAATGTCACAAGAGTAGCACACGGTCTCTTCCATGCTCAGAGCCTTCCTTCCGCAGCCACCGTCATCATCCTCACCCCGCCTCCACGCGTCGCCAGTGCCGTAAATTACATGGTGCAGGGTGATGTTGCCCACGTACTCCATGATGATGGTGCCCAGGCTGTTCTGGCTAGCTGGGGCACAGGTGCTGGCAGCCACCACACGCACCACGTTATCGTGCTGTAACCGGGCCACGTTCAGCTCGGCCCAGAAGCTCTGTCGCGAGGCCAAGCGGTTTTTGCTGCTCTTCTTCACCTGCTTCACGGCCACGGTTGCACCATGGTAGGTGGCTTTGAAGACAGAACCAAAGCCCCCAGAGCCCAGGGGTTGCAGGAGGCAGAGCTGCTCCCAATCAATGGAGCACCAGGCCAGGCGGGGAGGCAAGCGGCGAGTTCTGACCCAAGGAGCTCCCCCCAAGAAGCTTTTGGTGTCTTTGCCAGGGATAACTAAGGGGCTGCTGCAGGGTCTCAGATCTGCAGATGGGGAAAACTCCAAAGGAAGAAAACAATTAAGAGGAATAGGTGAGGGCATAATAAGAGGGAGAAAGCAAGAGGCAGTTACTGAGACAGAAGGCTGAAAAGTTTCCCTGAGAGAAAGGGTCACTCTGTGGCTTCTGAAGCCTTTTATCCTCTTTTCACCATTCTCGCTCCCACCCCTAAATGAGTTGCATCTGTCACAACTAGCTGAGCACAATCAGGCTCACCTGGAAGCATTCTCCAGCCCTCAAGTAAACCTCTAGAAAGCCAAGGCAAATTGATTTAAAGCTAAAAAGATATTAACCTCTATGCATTGCACATAATTTCTAATCTTGAGAAAAAAGAAAAATATTCTGCCCATTGAATGTCGCTAGCAAAATGCCCCAAGAATGAATACAGCAGTGATTGGTGAATGGATTTCACTGTGGCTCTGGGCAGGAGTGATCATCATCAGATACATTAAACAACTCCAAGTCATTGCAGGAGGAAGCAGCTGAAATGGTGAGTGCTAGCATTTGATGAGGCATAACTAAATATGAGCGCACGTGTAGAAACCTGACACTTAAACATGGCTGGGATAAGGGGACTGGTTTGGCTGCTCAACTGTGCCCATGCAGGACAGCAACCTTAATAACAGAATAACCACAAATGATTGTTCTGCTTCATTCATCTATATAGTAACTAGAATTATACATAAATATTGGGTTGTATCCCCATCACACCCTGCAGAGTTATTACGGATGTGTATTTTATTTGTGGACCCTCCGTAGTAAATTTATTGCTAAATTTACAGAGCTGTTCTGGCAGAAATCAAATATACTTTTGCCCTGATGGTTCCAGTGTTTTCTTCAGAGAGGTTTTTGATCTTTTGACCCTGCTTTCACACATTCATGGTGCTCACACTTTAGTGTTTGGTACATGCAGTACTGACTGTGCATCAGAGCACCCTTATGGGACCTATGCAGCTAAGTACTTTTAACTATTCCAGGAAGTATCTTCCTGTACGTGTTGACAAATATCTTGGAAAGCTAGTGCCTCGTTTGCCACCTCCTGACCTTTCAGAACCTTCCTCTGGATGTCAGCTTTGCCAATACAGATCTTGCTGTGGGAGTTCAAAGATCTCTGGTGCCTGTTTCTCCAGAATTTACCCCTGGGCAGCGCTGGCTCTGTAGGCAGCTCCTGCAGAGTTTTCCTGATGTTTTCTTCTTTTTGTTTTGCTTCTCTGGACAAGTAAGGTGCAGCACAGATGCATTGAAGGAGGTTTCAGGGGTGCTCAGATCATGTGCAAACAGAACTAAAGCATTCTTCATCTTGATACAGATCCCATTGCTCATCTCAACAGACAAACTTTAGAACAGAATGGTTTGGGTTGGAAGGGACCTTAGAACATTACCTGGTTCCAACACCCCTGCCAAGGGCAGGGACACCTCCCATCAGACCAGGTTGCTCAAAGCCCCATCCAACCTGGCCCTGAACACTTCCAGTGGGGAGCAACCATAGCTTCCCTGGGCAACCTGTGCCAGTCTCTCATTGCCCTCACAGTAAAGAATTGCTTCTTAATACCTAATTTAAATCTACCCTCTCTCAGTTTGAAACAACCGTTACTCCTTGTCCTGTCACTACATACCCCTTAAAAAAAAATATCCCCTTCAGTTGTCCCAAAGATATCTAAGACTATTTAAACTCTAGATCTGCTCAGGGAGGTGGTTTCAAAGGCACCATTCTGTAGTGAATCAGTGAGGAGATTTTCCCCAGTACTGAAATAGGAATATCAGGAAAAATTTGTCATCACAATTCACAGGCAAGCAAACTTGAACCAGAGATGAATGAGAATGGGGAATCTGGGTTATCACCTGCTAGTGTGAAACAGGCTGGGGAAAAACTAGATGAGCAGGTGCTAATATGTGTTACAGGAGTTGTTCACAAGTGAGATTGCAAAGAGTTAGAGATGCCAGAGACAGGGTGGGACAGTCCCTGCAGGTGGCACTGCCTGGCAACAAAAGGATCTTCTTTCTTTGCCCCTCCCAGAAGAGACTATCATAGTAAAAGAGGCCCCTGGACTCCCCTCTTTTTTTCACACCTTGTGAGCTTAAAAGCACAAGCCAGCCAGGTAATGTGCTGCTGCTGCCCCCCCATCCTAGAGGGAGCTCTCTGGCTTGAGGTACTGCTCAGTGTCAGTTATGCAAGGATGCTTTGGGGATAAAAAGAGCAAAGGGTTTTAGTGTAGTTTTAAATACTCAGTGAAATAAACCATGGAGACAACGGGTATTTTAGATTCCTTTTCTGAGCACCACTGTGGTTTTATGCATATATGCAGAAATCTTAGCTTCCAGTCTTTGCAGAGAGTGCTTTCTACACAGTTGAGTTACGGTGGAAATTAAAAGCTAGAGCAAGCAGATGAAGCCATACTGGAGAAAGAAAGGACTTTTTAAATGACTATATTCCCAGTGCTTTTAGGGCTCTAATTCTTGCATGTACTTCTGTGTCATATAGTATCTAAAAGCAGCAGTGAGACATCTCTACCACAAGCTGCCCAAGAACTTCAGCCTTCTCATGGGAGAACTGCACCCACTGCAACCTGTTTTCACCAGATTAGAGTGGCTCAAATGGAAAGTTGTTTGAGGGAGAGCGGTTGGTAGAAGGATGTGTGGATGAAGGGCCTGAGAGTGGACCTGTTAAGCTGACAACTACAGAATGTGTCTGGAGATTGCCAATTGCTACAGAACACAGCGGTAAAATCCATCTACATAAACCAGAGGGTTAGGATTGGGGCTGTTCCAAAATTTCTTTGGTTGAGGACTCATTCTGAAGGATGTAGCAGATCTTCCAAACCTGTCTTGTTTGTCCCTGTCATGTCTGGCATGTGGTAATGTTCTTGGGGAATACACTAAAGTTTTGAAAAGGAGGAGGGGTGTATTTATTTTGGGATCTGAAATGCTTTAATGTAACTTACTGTCCTGTCTCAGCTGAGTGCTGAGGACTAGAACAGAGGAACATCCAGTGATGTTCATAGAATCAATCATAGAATCATAGAATTAGCCGGGTTGGAAGGGACCTCAGAGATCATCAAGTCCAACCCTTGACCCACCGGAGCACAGTTGCTAGACCATGGCACTGAGTGCCACATCCAGTCTTTTTTTAAATGTCTCCAGGGACGGAGAATCCACCACCTCACTGGGCAGACCATTCCATTGCCTGAATGGCAATGTTCCTTCAGTGTGAACAGAATTAAAGCAGACTTAAGAGCAAGCAGGCTTTTATTCTTAATAAACTGTAAACCATTGTTGACTCGGCTCAGTGGCTTCCCATGAGACCAAACTGCTGCTGGATGATGTCCTTGCCACACTTCACAGCCCTGTTTAGCTCCAGCATTACCAAAGGCTGGAGGAGGGGCCACAGCATAGCCAGGGGACCCATTTTTGGAGGGGAGCAGGGTTGCTGGGATCAAGCTGCCCCTTTCCTGCTGGCTGCCCTTCTCCAGGGGAACCCACAGCATCACACCAGGCAACCACGGCAGCCTCCAACCAAGCTTGTTCCCATTTCACTGCTATTTCCACAGGGGAAAAAGGAAGCTGTATGAACCAGAAGTCATTAGCAACAGGAATGTTTACAAGTGACAAGAGGGAACCACACGATCTGTGTCCTGAGGGCTGCAATGTCACAGCTTCCACTACCTGTAGCAGCAGTGGTTCTGTTCCAAGCTTGTGTGTCACATTTCTGCAAGTAAAACACATCCATGCATCTGATTCTCCAACGGCTGCCCAACCTAATCTGTGCTTCCAGCTGAGAGAGAACACAGAATCAGTCCCACTCATTTCACTCCTTCATATTTCACTTGTATATCAGGGATATAGAAACTCTTTGCTATTACTCTTGGTTGCTGATGCTGTTTGTTGGGTTGCTGGACAGTCAGCTCCAATACCAAGGGCCTTGAAGGACTGATGTGGATGTGACAACACAGGACACATACCAGATACCAGAGTTTCATTCTGATCCAGAAGCATCACTGTTATGGTTCTTAACGCCAAAGTTTTGCCTAAAAGAGTTTGTCTGAGGACAGAATTGGGGATTAACACTGATTTCAGAGGGTTGAAGAGTGTACAGCTATATTCTCTCCACAGTTGTTACTTTATTTCTGTGTATGTTTCATTGGTGTACCATGCAACTAACCCTTGAAGGCTTAGCTGGCCAGCGGCTTCTAGGAACTGCTTTACAATATAGAGGCAGCATTGTGTTTCTACTAAATCACTTCATAATCTTGCTAGAGGATTCAAATTTATCTCTTAAGTACTTAAATTACAGTCCTGCTTTCACAACAGCACAGTTCCTTAGCCTGTGCCTTAGTCATTTCTGAGAGGTTTTCTTCTCGGTCTCAAATCAATGTTTCCTTTTTCCTCCATTTACTGTCAGTCCCTGTGACCTCCATTTAGGGGGTTGATGATGAACCTCCATTCTTCCTTCCCCATCTAGTGTTTCACAGCCCAAATGCTGCTTCCAGTCACACCTCATAGACCTCAAATGATATTCAGCATAGCCTGAAAGCAGCTGTGATACAATCAGTTGCACAGGTGTAAGTGACACCATTATTCAAGGCCAATCCATACACAGGGTGGCTCTGAAGACAGGCCCCTTGAATAATCAGGTTTTTTTACTACAAGCACAGGCCAGAAAAGAATTGAGTTCATGTTTCAGAGTTTGGTTGTTTTGGTGAGACAAGTGACACCTTGGTATAGGAAATACAAGGAAGTTTTCATTACAGCAGTCAAAGGTAAATTCAAATGCAAGAAACAAATACATCTGCAGGAATCGTGGTGCTATTTTAGTGCTGAGAGACATAATGATAATAAACATTTTAAAGGCTTAAGCCCTAGTTTATAAATTATAAGGTCACGTTTCCAACACACATTGCCAAACAGCTGCTTGATGCTTTTTTCCTTCTCAGGAAGGTTACTCCATGTGTTCAAGAGCAAAGGCTCTCCTTATCTGAACACACTGAGGTTTTACCTGGAAGCACTGGCAGGGCAGGTGAGGTTTCACAGCTACTTTACTGGGGCCTCAGTGACAACCACTGACCAGGATGCAACCTGCTGCTGGAGATTAACATCAAAATGGCAAAAGAGCAACTTGAGGCAAGCTAAGAGAGCATCTAAACTTAGAAATAAAGAGAATAAAATGTGAAATACAGGCTCTGACCCGTAGCAATACTTTCTGGCCATGCAAAGACGGATACCTGGCAGCTTCTCTGTGATCATATGGCAGGCACTTTATGCAGTGTTTTCAGCCAAATTGTCCAAGATTGGTTTTGCAGAGTTGTCTGGGGACCAAAGCTGACTTTGCTGGGTCACCATGACAGAAGTAATGGTGGAATTGGAGAGTTGTGGCTTCAGGGCTAGAGACCAGCTTCAATGTTTAATGAGAAAAAATGAATCAGCAAAGGGTGCAGGGGGCAACACCAGTGCTGTTCTACTGCTTGGACACAGTTGCTTTCCCTGATACATAGATTTAATGCCGAGGCCTAGAACTGAGGTTTAAAGGGGTCAGTCTCTCCCAGTATCTCCCACAACCCCTCTAACAGATCATGCCCAACTGTGTGACACTGCAGAGAGCTGCACAGGTGAAGAGGAGAAGCTAAATTTGATGGCTCTGAAATGATGGCCTGGGTACTCTGGAAGCCATAGGAAATTATCAGAGGTTGTCCTAAGTTACAGGGCTGACTAAGATGTTACCTGCTTGATTAAGATGGATCGTACAGTTCAAGTATGTTGTTACAAGGTTTGGATCAGTGAAAAAGCAGAAGATTCTTGTAAAAATCCTATTGAAGAACAAGAACCCAAAACTGAACCATGTACATGGGGCAATTCTGTAATACTTTATGGGCACTGACAAAAAGAGGCAATTTTTAGGTGAGGGCAGACTTCAGTGAGATTGGGAGTTTAGTCTGTGTTTACTTGTCCTTAATGTTTGATACATGATATTATGTCAGAGCACAGATATTGCTCATATATAGCATACCCCTGAACCATGCAGAGCCTGTATTTTATGTTCATTTTCAATGTAAGTATTTGTGAGGGAACTTAAGGATGTACCCACGACTACGTGTGTAATAACTTAACACAAAAGCAGTAAACCAGAGTCGAGTTTAATTTCAGAAGCACAGCCTACAGAACCTTCCTGCTGAAACTCTATCTAATGCTACACAAGAATAGCTGACAAACACCTTCCTCATGGGAGTCTGGGTGCCCCTTAGATAAATTGCTGCCTCATATATTACTCAAGTATTTAGAAGAAACTCTTCCAACTTGCCTGGGAAAGCACATGATTTGTGGTGTAGGAGATACCTTTACAAATTGTGTGATTCATTGTGGACTTGTAAAATACAAACACCTTAAAGTTTTTGAAGTAAACCAAAACACAATCAAACTAATTTCTCAGCTTTCCCAGGTTTGATTGCTACGCTCCCATGCATCCATACAGGTACACATACACATCTACACGTACACACACACATCCACACAGAAACACACACATACATATGAAAGTTTAAGCACCATACTGATTTCCAGAAACTGACTATTCGGGTTCCACACACATCAAGCAGAGATCTGACTAATATGAAAATGACACTAAACCATTCTTCTTCTTCTTCTTCTTACACTGCAGCTGCACCAGTGAAAATCTGTGCCACGGGCAAACTATCCAGGATCAATGAAAGTGATTTCCAGTCCAGCCATGGTGTGTGTTACTATAGTCCTGTTCTCAGGGCTCTCAGCTGACAGCTGCTGTCTTTTCAGTCCCCTCTGAGGCAAGCTAGATTTAGAGCTGGAAACCTTAGGACACAAATGTCCCCAAAGGAGACAAGGTTGTGGGATGAAGATGACACTGAAAAACACAACTGTTAATCACATTTTAAAATATACTTCTCTGAAAATGGATCGCTTCTTGAGGACACATAGACCATTACAACAAATACATATATTTTTGAAGTACAAAGTAGGATCTTAAATCTTTATTAGTAGAGAAAGTTTATATTGAATTACCTGGGATATAGTACACGAACTTGGAACTTTGTGATACTGCTGGGGTCTGTCATTTTCAACACCAGTATCTCCACTGTTGTTCAAAGCACAGAAATAGAGTTGCTGTTTATTTGCTAAAGGACCCAGCTCATAAGGAGAAGCAACAGTTAATCCTCCAATATCCTTCTAAACATTTAAACACAGACTGAATTTTGTGATAGAGCTCATCTTGCTATCCTCTTTGCTGCCTCTTTGTAATCGCCAGCCCTTGCTGTCACAACTACAGCAGCTGCCACTTTGGAAAACTTAAACTTCCCTCTGATTTATTATGGTGTTTTGATTTGCGAAGTGGGGAAGCCAACAGCATGTAGCTACTCAGTTCTGGGTAGTTCTGCAGCAGCTCTGCATCACTGTTTTGGATTTCTTTATCAAAAAACCCCTGTTCTTTATCCTAGGGCATGCTTTACAGGGGAAGGAAAAACAGGAGTGAAGGGGGAAAGTGGAGCAGTCTTTCTCTTCCACTCCTGGAGGTGAGACCAGGTACAGAGGTTACCAAGAGACCATTTCTTCTGTACTTCCTTATGCAAATTTTGGAAAGGGGTGTTTACAGCAAGAGACAGAAGGGAAGAGGTCTGTGGCTCTGAATTTAACAAGATACAGAGGGACGGCACCAAGAGATCTCTGGATGTAATGTAAGTATCATCCATGCAACTACATCCCACTTACTACAGAGGCTGATGGAGTTTCTAGAAGGTCTCTGTTTGGAAGGAGGATGTGTAGCTGAGTACGAGTGGGTGAGATCAGCTATGATGGTGGTTTTCTCTCAGAAGGCTGGGGGGAATACGTATTTTTGCAGAGTACTTCATATCGCAGAGCATCTGTAAAGCTTTTGATTCTCAGTGTGCCAACGTCAACCCTCTGAAGCAAGTTGGAAACTTGTGACACAAAAGTCACAAATCAGCTAGAGGAAAGGGTAAGAAATAGCAAGAATGGAAAAGTGTCTCTGGAAAAAGTGGAAGCCAGCTACTCTCCGTAGCAAACAGTTCTCTCAGACTAGGTTACAGCAAGAAATCTAAAAAGTCAAGACTTGGAAAAGAGAGGAACTCAAAAGTAGGAATCACAGACAATGCTGAGGATGTTAATGATATATGTTCCACAAAGCAATGAAATGGGAAATGCTAGTCTTTTGCTTCCCTGGCAAACAGCCTACCCTAGGCAACAACTGTGTGGAAGAAGCAGAGGTAACTTTCTGCAGACTCGGGGAGGGTGCCCCCCACCTGGCTGCACAGCATCTCTTCCCCACATACAGTACTGTGGGGCTTCTTTGTCAGTGTCACACGCAGACAGGAGATCTGTGGAATCAAAGCAACAAAGCTTCCCCTGGAAATACTTCAGAGAGACAAATCTACACAGGGTGTCTAGCACATGCCACGCCCTTCCTGTTTATTCTGCAAACTACACAAATTGATGGAAATGATTTGCATTGATTTGAAATGACACAGAATCACTCACTGACATTTCCCAGATGAGTGGCCCCACTACAGAACCCCCAAACTCACCTTCCAGTCACTCACAGCGTTCCAAAGTGCAATTTGATGGCAAACTCAATTGTTTCCTTCACTTCAAATCTGTCCTGTCACGGACACAGCATCACCATCCAATTTGGTCTTTGGTGAAATCATGAAATGCAGGTATTATGCTTTAAGATTTTCTGAAAAATTGACATTTTACCAGTCATAGATTAAGACAAACAGTCTGTACCTTTGAAAACTCAGAATAACTACACCCAGCAAAACTGGATGTATTCTGTAATTACGTTTTGCAATCCCAAGCATGCGGAGCAAAATTATCTATTGAAATGCCAGGCATAAGTTATTCATTAACTAAAACCATTCTGTAATTTTATTGATATATTTTGTGGAGTTCACATATTTTTGTACAGCAAACATAACACTGTAGGCCACAAGAAGCTGCAGCACTATTGTTTAATAGCAGCAAGGTATATTTTATAATCAGGGTATGTGGACAATAAATAGTCTGTTTCTTTGGATGTGAATGTTTAAAATGAAGTTCTGCTGCAGCTTCATATTGTGATTGCTATTTTACAGAGCTTATACACAAAAATATATATGCAATCTTTTTGTCTATATTTTATACAAATACAACAGTAGTTTGTGAATACATTTTAAAGTACATATACATGATAAGCAACTCAATTTCCCATATCACAGGATAGCAAATTTTAAATGCAAGAAACATATACAAATTCAGTCTGGAATGCAGGGTTTTCTGTGTTCTTTTTTTCTCTATTTTTGACTCAAAACTTTTATCATTAAAACATTTTAGCTTACAAGTCCAAACAATTTTTACTCTAGCTAAAAATATAATTTCAGCAATCCAAGTCACGTTTGGGTGTGTCAGCATTCCCCAATATACTTTTCCCAGTTTTTGTCTAAATTCAAAGGCTTTTAGCAATATATAGTATGTTCTTCACTCCACACCATATAAAAAGCCCCCATTTAATTTTAACTAGCAGTCACCTATTTTTGTGAACAACAGCTGGGCTTGTCAGCGTTTAAATTTGCATGTCCAAAATTTTACTTTTGCAAGTGCATATGAATACATTGTGGTGTTGCACAAAGTTCATTAATGACAAATTAAGTCACAGTATAAAAATATATCATACAACTATAGGTCTAGTATAGTCCTTTTTTCTATGGGTAAAAATACATCTGAATGAGACAGGGAGGTTTGTAGCACCATGAGAGGAGTTGTATCCCAAGTTACATTAGCAGCATGATCCAATATAACAATATTGCAGGAGTGTTTCTGAGGAGAAAACATTCACTCTGGTTCAACTGTACCACTGAAGCTTATACTGAAAAGTGTTTACATATGATTAGCAATAGTTCTGTGTCACTTCCAGGGCTAGATAACTGTTATCAAAAGACACTGCCTTCCAACATAAGTAAGACACCCTTTTTGTACAAAAGCTTTGGGACTATCCAAACACAGTTTGAACTCCTGTGGCATTATTTGTAGGCTGACTGTGATGCTAAGGAGCTGTGGTTTTAGCTGTACACTGGGTGGATGCAGGATGGGCAGCTATGCCTATACAGCTGACTACATACTAGGTAAGTATTTATTTCAGAGGCTTATCTATAAACGGAAAGGAATACAGGATGAGCTGCTAAACCAGTGTATGAGACAGACATAATGAAGGATGCAACCCTGCTCCACTCAACCACTACAGATGCAGGATCAGGCCCTAAGTTAACTTCAGACAGCAGCATAGCAATGAAAAGATATGATGAAAAAAGGAATCTCTATCAAATACTGCGTGTTAAACATTTTTGCCATGGTTTACCACCTGGAACTCCAGAGGACACAGTTTGCAATTGGTGAGGACAAACTCCTGAAGTTTTTTGACTGTTACTCAAAATGGCAGTAGAAGACAGTGTAGTTTGAAACATGTAAACCTAGTAAAAACCATTGTAAAACCCTTAAGAAAGACACACTGGTTCTGTGCAATATAGCAAATTGATAAGAAAACACTGTAAAAATGTACCTGTTTAAAATTACAATGTCTATCATTTTGTACACAAAGCATTATACCAAAGGCCTACATATATGTAATCTAATGGCACTTGAAACAAATTATAATAAAAGGTTTTATAATAAAAGCATAACCTGTAAGAAATTTTCTTAAAAGGTTTAGGTTTTCTTTTTGAAAGTGCTATATCTTGTAATATGTGTAACATAGAGGTTGACCAAGCTTTATTTTAAAAAATATTGGCCTATAATACAAGTTTAGCTCACTAGGCAAATGATCCTGAAAATATGTACTCTTAACATTCATTATTAGCTTAATAAAGCAATCAGCTCTGGCTCATGTTTCAGTCAGTATATGGTTTTTAAAAACCGCTACTGCCAAATTAACAATAAATCACTCTATTCCACAATTTACTACTAAATAAAGCACAAGCAACAAGTACACAAAAATATATATATTTAAAAAAACAAAACAAAAAAACCCCAAACAAACCTTACTAGAAGTTTAGAAGTTGCACAAAGACTGGTGCATGATCAGCCAGCCATCCCCCCTCCCACCGAGAACTGATCAGAAATTGAAAAAACAGGGTTTGAAAACTGACAGTTTGGTAGTGGCCAACAGTGACTCTGCCTAAGTGATATTCAAAAGCACTCAGGTGGTGGCTGTATTGCTTACAGCATCACTCTGCTTCCACCTTACTGCACATCCTAGTTCAGTGGCAAACAACCTCCGCCCAGCCACCCACTGAAACCCTGACTGAATGAGGTTCAATACCTTGTCTGAGGTCCCTATTTCTCAAGTGAAATGTATGTCTAACTCCAAAGTGAAACGTCAATCCCTTTTCAGGAAGCTAAGGCACAAACGAAGTAGTAAGGATTCTGGCTACACGCTCAGAAACAGGTGTTGGCAAGGTGGCTGTTGGGTTTTTAATTTTATTTTTAATGAAGTCTGATTGGCAAAAGAGACTTGATAAACAGTTGCCATAGGTTGGATATCTGTGTGCCAGAGGCTGCCCAGGATAGGCAGTGCTGCCTGGCTGGCCACAGGATGCCAAAGGCTTGCAACTTTCCTCTGCTGCAGGGGAAGTTGCAGATGCTCAGCTCCATGCAGGACATAACCCACTGGAGGAATTAAATCCATTTATCTTCATCTCAGATTGATTTAAAGGATTGAGAATAAACCCAAGCTCTTCCTAGGTGTGTTACTGTTGCTGATTTAATCTAGAGTTACATTCGGTTGCATTAACTTGTGCTCTGTTCATCTGTGTTTTTCTTTCCTTTAGAAAGGTGAAGAGAAAAAAAGCAATATTGAACAAATCATTCAACTAAAGATGTAAGTAAGAGAGCAATATGTTTCACAGAAACCAGAGGAAGCAGTCATGAAGCAGAGCTAAAAGCCCACTTTGAGATAATGTGCTCCTAAACCCAAAATATAGGAGTAGATTGCAGAATTTCAAAAGGTATTTTCCTTATTAAAACATCCTTATTTTAATGCCTTTGGAAAACAAACACATTTATAAAAATGTTATCTTTCCGTAATAAAATTTAAATACACATATGTATAAAATAGTAAAACTACACCTGCATATTGCTCCTAGAATTAAAAAAAAAAAAAAGTAGGAGCTACTGATAAAACATCTGGAGCACGAGCTCCTTAAATGGGAGCAACTTCTGTTTCTGTGAAGTATATTTAGTTTAACCACTTGAAACCTTGCATGAGTCCTAATTACTGTTTTAGAGCTACCAATGTGCTTGATTTCTATTTTTTAATTCCTCATACAAAAATGACAAGGAAAACAATGGTATTGTTGAATGACAGCAAATCTAGTTTGCTTTCATGCATCACAGGGTTGGTGTTTTTTCTTTTTTTTTTCTTTTTTTTTTTTTCCTCTTTAGGTTATTAGGGGTTGGGGAATAGAATATATTGCATTAGGTAAAAGTGGTGTAAGCAATATGCTTTTACTTCACTCCTAAGAGTCCTGTCTTTAAACCTTGGCAATGGGCAGAAAGTCCCTAACCAAGTACCCAGGTGTAGAAAGTGTGATTAACATCTAACTTGTTGCTTAGGAGGACATGACACACCATTAACACAACTGAAAAGATCATTCCAATAAAAATAAAAAATTAAAAAAAAAAAAAAAAAGAAACCCAAAAAACTGGTATTTGCAAATTTACATTCATTCTCTGACTGCACACTAGTTTTGAACTGAAAATACACACTTTCTGGCTGGACTTGATCCACCCTCTGGCGGTGGCAGCCAGGAGAAGACTGTTGCCTACAAGTCTATTGGAAGATTCCTATGGAGTACTCCTTCTACACTACGAAAGAGAAAAAACAGCAACTTAAGAATTAAAACAAAAACTGCGACAAAATATTCTGCATTACTACATTACAACACTTATATTTCAAGATCAGCCATTAATTTCGCCTGTTTCCCTCTACCAGAGTCATGAAAGCACAACAACACAGTTCCAAATTCAACTTGAAACATTTGTCATTTAGGCAACCAGAGATTCTCCATTGAAATTCTGTTCAGCCATGATTTTAGAGAATAAAACTAATTGTTTTAATTCCATAATCCATAACAGGCCACAAAAATTTAAGCCAGAAAATGGCAAAATTAACACCTTTTTATAATGACTTCAATACAAGTCAAAATGCTATATATATGTACATGTGTATATAAGACTTCTATATATACACACACAAGTTTTCAGAAAAATCTGAATTCTGTATTTATTTTAAAAATTTAGATTTGTCATTATAGAACAGATCAGATGTGACATCATTAGGGAAGAGGATTTGTTTGGAAACGGACTAGAATTTTTTTCCCCAAATCTTCAGGAATCTTTGTGATACATATTTTAACTGGATTCTTTGTAAAAAGTAAAATACACTAAAAGGTAAAAGTGGTAGTTCTACCACTGACATCAGTAAAATGGAATAGCTGGTATGGTTGAAAAACTTCTACAGAAGGGGTAAGTTTTGAGAGTTTGCTTGGGACTACTTTCTACTGGACATTTCAAACGTGTCAATTGGCAGTGAAAATGAAAACAATACGAGACTGTTTTTTTAAAAAAAAAACAAAAAAACAAACCAAAGTAAACACAGCTGAGAATAAACACTTTCAAAACACTTTAAAAAAGTTAATTTAAATTTCTTACTGGCTTCATGAGATTGGTACTGTACAAAAGCAGAGAACTGATAATGTCTTATAGTAGGCACTAAGTTAAAAATGGTCACCTAAGGCATTTCTACAAATAGACAGTAACAAGCCAGCTTTGTACATCCTATTGGAAAGCTTGATGAAATCGTGGTAGGGTGGTGGTTGTGCTTAGACTGCTTGTGAAAGCTGCTGACAGAGAGTGCAGAGACCCAAGACCTATACTATTGCTAGGATCTTGTGGATCCTGGGTTTGTGGTGGAAGTTGAGTCATAGAAGAATGTGCCTCCTCTTGCGTATAACTCATTCCGAGGTTTCCCACTGAAACAGAAGGGTTATAGGGAGGGCCATTTACAGGTATGAAGTTGAACAGCTGAGAGAAGTCCAATGAGGGGGTGTTTAGAGGTTCGCTAATAGGAACGGAGCCCTTGGAAAGGGAAACCTCCCCAGAGCCATCATCTAGTGGCCCTACTTGTGGATCCAGCCCTAGTTTTGATGAAGATGCTTGAGAATCCTGGGATGAAGAAGGCATACCACTTTGCAACTCCATTAAGTAACTTTCAATTTCCCCTTTCAATGGCTGTTCTTTTTCAGGCATAGAAATTGCATATGAGGTAGTACCGAGCGGATATTTCAACGATAGCTGGTGAGAAGGGTGCACAGACTCCATATCTATTGGACAAGGCATTCCCAATGGTAACGACGTGGCAACCATTTGGTGTGCAGATGCAGAACTCTGCATGGACTGAATCTGAGTGTTGTAGAGATTTAATTGCAAAGTGTTTGTAAATGGCTTTGATGTCAGTTCACTGGAAGGTAAAGACATCACCGGAAGCAGCTCATCCTTAATAGGCACAGAAACATTGCAGGTAAAGGGATCTAGAAGGTCCATTGGCTCTGTTTTGACCTTCAAAAGTTCTTGGTTGTGACTTTTCTTCATGTGGCGCGTGAGGTGATCCTTCCGCCCAAATCTCTGTGCACAGTACTGACAGAGGAAGTCCTTTCTTCCAGTGTGCACTACCATGTGTCTACGGACATCCTTTCGGGTGTAGAACCGACGATCACAGTGTTCACACTGGTGTTTTTTCTCCTTCACTCCACCCGATGACTTGCCTGCGTGAGTTTTTAGGTGCTCCAGCAGCACTCCTGTGCTTTCAAAAGTCTGCAAACATACCTTACAGGTGAGGTCACCGCTTGTTGCAGCATGCAAAGCCAGGTGACGTTTGAACCCAAGCTTGGTATTGTAGTTCTTTCCACATTCTTCACACTTAAAGGCCTCTTTGTTGGGATTGTGTGTATGTAGGTGATTCTTTAGGTGATCTTTTCGGTGAAACATTTTCTCACAATAATTACACTTGTGGGTTTTCTCAGGAGAATGAGTAGCCATATGCCTTTAAACACAGATATATTCTGTAAGTAATTATTTTGATCAAAAAACACACGTGCTCATTTTTTAATGGCAGCTAAATACTACACTAAGGGCTGCTTTGCAACAGAACCTTTTAACTGAAAGCATGACACTACAAAGACAGTTCAACAAATTTAAATATAGCAAAACACGAGCCATTTCTCTTAAATCGACACTTTAGTTTTGGTGGGTTTTAGCTACTGTAACAGGGGTATATGGGCAAGTATGAAAGTACTCATGTAAAAGTCCATAGCCAAAAGATTTTCAGTCCATACTCTTTTTTTTCTTGTGACAATTCCTTATACAAATAAATTCTATGCTCATTAAAAGAAAAGAAAAGGAAAAAAAAAAAACAAAACAACAAACAAACAGAAAACAAAAGCAGAAAACAAGTTAAGAAAATCAAAGACATTAGCTTGCAAACTTAGGTAATTTAGAATTCTAGAAACAATCCAATGGCTACTTTAATTAACACATCCTCTCTGCAATCAGCTGAAGGCGTACACAAATATATACTTTTACACGGCTTAACACGGCCAACATAAAATAGAGAATATAATCTGAAAGATAAATAGAGTTTAATACCTTAGTAATTTGTACTTAGAAACAAAGGCCTTGGTGCAGTCTTGTTGTGTGCACTTGTAGGGCCTCTCTCCTGTGTGAGAGTATGAGTGAACCTTTAATTTCTCAACACTGTTAAAGGCCTTGTCACACAGTTGGCAAGGAAAGTTTTTTCTTGGTTTGGTTTCACCACGCTTACGTTTCCCTGAAGGGACTTTCTGGGTATCTCTTACTTCTGACAAATCACCAGGAATGACAGTGGCCATCGCAGCCTAAACCAGGCCTTCTTGTTGGACACTTGGGAATTGCCCAACTCCACTAAATGATTTAGCTTTAGATGGCTTCTCAAGTTTCATGTGGTCGTAAAAGAAAGCAAAAGGGGACTGGAAAAAAAAAATAAGAAACAACTAGTTTGTAACTAAACTTAGATTTTGAAGTTTACTTGCTATGTGATGCTTCTGAATAAAATTTAAAAATAAAATTAGGTTCAGCTGGTCTAATGTAATACCTGCAGGTTTCTTTACATGATTTGCTGCAACTCTTAAAATGCATTGCTCAGGATGAACAGATCCACATATGCCCTGAAATCACACCTCACAACCTTCCCCTCAGGCACTGATGGAGAACAGCAAAGTTTGTGTCAGATTATGGGAAGCATCAGGCAAAGAGCCTACCTACCCAGACTGCTTTGGGCAGCTTCGGATTTCAAAGGAATTAGAGCTGTGCCTGTGGTGTTTGCACAGACACAGACACAGACACACACGCATGCACACACACACACAGTTCTCAGAAAACCCTGAA
Organism: Phaethornis superciliosus; assembly: GCA_023637945.1. Classification (NCBI taxonomy): domain Eukaryota; kingdom Metazoa; phylum Chordata; class Aves; order Apodiformes; family Trochilidae; genus Phaethornis; species Phaethornis superciliosus. The sequence continues at coordinate 38,598,794 of JAJQWJ010000002.1, read as the reverse complement.
GTGTCTGAAAACTTGAGTGAGGAGCTGCAGTACCCATCTGGACAGGCTGAGGGAGGGAGCTGGGGGAGAGTAAAGCTCCTGTTCTCACACATACCTCCTCATGTGAATAATGCACATCTATGCATCTGCTCTAGCAAAATGTACCCATTGCCAATGATTGCCAACACCAGGTGAAATTCTTCTGTAAACTTACTCTGCTAACAGAGACCTGACGTATTAACGATGGAAATCCCAGGGATTATGGATAGATTAGGTAATTGGGGTTTTATAAACCCAGTGCTGGGAAGCCTCACCCTTCCTCACACTTTCCTGCAAGGTGTAGGGGCTGTTACTATCCCCATTTAGGCTAGCTGAGGATGGAGGGTCTTAGTCCTGCTGGGGCACTGCAAACTGTGAACTGTGAACTAAACCAGAGGCTTTCAGCTAAAGGAGGTGTGTGATGCTTGTGTCTGACTTGCAGGCGAACAGCTTTAAATTCATTATCTGGTAACGTATGGTAGCAACTGGGTGCCTGCCATTACAGGGCACTCAACAGCCCTCCTTCTTTGGGGGTAGCTGACAGCTTTTTTCTCATCCTCAAAGCACAGTTGCTACTATCGATACCAAAATCCAGCGCTCCCCGTTGCAGGAAGGGTTGAGCGTGAGGTGCTGCAGCAGTGGGAGCAAGGAGAACAGCACCCAAACCCAAGAGCCTGGCAGGGCCAGGAAGCCCCAAAATTGGCCATTCTCCCTCAAAAGCAGCAATCCCCCTCCCTGGCACCGGTGCTGCAGCTCACAGTTGCCTGGGGGCAGCTGGCTGAGAGGTGGCAGGGCTGGGCAGCACAGAGGCTTGGGGACTCGGTGGCTGCTGCCCCCTCAGCCCCCAGCAGCGGGGCAGGGGAAGGCAACAGCTGCTGGGACAGGTGGAGCCAGGCAGCTGGGAGGAGGGCAGGGAGCACCAGGACACAGCTGCTCCAACCTCCAGACACCTCCCCAAAAAATATAATGGACTTGTCCCTGCTGGCAGCCAGGGCCTGCTCCCAGCTGTCCTCTCTCCACTACTGAGGCTCAGCAGAGATGGAGCTCAGCTCAGAGCAGCGCCCAGCTGCAACGGGGCTAAAATGGTCCTTGCAGAGGCTCAGCGTGGCCCTAGAGGAAAGCAAGGAGGAAGGAGAGCCTGTATTTTTCTCTGTGCATGGTAGGACAGGAGGGCTTGGAGAGGCAGAGGGCATTGCGCCTCAAATGTTTGTGTTTTATGAAACCTTCAGACTATGAAGTTTATTTGAAACATGTACATGGAATATGCCTTTGTCTATGCCTCTTTCTACCTCCTCCCATAACTTTTCCCTTGTCTTCACAAGAAGACAGAAGTGCTGGAACACCAAGAGGAAAATCTGCTGCCTTTCAACCCCCAAGTCCTCGAATGGCACATTAAACTACACTACCTGCTTTAGGCAAGATGTATTGTAAGACAACCTTTACTTGCCCAAATTTTATATGGAACCACTAACCTCTTTAAAGATAGCCATTAACAGAAAAGGCTTAAGTGACACGAAAGCTTTAAGGACTCTTATGATGTTAGATTTGTGATGGACTCATTTGCACTCATGGGATGAAGCCTGCAGACATCAGTTCCATGAGTGGGAACATGCACAGGTCTTCAAAGTGCCAACTCGATTTTCTTTTCTATCCCACAATCATCTATCAAGTTCATAAGTGAAAAAATGCAACAGTAGTTTGGAGACATGGGAGCAATAACTTTCTGCAATAGAAGCAGATGAAGACCAGTCCCAAAGACTTCAATGAAGCTACCAATGTAATCAAAAGGAAGGTGTGATTCACATCAAAGTTGTGACCAATTTGTGAATTGGAAGATTTTTTCAATATTTGCTTTTATCAGAATCTAATAGTAAAATTATTTTTGCTTTCCTCTAAATGGAAAACACACTGGTCTTCTATATATATTGGCCCGAATATAGAATGAAATCTTGCTTTTACCTATCTCTCCTCACAAATGAATTTTGGGGGCGAGAGGGGGGGAACGGGTGCACAGGGAGAAAAAAAATTCAACCCCATCTCTACTTCCACAGGACATATCTGTAACACACGGACACCCACATGAGACCTGACACACAGAGCAGACAGTGCAACAGCAGTGGCCCTCATGGTGTTCCCAGGGCACCCTAGAAAAGGCTGTGACTCTTTTTGCCTCCTTGTCAAATCCACACCTAGCCCGAGAGAGGCAGCACTGGTGTCACAGACACAGTCTGCTGCAGGGGAGTGCGGTCAATTTGACCACGCTGGGTCCAGAGCTCAGCAGCAAGAGGCTTCTGTGCCCAGCTGGAGACAAGGAAGCAGGCACAGCTGGCAGGATACAGGGAGGGAGGGTGAGCTGCCATGGGTAGGGACAAGGAACAGAACAAGGATGGGAGCTGTGGGGCCAGTGAGGTGGAGGAGTTGGGAATATCTGAGGACAGAAGGCTAGCGATGAGCTGGTAACACTGGGAGCAAGCGGGGAAGAAATGAACATGCACCAAGCTGGGGAGGTGCAGGATATTATGCCATGCAGAAGGGTGATATGCAAGGTCTGATGCAAGGCCAAAAGCAGTGTTTGTTATGGAACAGTATATGAGGCTTAACTGTTAAAATTAACAACTTCTCTCTCCTTTTCTCAATGCAAAAAAAACATTTCAGGCTGGAGACCATCCTGTATTCAGGCCAATATAACATTATTGCTATCCTCTCCAAAACTCCAGGTAACCCAGCTGCTGTACCAGAGGGAAAACAAAACATTCACACAGATGAAGAACTCAGGTTTTGTTCCTCTATGATCAAAACAAAGCTGACTCTGGACTGTCTTAAAGTGTTGTTGAAAATGCGTAATTAGAACAAATGTAGTGTGGATCCAACCTTTGACAGTGACAGTGTTTTATTAAAGAATGTGGATGCACTATTATCTCAGTGCCATTTCTCAACAGATAAGGCAATTAAGAATTTCAGTACTGACCTCTTAATAGCAAATAACCAGTTTTTTGTTGTTGTTGTTGTGGATATATAGACTGAGCAATGGAGATAAAACTTAAAAAACACTGATCCTCAAATATTACACTTTTCAAAGACCAGCTGAAAGAATTTTATGAGTAACATTGCCTGTTTGTGTCTCAACATTTTATAACTTAAAATCCTCATTCTTACTGGTGCTTTCACAACTGCAGGGTGAATGATTATATGCAGTATTAAATATAAAAAACACATTACATAAAAGCTCATATATGAATACTATTTTTAAAGAAGCATATACTTAAAGCAGGAATAAAGCAGCCTCTGTTCAATGCACACCTGATGTTTGCCCACTAAAGTCCTCAGATTTTGGTCTTAACCAGTTCCGCTGACTCTTCTTGGAGGAAACCAGAATCCAGTACTTCCCATTTTTACTGGTCTGAAAAACAAAAGGAAGAATGGACTAGACTCCAGGCAGCATATTCAGAAAGGCTGAGATGTGGCAAGACTAGGGGTTGGAAAGAATCAGAAAGGAAAAGTTAAAAGGGATAGATCCAACCCATGCACAGGACATTAGATACTGTTAATTATAAACTGTAGGAATCAATTGTTCTTGCATTATCAGTAGCAATCAAGCACTTCAATTTGCAGTATACTTACATCATTTCAACTAACACTATGCTGGACAGTAGCACATAAAGAGATAAAAAAATTAGACAAAAGCAAAGGAGTTTCCAATAAAGTTAAAAGCAAAACAAAAAAACAAAAAAAAAAATCCGCAGACGACAAATAATTGAGAAATAACAGCAAAACACATAAAATGCTGGTCCCAGACTTGAATGTCTTACTCAGAAAGGACCAAATAAAAGAAGATTTCTGGATTAGACCCAACTTTACTAGAAACTAATGCCTTCATTCTGTTTAATTATACAGGAAATAGCAGCTTAAAAAGTGACCTGCAAAGGAAAATACAATTAATTTTTAAAAAAATATATATAAAATATAAAGCCTCTTAACGATGCACATACTACAGGTAAATCCCAACAGAGGGCAAGTCTAGCTGTGCCTGTGCAAATCCAGAGGGCCTTTCTGGAATTTCCCTTATAGCTCCCTTTTTCCTGCCACTATCCTTTCATAAATTTGCAGCATGTCTTTCTTTTCTTGCTAGAAGGCCTCCCAGATGACAAAAGTTTGCAAGGAAAACACATTCAGCACCTTGTTGTAACAAGGAGAGGTTTATCCCCTCCAACTCTTCCAGATACGTGAGGGTGAAGCCTTACTCAGCGCACATACCCCACGTAGCACAGGAGGCTGAAGATATTTGGCAGGAGCCCTGGCATAATGCAACATTTCTTCCCACACAGTTTTCCCTTCTCACTTCCCATTCACTCTAGTAAAGTATTCTTCCTTTTGGTACCAAGTTCAGCTTCACACAGCCCCAGCCTCCTCTGCTGGTAAAGCATGAATGTGAGCAAACTGGCATCCTTGAACACCTATTAAAGGCAAAAGTGCTTCAGAGCAACCAACTGAAGCTCTCTGACAGCTGAGTACCATTTATCTGGGGCTTTGTACATACAGGCAGGAGGAAGAGACAGCTCCAGTATCCAAAGAAAAAGTGAAAGCTTTGTTTTCAACTACTAGCAAGAGAGGGGGGCACAGCCCTCACCTCCTCTTTTGGAGGTCCCCAAATCACCTTGTTTCAGGGAGAAAATGCTAATGACTCCTCACTCCCTCTCCCAGCAACACCCTTATAAATTAGTTATCCTGCTATGCCTATCCCAATATCTTCCACTATCACAGCAGAAAGGAAGAGCTTCATCATCCAGATATTTCTACAAATGTTGCTCACAATAAGTACACAATATTTAAGACAGCCACATAAATGTCAGGTATGAGGTCCTCGTTCCTTGTGGACCTCTCCTGTTGATATTTACTATTTCCCTGTTTGAAAAAATAAAAACACCACAAAACAAACACTAAAATTCTACCTAAAATATTACAAAGACCTCTCAACGGTATCCAGTATTTTCTCTTAAATACTTATGGTACTCAATTTTCACCACACATCTAAAGCCAGTCTAGCAAAAAGCAGATTCCCTCAAAGACAGGCCACTAGATGTATGGAAAAACTACCATATCAGAGGCAGCTGAAGCACCTGGGACAAGTAAACAAGCAAGATAAACAGCAGGTCTGGTTAAAATGCTGAAGAGAATGTAGGAGGAAAGTCTGGTACTCTTCTTCATTACCTTATGAATATAGGAAAATCACAATGCACTGTATTCAGATGAGAGCAATAGTATACCTACACTTAGGATCTCAACTTCTGCAAGACTATTATTAAGCAAAGAGCTTAACATACACACAAAAGGGGTAATTTTCTATGAGCAATAAAAATGCCTGCTAGATTTGGCAGAAAATAGAAAATAAACAGAAAATAAAAAATATTCCTATGCTTTTCAATAAAAAGTCAGCTATTGGATAAAAAAACTTTTCTTATGCACAGAATACAAAAGTTATTGTTGATAATGCTGATTTTTCAACCCTCTTTCTCAGAAGCTTTTGGTGATAGAAAATCTCTGAGGCAGAATACTGGACAAAGATGTACCATTCTTCTTCTAACTCCTTATGGTGTTATTAGGGTTTCTTCTCATATAAGTAAGTTAGCAGTAATTTTTAATTAATATCAAAGCTCAAATTGTTCTTCGTGTGAAATAGAGAAGCATCACACTGCGAAAAGCATTGTCACGTGCACATACCCAAAACCCACTTGGCACAAATAATAAACTAAAAATTGTGTAATTTGTCAATTATAATTCTCATTTTGTCAATATATAACTCATTTTGCTAACTCTTCAATCTACACACCCAGATAATTCCAAGTTAGACGATATTTGAATTTCTACCATTTAATGAAAGATAAAAAAAAAGCCCCCAAACTGTAAGCTAAATAATTTAATATTAAAAAAGAATGTTTTTTTTTCCAAAATTTACTGTTCATCTTTAAAAATCTGAAGAATGGCTGCAGTTGAAAATATTTTAAAACAACTGGATATCTAAACTAGAAGAATTAAAATATTACATGAATACCTCTAATAATGCTCTTCCTAAACTTCATTTCTCACTTTTTTTAAGTGTCCAAGCACAGTAAAGGTAAACACCAGTTAACATGGCTATTTTCTTCCAAAATAAGAGAACATGAATGAGAATACAGTACTGAGAATGCAGTACCTGTCATTGCACCTTGTTTACAGAACAGTGAATCTAGCTTCAATTCATGACATTAATCAGTTTTAAACCAGAGGAAGGATGTTCCTAGAAACATCAGTCATAACAGTGATGGAACTGAGTAACGATTTAATCGTATTAGAGGGTCATCCTGGATGCTGAATATTTCCTTAAGCAAACAATACAAAAAGTAGTTACTTACCCTATAGAAACTCTGATTCCTTCAAGAAGTGCTGTCCACCTAGTTTTCAGGTGAGCAAGTACTCACTTGAACAGGATCAAGTTCTCTGAAGACAGTAATGTCCATCCAGGCCGTGCCTGTGAGCCCTCCCCAGCTGCCACCAGCAGTGGCAGGAGGCAAAGGGCTCCCAAACAGTGTCCCACAAGTCACCACACCACCTAATGCCATCTGCAGCGGTGTCAGTCACGCTGTGGGGCACGAGCCATTACGTGCACCACTGTCATCAAGGTGCTGCCTCGGGAAGTGGGAACCCCTCTCTTCAGGGGCTGCTGGAGCCCTGCTGCATCCAGGCCTGCGCTCCCATCTCGGGATTTTAGATGTGGATGTGAAGAAGCTGTCAAGGTTTGCCGTGGCTGATGAAAGGAAGCAAGGCCCCAGGAGAGAAAAACATAGGCAGGAGCTGATATCCTAGCTGGCAGCACAGTGTGAGGATGGGAAAGGTGAAACACAGACTGGAATTCTGGGTGAATATCTGCAGTCCAAAGAAGCCAGGAGCTGCTGCTGCTCAGGGTGTTAATGAAGCCAACAGTATGCCCCAGTCTAACCTCTCTCAAGTTTATCACCAGTAAAGACTCTTTCAGAACAAAGGACAAGAGATTGCTTGTGTCACCCTATGGAGAACATGCCTGGAAGAGCCACAAATAGTGTAGCATAAATAACAATTCTTCTTGTTTGTATCTGGTAACTAATAGTCACCTGACTAAAAAAAAGTACTGACAGAGGAAACCTGCTCTGTCCAAGCACTCGGGGATAGCTGTTGGAGCTGAGCTGGTGGAAGCATCAGCAAGACAGCCCATGTAGCCACTTACTGTGGCTCAAGAGAGGTGAAGTGACAGTCAGGCATCACCTCCACTATTTGGCAGCTGAACTATGAATCTCATCACATCTGCCCCTCTCTGCTAGGGCTGTTAAAATCGTGCAAATGTCACCAGAACTCCAACAAAGGGAGGTGTCTCTGTGACAAGTTCTCCTATGCCCTGAGGCTTTGATGATGGAGGACAAGAAAGAGGAAGAATGGGCACTGCTGGGGTGAGGCTGTTAACCTGAAAGTGTGTTTGATCAGTCAGCCTGCCTAGACCAGGAGCAGCTCCTGCCTCCAACTTCACATAGTGATACTTCATTTAATTTTCTGCCTGTTTTATTGTGTAATGTGAAAGAGATCTGAACAGCAAGCAGCATGTACACACATGCTTCTCCTCTAAGCAAAGAAGACTCCTGGCACGACTGCCTACAAACATGGCCCTGCCAAGAGGCAGGAGGGACAGATCTCAGCCCCTGGAGCCCTGCCTCCAGCCACTATGGGCCAGAGGGAGCCACCAGGTACATGACCTGCCCGCAGCTGGAAATTGGCTGGGGGTTTATAGATCCTGTTCTCTCACAAGATGACAGATGTGAAGAGATGAAGGGGTCTTTGCAGAGGCCCCGAGGGGGAGAAGATGGCATTGAGAGGTGGGTGAAGCCACTGGGCCCTTTCTGGGTTTGGGTAAGTTACTGTAAATAGCTGCTCAAAGATATAGGCACTGGCCCTACCATACCACAGTGTTTCATGGAAGGGGAACACAGGCTTGTAAACTAATCACAAAAAAAGAGAGTTTGTTCTCTGTTTTGCCCTTCTTTTTGTTTGGTTGTTGTAAGGTTTCTTTTTTATATATACAAGGCTGTATTTATTATATGCTGAACTTCAGGAATTCTTCTTTTAGCAGGCAACTGAGTTCAGAGAAATTTTTCTCAATGGATTCAAGCTCTAGCCTAGAGTACAGAGAGGTGGCCAAGGGAGAGTGGTAGGACAGCAGCAGTGACAGCACACACAGCCTGCAGGAAGACACAACCAAATCCCAAGCATGAAGCAGAACTGCCAGTGAAAGCTGCTGCAAGAAAATAGAATAATGTGGGCAAAACAGTCAAAATATCTACCCAGCAATCTTGAGTATAAACATAAGAATGGCTTAGAGATAATAACACCTAAGACTTAACCCCTCGGGGAAAAACAGCCTAACATCTAGAAGATAATGAATTAAGATAAGCTCTGAAACTAAAACCAGGCAACAATTGAAGTCTACTGTTAGTAGCACATTACTGATATCTACTGTGTGCAGAACAATGATTGTGCTAAAAAGTATATTATATAGAAGGAAAAGGATATTATATAGAAGGTCAAAACCCCACAAGAATTATATTTCATAAATTCAAAATTTAACAAAGATTTAGTTGGTTCTTGGTGTTGGTTTTTTGTTCTTTGTTGTTGGTTCTTTGTTGTTGATTTGATTTTTGGGTTTTAGTGTTTTTGTTTTGTGTTTTTTTTCAAAACAGAAACTCACTAAAACTGCATAAAGTTGAGCAGAAAACCTTCCTGGACCTTTTCAAACTAGTGTGAAATACAGGTTGTAAGGGGAACAAACACACTAAAACAATTAAACCCATTTCTTTTCTCCTGGGCAGTAAATACACAGATTCCACTAGTAAATATCTGCTAAATATACATATCTTTCATTAATAAACCAAGCATTTGGACAGAAAAAAACATTAGATTGCCGTGGGACTTCATGCAAAAAAATAGGTACGTATTTAGATTTGACTATTAAACACAACATGCTTTTTTTTATGATCATAAGATTATTTGCAAGCTGTTCTACAGTCATGAAATTTGGACAACCAGCTTTTTAATTTTAGAAAATAACTCATTCCTATAAAATGCTACACTAGGAAGAGTATTACATAACCTTTTTCAGAATATAGAAGAAAAATTCTATCACGCCTGTCTGTTATTTTTTTTAAGTTTCTGGAAAAGTAGAACATGATCTTAATGTTTATTTAATCACGACCCAATAGTCTGTAATTTAAAGAAAAAAAAAACAAGCCCACAACACAACACTATTCAGCATCACTTTGTGGGCTTTCCATGTTTCAAATTATTTAGGTCCACGATAAATCTTGACACATCAGTTTTGGTTACTAAATGTTCCAAAAGATTCCTGGTTATATACTACATTAAAGGAAACAAAAGCTGCCTAGAGTTAACCCATCTAATGAACGTGGTTTTATGGGCTTTTTAATAATCTCCATGGCACTGTGTAGATCTTTTTCTAAAAACTTTGAAGGGGCTGTGATGCAAATAATGTTGATACTGTAATTACTGTTAGTATGTTTAAAACCTGTATCAAGAGCTTTCATGTATGTTGGAATCACACCACTACCACCTTTCCCAAGAATAATCTGCATCAATTTTTAAGGTGATGATGCTTTTGTGAAAGCAAACTTTGGTTACTATTTAAACTGCATATAGGACCACATCATTTTTATAGCAAACCATAATGAAAAACAAATCCCATATATCTACAAGTAAACACAAAAACAGATTCTAAAAGTGCCTATGAAATTATACAGTAATATGATCAGGAATTAACTGATGTTCCTAAGGACCATTATTTCCTTTTGTCCTGAGATATCTTAAAATGAGACTCGGTGTGTGGGATAGATTTGTGGTACATCTAGGCCAGTATTCTGCCTCCAGTAATTGTCAAAAGCACAGAACAGGTCATGATCATGTGATATTTCTCACTGACACTCTTCTGATCTTCAACTACTTTGAAGCTAGGGACTTTCTGAAACAGATGGGGTTTCTATTAGTTTAGCAACTTGCAGGACATTACTCTTCCAAGCAATAGTCCACATTATCCCTGGAAACTGAATCAGTTTCTAATATTCACAGCATACTTTGGAAAAGTCATTCAACAGGTACCTCCATTACCAATTTTATGGAGAATCTTTTTCTTTTGAAGGCAATAGTTAGTCTGTCTCTTCCTTCCTATGCAGATCTCCATGACATTGCCCTCAACTAATGTCTTTCTCAGACTGAAGTCCCAATTTACAGAAGTGCTCTTCATATGGAAGCCACCCCATGTAGCTCATCATCCTTGCTGATCTTCTCTAAGCTTCTTCCAGGTCTAGGAAATCCTTTCTGACATGAAGGCTCCAGAAGTGCACGCAGCATTCAGGAGGCAACTGGACTACACTCTCTTGTAGTGACATTTTCTTTTTTTTTCTGTATTTCTCTCTCTTAACATTTGAGTTGTGACTTAGTGACCAATGAACTTCTGACCTCACAGAATCATCAATCACAGTCCCCAAATATTAATCCTCAATAGTAATATTCATCTCAAATTCATAATCATATATAACCAGAATTGTCCTGCCTTGTGCTCCTCCGTTATCGCCATTTGTCTGCACGGAATTTAATTGCCCATTTTGTCAGTCAGTTCTCAGAATTTTAACATCCCACTGTTGTCCACAGCTGACTTTTTCTTCATAGCACACTTGCTCACTCAATTGCTCAGCTCCTTACTGATATCCTTTACAAATATGTTGACCATCACAGATCTCTCTGGGCCGTGGACAGAGTCATCCAACTTGAATGGTAACCCAGGATGCTTTTAGCAGTTCCAGTAATCAGTCAAGTAAACAGGGTTTTGGTGCTCTAGTTTGCTATGTGGAAATCATAATGATATCAGTGAACTCAAAATAAACTCCACTCACATATATCTCCACATAACACAATCCTGTGCAGCTATTTGATCTCTACTCAGTCAGAAAGAGACAGTCTGAACTGGATTAGTACAGAAAAAGCAGCCACCAGACACTCCACTATGTGCTGTGGTCCTCGTTTAAGCTGAAAAAGTAAAACTTACTAAAGAGCTCAGTAATTTCACTTGAAGGTCTACTAGGCATACATTGCAAAGGAATGGACTGTACTAGAGAAATTAAAAGGGTGGCAGAAAGCAGGGAGAGCTTTTAAATAGCTAGGTCTGTAAAATAATCATGGAAAATATAGGGCTAAAATAATTCAACAAGTAATTCCTCATTTAGGATAAATCCACTATACCACCTCAGTTTTTGTCTGCTTTATTTTTGGTTTCGTTTGGTGGGGGGGGTTTTGGTTTGTTGGGTTTTTTTGAGTTTTTTTTTAAAATGCAGAAAAAAAAGGAAAGCAAAAAGAAAACTGCTAATATGTACCTTTCTAGTTAACACAAGCTCAAATAAGACAGGCAAGGTGATGGTAATTGAAAAAAAAGAAATGCAGTACAACACAGAAGTTGCAAGGACTGTACTAGATCAAGACCTTTCACAGGAGTTTCCCTCATGAGATTAGGTTAGTTGGGAAGCTCAGATTTGGGACAAGAACAACACAACTCGTGAAAGACAGAAATACTAGGACTGAAAGGGCAGTCTCCCTGGTACACACACTGCACACTGGGTGTAATCCAAAACAAGTAGTGGAAGCCCAATCCTGCCCTGAATCACACTGCCTTAACAACATTGCTGTGGGGCAAGAACTGTGACAGGGTTTAGCATTGCTGTTTTCATAACCTTGGATTGTTACATGACTTATTGGAGATATTTAAGTTATTTTATTAAGGCTGGACTTTACGATCTCAGAGGTCCTTTCCAACCTGGCTGGAATCTTCCAATGCATCCTACAGTGAAGGAACTGCTGTTTTGTCTGAAAAGAATACTTCACAGATTACTGTAAAGTGTCAAGTTTAGTCACGATGGTCTTTCCTATTGCTACAGCTGTGATGCTGGATGATTGCATCAATGACCTTATGAGCTAAAACACAAAAGCCTTAGGAAAGGATAACTGAAGATTCAGAATACTTAGGGTAATACTAAAGCAAATCCCTGTTCAAAGCTGTAATCAGTGAACCTTTCAGAACACGCACAGCACAGACATGGAATGTATTTCTGACTGCTCAAGTACCAGTTTTGTCTATGAAATAATGTTAGCATCCACCTAAAAGGCTTACTCTGATTCCAGTGACTTCACAGCCTGTTTGAATGCTGTTTTGCTATTAGAACATCTTTATTCATGAAGTTCACAGCTCTGCATTTGTTCCCACCCCCCATTTGGCATGTAGAATAGTTAATTTACAGTGCTTTGCTTCAGTATGTCATGCAACACAATTTGGGATATACATCTGAATCTGTAAGAATTCTGAGGTTTGATGTCAGGTTAATGAACAACTAAGAGCAGTCATGCATAATTTAGAGCTACACAACTAAACACAGCAGAGGGAGATGACAGCAGGCAGTTAGTATCTAGAACAGTCACCTGGAGCAGTAATGCTAGTTTCAGGCAGCAAAGACAGAACCTGCCAGAAGTCCACACAGATTCTGCTCTGGAGCTGCACCAACAGGAAACAGATCTGGAAGCTTCTGTCAGCCCGATGAAATGTCATAATGATGCAGTCATCAAACAACTTTACTGTTAAATCACAAGGTAATCAGCTTATTATTGGCAAGGCAACCAAGTCAGGAAGGCTGACAGTAGCGTGAGGAGGTTTCTCCATTTCTGTCAATACACAGGAGGTCACTGATAGCTTTGAAGGGATAGAGTTCCCTACTGGCAGAGCAGTGGGACACATACATGGTGACCTATTCTACTCCAAACCCAAGCTCCACCAAACACACAACACAGATTTAAGTGTCAACACGATGGCATAGTCCTTCACAGTCCTGCTGCACACAGTATGCATTCACCAATAATAATGGGTGGTTTACAATGAAAGATATGTGTCCTGCAACGTAATTACTGTTCTCCACAGTCCAAGACACCAGGGCATTTAAAAACACTTTTTTGTTTGTTTGTTTTTTGTTTTGAAAGCAACTTAGTGGTCTCTGCTTCCCTGATTTTCAAGCCTAAATTAAGGTGTGGGAGAAAAACACATGCAAGTCTTTGCCTTGAACAGTTGCAAACTGCCAGTGGGGCAAGCTTCCAGAAAGGTGGAAGAAAGATGATGACAAAAAAGATGGAATACAAATAGTCTCATCACTGTATGGTACACAATGCTTTACACACATTATGGGAAAAAATTCTGGAGGGCAGATGGAAACCCGAAATGGAGATGCTTTTATGAGTCCCAGATAATGTATTTCTCTACAGTGCTGTCCAGCGAGATGCTTGAGCTCCTTTCACACTGTGGGAAAGTAGCTGCATGCTAGCAAAAAAAATTGAAATCAAAAGGTATGTTTTAGTTTACTTTTAAAAAAAGTTATGAAGCGTTGAGTTTTACAATAGTCATGTATTCAATTATTTTTCAGACGTGTTCAGAAAATGGATTTACTGATTTAGCTTATGATGCTTTTTTAATTAAAAAAATAATGATCTTAAAAACAATGTATGTCATGCAAGGAGTGCTTCTCTAGATGATGTACACAAGATTCTGAACGCTGTCAGGCAACATTTCTAATCAGCTCAACTGACATACTAGTCTCAATATGGATCATCTATGTTTTACAGGGTGTGGAAGTGAAGTGCTTGACCAGTGTTTTGTTACAACTGTTTGTGTTTAGCAGCTTTGCATTGCCCATTTCTTGTCCCCTTCCAGAATCACACAATCCATTTCAGTCTTCTGGGAGCTCTCCAGCAGACCCTCCTTTCACCACTCTGCCTTTGCAACCTCCTGCTAAGCTGAGCTGACAAGTTCAAGATTCAGATCCATCTTTCATTTCTCTTCTGAAATTTGATGGCTGTCTTTAGCTAATAATTCCACTTTATCTGGGCTGTTGCTTTTCTATATGATAAGAGAAATCAGAAAAAATAAAGATGTTACTTGTCACCCCAATCATTACAAACCCTATTTTAATCCTGGTAACTAGTTTCTTCCCTCATGACTACATTCAAATTCTTTTCTCCCAGCTTTTCACTGGGTTCCCTTCAAAACTGCAAGATGCCTTCCAAATTACTTCCACATACTACATGTGCTGCTGTAGGTTTTTCTGGAACATACATAATGGGTAAGTTGGTTGCTATTGTTTCAAAACTTAAAATTGTTAGACCCTGCTGGATAGACATTTGAGTATAAAGGGTTATGACTCTTTTTTTTTCTGGGAAGAAAAAAAAAAAGTAGGCATTACATTTGTAACTGCACACATGTGCAACTAGCTGTCTTTATGCTGAAGGATATTTCTCCCTAGCAAATTCCTGGGAGACTTATGAGTCTCATTTTTAAAGACAACAGGCAAACTTCAATAATGTACTGTGAGGTTATCTCTCAGCAAGTTTTATCTAGGAGGGCTAGAGGAGCATTTCCTTAAAAAACAAACAAACAAACAAACACAAACAAAACCCCCCAACATCTCCTTTACCTGCAGTCCTGCAATGTTTGTGTCAAACCCTCCTACACACCATTTTTGTGGCTCCTACAAATTACTTTAAAATGAACTGCAAATTTGAGAGAATTCTGTAGTCGTTGTTACATATTCACAAGCTCACTCTAATAAATTAAAAGTTTTACAACAGCAAAGCAGTTCAAAATTCTTTGTGTATTTCACCCTCAGCAAAGAATGAGCATGCTAATGAAACTCTGTGACAGCATAACTTTGTATTTGAGACGGCATTAAGATTTACAAACACTCTGAGCATGACTAAGGTCTGGAGCAGGGGGGCAGCATAACCAAAGCTGGGGAAGGCTGTGATTAGTGAGGAGGAAATGAGGAGATCAAATCAACTGAGAAAGCAGGCAGAAAAGTACAACTCATGTTTGAGATTTGGCAAAGAAATACACTGTTTAAGCTTTAAAGTGAGACTGATGAGAGGATGCCATGGCAGGGAGGGGGCCAAGAGGTAAAAACAAAACCAAATAAAAAACACAAATCTGCAGCAGGAAAAATACAGAAGCATCAAAAATGTGATCGAGAGCTCTTGCGTTTCAGGAATCAGGTACTGGAGAAACTACAAAGTTCTGAGTGAGCAGCACAGATGTGACAGATGACAGTGACTGGGAAGAAGGCAAGCCAACACTCATTAAACTGAAGGATATCACATGGGTAGAGTGTAGACAGCAAGAGGAAACATGGAGTGCCAGGTAGCACTATCCATCCTCTATGCTTGTGCATCCCCATCCACCTAAACACATGGATCCCCTCAAGCTTCCAAACTCTTCCCCCTCACACCCACACAAGGGGAGGGCTCTGGGCAGTGTGGAGGGGAGGTGAGGTGAGCTGTGCTGTGGCTCCAGCTCAGCTGGGACACGTTTGCTCCTTGCTGTGTCTACCTTGGCTGCTTTGTGCTTCCCCACAGCCCCAGGGCTCCTCAAGGCAGGGAGTGGGCAGCATGCCTCGTGGTCACACCAAGACTGGGTCACCTTTCTCCTAGAGACCTCCAGACTTCTCAAATAGGGCAAGGTAGTTACAGGACAGAGTTGCACAAACTTGGGGATTGAAGACAACTCTATGCCACTTCCCATGGGATGGATCTTGTACACAGAGGGTAGAAAGTGCAAAGAATGAGAGGAAGGAGAAGACATGGAGGTACAAGGGAGCTGATACAGTAAAGTTTCTGAGAAGTATTTCAGTATAGCAGGACTGATAACTAGGCGAGGGCAACTAAACAGAATTTGCTAGATTTGATGTGCAAAATTTTGAGGCAAGCGACACCAACAATAAAGGTTGCTACCCTGTGTAGGAGGTAAGAGAAATTGAGGGATGTAGAGACAGTAGTTGGAGTGCAAAGTTTGGAAGTGGCTTGTGACAGTGCATCAGTGTCAATGAGGAGCCCACAGCAAATAAATACAAGAATCTGATTTAAGTTTGAGAATAGCTAAGCTAAACATCGAAGGGAAGGCTGCTACCTGAGCCAGAGAGCTCTGCTCCAGAAAACGTAGTTTAAAGCCTCCTGTGAAGTTATTGTGCAATTGGGCATGCAATACTTACTGGATCGGTTTCCTCCTCCAGCCTCTGCAGGATCCTGTAGCCATTTCTTGGGTATTGTTCACGTCTGATGAGTCACAGTGCTTGCAGCAGGCCCAGGCCCAGCTGGACACTATGGCATAGGTGAGGCTACTGACCTTTATTTGCTGGGTTTTTACTCAGTTACCTCAGGCCTCTACTGTGGCACTGTACACCATTCAGGGAGGGAGAAATAAATCACTCCTGGATTTGGTGGCAATGTCACTTGCAAAACCCCAGCCCAGAGCACACGTGAGGGCACAGATCAAGCATCCTGTTCTATTTCTTTGTCTTCTGCTACATCCTTTGTGGTGCTTTGTGTTGATTCATTCCTGAGGCCAGGTCCAGGTGTGCTCTCTCACTTTGGTTTACGTGTGCGGTGACCTGTACCTTTCCACCCTGCAACAATTAATATCTGAGTAGGGTCTGGAGGCCACCAGAGCCTTAGCAGGCTCTTCAAAACTAATCAGTCATTACAACCAACTTGCTTACAGGCCCCACCACAAAGAGCTGCACTCTTTGCTGCCTGCCAACACGCGTGGAGCATTTGCCTCCGGTAAGGATGATCCTGGAGTAAAGAACATGGGTAGTAGGCCAGATGGGAAACAAACTCCAACATATTATAAGCAATTAACCCGAGGAAACCCTAGAGTGGAAACTAACCACAATAAGCACTTATTACACTGCACTTATTACACTAAGTAGCCCTTTCTGATAAACTTTGGGAATTAAGTTCAGCATGGACAAACGATGCTGTAAAATTAACAAAAGTGTGTTCAAGGTAACATTTAATGCAGAGTAAGTCACAGTAAATTGTTTTTGTCAATTATTTTCCAGTGATCAACAGCATAGACATTTTCTCACTACCTTCATATTACAGTTCACAAAGGAACAATTCTACTTACAATTTGTTTGAATGAATCCTGTTTCCAGGCTTAAAATAGCAAAATAGAGAAAGGAAAGAAAATGCAGTAAATTTTGCATGCAGTTTCTGGTTTTTAGGACGAATCTTTTTATCAACACAGAATATCATGCAGAAAGCAAAAAAAATATACAACAGATTATTCCTCATCCTTTGTCCAAAAGAGACTACTGTAACGAATAGCACAAACAGATTTAAACAACTGTAATAACTGTTTTCATATGTATCTTTTCTAAGTCACTGAGATACAAAAAGAACAGGTCAGGTGGACATGTATTTCAGATATTCTAAATCCTGATCACATCTCTCTTAAGCAAAAGCAGCTTGTATCTACTGCATATCAGGTAATGCATTTTTATCAACCTCCAAGCCTTGCTTATCGAAAGAAACAAACCCACCTAACTATATCCAGTCTCTCTGCCAAATAAGCCCTCCTCTAGCAAGCTGAACCTTACATCCCTAGTTTCTTAGGTGAAGCCCTGGTCACTCTGCTCTTGCAGATCCTCCACCATCCATTAGTGCATCAGCAATTGCAGTGCCACACTCCTCCTTCAGAAGTTTCACTGCTCTAACAGCAAAACCTGAGGAATCACTTCAGCTTCTTGCTGCAAGAGCCTGTAGGTCACTATGCACTGTGAACTGAGTCACTGTTCAAGCATTTTTTTTTTTGATACATAGGCTGTTCTTTTTTCACAAAGGCCTGGATATTAAGAAGACACTGTTACAAGCAGACAGAATATTTATTTACAGCTATCATTAGCAATTTACAAGAAAACATAATAAAAATGTCACATGTGAACAGCCAAAGCACCGAGTGGCTAACTGGATATTTCAGCTATCTTAATTAACTTCAGTATTGCATCAAATGCTGTAAGAGAGCAATAGATCACTAATGCCAAGTTAGTCATTTTCAGGAATAGTTCTCATGGAATTTTTTCCTTCTAAATAATCAAAACAATTGGTCATTGGACCTTATAAGGAAAAGTGCCATAACAAAGAGTATTTCATAAAATACAGCTGTTTTAGCTTCACCATTCCTCCCACTGTATCGGCAGCACCTGAATTTTGGACTTGCATGGGGTTTTTTTGTTGTTGCCTTTTTTTTTTTTTTTTTAAACACGACAACATGATAAAACTATTAAAATAATTAGCATTGCTCAGATGGTTTAATCAGGTCTTGAAACAGTGAGAGACATTCAATAAAACCACAGCCTAACAAATTTTAAACTAATAAACACCAGAACTTCATTTTTTTTCAACAGTATTAGCTTGTGAGATATTCTGCCAGAAGTTGGCATACAGTTACAGTGATAAGGCTTGGACAGCTCACTGGTAAGATGATTTCAAAAGAGCTTCAGAAAGAAAGACAGACAATCCTCTTTTTCCAGCACAATATCCAAACTAGCAGAGTAAAGTAAGTGAGGATCTTCTCCTCTATATCTTATGGTTATACAACCCCTCAAAACACCTAATAGCAGCTAATATCAAGACAAAATACAGGACTAGACAGAACAGTAGTCAGAATTCCTGTGTTGTACCAGATGTAGAAAAGATAACACTTTTGTGAACTCCAAAGAGCAGCCTCTCATCTCTCCAGAGCATTGTTTGAAACACAGTTGAGCTTGCCTCAAGTATAGCAAAGTATATGTTTTAAGACCCCGGGCACTGGGATACTCGCCAAGTCACAACAAATATGTATACATAATCTTATCTACTTAAATTTTGAGTGGAAACTCTGTGCCCTCTAGATATATCCCTCAAGGCTACGAATAGCATACTTGTTGGACAGGATGAAGTTTTCCTGTGTAATAATAAATGAGCTCTTTTGGTATCCAACCACACCTCCTGGCTTCTTCCAAAACCAAAGACTGGTGAGGGAGGAGTGATGGGGATGAAGGTGAGGGTGTTTAAAGATAGGGGCAAAAGGAGAATAACAAAGAGGAAACAAACAAATTATAAATGGGTTAGGAATAACAAGGCTCTCTTTGTGAAAGTTATAAGAAAGCCATCCACCTCTCCTTTATCTGGCAGGTAACAAGTTGGTAAAAAACCCCACCCAAAACAGAATCCCATGGAGAAGGGAGCCTAAAAAGTGAAGCAAAGCACAGGTAAGGCAGCAGTGTTAAAAAAACTGCAAGGCAATGCTCACTGTCCAACAGATTTAAATACAGAGGTTATTCACAGCCTTGATATGATCACCTTTTCTTATGAAAAAGTGCCTAGAAAGCAAGACAATTAAAGCCCTGGGAGCCTCTACGGCTTCTACAGTTAAAAATAAAATTAACGGAAAACAATCAAACCAGTTTAGAATACACAAAAATGCAAACAAGCAGTGGCATATTTTGACAGCACAAAGCAATAGTTAAGTAACAGCACTGCCTTCCAAAGTGAGGGTATATTACTATTTATCTTTAAAAGCAGGTGACTATTGGGTTTGAAATTTTATACCACACTTGTTTCTATGACCTATGAACCTTCTGTTAAGAAAAGCTAAACAACTGGATAAATTTTAATAAGAGATCTTTGCATTTGGACTCTAGAACAAAAATTTCACTGGCAGCCTTATTTCCTACCACTAACCAATCTCTTAAAATATCTACTAATCCTTTAAAACACTTGGTCTAATTGCACACAATAACGGGCAGACTTATCTGAAGCAGATCTAGTGTGGTCTACACCACTTGTTTTAGCAAGATAATTATTATTTTTTCTTTATTTACTTCTAACATGTGGTGTTACAACTACAAATTCCAAACTACAACTGTTCTGCTTACCCAAATCTGAGTACCAGAGGGCAGGCAAGGGACAGGTAGAGACTTGAACCTGTGCCACCAGTGTCTGTAACTGTACAATTGATCAGTCTTCAAGAAAAAAATAAAGACTTGAGAACATGAAACATGGATTCGTGACTACCCAGTGGTGGGTAATACAATCAGACAGCACGACAGCCACTCAAGCTTTCTGTCCTTAAGAACACATGACAAAATAACACACAGAAACCTGGCTGTAGAAATTACACTTCTTTCCTCCCTCCTATCATATTGCAGAAATCTGCTAGACTGAAGAACAGTATGCATCTCCTTCTCCTGAAAGAGAGCTGGAAGTTCATCTTATTAAGCCACACTTGTTACCTACTGTCAACCTCAAACAATACACTAATTTCTGACGTGTAGCTTTAGTAATAGTCCACACCCTCCCCAAACACAATACCCTCTTCACAGCCCTGACAGTTCGCACAAGCTGCCAACCCAACTAGCACTGGGGGAAAGTATCTGCTGAAGAGCCGTGTACAAACCATCAAAAAGAGTTATGCAAAGGAACGGCCAAGTATTTTAGTCTCACTGTTACCACTGTTGTCCATTAAACTTTAGGGTTTGCACCCAAAAGGCTACATTTGCAAACAGGGCCGATACTTCCCTTAAATTACAAGGCCACAGAAAGCCACACTGTGAGACATCACCATTATAACAAGAAATAACCAAAACAAACCAACCAACCAACCAAAAAAAAGCAAAAAAACCCCCAAACCAAACAACAAACAAACAACAACAAAACAAAACAACCCACAAAAGGAAGCACTGAGGAACCATTCAGCATGGATATAGCTACAGTAGAAATAATTGCTGCCAGTTAACCTCAAGGCCTGATCCTTCATCAGATTTGATAGGTGCCTTGGCAAGTAGCTTCAGCAGTTACCTCCTCATCTTTGGATCAAATCCCAAAAGCAAAGCAACTATCACCAGAACTAGGTAACTCCACCTAAGCAAGCGTTTTGTTTACCAGGCTGACTACAGACAGAGACAACCATGCCAAGCCATTGTCCAAAGATGGCAAGATACCTCTTTGCTAGAGGCTGGGCAAAAGCAATGCCAGACTCAAGCACCCATGAACAATTTGGAAGCAGAGGGTTAACAGCCTGGCACAGCACCTTGGCCAACACTTTGGGATTGAAGATAAAACTATCTGTCCAGCTGTCATGTTGAAGAGAACACAGGACAGCACTCTGTCAGCCTATTTAGAGCTTAATTACTTTGAGGGTGCCTCCACATTGAAACAATTCAAGGTATGGTGCTTCTTCCCTTTCTTTCTAACATTAATGCTTATCAGGCCACACAGTGTACCAGGTCAGAGAGCTAAAACAAATTAGCCCCAGAGAGATCAAATTAAGCTTACAGAAAAATTAAGACCATTTCTGTGCAGTCCAAGTCTTTGTAGTGGCTGCCGGCACAAGAAGAAGCAGGAAGAATCATCTCAGGTAGAGGGATGAGCAAGATGGGGTTCCTGCAGCTCTACCCCAAGTTGCAAATCACCAAGAAACTGCACTCATGGATTTCCTGTGGTCCCTTGGCACTAACCAGACTGAGCAGCAGTTCGGAGTCAACAGCAGCAGCAAACTCAGCACCTCACTAAACAAGGGGATTAGGTGCTACCTCTGTCTTGCAGAGCCAGCATCCAACAGGGTGGCAAGTGGAACCAACCTGGTGGAAGAGATTGAGCACAAAATACTAACAGAGTAGCGCTCTCACTTTAGCAGGGCAGATGAGGTACTGAATGACTAACTTTGTATTATAGGCAGTGCACATATTTCCTAGAATAAGCTTGGTCAGAACTAAGTGTGCTACACGGCTACAGTTGTAAGGGAGAAAAGCACTGGGCAACTGTTTCAACACACTATTCCCATTCCAGTGAAAATAAAGTTCAAGTTTACAGCCCTCTGTACCAGAGGTGGTGACCAACCACAGCGACAACATGGAGGACTATGAAAGGTGAATTTAAAAAAGTCTTTAGTTATATAACAATACCTTTCATACTGCAATACTACCTTCTTCAACAGGAATCAGGCTGCCATGCGATGAGACAGAGGAGTCTCAGAGGAGCATCAAATTCAAATAAACACTTTTTGCCTTGTTTCAGTATTGAGGAAAGTCTTCTGGACACACAATTTGTTATGGCAGCATGGCCTCTTGCTTGAAGCATGTTTTCAAAGGACAAATGAAAACACGGTGGTACGGAGAAAACAGAATAAAACATAACATGATTTTAATAGCTGGACCATGTAAAAAATACAACTTTTCTTCAACATAACAAAATAGTCTTTATACAAAGGAAGGACCACAGTTGTAGTCTCAGTAAGGAATCTGATATATTACCACCTGAGTAGTAGTTTGTTGAGCTGAGAGGGCTTAGTTCAAGAATAGTATGGCAGGAAAAGCAGCAGATGAAGAGGAGATGACAAAAGATTTCTTTCTGAAAGCTAGGATGTTTTTTATGGAATTCTGCCAAGATTAGTCTTCAGGCTTTTTCTGATTCCACATTTTCGTTTAATTTTTTTTAATGCTTTTAAGTGAGCACTACCAAAACACATAGAAAATACAGACCTAGGAGGTGCCAGACGTACAACAGAAACTGAAGCAACATAAGAAAAATGGCAACAAATCTTAAGGACAACTGTGACAGAAATGGGATGAAAAGTAACAAAAAAGGACAGAGTAAAGCACTTAGAGACTAGTGGTTTCTGATGAAAAGCAACAAAACATTAGTTGAAAGTAGCAGAAAAATTAAAAGTTCACATGTAACCATCCTACAAACAGCTACTAAAGTCACTAAAGAGATCTGGTTCAGAGGAAAGAAAATATGATTCAAGAAAGGAGCTGTACAGTGCAAAAAGAGAAATACAGATACCACGATAACAGACTACCAAGATCTTGCTAGGAACACTATGTATAAATCTGGTAATAACATACTCACTAAAATTTTATTTGGGATAGCAGAACAAAATATCTGACAAACAAGCAAACAAAAGACAAAACCGTGTTAATAAGTACACAATCAGCAGGGTTGGCATTAAGAATAAGTGTAAACTTATCATATGAAAGTCAAGCCTGGAAATTTGAGTTGCTAGACAACAAAACACTGGCTTTAAGCTTACATGTCTGAAGACAGAGATCTGAACAGAGTTAAAAATGTAACTACTTCCTAAGTGGGTCTATATAGGCTCACAGTGGCAGACATGGTTTCTGTGACAGCAAGGTATCTGGCTCAGACACAGTGATTTGTTCCAGTTCTGTGTCTCTGTCCTTGCTCCAGTAACAGCCAACTGCAGACCAAGAGGCAAACAAACTTGTAGTATATTGGAGAAGTATCACCATTTGTAATTTAGGGACTTCCCAAGCTAGATAAATTAACACCCCTCTTTTCTACTCATTTGACAGTCCCTTCTTGTGATCATGTACTTACAACATCCCACTGTAAGGAGTTCCACAGTTTAATTTCACATTTTATTAACAACTGGTTTTCTTCAGCTTGTTCTGAACCATCTCCCACTATTTCTCTTTTGTCTCAGCTAATGATCTTGCTCCCCCCTTAATCCCATCTATGCCATTCTTTATGATCCTCTGTCAGCAATATGAAACCTCTATTGTATTCTCATTTTGGCAGTCTCTTAGTAGTAGGTTGAGAAGTTTAAGCAAACTGAAGGTTCCTTGCATGAAAGGCGTTACGCTACTTTTTCATATTCATCACCTTGTCCTGTATTTTCACCATTCTACATATATCTTTTGTATAGTATTTAGGAAACAGACACACCATGAATTGTGCCTATTTTATTTTTTTTCCTAACAATTAATTCCCAATGGCCACTGAAGTACTACAGTAAACCAGACATCTACATCAGGAAAGTCAGCACAAATTTGAATAGCAATGGGATGGGTGATAGAAGGACACAAACTAATTAAACACAGTGGTGAAGAGAGAACACAATTTGGAAAAAAAAATCAAGCTCCATAAAGTTGTTTTTGTTTTTGGGGGAATCAATACACATGTGTAGATAAGAGAGATGCAAATGAAATGCTTGCAAGTCTACCTGCACTGATGTGGCTGGAGATCAACAGACAAAACTGAACAGACTGGGAGTTACTACCTCTTTTTAAAAAAAATTAAAAAAAACAAAAAACAAACAAAAAACCTGAGAGATGTTAAATGAAGTGACTGATGGAGCCTCAAGACAGAAATGTACCTCTGATTCATCTGTTTCTGCTGTGGAACGTCTTGCAACAGGGTGTTTAGGCACTTAAGAGTTTACAAAGGCTCAAGAAATCACAGGAAAAAAGTTATGTAAAAAAAAGTCCAGTAAAAGCTAGTAAATACCACCCCACCATGTCTGGCTCAGGAAGCCTTTGACAAGTGAATTATCAAAGACCAGAAGAATACTCTGGTAAAGACACCCCTACATGCCTGCCCTGTCCCTCTGCCTTTCACTGCATCTTAGATTTGCCACTGTCAGAAAGAGACCACCAGGTTCTGATACGCACACAAGTGTTATCACTCTGACTAATTAACATGCAAACATAGAATTTAATCATCATTTATTAGCTTAAAAGTATTTCAGGCCTTGAATGGGCTGATAAGGCCTGCAATAACAGGCCTTAACTCCTTAACAACTCTTGATTTGAAGCAGGACAATTCTGTTAATTTACACAAGGTCTGACACTGCTGTCAGCTGGTACAAATGCTAGCTCCTATCCAGCATATTTTAATATTGGCAGAATGAACAGGATCCCATTTCACCATGTTGCCAAACACCTGCCATTGTAAGACAAACTCCACTACATAAGATGACTTATGACTTTGCCAAGTTCCCATTGTTTGGGCTGAAATTTTACAAGTTAGTGTCTGTTTCAGTGTTTTGCTTCTTCACTTTTTATTAATTCAAAACAGTACAGCCATTTAAAAAAATATGAAAGTTAATGTTAAGAAGTTTTGCCTGTGTCAAATGATTCTGGCAGATTTTTCCTACTTTTCTTATTCTTATGAACACCCATTCTTTGGGATGGAGACTTGAAACTAGACAGGGGCAGTAGTAGAACTATCATTCCTGTGAACTCTACCCAAATTTGGACAGTGTCTTAATTACTTATTCCACAAGCCACTTAGTCATTCAGAAACCAATCTTTTGAGTCAGATAATTGAATACTGTCCTAGACAACTCAGACTTTACCAGAGATCTCTGTGTCATTTAAATTGAAAGCTACAGAAGAGGTCATTAATTTTCCAGGTCCTTGGCTTGAGTCTACAAGGAGTGATTTGCAGAAATACTTAGTGCCTGCAGCTGCAGTGGAAGGCAGTGAAAGCTGAGTTCTAAGCAGATTATGGAGACAATGGTTTTGAAAAATGCAGCCTAGTAATCTCAAAAAAAGGTTCTCCCAGAAAATGCCACAGAAACTTAATAATTAAAAAAAAAACAAACAAAAAAACCCCACCTTTAAAAAAAATGCAAAGGCCATTTAATTTACTCTCATTCCACATTCATACTGTAAATGCTCTGCAGGCTCTCCTGCTTCAGTACCAAGGTGCCCACAGTGCAAGTCTCATGATGCAGGTTGAGCAAATAATGTCTCTATTCCAAGAGTTAGGAACAACGTACAAGCAGCTAAGGATTTCACAAGGGTATGGACTGTAGTTGTAGGACAAAACAGCTCGAAGTATTCAGAGCCTGAGGCAAAACATCAAACATCCTAGTGAGCATACCAGAACTCTGTATAAATATGTTCTATTGTCAAGATCCATGTATAAGTTTCCAGCCAGCAAACGGGCTTGTCACCTCCCATCTGTGGAATACACATAGCTCTGAGAACGAACATCTCGCTGGGTATTTGCCTTCAGTGATCTAAGGCCTGAAAAGTAGGATTGCATAGGAGTGTCCATGGCAATGACTTGAGAAGAACATAATTTAGCTTTGTGTAAATGAGGGACAGCTAAATTTACTATTTTACTTGAAAACAGTAGTGCCAACCACTGTTGTTAAATTAACACACAAAATTAAACAGAAAGTACTTGCAGTTGCAAATGTGCACCAAGTGTTTTTCTCCCTTTCCTTTCCACATTTCTCAGCTCTCCTCCTTTGAGTAACTCTGTAAGCTTGTCAGGGCAAGGAGAGATGCTGCCTGTGTTTTCATTTTCAGCTTCTAGTACAATGAATCCTAAAAATGGATGCTACTTATTTTTTAAAAAAAACATGAACAAAGCAACACAACTTCAAAAGTTTCCTTTAGTTCTCTTTATTCTTACCTGGTCACTGGTGCTTAGAAACAAACATTCTTCCTGTCCACTGCTCTCATGTGAAAGACCACAGTATCTATAGTTACTGGAGCAGTCATCTGTGCTCCAATCCTGCCCATGCTTTACTTCTCACCCTGCCCCAAAAAGCTTGTTTTCTCACAGGATACCAGAACCAAGATTTCTCTCCCTCAAAGGCAGCTACTGAAATTCTCTACTGTCACTCAGATGCTTGTAACACCTTAAAACAACCAAATACCAAAATCACATCTGAAATGAAAGGGCTAAAAAGTCACTTCTGGTCAGCTTCTAGCCAACTTGCCAGGACTTCCTTAGTGCAAGGGAAGTGATAAGGCTGCAAGTGTAGCCCTAAGAACTGCTGTCAGAGAGCACAGGATGAGTTTTTTTTAAATAAGAGCTACCAACTTCCCCCCCCAACCATCTTTTCCTCTTAGTTGTAGGTCTTCCTGTCAAAGGAAAGCATATCAGACAGGTGGTACACACGACCACAGTAAACACTGAAAAACTTTCTCCAGCACAGCAGAAATAGCATCAGAAACAGCACATCAACTTCCTCCAAAATATCCATGATTTTCTAACAGCACTTAGAAGCAAACATCATGCTAATTCCCCATTCTAAGAACAGAATAGCATGAGGGAGCAAGAGGGGAAGGATTCTATGAAGCAATAATCTTTCCTACTCCTTTCCTAAACCATACTCACTTACATGAAGCAATCTCACACAAATAACATATATTGTTAGCTGATCTTGCTGAGCTGTTTTTCCTTAGCCATTTGGAAATCAAATTTATTATAGAAAAGACTGTATTTTTGGCTAGAGGTGGCTTAAAAGCTTTCCTCCTTACAATCCATTTCCCTCTTCAGCTCAGCGGAGCAGCACAAATTTGTAGCTAAAAAATTTTGGGTGTAATTCTGAAAGAAACAGACAAACGAGCCAAAGTCCAACTTCAAGCAAATTTCCTCTTAGGACAGCTATTTGTTTTATATAATTTTTCCAGCTGTGCAAAGGTGGTCTAAGCAAACAGACCATGTTGCTGAAGAAAGGGAAGCAGTTCAACACAGACTCCACTGGGACGGAGCTCTTCCCAAGGTGGGGGGTTCCAAGTCCTAGTGACACACAACATAAGGCAGCAAGAATCAGGACCTGAAATGTTGACAGATGGACATCTCTGAGAGTTCATTGCAAGAATCCACTGAGGTAGGTACTTGAGTAGCTTGGAGAAAGTATTCAGCCTGGAGAAGAGGCTCTAAGAAGATCTTTTAGCAACCATCCAGTACCTGAAGAGGGACTACATGAAAGCTACAGAGGGACTTCATACAAAGGTGTGTATCAATAGAACAGGTGAGATCAGTTTCAAACTGGGAGGGGTAGATTTAGATTAGATCTCAGGAAGAAATTCCTTAGTGTGAGGATGGTGAGACACTGGCACAGGTTGCCTAGAGAAGTTGTAGCTGCCCCCTCCCTGGGAGTGTTCAAGGCCAGGTTGGATGGGGCTTGGAGCAACCTGGTGGGAGGTGTCCCTCCCCATCCAGGGTTGTTGTAACTGGATCATCTGTAAGGTCTCTTTCAACCCAAACCACTCCATGATTCTGTGATAAGTCATCAGAGGATCAACATATTTTGCAGGTACATTCTAGGCCATTACGTGCTAGTGCTTTATCTATAAACTACTTAGAAATACAGAAGTATTTATTCTGTTTTCCAGTGTCACAGAAAATCATCATACTAAGCGGTGCAGAAATAACAAAGATTTTTCCTTTGCAACTGCTGAGTGATATGTGACTGAAAGGTGATGAAACCAGAGCAGAAAAGCTCTGGTTACAGGAAAATGGCATATTAGAAAAGAAAATTTAATAGAACATTCAAAAAAGGATGAATTAAAACAAAAACCAAACTCAGTATTTCCTATAAATCAAAGATTTTAAAATACTAAACAGTAAGATAATTGATTATGAATAAAATTAAAACATGCAAAAATAAAAGGGCCAGATCAACTAGACGGTCCACCTTGAGATGGTAGTATTAGATGCACTGACAACTCTGGACAACATCACTTTATGCTCTCCATTTTTTGTTAGATATAAATTAAACACATTGTTGGGAAAAACGGCATAACCTTGGAATAAACACAAGAGTAACAAGATGGTTCCCCCAGACAGGGAAAGAGTGAAATCCAGAAAAACTGAAGCAGAATAACAAATAAACAGTTTAAGCCATTTGAGGGCAGTCATGATGGCTAGGAACACACAATCTCACCATGGGCTTCACCTGTCTTGGTGTTTTAAACAAAAAAGCTCCAGTTTATTACATACATTCTCATCTTTGATACACTGTTATGGTCTGAAAGTTGACACTATAAATAGCACTAAGGAGCTCCATATTAATGTCTTCTTGATTTCTGTATCAATTTACTTGATTCCAACAGTCAAGCGCATGTCCTCTGGACCTCAAGACTGAAAGGAGTCTTTAGGAGGGTTAGTCCGAATGAGACATTTGACAGGGTGACACTTTTGTGTTAAAAAAAAAATAAAAGTTGAATTATAAAGATATAACTCTAGATATACATACATAAAGGACAAAGCATTCACAA
This sequence comes from Phaethornis superciliosus, assembly GCA_023637945.1. Lineage (NCBI taxonomy): Eukaryota > Metazoa > Chordata > Aves > Apodiformes > Trochilidae > Phaethornis > Phaethornis superciliosus. Next base: position 38,570,037 of record JAJQWJ010000002.1, on the reverse strand, counting down.
ATGTTTAGCAGCTTTCTTAGGAAAAGCAAGTATCTGGGTAAAAAAAAAAATTAGATTAGGGAAATGTAAAAAAAAAAAAAAAAGAATACATATTCCACTAATCCATACTGGCATGCTAGGAAAACTTAAAGACAATTTGGAACAAACTTCACAGTTCTTACAATTAGGAAATACATGAGGAATAACATCATGAATAAGTCTTCAAATTAGCAAGTGACCAAGAAGTATATGTTTTGCCAATTTCAGTTCAAATCAAAATACTTCACGATACAAGAATATTTTTAGTACTTTTACAAATAAATGAGTTCTTTCGAATAGGATTCTTCACTCACTTTCTCGTTTTTTTTCCTCTGCAGTGTCAGATACAGCCATTTCACAAGATCACAAGATCACTTTTGCAAACAAAAGGGATAATTAGCATGTAATCTTGTATGAAATTAGAATGTTGGAAAAAAGAACAACAATCTTTTAAATATGAATCGTGGAAAAGCTTAGGGGTTTTTGTTTTTGTTTTCCTTTTTTTTTTTTTCTTCAGTTTAACGACTATCTGACAAACTACTGCCCTAACCTGATGACACACTTATTTACTATATTTTCTTTTGCCTGTTATTCAGTTGTTGGCAGTAATACAACTTCATTTAGCAATAGCTTGGACCCCTCAGTAAGGGAATGTGTACATAGTAGCTCTCTAATCTTGCTGCCCAGCTGCTAAGACAGTCACATGAGTCACTTGCTGCCTTTAGAGCAACACACACCACTTGCTGAAATTAGAGACATTCTCAGTTTCTGCACTGGCCATATATATAAATTGAGTAATATCCTATCCTAATCACACACAAAACTCTCTAGGTATTTTGTTTGTGTTTTGTTTTGGTTTGGTTTTTTAATTTAAACTGGTGAGCCAAAGAACATATTTTTCACTAATGCAGCTAACAACCCAGCTCCACAAAGCAAATTATGTACCGGTTTTCAGCAGTTTCATTTTCATGCCAGCTACGCTAGCTTCAGGAATTAGTTTGAATGTAGGTAACCTCATTTAATTGCTCAGTGAAAATCCAGCCTTGGAAGAATGAAGTCGTCTATATGCCAGGACAATTCAGTGTACGGCTCTGGAACAAAACACTTTACAACGACAATTCTTCCTTTATCAGGATTTTAAACTGTAACTGTTAGGAACACCACTTATTCAGCAGTCTACTGAAAAACAATTTACATAAAGAATAACATAGTTACTTCCATGCAGCACTTTGCTGATATATAATACTCCTTGTAGAAAACATTTTATTTACTAGCATAATCTGTAGATAGCATGTAGGAAGTACTATCACATACCAACAGTACACAGCTGTACAGCAAAACCCTATGAGGATAATCTTTGGACTGTCACTGCATCCTCAGTGTCAGCCCTATGATGTTTCACATTACTGCCTTCGTTACCATATTCTTGCTGCACCTTATTATGACACTGTTCTTTGAAGATGGTTGTAAATGGAAGTGATCAACAACACAATGTATTATGTTCTGGTCATTTGTGTAACAGACTACCAGCATAACAAAACCCCCACAGGATCATACTTCAAGATATAAGGCTAATGCCACCAAAACTGAGGAGTCTTTTAGTTTATATGAGAAATACTTCCCTAGTTAAACAATATAGTGGCCCAAATTGCAAAAGGTGTTTCAGTGTGCCTGCAGAAGAAAGCTGAATGTCAAACCTTAACTCCTAATTTCATGTACAGCCAAGCTTGTCTTAAAATAGTCTTAGAAGACTTCTTGTCAGTAGGAAATCACAGTAGGCAATGCCCCAGGTCACCAGTCAAGCAGCAGCACATTTTCAAGTTAAATACTGTAATCTCTCAGATAATACTAAAAAGAGCTCCATACAGATCCAGAACAGAGTATCAAGTAATAATCAAGTAGTAACAACAAACTAAACTTTTCACTTACGTTGTATCATTCTGAATTAACATTCTAAAGAAGAAAAAAGAAAATGCTTATTGCTAAGATGTTTCAACAAACTTTGCACTATCATTCAACTAAGTACAAGCAACTCCTTGTACTGGCATTTGATACCAGGCTGAAGCACCTCTCCTATAAAGACAGGCTGAGAAAGCTGGGGTTGTTCAGCCTGTAAAAGAGAAAGCTTGGAGAACACCTTATAGAAGCCTTACAATACCTGAAAGGGGCCCACAGGAAACCTGGTGTGGGACTTTTTACAAGGGCATGTAGTGATAGGATGAGGGGGAACAGTTTTAAACTGGAAGAGATTAGATTTAGATTAGAGATTAGGAAGAAACTCCTCACTGTGAGGGTGGTGAGACGATGGCACAGGTTGCCCAGGGACCTGTGGCTGCCCCCTTGCTGGAAGTGTTCAAGGCCAGGTTGGGTGGGACTTGGAGCAACCTGGTCTAGTGGAAGGTGTCCCTGCCCATGGTAGGGCTGTTGGAACATGATAATGTTTTAAGGTCCCTTCCAACCCAAACCATTCTATGAACACCTAAAAAATTCTAGTCATTGATGTACAGAGTGGCAGCCAACCTAGAATCAAATTTCAGACTAGTACGTATCTACTGCTCTTACACATAACATAAAATTTCTAAAGTCAAAAGATAAAGCCGAACTATATTTTTGTTATATTTTTTGCTCATTACAGAATTTTTTACTAAGTACTGCTATTTCCCATGTTTGTGTGACTCTCTACACAAAGACAGTACACAATTAACAAAAACTGAAATAGGAAAATACAACTTCAGAAAATAAAGTGGCAGAGGAATACGGGACAAGATTAGCAATTGAAATTACTAATCCAGATGAAACTCAGAGTCTCCATCCAGCTGGTAAAAATTCTCATCCTCCTTTACTCCATCTTTCCCATAATCAGTATAGCATTCCATTCAGGTATTTGCCTATCACAATATAATATTGTACACTAAAATTAGGAACTGTTAACCCCACACACACTGAGAAAAGGTTTCAGCATCTGCTGCCATTCTTAACCAACATTTTGTCTTGAATAACCAGAATGCCTTAAAGCAGGCCAAATCATGTGGACTTATAAAACAATTACTGAAAAAAAGACTGAAATTTGACAAGGCATGTATTATGCATATGTATTATACATATAGCATATGTATTAAAGAAGGCACTCTTTTTCTTCAAGTTCATGGGTATATTTCTGTGATAACTTGAAACCTTTCAGATGGACTCTAGTAAGAGGAAGCTGCCTGGAATAAAAACATTGCCTACAGAACAATGCATGATGGTTTATTAGATTAGCATGTTAAAAGTACAATCTCTTTTGACACAGCTATTTTTAAGTGGTCTTTAAAAAGTATAAAATGTTAATTCTGTTTTTCAATAAACATAACTTTTCATCTGCTAAGTCAGAGGTGTTAAGCATAATAATAACAGCAGGAGTACAATTCTATTTGTAGTTGTTTGGTGGAAAAAGCATGAGCACAATTTCATGCAAATAACAAGAAAAAAAAATCACAAAGCAGAATTCAATTAAAGGAAAATACACAAGAGGGAAGCTATAATTCTGACAAAACAAAACACTTGTTTTCCTAGGTACAATACACATTACTAGAAAGTCAAGCTCAAACCCATGTACCATTTACATTCAGGTTTTATAATAAACACTTCCAACACTGGACTAAAATATTGTGCTACCAAGTCAGTCATATCACTTTTCTACGTATCAGATTTCATTCTGAATTCAAACCCACAAAACCAACAAACTCCCTAACCTTAGAAGGCACTTTCTCATGCACTGAATGTAGAAGAGCTTTGTATTTGCACAGCTCCCAGAAATAATCATGGCTGTTTCTGAATACCTATGCATGTCTAGTTAACTAACCTTTTTACCTAAAAAAAAAAAAAAAAAAAAAAAGTTGTGGATGTCCACAGAGACAACATAATTTTTTTTTGCTTTCATCAAGTTCTGATGGCTTTGTTACTGAAAACTATATTCTTCTACACTACATTATATATTATTTTCATAAATATAATACAATAACACATATTGCTGAGATCCAAGATATTGCTAAATCAATCTCCCATAACATTTAAGTATTATTTACTTGATTGAAAAATGTAATTCGATTAGTATAGCAGTTATTTTTCTTTGCTTTGAAGACAGTTAGATTTTCTTCCAAGATCTTTGGTAAAAGTATTTTTGTCCTTTTTGAGCACTCTAACTTAATATGTGGTTATATTAATTGTCCTTTCAAGTTAATAGACTTGTAAAAATCATCCTGAAGTATTCGCTTCTGATACTGCAGGCAAAAAAATGAAAATGTGAGCAAAGAAAGGAACTTGTTCCAAGTATTTATTTGTAAAAGCCAGAGTAAAGCAGTTCCCTGTTCACACTGCAGAAAGAGACCAGTGCAGATCTGCTCCTTCCACATTCAAGACATTGCAGTTCCATCATTAAGAAGCATCCCCTGCTGAGAAGCACATGACTCTGCTGTTCCATGATGTACCCTCAATGACTACCAGTTACCCAATGATATTAAAATAATAATGGTTTTAACCTATAAAAATCCCCTGAACAGCTTGATTCTTGACAACCTGAAAGATCACTCCTTTTAATAAATGCCACCGGAAACAATCTGAAATGCATGTTATAATAAAAAATAAAAATAAAAACCAAACAAACAAAACACGGATGGGGAAACACCACTCATTCACTGAGAAGCATTTCAGTGTTAACATAGTTCTCTGTTTCTGAGGTAAGCTTAAAATGTTAGCAATACAGATGATAGTTGCTCCTGTACATTTATGAATTATCTACTTAGAATTCGATACATGGAAATTATGATATTTGGAAAGCATGAAGTAGAGGCTGAATATCTTGAACATCACAGTAAAAAAACCTGTCAGCATCCAACTGGATTTTAATAAGCTTTGCCAGAGGAATCCAGAACATGTATTTTTATTGACTGTTTGTTCAATTTAATTTGTTTTGATTTATAGCAAAGCACGGCTGAAGAGGGCAAGGAAACTTTCAAATAATCTGGTCCAAATCACACAGGATAAAAAGTCTCCATCTTCCATCTATTAATTCTATGGTTCAGGTCATTTAATAACTTTGGCAGCCACTACAACATGCACAAAAATATCAAGATCCACACTTGCCAAACAACTGATGAATGCAACAAGTGAAGGGGAAAAAATGAATAATTTTTTATCTCCACATAACCCATCTAAAAATACCTGAAATAAGAAGACAGAATACTTAAGAGTTCAGGCCTGAGCTCTGCCATGGACAGGACAAGGAGGGAGCACACACTGATTACATACTGTCTCAGAGGTACCTGAACACAAAATTCCATTCTGAATTTATAAAGTTTTACTTAGTAACAGCTCATCCCTAAGAGGGCTACAAATACATTATGATCTTCATCTAACAGACCTCTTACCTTCCTACAATGGCCTAAGTTATAAAAAGTATGAAGATAAATATATAGATACACACACATAGATAAATAATCTTCAAAGCACTGCTGGCAGCAAAAGTGGTGGTAATTTTTTACTAATATTTGTGAAGGAAGAATTAACAAATCAGTTAAGCTCTGTCTTCTTCAAACTCTGAGTCTCAGTATCTCAATGAAACAAATACTGTTTAAGTACTATTTCACCTAACAGTAAGCACTTGCAACATGACAGGAAATTTCTGCCTGACTTTAAGCTTTTTTTTTGCTAAGCTACCTTCAGAAAACCTCTATGCAACAACTACCACCAAGTACCCAGGTACCTCCTTTATGACAAAAGTCAGACACTTAGCAGAAAGGATTAGCTGACTTTCAACAAGAAGTTTCACTAAAACCATGACAGGACTAGGAGAGATTCAGGGCACTCATGGAATCTTTGAGAGTTTGCTTAGAGATGAGACTTTCTATTGCTTGATTACTGATGAAAACTGGAACAAACAGCACAATACTCAAGTACTTATTCAGACAAAACCTTTAGGGAATTCAATCAGTCTAATGAAGAATTTTGGAGTTCATCTCGAGATAGCTGAATATATTAGCAGTGTCGAGGTTGCAACATTACTGTGCAACTGAAATCACAAAGTTACAGGATTTAAATATTTTGAGAGACTGAGGAGCAGTAATTAAAGTCATCAGAGCCCCTTCCTGACCACACTTCCAGTATCCCATCTCCCTTGATGTTCACTATTTTTATTAGGCAAACTAAAGAAAAATAGAAAATAATAATACATATTCAACCTCCCCAAATTAAAGTACCTTTCCACTCCAATCAAATGAACAAGTAATCAACACTGTTAAAAAACACTTAAATTAACTTCCCTTTCAGTACAAATATTTAAGTATAATGAAGAGTAAGAAGTTTGTTTTACATGATGCATAGATAAAAACTATACTAGAATTCAAAATGTATTGTTCGAGATAGACTAAACTTACTTGTTCTCAAATATTATGTAGTCAAGCTTTCAAAGGTAAAATAGCAGTATACTACAGGGGAGACCTCTAGGCCAATTTTTTTTTTTTTTTTTTTTTCTGAGAAACTTACTTAGTTTATCATTTCTAGTAGTGTAATCTAGATTTCTGTTTGCCTTTTACAGCAGTTGATGCTAGGAGTGTGTTTGAGTATTTCTTATGAGAAATAATGATACCACATATCTGATTAATGCTACAAGGCTACAAAACCTGATATTTTTTCTCATAGGCTAGTTTAACATTCATCCATTTGGGACCATTCCCATCATGCATATACCACTATTGTTAAGTTTCTCGTGTTATTCTACACCCAGTTTTTATACTTGTAGCATCACAAGCCAATTCCACAGTATTCCTCAGCACAATATTTCTAGTACAAAAATGTACAACAGCAACACTTAATGGGACACAAGTTCATATTGAGAGAATTAAAAAGTTCTAAATAAGTAAAAGAACTGCTGGATTCAGGAAAGAGTGTGTCCAACAGAAAAGGGTACATGTGTAGCTAAGACAAAACTCCTTTAAAATTACAACTGGGAATACATTACATTTTACAAGTATTGAGAAATTAAACAAGTTTGATATAAATATTTCATATATACTTTTTAAAGCTATTTCATCACATATTAAAAATAGCCTGAATAATTAGGATAACTAGCATATTATGATTCTTAGTAACTTTTTAAGCAACAAAAAATGTAACTTTGTTGTTCAGGAATACAGCTGATTTCATTGTGCTGCGATGCTTATAACAGTATTTAAACACCATTTAAAATAGCATGTAACAACACCATCCTTTGACATATGCAATAATATTTTTATTACTTTTTCTGAAACTGATTAAAATATAGCCATAAGCTATATGTTTGTGCTGGGGTATAATTAGAAGTGGTTTAGTCTAAACACAATCCCAGTATTCAAAAGAATCAAAGAAAACTGTCAGATCACAGAAAAAAACCCAAAACCTACAGATCCACATTCACTGGCACTTAAAATGATCAGCTATGCCTAAGCTCTTTGCTAGAGCTACATGGTTCACCGTTTCTGTAGTGTCCTAGATGAAACAAATTATGTGGCTATTGACCACAATAACCTCCAGTGAACAAGACAGGCTTAAGGAATGGCTATGTTTAGGTTTTAAACAAAGCACAAAACCCTGACAGGATTTTACGTTTGGTTTATTTTAGTTTAGTACTCACTCTTCCTAAAGTACTTGTGAGGGGAAGAGCACCAGTAACTGATAATAGGTATCTGACACCACAAATTTATGCCTTTGTAGTGTTATCATCTTAAGAAAACATAAGAACAGCTGTAGGCAGTTTCTCCTTTTACATACTTATATTGTCTATACTTCCATGTGATAAATACAGTATTATTATTAAGCCTTGCACATAAGCTGTACTAAATGCACAATTAGGATAAATGAAAATTCCACATGTGACAGTAAGAGTTTGAAGAAATTTAACATTTACAAGTTTGTAAATGTTTTATTACTAACTATACAGGCTTGATTGAAATTTAATAGTAAGCTGCCACAATCTCTCTGCCTTTTCTTCAAAAAGGTCTCTTTTAAAAAAAATTTCCTATATAACAACTGATTCAAAAGAGATTACATTTTCCTTAAAGAGCCAGATGTTTCCTTAAAATGTGTGTTTGTGTATCTGTATTACATATAAATGTAACATGTATGATAAATACATATACTACACAATAAACAGTTTTATTAGAAGTGACAAGCACTTGGGACAGTAAAATCTTATTTGCATACCCAGGGTCTTTCTGCTGTTCAAACGTTTTCTGTAATGAGATCTCATTAATTCAGAATCAGATGATTTGCAGGGCTTTTTAAAGAACTAATGTACTAGTAAATCTGATATGCTGTAGTATACAAATGCATACTCAATAAATGAAGAGGAAACATAAGCTTTCTGAAATTCTCCTTGCTTTTTGATTCCCTGACAATTCACTGTAAATGTGCATAAGACAAGATCAACCTCCTACATTTTATTTCATGAGAAACACTTCAGATTGGGCAGTCTCCGAAGTGTAATGTGACCCAGAACACAGAGAAAAGCTTTTAGGGTGAAAGTCAGTGATATGCAGTGTCAGGCTACCAGGTAAATTACCTGCACAATACATAAGTAACTGTATGCACAAACTGCATGTTTAAATTATGTCAAATAAAGTATTATTACAGCAATATAGAAGAGCTTATTATTAGTTATCCTAACTTTAGTGAAAAAACAACTTTGACAAATAATTCCCTTTAAACACTTTCTAATCTGATTTCTAGGGATATTCTCATTTGAGACAGGAATTTAGCACATTAAGTGCAAAAGAAGATTATAGCAATTCAGTTTACTGTAATAAGACACTTTTTGCATTTTTCCAAGTTCCTTTACGTAGCTACTTCTTAATTGCATCTGATGGCAGTTCTAGGTTTTACTTTCCTGATTCCCACTTGATTTCTCAAAGCTGATTTGAGCTATTTTACTTATGAATTTTGAGTTACTGTTCTGTTTGTTACAGCCACACTTATCTACAAAAATTTAGCTTATCCGTCTCATTGTTTTTGTTTTATACTAGTTTAGCCCTGGTTTTGGTGGCTTTTTTGTTGGTTCCCCTCCCTCTTCAAATAAATAAAATAAATTTAGGCACATTGGGCCACATTCTACTGTCTTCATTTCTCCTTGTAAGTCTACCAAAAATGCTAGGGTTGAGTATGTGTAAAATATAGCCCATCACTCCAGCCATGTATTTTAATGTCTTTGACATGGTATCTCTACACTCTGGACAGACAGTGAATTAGGAAATGGACAGAAGTTATTAAAAGATAATAGGAATTGCTTTATTCCTCCAACATGAGGATAACTATATAAACTTTCCCACTTTTGTACTCATACAGTTATCTCAAAAGCCTGCTATGTACAGAGGTTACTTTTAATGCCATGATCCTCCATTAACTGTTCAAAAGACATATAGGGTCCATTTAAATATTACTAATTTTAATATATCCTATGAGAAGGCCCCATCTTTTCTAACTACTATCAAAAAATTGTTTCAAAAAAGAATGTTGTATCTTGTCAAAATTTAAAGAACCTTGCAAATTCTATTAATTTTTGCTAATTTGTCCTTCTAAGATGAGACAATAACAGGTGAACACTTATACTGAAGTAGACAAAAAATACTTTAACAAGTCAATCTAAATAAAACTGAACGTGTAGCTATGGTGACCAGTTCTGTTCAGTATTAGGTTTCCTAAACTTCCACAAAACTAGAATTTTTTGTATTTGATGTTTGGTGTACAAATGTTCATTTAAAATGTATTAGTAACTGTATTAAAATGTATTAGTAATTTTCAGATAAAGAATCACTATATTCCTTGAAAAATTAAAAATAAAATATAAACAGCTGTATAAGTGATTCTTTTGAGAGTTAATAAATATTTTACATTAAAGTTACAATTTAAAAATAAATATTAATTTAATTAAATCCTAGATGTGATTTTAGCAGGAAAAACACACAACTCTATGATCAAAATGCTCAAATAAAGGCACAAAAAAATCCTCTACATTTCAGAAATTTAGACATTTTACATTTGGTCAATACAAAATGTTACTTTGTTCTAATATTTTAACTATTTTAAATAGTTTTTTAAGGCTACCTAAACATTTGGTAATTGGTTAAAGATGCTTAACAGTTCAGTGGATAGGTACTGCACATTTCTCTCAAAAGCATGGCAATCTAAATCCCCACTAGTATCAGACATTTGGAGAATAACTCCTTGAAAGCAAGTGCTCTCCCACTTTGGTGGTGGCTGTTAGTTCTTTTTAACTCTACACTGTTTTGAGAATGGTCTAATCTCTCTAATATATTTCACATTTTCTGGAATATCTCCCCTTGGCTAACAGATAAAAGTCAATCAAGAACCGTTCCAAAAGGTTATTTGCTGACAAAAACTGGTTATAGAGATGTAAGAAGTTAAAGATCTTTTGGTTTAGACTATGAAATAAAACATCTCTTTTCACAAAATAACCTCGAACACTTACAAACACTGGTTTATTTAGAACATGAGCAGTGCCCACTTTAACCCATTAATTTTAAAATACACACACTACTCTGACCCTGAAAGGAGGAGACTTAAGGGCACCATTTTGACTGACTAGCTGCTGAGATGGACGACCATTAGAAGTGGCTGCACTTTTTATGCAGTGCCTTATGGAATTACACAAACTTCTTGCAACTTTCTGAATTTAAATTCTACACAGAGAAACTACTGTTTGTGGATCATTATTAAATGAAAAATACACCTCAAGAGACACACTTAAACAAAGCATTCAAGAAAAGTTGAATGCATGTCAATTTAGATTCCTGTATTTGCTGTTCTGTTGTAGAATACCATAGTTATTAACTTTTAACTTTTTAATCCAATTGAATAGGATTGCTAAATATCTAAGAAGGATTTTAATACATCGACAGTTCCCCAGTTTATCTACAAAAAGTAGGATAACCTTACCAACAACAGCCCATAGTATTTGTTTCCTCAGGTGCCTTCATTTTAGAAAACCTCCACAAAATCATACTTAATCATGGATAGAACCAGAGTAACATTTAGTGTAGAATCTTAACTCTTAGAAGTAGGGAAGCTTTGAAAGTTACTTCTGCTTTCATGAAACACCACAATATTCCCATAAGAAGAATTCAGTTTTTTAAAGTAATAGATTAAGTGATTTTGTAAAAAACAATCCTAAACAACATTTATCTTCTGTTATTATCATCATCTGGATTATACCTTAAATTTAAACCCAGTTTAGAAGAGTATTAAATTCTATGAAAACTTCCTTTCCTCTCCCTCCTCCTATGTCCTGAATTTTGTACTATGGTTGGATACACTGAATTTACTCTGTAATACATAACTAAGTCAAGATACTTCACAACATGTCCTTCTTTCATGTTGCTATTACCAGTGCTTGTATCTATTTTCAGCACTTCAGTATTAATGATTTAGAAGCTCTTAATTAGGTAAAAATGTACTAACACAATGAACACTTCATACTGATGGTCACAGACATAGTATTTGAAGAGTTCTTAAATACTGTTCTCAGTACCATTAACTATTTTTTAAAGTTAGTTCTGTATATCTCCTACTAGCTATCTACTCTGATACATTAAAAATACCAACACATAGCATACTGCTATTAATTTATCAAATTTCTACACATTTCAGAATAATGTTACTTTAGTCAATAAAAGTAAGAGATCAGGGTAAGAAATATTTGGAAAGGAACTTTAAAGTATGAATTCTTGCTAACTATAAAAGATATCTCTAAACCATAAAAGACTCTTCTGGAAAAATGTTAATTTCATTCCTTTATACAAACTGATTAATCTTTCTTCTTTAATGAGCTTTTTTTTTTTTTTTTTTTTTTTTTTCTTTTTTTTTCTTTTCTCTTCCCCTAGCCTAAGAGTAGTCAATGTGATTAAATTTTCACAACTGTGAGTCACTGGAAAACTGTGAGATTTCTTCCAAAAATCTCAAACCACAAGACTATCCTAGTCAACAACTACTGTGCAACAGCTTCTTTGGTCACATTTGCAGAAAAGGTACAGATCATTTGTGAACACATGATATTCAATACAGAAGGCTATCACAACTGATATTCAACTTCCACAAGTTCAAAGAAAACATTTGCTAAAATAGCTTCCCCCCAAGTTCAGCACTCCATCTTTCCTCCTGAGAAACACATACCTGTGTGCAATTTTTAATCTAGAATTAAATAAAAAGACTACAAAACCAAGCCATGTGTAGGGGAAACATTGTAACTCCTCGCAAAGATATCAAATTGCCATGTTAATAAGCAATGTTAATTTTTTTAATAGGATACTTCACTGAAAATTAAAATACACAGGAGATAATAGGGACAAGCAGAGCATTTCATATCATTACAGTTGAACATTTACAAGTTAAAAATTTAGTAAAAACTGTATCAGCTAGAAACAATGTTAAAGCATGCATGCACACACATATATATGAAACTAGATCTCAGTTAGGATGATTTCTCTTTTTTTAAACAAAGCCAGAGGCAATTCCTCCAAGTGATGTTATAAGTACACAGCTAAGGTCTACTTGTAAGAAGCCCCTAGTTTGGCCAATTAAAACCTACAGTTATTTTCACTGCTTTCAAAACCCTTTGGGTCTGTTCAGAAGATTTAAGTATATAACAATCTCTACAATACTTTTCAACAAACTCAGGTGTCCTCAACAAAACTGAAGGTAAAAATAATGAACTTGACAAGTTACACAAAATGTCTGTGAAACTGTCCCATGCACCCAGGTCTCCTTCCAGGGAACTCATAAATAGCAGAACAGAACAAGGCTTTAATACTAAACAACCTGACACTATTTCATTTCTGCAACATTCATTCCAAAAAACGCCCTTCAAAACACAGCATTTTCATTAACACACCAAGAAAACTCCCCCCAAGACCCGCTCCAGACAAAAGAATTGTTTTGATCCAAACGAATCTGCATGTTTTCTCATATTATCCTGCCTTAATTTATCAGACCAGGGTCGATGTGATACCTTTCCATTAAAAAAAAAAAAAAACGAACCATCCCTCTGCCAAAGGCAGAGGTGCTGCAGAGGTGATGATAACCCTAGGAAAAGAGAAGCTGTCCCTTTAAAATGCCCTGCTATGTCCCTGATCCCACGTGGAACCAACATCAGCAGCACTTTCGCATTAACTTCAATGTGAGGCGAGATGAGGCATCACTATTTCATATAAATAAAACGAGGAGACTGAAGAAGACACTCTTCGTAGGAGACAAACAGGTGAACTGAACGTGCCAGGGAAACCAGCAACCACCCGCAGCAGAGGTGCCCAGCCCCTGAGCCCTCTCTGCTTTCCCTATGGAGCATTACCTCAATCCCACACTACTCTGAAGAATCCACTTTTAATAGGGGAGGGGAGCCACCAAGAAAACTTGAAATTCAAAGGCAACGAAAACGCACTTTATAAACCGGAAAGGTTTACTCTTTGCCTCACACATCCTAATTAGATCAGGAAAGTGACACTACAAAGGCATTGCATTCCGGTCCGTAAAAAAAAAAAAAAAAAAAAAAAAAAAAAAAAAAAAAAGAGTAAGAAAGAAAAATAAAAAGAAAATAAATAAAAAAAAAGAAAAGACAGGGGAGGAAAAGAAAGGAGCCCCCATCTCTACAACCCCCCCAAACATACAAAAAAGCATTAAAAAAGGAAGTTATAAAGCAGCACATACAGCAATTATCTTATCTAGGATCACTCCACATTACCCCCAAGTTATACACTTTCTGCACTATCATCTCCCCCTACCTCTCTCCTGAAAGGGATTTTCACGTTTTCTCATTGTCGGTGGCGAGTTGTAAGAGGCTTTTGCCTTTCCAAAGAATTCATCAACAAAAAAAAAAATAATAAATATTAACTCCTTGCTCCCTGAAACCTTAAAACGGTCTCGGGAAGACAGGGGTTTTATTCTGTTACCTTGAGGAAGAAAAGGGGGAGCAGCCCCGATTTTTAGATATTTTTTGGCAATTTTTTCTGATTTTTATTTTGTTATATGCCTCAGTTCTCCCTCCATTTTGGTTGTTTATGATACTGACAACAAGCTGTCCCTGCTCTCTCTCTCTCTCTCTCCGGATCTCTCCTGCTTTCAGTTAGCAAACCCCCCTCCCCAAGGCAACACGACTCAGCACTTACTTGGGTTCACACTTTTCTCTAAACACACACCGATGGGGAAGGGAAAAGCTTCTGGGCCACTCCGAGGGGGAGAGCAGGCAAATTCGTTTCTTTATTACGAGAAAAAAAAACTTTTGTCCAAAAAACGACGGGAAAGGGGGGTCGAGTGCCCCAAAGTCACTCAGGATTCCCCCAAAGACGCGTCCGCCAGGTCTGGGGGACACCCCACGGGTAGCCGGGTCCACGGGGGAAATTTCTGTGCGAAATTCGGCCGGTTTGAGGCGGGGGGCGAATTTATATTAATTTTTTCCCTCATTTTTCGGCACCGCGGTCTCTAATGTCTTCCGCTCCCTCTCGCCGCTCTCGCCGCTGTCACTGCATTCACAGCACAGGCTCCGGAGAGGCGAGGAGGGGAGGGGGCGGCCGCGCAGCTCCCGCTCCCGCTCCTGCCCCTGCCCCGCGCCGCCGCGGCCCCGGCCCCGGCCCAAGACGGGGGTCGGCGGCGGGCACCCCGCGCCCTCCTGCCGTCCCCCAGGCAGCCCGCTGCCTCGCCCGCTCTCTCGCGAACCAACATAGCGCCGCGGGGAGGGAGGGGAGGAGTGGAGGAAACTCCTGAGAGAGGTTTTTTTTCTAAAAATCATCTCTTTCTCCCTCCGAGAGAGGGGAAGGGGGGGGGGGGGGGGGGGGCACCGCTCGCCTCCCCTCCCCTCCCGTGCTTTTTCCCTCCGGGGGGGTCCGACGCGGGGCGGCGGGGGGCTGTAGGAGATGGGGGGCGAGGGATGGAAGGGAGGGATGGTTAACACAAACTTTTCCTCACTGCTCGCTGCTTCTCTCTCCTCTCCCCCCTCCTTCTCCTCCTCCCCCTTCATAATTTAAATAACCCTGATATTTCCCTGCTAAACCCCGGCGCCTGTCCCCCAAACTCGCAGCAGACTCACCGCGGGAGCCTCAGCATCCCCTCTGCGCCCCGTTTCCACCCTTTACAGTGTTCTCCGATTTTTCTGTAATTTTTTCCCCATATTTCGGGCTGGACGCGGCGGGCCTGGAAATTGTTTGCTTTCCCGTCTTTCCAGCAGCCATTGTAGTGTATGCGCTGCGGTGCAGCCCAGCCTGCCGCACACGCCGCGCCCACACCGCCCGCCGCCCACACGCACCGCGGGTTGGACGCCTCCCCCCGTCAGTCAGGGCCGCGGCCGCGCCCCGCCACCGGCGCCTGCGGCCCGCGCCGCCCGCCCCGTTGGTGGAAGGAGGCGCCGCTCAAGGCCGGGGCGGGCCCGCCGCCGCCGCCATTGGCGGTCCGGCCTTGCCACTCAGCACGGCCGGGGCGTGGGCGGCGGCGGAGCTGGGCCGGGGGGAGCAGCGAGGCCGGGAGCGGGGTAGGCTGCGCCCGTACTTAAACGGGCTGCCCGAACCGCTGACGTCTTTCGAATTGGAGACGGGCAGCCTCCTCCCGCTCGGTGCTCCTGCGAATACGGCCGGGGACGGAGGTGAGTGCCGCCGGCGGCGACCACCCTCGCCGCCCGTCCACCTACTGTGCCTATGGCCGAGCGCCGCATCTCCTTCTCCGTCGGTGGAGGGAAAGCAGGCTCGCTCGTCTTCCGCCGCGGGCTGGGGGAGCCCTAGCCCTGCTTTGCCTGCCTGCCTGGCTAGGGAGAAGGCGGCGCGGAGGGAAGGCGGCTGCGGGGCGGCGGGGCCCGGGCACCGCTCTCTGGCGGCAGGTGGTGCTGGGGGCGGCTGCGCGCGCCGGCCGGTAACGGCCGCTGGCCCCCGGTGGCCGTTGGTTGGGGCGACGGCCGTTGCGGGCGGGGGGCAGGGGGAGCGGGGCTCGGGGCTCCTCCGGCGGCAGCGGGGGAAAGCAAGGGGGCTGGGTGGTCACCCGGTGAGGGCCTGCCTGCCTGCCGCCCCCGCGGCACCTGGCTTACCCCCTTCGGGAGGCTGAGGCGGGGAAGGGCAGCTCGGTGGTGCCGTGCGTGCCGACCTGCCGCCTCCCGCCCCTCGCTTGTCCCGCTGAAATAGACATGAAAACCGTAGGATGTTTGTGCGGGCTTCATTTCGGGGTTTAAGGTTGAATAAGCTAGCGTGTATTGTAGTATAATTAGCAATGTTGTCTGTGTATATGCATTACAAAACCAAAATACATTCCAGTGAGCGGGAGCCTATAGAAAAATATCCCTATGGTTTATGCCCTGAAAAAGCCCTAGGGCTAAAGAGTGCTAGCAACAAATGTGTTTCTTTGTGGTACGGTTTACAACTGTTAATGTGTTAAGGCATAATTAAGAACCGTGGCATAGGCAGACCTTTGGTTGTGGTTAGGCTCAGAGCTGTGATCTGCAAGCAGGAAGGGAAGGCTCTGCGTGTGCAAGAAGTGAGGAGGGGGGAAAACTCCCTTCCTGCTCAACTGCTCCCTCAGTCACCCAGCAGCGCTTCCGTGTGACCTGCCTGCCCTTCGAGCTGATAATGTTTCAAATCCTGAAGTACTTTGGGGCGAGGAAGCCAGGAGCACGCTCAGGAAGTCCCAAGCCTTCTCGGTAGCACTGTGTTCGAGCATTTGCTTACTCTGAGCTGAGCAGCTTCGTGAGAACCTGAACTGCCTGTTTGTGAGGGGGGTATTTCATGTGTTGGGTGCGTTGTGCCTTAAACCGGGCACAGCTGCAGGCTGTGGTGATCGAACTGAAAATGCTGGTCGCAGTTTGTGTAATGAACGCTGATAATGACGCGTCCTGCGACTCTTTCAGAGAGTAATCATAGAATTGGCTGGGTTGGAAGGGACCTCAGAGATCATCAACTCCAACCCTTGATCCACTACCGCTGCGGTTACCAGACCATGGCACTGAGTGCCACATCCAGTCTCTTTTTAAATATCTCCAGGGATGGAGAATCCACTACTTCCTTGGGCAGCCCATTCCAATGTCTGATCACCCTCTCCGTAAAGAAATTCTTTCTAATATCCAACCTAAACTTCCCCTGGCACAGCTTAAGTCCATGCCCTCTTGTCTTGCTGATAGTTGCCTGGGAAAAGAGCCCAACCCCCCCCTGGCTCCAGCCTCCTTTCAGGGAGTTGTAGAGAGCGATGAGGTCTCCCCTGAGCCTCCTCTTCTCCAGGCTGAACACCCCCAGCTCCCTATGCTTTGAGGCATTTCTGCTGAAGTGGTGCTTACACTTCCAGTATCAGTGAAACAGAGCTGCAACGCGGACACAGAGAAACCTGTAAAAGCCTTCTGTCTGTGGTACAGAGTTGGATGAGGCAGTGTGGTGCTGCTTTTTTTGTTCTCTTCCCTCCCTCGTTCCTTGGAGCCTGGATGATGCTATTGTTCTACATGCTTGTGTTTTCATTTGAGTTGGAAGCACCTGACCAAAAATCCCCTTGCACCCACAAAAAGCAATCACTTGGCTAGCTTGTAAAATTAACTTAAACACTGGATGGTTCTCAAATGAGAGTGGGAGGGTTTCCTGATGCTGTTCTTTAAAAAGCCCATTTGCAGAAAACAGTCACGTGGAATGAGAGAAATAGCTTCAAGCACCAGGAGAGTATGCTTGTATGGGATGTAAAATCTAAGGCTTATTCACCTGGAATAGCTTACTGTTAACCAAAGAAGAACCTTCATCTAAACCATTTTCTGCCTGTGAGCTATTAGGAGCAGTTTCTTTCACAGTTTCTTTTAATTTGCTGCAAAGAGCTTTCTCTCAGTCCTGTGTTTCTACTTGTGTCGAACAGTCATTGGATCAACATGGATTTATTTTATATTTGTGTTTGGAAGGAATACTGGCACAGCCATATATCTGCCAGAAGCAATGTATGAGAAGCAGTAAAGGGAACGAGGGTCTGCTGTTCATCTTGATGTCATAATCTCAGATCAATGTAGGTTCTTGGCACAGCATTCTGTGTCTCAAGCTTACAGTTCCTAGAGTATGTGTCAAACTACTAAACTGGTGAAAAAAGTGATTGAAGCTGTCATACCCGATCTAAGTGGGTCTGGTACTTCTTGCAGTGAAACCATTTCTTTTTCTGTTAATTAGCTGATACAGCAACACAGGAGGTGGCTGGGCAAGTGTTAACAGCTGGGAAACCTCAATGAAGGTACAGATATGATACATCTAAGGAGCTGGCACACATCTGGAAGTTTCCTTGTACATTGTTTCCTCATACTATTAATTGAAATGTCTACAGCATGTTGGCTGTGAACAGCTTCTACTGAGGTGTTTCTCATAGCCACAGTCATTTATTTAATGATCTGACAGACTAATATGAGAGTCAATCCAGTGGCTTTGTTCTCTGCAAGGATTTAGCAGGGAGTTAGCAGTCTTGGTGACAGCCTAAACTTGTCTTAAGTTTTCTTGCTGTTAGTGCTTTTAAAATAACATTTTGCAAAAGTTGTGGTGGTGGTGGTTTGTTGTGGTTTTTTGTTTTGTTTTGTTTTTTTTAAGACAAACCAAACTCTGTGTGTTACTGGAAGGCCTTATTACATGCTGCAGTTCTGACTTAATAGTGAGTTGCTATTAAAAGTCGATACTTAACCTCTTTTTTTCTGTTTCTAGCTAAGGTACACCTATCTATTTAGAATGTCCAGGCATGCACAGCAGCTTAGAGACCATGATATAAATCCATGTGTAGAGGTAAGATGATCAAATTGGAATTTCCATTGGTATGTTTCAGTGTTAAAGAACAGATTTTTTTTTTTTTTTTTTTTTTTTTAATTTCTAGAGCTCTTGCAATGTTGTTATGCATTAAAGTTTTTTCAAGCATCTGAGGGTGGGAAAATCTGTTGTAATAAGTGTGAAATAACAGTAATTCCTCATAAATAAGGATAATACAACTGATAGCAATCTCCAATTCTCTGTCCTTAAAACCAGAGCCCAAAATCCTGGCTAGGCAAGCTTGCTTGATTTTTAAAAGCCTTTTGTGGATTATACAAAGTATCTTTGTAAACAACTATTCTGTGGACACTATCCTTACTATTTAAGGAGTACTAATATCTGTTATCTTTAAACGAAGGCATTCCTTGGAATTACTGATTATTCTTTTTGAATAGATGTTTCTCTGATCTCTGTGGTGACATTCATTCTTCTGAGAAGCTGCCCCCTATCTTTATAGGTATCCTGGGAGTTGTTACAATTTTTAGACAGTACAGTAACTTCCCTCAGCTCTGAAGTATATTTTCCCTATTAAAGGAAACAGATGCCTCTAGAAAATGTATGGATGACAACAACTATAACAAGAATATGTGTACTGATTATTTTTTGAAGTACAAAAGCTGCAGAAAATTCTGGGTAAGCATAGTAAATTTTCTAAATTTCAGACCATGGTTTAAGTACATTACTTCTGATAGACTGTTCTCTGAACTCTTCAGAGTTAGCAGTTGCTGACTGCTACTGTTTTAACAGTAACTTAGGTGCTTAGGTAGTTCTGGTATGTGTTGCTTGAAGACTTAACAAATGTGCAGCAAAGTACTTCACTTGGTTCTCCTAAGTTTGCCCTCTTAAGACTGTGAGTCAGTTCTTTTAGTATGTGATATGTTTCCCTCTGAATCAGATATTTTAAGTAATAATTGCTATTTAAAATTGATACAAGGAAAAAACTCTGAGGTAAAATAAGTTCATCTGTTTTTCAATTTGCTCATGTCATGTTTTACCAAAGGTAAAGCTTAGGAAGAGTTAATTCTCACTTGGTGGTGTTATTTCCCTCTCTTTTGCAGTAGAAAAATACCACAAGGAACTAAGTGTAGTTAAGTTGCTCCCTGCTATTTTCTTTCCTTATGCCATAGTAGTGAAGAGTCTTTTAGCTTAGCTTTGACATAACTGTGCAAACTAAAAAAGAACTTGTGACAATTTCAGGTTAGCCTTGTGTAGTGTGATGGGAATACTGTAATTTCACTGTCTTCAGAATCAGTGAGGTAAACTATAAGATAATTAAATGTACCAGTATGTAATTGAAGATACCAACTAATTGGACTCAGAGTAGCTAACTTGATATATCCAGAATACTTCTATTAAGGAATCTTACTTAAATTGGCAGAGACTTCTGAGGAATGGGTTCTCATGGTTGTTTTCTTATTTTTCAGCATGCTGTTATGATGCAGAGGAAAAGAAATGGTATAAAACCAGAGATGCCCTCAGCAGAAGAGAGAAAGAAAATGTTGGAATCAATGGGGAAGCCCTACTGACTAGAAACTTGTATGGATTGACTGTTTCACTGTATGGATGAAGGCTTACCAGTAGCAGGTTACCCTTTTATGAACTGGACTTCATAGCTGCCATATCTTGGATTAAAATAAGCTCTTAAATTTGGAAATGTTTGAGCTTTCTTGGGTAGAACAGTTTCTTGGTTTTATTCATATTCCCTGTCGTGGGAACTTGGCCTCTCACTGGAAGACAGGGGTGTCAACACAGCTTACTTATTTAGATACTTTGGAAGCAGAAACTAACTTGCTGCAAAATCTTAAATATAAAGTTAATGGGACTCACAGAAAGTGTATGCAAAGAGGGGCTGGTGAGTGTTGCAGTGTAGCTCTAAGGACAGAGCAGGTTGAGAGACAGGTATGTGCAACGTTTCTTCTATGCAGCTATTCTGCCTAATATTCTGGATTTATCATGTGTGATTCTATGTCTTTTTTCACACAAGTGTTATTCTGTGGCCCTTGTTTAAATAAGACCGTTCTGGACAGTCTTATTTCAGAATAAAATCTGAAATCCAACAGGTTGTCATTAGTGCCAATGCACTCTCAGTGACAGCAGAAGCTTGCAATAAATCAGGTCTGCAAGCTTTGCTTATTACAAGGTTAGAGAGGGTGAAGATAGAACTGGACTCGTCGGAGCTGAACTGAATAGTACATTCTGTGGATAGTAGATACTTTGCTGGCAGGGAGACAGGGGGACTTGTAGACATGTAAACATATACTCTGAGTGACATGGCAGGTTTAACTATAGTGCATCTATCTAAGACTGGACAGCTGAAGCTCTCGGTTTGGAAATGCTTACTCATACAAGACTACAAAGCTCAGTTTGAATATGTACTCTAATCTTGTTTAAGATTGGTTCCTTAACTAAACTGAGCAACTAGTAAGTGTAAACAGGTTGCTGTCTAGTGGAAACACTTTTCTTATCTTTAGTACCTTCAGCTGTCCTGGCTTAAAAGCTTGCACCCTGTGGTAAAACAGAAAAACCACTGTCATGGGCTCGAGTTCCATGTGAAATCCTTTAGGACTTGCTGTGATCAAGTTGGCAGAACTTTGGCTGACCTCCTGGAGGATAGTGTAAAAGTGTTGTCTCTATTTAGACTGTTTTGGAAAGACTTCATGGCTTCCTGTTTCTTCATCTGTCTGGCTTGTCTTTTTCCTTTTCCATTAGAGGCCTATTCCTATAATTTATGGGATTTTTATAATGTTTCTGCCCTGTTACTTGACCTGACTGGTAACTAATGGAATTCTATTGTTATTCCTTCTCTTCCTTTTGTCTTTCCTCCTCACACACCTGCATTTTGATATGGATTGATCATACTGTGTCTGTTATTGGAATGTGTGTAGCTCTATGCCTTTTGACTATGCAGTTCTCTGAGCATAGCTGTGCAGCCTCCAAGCCATGTCACAAGTTCTACAGTCAGTTCCTGGCAAGGGAAATAGACTTTCTTCAATCAAGGTCATCAGATTCAGATTATTTATTATCAATTACTTTTGCTGCATTTAAAATGCAATCTTTGCTAACTTTTTTTTGAAACAGAGAAGAAATTTTCATTATAGTTTCAAAGGCTTTCTTGCCCACCACTTCCTTGCCATTTTCTTCCAATACCTTCCCATGTACTGGTCCTTACTTTGTTTTTTTTCCATTTGGTTCCAATTCAAGCATTTTGGATTGTTCTCATTCCAGAATTTTTTTCTAGTAACTTTTTTCTGTCTCTTATCTAGTGAAGTCCTGCAATGACTTTCTAATGCAGCTCTTGAAGGTCTTGTATTTTTCATTGTCCCTGTCCTAGAGAACTCCTTACTTGACTTAGTCAAACTTAACTATAGCACTTCCTCATTGGCCATACCTCTGTTTGATCTTCCTGCTCGTCTGCAGTTTTTAAGGAGCTGATTGTTGCCTTTTCCTTAAGGCTGTGTCTCTCTGGACTCTTCTGTTTTTGCTGCCTTGCATGTCTAAGGGCACCTTCTCTCCCACTTGGCACAGTTTTGTAATTTCACACTTCTGTATCTTTGGGCATGTTCTTTGCTTCTGTGGCTTTGGCTACAGTTGTAGTGCTTGCTGTTTTCCTGATGCCGTGTTTATACACTTTGGCCTTGCATTAAAATCTGTATGTTTTAGTTTATGCAAGAAAAACAGCATATCTGCTTGATGCAATTATGCTCATTCTTCTTTTAATAAGCTTGACTTTGTTAAATTCATTTTATTTATCCTAGACTTTATCAGGTTTTCTTTAAGTGTAGAAATGCCCTTTCTCTATGTTATTGCTGCCCTTAATTTTGTTTTGTCAGTATTTACTTGGAAAGCTTCTACTATTTTTGTTCTCTTTAAGGATGATTCAATTATCTTTAGACTTTAACAGGTACCTTGTACTGCTTTGTAAAGTGTTTGTAAAGAACTAATACTGGGCTTCAGAAAGTGAGAAACGGAGATGCATTGCCTGCTTTCAAGTATCAAACAATACAAGAATCTGGGATCACAGAACAGGATAAGGCACATGTAATGCAAAAATATTCCAATATTATTGAAAATGTATGAAAATGTATGTAATTACCTGCATGTATGGTAAACTCCCTCATGCTGCTAGTTGAGTTCAGTGAAGAACTGAGGGCAATTTAAAAAATGACCTCCTGGATTTAATCAGTCATCTCTTGTAGGGAGTGACATTTATTTGTATATTTCCATTGGATATGCCTTGCAGTTACTGTTAAAGAACACAACTTTGAAGTAGTTCTCTTCATCATGTCATAATACTTCAATAATTACTATTATATTATATATATATAATATATTACTAGTATTATTATACTAGTTAAGTCTGAGGTTTCATAATTTTCTTCCTCACTGGGGGCTGCTGTTCTTGGTCCAGATTTTTCCATTAGTTTTTATAGTGTGATTAACTGTCTATGGTTGTAAGCCAAATACAATGGTCTTTTCCTTATACCTGAGAGCTCATATTCCCCACTTCACTGAAATGCTGAGGTAAGATGTGCCCTTGTAGTATTACTGTGCAGAAATAAGCTGGGTTGGATTCTTAGTTTTGCTAAAGCACACTCGTGTGCTAATCCAGAAATCATAACACAATGGACCAATATAGTTGATTTGGAAGCAGGAAAAAGACCTATGGGTTTTGTTTTGGCTAACAGGTGTGGTTTTTTATTTTGCTTGTGGTACAAGGACCAAATCCTGGTAGTGGCAATAATGCTTCATTATTTTTTTGACAGCTGGATGGTGCTGTTGCACAACAGACTGTATGAAAACAGACTCACTCCACCCACTGCTGTGACTTTAGAGCTTTTTTAGCTTCTTCCCACAGATAGAATTTGTTCAGGAGAAAGGGAAGGTTGGTACTGTCTCTAAACAGAAGAAGAGTCTAAATAGTACTGGAAAATAGAACTTTCTGAGCAGCCTGAGAAGCTTTGGAATATTGTCCTTTGGAGTATTTTTTAGTGTGGTCCTTCAGTCACAGCAGTGCACTGTGCAGCAGCTACAGGCTCTGTGCCAGGCCCAGGTGGATGTCCAGATTCCCATCTGTACCATCTTGCCTTTCCCATTCCCCTGCAGCACGAGGCATTTTGATGTCTGGCTCTGGAAGTTTGCTGCTGCCACAACTGGGATTACTTCATTGGTGGTGTCTGGAAACTTACTGAGGGTGTACTTGATCGCCTGGTACAGCTCAATGATAAAGCTGTTAAACAGAAGTGGCCCCACCACTGAGCCCTGGGGAACACAACTTGAGATAGGCCACCAGCTGGGTTTAATTCATTCACCACAATTCTTTGGGCCTGCCCAGCCAACCAGTTTTTTATCCAGTGAAGCATATGCATAGCCAACCCATGGGCAGCCAGGACAACGCTGTGGGAAACTGTGTCAAAGACTTTCTAAGATGTAGGTATACAGCATCTGCAGCCTTTCCCTCATCTGTTCAGTGGGTCGTCTTGTCATGGAAGGTGTATGAGGTTAGTAAGGCAGGACCTGCCTTTCATAAACCCAGGACCTGACCTGATCACCTGGTTGTCCTGTATGTGTCATGTGATGACACTCAAGATCTCTGTAACTTTCACCAGCACTGAGGTCAGACTCACAGGCCTGTGGTTGTTTGGCTCCTTCTTTTAGCCTGTCTTGTAGATGGGTGTCACATTTGCTACCCTCCAGTCCTTCCCAGTTAGCCAGTACTGCTGATAGGTGATAGAAAGTTAATTGGTGAATTCTGTGAGCTCCCTCAGGATCCTTGGCTGTATCACATCCTGCCCTATAGACCTGTGTGTGTGTTGACCATTTCCCCTTGGATTTTGGGGGTTTCAGACTGCTCCATATCACTGTATTCCAGCTCAGAGGACTAGGTACCCAGCAAACAACTGGTCCTGCTACTGAAGACTGAGACAAAGAAGGCATTAAGTACCCCAGTCTTTTCCTCAGCCTTTGTCATGTTTCCCCCTACATCCTATAAAGGACTGAGATTCTCCTTAGCCCTCCTTTTGTTGCTAATGTATTTCAAATCACAGAATCATCAGGGTTGGAAAGAGCCGTCAAGATCATGCATTTAAAGAAACATTTTTATTACATTTTATGGCAGTAGCCAGATTGGGGTCCAGTTAGGCATTGGCTCTTCTAATTTTTTTCCTGCGTAGCCTAACATCTTTCTAGTCATCCTGAGTGGCCTGCCCTTCTTCCAAAGGCCATAAATTCTTCTTTTTCTCCTGAGTTCCAGCTAGAGAACTTTACCCACCCTATTTTTATTTTCTACCAGCTTGTCTTCAGGCATGTGGAGACAGCTTGCTCCCACATTTTTAAGACTTCCTTCTTGAGGAATGAATGCCCAGCCTTTGTGGACTCCTGTACCCTTCAAGACTATCTCCCAAGGGACCGTGTCAACCAGTGGCCTTAATAGGCCAGATCTGCTCTCTGGAAGTCAAAGGTAGCAGTTCTGCTCACCTCTCCTCCTTAATTCTTGGCAAATTGAAAACTCGTATAATTTTGTGATTGCTATAACCACTACAGCCCAAATGCATCACATCACCCACAAGTTCTCTGTTCACAAGCAATAGGTCCAGCAGAGCACCTCCCCTTTGCAACTTGCCTCTCTCTCCCTTCAGCATCCCTGTCAATAAACACAACCTCTTGTCTTCCTGGCATGTAGGCTGTATTCTGCCCTGTGGACATCATTCTCCCATTATTTTTCTGATATTTTCCCTCAGGTAAAATACTGTTTCATCTCTGGGCTTCTGTATTATCTTCTTGTTTTTATCAGTTACACTGCTTAGCACCTTGCCTTGTGACTCTGTGATCACAAGCCATCCCTGAAGGTTGTAAGTTCATCCTGGAGTTTTCATTCTACAGCTTGGTCCTTGTTTATTGCCTTTGGCAATTTCCAGTCATTTCCTTCACAAGCTAAATTCCATAAGCTCAGTCTGAAGTATCTTCCCTGCTTATATATGCATTATACAACTGATGTTTTTTCCCCCATAAGTGTCTTTTTTTTTTTCCTAAATGATACTAACTTTTCCTTAACCCCCAAAATGCTCTTTTGTAGCTAGTTCCCTCCTATTTCTCTTCCAGGTTGTTGGTTTTTTTCTGGATCACATCAGTGGCTGCAAGCTATGAGCCACTTCTTTAAGCTGCTATGTAAAAAAAAAGTTTTTCTTAATGCTAAACTCTTGTTTCACCTGTAAGACATTTTTACCCTTTAACAGTAAATATTACCACAGATACCACCTTCCAGTTTAGCTTTTTCTTCTCTTCTAGCAAAGAGATTTGTGGTATCTACCATCCTCAATGGAAGAGGAATGGATATATTTTTGACTACTTGTTCTTTATCTCTAACCACTCAGTATTCTATATTTATCCTTTCTCCAATATACTTTGTTGACAGTTTATTTTCTTAAAAGGTTTTTAATTCAGCTGTTGTTCTTCGAAAGGTGCTAGTAGAATCCTGTACTTCTGCACCTTATCTGTGCCATGTTTGTTTTGTATTGGGTTTTTTTAACACTTTCATGTGACTGTTCTCTGATACAAAATCTGTCTCTTGTGCCAAGAAATATTAATATAATCTGTTGCCCTGTAAAATAAGAATAATCACCCTCAGTCATTACAAAACACCATTTCATGTGTGCCACAGAGCAGTAGATTTAAAAGAGAAAGTAAAAAATCAACAGAACTGTTTTTTAGAAAAGCAGACCTCTTTTCCTATTTATTATTACTGGGAGGGATGAACATAAAAGATTTTTTTTCACTGCTTTGTAGTGAAAGCAATTGTATACAAATGCTGGATGATGTTAAAAATAGCTGCAAAGCATACAGTTTGAGAACTCTATTGGTGAAGGGTCAGATTATTGCTCTGTATGCATTACAATAACATTAAATCAGGTTCAGTCTAAAATCAGTTGTCTGTGTATAGCTAATACTGTGCTGCATTGTATGAGTGGGTTAAGAAATGCACTTAGAATTCAGAGTTGTTCCAAAATGGAAAACAATTATAAGATTAAGATGTATAATGACAAAGAGAAATTCTGCTTAACACAGGAAAGTACTCACTGAATATACTAAAAGCAGTTCACAGCTGGAAGACATAATTGGATGAACAGCAGAAATAAGGGGCATCAGCTCAAGCTTGCAAACACTCCTAAGCCTGTGAAGTAGCATTTTTTCATTGAGGAAAAAAGATTGCAGTTCTTTGGTCAAAAAAGATTTTGCAATGCATTCACAGAAGTAGCCAATTGATACTAGAATATTCACCCATGTGAATGTCATTTTTTTCTTTCCTTAAAATGTGTGGTACCTGAGTACCTCTTGGCTCTAGACTTGTGTGCAGGTGTTAAAGTGATCAGCGGTGGCATGTGAAAAGTAGGGTGATGGGAATTTACTACCATTTTCTCCCAATTTTTGAGAGATTCAAACGCGGGGTGTGCACCATCAGCACTGGGGAGTGATTGTGAAGTCTGCCAGCGTGTGGGTAAGCAGAAGGAAATTTGGGTTTCTATGGAGTAGTACTTGAGGGTCACATTTTCAGCAATTCCCTTCAGCAACTGCTATTCCACATCCCTTGTTCCTGCCCTCCAGCTGGTGCATCTTTGTGACCCCCACAGTCCATACTGGTGCAGTGCATCCATCTGGAAAACAGCAAAGGGAAAATGGGGAGAAAGGGAGGAAGCAGCTCAGCTGGATCCCCAGGCCCCTCAGAGGGCAGCTGCAGCCCCTGGGCTGGAAGGGACAGTGTAGGCTGTCTGAGTGAGCAGGAAAAGACAGGCAGCAAATGCTGAAACCACAGCTGCTGTCCCAGGCCAAGCAAGGCTTTCTGTGCTTAAAAAAAGGAGCTCAGGTATTCATAGCTGTGAGTACACGAGGGCTGTGAGTGTCAGGGTGGTGGGCAGATGAGAGCAGATAAAAGAGGAGGAGCTGTGCTTTCCCAGCATCTCCAGGGGAGCAGTTTAAATTGTCACCTCGACAGTGTGCCCATCTTCTTAGTCCTGGGTGTGATCCCATTGCACTGGAGGTAGCAAGCACACGTGAATGAGGAGTCGAAAAGCACTCGGATGGCTCACGGGTAGCTTTTTACCTCCCTGTGTGTTCAAAGCAGTTTTCAGGTTTCTGCCCTTTAAATTTTAATGTTCAGGACCCTGAGAATCAATTACGTTAATAAATACTTTCACACCTCAGCTGTGGTTTTAGGGTTGCTGTGGGACAAGGAGAGTTCACAAAACGCTTTGGTTTTCTGCAGTGTAGAAAAGTTGCCAGGCAGGAGCTGGCAGAGTGCATCAGTATCTCTCTGGGTCTCCTCCTGTTGGCAGCTGCAGGGGATGGGCCTCTGGGAAAAGCTGCTGTAGGGATGGGTGTTTGCAAACAGCCACGCTCCTTGTCTCAGGGGAATCAATCTCCTGCTCGCTTTGACCCAAAGGCACCCGGATCTACCCGGTTCTGTGCTGGTGTGGAGATGGAGGTGGGTTATTCTTGAGTGAGAGAGCGAGGTCATTTGTCGCTGATCGCTTTTACTAATTGGTCCCTCTAGAGTAGCAAGAAGCTGACAGTGTTTCTAAGCTCAGAGCAATTTGCGAATTTCAGACGTTAATGACTTCATCCCTGGTTCTGTGTTTTCTCTTCTGGAAGGGAGGAATGCTTGTGATGAGCTGCATCTGACACCGGAGTTTCACAGCCGCCTTGGCACAAGCCTGTCAGAGGACGCTGGGCGTGTGGCCTCGCAAGAACGTTCTCAGCAGCTTGTAGGTAAGCAGCTCGGCTTCATCTTCAGGCCGCTTTCCGTCGTGCGAGGTGGAGCCAAAGCAAGTGCTGTGCCGAGACTCTTGTTTTTCCTGGTGGGGTAGAGTTTGGCGCTTCAGCAGGGCTGTGGTTGGGGCGGTGCTTTGGCAGGAGCGGAGCCGGTGGCGCTGGGAGGTTTCCCGCCGGGAGAGGGCAGCTCCGCCGGGATGGCGGCAGCAGCGCTTAGGGCAGAGCTGCTCCTCCGGCGGGTCTGTGAGGGAAGGAAGGATCGATTGGTGACACACAAGGCAGCCCCGGAACTCCCAAAGATGCCAGCTGGAAACACGAGCCAAAGAAAGGTGAGGTGTTTCCTATGCCCGGTTCCCTGCTTTCCATTTCATCAGCGAGAGCAACCCGAGGGGGGGCTGGACTAGGAACGGCCGCACTTCCAAGGAAGAGTCCTTCGGCTCTGCTTCCAGCCTCAGGGCAGCCCTTCCCTGTGTTACATTCCCGTGCGTAAACCCTTTTGTGGGTAGGGAATACTTTGGCTTGTGCAGACCTCTTCTTTCAGAAGCCCACAGTCGATAGAGATTTCAAGTCTTCCGGACAGTCAGTCATCCCTCTGTATCCCCAAAGACTGAGAACCACAGAAATTGGCTGCTTTATATCGCTAAGTGTGACTTCTAAGAAAGATGTTTGCACCATGAGGTTGGGTTTTTGGGTTTTGGGTTTTTTTCTGAAATTGTCTCTGTGCTTTCTCTACATAAAGATGTGTGTGGCATTTGGGATATGCTGTGATTCACAGTGAGTCTTGGATGAGACATTACAGATCCTGTGCTTTGGATTGTGTCCGACACAGGCAGCTCACAGATAATGTTGGCTCCCACAGTATTTATCCAAATGACCTTAAAATTACTCAGTCAAAGAAATAAAATAGTATAGCCCTGTCCCTCCCTCAGACACCTGAATGGATGTGTAAAGGTCAGATTTCTTTAAGAGCTATGGGAAGAAGATTGGATTATGTTCCCCTTATTTACATTACTGCAGCTATTCCACATGTCCTGCTGTTGCTGGGCAGGTAGCACTCTCAGAGCTGGAAACACAGCTTACTAGACTGCTAGGATGACAATTTCACACCGTATCAAGGCAGGACCTAAGCAGAGCTGATTTTTAGAGTAAGGCACCCACAAGTCCTTTGTTTCACTGCCCCTGGTCCTGCTTTAACCTATTGCTTCTGCCTTCATGGCCCAGCACATGCTGACTTTTCTGTTTTGTCAGGAGGGCTTAAGAAGTGTTCATCACGCAATTTCCCTTGGGGAAACTGAGCTGATTTGGGATCCTGGAGCCTAGTTTTAGTCCAGTTTCCTTGTCTGGAGGCAAACCCAATGTTTGCCTTTCCTTTGAGAAGACAACTGTGTCCACTTTGTTTACTCCCATCCCTGTCATGGAAGTGCATGGGATCCTCCTTCTCCATGAAATGTAGCGATCAGAGTGATTTTTGAGACATATTTTGACTGGAGCCAAGTGTTCTAAAGCATTACACAGCCTGTGAATTTGTTTTCCCTGCAGTGTGAGTTAATCACTAATCGACTGTGTACTTTCATCTTGCAAGTTTTGGTGTTTAAATTTTTGGTTACTGCAGCTGGAAAGTAACTAAATATTACTGATTTATTTTTTCTTTTTAAGTTGATATATGAGATCAGTAAACAAAACTTTGTAAGGTGAGTTAAATTATAGGGCTGAACTATCTGCCAGCTCACTATCATCAAATGGGGAGACTGCTCTCTGTACCCCAGCCCCTTTCCTAGGAACAGTCTCATCTTTAACCTTCCACCAGTTCTGACACTTGCTGGTCTGACACTGAGCAGATCAAAAGAGCTAACCCAGGGGGCTGAAGGGAACAGCTTCTGTGGGGTTAGTGACTGATCTTCTGTAATGTCACACTTCAGCACAGCAGTGCAGTATGCAAGCAGTGGGACATGTGAGCTGCAGGCACCACCCAGCATCTGCTGACAGATAACCAGTTGTGAGTGCTGTCCTGCTGTTCATTTAGGAACATTTAGGCCAGGAGACCTCCCGTGTAAGGCTGGGTTGCCACTTGGACCAAAGGGATGAGTCAAGACTGCAACAGCTCATATCCTCTGTGACTCACCAGAGAGACCCTGAACACCACAAGAATCCAATTGCATGTCAGTGGGTTCAGTTCCAATTTTCCCAATTAATTGTTTGACTCCTTAACACACAAAGTCTGCAGAAAAGGCCTAACACACCAATCTTGGGAGCCTTGCTTCCTGTTTTCTGCAGCTGAATCCAGAGCAACAGTTTGTGTAATGATGATGAACTGTTAAATGAAATTAAGTCCTTTTCCCAAAGGAGTTTGTAGTAAAAATGGTAAACAGTCTTTTGCAAATAATGCTGCAGGCCTGTGGGCTGTCTCTCCCAGATGGCATGAATTAGTGGAGGAAGGTTTGTTGTACTTCCTCCTCCCCAGCCATCCACCCCTCCCCAAATTCTGGATGTGCTAGCCTGGGACAGGGCTGACTCAGCTGCTGGTGAATCACCTGCTGAAGTGCTAAAAGTGATGGCTTGGCTCCATTTCCTCAAGTGAGCTGTCACAGCACATGAGCAAGAAAATCGTCTGCTGTGGCTGGGAATATCCTCCTGCAGGCACAGATAGATTCACTGCCATTAGAGGTGGCTGCATGGATTTAACTGTGACTTGAACAATCTGCATTGAGCTCTTGCTCAATAAAAGCTTCCTACTGCAGCTGCTGGTTCATGATAGGGCTTTTCACAGGCATTGCTGTCGCTCTTTCTTTAGCACAAAAGCAATCGTGGAACAGCTCATGCACAACAAAACTGGAGAAATAGCTGCCAGGGATGTCACAATATTTTCCTGTTGGCAACATGGAAAGTAATGGAATATTGTTCCTGAAAAGAGATGAGATCTAGAAAAGCCTTCTGGAACTTTTTTCTTTCCAGTTACTGGTTTGTGGATTGGTGATGGTGGAGAAAGACAGGAGAAAAACTGAAAACCACATGGAAACCTTTGCCAGGCTCTACGTTGCCATGGGACTGCACATCTCCAACAAGCTGCTAGGGAGAAAGCATGGAGAAATTTCATGACCCACAAGGTGTCTGTGACATCTCACACTCTGTCACATCCCACAAAGTGAGCACAGCTCCCCAGATGTGGGGGCCAAATGTCCCCCAGAGCAGGAACAGGTAGAGTTCCCCAGAGGGGGAGTCAACCCATGGAGTTTCAGATTGGACCCCATTGCTTTCTCAGCTCCAGAGAGGAGCCTCAGTGCAGCTGAGCCCAATCCTCCTCCTCTAATTTCTCTCTTTCAACAACCTGCGTGGCAAGATTAAGTTTAGGAATTCTCTGCGCAGTACTCTAGGTGTAAGATTATTACCCAGGAGGTTTGTATAAAAACAAACTTTACTTAAAAGTGAGTAAGATTATAAGGCATGTCAGATGGCAACTAGCAGAATTAGAAATGATGGTACTTTCAAAGGAATGGATTACAATTTTGCAAAATTTAAGGAACTTGTCAAAACAACAGGTTACAGCTAACATAACTTAAGAAAGCAGTGAGTAGTAAAACATATCAAAGTTAGAAATTGTTACCCTCATATGTCAAGATAAGGTTAGAAATGCACAGAGATAAAGAAGTAATAGGAAAGATATCACCACCCTCGGATCCACCCATGATCTTGGTAGGAAGTTGTGGTTCTTTGATGGTGGGTGTGCATCCAGCATTTCAAGTGTGCCTCTTTTATGTTGCCTGACCCTACCTTTTCAGGCGGGGGGCTTTGGCATATCTTGCAAAGCCAGAGGTTCACTTGTGCCTCTCCAGATGGGCTGATAAAGCAATAACCCTTATTTCTGCACATGTGCCCTCTTCCGTGGCTTTACAGGGGGCATACAGAAGATGGCACTCTGCTTCTGCAGGGTACAGCTTCCCTACCCCTTATCAAATAAGGACAGTGTCCTGCCAGTCAGGGTGGCCATCAAACAGAGATCCCCTTGCAGGGACAGTGTGCAGCTGATGGGGATAGCCACTAAAGGAGGGGCTGCCCTTGCAAGAATAGGACCCCATTTATGAGAGTGGTCACTGAAATGAGGGTCTCTCCCTGAGAGGAGACAGTCCAGCTGGCTCATGCATGAGATCTCCACCCGAGTGCAATGTCCATTTTGTCAGGGTGGTTGTTTTGAGACCAGGATTGTTCTAGGGATTCTACCAGAACCTGCTGGCACTGTGTGCTGAGTCTCCCTGTCCTTTACAGAGAGAAGCTGTTTGGGAGGTATACAAGAGCACTGGTTCACCACCATAACTTTTAGCTACTGTGACCAGTCGGCCTGTTTGCCTTTCCTGTTAGTGCTGGTCCCTTCTTCCCCTTAAGAGCCAAAGGCAAGTAGGGTGTAAGCCAGCTGCCTCTTCTCAGCGACAGTGACACCGACTGACAAGCAGACAGACATGGGGAGAAGGTCATCTCCAAGTCTGTGTTGTGAATCTTGGCAAGAACCAGCATGGATTTTGTTCTCCAGCTGCTGTGGTATGAAGCCATAGTACCTCATGGGACCAGCAACTTTTCCTGGAGTGGCTGAAGCTCAAAGAAAACGTAGGCACTGCTACTTACTCTGGCTGCCCACCATCAAGAGGATAGAACTTAGTAAGTGCAAAGGAGAAACCTAAGCTTTATCTACAACGGCAATTATTTTGCTGGATGTTCTTTAGTGTCTTAATTTTATGGCTGAATATATTTTGGGGGATTGGCTCCATCCTCAGAAAAAGCAGAACTTTGTGAAGAGCCATGGCCCCTGGCCAGCTGGGTGGCCATAACACTCTTTCCCAACAGATAATTCCTATTGCCTTTGTCAGGATCTCCTGAGCCAAAATCCTGGTTGCACAAAGATGGTTAAATTCTCACACAGGTAGGTTGAAGAAAGCTGTGCCAAAAATGGTTATTCTAAGTTAGGTACCTCTGTAGCAAAATTCATCACCCAGGAAGAGCAAGCTGAATGCACAAGTGTACTTCTGTAAATTCTTATTTTGGGGCAAATCTACCACATGCAGAATGCAGATGTCCAAATATCTGCAGAAAAAACAAATGGAGGAGTACACATGCACCTGCAAGTGGCACATGACACTGTGTGTTCCAATACCATTCCAACCTCTGATTAAAGCCACTCAGGAGATGTGTGGCTGGTTGCATGACAGCACACAGAAATATTAGAGCCAAACAAGCTGTATCAGTGTTGTACTGACTATGATTTGCTTTTTTATGTCTTTCTGTATCAATTAATTTT
The DNA here is from genome assembly GCA_023637945.1 of Phaethornis superciliosus. Classification (NCBI taxonomy): domain Eukaryota; kingdom Metazoa; phylum Chordata; class Aves; order Apodiformes; family Trochilidae; genus Phaethornis; species Phaethornis superciliosus. Next base: position 38,536,176 of record JAJQWJ010000002.1, on the reverse strand, counting down.
CAAACTACCAGTCATTCTAGCGTAGGAAGTCTCCGGCCTAGTGAGGCTAATTATTTACCACTATTAACTTTATTCTAAATTTAATCTAAATGTATGAATAGATAAGTTTACAGGTATCATTTTTTTCTCACAAGATAATTGCTTATTTTAAGAGGGCTCTTATTTCTTAAGGGATTATTCTCCATTTGAAGTCAGTCCATTTTGTTAGTCTTCTATAAAAAGCTTTAAGATAACAGCAGTCAGTTTAATGCACTCCTTTTTCTGTGCAGACAAAATACTACAGTTCTTAATATTTTCCGTCCAAGTCTCCTTACAGTCCGACTTGGGAGTGGTAGAAGGATGAAAGCCAAGGAATTTCCAGAAATCTTGAAGTGCTAGTAAGTCATTACTGACTCAGTGCCATGAATATTTGCTTAATGAAAGCTAGATGCAGGCCCATTCTGCCCCTGATCATCAGATATTATTAATTCATCCCAACAAAAGAGAGATGCTTGTTCACTAACACAGTGGGGAAAAAAGAAGAAAGGTAATTAATTTCCCAGTTTGGAACAAATGCAATCTTTTAGCACTCTGTGGTATCAAATAGTCTCTGCAAGAGTCTATTTTAGCTCTTGACTTTCCTAAGCCCCTTCCTCACCTCAGTTCATCCTTCAGTTAGTTTATATCTGGTTTATAGTTTAAAAACTGAGGTCTGTTTGTGCAAATATGTTCTTTTAAAATATTTGTAGGTGTATAAATTCTGGAGACCAGTCCTGTGGCAGAGTGCCTTCCAAAACTGATTTCATGGTTACGTGGCTGTGAAGCCCTAACGGATGCAGAACTCCTTAGTCATCACTGAACCTCCAGATCAGGTGCTTCAAAAGAGCTCACAGAATTCATATTTGATTTATAAAGGTATAATCTGTTATTCTATTGTGTCTGCTTCATAATCTTCAGCCAAGGAGATTTCTTCACTATGTTTACTAAGATGAACACGTACGGTGTTGTCACCAACAAGGGGTATTATTTACTGTCACCAACTTTCTGCTAGTTCCCACATGATGGCTGCAGATTAGAGACACCAAACTGGAATCATGAAGTGCAAGATCTCTGTGCAAGATCTGTACTTTCAGTGCTCCATTTTGGATATTAAAAGGACACTACTGAGAAGAACAAGAACAACAACAAACCAGTCTATAACTGCTGGAGAACATGGATGGGTGTTTATGGTAGATCTTTGTGGTTCTGTCTGCTGTAATACAGTAAGACAAAAAGCATATGTATACCAGAGAACACAAGGCAGGCCTCTGCAGGAAATAATGCAACAGCTTTTCTTTGGATGTGGAAAATCCATTCTTTCTGTGTCACGTTCCAAAAAAAATAAAACCAAAACAAAACAAAGGCAAAAAGGCTACCCTTGTGGATGGGTGAATAAAAATAAACAGATGTGAACATGCCAGTGTCTCCTTAGTGTGTGTTCTCAGCAGTCAGCATGTAACTCCATAAATGCCTGCTATTTTTAAAGAGATTATTTAATCCAAGAAGGACAACATTGTACAGGCAAGTCACTACATGGCCTCAGATATAAAGCTCGAGCTGCTATGGCACACAAAATTGCAAAAACTTGTTAAAAAGCCTTTGAAAAGGGGGTGGATTTGGAATCTGCCTTGTCTGCCTCAGGAATGGGGCATGGTGCTCCTTCACTCACAACAGCTCTGATCTACCTCCTTTTGCCTCTATGGGTAGAGTCCAAACCGAATTTAAAACGCAATAGATGTATAATTGGAGTACATATGTATACATGTATACACGTGCAGACACACCCCCCTCCCTCCTGTCCTATATCCTGCTTTCCCAACCCTCTCCTTATCCTCTTCACACTACGTTTGAACCTTTAAGGCACAATGCTTACCTCTCCCTTTTTAGCTCAAGCAGTGGAAACAGATCACCAATGCTGTGGATCAAAAGGATGTCTTGTGGCACTTCCCATAAGACAGAGACTAATTACCAACTAATTACTCATCCCCAGTATCCCCAGTATTACCATGTTGTCTTTTCTTGCATCCCTCTACGTGTTTAGTGGACTCTTGCTTGAACAAGCGAATGAAATGTGCTCACTGCTTCTTCATTCATCCTCCAGCTGCCTTCTCTGGGGTGGTTTTCTGCTTTGGAAACTCTCTCCCATCAAGCCTCCACACCTGCCTCTCTTAAAATCTAGGAAGAAGCGGGCAATGGGGCATTATTCCTTGAATTTAAAATGATTCTTTAGGTGCTGTCTCCACTTAGAAGAGCATTTAGAAAGCTGGCCCATTTTAGATGGTCGGAGTTGCAATCACAAAAATCAAAGCAAAGCTACTTTGTTTTTTTAGTTATCTGAATGCTAAAGAGCAATCAATAGCTTTTAAAATGTCAAAACAAATATTACTGCAGATAAAATTACCTGTAGCTAAAAGCATGAGTGAAGGCAGTCAGCCATTTCATTGGCAATGTAAAAAAAAACCCCTAAAAAAATGGCTTTACGGCCGTCTTCCAAGTCCTTGGCCTAGAAGCAAAGTTGGAAAGTGTTTTCTGCCTATTCTTGCATGTGGGGATACTTTCTACAAGCAAGCTGTACCTGCTTCAAGTATTTGATAGTTCTTCTTTGGTGAAATTAACTTGGCATTAATTTTTTAGAGAGTTCTAATACAGAGGTTTTCAACTTTATACTTTGTCAGCTTATTCCCATCCTCTGTTGCAGACTGACTCATTAGCAGATCATAGAAATTATGTATTTCCTAAAGGAAATGCTTCAAACAAGCACTTCACCTGGCTATTCTGGTGAGATTTCTTTCTAGATACACATACAGATGTCAGTACTTGAAACCGACAGCTCTGTGTAAATTGTTACAATTGCTTCCCAAAACACACATATGTTATCTTGCAATAACTGCAGCATGAATCAAATCAGTTTGGGAATTTAATTAACTGAACATTATGCATAGCACATGTGTGCTTCACAGTCAATTATCACTCCAGAAATGTACACACCAATAAGTAATGAAAAGTGTACTCTCTGAAATGAATATAGAGAAGATTCTCTGAGTTAGCCTGCTGCCAAGCATTCCCAGTTAGACAATGATCACTGATCACTTACATGCACTAGAGATTCCTCAGCCAACACACCTCACCCTGAGTTAATCTCTGAGCCAGCTGCTTTTATGATGGTGAACTTCGTAGAGGTGATGTAAGTTCCTCCCTAGTGGAACTGCACCACCCCTTGGGTTTCATAGCCCAGATTATGCCACCTTCACAGGATGAAATTTATGATGCCAACAGACAACACTTATTTCACAAGAACACCTTCATGAAAGCAATGGTTGTGTACTCCTACCAGGACAGCTGGCTAGCAAAGCTGCACAGGTAACCCTCTACAGAACTTGGTCTCTAAAGGTCACACCTACTCTTTTACAGATGCAAACATACTGGACTGAATTCAGTGAAAGCCTAGAAAGACAATCAAGATACTGGAGAACCTGCTGTACAAGAAGTTGAGAGTGCTGGGACTGCTCAGTCTGAGGGTGCCAACAGACAACACTTGTTTGACAAGAACCCCTTTTTCTGCTGTTGGCTGTGTCTGCTGACAGTGTTCTGCTGCACATTGCTGCTGCTCGTGTTCTGGTTCTGTTGATTCTTCTTTCTGTGCCACAGCCTGGGACACTTCCTCTGGACCTCAAGACATGGAGAGGAGGAAGTGTCAGACCATGCTGGATGCTGTCTTTGCGTCCTGCCTCTCCCAAGTGTTTTCTGTAGTTCTCTCCTGAGCAGGGAGTCTGGAACAGAGTCCCAGTACATGTCTTGCAGAAACATGTTTCCTTAGAGGGACATAGTTACATACCGCCTTCACCGAGAGTGACATCTGTCAACACAGCTGTACCAATAATCAAGGTTTGTTTTGATCAAGCAGTAACTACCTGGCAAACCCAACGCCACAAGGTGTCTATATGCCTTTGCGTATAGCCAACGCCTTTGTCACACCCTTTTCTTACACATCCCTGTCCTGATCTTGAGGTCACTCCTGTTTCTAGTGTGACCATTGCTGAGGGCAAGGGAAGAAGGTGTGAAGGTATTTTTTCACCTCAACTCAAAAAAAAGCTATGTTCTAGAAACAACTTCTAGAAAAGTTGTTTCTAGAAAAGAAAACAACTAGAAAAAAGCTATGTTCTCTGTGCTTTGAAGCATTAGAGAAGAGTAGGATTTCTGCTACCACAAGAATATGTACTCACATGGAAAAGAAGCATACAGGCAACAAAACACATTTTGGACATTCTTTGTGTCACTGTATCAGTGATTGTCAAGCTAATGCAGCCATCTCAGCCAAATATGGGACCCAGATTATAGTCTATTTAATTTTTAGCAATGGTCATGAAACCAAGAATTCCTTTGTGGCAGCTGCCTGATACACTTCAGAAAGCAGTTCCATGCTTTTGTCAGAGATGATGCTGTCACAACTGAGATGCTCTTCCATTTCATTTTCTATCCTCTTCTTTGGTTGTCACAGCCTGGAGTGACAGCAACTCCTTCAGCAAGGAGTTTTCTTGCTGAGAGCAGATGGAAAGAGTCCTTGGCATCAGGAAAGTCATCAATCGAGATCATTGATATGCTGGAAATAAGCCATGTTTTATCTCGAGAAGACCGTATGTCACTTGGAGACCCAAATCGTTACCCCATACAATTTCCTAAGCACAGGAGAAGGATTGGTGATGCTTGACCTCCAAGATACAAGTCTACACAGCTGTTATGCCATCTGAATTAAAGATGTCTTAAAATATTGCACTTGGAAGATACAAAGACTTCTACTACAAAGCGCCAGCCATAGTATTAGCTTTTAAAATAAATTAAACAAAAAGTAGGTTTGCAGCACACTTTACACCCTCACCCCCCACCTCACAGTCACCTCTAAGTCCCAAGATCACCACATCCAAAAATTTATACATGTCATTGGCTTTGCACCAACACAGCTCATATTGTCATTTCACAAAAGTCCCATTGGTATAAACCATTGTTTCAGGCAGTTCTTGAATTTCACAGTTTACCAGGTGTCACGGTTTAACACTGGGCTGGAAATTCACCAAATGACAGATGCTCTCTGTTAATCCCCCTCCCATCCCTGATAAAGAAAGGAGAGAGAATAAGGGAGAGAGACTTATGGGTTGGAAACTAAACTGCACAGCTTTAATGAAACAGTAATGGTAAAAAGAAAAAATATTAATTATATACAAATATACAGGAAAATAATACCAAGTTCCTTCCCCTTTCCCCCAGTAACTCTCACATCACCACCGAGGCTGCAGGGCAGCCCTGGGAAAGTCCAGGCTGGAATCCTGGGGTCAGGAGCAGTTGGGAGCTGGAGGCAGGAACACACAGATTCAGGCTGGCACGGATCAGGACCACAGGCAGAGGAATGGATGGAATCCTCCCAGGATGCTGAAGCAAATAGGGACAGGAAGAAAGGTGAAGGCAAAAGGCTGAAGGAATGGGAAGGAGGTTTGGCCTTCATGATCCCTCAAATTTATACCGAGTATGATGCATATGGGATAGATTACTCTGGTCAATTTGGTCACTTACCTTGTCTGCTCCTCCCTGAAGGAGGGTTTGCAGGTGTGACCTCTTTACTCCTTTTCTCCTTCCGAAGCACTCAGCTTCCTCAGAGCTAAGCAGTGGCCTGGGTTCTGCATAACATTCTCTAGCTGTAACTATAAACATTGAGCTTTATCAGTCCTAGAAGCAGAGACTGAGTGAGAAACTTGCTCTTAATTTCAGCAGGTACAGCTACTTACAAGAGACTTAGCCGAAAGCAAAATTACAAGACAGAAAATTAGTTCTATCCTGGACCAACTGGGACACCAGGTCATGTTACTGGCACCATTAGCACAGCTTCTCCTCCTGGTGCAGTGAATGGCAGAAGTCAAGTGTCCTAGAGGCTCTCCTGGCTCTCTGCCAAATAGATATGGCTTCTTCTCCCCACGGAGTTGCTAATTATTAGTTTGTGAGGAAGGATCACATTTAAGGCATTCTGACAGAACCACAGGAAATGGAGTGCTGCGAACATATCAGGCAAACCGAGTGTGTAGGGTGTGAAGGATGTGCAGGGAGGGAGCAGTGAGGGTACTGCAGCTCAGCCACAGAACAATGGTACCCTCCCTGCAGAAACCCATGACATCCCTCAGTTCTCCTAGAAAAATGCTACTCTGCAGATGTATGGCCATAGGCTGTTACCTGCTCAGCCACCATTACCGGATGGTAACAGTGAGCCCACCTGTGTGATGTGTGCCCAGATGGGGGAAATATCTCTGCACAGTGATGGAGCTCTGGGAGGAGGTGGGTAGGTTAAGAAGCATCAGGGATTTTGTGACAACTGGAGCCACAACCTGCACTCCCTGAATCAAGTCCGACAGGCTGATGGGTCATGACACAGAGAAGTCCCTCTCCTCTCCTTGCCTGGATGAACATGGTGATTTACAGAAGAGGGGTAAATGGCAGCAAAGTTCCTGGCTGGTGCAGCAAGCACGGCAGGCATGTCTGTCTCTCCAGCAACTGCCACACCTTTCCAGTTAATCTTGTATAACAGGTACAATGCTTTGCAGGGGGAACTGAATGCAGATAAAGGCAATGGTTAACCTAATTTGGAGTTGTTATCAAGACTGAATCAGACTACACCCATTAAAACCACTCCATTAAAAAAAAAAAAGGTAAGTCATTGTCATAGATGACTCAATTCCAAAGGCAACAGAAGGCCTAGTGTTCAGGCCAGACCCACTTCAAAGAAAAGTCTGCTGCCCCCCTGGGCCCTGGGTTAAAGATATTTGGAGGAAAGTCCCTTCCTCAGTAAAGCCTCAGTAAAAATGGATTATTACTCACTGTTAATCTTTCATGTAGACAGCTATGAAGTTGTAACTAGAAATCCAAAGGCAATGAAGAGAGACTGCAGCACCTTAGGATGACAGGTTAAGGGATCAGGAGCACAAATGGTGGTCTCCTCTATCCCTTCAGTTGCAGGGAATGATGAAGTAAACAGAAAGAGCCAGAAGATCAACACCTGGCTCCAGGACTGTGGTACCCACAGAATTGTCATGGTTGGATTAGACCTCTAAGATCACAGCATCCAACTGGCAGCACCCTTCTCTCCCCCCTCAATAAAATAAGATATATACATGTATATATAAATCAACATGCTCACTACAATATGTCTTGAAGTGCCTCATCTACACAGTTTTTAATACTTCTAGGGATGGTGACTCCAGCACCTCCCTGGACAACTCGTTCAGTGCTTGACTACTCTCTCAGTAAAGAAGTTTTCCTAATGTCTAAGTCTGAACCTCCTCCGGTGCTACTTCAGGACATTTCCTCTAGTCCTATCGTTATTTACTTGAGAGAAGAGGCCAGCACCCACCTCCCCACAACCTCCTCTCACGTAGCTGTAGAGAGACCAATAAAGTCTCCTCTCAGCCTCTTCCAAACTAAACATTCCCAATTCCCTCAGCCTCTCCTCACAGGACTTGTTCTGCAGCCCCTGCACCAGCTTGGTCGCCCTTCTCTGAACTCTCCCCAGCACCTCAATGTTCTTCTTGTAATGAGGGGCCCAGAACTGAACACAGTACTTGAGGTGTGGCCCAGAACTGCCAAGTACAGGAGCACAATCACTTCTCTTCTGCTGGCCAGGTCCTTTTCCTGGTACATGCCAGGTCCTTTCCTGCCTGGTAGCTTCCTTCCCAGCCACTCTTCCCCAGGTCTTTAGTGTTGCCTGGGTTTGTTGTGACCAAAGCACAGATCCTGGCACTTGGTCTTGCTGAACCTCTTATTATTTGCCTTGGTCCACCAGCACAGACACTCCATGTCCCTGTCTACAGGTTCCCAAAGATTTACATGACACCAGGCCTGCTGGCAACAGACGGTGTACACCTCTCTCAAAGTGGGAAAGGAATTGTGGCACAAGAACTATCAGGGATTATCAAGAAGACTTTAAACTAGAGTTGAAGGGGGAAGGGCACAAAACCAGACTTGTTAGAAATAAGTGGGGGGCTAGCACATGAGTATTTGAGGGATGGTGTGCTAGTGAGCTCTTTCAGCCTGCCATTTCAGTGGGTGATACTGTCACCATCGCAGAAATCTGGTGGGATAACTCACTTGACTGGAGTGCTGCAATCAGTGGCTGTAAGCTCTTCAAAATGGACAAGCAAGGAAGGAGAGGTGGTGGGGTCTCCTTTATGTTAGGGAGTGCTATGAAGGCCTGGAATCATAGAACCTTAGATCCTTAAGTCCAACCTTTGATCCACTACTGCTGTGGTTACCAGACCATGGTGCTGAGTGCCACATCCAATCTCTTCTTAAAAACCTCCAGGGACAGAGAAAAAACCTGAAGGGAAGAGCTCAGATCAGTTGGAAGGGACCTACAATGACCAACCATATCGTACAACTCTCTGACTACCACAGGGCTGACACTGAGTTAAGGCAAATACTAAGGGCAATCAACACTGTAAGGCTCGGGGCATCAAACACTTCTCTAGAAAGCCTGTTCCAGTGTTTGACCATACTCTCAGTGGTGAAATGATGAAATACTGTTCTTTTCTGTGAAACATGATCATCCTTCTGTGGCTCCACCCATTGTATGCTGTTACATGATAGGCATTTGTAATTTCCAGCAACACCTAATGACCATCAGGTCTTCTGACAGTCATTGTATCTGAGTTATTTCACTCAGAAAACTTTCAAATTTTTAATATTTTATTATATGGACAACAGAAAATTATGTTCAGCATTAGAAACATTGCGAAAGAATGTTCTTCAGAGGAAGAGTTAAAAAGACTTTACAGCTCAGTTTTCCACATGGCAAAGCAAATCTGCCAAAAATGAAGGAGGTTTACATGAGAAGGGCATAACATAAAATCCAGTGGATTTCTTTTCCTATCAATCCTTAGCACGGTGAAGGTAGGATAAATATTTGGCAGATGAAGAAACACAGTTCTAATTCTCTAAAAATAACACAACGAAACAAAACCAAAGCAAAACCAAACAAAACCAAAACCGACAACAACCAAAAAAAAAACCACCAAGCAACCTCCTTGGTGAATTTAACCCCAAGCCTCAGTATCATTCATTACATGTAGAAATAGTCACATGGAAATAAGACACAAGAGAAACAGAACTGGTGAAGAGTTGGGCAACGAATATCCACAAATTGTAGAGGCAGACCTAATATTTCAGTGCTCACCAAGCTGTAGTAACAGTAAGGAATTCATCCATGCTTTCAATGGGTCACAAGGTAGTCCAATGATTTCGTGTTAGAGTACTTCTGCACTTCACAGTTACCTTTTAGTAAGTAATAATAGTTAACTTAATGGGTGGCATCATTCAGGCCAGCACCCTCCCAGTGCCAAGGAAGTCAAGGTGGACTGGTGCCAGTAAATGCTGCTGCTATCTCTCTACTCCTCCTGACAAGCTCATGTTTATGCCCATGCAGCAGAAGGTTCTTCTACTGCAGTCCTGACCTGTAAAACATCTTCTTATGTGCTCTTATCCCAGCTTTGACAACTCCTGTTTACCCTCCTCACACAGGCTTCTCTGAGGGGGCAGCAGGCGTGTGTGTCAGAGATCCTCCTGTCCCTGGTTTCCAGACCTAACCATAGGAATCAAGAAAGAAGCAGATCCTGTGGGGCACTAACCATGCCTTCTTCATTCTTAGATCCCTGATGCTTAAAATGTTCTCTGGCTTTGCTGCATTGGGAACTCATCTGCCACAAGATTCTCATCATCTCCTACACATTCCGTTGTCCTGATAGCCCAATGCCCGGACAACCTTCTCTGTGGAAAGTCTTTCCTTAGATTTCTGAGGCCAATGGAGAATAACTGAGAGAGAAGTGACCATTTTAGAAACTGGGGCAAGCAAGTAAAGGATTGATTTTTAAGATTTAAAGAGGCAAAATAAAATAAAAATCTAGGGAGTAGTAAGGAGAAGAAGAAGAAAACAGCGGTGAGCTCCCCGAGTAGGAAGGACTGTTGAATTTTGGAAGCACTGCAGGTTGTAATGCTCAGTGAGTGGTGAGGAGAGCTGAGAATCTGTCCTTAAGAAGATGTGTCTGAGACACAGCCAGGTCAGAGAGGTGATGCCTGGGAGACCACTGGAATTACAACAGGGTGTAAACATGGGCTGGTTAAAGATCTCCAGAATGTTTCACTGAAGTAGGCAGGAGTCTCCTGTGGGAGAAGGGATGGGCTCTGTTTCTGATGACAGAAGAGTGGAGGAGAGCACACACCACCACCAAAGGAAAGGCTGTGAGAAATACAAGGAAAGCCAGGAATCATGGATGATTTCAGCCTTAAATATCACAGCTGTGGAAAAGGAGAGGCTGCAACATCAGCCCCGGCAACATGAAGAACCAGGTCTGGCTGCAACATCAGCCTCAGCACCGTGAAACTGGGAGGTGGAATCCTGCTGACATGTAAGGGCCCAGGGGCCTTTCCCACTCACGGGAATGTCACCTCAGCTCTAGGCTCACAGAAAACACGTCGGGACCCACGGCTCTCTCAGATGTCACTGCTCAGCTGCCATCAGTGACACAGCTGAGTTCATCCCCCCCCGAGTACCCGACTGAGCTTCCCGCTGAGACCCGACCGGCACCCGGCTCGCTCCGGAGCACCCGGCAGCTGCCATTTTGTGGCACGAAAGGCCCCAACACATTCAGACATTGGGAGGGGCTGCCCAGGGAGGCAGTGGACACTGTGCTTGGACATCTTTAACAAGAGATGGGATGTGGCACTCAGTGCCATGGTCTGGTAACCACAGGCAGTGGATTTAAGGGTTGGACTCGATGCTCTCAGAGGTCCTTGCCACCCCGGATGATTCTGTGAACACCTCACGCGGCTTTCGCGGAGGCAGCCCCGGCTCTCCCGAACCTCCCGGTGCGCAGGGGCCCGACCGAGGGGGCTGCGAGGGGCGCACGGCGGCTGTGACTGTGGCTGTGACTGTGGCTGTGCCTGTGACTGTGGCTCTGGCAGAGGCTGTGGCTGTGGCTGAGGCTGAGGCTGTGGCTCTGCCCCTGCCTCTGCCCCTGCCTCTGCCCCTACCCCTGCCCGCACCCGCAGGCGCCCTCGGACACCACCGCCCCCCGCTCCCTCCTCCCGGGCCGCCTCCCGCTCCCGCACTACATTTCCCGGCAGCCCCGGGGGGGATCGGCGCCGCGGGGGCTGCTGGGAGAGCCGTTACCGGGGCCGAACCCCAAAGCCGGCCCGGGGCTGCGGGGCTGGGGTCGGCGGTGCCGGGGGGCAGCTGGAGCTGGCGATAACCTCCGGCTGCGGGCAGATAACGTGAATGCCCCTGGCCTGGGGGGCTCCGGGGGCGGCTGCGTGGCGGCGGGGACGCGGCAGGGATTCAGCCCCGTTCCGCTGCCTCCTGGTGTTCCGGAGCGTCACCGGCTCGGTGCACCCCAGGAAGGAAGGGAAGAAAGAAGGAAGGAAGGGAGGAAGGGAGGGAGGGGAAATTTGTTGTTGGTGGTGTCGTAGGTGCGAACCTGAAGGCAAAGCCGAAAGGCCTGGCAAACAGGAACCCGCTGGCTCAGCCCCATTGCTGCGGGCAGCGGTAACGCCAATGGGCACGGAGATTTTCAGCTGTCCCAGGGGTTGGTGCTGCGGGGGAAGCAGCTCCTGCCTTTGGGGGCTGTGGTACTGCAGAGACGGGTGGGTAAAATCACACAGGTTACGGCATCTGTAATCACTTCCCAGACATCCATCCCTATAATCTAATGCCTTCAAAAGGCAGGTAAGTCAGAGACAACTCTGAAAGTTTAACTGGGTATGGGCAGCGTGCTGATATCAACACACTGCAAACGTGCCCTTTACATACAAAAGGTCTTTTTTGGAGGAAATTCTCACGGATTATCCAGAGATCAAAAGGCAGAAAAGCAGCATTTCCACAGCTACTCAGAAACTGCTGTAATGTGCAAGCATGTCAATTGCAGGTGCTCCATTTATCCATCGGGAGCATCAAACACAAAACTATTTTCTTTGCCTTCGGAAGTCCCTGACCTGACCGAGTCTGTACTGGGGAAATAACACCGGGGTGCTCTCCCTGTTCTTACATTGTACATTCCTAGGGATGTGCTGCTGGTTACCTGAGAAGTAAAATACCGGGTTAAATCGATGTTTTGTCTAACACAGGGTGGCTTTCTTCTGTAAAAAGCTGTTCTACAGCCAGTACTGTCTAGGTGTATGAATGAGTGGTGTTGGATCAGCTATGTAGTTCTGCTTTCTGAAGTGAAAGATCCCTTTCTTGGAACTGCTCTTCTGAACAATAAGAACAGTCTCCACAATCACTTTATAAAGTGTCCAGGACTGATACATAAATTAGCTGACTGCAGGATCTCTGAAAAGAGGCTTCTAGTAGGCAGTTACCGTCAACTTTTTTATAAAGTACACTTTTATGGGTCTGTATTTGTTTTATATGCAGTCCTCATTAAAGGGATACAATTAGCAGCAGGAAAATCAGTCTGCTTTCCAGGACTAAGGGTGCTGAGGGAAAAGGGCATTTTCTTCCATTTATAGCTTGGTACCACCTTCTTGTTCAGTGTGAGAAACCATTCTCTTAATCTACACCATGAGGGTTTGTATTCCTCTGTCACACCTCTGTCCTTTCAATTCTCTTCCAAGCTGTGGAAATGTCTCTTTAGCAAAAGTTGTTGTAAACTGTAACCAGCATTATCAACTTTCTGCATACCTTTCAAGTTCTAGGAGTTCCTAGCTGGGGGAAGGAAGATGCAGGGAAAACAGTCTTCACTCAGCACTGAAGATGTGGGTGCCCTGTGGATGAGATTATTGCTTTCTATTTTCTATTTCTTCCCTGAAAAACTGTTACTTCACATGTTACTCAGACAGTCCGCCCAATGCTTCCAGGACTCTTTCTGTAACTCGGAGACAATTTTTATTTTGGGTTTAGAAACAAGAGATTGCCAGCCTGACAGATTTTGAAGCCAAGTCCAGGCTAAAACCACATGCAGTGGTCTTGTTGTGTTGCAGCACAATTTCAAGGGAATGGGAAGGAAGCTGAGGAAAATTTTTTAAAACTCCAAAACTTCACAAAAGGCAAAACCTCTTGTGGCTATTCAAAGTCAGGTGTGGGGAAAAACGTGTTAGCTGTTTTCTTAGGTTTTCTGGAATAAAATACAAAGAGACATAAAGGGCTAGAAAACCAGTGATATTTTTTTTCCTTATGGTTTGCTGAGAGTAAAGATGTCCTGGGCTGGTTTCCTTTCTTCACAAACTTTGTTGGGGCAGATACATTTTAGTAAATGAGATTATTTTAACATACCACTTTGTGTTGCTGTGGTATCACAGGCATCAGCCATTTGTCCCTTAATAATGTGATGCTCTGTTTCACGCATCAAAACCCCAAAGGAATTTAAGTCAAAGTATCACAACTTCTAAAATATGCATCTTATATATACAACACAAGGATAGAACAGTTTATTGTAAGAAAAATATTAACAAGTGAAGTGGATGTATTTCAAGCAAGTGAAGGCATATTTATGTGACAAAATCATCAGAGTGAAAGTACAGGAGTTAGTATACATGAAAATGCAGTACATTCAGTACCATTGCAAGTGTGTTGTGGCTTTCACAATGTTTCCCTGGGGCACAGAGAGTACTTCTTGTTGAGAGGCATTTCAGAATGGCCATATTTTGAATAATCACATGAGTTGATATCCAGGAGACAACAGTGTACAGAGCTGGAAACTCTCATCATCATGAGGCCTGCAGTACATGCACTAAAGAGGGACAGGGAAGGAAAAAACAAGTTTCCTTTTTTTTACAGTAGCTTCTATACTTCACCTGGTCCCTTTCCTCCAGTGCATGGAGGTTTAAATTAGTTCTTTGGTTTGGTCAACCCTGTTGTTTCTGTTCCATGTTCTCCTCTAGTCCTGGATTATTCCCATGTTAGAACACACTCTAACAGCACCAGTGCAGTACCAAATGCCCCTTATCACTGATCTCCACTTGGACATCGAGCCATCAACAGCCAATTCTTTGAAATCCACCATCCAGCTAATTCCATATCCACCAAGGTGTCCATCCATCAAGTCCATATCTCTCCAATTTAGAGGTGAGGACGTTGTCCAAGACGTTATCAAATACTTTGTGCAGGTTCAGGTAGATGATATTATCTGTGTTCATTGTTCATCAAAGTTATAGCTTGTGCATTTGCAAATAACATTCTAGTGGGGAGGGATTGGAAAACACAATGCTGCTTGGCAGAGCCTTGATTTAAAACACCACTTGGACATTTACTCAATATTTGAGCATAAGGTTTACCACTTCTGTACCCTACTGGAATTATTTGGCTCTTTCTTCCATGCCTCTCACTGTTCTGAATAAAGTGGGTCAGCTCTAGGGGCAGATGAGAACTCAGCTGATCCTGCTTGTTTACCTGAGTCAGCCCTCAGCTGCCACCTCCAGCAAGTTCATGCCAAAGTTTGGTGGGGAATAACAGACTGAATACTTCTGCACCTGGGAGGGGAATGTGCCAAATCCGTCCCAGTTGCAGGGAGTTCAGTGAAGTTCAGTGCCCTTGTGAAATGCCACTTCAAAGAGGTGACAATGCTGCTGTAATATTAATAACAGTCTAATGTACTACTTCTATAGTATAAGGGAAGGGATGATATGAAGGACAGGTTGGATGGGGCTTTGAGCAACCTCATCTGGTGGGAGGTGTTCCTGCCCATGGCAGGGGATTTGGAACTTGATGGTCTTTAAGGTTCCTTCCAACCGAAACCATCCTGTGACTGGCAAAACCAGAGACCTATGCTGTACCTACTTGTTCAGCAGAACTCAAACAAGTACTAGACATGTACTACTGGGAGGTTAAAAATGTGGGTTAAAATCCTTCACAGCATCATTGCCATAACTCCATTATAACAGAGACTGGCACATTTCTGAGTGAAGGGCATACATCACTTTTACCATCAGCAGCTACCAGTTACTCCCAAGAGCTGATGTAGCCGCCAATATCCACAAGGAATTGTTGAATCTTGTCATTAGAGGCCTAATGGAAAAGGCATTCCCTACTGGGTAAAGACTAAAATTTCATACAAACCCCTTTGTAAATGCTACCTGTTACCAGGGTTAGAGTTTCTGCCCATGCCATGCTTCCACATCCCATGGGATCTCCAATTCAGTCTTGTGCAGTCTTTCACTCCTATTCCCACACAATCCTCTGCAGTGTGTGGACACACTGTAAATTTCCTCACAGAGCTGGCCCAGATTAGAACCAAAACAAAATAGACAAAACACAAAAAAACAAGTATTTCCTTGCAAGGTTTTACCCATCAGTTCTGATCAGGATCACCAACATACAGTAAAATGCTGAGGGTATGAGAGGCACAGTGCCTGGTTCTGGCACCAAGCATTGTACTGGAAACACAGTAGCTTAACAGGCTGAAAAGTCTTGGATCTGGACTTCCAGTGGCTAATTCGTGAGGATACTTGGTCCTGGCATGTTCTTCCCATCAGCATTTGTCCCTTTCTTAATTTGATTTGCAAGGCATAAAAGCCACTTTTTCAGTGCAGAGAGCAGATGGTTATATTTGTTGTGTAGGTAGTAAATACCTTGAGAAGAAGATGCTAGTGCAGCACATTTCCTATTTTAAGTACTCTGATAGAAATTTTAAAAATGAGAGTTTTTAGTGAGCATCTGGCTCCAACAGCAATGCAGATGGGCATCCCAGTCACCATTCAGTTGTGTTTATCCTCCTTACACCAACCCTTCCTCTCTGTTTGCTTCATCCTTAGTTGTTTTGACACATCCATAAACAAGATTAAATGGTTGTGTAGTGGTGTTGATGCAATAGAGAACCTAGTGCAGATTCAGGTTAAGCATAAATAGCAATTTAGTGTGCTGCTGGTTACACTGTTCCACTGCAGGTGCCATATCTATTATAGAACAAATGCCAAGAGCTTTTGGGAAGCTCAGGTAGAGCAAAACCTGGCAATGCCCTGGGTAAAGCATAGCTACAGACGAGCAGTACATGTAGGGAGCACAAGTAGTAGAGAGAAGGCAAAGTGAAACCACTTACAAAGTTCCTCCAACTTTTTCTTATGAATTGAGTGACCCTGGGTGCCCTTGAAAACACCCAGCTCAATGTTACATAAAAAAGACAACATGGCCAGGCTGGATGGGGCTTTGAGCAGCCTGGTCCAGTGGGAGGTGTCTCTGCCCAGGGAAAGGGGGCTGGAACTAGATGAGCTTTAAGGACCCTTCCAGCCTTAACCATTCTAGGATCCTGTGAACACCATTCCCAGTTCTGTACTCCTGGGATTTTGCCAGCACACACAAACTGGTCCAAAAATCCTGCGTGGCAAGAAGGAGACCTCCTCATCTAACACACATCAGGGCAGTTCCTGATGTTCCTGAGTTCTGACCTTTAATCAAGAGTATCATTCCATTTCGGTCTTATCTGGGCACAGACTGTGGAAGACACTAATTTGACAGTCTTACAAAGACTTTCTTCAAGGCAATTTTAGCCTTTCATTTTACAGGGAAATATGCTCAGGATAATTTAGTGGGGTTTATTTCAGGAAGTTTTATTCCGTGAGTTTATTACTTGCAGGAAATCTTTGTACAAGGTGGGGAAAGGAGCCAAGCCTGCCACATTCTACCCTCTACCTCCAATCAGAAGGTCAGTCTCAGGATCAAACATGATTATTTTCCAAGTATTAGTACAAAGCATATATTTTATTTAAGCCTTTTGAAAAATGAATGGGTGTTTTTTTACACTTCCTTGTTCTAAATGATCCACTGTAAATAATACAATCCACAAAAAGAAAGCAGCAGCCAGCCTAAGATTTCATCGGTGTTGCTGTTGGACTCTCCCCAGCCTCTTGGATTTACTGTATATTAGAATAATACATTAACTCCCAATAAAATATTCTAATCAAGCTGTGAATTTCTCTTCTGTGAAAAGCTCCTGAGGGCGCAGCAGTTTATAGTCAGGAGCCCAAACTCTGACCCAAAACCGCGTACCTGAAAGGTCTTTTGACCCTTTAAAGAGTACTTTAAATAGAACATGCAGGAGAAGCAAGAAAATGTTGATAAAACGACACAGTACCTTTCGAACCCCTGCTCTTTTTTACTTCAGGATTTGTTTCAAGGCCAGCAAGCAAGCAGAGCAACCTGGTCCTTCACCAGGACGTATCACACGGGTTCTGTTCAATCTCTCTTTTTCAGCCTGCTCCTGTACACAGGGATTACTCAAGATGTCTTTGGAAATGCTAGATCGAATTTTTAAAACTGCCAGAAGAAGCTTTCATTATGAACTGCTGTTTCATATTCTTTATTATGCAGTCTACTAAACTGTATCCTCCTCTTTCCACAGCAGTGTAACAGCAACACAAAACACCGGTCTGGAAAGGAGGCCCATTAAAGATCTCGGTGGCAAGGAAGTATCTTCCTTCACATCTTACTCTGGTGCTTCTGAGTATCCTCTCCTCATAGGTAGGATCTCTGAAGCTGTGAATCCTTAGAGCCTCCCAGCAGCAGAGCTCTGCTGCCTAAGGATCAGCGGAAACCACAAATCAGCCTCCAAATTCCCGCTGACCCAAGGGCCGAAAATCCCTATAGCGGCAAATCCAGAGCCCCGGGAGGCCCCGCCCAACGAGCCGCTCCGTCCCCGGAGCCCTTCGCCCTGCCCCGCCATCGGCCAGGAGCTCAGGGGGCCGAGCGCAGTGCCCGGGCCCCCTCTCTCTCCCCGCCCTCCCTCCCGCCGCCCGGAGCTCCTCCCGCCGCCCGGCAGCCGCGGGCAGTGCGCGGGCACAGAGGCCGCTGCCCCGGGCCCAGCCTCTTGCAGCCGAGCGCCAGGCCCCTCGTCCCGCCCCGCCTCCGGCCATCCGGGCAGCCCCGATCCCAGGCGAGCCGCCGGCATAAAGGGCGGACCGGGCCGCCCCGCCCCGCCGCGCTGTCTGCTCCCTGTTCCCTGCTGCCTGCGCCCGGTCCCGGAGCGGGGAGGCGGAGGTGCCCTCGCTGTCCTTGGAGCCGGCGGGCGGAGGTACCCGGGGCGGCCGCGGGGTCCCGGTGCTGGCGGCGTTCTGGGCCGGCCGGGCGTGCCCGAGGGGACGGGCGGGGAGGGGTGCGTGGCCGCCGGGAGCGGGGAGCCGAGTGTGCGGCCGGTGCCCGGCGCCTTCTCTCGCCGCTGCCAGGGCCGGTCCGGGGCGGGGGGCAGTGGGGGGGTGCGGGGTGTGGGGGGCGGGGGGCGGCCCCGGGCAGGCGGCGCTGGGAGAGGGCAGTGGGATGCGCACCGCGGGTGAAGTCTGCTGGGGGTGGGGGGGATTGGTTTGTGTTTTTAATGATGCTAATTGGGTTATCAGAGGAAAGGTGGCGAGTGAGAGTTAAAGCAGTCAGTCCAGCGTCTTCCAGGTGTGAGGGAGGTGTTGCTGCTCCTCGGTCCTTGGGCTGTCTCGCCTCCAGGACCGCTATGGGGTTTTTTTGAGGCGTCACTGTCCTCCATAGTGAGCAAATCCATGCTTGCCAAGCTTTGCTCAGGTGATGGCGTGTTCAGCGTTGAATATATTCATTGGTTAGCAGAGGTGGTTCAGACGCTGTCCTCAATTCTGTAATTCTGTCCTTGGTTTTTTTTTTTTTGAGCACTGGTAGTCGGAAGAGCTGCTTAGCAGTGTCTTGTTGTAGTTGTAGTGCCAATGTCTGTGCTGGCATAGTTGTCAAAACTTGAAATCTGCCTGATAAGCCATTGGAAATCCTTTGCTACTTTGGTATGATGTAAAAGCCTTCATGTGTGGCTGTAGCCATATTAAAAAGCAATACGTGGCATCAGAAGGGATCTGAGGTCTTAGGTGTGCCAAAAGTACCCTGGGCACACCAATTCAAAGGTATGCTGCTCACTTTAGCTGAGGAGCCAAAGTAAGCCAAGTGTATATTGTTATGTTGGGTTATGGGATCTTGTTTAATTAATTGCACCTTGTGTTGTAAGCTAGTGAGAATGGAGGACCCTTGGCCCAGTCAGAGATGGGTTAGGCACCAGACCTGTCAGCAGAAAGGGAGAGCCTTGTTGAAAGGTAGAGTTTGTTCTAACAGGTCTCCTGTTGCTGTATGCCTAAGAGAAAGTACTTCTCTATCTCTAATGTGCTTCTCTCCTGTCTAATATATTTTTATTTTACTTAATAAATTACTGACATAAGTTCTAAGCTGGGTTTAGGTCAAATTTTGTATTATCCTTTGAAGGTTATTACCTCTCTTATTTTATCATGGGGATTAACTGTAACATCCTTATCTTCTCCAGAGTTGTCAATCTCCTTTGTGTGCAAATGGAGGATAGATATTACATTGTTACTGTAATCAAGTTAAATGCAGCAGCTGCATTAATTTTAAATATTCCTTGCTTCTGCTTTAGACCCAGCAAAGAACTTGTGTTTCCAAAAACCAGCTTGTCTTTTGATATCTTTGAAATTCAATAGAACTTTTTCCTGTATAGCTCTGGTTTTGCTTTTATCTGTAGTAGCTCTATATCTATTAGAGCCTACTACAAGATATATCAATATTGGCACTAAATGTAAATGTTAAATTTAGAAAAATGTTCCTGTGCTGTTTTGATATTTCTTCCATTTGTTACTGCCTTTTGTCTGTGCTAGGACCACTGCACAAGTTTTATCCAATTTTAAATGACATAAAGAACAGAAAACAGGCACCCTATGACTCCTTTTCTTCAGAGAGAAGAACTTTTGCTTCTCCAGCCACTATGTTGATTAATGTTTTTCTGTTATTGGAACAGGTGTCCTAATGTTCCTGCCAGAAAACTTTCTGGAATTACTATCTGTGTTTCAGTAGTTGCCTATCCCTTTTCAGGACTGGCCGTGTTTCCCACGTGAAAAACCTGAGACTCATGATAGCACATGTATGCCCACATGCTAAATTTAATGAACTTTGCTCAGAGTAGCAGAGATCTAAGTAACTTATCTCTTGTCATACCTATTGCCTATACACACAGATAGCAAAGTTAACTAAGAGATGTGATCAAACTGGGCATTGAGTGCTAAAGGTTGAAGTGTAAGTGACAGCGTGCTCTACCTTTAGCTGAGAAGGTAGATATTAATAATCCTTTTAATCCTAGTGACTCAAAAACCAAAGACTTCTTTGACAAAGGGTATGATTCTCACATAGCATTCGTATAGTGGAAAATAAATTGCACTTAATGCTCAGTGATGAGTCCAGACTATATAGTACATTCCTAAACAGAACTTTGTTCAATTGCAAAGGTAGGCTGCCCTCAGTAATGGCAGTACTGGCAGCTGAGAAGCTAATACTGGCAGCCAGTAATGTGTCTGCTGTGTTTTGGAGATCTATAAGCATACAGTTTTCTGAAGCTCTGTATCCTGGCAGTTTTTCAGGGTTGACACTGTGAACTTGGTCTGCATAGGATTTCTTGATGACAAGGAGCATCTGCAAAGCAAAAAATGTCATGGTCCTAGAAGGAGAATTTTTCCTTACCTAAAGTACTAGCTTGTGAATACTAAAGTTGCTTGATCAAGCTACAAACTTTGATTTGTAATTGCCATGCATTTCTGCTGAAGATCCTCAAGAGGCAAATATTGCTTCATTGATACTTTCTGTTTGTGTCCTTACTCTTTTAGAGCAGAGATGGAAACCCATGACATGAGGGGTGGGGAATTTCTAAGGCAGATGAGGGCAGGTGTATTGCTTCTGCCTAATGGTAACTCGTTAGTGTGCTACATCATGGAGGAGAGTAGGAGCAACCTGAAGATGATACAGGAACAGGACAGATGAGTCATATGTCTATATGTAACCCTGTATATTTTTTTTGAAACAAGACACAGAAGCAGGCTAGAGACAATATTTAGACTGCATCACAAAAAAACTTTTCAATTTCGTAATATTAATGTCTTTATCTTCTCTCTTTATTCTATCAGATAAACGTTTTCTTTCATCAGGTATCTGAAGTCTCAAGATGAACTTTTTCCTGGAAACACTGAGATTCATTGGACTTCTTGTTTATTACTGGTTGGAGACACTGGTGTTCTTCATTGTGCCTAAACGGAAGAAGAATGTTAGTGGTGAAATTGTATTAATAACAGGAGCAGGAAGTGGCATTGGAAGACTCTTATCTTTAAAGTTTGCCAGACTTGGAGCCACAGTAGTTCTCTGGGACATCAATGAAGAAGGGCTCAAGGAGACAAGTAGACTGGCCAGAGAAAATGGAGCTGCTAGAGTCCACTGTTACATCTGTGACTGTAGCAAAAGGCAGGAGGTCTACACAGTAGCTGATAAGGTAAAGTATCTTATTTGTGGCTTTGGTACTGCTGTAAGATGAGTGCATGGGTGTGGGTATGATGATGTATGGTAAGATTTAGTGACTTCAAAGCAAGAGATTAGAGTTAATTCATTCACAATGTATTGCACATGCTACCTATTTCAAGCATACTGATTCTCAGAGTTGACTTGTCAACTTGTCAACCTCTAACTATAAAAATAAAGAGAGTTGGTTCTCTTTTCCAGTAGCTAATTTAAAGTGGGTGGCTTCTCATTCATCCAACTGGTGTGCAAGCATTTCCTGGTCAAGTGTAGAAAGTCAATTATTGAAGCTAAAGCAGCATTTCCAGTTCTGGCAGCCTTTGACCAAAGGTAAACCCTAGAGACAATACACTGTAAAAAGGATTAACTGCTTAGACAATTTGCAAATAACGCCATGGCTGTGAATAGATTTTTGCAAGCTCACTTTATTAGAATTAATAACTGTATCTTGAAGTCATAAATACTTCTTTGTTTGGACTCTGAAGAGCTTTGTAAATAAATGCAGCATGGGATTAGATCATTTGGGCAGATTAGCAGAATTGCCAAAAGCTAAAATTGCATAACAGTTTCCATGTAAACAGCTTCTTTTCATTTGCTTAAGATGTTACTAAACTTAACTGCTGGTGTAGGAAGTTTTCACCATTTGTGTTTCTGTGAGGACGAATTCTTAAATTAAAAAATATTCAGCAGCCTTCAGGAGCATCTGTTGTCTGTAATCGTTTCTCTTTTGGTGCAGCTCTGGCCTTCTGCATTTTCTGTCTGTGCAGAAATGATGCAAACAAACTTTCTGTTAAGTGAAGCTTGTGCCTGACTTGCTACGTGCTGGTACTGCTGGGATTTTGTGTTCTGGGAAATGCTCTTTCCCCTTGCTGCTCAGCTCAGGCAGCTGGGCTGCACATCTGCTGTCCCTGCATCTGACCACAGGCCTGTGAATGCTCCTGCTGAACTGGGGGGAGTGGAGGAAGAGGAAGAGGAGGGAGTGTTGTTGTTTGAAGGGCACTGCAATGGAGGGATTGGAAACCAGTCTTCAGTTCTGAAGCCTGAAGGACCAGCACTTCAGTCCCTTGGAGAAAAGCAGTCTCGGAGCCTTTCTGGCCAAATACAGAAAGGAGAAAGCGTGTGTCGAGGTGTGTGTGACAGAGGGATGAGAAAACCAGAGGCAGGCAGGAGCAAAGAAGTGGTAAGAGGGTCTTGGTGCACAATTCCTCACTTGCTGCATTCTGTCAGCAGTTCACTCACAGCTGATCCACTAATAATCCTCCTGCTGATCTGCCTGAAGAAAAAAGCCTACTACTGTTATTTCAGAAATGTCATGTCCTGC
The DNA here is from genome assembly GCA_023637945.1 of Phaethornis superciliosus. Classification (NCBI taxonomy): domain Eukaryota; kingdom Metazoa; phylum Chordata; class Aves; order Apodiformes; family Trochilidae; genus Phaethornis; species Phaethornis superciliosus. The sequence goes on along the minus strand of JAJQWJ010000002.1, from coordinate 38,513,536 downwards.
TGACAACTGGTGTAGAGCCGTGTTGACAACTTTCCCATCTTATTAGTGACAAAAAGACTTTGGTGTTAGTGCTTGGTGCCACTGTGTATTTAATGTGGCCTTTGGCTCACAGTGTGCAGCATCAGTCTTTGCAAGATGAGGCACCACGGGTGCAGGTTTTTGTTCTGTAGTGATTCAGCTTCATGCCATGACTGGGAGTTTTGCAAGACCAGAGCTGACTAAATTCATGTAGGCAGAGTAGGAAATGGTTGAGAACATTGTGCCCAGTAAAACAATCTCAAAGCCAAAGTGAAATGTATGTAAATCTTAAATGCCTGCTTCTGGTACTTCCTCAGCCACAGAGACCAAGAAAAAGCCACTTGAGTAGGAAGCGAGCCAAAAAGTGCTGCATGCCTGGTGTCCTTGTTCCTTTCCTGTCCCAACAGGGTGAAGGACAGCTTTGGCTTATGAAAAGCTGTAGCTTACGATTGATTTCTAATGTTCTTGTTTGAGGAGGAACCGACCCCAAAAGGAGTGTGGCTTTCTCTGACCTACCCCTCCCTTCATCAAGTTCAGATAATCTTACAAGAATCTCAGGCTTTGAAAAAGAGCTCTCTGGTATTTGATGCTCTTACAAACAGATGCCTTTTCCTCATTGTCATGTTGCAGAATTGCACCTGGGCTCACATTTACTTCCAGGATCTCTCTAGCGTGGTACTTTTTTGCTTATCCACTGTTGTGCTTGCTAGTCAAGATGATAATCTGCAGCCAGTATTTTACTTTTCTGAGAATCTTCTTTGCTGTGCAGAGGAGCAGTGGTAGAAGGCCACTTCCTCATGGTGTTCCCTGTGAAAGATCCTGTGCTGTATTCTACCTTTTGTGGACAGTTAGGGAGACATTAGTGGTTCTTAAAAGTAGACACTTGCTGATGCTTTGGCAATCATGAGAATTGCTCATGGGCTAAGAGTCCTGGCTCTGTCATGCATAGTGGAGAGGAGAATGAAAGAGCTGGTTTGCTGAGGAAAGAGCTGCCACATCTAGTGAGTAGGGAAGCAGCTAGAACAGAGGTCTTGTAAAGCTGGAATTATTTGTCTGGGTTGCAAGAAGGCACTCGGATCATCTTTGAGTTCCATCCAAAGAATGGTTGTGTTTTGGGAGACTGGGTGGGGACCAGTGGTATAGAAAGAGGTGGTTCAGGTTTTTGTTTTCTTCTCCCATCTAAGCTAATTATTGTTCCAATCACCGAGTTATAAAACATGTATATCACAGCATACACCTTTCCCCATCTTTTGTTTTCACAAAAGAAGCCTAACCTCTTATTTGGGTATCTGTTTTGTGCCCCAAAGGATACATTTGGAATTAAATATTTTCCTTCTCATTTTATGAGCTGGGTGACTGTCTTGATATCAGCTGGCTTGTAGTCATTCTCTCAAGGGAGTCTGTGGACAGTTTTCAGTCTGGAGCCAAAATGAGAGCTGTACTTGCCCTTATGTCAATCTATGTGTACGTTGTATTTCTTAGCCAATTTACTTTCTGGGAGCTATCCTATAAGGACTCGGGTACACTGTTAGAATTGAAGCCCCAGAAATTCATAAGGCTTTTGTCTTGAGTGAATGCACTTGTCTAGAGCCCTACAGCTTCTGTTTAATTTTCCCCACAAGTGACTGACCTTCCTATCACTTTCTCATTTCTTTCATTGACCTGGGAGCTAAGATGAGGTAAGATAAGGTTTTAAGTTCCTCATCTGTAAAATGTCAGGAACTTCTAAAACTTTTACAGGTGGCCTTTCTCAGTGCCAGTGCATATAAGGAATACCTCTTGTAAAAGCTGTTTGCCCACTCTGATTCCAACACACTGGGGGCAGAAAACACCAGGATTGTTCAGGCACTGCAGCCCTCACGTAGCTTTGCTGTACCCAATTCCCAAACTCCCCTGGGGATCTGTGCACTGTGCCCCAACACCTGGCATAGAACTGGCCCCTTAAAACAAGATTGTACATTGGTTTTAAGATGGATTTGCTGTAGTAAAATACTTGTAGCATAAGTTAAGCTCCCTGCAATAGAGATTTGCCTGGAAGGGCAAACGTGCAAGATTTCCACTTTCTTGTGCTTTCATATCTAAAAATTGGAAAGTGCATTTTGTGTTTATTGCGTAATATCTTGAGGCTTTTTATTTTAGGTTAAAAAAGAAGTTGGTGATGTTAGCATCTTGGTCAACAATGCTGGTATTGTATCTGGGAAGACTTTTCTCAATGTTCCAGATTCGCTGGTGGAAAAAACCATGGAAGTCAACGTAATGGCACACTTCTGGGTAATACCTGCACTTTGCATAGTATTAATTTTGCCTTTTGGAATTGAGGAAAATATGCAAGGACGTAGAGCTCCTTTTAAATTCAGTCAGAAATGATCCGAGGAAGTACTTTCTAAGCCTGGGAGTTTGTGAAATAAAGAATGGGTGGAAGGATGGATCCTTTGGGAACTCCTGGGGTAGGTAAGTAGGTGGAAGCAAAGCTGTTTTGTCTTTAGAAATGCTCTTGAGAACAGAAGTTTTCCCTGTGCTCAACTCTGAAGTTAGTTGTATGCTACCATCCCACAGCATTAATGACATGAAGCAGGGCCATCCTAAAAGTTGCTGCTCCTGTAGCACAGAGCAGTGTTCCTCTCTGTTGGTTTTCTGTTTCCTTTGTGGTTGTGACAGTTTCAGTAAGAAATACCTCCTGTTCAGACAATGTTCTTCCTAAGTGGGGCTTTTGTCCAAACTGAGTAACTCACTGTGCCTTTTTATCCTTCGAGGGAAGGTTGGTCATGGATATGGTGTTGCTACCATATAGAACTGCAAAAGGGCTCTTAAAGCATGCTTTGGTTTCTTCACAGATAATTCCCCTCATCTTTGTGATTAAATTTTAATGGAAGAAGTGAGATTGAAATTTTTGCCATTTTACAAAATTTGCAGCGAACGCTTAATTCTCATTTGCAGCCTAGCAGTGCCGTGTTTTAGGCTCCAAGAAATGTAACAGCTACCTGAATCTGTCTTTTTAGCTTTCAGCAAGTTACCATCTGTCTTTGGTGCTGAGGTGAAAGAGGTATTGGGGGGGCTGGGAAGCTTAAGAGTTCAACAAACTCTTTTCTTTTTCTTCTCCCATACCCTGGCACTGCCCTTTTGTTACTGGGAAGGGAAGAAGCATATTTAAACTGTAGGGTGAATTTCTTTGAAAACAACACCTTCCTAATATTGTAGGATGTAGCTTGTTTGGTAAAACATTTCACTGCAACTCTGACTTCCATTGCAGACCTACAAAGCCTTCCTGCCAGCAATGATGGCCTCTAACCATGGACACTTGGTTAGTATTGCAAGCGCAGCGGGACTGGTTGGAGTCAGTCATCTTTCTGGTAGTGTATTAAAGCTAATGTTTGTTTAGATAATTATTTTCACATAAGCAATCAATACTCATTTTAAAAAAAATTAAAATCTGAATTTTGACTTTCTGGGTCTTTGTGTACAGGTAAAGCAAATTTTCCTGCTTTCAGCCCATCTGACCTCAAATAGGCCATTCCTTGAGAGAGCTTTTCAAATGCTTAGCAGTGCTGTTATATGGGTTTTTCTGCCAAGGTACTTAGATAGCCATATAGAACTTTGGGATCTGAGAGCTTTAATGTTGTGAAAGGAAACCTACAGCTCCTTGGTGGGTTAGAGGCCACTTTTTTGGTTGCTTGTTTTGTAAGCACATTGACAAGCGAAGCAAAGTCCTCTACAGGTTTCCCAATCTCAAGAGAAAACCAAAATCCAAATGTGGTACACAGAAGCAGAGCTGTGGCATTTCATTATGCAATCTGTCTCTCAGCCATTCATTCAAAAGGACCCAAACTTACTCAAAAGGAGAAACTCAGAAAGCATTTTTTGAAAAATGTATGCATCAAGGGGGATATTGGACTCTGACGGTGGATCAGTGAAAGAAATGTGGCATCAAGGCAGTGATAATGAAGACAAGTAGAGTTTGAAGTTGAAAGCACATTAGTGAGTCTTAGAAGCTTGAATTTGATGCATAAGAAGCTACTGCATGGATTCCAAGATCATGTCTGGCACAAAAAGATAATAATAATAAAAAGATAATGCTGTTGTTCAGTAGTGAGTGGAAAAGTGATAGCAGGAATGCAATGAGACTGTCTGCAAGTTGAGGACAACAGTTAGCTTAGGAGAGGGAAAGTAAAGGTGTGAATCATTTCACAGGCAAATTATGTTAGTAAATTAGTCTGAAAGCAGTTCCTACTTTGTTGCAAAATATTTTATTATTGGGCAGCAATTTTATACAGGATCTGTGTATATGTTGTATCTATACTGTAGTGTTGCTGCTTGTACTGTTTGTATATTGTAAAAAAAAAAAAAAAATAAAAAATTAAGCCTTTGGCTAGTTAGTTTAATTACTAGAGAATAGCTTTGTTCTCATGTCCAAAACTGACTGCTGCTGTGTATATGTTTAGTGATAGTGTTGCTTTAAAGACCAAAGTAATTTGGGAGAAAATAAACCCTCTTATCCTCATTTATCAGAGGTGCTGGGGGCAATCATGTCCAATTTTTTCAACACTCATAATAACAAATGCACTAATAACATGGTACACTTTCAGTTGAGTTGTGCTTAACTTAAGTAGCACAGCCACACTTAAGGTGTCTGGTCACTTTCAAGCTCTGGATTAATGGACGGTGTGGTTTTATTGATGCAAGAGTTGCATAAATTCTTTTGAATTGCCAGGTATAAATTCACTGTCTGCAAAGCATGTACAAATGCCTGGGATCTGGGTAATGCAGGCTGGTTGCTAACACCCTAAGTTATATGATGACTCTGTAGAGGCTTTTAAGCTTCCTGGGGAAGCAGTCACCATACTGGAGTGTTTGAACCTTACCCAGAGGTGTCCCTAAGGGGTGGAAGAGAAGCTCAGCCCCACTGGCTGATCCCAGAAGCCAGGTGTGGTTCCTGCAGTGGTATCTTCCCTAACATACTTCCTCTTTTAGGTTATATTTTACTGGGTTTTACCTGTCAGGTGGATATTGAGTGACTCCAGTCATTCATACCTTTACTGTGATTTGTGTAAAATGCTCTTGCTTTGCCTATGAAGGTATAGATTAGGAAAAATTAAGTGCACAAGCTCCCCGGATGGTGGTTGCACCTTGGAGGTTGATAGCTTTTGGGACGGAGATGTGTTTTGGTGTTATAATGAGACTATAATCAGCAAAGTTCACGTAAAGGATGGTAATTTTGTCAAAGCTGACAGAATTTTGACCGAGTATCCAATATGCATCTTATCAGTTCCATGGTACCTTCAGATCCCCAGTTTTGTCACAGAGCCTGGCTGTGGTGTCTTCACTCTGCTCCACACTCCATGCAATTGTTCTTAGTGTCAGCACACCAAGCTCCCCTGATGTTGCTAATATCTAGGGTTGCCTAGGGAGTTGCTGTTGTACAAATCTGTTGGATGTTAGCCACAAATCAATCTCCTACAATTTGTACCTTTCCTTCAAGTGTGAATATATGTACCAAGTCACCTCCAGCAGTTCTTTCACAGGTAGGAAACACTGAACCTGGTTAGTGAACCTGGTTTAATGTGAAGATAAAATTTTTAACTACAATTAATGTTTTGTTTGTTTTACAGATTACTGTGCAAGTAAATTTGCAGCAGTTGGGTTTGCAGAGTCAATGCTTTTTGAGTTGAAAGATCTGGGAAAGACTGGTGTTAAAACCACAATTGTGTGTCCTTTCTTCATAAACACAGGAATGTTTGATGGCTGTAAAAGCAAGTGAGTAAACTCCAGTGAGGCTTTTATGCAAATTTCATGTTTAGCATGTTATGTACTCTTATTTCCTTCGTGCTGATGATGAGCTAGGCTTTTCTCTGGTGGGTGTTAGTGCTATCCAGTGACTGGGCAGCCTGGATGGCAAAGCCTTCTGTACCTTACTGTAGATTTAAGCTGAAACGTGACTGCTCTCCTTTCCTCTGCAGAACCCAAATGCTCTGGGTGTCCTCTCTGGTCTCGAAACCCCCATTCACCTCCTGGAATCAGGGGCATAGCTTGGCTCAGAATGATTGTATCAATGCAAGATGTAGGAGCCAAATAAAAGCCTGGCGCATCTTGGTATCAGGACTATGTGGATTTGTCTTGTGGGAGATGATGTGGAGGGAAAATGACAATGGCCACTTCCTCTCTAACATGATGCAAGTTCTGTTGTTTGTAGGATTTGTGGTATTTGTGTCTTCTTTTAGTTGAATAACTGCAAACTAGAGACTCAGTTGGAGTAAAATAGGAATCCAGAGCAATCTGTGTTGTAGCAAGAACTGTCTTCTCTTCCAGGTGGCCAACTCTGCTTCCTGTCCTGGAGCCAGAGTATGTGGCTGAGAAGATAATCACTGCTATTCGACGGGACCAGGGAATAGTGCTGATACCACGCATTGTTTATCTTTTAATAGCTCTGAAAAGGTAGGTTCTGTCTTTCCTTCTTTTCTTTTCTGACTTTCCTGTCCAGGCATGTTTCAGCTATGTTTCGAGTAAAAGTGCAAACCAGGTTTCTCCTTGCTGGTGTTTTGAATTTTTGTTAAATTCTGCACACTTCTGCAGGGTTTTTTACGGTTTTTTTTGTTTGTTTCTGGGTCTGCCCTTGGACCACAGAACTATGAGAGAAATGTCTGTGACTTGCTGACCCCACTGGAGTGCAGTTCTGCTGTGAGCTGTAGAGACTGAGCCTGTTCTCAGGAACTGGGTATCTGGTGTCTTGGCCCAGCATCAGGGCACTTCTGACTCTGTTGCAAGCCAGGTTGGGAAATTCATCTGTCTTCCTAAAGCAGGCTGCCAAAGGAGTGTCATGTGTATTTTGATGTGTTTTGATGAGGGGACCAGTGGTGCTACAGTCTGAGGCCCAAGTTATTTTTTTCCTATGTTTTAGCAGTTGGAAGCATGGGTGCAACCAGAAATTGGTGTAAATTGGTGTTGGACTTTGAGAGACCTGGTCGAGTGGGAGGTGTCCCTGCCCATGGCAGGGGGTTTGCAAATAGATGATGATTAATGTCCCCCCTCAAGCAAAACCATTCTGTGATTCTAGAGTATACTATCTGTGGCAGTATTAGCCAGGTAAAATTAATTTTGTCTGATGTCTGTTTTGTTTTTTTCTCTTCAACTCCCCTGCCTTACAGTATCCTACCAGAGAAAATAGGTGTTCTCATTGCGGAGTATTTTGGAGTCCTTGATGCCATGCATACATTCAAAGGTCGAGCAAAGAAAGAATGAAAAAGATTGAGAGCACAAGATTGAGAGCAGCAACTCTCAAGTGGACTTTGTAAAAGGTGGTGGGAGAGGCCAGCTTCTATAGCAGCTGGGAACTTCAGGTGCCTGACTTCTCTTTTGCTATGATTTTTAAGGTTAATCAACAGCTCTCACCTGATCTATTTTTTATCCAGCGTACTGTTTTCTTTTCACCTGATAATGGAAATACGTGAATTGAAATGTTCACCTGATAATGGAAATACGTGAATTGAAATGAGTTCCTTTGGTTCTGTCAGTTAGAATGCCTTGACCTGACAAAGAAATCCTTCCTGACAAAGAAATAATTGGCAGCTTTGGGGGGAGAAGAAGCCATATGTATTTGGCAGGGAGCCATGAAAGCCTCTTGGGGCCCTGACTTCTCTCTGCCATTCACTGCACCAGGAGGAGGGGCTGTGCTGCTGGTGCCAGTAACATGCCCTGGTGAACTGAGAAATTCAAGAGTTGCCTGAAACAATGGATTTATAGCAATGGGATGTTAGTGAAATGACAATATGGGCTGTGTTGGTGCAAAACCAATGATGTATATATTTTTGAAGGTGGTGATCTTAGGACCCCGTGGATGTTGGGGTGGGGAGAGGGAAGGATGCAAACTGTGTTTGTTCTGCAAAGCTGCTTCTTGTCTAATTTATTTTATAGATTAATGTTATGGTTGTCACTTTGTAGTAGAAGTCCTTGTATCTTCTAAGTGCAATATTGTAAGCCAACTTAAAATTTTCATCTCCTGATCAGACTAAATTTGTTGCTTGCAAGCGTGAGAGTACTGGTCCAGGTGGGCTGCCAAACATCTTGGCAAGTAACCAAGTGAGTTAGAAAGAGCAGAGGCATCCCAAAATCCAAATCTGCCCTCTTGTAGTTTGAAATCATGACCACTCATCCTATCACTACATGTAAAAAGTCCCTCCCCTGCTTTCCTATAGGCTCCCTTCAGGTACTGGAAGGCTGCTATAAGGTATTGCAGGAGCCTTCTCTTCCACAGACTGTACAACTCCAACTGTTCAGCCTCTCCTCAATAGGAGAGGTGCTTCAGCCCAGAGATCATCTCTGTGGCCCTTCTCTGAATTCACTCCAGAAACAACGAGGGCTTCTCTTGGGATTGTTTCAGACAGAATGATGCTGACAGAGCTGGAGTGAAAGGGATCATGGCAGCCACAGCTTGAGTAAGCACATCATGTTTTGCTTCTCAGAACTCAGTGGCAGGTTGCCTTGTGTCTACAGAGACTTCTTTTACTCTTAGGACTGTCCATTTATTTTGGATATATGCTGAGGAGGCCTTGTGCTTTCTGACAGTGGCCACTTAGAAAACAGAAAGCCCCCTTGACATTTGGAAGATCCAAAAGAAGGAAAAGGAAGATTATGCCTTAAGTGGATGCCTTTATGCAGGTGCTGGCTAAGGCCACCTCATGTCACAGTCCTCTACTGGTAGTTGGTAACACCTGCAGACTGAGACTAAAATGCATCAGCATGCAATTGATTGCAGCATGGTATGGTGAGAAGGGTGGTATTTTTGTCTCCCCATGGTGGCCTAGAAACCACTTTCTTTTCCCCTGTCTGTACAATTAGTGAGGTTCACCAGCAGAGAAAAGTTTACATGCAAGTACTTTACTACTGATGAGCAATAAACATTGATCGAAAGAACTCTTTTAGAAATGGCCTTAATTTGCTGATGCATTGGTGAGAGCTTTGAGACTGATGAAGAAAAAATTTGCCTCACTGTCCTTTCACATCTGCAGCTTCTCTACCTCAGACATTCTGCTCATTTTATGGTGCACTTCAGGAATTGAAAGTTTCTCATTAGTAAACAGATATTACCTAGGTGTGCTGTCTGTATGTGTATTGTGCTGTTTGCTGGAAATAAAGTCAATCACTCATAACTGTGTGGTGTGTCTGTCTGGCAGACTCCTCTCCTTTTTTTGCTGGCAAAGCACAATTTTTTTCTCCTAACCATGTATGAAATAGCAGGTGTGGAGTCTTGATGGGAGGGAGAGAGTTTCCAAAGCAGAAAACCACCCCAGAGAAGGCAGCTGGAGGATGAATGAAGAAGCAGTGAGCACATTTCATTCGCTTGTTCAAGCAAGAGTCCACTAAACACGTAGAGGGATGCAAGAAAAGACAACATGGTAATACTGGGGATACTGGGGATGAGTAATTAGTTGGTAATTAGTCTCTGTCTTATGGGAAGTGCCACAAGACATCCTTTTGATCCACAGCATTGGTGATCTGTTTCCACTGCTTGAGCTAAAAAGGGAGAGGTAAGCATTGTGCCTTAAAGGTTCAAACGTAGTGTGAAGAGGATAAGGAGAGGGCTGGGAAAGCAGGATGTAGGACAGGAGGGAGGGGTGTGTGTCTGCACGTGTATACATGTATACATATGTACTCCAATTATACATCTATTGCGTTTTAAATTCGGTTTGGACTCTACCCATAGAGGCAAAAGGAGGTAGATCAGAGCTGTTGTGAGTGAAGGAGCACCATGCCCCATTCCCGAGGCAGACAAGGCAGATTCCAAATCCACCCCCTTTTCAAAGGCTTTTTAACAAGTTTTTGCAATTTTGTGTGCCATAGCAGCTCGAGCTTTATATCTGAGGCCATGTAGTGACTTGCCTGTACAATGTTGTCCTTCTTGGATTAAATAATCTCTTTAAAAATAGCAGGCATTTATGGAGTTACATGCTGACTGCTGAGAACACACACTAAGGAGACACTGGCATGTTCACATCTGTTTATTTTTATTCACTCATCCACAAGGGTAGCCTTTTTGCCTTTGTTTTGTTTTGGTTTTATTTTTTTTGGAATGTGACACAGAAAGAATGGATTTTCCACATCCAAAGAAAAGCTGCTGCATTATTTCCTGCAGAGGCTTGCCTTGTGTTCTCTGGTATACATATGCTTTTTGTCTTACTGTATTACAGCAGACAGAACCACAAAGATCTACCATAAACACCCATCCATGTTCTCCAGCAGTTATAGACTGGTTTGTTGTTGTTCTTGTTCTTTTCAGTAGTGTCCTTTTAATATCCAAAATGGAGCACTGAAAGTACAGAGATCTTGCACTTCATGACGCAAAAGTTTGTTGTCTCTGATTTGCAGCCATCATGTTGGAACTAGCATAAATTAATTAGAAAGACTAGCAAAATGATTGATTTAAATGGAGTATAATCCCTTAAGATCCCTGTTAAGCAATTATCTTGTGAGAAAATAATGATACCTGTAAACTTATCTAAATGTTCATTTCACTTAAATTTAGAATAAAGTGAATAGAGTGGTAAATAATTAGCCTCACTAGGCTGGAGACTTCCAACACTAAAATGACTGGTAGTTTGAAAATCTTTGTTCAACTGTTGGTTTGCAGGAGGATTTTGGCTCAGGAGATCCTGACAAAGGCAATAGGAATTATCTGTTGGGAAAGAGTGTTATGGCCACCCAGCTGGCCAGGGGCCATGGCTCTTCACAAAGTTCTGCTTTTCCTGAGGATGGAGGCAATCCCCCAAAATATATTCAGCCATAAAATTAAGACACTAAAGAACATCCAGCAAAATAATTGCCGTTGTAGATAAAGCTTAGGTTTCTCCTTTGCACTTACTAAGTTCTATCCTCTTGATGGCGGGCAGCCAGAGTAAGTAGCAGTGCCTACGTTTTCTTTGAGTTTCAGCCACTCCAGGAAAAGTTGCTGGTCCCATGAGGTACTATGGCTTCATACCACAGCAGCTGGAGAACAAAATCCATGCTGGTTCTTGCCAAGATTCACAACACAGACTTGGAGATGACCTTCTCCCCATGTCTGTCTGCTTGTCAGTCGGTGTCACTGTCGCTGAGAAGAGGCAGCTGGCTTACACCCTACTTGCCTTTGGCTCTTAAGGGGAAGAAGGGACCAGCACTAACAGGAAAGGCAAACAGGCCGACTGGTCACAGTAGCTAAAAGTTATGGTGGTGAACCAGTGCTCTTGTATACCTCCCAAACAGCTTCTCTCTGTAAAGGAGATGGAGACTCAGCACACAGTGCCAGCAGGTTCTGGTAGAATCCCTAGAACAATCCTGGTCTCAAAACAACCACCCTGACAAAATGGACATTGCACTCGGGTGGAGATCTCATGCATGAGCCAGCTGGACTGTCTCCTCTCAGGGAGAGACCCTCATTTCAGTGACCACTCTCATAAATGGGGTCCTATTCTTGCAAGGGCAGCCCCTCCTTTAGTGGCTATCCCCATCAGCTGCACACTGTCCCTGCAAGGGGATCTCTGTTTGATGGCCACCCTGACTGGCAGGACACTGTCCTTATTTGATAAGGGGTAGGGAAGCTGTACCCTGCAGAAGCAGAGTGCCATCTTCTGTATGCCCCCTGTAAAGCCACGGAAGAGGGCACATGTGCAGAAATAAGGGTTATTGCTTTATCAACCCATCTGGAGAGGCACAAGTGAACCCCTGGCTTTGCAAGATATGCCAAAGCCCCCCGCCTGAAAAGGTAGGGTCAGGCAACATAAAAGAGGCACACTTGAAATGCTGGATGCACACCCACCATCAAAGAACCACAACTTCCTACCAAGATCATCGTTAGATGATAGTTGTAACCTGTTGTTTTGACAAGTTCCTTAAATTTTGCAAAATTGTAATCCATTGCTTTGAAAGTACCATCATTTCTAATTCTGCTAGTTGCCATCTGACATGCTTTATATTGTTACTCACTTTTAAGTAAAGTTGTGTTTTTATACAAACCTCCTGGGTAATAATCTTACACCTAGAGTACTACGCAGAGAATTCCTAAACTTAATCTTGCCACGCAGGTTGTTGAAAGAGAGAAATTAGAGGAGGAGGATTGGGCCCAGCTGCACTGAGGCTCCTCTCTGGAGCTGAGAAAGCAATGGGGTCCAATCTGAAACTCCATGGGTTGATTCCCACTCTGGGGAACTCTACACATTTGGGGAGCTGTGCTCACTTTGTGGGATGTGACAGAGTGTGAGATGTCACAGACACCTTGTGGGTCATGAAATTTCTCCATGCTTTCTCCCTAGCAGCTTGTTGGAGATGTGCAGTCCCATGGCAACGTAGAGCCTGGCAAAGGTTTCCATGTGGTTTTCAGTTTTTCTCCTGTCTTTCTCCACCATCACCAATCCACAAACCAGTAACTGGAAAGAAAAAAGTTCCAGAAGGCTTTTCTAGATCTCATCTCTTTTCAGGAATAATACTCCATTACTTTCCATGTTGCCAACAGGAAAATATTGTGACATCCCTGACAGCTATTTCTCCAGTTTTGTTGTGCATGAGCTGTTCCACGATTGCTTTTGTGCTAAAGAAAGAGCGACAGCAATGCCTGTGAAAAGCCCTATCATGAACCAGCAGCTGCAGTAGGAAGCTTTTATTGAGCAAGAGCTCAATGCAGATTGTTCAAGTCACAGTTAAATCCATGCAGCCACCTCTAATGGCAGTGAATCTATCTGTGCCTGCAGGAGGATATTCCCAGCCACAGCAGACAATTTTCTTGCTCATGTGCTGTGACAGCTCACTTGAGGAAATGGAGCCAAGCCATCACTTTTAGCACTTCAGCAGGTGATTCACCAGCAGCTGAGTCAGCCCTGTCCCAGGCTAGCACATCCAGAATTTGGGGAGGGGTGGATGGCTGGGGAGGAGGAAGTACAACAAACCTTCCTCCACTAATTCATGCCATCTGGGAGAGACAGCCCACAGGCCTGCAGCATTATTTGCAAAAGACTGTTTACCATTTTTACTACAAACTCCTTTGGGAAAAGGACTTAATTTCATTTAACAGTTCATCATCATTACACAAACTGTTGCTCTGGATTCAGCTGCAGAAAATAGGAAGCAAGGCTCCCAAGATTGGTGTGTTAGGCCTTTTCTGCAGACTTTGTGTGTTAAGGAGTCAAACAATTAATTGGGAAAATTGGAACTGAACCCACTGACATGCAATTGGATTTTTGTGGTGTTCAGGGTCTCTCTGGTGAGTCACAGAGGATATGAGCTGTTGCAGTCTTGACTCATCCCTTTGGTCCAAGTGGCAACCCAGCCTTACACGGGAGGTCTCCTGGCCTAAATGTTCCTAAATGAACAGCAGGACAGCACTCACAACTGGTTATCTGTCAGCAGATGCTGGGTGGTGCCTGCAGCTCACATGTCCCACTGCTTGCATACTGCACTGCTGTGCTGAAGTGTGACATTACAGAAGATCAGTCACTAACCCCACAGAAGCTGTTCCCTTCAGCCCCCTGGGTTAGCTCTTTTGATCTGCTCAGTGTCAGACCAGCAAGTGTCAGAACTGGTGGAAGGTTAAAGATGAGACTGTTCCTAGGAAAGGGGCTGGGGTACAGAGAGCAGTCTCCCCATTTGATGATAGTGAGCTGGCAGATAGTTCAGCCCTACAATTTAACTCACCTTACAAAGTTTTGTTTACTGATCTCATATACCAACTTAAAAAGAAAAAATAAATCAGTAATAATTAGTTACTTTCCAGCTGCAGTAACCAAAAATTTAAACACCAAAACTTGCAAGATGGAAGTACACAGTTGATTAGTGATTAACTCACACTGCAGGGAAAACAAATTCACAGGCTGTGTAATGCTTTAGAACACTTGGCTGCAGTCAAAATATGTCTCAAAAATCACTCTGATCGCTACATTTCATGGAGAAGGAGGATCCCATGCACTTCCATGACAGGGATGGGAGTAAACAAAGTGGACACAGTTGTCTTCTCAAAGGAAAGGCAAACATTGGGTTTGCCTCCAGACAAGGAAACTGGACTAAAACTAGGCTCCAGGATCCCAAATCAGCTCAGTTTCCCCAAGGGAAATTGCGTGATGAACACTTCTTAAGCCCTCCTGACAAAACAGAAAAGTCAGCATGTGCTGGGTCATGAAGGCAGAAGCAATAGGTTAAAGCAGGACCACAGGCAGTGAAACAAAGGACTTGTGGGTGCCTTACTCTAAAAATCAGCTCTGCTTAGGTCCTGCCTTGATACGGTGTGAAATTGTCATCCTAGCAGTCTAGTAAGTTGTGTTTCCAGCTCTGAGAGTGCTACCTGCCCAGCAACAGCAGGACATGTGGAATAGCTGCAGTAATGTAAATAAGGGGAACATAATCCAATCTTCTTCCCATAGCTCTTAAAGAAATCTGACCTTTACACATCCATTCAGGTGTCTGAGGGAGGGACAGGGCTATACTATTTTATTTCTTTGACTGAGTAATTTTAAGGTCATTTGGATAAATACTGTGGGAGCCAACATCATCTGTGAGCTGCCTGTGTCGGACACAATCCAAAGCACAGGATCTGTAATGTCTCATCCAAGACTCACTGTGAATCACAGCATATCCCAAATGCCACACACATCTTTATGTAGAAAAAGCACAGAGACAATTTCAGAAAAAAACAAACAAAACCCAAAAACCCAACCTCATGGTGCAAACATCTTTCTTAGAAGTCACACTTAGCGATATAAAGCAGCCAATTTCTGTGGTTCTCAGTCTTTGGGGATACAGAGGGATGACTGACTGTCCGGAAGACTTGAAATCTCTATCGACTGTGGGCTTCTGAAAGAAGAGGTCTGCACAAGCCAAAGTATTCCCTACCCACAAAAGGGTTTACGCACGGGAATGTAACACAGGGAAGGGCTGCCCTGAGGCTGGAAGCAGAGCCGAAGGACTCTTCCTTGGAAGTGCGGCCGTTCCTAGTCCAGCCCCCCCTCGGGTTGCTCTCGCTGATGAAATGGAAAGCAGGGAACCGGGCATAGGAAACACCTCACCTTTCTTTGGCTCGTGTTTCCAGCTGGCATCTTTGGGAGTTCCGGGGCTGCCTTGTGTGTCACCAATCGATCCTTCCTTCCCTCACAGACCCGCCGGAGGAGCAGCTCTGCCCTAAGCGCTGCTGCCGCCATCCCGGCGGAGCTGCCCTCTCCCGGCGGGAAACCTCCCAGCGCCACCGGCTCCGCTCCTGCCAAAGCACCGCCCCAACCACAGCCCTGCTGAAGCGCCAAACTCTACCCCACCAGGAAAAACAAGAGTCTCGGCACAGCACTTGCTTTGGCTCCACCTCGCACGACGGAAAGCGGCCTGAAGATGAAGCCGAGCTGCTTACCTACAAGCTGCTGAGAACGTTCTTGCGAGGCCACACGCCCAGCGTCCTCTGACAGGCTTGTGCCAAGGCGGCTGTGAAACTCCGGTGTCAGATGCAGCTCATCACAAGCATTCCTCCCTTGCAGAAGAGAAAACACAGAACCAGGGATGAAGTCATTAACGTCTGAAATTCGCAAATTGCTCTGAGCTTAGAAACACTGTCAGCTTCTTGCTACTCTAGAGGGACCAATTAGTAAAAGCGATCAGCGACAAATGACCTCGCTCTCTCACTCAAGAATAACCCACCTCCATCTCCACACCAGCACAGAACCGGGTAGATCCGGGTGCCTTTGGGTCAAAGCGAGCAGGAGATTGATTCCCCTGAGACAAGGAGCGTGGCTGTTTGCAAACACCCATCCCTACAGCAGCTTTTCCCAGAGGCCCATCCCCTGCAGCTGCCAACAGGAGGAGACCCAGAGAGATACTGATGCACTCTGCCAGCTCCTGCCTGGCAACTTTTCTACACTGCAGAAAACCAAAGCGTTTTGTGAACTCTCCTTGTCCCACAGCAACCCTAAAACCACAGCTGAGGTGTGAAAGTATTTATTAACGTAATTGATTCTCAGGGTCCTGAACATTAAAATTTAAAGGGCAGAAACCTGAAAACTGCTTTGAACACACAGGGAGGTAAAAAGCTACCCGTGAGCCATCCGAGTGCTTTTCGACTCCTCATTCACGTGTGCTTGCTACCTCCAGTGCAATGGGATCACACCCAGGACTAAGAAGATGGGCACACTGTCGAGGTGACAATTTAAACTGCTCCCCTGGAGATGCTGGGAAAGCACAGCTCCTCCTCTTTTATCTGCTCTCATCTGCCCACCACCCTGACACTCACAGCCCTCGTGTACTCACAGCTATGAATACCTGAGCTCCTTTTTTTAAGCACAGAAAGCCTTGCTTGGCCTGGGACAGCAGCTGTGGTTTCAGCATTTGCTGCCTGTCTTTTCCTGCTCACTCAGACAGCCTACACTGTCCCTTCCAGCCCAGGGGCTGCAGCTGCCCTCTGAGGGGCCTGGGGATCCAGCTGAGCTGCTTCCTCCCTTTCTCCCCATTTTCCCTTTGCTGTTTTCCAGATGGATGCACTGCACCAGTATGGACTGTGGGGGTCACAAAGATGCACCAGCTGGAGGGCAGGAACAAGGGATGTGGAATAGCAGTTGCTGAAGGGAATTGCTGAAAATGTGACCCTCAAGTACTACTCCATAGAAAACCCAATTTCCTTCTGCTTACCCACACGCTGGCAGACTTCACAATCACTCCCCAGTGCTGATGGAGTGAAATGTTTACCCCATCAACCCCAGAAGTGCCAAGGTGGGGAGAGACACCCACTCCGGTAGCACTGCCAGCACCAAACTGCAAAGCAGAACATGAAGCACCAGGGACTTGTGATATCAAAGCATCCACAGGCTCTATGTGTCTCAATTCAGAGACAGACAACAGGTGAACCGGCCATGGGGATTGACATCTTGAATTTGACAGTGAACATCCTTTCAAATCCATTCACCACTAAGTACTGAAGACTGATAGTGTAGGGTATGGCAATGTCATAGCTATGCACTCCCTGCTTTAGAGTCTCTCTCAAAATTGGGAGAAAATAGTAGTAAACTCCCATCACCCTACTTTTCACATGCCACCACTGATCACTTTAACACCTGTACACAAGTCTAGAGCCAAGAGGTACTCAGGTACCACACATTTTAAGGAAAGAAAAAATGACATTCACTTGGGTGAATATTCTAGTATCAATTGGCTACTTCTGTGAATGCATTGAAAAATCTTTTTTGACCAAAGAACTGCAATCTTTTTTCCTCAAAGGAAAAATGCTACTTCACAGGCTTAGGAGTGTTTGCAAGCTTGAGCTGATGCCCCTTATTTCTGCTGTTCATCCAATTATGTCTTCCAGCTGTGAACTGCTTTTAGTATATTCAGTGAGTACTTTCCTGTGTTAAGCAGAATTTCTCTTTGTCATTATACATCTTATTAATCTTATGATTGTTTTCCATTTTGGAACAACTCTGAATTCTAAGTGCATTTCTTAACCCATTGATAAAATGTAGCACAGTATTAGCTATACACAGACCAGATTTTAGACTGAACCTAATTTAATGTTATTGTAATGCATACAGAGCAATAATCTGACCCTTCACCAATAGAGTTCTCAAACTCTATGCTTTGTAGCTATTTTTAACATTATCCAGCATTTGCATACAATTGCTTTCACTACAAAGCAGAGAAAAAAATCTTTTATGTTCATCGCTCCCAGTAATAATAAATAGGAAAAGAGGTCTGCTTTTCTAAAGGCAGTTTTTTGCTTTTTTACTTTGTCTTTTAAATCTACTGGCCTATGCCACACATGAAATGGTGTATTGTAAGGACTGAGGGTGATTATTCTTATTTTACAGGACAACATATGATATTAATATTTCTTGGCACAAAGGACAGATTTTGTATCAGAGAACAGTCACATGAAAGTGTTAAAAAAAAACAATACAAAACATAAACATGGCACAGATAAGATGCAGAAGTACAGGATTCTACTAGAACATTTCAAAGAGCAACAGCTGAATTAAAATCCTTTTAAGAAAATAAACTGTCAACAAAATATATTGGAGAAAGGGTAAATGTAAAATACAGACTGGTTAGAGATAAAGAAGAGGTAGTAAAAAAATAATCCATTTCTCTTTGACTGAGGATGGGAGATACAAGAAAATTCCTTTGGTAAAAGAAAATTAAATATAACTGAAAATGTTTTTCACATAGCAGCTTCAAAAAGTTTATAGCTTGTATTCACTGATGTGACCCAGAAAAAGAAAATAGGAAGCAAGTAGCTACAAAAATGCATTTTAGGGTTTATGGGGAAGATAATGTCATAGAAAACCAGAAACTTACGCGAAAATAAAAATTCAGTCGTATAATTCATGTATATGCAGGGAAGAGATTTCAGACTGAGCTAATGCAATGATGGTTTATTTTCCACAGAACACACTCATCTATCCTGATCAATGTAGTGATTTAACTGCTGCAATGCATTTTCTATTTCTTCAGTCAGGTCTTGGTACAAATGCAATAGGTTTATCATGAGAAGAATGTCATCCTTTGCTTTAAAAAAAAGACCCAGCCAAGCTAATTATCCCATTACAAAGAGAAGTCATTTGGTAAAAAAACTGACTGCATGGCCAAGGCCAAAGAGTTGAGGTGAATGGGGTTAAATCCAGCTGGGGCCAGTCACAAGTGATGTTCCCCATAGGAGCTCACTACTGGGGCCCATTCTGTTTCATATCTTTATCAATGAGCTGGATGAGGGGAATGAGTGCACCCTCAGTAAGTTTATAGATGACACCAAGTTAGCTGGGAGGGAGTGTTGATCTGCCTGAGGGTAGGAAGGCTCTGCAGAGGGACCTGGACAGGCTGGACCCATGGGCCGAGATCACTTGTATGAGGTTCAAAAAACTAAAATGTTGGGTCCTGCACTTGGGCCACAACAGGCTTGGAGAAGAGTGTCTGGAAAGATCCCTGGTGGAAAAGAACCTGAGGGTGTTGATCAACAGCCAGCTCAATATGAGCCAGCAGTGTGGCCAGGTGGCCAAGAAGAACAACAGCATCCTGGCGTGTATCAGGAACAGTGTGGCCATCAGGAGAAGGGAAGTGATCGTGCTCCTTGTGAGGCCACTCCTTGAGTACTGTATTCGGTCCTGGGCTCCTCAGTACCAGAAGGACATTGAAGTTCTGGAGCAATTACAAAGAGGAGCAACAAAGCTGGTGAAGGGTCTAGAGATCAAGCCTTAAGACGAGAGTTTGAGGTAACTGGTGTTGTTTGGGTTGGAGAAAAGGAGGCTGAGAGGAGACCTTACTACTCTCTACCACTACATGATAGGAGGTTGTAGCA
Source organism: Phaethornis superciliosus (assembly GCA_023637945.1). Classification (NCBI taxonomy): domain Eukaryota; kingdom Metazoa; phylum Chordata; class Aves; order Apodiformes; family Trochilidae; genus Phaethornis; species Phaethornis superciliosus. The sequence continues at coordinate 38,494,248 of JAJQWJ010000002.1, read as the reverse complement.
AGGTGGGGTTGGTCTCTTCTCCCTAGTAACAAGCAACAGGACAAGAGGAAATGGCCTCAGATTCCACCAGGAACCATTTAAATTAGATATTAGAAGAAACTTCTTCACTAAAAGGGCCATGAAACACTAAAATAGGCTGTCAAGGTAAGGCACTGAGTCACCACCCCTGGAGGTGTTTAGAAGATGTGTAGATGTGGTGCACAGGATAATGGTTTTATCCCTGGACTCAGTAGAGTTCATTGAATGATTGGTAGAGTTAGGTTACGATTGGACTTGATGATCTGTAAGGTCTTTTTCAACCAGAAAGATTCTGTGAGGCTGTTAATTAATTTCAATTTATTTATTTCCATAATAAAGTGAAAACTGTACACTGGCTAAAAAAAAAAAAAAATCAGGTGAAAGCAGCTTATTAACCTTAAAACTTATTACTAATGAGAAGGCAGGCACCTTAAGTTCACAGCTGCTAGATAAGCTGACCTTTATCAACGTCCACTTTAGAGCTTCTGGTCTGTGAATTCTGTGCTTTTGCAGTCCACTTTCCTAGGTCTTTGAAGATACCCATGAAAACAAGGACTCCAAAATAGTCCACAAAGAGAACAGATGGTAGGATAACTTAAGATAAGAGTAGTTGAAGACGAGAAGAAAAAAACCAAAACACACATCAGAAGAGTTGTGCTCTTTTAGCAGAAAATTAATTTGACCTGACTAATGCTGGCAAAGACCCTGTCTTAGCATCCTGCATCTCTCAAGTGTTTTCTGTAGTTGTCTCCTTGGCAGGGAGTCTGGAAGACTATCCTAATACAAGTCCTGCAGAACCATGTTTCCTTAGACGGATGTAGTTATTCACCATGTTCAATAAGGGGGATATCTGTCAACACAGCTGTACCAATAATCAAGGGTTGTTTTGATCAAGCAGTAACTACCTGGCAAACCCAACACCACAAGGTGCCTTGGCATAGAGCCAATGCCTTTGTCACACCCTTTTCTTATATATCTGTGTCTTGATCTTGAGGACACTCCTGTTTCTAGTCTGAACATTGATGAGGGCAAAGGAAGAAGGTGGGAATATACTTTTTCACCTCTCTTCCCTGGACAAAGCTGTTTTCCTCAGGTGCACCCTGTCTGCACAACTTACAAACCTGGAAGCTTCGGCAAACAGAAAAAACACCTGCCAAGGACAGTCACAAAAAGAAACTTAACAGGGAACATAATATTCAAAGTGGAAACAGCACGCTTGCATGAAAGCAGTGGTTGTGTACTCCTACCAGGACAGCTGGCTAGCAGAGTTCTTTTAGAAAAGCTGTGTGAGAGATTCCTCACACAGAACCCACTGCAGACCTTGGTATCTAAAGGTTACATGTATTCTTCTACAGATACAAACATACTGCAGTTCAATTAAGGCCTAGAAAGACAATCAAAGCACCTCTAATACAAGAATAAGTCGAGAGCGCTGGGACTGCTAGTCAAGAGAAGGAAAGCCACAATGCTCTCTAGGCATAACTACTTAAGGGGAAGGTGTAAAATAAGGAGCCAGACTCCTCATGGTATCTTTCGAAAGGATGAGAGGCAATGGACAGAGTGGAAAAAAAGTACATTCCACTTACACATAAGTTTTTATTTATTTGTTTTTAAAATGAGTGTGAATAAACCCTGGCACAGGTTGCCCTGAGAGCTTGTAGACTCTCCAGCCTTAGAGATAGTCAGAATTGGACTGGACACAGAACTAAGGATTTTACATTTCTCTAAGCACAGATCCTCTCCAAGCTCAATGATTCTGTGAAGCAGGAAAATCCCTAAAGAGATGTACTTCTCTGGCACAGATTATCAGATAGGATCCTCCCAGTGGTGAGACAAACTTGAAGCTGCTGAGAACCAACCCACAAATCCCACAGCCAAGCTGACTGCTTTCTATTTCTCTCAGCAGAACATGTTTGCAGATTCACTACAAATGAAAGCTGATCTTGCACTCTCAAGAGCTGGAACTTGATTCATACTGTTCATATGTATAATCCACTTCTCTTTTGCTCCAGAACCCTGCACACCTGCTATTTCATACATGGTTAGGAGAAAAAAAACGTGCACATGCCAGAAAAAAAAGGTGAGGAGGAGTCTGCCAGACACAGACACACCACACAGTTATGAGTGATTGACTTTATTTCCAGCAAACAGCACAATACACATACAGACAGCACACCTAGGTAATATCTGTTTACTAATGAGAAACTTTCAATTCCTGAAGTGCACCATAAAATGAGCAGAATGTCTGAGGTAGAGAAGCTGCAGATGTGAAAGGACAGTGAGGCAAATTTTTTCTTCATCAGTCTCAAAGCTCTCACCAATGCATCAGCAAATTAAGGCAGTTTCTAAAAGAGTTCTTTCGATCAATGTTTATTGCTCATCAGTAGTAAAGTACTTGCATGTAAACTTTTCTCTGCTGGTGAACCTCACTAATTGTACAGACAGGGGAAAAGAAAGTGGTTTTAGGCCACCATGGGAAGACAAAAATACCCTTCTCACCATACCATGCTGCAATCAATTGCATGCTGATGCATTTTAGTCTCAGTCTGCAGGTGTTACCAACTACCAGTAGAGGACTGTGACATGAGGTGGCCTTAGCCAGCACCTGCATAAAGGCATCCACTTAAGGCATCATCTTCCTTTTCCTTCTTTTGGCCAAAATCAGGACACAAATGTCAAGGAGGCTTTCTGTTTTCTAAGTGGCCACGGTCAGAAAGCATAAGGCCTCCTCAGCATATATCCAAAATAAATGGACAGTCCTAAGAGTAAAAGAAGTCTCTGTAGACCCAAGGCAACCTGCCACTGAGTTCTGAGAAGCCCGCTCTCTACTACTCCCTGAAAGGAGTAGCCAGAGGGGGGGTGATGTCTTTTCCCAGGCAACTTTCAACAAGACAAGAGGGCATGGTCTCAAGTTGTGCCAGGGGAAGTTTAGGTTGGATATTAGAAAGAATTTCTTTACAGAGAGGGTGATCAGACATTGGAATGGGCTGCCCAGGGAAGTAGTGGATTCTCCATCCCTGGAGATATTTAAAAAGAGACTGGATGTGGCACTCAGTGCCATGGTCTGGTAACTGCAGTGGTAGTGGGTCAAGGGTTGGACCTGATGATCTCTGAGGTCCCTTCCAGCCCAGCCGATTCTATGATTCTATGAAAACATGATGTGCTTACTCAAGCTATGTCTGCCATGATCCCTTTCACTCCAGTTCTGTCAGCATCATTCCTTCTGAAACAATCCGAAGAGAGGCCCTGGTTGTACGATGCCTCTGCTCTTTCTAACTCACTTGGTTACTTGCCAAGATGTTTGGCAGCCCACCTGGACCAGTACTCTCATGCTTGCAAGCAACAAATTTCGTCTCATCAGGAGATGAAAATTTTAAGTTGGTCTTACAATGTTGCACTTAGAGGATACAAGGACTTCTACTACAAAGTGACAACCATAACCTTAATTTATAAAATAAATTAGACAAGAAGCAGCTTTGCAGAACAAACAGTTTGCATCCTTCCCTCTTCCCACCCCAACATCCATGGGGTCCTAAGATCACCACCTTCAAAAATATATATGTCATTGGTTTTGCACCAACACAGCCCATGTTGCCATTTCACTAACATCCCATTGCTATAAATCCATTGTTTCAGGCAACTCTTGAATTTCTCAGTTCACCAGGGCATGTTACTGGCACCAGCAGCACAGCCCCTCCTCCTGGTGCAGTGAATGGCAGAGAGAAGTCAGGGCCCCAAGAGGCTTTCATGGCTCCCTGCCAAATACATATGGCTTCTTCTCCCCCCAAAGCTGCCAATTATTTCTTTGTCAGGAAGGATCACATTCAAGGCATTCTAACTGACAGAACCAAAGGAACTCATTTCAATTCATGTATTTCCATTATCAGGTGAAAAGAAAACAGTACGCTGGATAAAAAATAGATCAGGTGAGAGCTGTTGATTAACCTTAAAAATCATAGCAAAAGAGAAGTCAGGCACCTGAAGTTCCCAGCTGCTATAGAAGCTGGCCTCTCCCACCACCTTTTACAAAGTCCACTTGAGAGTTGCTGCTCTCAATCTTGTGCTCTCAATCTTTTTCATTCTTTCTTTGCTCGACCCTTGAATGTATGCATGGCATCAGGGATTCCAAAATACTCCGCAATGAGAACACTTATTTTCACTGGTAGGATACTGTAAGGCAGGGGAGTTGAAGAGAAAAAAGCAAAACAGACATCAGACAAAATTAATTTTACCCGGCTAATACTGCCACAGACAGTGTACTCTAGAATCACAGAATGGTTTTGCTTGGAGGGGACATTAATCATCATCTATTTGCAAACCCCCTGCCATGGGCAGGGACACCTCCCACTCGACCAGGTCTCTCAAAGTCTCCTTCAATCTCTCCTTCAACACTTCCACAATTTCCTTGGGCAGCCTGTGGCAGTGTCTCACCACCCTCACACAAAATAATTTCTTCCCAAGATCCAAATCTGCTCTCTTGCAGCTTGAAACCACGACCACTCATCCTATCACTACATGTAAAAAGTCTCTCCCCTGCTTTCCTATAGGCTCCCTTCAGTCATCACTGACATCCCACCACTCATCACTGGTTTCCATTTGGACATCAAGCTGTTGACCACTGCTCTGTGTGCAACCATCCAGCCAATTCCTTATCCACCAAGTGGCCCATCCATTGAATCTGTATCTTTCCAACTTGGAGACCACGATGTCACATGGGGCAGTGCAGGACCCTGCACAAGTCTAGGCAGATGATGCCATTTTCCCTCCCCGTGTCCACCAACACTGTTACATAAACATAAAAGGCCACCAAATTTGTCAGGCATGATTTGCTCTTGGTGAAGCCATGCTGGCTGCCTCCAACTTCTCCCATGTTTCCCATGTGCCTAAGCAGAGCCTTTGGAAGGATCTGCTCCATGATCTTCTCAGGCACAGAGGCGAGACTGACTGGCCTGTAGTTCCCTAAGTCTTCCTCTTTTCCCTTTCTGAAAATGTTGGTTATGTTTCCCCTTTAAAAGTCAACGGGAACCCCACCAGACTGCCATGAGTTCCCAAATATGGTGCGAAGTGTATTTGAAATTTCATCTGCCAGTTCCCTCAGGAGACACACATGGATTTCATCAGGTCCCATGATGGTCTTTGGATGGTCTCAAACCTGCTCTTCTACAGTGGGTGGATGTTCCTTTGCCATCTGCAACCTGGGTGCTATGGCCAGAGGCCTTGCTAGTGAAGACTGAGGCAAAAAAGTCACTGAGCACCTCATCTTTCATATCCCTCCTACATCCTTCTGCAGAGGGCCCCCCCACCTTCATTCTGGTCTTCCTTTTATCACTTACATTCCTTCCAGTACAAGCCTTTCTTGCTGCCCTTGCTGTTGCTGTCCAGATTTCACTGTATCAGGGCTTTAGCTTTCCAAACCTGACCCCTGGCTGCTCCAACAACTCCTTTGTACTCCTCCCAGGCTACCTGTCCTGGCTTCCACCCTGTGTAGACTTTATATCTAAGTGTGTCCACAGCTCCTTGTTCACCCACGCAGGCTTTCTGGCATTCCTGCCTGCCTTCCTCTTTGTTGGGATGCATTTCTCCTGGACTGGGACGAGGTGATCCTTGACCAGATTTCTTGGGCTACTTTATGAGTCTACTTTCAGCTGTCTGTAGAAGGCCTTGTCAGCTTCCACATCCTGATCAGGTGCCCTGTAATAGACAGCCACAACAGTGGCTCCCACATTAGCCTGCTCCTTTATTTTGACCTGCAAACTGTCAACTTGCTCTTCATCATCCCCTGGGCAGAGCTCAGTACATTCCAGTTGCTGTCCAACCTCATTACCATGCCTTATTGGCCTGTCTTCCCAAAAAAGGACACTCATCCTGACAGCATTCCACTCAGATGAGCTAGCCCACCATGTCTCTGTAATTGCAACCAGATTAAACCCCTTCAACTGCACACAGATCTCTTAATTCCCCCTGGCTATTCCGCATGGCACAAGCATTAGTCTACAGGCATACCACAGGGAGAGCTGAGCGTGCAGCTTTCACCCTACAACGGTGGAATGCCTTCGGATTTTCATCATGCCAGGCAGTTGAGGGACCTTTGGTGTTGCTCTCATTGGACAAGCTTATTCCCAAGCGGGATGTAAGGGCTTGTCTTTGGGGGGCCATTTTGGGCCCCACTCCACAAGTTGTTCAGTTTAAAGCCCATTTAACTAAGTTACCGAGCCTGCTGCCAAAGACACCCTTGCTGCCAAAGACACCCTTGCCCCTTCGAGGGAGAAGGATCCCATCCCTTCCTAACAGGATACAGTCAGAACAAAGTCCCCTTGTTGTATATATCAACACATTCCTGACAACACCACTTGCACGGTCATAGAGTGAGATGCTCAATACACCAGTTTCAATACACCCATACTTCCAACTGCTAAAACATAGGAAAAAAACTTGGGCCTCAGACTGTAGCACCACTGGTCCCCTCATCAAAACACATCAAAATACACATGACACTCCTTTGGCAGCCTGCTTTAGGAAGACAGATGAATTTCCCAACCTGGCTTGCAACAGAGTCAGAAGTGCCCTGATGCTGGGCCAAGACACCAGATACCCAGTTCCTGAGAACAGGCTCAGTCTCTACAGCTCACAGCAGAACTGCACTCCAGTGGGGTCAGCAAGTCACAGACATTTCCCTCATAGTTCTGTGGTCCAAGGGCAGACTGAACACCCAGAAACAAACAAAAAAAACCGTAAAAAACCCTGCAGAAGTGTGCAGAATTTAACAAAAATTCAAAACACCAGCAAGGAGAAACCTGGTTTGCACTTTTACTCGAAACATAGCTGAAACATGCCTGGACAGGAAAGTCAGAAAAGAAAAGAAGGAAAGACAGAACCTACCTTTTCAGAGCTATTAAAAGATAAACAAGGTGTGGTATCAGCACTATTCCCTGGTCCCGTCGAATAGCAGTGATTATCTTCTCAGCCACATACTCTGGCTCCAGGACAGGAAGCAGAGTTGGCCACCTGGAAGAGAAGACAGTTCTTGCTACAACACAGATTGCTCTGGATTCCTATTTTACTCCAACTGAGTCTCTAGTTTGCAGTTATTCAACTAAAAGAAGACACAAATACCACAAATCCTACAAACAACAGAACTTGCATCATGTTAGAGAGGAAGTGGCCATTGTCATTTTCCCTCCACATCATCTCCCACAAGACAAATCCACATAGTCCTGATACCAAGTAGCACTAGGCTTTTATTTGGCTCCTACATCTTGCATTGATACAATCATTCTGAGCCAAGCTATGCCCCTGATTCCAGGAGGTGAATGGGGGTTTCGAGACCAGAGAGGACACCCAGAGCATTTGGGTTCTGCAGAGGAAAGGAGAGCAGTCACGTTTCAGCTTAAATCTACAGTAAGGTACAGAAGGCTTTGCCATCCAGGCTGCCCAGTCACTGGATAGCACTAACACCCACCAGAGAAAAGCCTAGCTCATCATCAGCACGAAGGAAATAAGAGTACATAACATGCTAAACATGAAATTTGCATAAAAGCCTCACTGGAGTTTACTCACTTGCTTTTACAGCCATCAAACATTCCTGTGTTTATGGCATAAGGACACACGATTGTGGTTTTAACACCAGTCTTTCCCAGATCTTTCAACTCAAAAAGCATTGACTCCGCAAACCCAACTGCTGCAAATTTACTTGCACAGTAATCTGTAAAACAAACAAAACATTAATTGCAGTTAAAAATTTTATCTTCACATTAAACCAGGTTCACTAACCAGGTTCAGTGTTTCCTACCTGTGAAAGAACTGCTGGAGGTGACTTGGTACATATATTCACACTTGAAGGAAAGGTACAAATTGTAGGAGATTGATTTGTGGCTAACATCCAACAGATTTGTACAACAGCAACTCCCTAGGCAAGCCGAGATGTTAGCAACATCAGGGGAGCTTGGTGTGCTGACACTAAGAACAATTGCATGGAGTGTGGAGCAGAGTGAAGACACATTTCTTTCACTGATCCACCATCAGAGTCCAATATCCCCCTTGATGCATACATTTTTCAAAAAATGCTTTCTGACTTTCTCCTTTTGAGTGAGTTTGGGTCCTTCTGAATGAATGGCTGAGAGCCAGACTGCATAATGAAATGCCACAGCTCTGCTTCTGTGTACCACATTTGGATTTTCGTTGTTCTCTTGAGATTGGGAAACCTGTAGAGGACTTTGCTTCACTTGTCAATATGCTTACAAAACAAGCAACCAAAAAAGTGGCCTCTAACCCACCAAGGAGCTGTAGGTTTCCTTTCACAACATTAAAGCTCTCAGATCCCAAAGTTCTATATGGCTATCTAAGTACCTTGGCAGAAAAACCCATATAACAGCACTGCTAAGCATGTGAAAAGCTCTCTCAAGGAATGGCCTATTTGAGGTCAGATGGGCTGAAAGCAGGAAAATTTGCTTAACTGTACACAAAGAACCAGAAATTCAAAATTCAGATTTTAATTTTTTTTAAAATGAGTATTGATTGCTTATGTCAAAATAATTATCTAAGCAAACATTAGCTTTAATACACTACCAGAAAGATGACTGACTCCAACCAGTCCCGCTGCGCTTGCAATACTAACCAAGTGTCCATGGTTAGAGGCCATCATTGCTGGCAGGAAGGCTTTGTAGGTCTGCAATGGAAGTCAGAGTTGCAGTGAAATGTTTTACCAAAGAAGCTACATCCTACAATATTAGGAAGGTGTTGTTTTCAAAGAAATTCACCCTACAGTTTAAATATGCTTCTTCCCTTCCCAGTAACAAAAGGGCAGTGCCAGGGTATGGGAGAAGAAAAAGAAAAGAGTTTGTTGAACTCTTAAGCTTCCCAGCCCCCCCAATACCTCTTTCACCTCAGCACCAAAGACAGATGGTAACTTGCTGAAAGCTAAAAAGACAGATTCAGGTAGCTGTTACATTTCTTGGAGCCTAAAACACGGCACTGCTAGGCTGCAAATGAGAATTAAGCGTTCGCTGCAAATTTTGTAAAACGGCAAAAATTTCAATCTCACTTCTTCCATTAAATTCCCCTCATCTTTGTGATTAAATTTATTTGTGAAGAAACCAAAGCATGCTTTAAGAGCCCTTTTGCAGTTCTATATGGTAGCAACACCATATCCATGACCAACCTTCCCTCGAAGGATAAAAAGGCACAGTGAGTTACTCAGTTTGGACAAAAGCCCCACTTAGGAAGAACATTGTCTGAACAGGAGGTATTTCTTACTGAAACTGTCACAACCACAAAGGAAACAGAAAACCAACAGAGAGGAACACTGCTCTGTGCTACAGGAGCAGCAACTTTTAGGACGGCCCTGCTTCATGTCATTAATGCTGTGGGATGGTAGCATACAACTAACTTCAGAGTGGAGCACAGGGAAAACTTCTGTTCTCAAGAGCATTTCTAAAGACAAAACAGCTTTGCTTCCACCTACTTACCTACCCCAGAAGTTCCCAAAGGATCCATCCTTCCACCCATTCTTTATTTCACAGACTCCCAGGCTTAGAAAGTACTTCCTCGGATCATTTCTGACTGAATTTAAAAGGAGCTCTACGTCCTTGCATATTTTCCTCAATTCCAAAAGGCAAAATTAATACTATGCAAAGTGCAGGTATTACCCAGAAGTGTGCCATTACGTTGACTTCCATGGTTTTTTCCACCAGCGAGTCTGGAACATTGAGAAAAGTCTTCCCAGATACAATACCAGCATTGTTGACCAAGATGCTAACATCACCAACTTCTTTTTTAACCTAAAATAAAAAGCCTTAAGATATTACACAATAAACACAAAATGCACTTTCCAATTTTTAGATATGGAAGCACAAGAAAGTGGAAATCTTGCACGTTTGCCCTTCCAGGCAAATCTCTATTGCAGGGAGCTTAACTTATGCTACAAGTATTTTACTACAGCAAATCCATCTTAAAACCAATGTACAATCTTGTTTTAAGGGGCCAGTTCTATGCCAGGTGTTGGGGCACAGTGCACAGATCCCCAGGGGAGTTTGGGAATTGGGTACAGCAGAGCTACGTGAGGGCTGCAGTGCCTGAACAATCCTGGTGTTTTCTGCCCCCAGTGTGTTGGAATCAGAGTGGGCAAACAGCTTTTACAAGAGGTATTCCTTATATGCACTGGCACTGAGAAAGGCCACCTGTAAAAGTTTTAGAAGTTCCTGACATTTTACAGATCAGGAACTTAAAACCTTATCTTACCTCATCTTAGCTCCCAGGTCAATGAAAGAAATGAGAAAGTGATAGGAAGGTCAGTCACTTGTGGGGAAAATTAAACAGAAGCTGTAGGGCTCTAGACAAGTGCATTCACTCAAGACAAAAGCCTTATGAATTTCTGGGGCTTCAATTCTAACAGTGTACCCGAGTCCTTATAGGATAGCTCCCAGAAAGTAAATTGGCTAAGAAATACAACGTACACATAGATTGACATAAGGGCAAGTACAGCTCTCATTTTGGCTCCAGACTGAAAACTGTCCACAGACTCCCTTGAGAGAATGACTACAAGCCAGCTGATATGAAGACACAGGGCCAGCTCACAAAACGAGAAGGAAAATATCTAATGCGGGAAAATATTTAATTCCAAACATATCCTTTGGGGCACAAAACAGATACCCAAATAAGAGGTTAGGCTTCTTTTGTGAAAACAAAAGATGGGGAAAGGTGTATGCTGTGATATGCATGTTTTATAACTCGGTGATTGGAACAATCAGCTTAGATGGGAGATGAAAACAAAAACCTGAACCACCTCTTTCATAAGCCAAAGCTGTCCTTCACCCTGTTGGGACAGGAAAGGAACAAGGACACCAGGCATGCAGCACTTTTTGGCTCGCTTCCTACTAAAGTGGCTTTTTCTTGGTCTCTGTGGCTGAGGAAGTACCAGAAGCAGGCATTTAAGGTTTACATACATTTCACTTTGGCTTTGAGATTGTTTTACTGGGCACAATGTTCTCAACCATTTCCTACTCTGCCTACATGAATTTAGTCAGCTCTGGTCTTGCAAAACTCCCAGTCATGGCATGAAGCTGAATCACTACAGAACAAAAACCTGCACCCGTGGTGCCTCATCTTGCAAAGACTGATGCTGCACACTGTGAGCCAAAGGCCACATTAAATACACAGTGGCACCAAGCACTAACACCAAAGTCTTTTTGTCACTAATAAGATGGGAAAGTTGTCAACACGGCTCTACACCAGTTGTCAGCAGGACATGACATTTCTGAAATAACAGTAGTAGGCTTTTTTCTTCAGGCAGATCAGCAGGAGGATTATTAGTGGATCAGCTGTGAGTGAACTGCTGACAGAATGCAGCAAGTGAGGAATTGTGCACCAAGACCCTCTTACCACTTCTTTGCTCCTGCCTGCCTCTGGTTTTCTCATCCCTCTGTCACACACACCTCGACACACGCTTTCTCCTTTCTGTATTTGGCCAGAAAGGCTCCGAGACTGCTTTTCTCCAAGGGACTGAAGTGCTGGTCCTTCAGGCTTCAGAACTGAAGACTGGTTTCCAATCCCTCCATTGCAGTGCCCTTCAAACAACAACACTCCCTCCTCTTCCTCTTCCTCCACTCCCCCCAGTTCAGCAGGAGCATTCACAGGCCTGTGGTCAGATGCAGGGACAGCAGATGTGCAGCCCAGCTGCCTGAGCTGAGCAGCAAGGGGAAAGAGCATTTCCCAGAACACAAAATCCCAGCAGTACCAGCACGTAGCAAGTCAGGCACAAGCTTCACTTAACAGAAAGTTTGTTTGCATCATTTCTGCACAGACAGAAAATGCAGAAGGCCAGAGCTGCACCAAAAGAGAAACGATTACAGACAACAGATGCTCCTGAAGGCTGCTGAATATTTTTTAATTTAAGAATTCATCCTCACGGAAACACAAATGGCGGAAACTTCCTACACCAGCAGTTAAGTTTAGTAACATCTTAAGCAAATGAAAAGAGGCTATTTTAATGGAAACTCTTAACCAATTTTACCTTTTGGCAATTCTGCTAATCTGTCCAAACTATCTAATCCCATGCTGCATTTATTTACAAAGCTCTTCAGAGTCATAAGAATGATATATTTAAGAGTTCAAGATACAGTTATTAATTCTAATAAAGTGAACCTGCAAAAATCTATTCACAGCCATAGCGTTATTTGCAAGTTGTCTAAGCAGTTAATCCTTTTTACAGTGTATTGTCTCTAGGGTTTACCTTTGGTCAAAGGCTGCCAGAACTGGAAATGCTGCTTTAGCTTCAATAATTGACTTTCTGTACTTGACCAGGAAATGCTTGCACACCAGTTGGATGAATGAGAAGCCACCCACTTTAAACTGGCTACTGGAAAAGAGTAGCTTTTAACTCTCGTTATTTTTGTAGTCAGAGGTTGATGACAAATCAACTTTGAGAACCAGTATCCTTGAAATAGGTAGCATGTGCAATACATTGTGAATGAATTAACTCTAATCTCTTGCTTTGAAGTCACTAAATCTTACCATACATCATAATACCCACACCCGTGCACTCATCTTACAGCAGTACCAAAGCCACAAATAAGATACTTTACCTTATCAGCTACTGTGTAGACCTCCTGCCTTTTGCTACAGTCACAGATGTAACAGTGGACTCTAGCAGCTCCATTTTCTCTGGCCAGTCTACTTGTCTCCTTGAGCCCTTCTTCATTGATGTCCCAGAGAACTACTGTGGCTCCAAGTCTGGCAAACTTTAAAGATAAGAGTCTTCCAATGCCACTTCCTGCTCCTGTTATTAATACAATTTCACCACTAACATTCTTCTTCTGTTTAGGCACAATGAAGAACACCAGTGTCTCCAACCAGTAATAAACAAGAAGTCCAATGAATCTCAGTGTTTCCAGGAAAAAGTTCATTTTGAGACTATTTCTTCAGATACCTGATGAAAGATAATGTCTATCTGATAGAATAAAGCAAGAAAATACATACATTAGTATCATAAAATTGAAAATATTTTAAAATCCACACTAAGTATTTTCTCTAGCTTCCTTCTGAAATCATCCCCAGACTAAGTACAGAGTTTCAGCCCTACTGAGAACTGCCAGGATACAGAGCTTCTATGCTTATAGATCTCCAAAACACACTAGACACATTACTGGCTGTCAGTATTAGGTTTGCAGCTACCAGTACTGCCATTACCGAGGGGAGCTTACCTTTGCAGTTGAACAGAGTTCTGTTCAGGAATGTACCACAAAGCTGTTGACTTCTCTACAGGTTACTGCACTATGCAGTGTCCTGGGCTGGAGTCATTAGCATCTCAGAGAGATGTTTAATTCACAGTCTGGACTCCTTACAGCCATGCTGACACCAAATAGGCATTTAAGTCTTCAAAATAAATCAATTTATTTCCTGGTATATTAATGTTATGCAAGAAATGTACCCTTGGTCCAAGCAGGTTTTAGTCTTTGACTTACTAAAGTACAAAGAATTAGTAATTTCCTTCTCAGCTGAAGGTGAAGCACGCTGGCACTTCAACCTTTAACGCTATATAGCAGTCCTGGGGGCGAGACAGCCCAAGGACCGAGGAGCAGCAACACCTCCCTCACACCTGGAAGACGCTGGACTGACTGCTTTAACTCTCACTCGCCACCTTTCCTCTGATAACCCAATTAGCATCATTAAAAACACAAACCAATCCCCCCCACCCCCAGCAGACTTCACCCGCGGTGCGCATCCCACTGCCCTCTCCCAGCGCCGCCTGCCCGGGGCCGCCCCCCGCCCCCCACACCCCGCACCCCCCCACTGCCCCCCGCCCCGGACCGGCCCTGGCAGCGGCGAGAGAAGGCGCCGGGCACCGGCCGCACACTCGGCTCCCCGCTCCCGGCGGCCACGCACCCCTCCCCGCCCGTCCCCTCGGGCACGCCCGGCCGGCCCAGAACGCCGCCAGCACCGGGACCCCGCGGCCGCCCCGGGTACCTCCGCCCGCCGGCTCCAAGGACAGCGAGGGCACCTCCGCCTCCCCGCTCCGGGACCGGGCGCAGGCAGCAGGGAACAGGGAGCAGACAGCGCAGCGGGGCGGGGCGGCCCGGTCCGCCCTTTATGCCGGCGGCTCGCCTGGGATCGGGGCTGCCCGGATGGCCGGAGGCGGGGCGGGACGAGGGGCCTGGCGCTCGGCTGCAGGAGGCTGGGCCGGGGGCAGCGGCCCCTGTGCCCGCGCACTGCCCGCGGCTGCCGGGCGGCGGGAGGAGCTCCGGGCGGCGGGAGGGAGGGAGGGGAGAGAGAGGGGGCCCGGGCACTGCGCTCGGCCCCCTGAGCTCCTGGCCGATGGCGGGGCAGGGCGAAGGGCTCCGGGGACGGAGCGGCTCGTTGGGCGGGGCCTCCCGGGGCTCTGGATTTGCCGCTATAGGGATTTTCGGCCCTTGGGTCAGCGGGAATTTGGAGGCTGATTTGTGGTTTCCGCTGATCCTTAGGCAGCAGAGCTCTGCTGCTGGGAGGCTCTAAGGATTCACAGCTTCAGAGATCCTACCTATGAGGAGAGGATACTCAGAAGCACCAGAATAAGATGTGAAGGAAGATACTTCCTTGCCACCGAGATCTTTAATGGGCCTCCTTTCCAGACCGGTGTTTTGTGTTGCTGTTACACTGCTGTGGAAGGAAGTGGACACTGCTCTCCGCATGTTAGTTTCATCTGACGAATTAAGCAAACTCTGGTTTGTGAAACACGGGATTTAATGGACTGCATAATAAAGAATATGAAACATTAGTTCATAACGAAAGCTTCTTTAGGCAGATAAAAAAGTTTGATCTAGCAATTTCCAAAGACATCTTGAGTAATCCCTGTGTAGAGGAGCAGGCTGAAAAAGAGAGACTGAACAGAACCCGTGTGATACGTCCTGGTGAGGGACCAGGTTGCTCTACCTGCTGGGTCCTCGTAGTTAAAAAGAGCAGGGCTTCGGGAGGTGCTGTGCTGTTTGAATAAGTACTTTTCTTCCATTCCCTGCATGTTCTATTTAAAGTATTGTTGTAAGAAGTCAAAGGACCTTTCAGGTACGCAGTTTTGGGTCAGAGTTTGGGCTCCTGACTATAAACTGCTGCGCCCTCAGGAGCTTTTCACGGAAGAGAAATTCACAGCTTGATTAGAATATTTTATTGGGAGTTAATGTATTATTCTAATATACAGTAAATCCAAGAGGCTGAGGAGAGTCCAACAGCAACACCGATGAAATCTTAGGCTGGCTGCTGCTTTCTTTTTGTGGATTGTATTATTTACAGTGGATCATTTAGAACAAGGAAGTGTAAAAAAACACCCATTCATTTTTCAAAAGGCTTAAATAAAATATATGCTTTGTACTAATACTTGGAAAATAATCATGTTTGATCCTGAGACTGACCTTCTGATTGGAGGTAGAGGGTAGAATGTGGCAGGCTTGGCTCCTTTCCCCACCTTGTACAAAGATTTCCTGCAAGTAATAAACTCACGGAATAAAACTTCCTGAAATAAACCCCACTAAATTATCCTGAGCATATTTCCCTGTAAAATGAAAGGCTAAAATTGCCTTGAAGAAAGTCTTTGTAAGACTGTCAAATTAGTGTCTTCCACAGTCTGTGCCCAGATAAGACCGAAATGGAATGATACTCTTGATTAAAGGTCAGAACTCAGGAACATCAGGAACTGCCCTGATGTGTGATAGATGAGGAGGTCTCCTTCTTGCCACGCAGGATTTTTGGACCAGTTTGTGAGTGCTGGCAAAATCCCAGGAGTACAGAACTGGGAATGGTGTTCACAAGATCCTAGAATGGTTAAGGCTGGAAGGGTCCTTAAAGCTCATCTAGTTCCAGCCCCCTTTCCCTGGGCAGAGACACCTCCCACTGGACCAGGCTGCTCAAAGCCCCATCCAACCTGGCCATGTTGTCTTTTTTATGTAACATTGAGCTGGGTGTTTTCAAGGGCACCCAGGGTCACTCAATTCATAAGAAAAAGTTGGAGGAACTTTGTAAGTGGTTTCACTTTGCCTTCTCTCTACTACTTGTGCTCCCTACATGTACTGCTCGTCTGTAGCTATGCTTTACCCAGGGCATTGCCAGGTTTTGCTCTACCTGAGCTTCCCGAAAGCTCTTGGCATTTGTTTTATGATAGATACTGGCACCTGCAGTGGAACAGTGTAACCAGCAGCACACTAAATTGCTATTTATGCTTAACCTGAATCTGCACTAGATTCTCTATTGCATCAACACCACTACACAACCATTTAATCTTGTTTATGGATGTGTCAAAACAACTAAGGATGAAGCAAACAGAGAGGAAGGGTTGGTGTAAGGAGGATAAACACAACTGCATGGTGACTGGGATGCCCATCTGCATTGCTGTTGGAGCCAGATGCTCACTAAAAACTCTTTTTAAAATTTCTATCAGAGTACTCAAAATAGAATCATAGAATCATAGAATTAGCCGGGTTGGAAGGGACCTCAGAGATCATCAAGTCCAACCCTTGACCCACCGGAGCAATTGCTAGACCATGGCACTGAGTGCCACATCCAGTCTTTTTTTAAATGTCTCCAGGGACGGAGAATCCACCACCTCACCGGGCAGACCATTCCATTGCCTGATCACCCTCTCCATGAAGAAATTCTTTCTAATATCCAACCTAAATCTCCCCTGACAAAACAATAGGAAATGTGCTGCACTAGCATCTTCTTCTCAAGGTATTTACTACCTACACAGCAAATGTAACCAGCAGCTCTGTACACTGAACAAGAGGCTTTTATGCCTTGCAAATCATGCTAAGAAAGGGACAAATGCTGATGGGAAGAACATGCCAGGACCAAGTATCCTCATGAATTAGCCACTGGAAGTCCAGATCCAAGACTTTTCAGCCTGTTAAGCTATTGTGTTTCCAGTACGATGCTTGGTGCCAGAACCAGGCACTGTGCCTCTCATACCCTCAGCATTTTACTGTATGTTGGTGATCCTAATCAGAACTGATGGGTAAAACCTTGCAAGGAAATACTTGGGTTGTTTTGTTTTGTTTATTTTGTTTTGGTTCTAATCTGGGCCAGCTCTGTGAGGAAATTTACAGTGTGTCCACACACTGCAGAGGATTGCGTGGGAATAGGAGTAAAAGACTGCACAAGACTGAATTGGAGATCCCATGGCTTTGCTGATCATAGAATGGCTGGGCTGGACAGGTCCCTAAAGACCATCGAGTTCCCACTCCCCTGCCATGGGCAGGAACACCTCCCACCAGATGAGGTTGCTCAAAGCCCCATCCAAACTTTCCTTCATACCATCCCTCCCCTTGTACTATAGAAGCAGTACCTTACATTGTTATTATTATTACAGCAGCATTGTCACCACTTTGAAGTGGCATTTCACAAGGGTGCTGAACTTTACTGTACTCCCTGCAATTGGGATGGATTTGGCACATTCCCCTCCCAGGTGCAGAAGTACTGGTGAAAAATAAACACAGACAATGTCAGCTACCTGGACCTGCACAAAGTATTTGATAACGTCTTGGACAATGTCCTCACCTCTAAATTGGAGAGATATAGACTTGATGGATGAACCTTTTGGTGGATATGGAATTAGCTGGATGGTGGATTTCAAAGAATTGGCTGTTGATGGCTCGATGTCCAAGAGGAGATCAGTGATAAGGGGCATTTCTCAGGGTTTGGTACTGCACTGGTGCTGTTAGAGTGTGTTCTAACATGGGAATAATCCAGGACTAGAGGAGAACATGGAACAGAAGCAACAGGGTTGACCAAACCAAAGAACTGATTTAAACCTCCATGCACTGGAGGAAAGGGACCAGGTGAGGTATAGAAGCTACTGTAAAAAAAAGGAAACTTGTTTTTTCCTTCCCTGTCCCTCATTAGTGCATGTACTGCAGGCCTCATGATGATGAGAGTTTCCAGCTCTGTACACTGTTGTCTCCTGGATATCAACTCATGTGATTATTCAAAATTTGGCCATTCTGAAATGCCTCTCAACAAGAAGTACCCTCTGTGCCCCAGGGAAACATTGTGAAAGCCACAACACGCTTGCAATGGTACTGAATGTACTGCATTTTCATGTATACTAACTCCTGTACTTTCACTCTGATGATTTTGTCACATAAATATGCCTTCACTTGCTTGAAATACATCCACTGCACTTGTTAATATTTTTCTTACAATAAACTGTTCTATCGTTGTGTTGTATATATAAGATGCATATTTTAGAAGTTGTGATACTTTGACTTTGATTTTAATACTTTTGGGTTTCGATGCGTGAAACAGAGCATCACATTGTTAAGAGGACAAATGGCTGATGCCTGTGATACCACAGCAACACAAAGTGGTATGTTAAAATAATCTCATTTACTAAAATGTATCTGCCCCAACAAAGTTTGTGAAGAAAGGAAACCAGCCCAGGACATCTTTACTCTCAGCAAACCATAAGTAAAAAAAATATCACTGGTTTTCTAGCCCTTTATGTCTCTTTGTATTTTATTCCAGAAAACCTAAGAAAACAGCTAACACATTTTTCCCCACACCTGACTTTGAATAGCCACAAGAGGTTTTGCCTTTTGTGAAGTTTTGGAGTTTTAAAAAATTTTCCTCAGCTTCCCTCCCATTCCCTTGAAATTATGCTGCAACACAAGACCACTGCATGTGGTTTTAGCCTGGACTTGGCTTCAAAATCTGTCAGGCTGGCAATCTCTTGTTTCTAAACCCAAAATAAAAATTGTCTCTGAGTTACAGAAAGAGTCCTGGAAGCATTGGGAGGAATGTCTGAGTAACATGTGAAGTAATAGTTTTTCAGGGAAGAAATAAAAAATAGAAAGCAATAATCTCATCCATAGGGCACCCACATCTTCAGTGCTGAGTGAAGACTGATTTCCCTGCATCTTCCTTCCCCCGGCTAGGAACTCCTAGAACTTGAAAGGTATGCAGAAAGTTGATAATGCTGGTTACAGTTTACAACAGCTTTTGCTAAAGAGACATTTCCACAGCTTGGAAGAGAATTGAAAGGACAGAGGTGTGACAGAGGAATACAAACCCTCATGGTGTAGATTAAGAGAATGGTTTCTCACACTGAACAAGAAGGTGGTACCAAGTGAACATCATCCTCAAGCTATAAATGGAAGAAAATGCCCTTTTCCCTCAGCACCCTTAGTCCTGGAAAGCAGACTGATTTTCCCGTTGCTAATTGTATCCCTTTAATGAGGACTGCATATAAAACAAATACAGACCCATAAAAGTGTACTTTATAAAAAAGTTGACGGTAACTGCCTACTAGAAGCCTCTTTTCAGAGATCCTGCAGTCAGCTAATTTATGTATCAGTCCTGGACACTTTATAAAGTGATTGTGGAGACTGTTCTTATTGTTCAGAAGAGCAGTTCCAAGAAAGGGGTCTTTCACTTCAGAAAGCAGAACTACATAGCTGATCCAACACCACTCATTCATACACCTAGACAGTACTGGCTGTAGAACAGCTTTTTACAGAAGAAAGCCACCCTGTGTTAGACAAAACATCGATTTAACCCGGTATTTTACTTCTCAGGTAACCAGCAGCACATCCCTAGGAATGTACAATGTAAGAACAGGGAGAGCACCCCGGTGTTATTTCCCCAGTACAGACTCGGTCAGGTCAGGGACTTCCAAAGGCAAAGAAAATAGTTTTGTGTTTGATGCTCCCGATGGATAAATGGAGCACCTGCAATTGACATGCTTGCACATTACAGCAGTTTCTGAGTAGCTGTGGAAATGCTGCTTTTCTGCCTTTTGATCTCTGGATAATCCGTGAGAATTTCCTCCAAAAAAGACCTTTTGTATGTAAAGGGCACGTTTGCAGTGTGTTGATATCCGCACGCTGCCCATACCCAGTTAAACTTTCCGAGTTGTCTCTGACTTACCTGCCTTTTGAAGGCATTAGATTATAGGGATGGATGTCTGGGAAGTGATTACAGATGCCGTAACCTGTGTGATTTTACCCACCCGTCTCTGCAGTACCACAGCCCCCAAAGGCAGGAGCTGCTTCCCCCGCAGCACCAACCCCTGGGACAGCTGAAAATCTCCGTGCCCATTGGCGTTACCGCTGCCCGCAGCAATGGGGCTGAGCCAGCGGGTTCCTGTTTGCCAGGCCTTTCGGCTTTGCCTTCAGGTTCGCACCTACGACACCACCACCAACAAATTTCCCCTCCCTCCCTTCCTCCCTTCCTTCCTTCTTTCTTCCCTTCCTTCCTGGGGTGCACCGAGCCGGTGACGCTCCGGAACACCAGGAGGCAGCGGAACGGGGCTGAATCCCTGCCGCGTCCCCGCCGCCACGCAGCCGCCCCCGGACCCCCCCAGGACAGGGGCATTCACGTTATCTGCCCGCAGCCGGAGGTTATCGCCAGCTCCAGCTGCCCCCCGGCACCGCCGACCCCAGCCCCGCAGCCCCGGGGCGGCTTTGGGGTTCGGCCCCGGTAACGGCTCTCCCAGCAGCCCCCGCGGCGCCGATCCCCCCCGGGGCTGCCGGGAAATGTAGTGCGGGAGCGGGAGGCGGCCCGGGAGGAGGGAGCGGGGGGCGGTGGTGTCCGAGGGCGCCTGCGGGTGCGGGCAGGGGTAGGGGCAGAGGCAGGGGCAGAGGCAGGGGCAGAGCCACAGCCTCAGCCTCAGCCACAGCCACAGCCACAGCCTCTGCCAGAGCCACAGTCACAGGCACAGCCACAGCCACAGTCACAGTCACAGGCACAGCCACAGCCACAGTCACAGCCACAGTCACAGCCGCCGTGCGCCCCTCGCAGCCCCCTCGGTCGGGCCCCTGCGCACCGGGAGGTTCGGGAGAGCCGGGGCTGCCTCCGCGAAAGCCGCGTGAGGTGTTCACAGAATCATCCGGGGTGGCAAGGACCTCTGAGAGCATCGAGTCCAACCCTTAATCCACTGCCTGTGGTTACCAGACCATGGCACTGAGTGCCACATCCCATCTCTTGTTAAAGATGTCCAAGCACAGTGTCCACTGCCTCCCTGGGCAGCCCCTCCCAATGTCTGAATGTGTTGGGGCCTTTCGTGCCACAAAATGGCAGCTGCCGGGTGCTCCGGAGCGAGCCGGGTGCCGGTCGGGTCTCAGCGGGAAGCTCAGTCGGGTACTCGGGGGGGGATGAACTCAGCTGTGTCACTGATGGCAGCTGAGCAGTGACATCTGAGAGAGCCGTGGGTCCCGACGTGTTTTCTGTGAGCCTAGAGCTGAGGTGACATTCCCGTGAGTGGGAAAGGCCCCTGGGCCCTTACATGTCAGCAGGATTCCACCTCCCAGTTTCACGGTGCTGGGGCTGATGTTGCAGCCAGACCTGGTTCTTCATGTTGCCGGGGCTGATGTTGCAGCCTCTCCTTTTCCACAGCTGTGATATTTAAGGCTGAAATCATCCATGATTCCTGGCTTTCCTTGTATTTCTCACAGCCTTTCCTTTGGTGGTGGTGTGTGCTCTCCTCCACTCTTCTGTCATCAGAAACAGAGCCCATCCCTTCTCCCACAGGAGATTCCTGCCTACTTCAGTGAAACATTCTGGAGATCTTTAACCAGCCCATGTTTACGCCCTGTTGTAATTCCAGTGGTCTCCCAGGCATCACCTCTCTGACACTGGCTGTGTCTCAGACACATCTTCTTAAGGACAGATTCTCCGCTCTCCTCACCACTCACTGAGCATTACAACCTGCAGTGCTTCCAAAATTCAACAGTCCTTCCTACTCGGGGAGCTCGCTGCTGTTTTCTTCTTCTTCTCCTTACTACTCCCTAGATTTTTATTTTATTTTATTTTGCCCCTTTAAATCTTAAAACTCAATCCTTTACTTGCTTGCCCCAGTTTCTAAAATGTTCACCTCTCTCTCGGTTATTCTCCATTGGCCTCAGAAATCTAAGGAAAGACTTTCCACAGAGAAGGTTGTCCGGGCATTGGGCTATCAGGACAACGGAATGTGTAGGAGATGATGAGAATCTTGTGGCAGATGAGTTCCCAATGCAGCAAAGCCAGAGAACATTTTAAGCATCAGGGATCTAAGAATGAAGAAGGCATGGTTAGTGCCCCACAGGATCTGCTTCTTTCTTGATTCCTATGGTTAGGTCTGGAAACCAGGGACAGGAGGATCTCTGACACACACGCCTGCTGCCCCCTCAGAGAAGCCTGTGTGAGGAGGGTAAACAGGAGTTGTCAAAGCTGGGATAAGAGCACATAAGAAGATGTTTTACAGGTCAGGACTGCAGTAGAAGAGCCTTCTGCTGCATGGGCATGAACATGAGCTGGTTGGTGGAGAGGAGAGGTTGCAGTAGCATTTATTGGCACCATTGATGTCTTCCATTTATCTCCATTTCTGTCAGCCCTTGAGAGATGGTCGTGACTGAGAGATGTGATCTAAAATGTGTGGTCATTAGCTCAGTAATCTTGCTCTCTTCACTGCAGAAAAATGTTAACAGATTGTCAAAATTGTTCTGTAATATCTCACTCTCTTTCAGGATGTGCAATGTAATTACACTCAGATCTCTGAAATCTAAAGTGTGAGGCTAAGGTGCATGCTAATGCAACCTTTGCCCTGCCTCCTGGAACTGACAGTAATCCCTTGGAATTATCTGCTGCAACCTGTATCACCAGTAGTTAGGCAATGCTGAACTGGGGTTTTTGGGGATTATCTGGAGCAATATGAGAGCTTTATTATTGGAGCATGAGATGATCCATCCCAATTGTAAGGTCCAAAGAAGAATTCCCTGAGGAATTCAGAATGGCAAAAGCCAAGGTTTCTACCATGTGTCAGTGGTCAGCTCCCATGTCTTGTTAGAGCTGACAATGTGAAGAGATGAGTCTAGGAGTGCAGTAGGCCTGTGTAAGTATAGCTTTGTGTGAGAGTTCTGTGACTGAGAATGAAATAAGTTGTAAAATTTAGCAGAAGTAGGGCTAATTCTGTGTACAGACTAAAAGTTTTTAGTGGAGAGCTGTGTGGGATGCTTTGTTTTACTATGTCTTGTGGAAAGCTATGCTTAGCAGAGCCTCAGTTCAAGAACAGAATCTATATTTTTCAGAGGTAAAATGTATTTCTATGAACTGAAGTACAATGGCTCAAAGAGAGCAGAGCTAGGGTCTTTTTAGTATCTTAACATCTCTGACTTCAGAGGTTTGAGTGACTGAACAGTGCATGGTCGGTGTATCATCCTAGTCTGATCCTTCTTCTCCCCATACATTTTGCAATCATGAAACAGGGCTAATGATTATGGTTTGAAATAACTAAAATATGTTATGGCCAGTGAGAAAAAGAAGACATCAGGTGTATCTGTGCCAGATCCTGACAGTGTGGGAATGGGGACGTCCCTCTCCTTTCCACTAACTTGCTCACCTTTCCCCTATACGAGGCAGTAGTGGCAACTTGCCCTCTTTAATTCCTATTGAATTGTTGCAAGTGTCAGAGCTGTGCCTGAAAATCTGGTGCTTTTCATTTCTGTTGGTGATCATAATAGACATCAGTTTAGATTGGGTTTGGATAGTTCTGGGTTACCAGGAGTTACTGGACATGCTGCAGCTGGACATAGAATCATAGAAAAAACAGAATGTTAGGCTGGAAAACACCTTTAAGATCAGTGAGTCCAACTGTAACATAACACTGTTAAGTCCACCATTAAATCATGTCCCTAAGCACTGCATCTACATGTCTTTTAAATACCTTCAGGGATGGTACCTGACTCCACCCCTTCTCTGGGCAGCCTGTTCCAGTGTTTTGATAAAACTTTCAGCGAAGAAATTTTCAGAGCGATACATTTTCCTCTCAGCCTATTTTTGTCCAGGCTGAAAAACCTCAGTTCCCTCATAAGCTGCTCATTAAGACTCATTCTCTAAACCCTTCACCAGCTTTCTTGCCCTTCTCTGAACTTGCTCCAGCACCTCAGTGTCCTTGTAGTGAGAGGCCCAGAACTGAACACACTACTTGAGGTGCAGCCTCAGAGTGCAGAGTACAGGAGCACGATCACTTCCCTTCTCCTGCTGGCCACACTGCTGGCTCATATTGAGCTGGCTGTTGATCAACACCCTCAGGTCCTTTTCCACCAGGCATCTTTCCAGCCACTCTTCTCCAAGCCTGTAGCATTGCATGGGGTTGTTGTGGCCCAAGTGCAGGACACAACGTTTTAGTTTTTTGAACCTCATACAAGTGATCTCGGCCCATGGGTCCAGCCTGTCCAGGTCCCTCTGCAGAGCCTTCCTACCCTCAGGCAGATCAACACTCCCTCCCAGCTAACTTGGTGTCATCTATAAACTTACTGAGGGTGCACTCATTCCCCTCATCCAGCTCATTGATAAAGATATGAAACAGAATGGGCCCCAGTAGTGAGCTCCTATGGGGAACATCACTTGTGACTGGCCCCAGCTGGATTTAACCCCATTCACCTCAACTCTTCAGGCCAAACCACCCACCTAGTTCTTTACCTAACGATGTCTCAGTATAAAGGAGTAATTAGCTTGATTAGGTTTTTTTTTTAAAGTAAAGGATGACATTCCTCTCATATTGAGCCTATTGCATTTGTATCAAGATGTGATCAAAGAACTGGAGAACACATTGCAGCAGTTAAATCACTACATTGATCGGGATAGATGAGTGTGTTGTGTGGAAGGTAAGCCAAGGCCAGTGACTTCTCAGGAGTTTATGCATGGCAAGGTGTGTTAATAAGGTGCTTGTGTTGGCTATAATCATCGAAACTAGGTATAACCATATGAGTACAAAATGCTTCATGAAAGTAAGAATTATGAGGTCAAGATTTTCTGGCACCAGCTTCCCTATAAAGAACAAAGCCAAGATCTGTGATGGCTTGTGAGAGCTCTGTCTATTATGTGGTGAAGAGGAGGATTATTTAAATTTCATGAAAATTAGAATGTGCTGTACTTTTGTCCTTCCCCGTCTGAGGGTTAAATTTGTATTTCCTCCTAGTCTCTCCAGCTAACATGAAAATAACTTCCATGTGTCACTTCTTCTCTCTTTGAAAATAGTTTGAGTTCCTTCTAGATTATGTTCAGTATTCAAAATATACCCCCAAAAGAACAAATATCCCCAAGCACTTAAAGGTACTTTTAATTTAATTTTAATATGTCCTTGAAGGTTAGAAAACCTGTTCTGTTCCTTCTTCAGTGCTAAAGAACAGCAGTCTCCCAAAATCCAACCAGTGTCTTAAACTCCCCGCCATCAACTACATGAACACTAGTTTTGATATGTTATTTCACATTTTTTTTACATGGACAAAGAAACAAGGAGTGAGTGAAGTCTCTTGGTGGGTAAGCTGTTTTTTTAGCATGGCTTAAGACCCAGGGACTCTGATCTCAGCGGCCTGCTTTCTGACCCCCGACACATTTCTAACCAGCCTGTTTTTTTGGCTGCCCTGCCAGTAATTCAATAAGGAATATTTGGCAGGAGGACACAGAAGTTACATTGCCATACTTTTTGTAAGGCATTGTAAGAGAGAACTGAACTGAGGGAAATGTGGGAAGAACTGAGTCACTGCCTGCTCTGAGAGGCAGCCAACAATTGGCCAGTCCTCTGATGTTATCTGGACAGGGCGCTGTCAGTCCCCAACCAAACTGGCAGCAGTGATGGAGAGGAGACTGAGCTATGGAGAGAAGACCACAAGGGTGTAGCTGATGTGGTTTAACCCCAGCCAGCAACTAAGCCCCACACAGCCACTCGCTCCCTCCACCACAGTGGGATCAGGGATAGAGTCAGAAAAGTAAAAGTGAGAACACTTGTGGACTGAGATAAAGAGAGCTTAATAGAATCACAGAATGATTTGGATTGGAAGGGACTTTAAAGATCATTCAGCTCCAACCCTCCTGCCCTGGGCTGGGACACCTCCCACTCAATCTGGTTACTTGAAGCCCCATCCAACCTGGCCTTGAACACTTCCAGGGGGGGTTATCTACAACTTTGCTGGGCAATCTGTGCCAGTATCTCACCACCTTCACAGTCAATAATCTCTTCTGAATGTCTAACTTAAATCTGCCCTTTTCCAGTTAAAAATCATTGCACCTTGTCCTACTGCTACATGCCCTTGTAAAAAGTCCCTCTGCAGCTATCCTGTGTCCCCTCCAGGTACTGGAATGCTGCTTAAGGCCTCTCAGGAGCCTTCTCTTCTCCAGGCTGAGCAGACAGGTAGAGCAAAAGTCACAGGCAGAAGAGAAAAGAAACCAAGGAAATAATTCACTGCTTCCAGTCAGCAGGCAGTTGTTCAGCCATCTCCAGAGAAGCAGGGCTTTAACACAGGTAGTGGTTACTTGGGAAGACAAACACCATCACTCTGAACATCCTACCCTTTATTCCTCTTACTTTATATGCTGAACATGATATCATACAGTGTGGAATATCCCTTTGGTCAGTTGGGGTCCTCTGTCCCAGCTGTGTCTCCTCCAAACTTCTTGTGCACCCGTGGCCTGCTTGCAGGTGGGGTGGTGTGAGAAGCAGAAAAGGCCTTGACTCCATGTAAGCACTGCTTAGCACTTGTGAAAACATTCCTGGATTATCAACACTGTTTTCAGCACAAAGCCAGAACACAGCTCCGTACTAGCTTCTCTGAAGAAAATTAAATTTATCCCAGTCCAAACCAGCACATTCTTCACCCCTCACATCATACTATTTATATCATGCTCAGGTCTCACATTGCCCAATACATCTTCATTAACCTGCCCCCTTCCCATCTTTTAATATTGTACACAACTATCATTCCCTTGGCCTGTGGTCCACCTCTGTGAAATGTCAGTAAAACGTTCATTAATATCCATAAAATGTCCATTTAGTTCATTCATCATAGAATGCTAGGTTGGAAGGGACCTCAAGGATCATCTGGTCCAACCCTTCTAATATTACTGTTTATAGGATATGTCTCAGCACCCTGAAAACTTTCCAAAGTGGAGGAATCCATCGCTTCCCCTGGGAGACCATTCCAAAGTCTGATTTTCCTCAGAGTGAAAAATTTTCCCTCTTGAATTCAAATGAACCTTCACAGGAGCAACTTGTGCCCATTGCCCCTTGTCTTATCCATGTGACTCCTTTTAAACAGGGAGTCTCCATCTTCTTTGTAGCCCCTCCTTTAAGTACTGGAACACTGTAATAAGGTCTCCTCTAAGCCTTCTCTTCTCAAGGCTGAACAGACCTGGTTTTCTCAGCCTCTCCTCATGTGGCAGGTGCTCCAGTCCTCTGATCATCCTCGTGACTCTTCTCTGGACCCTCTCCAGTCTGTCTGCATCCATTTTGTACAGTGGGGCCAAAACTGAACACAGTACTTCAGGTGTGGGCTGACAAGCGCCAAGTAGAGCGGGATGATGACTTCTTTATCTCTGCTGGTGATGCCCCTGTTGATGCAACCCAGCATCCTGTTGGCTTTCTCTGCTGCTGCAGCACACTGTTCACTCCTGTTGATCCTGTTGTCCTCTAGGACCCCCGGGTCCCTTTCCACAAGGCTGCTCTCTAGCCAAGTGGATCCCAGTCTGAACTGCACTCCTGGGTTTTGTGTTCAAGACCTTGCACTTCTCTATATTGAACTTGATAAATTTCCTGATAGCCCACTTATCTAGTCTGTCTAACTCATCCTGGAGCGTGGCTCTCCCTGCTGAGGTGTCAACCTCTCCACTCATATTGGTGTCATCAGTGAACTTCATCAGGGTGCCTTTGATCCCAACATCCAGGTTGCTTATGAAGATAAGGTATGGACCTCATGGGACTTTGGGCTTCATTGGTTATGGTGGTCACTCTGGGCAGGAGAGGTGGTGTGTTGTGTGTCTTGTCCTCCATTGGTTCATGTAGTTCTTGCTACAGTAATTTCTGTAATATGCAACTGAAATCAGGGGTTACAAGAACTGAAAGGTATTTCCATCAGTCTCCACCCCTGGTCCCTTTGGGCCATGTTACAGGGTTTAACATTGCAATGAAACTCCTCCTCACACTCATAACCTGGCTATCAACCAGGGCTTCCTGCTGTAGTAATTCCCATAACATGCAATTCAAGTCCCAGGTTACAACAATTTAAAGGTATTACAGTCTCCACCCCTGATCCCTCTGGACCAGACCATAGGGTTTAATATTGCACTGAAACTCCTTCCCTTGCCCCTTCTCCTGCTTGGATATGTCCATTGACCCTTAAGGGTGTACCTGCTTCAAGTGGAGCCTTGAACCACAACCTCTTCAAGGATACACCTGCTGCACCATAGACTTACCACAGCCACAGTCATTTTGATGTGTACCTGTTCCAGTGTGGCCTTCTCCAAAGGCCACAATATCTTCAGACATACACCCGTGCTCCTGCATGGCCTTACCCAGACCCCCAGATGCTTCAGGGTGTCCTGCTTCCACGTGGACACATCCACGGGTCACAGTCTCTTTGACTTAAGTTCACATTGGACTTCCAGTCCAGCAGCACAGAAACAGCAGTGGTGCCCTGGCCATCTGCCAGCCCAGGTACATGGTCATTGCTGTTATCAGAATGTTCCCAGGAACAGCAGAGCAAGATGATAAGCAGTACAGCACTACAGCAAGCAATGAAAATGAAAAGCAGCCAGTAATGAGCAAAAGACTCAAATTTACAGTAAGGTAAGCAAACCCCATGGCAAGCACAGGAGCCTACCAATTACTTAGTGCTAAGCAGCACTAACAGCTCTAAATTCTAACACATTTCAGTCAAATCTGTCATTGTCTCAAGCTCCTTGAGCCCCACTTTGGGCAACAAAAAGGACTGTGACAGTTTAACCCCAGACAGCAACTTAAGCACCTTGCAGCCCCTTGCCCACCACTGCCCTCTACTACTCTTCCAGTGGGATCTTGTGGAGAAGAGGACAAGTGAGAAAATTAAAAGCTTGAGACAAAAGCAGTTTAATAGGTAAAGCAAAACCACACATACAAGCAAAGCAAAACAAGGAATTAATTCAGAGCTTTCCATGGGCAACTCCTTTCCCAGGAGGGCAGGACTATATCATGCTTTACTGTTACTTGGGGAGACAAACACCATCACTCCAAACATCTCCCCCTTCCTTCTTCTTCCCCAGCTTTGTGTGCTGAGCATGGTGTCATGTGGCCTGAAGATCATTTTGTTCAGCTGGGGTCAGGTGTCCCATCTGTATCTCCTCCCAGCTTTTTGTGCACCCCCAGACTGCTTGCTGGGGAGGTGGTGTGAAGAGCAGAAAAGATCTTAAGTCCATGTAAGCACTGCTCAACAGTTGCAAAAACATCTCTGTATTATCAACACTGTTTTCAGCACAAAGCCAAAACACAGCTCCATACTAACTGCTCTGATGAAAATTAACTCCATCCCAGCCAGTACCAGCACAGGAACCTGAGCTAGCCAGGAAAGGGTGGACTAAAAATATTGCAGGATCCTCTCTTGGTGGGCAAGAACTGGAAGAGTTGCACTCAGGAGCAGAAGGGATGCAGGAGAGAGGATGGGGATGCTATGGTTGTGCCAATGGGGAGATGTAGTGTGTTGTGCAGGACCCTCAAGTTGTGCTGCCCATGGAACAATTTTTAATTTTGTTCTGATTACCATTCAGCAGAAGAGATGAGAAGAAAACAAGGATAGCAGAGAATAGTTCTGCTTCCTTTTATGATGAAGTGGGATTCCAATGAAGGGCACAAGATCACAGTTAGGGCCAGTATAGCTTTGCAGGCTCTTTCACCAAGAATGTTTTTGTTTCTTTGAAGATGAGATTACTGGATTCTGACAGAGCTGTCTGTCTCCATGGTAGCAGAGCAGGCTATGGAGGGGACAAACACAAACCCAAGTTTTCATTTCAGCTAACATTGTTTTCTTAGGACTTGTCTATACTGGGACAATCAGGAATGGTAAAATGAAATAAAATAATGTGCAAATGCTAAGTTGCACTAAACCTCTATACAGATGCTCTCTTTCACTGTAACTTAGGTCACCTTCTCTTAGCCTACTGTGAAATAAAACTTCCTTTCTTCTGAATGGAAAGTGTAATAAAGTCTCACTTATGTATATCAGCTAGTTAATTTGTCTTGACTAGACTTTTTCCTTAGTGTCCCCACGTAAATGAAGACTTAAGTGAAGACAGCACTGAGGCCACATTGGTGGGCAGTGGAGATCCCAAGCTTAGCTGAGAGTGGCCCAGATACCAACTTCTCCTTAGGAAGCCCTTGTTAACATGAATCTAAAAATATCTGCTTCTTGATGCAAACAGTCACATCTATTGTAGGACATTTCAATCTGCCTTTTTGAAAAACTTGATAGTGAGGCAATTCCAGAAATATTTGCAGGCTTCATATTTCCTTGATCCTAGCCAAATGGGTTTCAGGCCTTATTATGCTAGGGAAACTATAAAACTGTCTGTCTTATTAGCTTACTGTCAATAGCCAAAGACTGAATTTACAGATCAATAATATAAAAAAAAAAATAGGGTCAGCATGAGATCCATGATAGACAAATACATTTAATGGGAAAATATGTTTCACAAATATATTGGCATTTCTTTCAGTGTAGAAGGTCACAGTGAAAATGACAATTGATCTTGTTTGAAAGGATTTATTGTACTATGTGTGACAAGGTAGAATGCATACGGTGTCTCATCAAGAAGAAATATTATAGAAATTATGCCAGTAATTGCCGGAACTCAGAATTTCCTCTTTTGTGTAGATAGCTACACATATGACTTTAAATATCTCTTAACTATTTGTATTTAATTAATTCTGATCTTTGAAAACACGAGGAGTTGCAAATACATTGTATCAGTGATCATAACTATAAGTACTCTTTCTTACCTAGAAACTAAGAAATGTTTCACTTGTGAACAAGGAATAAGAATGCATTTTAAACCTCTCATTACCAAAAAACCTCTTTCTTTATCTGAAAGGGCATTCCCAGAGGATGATAGATGTAGGTAACAGCCAAGTTCATATGCAGAGACTGACTGTATCCCAGAATTTAATTGATTTCTGAAAATGGAGATATGGGAGAACAAGATTCAGCAATAGCTCTTTGAAAGATCCGGAGCAGAAGGCTCCTGGGATCACACTTATCATCCCATGTGAGAATGTCTGTCTGGACCTGGATAGTATGTCACGTTCTCTAAAGAAAATGTTTCTCTAAGGTCTTAGGAATTTAAAATTAGAAATACAAGGAGGACTGAGAAATATATGAGTGATATCTCTAACCTAGATCAGTACTGTATGGATTTTGGTTATTCTTGTTCCAAATAATTTGTTGCACGTTAGAAATCAAAATGGATTTTTTTTTTCACCAACAGAGTAGTAATATTTGAAAGAATTAGTACTTAACAAATAGCTGATGATGAAATGTTGAAAATAAGTGATCCAGAGCAGGAGATTTGAACTAAAATAAATTGGTGCAATAAAAAATCAAGGCAGAATTAATAATAATAATAAAAAAAAAGGTAAAGAAATCCATTATACACTGAGGCCACCTACTGGGTATTGTTGAATTAGCAGAGCCAATGATAGAAAAAACTGGCAATGGTTCAAAATAAATATGGGAACTATCTTGCTCTTAACCCCCCCAAAAAAACCTAAGCAACAAGAACAACAAAAACCCCAAGGAATAAAAAGCGTATAAAATCTATGTTCTGTAACTCAGATTTTTTTTACCCCTTCAGAAGTTTCAGAAAAAGAAACTGAACTTGCTATGGGGCTTCATTTTTTTGGTGGCTATCAGTCCTCCAAAGGGAGGGTAGAATTTTTTCCAATGCTAACACTGTCCTTGTGCTCTAAGAAAGGAGATATGGCTGAGCTGGTGCTCAGGGTAATGTAACTCCTTGGATCTGGATTCTGCTGTCCTATCTGGAAAGTCTATCTTCAGCTTTCTCCTTTGTAAAATCAAAGCAAGTTGTCCTAAAAGAATCTCAAAGGCAACTGTAAAACAATTAATTCTGATGTTTTAACTAGTTCCATTCAAAACAAATAGTGGAGTTCATCCATGATGGTATGTTAGGAAAAGTGCAGTTTTATATCTTCAAGTGTGGCCGAGGTGTTAGAGATGTTAAATAATCATTATTTATCAGAGTAATTAAATTTAATTTAATAATTAAAAATAATTTGGTTTCTGGATTTGCTAATGGCAATTCAAGGCAAAGTTGCTTTGAGAAGAACATAGCAGTAAAAACAGAGTGGTAATTACTTGTCATACTTATTTCAGTTACAATTTAGTTGTTCTCCAAACAAGCAAATTCAATGTATTTTTTTCAGCATTAAAATAAAACTGTTCCTGAGCAAATTCATCAGTTCAGGAAAGTCTTTGGACCTCAGAAATATAAGGTGCAGAATCAGGTGAATGTGACTAAGTATAACACACTTTCAGCATTATTGTGAGAACTATGTATAAGTGTAGCCAGATTGTAAAACTGAGAGACTTACAAGATCTGAATGTTCTTGATGACTGATCTTTTCTACCACTTGACTTGCAAAAACCTAAGAAATAGAATGTTTTGGGAAAATAGAATGTTTTGAAAAAATTTTGCCATTTGGGACGGCACTTTGGGAATGCTGTCCAGTGAATGTACCTGTCTACCTGGCACTCTTCCATTCCTTCTCCTTTCCCCAGCCCTTCCTTCTGTTAGTATAGGAAAGTGTGAATGACTAGAGAATGTGTAGAAATTTGGTCTCTAATTTCAGTGCAGAATTCACAGTGAAACATAATCTTACCAGAAAACTTTTATTCTAATTAATTATTCTACCACCTTGTATCAATACAATCTGTAGGAGTGAATTCTGCAGTCTTATAGTAACACCTGATTTTTAAGGGACTCAGGAGCAAAATATCAAGGGTCTGGCAGAG
The DNA here is from genome assembly GCA_023637945.1 of Phaethornis superciliosus. Taxonomy (NCBI): domain Eukaryota; kingdom Metazoa; phylum Chordata; class Aves; order Apodiformes; family Trochilidae; genus Phaethornis; species Phaethornis superciliosus. Next base: position 38,461,471 of record JAJQWJ010000002.1, on the reverse strand, counting down.
GAAGATTCTCCTTCATTTCAGTGTGGAAGGCATCATTTAGACCCTCATGTATTGTGAGTAGCACTATGGGCTGCAGGTGGATGTGGGCCCCACATGAGATCCCGCTTCAGCCCTGCTCTGTGGACCCAAGGACAAGCAGCTGGTTGGTAGGATGAGGAGTTAGCATGCCATGGGAGGTCATGGCATAGGAAAGAGGTTGTAGTGCACTGCTGTGAATATGGGATTCCCATATGCTGTATGGGATTTGGGAAATGTTTCTGAGTGGGATGAAAAGAAGATTAGTTCCCAGGTTGGCCTTCCTAGGGGCTGTAGGAAGAACTCCTACTCCTACTCCTGATTTTGTCATTGCTGGGTGCATTAAAACAAAGTGGGCTATGAAAATTAGAAAAAAAATAGAACTGAACTGAGTGGAAAATAAGTAATTCCTTGACAGGGATGGTTGAGACCTACTGGTGTGATTACCCCTGGTAATGTTGTTGGAGGGAGCACAGAGTGTCCCTTCTTTTCAGCCTCCATGCACAGATCTGAAAACTCAGTTCAGTGGAAGAGCTTTCCATCCAGCAGGACAGGGCAGGAGACCATCTGGTTATCTAGCAAAAACCTGGACAGTTTTGGGCTCATTTGTCACTATTTCTGTTTCTGGTTGTTTTGTAACTACATAGAAGTGAAGAATACAGAACTCAAGAACTTATTCCCCAGTAAAAAAGGACAATCTGGTCATGATATAGACATGGATACAGTGATGGGGAAAAGTCTGAGTGAAATATACAGTGTCTGGAGAGATGATAGGAGAGGGGCTCCATATTTCACTCAGAGCACCTGAGCAATGCCCTGTGCTTGCTGATGCTGAAACATCAAAAAGGGGGGAAGGGGGGGCAAAGCACTATCCAGGCTGAAAGTCTGCTGTATGTTTTTTTCCAGGCATTTCATTGCAGATTTAGACTCAGTAAACTTGGATTCTGAGTTATAAGGGATGTATTCAATTTTTTTGCTGGCCTCAGTATGCTGCTGATCTCTGTAAAATTTTTCGTCAGAAAAGTTTCCAGTTCCTAGGGAATGGATTGTAGGTTTAAATTCTGTTTTCTGAAAATAATATTCTGGTCTGTGACTGATTTGCAGGAGCACATCTATATTTCAACATAGGCACTACTTGGTATTTACTGAAACCAACTATCAAAGTGATTACATAGTCACAGCATTATACAGTATAACTAAATATTTTTACAATCTCAGTGAGAGGCTGTTGTCATACAGAATTGAGTAAAGGACAGATTGTACTGGCAGTGAGCAACTATCCAGTATCTAGTCATGAGACTGGCAATTTGTACAGTGCTTTGTACAGGGATTGAGCCCTGGAGAATACCCCGCTTCACTCATCTTATGTGATAAAGGAATTCTCTGATTAAAAACATGGTAGTAGAGTGAGATGATATATTCAACTTGTTGGAAACATTCTTGTCAGAAAAACACATTTTTTTTCCACAGGACATGTAAAGAAAACAGAAGTATGCCTCTTATTCTGAGCCATTTTTTGTGCAGTCTTCAGCTGAAAGCAAGGACAGATGAGGTCTACAAGTCAGCACAGTTTAGGTTCCTGATCCATATCCTAAGTGAAACCACAATTACTGATTCACTGGTTGATTCACATTCCTTTCATTTGAACTTTGTTATTAACTGTGTCACAAAAGCTATGAATCCCATTCAGAATATGTGATGGAAAAAACAACCTGTCCATATTTATGGACACCAAGACATGCTCCTCTGTCAGCAGAGGGATACTCAGAGGCTGAGTAGTAGCTGCTGGAAAAGACCAGGGTGTTACAGGGGACAAATACAAGTCACATTTGAGCCAAGACTGTTCTGGTAGACAGTAATGCAAATTGTATAGTAGGCTATACCAGGAGCCGCATGGCCAGCAGGTTACAGGAAGTTTTTGTCCTCATCCAAGTGTCATGCAATAATCACACACTTTGGCCTGGGATACTTAGGATGGACATTAGGAAAAAGTGTGTTATTAGACTGATAGTGCTGCACTAGAGAGTGAGTCCAGGGAGATGAAGGGATCTCCTTCCAATTTTCAAGGCTGAGCTAGCCAAAGCCCTGGCTCACTATTTTGTGTTGAGTGGGGAGTTGGGTTAGAAACCTCCAGAGAAACCTTCCAGTCAACGTGTCATGGTTCTGTGATAAGTCCTGTGAAAAAGAAAAAGATAATTCTCCCTGTCAGAAATGAAAGCTGGCAACATTCATCTGCCCTTACTACAGCACATGAGTATTTTTCATGTGACTTAAGAATTATTCCAACCATAGTGATATCATTGACACATCTCTGGACTGTACAATGGTTACTAAGAATCACTGCTATCATTCTTCATCTGTTAATAGAAGTCTATATGTCACAAATTTAAAACAGAAGTATCTATGAAGTCCCTACAGTCCTCATTCCAGGCTATTTGCAGACATGTGCTCCATAAAGAAGCATAGAAACCTCCTCTGCACGGTGAGTTTTTTTAAATGATTCTACAATAAATGGCCTATAAATCACAAGAAGAAAGTGATAATCATCACTGCCTTCCATGGCTCCCCTGGGACTGTGCAAAGATGCATCATACCCTTGGTTTTCTTCTTCATCTGTCAGTGTTTGCATCTGTACCAGTAAAGAAGACAGCATCAGAGCCTCAGCAGTCTCTCATGGTCATCTATGCTGTTGCATTATTAGTATTTTTTTTCCTTACCACTCAGCACTCCTGAGCACTGTGTGGCCATGGTTTTGAGGACAGTATGGGCCAGGGACGGTTGCCTGATGCCACCCATTTTTTGAAGTGAAGAGAATTTAAGTGGATTAGTGACTTTACAGCCTACATACTCTTTCCATGCTTGTTGTAACACAAAGCAGTCCGAAATTGTATATATACACAAGGAGTCAAATAGGAGAATGTGATTTCTCAGGTATCTTGCTGATCATAAAGAAGATTCAGCCAGTAGCAAACATTGAAGTATTGCTGGTAGATTCAAGTATCATAAACCTGCTCATCTAAGCTTATTTAGGAGCTTGCAGCTCTCCTGATGAAAAAGAAGCTGTAATGACACATGCACTTGTATCCACAATGCATTTTGTTGCTGGTATCATTTGATGTCTCCCACATACTTTAGAACAGATTCTCAATTCAACTTCATGCCACCCTCGGTTTCTATACCTCTTATCAGATTCCCAGCTGTCACCTTACCAGATTTATTAATCTTCATCTAATCTACCTCTTCTTTTTAGGAAAGCCACTCTATGGTTCAAAATTATTCTTGTTAAGTTTCTACCTTTTAATTTCTGCTATGCCCTTTCAGTCATGCCCTTAGTATTCATGAGACACACAACCGATTTTACCCAGTGGTATAATGATGGTTTTTGTCTTTTTCAACATCCTTTTCCTGGTAATTTATAGCATTTCCCTTAACTTTTAAAAGAAATAATTGTCAATACTATTATTTGATGCTTGTATTAATATTTTTGTATAACTACTTATTATATCTTTCAAACTTTTCTTCCTACTTGTTATAGCCAATTTGGGGCTATCATTAGGTTTTTATGCAAAGTTAGGATTGTCTTTCATATATATTTTTACATTTGCTTACATAGGTGCAATATCCTCTGCTATTTTTGTACTTAGTAACACGATCTACTGAGGCTCTTCTGTGGTTCATTTTCAGCCCTCATGATGTTCTATAACCACATCAGCAGCACACCATGTCTCTTTCTGAGTCACACCTTTTTGTGGTCATTTCAGCTATGATGAGCACTTTGCATCTGAGCACAGGTCCCAGAGGTGCTCCATGTAGTGTGAAAATTGGCATTTACTTCTATGTCTCCTGGTTTTTTTGAAAAAATGTAATGACACAAGGGCTTTTCCTGCCAGTCCTTCTCAGTGTGTTTTTTAAAAACCTGTCAAACATCTTTTAAAAATCTGTATGGACAATGCCAACTTTTTTTTCCTCATTTGTAGGTTTCTCAGTTCCTTCAAAAAAGAACAATAGATCTTTGAGGCAATGTAGTAGCTTTTCTAAAGTAAATTCTGTCTTTAATCTCTATTGCTAAAGTCAGTCATCTTTAGGAAACAGATACTGCCTCTGCTCCATATAGGTATAGATATATTGAATGATATGAATGGAAATAAACACCTGAAACCATGCAGAAAAGTATTTCTGAAATATATAATTTGTTTGCTTTCTTTGTATTGCTTTAATAATAGTTTAACAGAATTGCAACAATATATACCTTGCACATGTACCATTCCCAGTTTCCTTAGTCAATAGATATTGCTGAGGCAAGTTATATTTTTCCATAAAATTCATGAGTAGTTATGCAGAGGCAACTACCCACTACTAAGCTGATGTAATTGCTTTTTCCCATTCCATTGCAATGAAGATGTGCAAAATATGAAGCAAGGCTATGGAATTTCTATTTTGACCTAACACTTGTACATTCTGTGCTGTGCATAGGAAAGTAAAGACTCTCATGGCAGAAAAAGAATTGAAAAAAAAAAATATCCCGGCAGGATGACTGCATTTAACTGTTCTAGTCACTAAATCCTCAGTCTTCATTTTGATCAATTAACTGTAGAAAATGAAATGGCAGACATTACAAAGCTCAGGTGTGGATGACCTGTCAGCCCCCTGAGGGTTCCAAAAATCAAGCACTTACTGGACATAAGAAGTAGGATCACTTGACCTCAGGCCTGGCCATTGAACTACAGAGCCATTTAACTTGAGTGGCTAAATGCCACTAACATTAATAGAAATGACTGCTTATACAGAACTAGCACATTCACACCTTCCCATATCCTCACAGCACTTGAGATGGCCAGCTGTGAAAATAAGTTGTTTTCTCTGAAAGGGAAGGATGCTGGAGAATGTTGAGTCCTTTCTGCAGGCTTGCAGTGATGAATAATTGCTGGATATTATCAGACTGCTCACGTGTGAAGTTTAAGAACAAGACCTTTTTCATCATCAAGCTAAACTGATCAAGTGGCATGAACTCAAGCACTAGAAAAAGGTAGGTGATACACTACTTTTTCTATTACTTACTCCATACAACCATGCTGCTGTTTCTGTCTTTTTGGCCTTGCACTTGGACAAAAGTTAGGCCAAGGATAAAAAACAGCTGTGTGAAACAGAACCCCTACAAGAATCATGATGTGAGGAAAGCCTTTCTGAGGAGTGCAAAACGCAGTCTACTTTGGAGCGAGTTGATCCACATCTGTAATTGATCAACTGAATCTATAATTTAGAAGTCCTTTTGCATTCCTTGATTGTGCTAAATTCGGACATAGCATTACCCATGAGTAATGCTTTCTATGAGCATTGATTGGCTAGGAGACCCCATCCCATGCTGGCAGACAGTAATATGTTACTCAGTTATTCACGCTTCACTTGCTTCCTGGCAGGACTACAAGAGTCTGATGTATTTGGTCACCAGGCTTTTCAGCACTTAGAACAATTCACCTAGAATAAAAAGCCCTCAGCCATGCTGTTTATTTTGAATGTATCATCAGGCCTGTCCTCAGCTGTCTACCATCTCTTCCCACAAAGAAGTCAAAAGCAAGATTTGGTCCTTCTTGTCACAGCAGGGTTTTCCATGATAGCCAAAAATGTGTCTAGAGCTTAGTGTTGACAGCTGCACTCATCTGTCCCTGCAGACCATTCCTTTTGCTCCCCATCTCCCCCTCGGTGCAGGTAAATGATGTCATAAAAGTTACCTGTTTAGGAGGCAGAATATTCTTGGAGACCACTCTGAGACTGAAATGAAAATCCTGGGATAGAAGGACTGTCACAAACCTTACCTTCTGTTCAGAGGATGAGACATTTAATTGATCTTCTCTAGGAAAAAAACTGAGGCAACATAAATATTTATAAACGAACCAACTCCATAAAAAGATGACACTTCAGTGCCCAAGCATCTTCCTTTGGGAAGAAGATGAGAGACTAAACAGTAAGAAGTCATGGTGCTTAATGTATCTTGGAATGACTCTCCAGTGCCATGTTAGTGAGTGAGGTATAAAGAATTCTTGCAAAGTTGAGGTGAGCTCAGTTCACATGCTGTAAGCTGTTTCTGTTGAAAACTTCGTACCTGCTTCTTTGAACATCATATAGTGTTGAGAAAGTAAACACAGCCTTCCCTTCAAGCACATTTGGTTCTGCCATCTGAACATCTGCAATAATGTCACAGAGCATGACTTGCAAATTGTGGACACTCAGTATTATTCTTTTGCTTAAGATTTTATGATTGAGACCCAAATCCTGCAAAAACACCCCTAGTTCTCCTCTGTGCTCAGAATTTGCCCACTGAATTCCAGCCTCCACTCCCTCAACCAGATGCCAAATTTTTGTCAAGCTTACATCTTCCTTATCCATGACGAGAGCTCTTAGGCAGACTGAACAAACACATGAACACACAGATGAAAAAAATTATTATCGTACTGATAGGAAAGTGCAAAGCCAAACACTAATAAAGCCATAAAAGTGAATTAAGATAGTGCCTGCATTTTTATCTTCTGCCTTTTATAAGAATTCATCTTCCCTCATCTCCTACCTCTTGAGAATGCATCAGAAACCAAAAAGTATAGAACACTTTAGTTGTAAGACATTACAGTGATGAATAGAATTGTGTGCACTTAGAAGAAATACTCACAGTGGGAAAAGCATCTTGGAAATCCTGTGACAGAGATTCCTGTCAAAGTTTCACAGAGGACCTCTGAGAGTAAATTAAGTTCTATATCTCCTCCGACCATATATAAATAAATATGAACTCTATCTCTGCACAGTTACACTTTTTTTTCACTGGTCACAGGCCATTTTGACCATTGCCTACAGTGTCAGGCAAACACTTGCAATAATTCCTCTAAAAAAATATACCTTTGTAGCATCCCTCCCCCCCTCTCCCCCATCTGAAGCATTTACAGTTTATCTGATATCTTCACAGATTGATTGGTAGGTACTTAATTCATGGAGATTTATTGAACAATAAAAAACAGGCTGGAGATCCCACTTATGGAAGCTTAGACTATATAAAGGTATTGAATCCAGCCACTGTTAATTGAGGTTTATTTTCTTTTAGACCCTAAGTAAATTCTACCAGAATCTTTCCTGGCCCTTTTATTATTCTTTCTGTGTTCTTACCCTTTCCCAGTGGGTCTCAGTATGAAGCTTGCAGGAGCTACTGACCCATCCCACCACGTTTGCGTGCCTCTTGATTTTCCACCTTCCTCAGATGTGGGACTGAGTTACCAATGGTGAAGCCTAGAGGTATGTTGGCAGAAGGCAGGAACAACTTTTGCAAGAAGCTTTTTCTCCAGACATCCTCTACAATTTCCAAAGATCAGTAAAAGACTGAGACACAGCAAATTCAGTTCAGAATTTGGCCAAGATACCAGTTCCCTACTTTGAGGTGAAATGTGAATTGTATTTGGATTGCCTTTAGTTACTTCTATGTACATAGGATCCTCTGGAACAGGAACTAACATTCACTGTGTTTAAATGTGAAATTAGTGAGTGTGTTATTTGACCCTGTGCATAACTGTGTGCATATCTGCGCAAACTGATGTGGAATTCGCAGCAGAATGCCATAACCCAAGAAATTCTTCCTGTGATTTTTTTCTATCACGCTCTAGCTTCAGAACTTACAAGAGTTAGAAAAAAAGAGAAATTACAAGTAGCTAGAAAAATTAAGAAGTTTTTAGAATGATCATTAAAAACAAGAAATGTGATTAAAGAGGGGAAATGTCAAGGCAATACTTTATTTTTGAGGTCATGTTCTTTAATTTGTTTTACACTTAATTCCATTGAAAAAACTAGTTTCTAGAGAGGAAAAAAATTATGCCTGTTCCATAGCAGTGTCTTATTTGATCCTTATTATTTGATTCTTTATTTAATTCACATTCAACTATTTTCATAGTCTATTATTTGATTGCAGTTCTCTAACACACTTCACACCCCCATACAATACCAAAAAGAAGTCAAGAAATTACACACAGGAGAAATTCTTAAATATTTGCTGAGAAACAAAGTACATAGTTTACAGAGTTTAGAGATTAGTTCAAATTAACCTTGTGTGAAAGTGCTTCTTTCACTCTTTTACATGCAATATGTAAATATATACTAAAATAACTTTCTTTCACCATTGTATAGGAGCCAAGAGTCCAGTTAGGTTTAGTGAGAGTCTCAATGTGTTTTTTTTTTTGTTGTTGTTTTTTTTTTTTGTTTGTTTTTGTTTTTTTGTTTTTTTGTTTTTTTGTTTTTGTTTTTGTTTTAAAATAATAACTATAACTGTATTTGTGAAAGAATAAAAAACAATTTTCATAGCATGATGGTTTTAACAGACATTAAGAATAACATCCTGAAACAGCTTTAGTGTCATACAGAAAACATTAGCTGAAAAGGGTCTAAATCTAAATAACTCATTAATTCTGATAATGACTAAAGAAGAAGTGTAAGCTTTTAGTACTGGTGTTTTAAAGCTATCTAGTTGTATTCCTTTGTTTCCTGAACAAAGGTGTTATTTTGGTGGTTGAAAATCCCAAAGTAATTAAAAATGAGCATTATTGTTTTCCTTGGTGCAAAAGTGAAGGGGCAAATAGAGAATGTCTGTGAGTCCTTAAAACTGCAGAAGTCACCTTCTCCTTCCTCATCTGCAGCAACCTGATCTAAAATCAGAGTGGTTAAGTCATGCTACACAGTATTTCTTTGTATCTATGTTTCATTTTCATTTTATGTTTACAACATTGCACAGGAGGTAATGATAGTAGGTGCATCCATACAATGAAGAACACAGGCTGGATGCAATAATAGAAATTGCCAAATTTCTTATTTCTTATTATGCAATGATAGAAGTTGCCAAATTGCTGGCATGTAAGATCTCCACGCCATTAATTTATCTTTCATTGAGTGCACCTTATGCAAAATGAGTAATTTCACTTGAAAGATTGCAAGGTAAATGAAAGATATTGCCATCACTTTTGAAGGTACCAAATTGAGGATACATTTTTAGTTAGCCCTGAAAATTTTTTATCTTCCCCTCACTAATGGTATCTGAAACCCCCATAACTGTGTCTAACCCCTCCTATAAATTCACAAAATCTATATAAGTATGTAGTTATTGCAATATGCTGTTTAGATATTACTTTAATGCTGTCTTCTGTATTGATAAATTTGATGATCTTGCATTTACATTTCCAACACTGTTCATCATGATCTATCTGACCTTCTCAGGCTACAGATGAAGAAGGACCCTCACTTCAGCTGAGCTCTGTAGCTGAGAGAATAGTCACTAACTGAGGCTTCAGAGACTCGGAATTGTTGATTCCTCCCTCAGAAGGCATTTTGCCAGAGAATTCTGCTAAAGACTCATGGAAATTCTTGGACTAAACATATGCATGCATGGGACTGGAAAAATATATATGAAGCATGTGTTTCTATAGGAATCCTGTTCACCTAAAGCATAACAAGGTTTGAAAAAACTTCTTAGTTAGGACTCAGATTGAAGATGCCCATGAGCTTGACACCCTCTCTTACTGCACATTTTATCAGGTTTGTAGTGATCAATATTTGCTAATTGGTATTTGGCAAAGAGAAAAAAGGGACTGTAAAGAGGAAAGACACATTCCTAAGTGCTTAAGCAAGACTGTGCTTACATTTTTCCACTCGAATTTCAAGTGTGATTTTTCTGACAGCACACTGTACATCTGAAGCAGAAAATAAAATTGCGCACCTGATAAAATAAGAAATGGGGATTTAAAAAAAATAAGTGTAAAGTTTCACATTCAACTTTCCTTATTTTAGTGCAAATTATATCAGTATTGGTTCTCCAGTTTCACTGAGTTCCCTCTCAATAAAATCTGTAAGAATAGCTGCAGACATTGTGAGATTTTAACAATGAATAAATAACACTTCTTCCAGAGCCTGGTGAAATTTATAGGAGTTTTTCCCACAGTAACTGGCATGTTCAAATATTTTCTAACTCACACTATGTATAAATATTCAGTGTTCTACTTCTGTAAATGCATGCCTAATTGGGGCCAGCTGACAGTGTCTCTCCGTATTCAGCTTCCTGCAGGAATATAGACACTTTTCTGGAAAGGCAGACTTAATTTGTGCACTCATATGCACAAAGAGGGATCAAAATCTCAGCGGTACTTCAGACTAGCAATCTGCCTTCAGTGTCCTTTTCCTTGACCTTTTCACTTGGCTGTGTGAGGAATACACGCCTGCAATTATGATTGACAGTTCTCAGAAAATTCATTAGATGCAACGTGCTAGAAGCTGAAGCTCACAGCTGATGAGCAGTACCACTGGGACAGCCTGGTGACATCTAGACCATGTTAACATTACCTGGGATATCATCTACCTAGGTAACTAAAAAGGATGCCAAGAAAGCCCTTTTCCTTTTTTTGTGCTGTTACACAACAGGAGCTATAGCATGCTCTGAAATACTTGTGCCTTCCAATAGTAATTGAAGCAAAAGCATGAAGAATTGCAGTGTCACTTGATGTGGTGCTCAAACTGAATCCAAATTTGATTGGGAGAAAGCATATAGGGACTATACAAATATTTTATTACAAATGTATGTCAGCATGCAGTGTGTATCTCTGCCCCAGAGAGTTCCACATTAGTTCCAGGTTATCTGCACAGCCACTCCAGTTTGGATATGCCAGTAAAGTATATCCACATGTTTTGCAGACTTTGCAGAGCCAGTGACAGAGCCTGTGGGTGCCTGCATCTGTCTCACAGTATCTGACACCCATAGGGAGATGCACAAAAGCTCTTATGTTTTCTTTACAGGCAGAGCTGCATAAGAACGTATTTTTACACTTCTCTCTGAGGATGTTTGTTGAGTAGGTGTTCTCCACAGGGAGCTTCATCTGCTTCATGAGAAGAACGAACTAAGCCTTCCTAAGCACTGGACCTGAACCACAGGAACACCAGTATTTTTTGATGCTGCTGTACATCCTGGGTGTTCTCATGTTTACAGCAGGTGAAAACCTCCATTTGGGACTTCTCAGCCAAAGGAAACCTGTGTAGACAAGTGATTTATTTACTGCTTTATCATGCCCTGGTCTTAGCTCTTTATTCATTACTCTCAGAACAGCCAATGCCCAAGAAGCTGTAGCTCTCCATTCCTAACTCTTCTGCATTTTTCTATGTCCACCCTTCTCGTCCCCCTATAAACAATAGACAGCCTTACTGGTTTCTCTTATTTCATGTTACCAAAGGCTTCCAAATCTGGCTCAGTCTCACATCAAATCTTGGGGATTTAGCAGTCTTTTGGGCATCTCTTTTTAAACATCTTGCTGCACTTTGAACAGAATTTTTATAACAATTTGGCCTCTGAATTCCACTTATGTGCACAGTCTTATTGCCGAGCTTGCAATTAGTAAAGCTATTATTAAGTATGTCTTAAAATACCTTATAGGAGTAAAAGGAGTCCAAGGCTTATGAGTGACTTCAGGGCTTTAGAAGGTGTATGTGATTTTTCTGATACACTGGACAGTTTCCTAAAAAAAAAGCCAAAATATACTTTCACCTCAAACCACAAAAATATCATCAAAACTTAGAAATATTAATGAAAAGGTAATTTTCCAATATATAGACACTGTTATTCAGCAGAGGGCTCTCCCTTGTGTGCAGTGTTTATATATCACGGTACAACCAGGGAAGATTGTAGGATCTTACAATTTTATAATGGTATTTGATTAATTTGCTCTGCAACTCTGTCGTGTGTTAGGTGAACTCCTAATTTTGGCATCTTGTAAAGGTGGAGGACAGAAGGGAGTGAAGAGAGGTCGGACCTCTCAGTCTCTTCCAGTTTGAATGGGAAATGTGAACCACCGGCAAGCGGGAAAAAAAGCCAAAAAACCAAACAAAAAAATAAAAACCAAATCACAACAAACCAAGACAAACAAAACACCCCAATGAGCTCCTCTTTTGCCTTTTTAACTTTTGTCCACAGGATCGGAAGATCAAATGAGGAGGCGGTGAAATTTCCCCTCCCAATGGCAGGGCAAGGACAATCCCTCCTGGCCGGGGGTTTCCCCTCCGGGGATGGGGATCCATACCGCTGCCCGGCCCCACTCCCTCCTGCCCGGCTGTGCTGGGCTCTCAGACCCCTTTCCCGAAAGAATCCCTCTTAATTCCTCCAAGGAATCAGCGGTGCTGTTCAGGGCAAGTCGGACGTTTAGGGAGCTTCCCCGGCAGTGTGGGGGGATGGAGGGAATGCCTCAGGGAACACCGACAGAAAGGGGAGAGGGATGGAGGAAGGAGAGGGATGAAGGAGGGAGAGGGATGGAGGAGGGAGAGGGATCGAGCAGGGAGAGGGATGGAGGAATGAGAGGGATGAAGAAGGGAGAGGGATGGAGCAGGGAGAGGGATGGAGCAGGGAGAGGGATGGAGAAAGGAGAGGGATCGAGCAGGGGGAGGGGCTGAGCAGGGAGAGGGATGGAGGAAGGAGAGGGATGGAGGAGGGAGAGGGATTGAGCAGGGAGAAGGGCTGAGCAGGGAGAGGGATGGAGCAGGGAGAGGAGCTGAGCAGGGAGAGGGGCTGAGCAGGAAGAGGGATGGAGGAAGGAGAGGGGTGGAGGAGCGAGAGGGATGGAAGAGGGAGAGGAGCTGAGGAGGGAGAGGGGCTGAGCAGGGAGAGGGGCTGCCAGCACCCCTGTCTGCCCCTGACCCCCTCGCGGTGGGCGGGTGTGGGGCACTGAGGATCCCCCCAGTCCGGTGTGGGGCTGCATGGCCCTGTCCGGGGGAAGGGCTGGGAGCAGCGCGGAGCTGTGGGCTTATGGCTGCCTTCCCCTTGGGAACTGGGGGAGCGTGGAGCTCTCTGGGTGCCAGGGAGCTGGGTTAGGAGAGGTTGAGGTCAAGGTTGAGGCTGAGGGTCAGGATGTGGCATCTGCTGCATTCGGTGACTTCGGGAACAGTGGGTGGGCTGAAGGAAGATGCAGACAATGGAGTTCTGTATGGCAAATGGGACAGTGTGTGGGGGAGAGAAACTGGGGTACCCAGGTTGCAAGCAGGTGAGGAGACACCCTTGGTGATGCCATTGTGCCGGAACACCCTCTGGAGTTTAGCATACAGGCACCTGCCTATAGGTGCATATAGCTGGGGGACTTATATCTGTCCAAGTGGTAGGGCTGCAGGAGCATGGTATGTTACCTACTTCTTGCCCACATATCTCTCAGCACAAGAAAATTGGGAATCACAGTATCATAGGATGGTTTGAGTTGGAAGGGACCTTAAAGGTCATCTAGTTCTGCATCCCCTGCATGGGAACACCTCCCACTAGACCTGGTTGCTCCGAGGCCCATCCAGGCTGGCCTAGAACATTTCCAGGGAGAGGGCAGCCTCAGCTTCCTTGGGCAACCTGTGTTGCAGTCTCACCACCCTCACAATTAGAAAGAATTTCTTCCTGTGCTTTTTCATCTTAAAACTGTTTCTCTTATTCTACGTGCACTTGTAAGAAGTCCTCCTCCAGCTTTCCTGCAGACTCCTTTCATCAGCTGTTGATCCAGCAGCCCTAGCTCACTGACAATAATCTGTGTATTTCTAGTTCAGATACCTTCTGCTTTTTCCTCTACAGTGTGTAGCTGGGTAGATAGGGTGAGTACAGACTGGGATCTTTGTGTCTAGGATCAGAAAATCATAACAGGTACAGCTTGACCCATTCATTGTTTCAGTAATGAATTCTGAGCAACACAGGGATTGCAGTCAACCCACCACAAAATCTCAACCTTCTGCTCTTCAGGGCATTGGTACATGGAGTCACACGACAGCTAGGATTTCCCAAGCTTTCATTGCCAGGTTAATCACCTTAAATTCTTTCCAAAGTGATAATGAATCACTGAGTTGCTCTTTCCTCTTACATTCTGGCCCTGGTGTTGTCTACTCCATCCCTGGGGAGTCACTCATTCAGTGAACTAACTTGAAAGCTTCAGCTAGTTTTCATCTGGGAAACAAAACCAAGCCACAGAACAGCCCAAGTGGTTGGCCTTAGTGTAGCTGGTAGCTAACTAGAACTTCTGCACTATGGATGCCTGGGACATGAAGGTGCCAAGTGAAGGAGGGAATGAAATAAATTATCAAGTTATCCTTAATATAATCAGATTATTTTGTCACTGTACATGTTTGCCTTTCTGAAGGAATAAATAAGAAATGGAAAACAATCCTTTTAGCCAAGACAACACTCACTAAACTTGTTTTAGAAAGGGAACTAGTCACTCCTCACCTCTATAACATTCCTGAGGATAACACACTATAAAGCATAAACATCTTTCAGTCAGCAACAGTCTCCACAGAGAATGAGTGATGTGTAGCAGAGTTTACCAGAGGCAGGCTCTTTACCTAAGATACCAGTTTGAGCACCTGTAGCTAATTCAATACTCATAGGAAAGACATCTGGCATCTTTAAATTGCCTGCTGCATTCAACTCGGAAACTCTTGTATCCAGCTTGCCCAATTAGTATCAATTTGTTAGCTATAAATAATTGCTAACCTATGAAGTGAAGAAAGAAGGAATAATTCAACTTATCATCAGAGCTGTGATGTTTTGGCATTAAATACAATCATTGTATATATGTAGTTTTTAATCACAGTTTAAATTTGGATATAAATTATGTATATTCTTTTGTCTTTTTTTGTGATGAATATTGAAAATCCAAATATTTTAACTTGTATTACTAAGATCATAGGGTGGAATCCCTTTACCCCAATTTAGGCAATGAAATGGACATCTCAGGACAGGAAATCTATCCAAACTTTCTCAACTGCTGGTAGAAATAAATTGCCTCTAAGTGATTCATGCTATCAGAAAAAAATCAGGCCATGAAATGAGTAGTTTGGGTCTGCCACCTTGCCCCCATGTAACTAAAGCTCTGTGAGGCCATTCATGTGAGAAAATGCAAGCAATCAGCTGCCATGAAATTGTATATATTGGAGGAACATCATCAGTTTTCCAGGTGGTAAATGTATGTGTATAAGGAGAGCATGGTCCTTTAATATAATGTGGCTTTAATACTGAAAGGGAACATTTTTCTTCTTCCTTCAGCTCCCACGTGGTCCCACAATGTGGGGGCACTCACCTCCTTCATTCAAAGGCATGGTTAGAGTCATGGTTCTTCTCTTAATTGACAGCTGTTAATTTCTGTGGGGATGCTTGGATTTACCAGTTTAGCAGCTAAGGCAGTGCTACTCCTCCAGCTTCCAGGGAAATGTAAGATACAGATAGCAAAGGGCTTTAGATAACAAAGTAGACATCAGGTCTAGCCTGATTTCCTACTTTTTTGCTGTCAGGCTCTATGTAGCTTTCAAAGTCCTTTTCAAGACGATGACACTCTCTGGCTTCTTTCAAACTCTTTTCCTATTCTGGAGGAGGCTGTATCCTATTTCTCACTTCCTGTTACCTTCTAGCATATCACCCCAGCCAGACAGGCAACCCTGCTGACTTCTTAAACCACGTCTATTTGGCCCACTGTTGCAGAAAAGAAAGTATCTTTGTTTTCTGCATGTGTAAAAAAAAGAATATGTATGCTTGCATCTGCATGAAATTTGTATTTCTTTGAACTATGGGAACCCAAAAAATGTGAGAAAAGAAGCATTAACTAATTTTTAAGATGATAATTTTGGCATACTACTTAAAATGTAGTATGTGTGGCTCAGAAAAAAATGATAAATCAAAGCTTTTGGGGAAACTACTTTCTGAAACATGTAGTCTAGCAGCTACAACCATACCATTTATATTCATCTCTCTATTTCATACTTTGCTTTAATTATTTATGTTCTCTCCTTCAGCATTGGGCTAAAATCCCATGTATCATTCTTTATAAGACAATGGAATCTTGTGTGCACTCTGGAATTTCAAAAACTCAAGAAACACATCAAAACATGATAGAGCTGCAAAAGGCACGTTGAGACAACTTGGCTGACAATATGGTCAAAAAGGAAGAGTAAAATAAAAACATACATTGCAATACAGGGAAATGCCTAGAACTTACCCATGGGCAACATTGATACATGTGAAGAGCTGCAATGGAAGTATTTCACAAAACTTGGAGTTCCTAATTACCAGGTAAGATGGGTTAGATAATGGAAGATAGTTACATTTTATTCCTGCATGCTTTGTCTGTGTGTCAAAATCTCTGTTGTGTGTACTGGGCTCATCATTGATGCTACTTTAGTGCTTTACATTGTTGTTTTTTTCTTGAAAGAGCGGAATTAGGTAAAAAGGAAATAATTTAACCATGTCAGCTATTTATCCAGTAATTTCTTCTATAGAACTGATGATTTGCCTGTACTTTATAAAATATGTCTGTAAGGCCATGAATATGTAGTGGAAAGTGCTGATGATTTTAAAATGCTAACAGTGAAAATTTAATTTTCTAAAATGAATTTTTAAGATTTGTGGGTCTTTCATTAAGGGATTGAGGAACAGAAGAAAGAAATGAGGAGCAAATCTACTGTTTCTGTCCTGATATCATCTTTTTGTTTCTCATAAGTGAAAAGCAGAAACGATACATTTGTATGCATGTTATGTCACTTATACTCTTTTCTTGTGCTTCCCAGTTTACAAATGTAGATATCCAAACAGCAAACCTGTTTTCTCTGTGTGTCTGAACTTCTAGTTGTGTAGAACAATTTTGCGAAGAAGTACCTTCAATCATTAACTCTTGGGTTGGTGGGATGACAAGTGGTGATTGACAATTCAGTGAATGTAGTGAAAAAACAAACCATTTGAGGTTTCTGAATCTTCTCTCCACTAGATCAGAGGGTTGCCCTGCTATCAGGGGACTTCAGCTGACCCAAAGTAGCCATGTAACATCACACACACCTTTAAACACAAGCTAGACCCTTCAGTGACAGTGCACCAGAGAAGTCATTCCTGGGTATGGTACATCTAAACCAGACAGCAATAAGAAATCAGGTGTATGGTGACTTAAACAGCACCCAAAACGCATATTGAAAATATTAATGGGTTCATTTGCTAACCACAGTTCTGAGAAAGAAGCAGGGGGTAGGTGACAGGGCAGCTGCTGGGATGCCACTTCAAATGACACAATACTTCTGATCAGTGAACACAAAGCAGCGGGGCTGACCAGAAGCACAGAGTCCATGAGAGCATCGAGCTGTGCCTCCTGCCCACACTGCTGCTGCCTCAGGCAGTGCTGCCAGCTGAGGTTACTTAATGAAATGGATGGGCATCTGATAATTTGTTTGCCTTCAGGAAGAGTTCTGTGCAATGGGAAGTGGCAATTAGATCTGCAGTTATTATTTTAAAAATTTAATCAGTCATTCTTTATTAGCGGTCCGTGGCATTCTGAAGTATCTGAAGTATTGAACAGAGGCACTTATGTTGGCTGAGGAAAGAAACTAGAAAAATCCATAACAGTTATCAAGGTAAAATTTTGATCTGTTAATAATTGAGCACTTTGGGTTGATTTAGGCCTTTCTACCTCATGGTATTATATGAAGCATTGAGAATCACAGGGTAATACAGGAAGTAATAATGTTTTTTCTAGGTATAAAAGTAAAGAGATGAAGATTCTTTTTCTAATTAACCTGGAAATTGTATAAACATGAAACCTCCTTGTCCACAACCTGTAACAGTAAAAAAATAGGGACAGTACATTTATACATACTTTATGCCACTTTCACTGTTTTTTTGTTTCCTAGGGTACAAATGAGGATATCAGAACATCAAGATTAAACCTTTTTGACAAATGCAAAGCTAGTGACAGAGGAACAGGGCATTCATGACTTCCCCTTGGCCTACTTCTGGATAATCCTGTGAAAAGTCTCTCTCCAGCCTCCCTGTAGGTTCCCTTCAGGTATAGGAAGGCAGCTATTACGTCCCCCTGGAGTCTTCTCTTCTTCAGGCTGAACAAACCCATCTCCCTCAGCCTCTCCTCATAGCAGAGCTACTCCAATCCCTGGATCATCTTTGTGGCCCTGCTCTGCACTCATTCCAACAGATCTGTTTCCTGCTGGTGGGGAGGACACGAGAACTGGATGCAGTATTTGAGGTGGGATCTCACAAGAGCAGAGTAGAGGGGATGAATTGCCTCTCTTGATCTGCTGGCCATTCTCCTCTTGATACATCATCCTATGTGAGGCTGGCCTTCTGGGCTGCATGAGCACACTGCTGGCTCATGTTGAGCTTCTTGTCAATCAATATCCCCAAGTCCTTCCCTTCAGGGTTACTCTTAACCCACCAAAACCAGCTTGTAATTGTGCCTGGGATTGCTCTGATTGAGATGCAGGACCTTGTAGTGTGACTTGTTGAACCCCATGCAGTTTGCACTGGCCCATTTCTCAAGTCTGTCAAGGTCCCTCTGGATGGCTAAGAAATGGGAATCTTCCCCACATGGAATCACAGATTCATATACTTCTGTGTGCTGCCCTGTGGTCTGTGTGCAAATGCATCTGTCCCTTTGTGCAGGCTGAGAGCATCAGATGAAATCAAATAGTCCGTATCTGGTATCCCTAGAGCTTTGCCTGCATTTCCTGCAAGCACCAGTATCTTGATGGTTCTCAAGGGAGCTTGAGCACAAAGACTGGTCTGTGTTTTGTGCTGTCTTTTACCATCTGTTTCCTTTGGTCTTCTCTTTGACTGTACATTTATTTTTACTAAACTAAATGACTAAACATTTACTTTTTCAGATTGGTTTTGCTCTTCAAAACTGTGATCCAAACAAAATCATTAGGTAGCTGTTTATCAGTAGCTTAAAACAAAGAGGTTTTTCTGCAGGCCAATATTTCTGGAGGGGAGTGGGGTCTTTGGAAAGCCTGAAGTTGTTCTGGGAATGTTTTAGAATTTGATGGGATAATGCCAATTCAGATGATTAAATGAAACAAGCTATTGCACTCTTTTGGAAAGTACGGTTGTTGGTATGATACGCTGCAAGTTACACCTTGGCATCTTTTAAGATATTAAATGCATAAGTCTACAAATGAAGACTGAGCAAATATGAGGTAGTGCAATGATTATTTATGGGGAATATAAAATGAATTTTCTTGAGTGGAAATGTTTCCCATATAACAGATGAACTAAAAAAAACTAGGTAAAGTATTTCCATTTCCATGCAATGTCTGTCTTTGCTAGAGATATGTATTTGAGATGGTTATCCTGCTTTGTTTAGGGCAGTGCATTTAATATACTGAAAGAGGTGCAGACATTTTGGGTCTGAGCCTAGAAAGATCCTGATGTCTATGGTAGAGTGTACTGGATAGCACTCTTTGGCTTCTGCGGATGCTTTAAAATGTGTTTGCCCAGAAGAAGTTTTGAAGCAGGGCAGGAAGGAGGCCAACCAGGCTATGGACTCGATGGCACAAGGTGGCACCCTCTCTCTCTTCTTCATGATTTGGGAATTAGGAATCACAGGGTGCTGTGTTCTGCCCAAACCACCTGAGCCCTCACTTCAGAGCTCAGGGAGTCTCACAGTGAGGCACTGAAATATCCAAAAAGTTACAGGAACTGTTGAGAAATTGAAGTTACACATTGTTAGCACAAATATTTTTTTGAAGCTTCTTCTTAGATTACAATGTGACCCATCATACTTTAAGTATTTCTTTCCTCAAAATGCTTATAATTTAAATATAATGTTACATATAAGACACCTTGATTCTATAACTTCTTCTATGACCAAAATATGCTCTGAAGTAGTGTTTTGCACTGGTCAATATAAAACAGGAACAAGGAACTGTATTTTATATGACAACACACATTATTTTTTTCTTGATGCAATAACACAGCTAGATTCAGCCCATGGCTAATCTGCCTAATCTGCTTGTCTCTCCTTCATCAGTTTCAAAGAGAACTAGCAGTGCTCCCAAAGAAGAAAAAATTAAGATAAACTGCCTTCAGTCCTATTTGCATCTTCAGTAGTAACAGAATGTGTCCTGCAACATTTTTTATGTGTGGAGGAATTATGAATAAGATGAAAGCCTCCAGGAAGGAGAGTGCACCTTTCTCAGGACTTGTCAGTAGCTCTTAGATGCTTCTTAAGTGGCACATTGTATTTCAAAACACAGAAGTTAACCTTATATTAAAAAAACAGGAACAGCATCCAATTGCACCTCCTGAAATTTCTGAACCTGTAACTGAACAGGTCTTGGCTTACAGTTCTAGAGGTGAGTTACAGGATCTATCACACTTCTGTACAAATAAAAATGGAAATATTTTCCTGGTATTTTCATAGAAGGGAATGAGTTCCTGATTTCTAAAGCCAATAAGAAGATCTAACAGATCACTGTGAGACTTAAGAAGTTTAAGCTTTATAAATTCCTTCTTAAAACAAGCAGATTAGCCAGAAAAAATGGAGCCTAAGAATGCCCTTGGCTGAGACTTCAGCAATACAGAACAAGGTCCTGGAGGGTGGATATGCAGAGTGGGTGAAATATGTCTTAGAAAATAAAGCACCATTTCCTTTATATTATTCATAATCTTCTCATGTCCTGTGTACATAGACGGTAAGCTTAAAATTGCAAAAGTTGGCAGTAAGTTTAGCATATTTTAGTTAAATTAAGGGAAAAAAAAGTGTACTGAAAGGAAAGGCCATGCAATGTGGTCTTTGGCTGCAAATATTTAATCCTGATATGTCAGATTTTTAATGATGGTTGGTTCACCATATCTTAGTGTTACCAACAGGTAACTACTTCAAATGGGAGCCTCATTTTACAAAGCATTTTAAAATTTATGTCTCTTGCCTTATGAGTCTTGTTCATAGGCTCTGCAGCACAAGCAATGAAATAATGCATTAAACATATGCAGGCCCACAATAGATTTGCAAATATAGTTTGTATTGTCTTCTGTAACCATCCTTAAACACAATCACAAATCTAGAGCCAACTTGCAACATACACGTGGAAGAAGAGAATCCAGATATTCCACCTATTTGTTTGCAGTTGTGAAAAGGATCATCATTTCCAAGGAGAGATTTAGATACTGGATCATTAAGAGGAAGAAAAGCGTATTTCAGTTACTGAGCACCTAGAGAGTTTTTCAGAATATAAATCAATAAACCTTGCTTCCAAATGAGCCAAGCTTCAGACAGCTTTCTTTTCCTCTCAACTAAAATTTTCCCAGGAGTGTCTACAGGACATATAAATGAATTTACTGAATGTATGTGTACTTTGAAAACACTGGAATTCAAAGAACAGGTTTTTAATTGGAGTGTGCACTCTACTAGGCATTTGTAGCTGGAAGGGAGCTTGCTTTTTAGAGTCCCTATTCTGGTCTGCATTTTATGTTAGCATTTTCTGAAAATTTGCAATTGGATTGATTTTTATCAGTTAAGTACCAACACATACTTTTGCTAACATACTAGTGCTCACATACACTAACTGATTTTGCACTTCTGCTCTTGTGGACTGTTTTCCTTTAGGTTATAGTTTCATTTAGAGACAGTGGAAGGAGATGAGTGTGAATTCTCTCAAAATAATAGAAGGGGTTTTGCCCAAGAGCCAACCCATAACTGGCCAAGCATACATAAGGTATTTTTTCTATCTATATTTCTTCTGACATGATTTACACCAGTTATATTTTATACCAACAGAATACCTTGTTAAGTTTCAGTGTCTGAAAGCAATACAGCCCATGCAAAGTTGTTGCTTGGTCATTTAACATAATGCCCACAAAATTTTAATATATTTTTAATTTTTTTTTTCAGAAATTACTTAGAGAGTTGTCAAACAAGGATTTCTTGCATAAATCCTTCACAATGGTCTTCAGTCAGCAATTTTCTAAGTAATTTTACCAGGGTGACTGAAACTATAGAGAACTGTGTGGACCAGTGTGCAGGTCCAGATTTAGCTGTTGCCTTTGAGGATCCAACCTGGGACCCAAAACCTTGAGCACCTTATCTGGCCTTAGCAGGGTGCTTCAAAGCCTGTGGGGTCAGAAAAGGGAGTCAGATGCCTAAGGGCCTCACCAGTGTTCAACATGCAGCTGCCTACAACAGATGCTCACCACGGAGCCGATGTTTATAAAGTCTGAATCCTCTGTTGTAAGAACATTTTACAAAATTTATAGAAACAAAGTACTGCTTAAGTAATTCCTAGAATTTTTTTTTCTTTTTTTTTTTTTTCTTTTCTGTCTGCTTCCTCTGGTATGAGGCTTTATAATTTTTCCTTTCTGAATAGGTACATGATTTTTTGCCGGCACTTGATTTTCACAAATGCTCTAAGCCATGTCCTTTGATAAATTATTTGGTACCAGCTCCTATCCATCGATTAAAACCAAGGAACACAAACATCCCACAGTGTCTTGGTTTAGGGCAGGATAAAGGTGATCTTCTGTTTTGTACTTTTGCTTTCAGCTAAGTCTCTTGTAAGTAGTTGCACTTGCTGAAATTAACAGCAAGTTTCTCAGACACTGTCTGCTTCTAGGACTCGATGTTTATAGTTACTGCCAGAGACTGGTATGCAGAGTCAAGGACACTGCTCAGCTCTGAGGAACATTTTATCTTCCAGAAGGATTAAGGAGGTCCTACCTGAAACCCTCCTTTGGGGAGGACCAGACAAGATAGATGTCAGAATTGACCAAACAGAGTATTCCATCCCATATACATCATACTCGGTATAAATTTGAGGGATCACAGGAGTCAAACACTTCCTTCCTGCTTCTTCCCTTCTTCCTGCCCTCCCTGCTTCTTTTGGCATCCTGAGAGGATTCCATCCATTCCTCTGCCTGTGGTCCTGATCCGTGCCAGCCTGAATCTGTGTGTTCCTGCCTCCAGCTCCTGACTGCTGCTGACCCCAGGATTCCAGCCTGGACTTTCCCAGGGCTGCCCTGCAGCCTCAGTGGTGACGTGAGAGTTATTGGGGGAGAGGGGGGAGGAACGTGGGATCACTTTTCCTGTATATTTGTACATATTTAGTTATTTTTTCCTATTATTTCAACAGTATTTCATTACTGTTTCATTAAAGTTGTGTAGTTTAGTTTCCAACCCATAAGTCTATCTTCCTTATTCTCTCTCTTTTCTTTATCAGTGAGGAGAGAGAGATTAATATATAAATCTGTTACTCGGTTTAAATCTGTTGTTTTGCCGGGCCAGTGTTAAACCTTGACACACAGAACTGTGTTAAGTGAGCTAAAGTGACTAACAACAATGACAGTGAGTGGCACAGCACTGCCTTTATCAGTGTTCTCTGCAGTTCACTCCTCTTCAGGACACAGGCTCCCCATGCAGAGAACATCATCTTGCAGCACTCTTCTTCATGTTCTCTGAAGACAGGCTGAGAAAGTTGGGGTTGTCCAGCCTAGAGGAGGTTCTGGGTAGAGCTTATAGTGGCCTTTCAGTAGCTGAGGGATCTACAGGAAAGCTGGGGAGGGATTTTTGACAGGGGCAGGTAGTGATAGGATGAGGGGTAATGGTTTTAAACTTCAAGAGGGCAAGTTTAGGTTCAACATGAGGAAGAAATTCTTCACTGTGAGGGTGGTGAGACACTGACACACAGGATGCCCAGGGAAGTTGTAGATGTCCCTCCCTGGAAGTGTTCAAGTCCAGAATGTTTGAGAAACCTGGTCTAGTGGGAGATGACCCTGTCCAGTGACCAGGGTGTTGAAACCAGGTGATCTTTAAGGTCCCTTCCATACTAAACCACTCTATGATTCTGTGATCCCCAATTTCCTTGTGGTGAGAGGTATGTGGGGAAGGAGGTAACATCCCATGCTCCTGAAGCCCTACCACTTGGACATAGATAACTCCCCCAGCTATAAGCACCTACAGGCAGGTGCCTGTATGCTAAAGTCCAGAGGGTGTTCTGGCACAATGGCATCAGTATGTGCCAGAACTCATACACCAAGGGTGTCCCCACACCTGTTTGCAACCTGGGTACCCCAGTTTCTAGTGGGAGGTGACCCTGTCCATGGAAGAAGGTTGGAACTAGATGATTTTGAAGGTTCCTTCCAACCCAAACCATTCTGTAATTCTGTATTGGCTCTGTGTGAGCTGCAATGCTGCTTTGGTCCTGAAAGAAAAATGTGCTAATTGTTTTGTGGGTTTTTTTATTATTTCTGAATGGGAAACAGTAATGTATTTTTCTCATGATTTCAAACTTTGATCAGAAATTGAGAATTCAGAATATGAAATCAAGTCAAACATGCCTGCTTAGTCATACTTTTATTGAGAGCTCAGCTAAAGGAAGCATGCTATGGAGGAATAAGAGTGGGCTTTGGCTAAAAATCAGTGATTAAAAGACAGTTACGGAGAGTTAAATTGTATGCTGACAAATGTCAAATGTTATACAAGAAGCAATTTTTTAGTCAAAGAAGAAATATGATTCAAAGTTATTTTTTACTGAAAAATTTCAATTAGATGGCACTTGAGGTCTTCAGAATACTTTGGTTTCAATCCTCTTTGTTCTGACCATAGGCTTCATCCATGCTTTTGGGTATCTTAAACCAAGATTCGATGAATAGTAAGACTTTTCTAGGAGTTAAACTGATGAGAGAAACAGCAGGTTAACCTTATGGATTTTTTAAGACAAAGTTAGTGTTTGATAAATTCATTATAAGTGCTCAATACTTCTAACGTCTATGAGTAACTCATTTGTCACTCTCATGTTTTAAATGGGGGAAAGGAATTGCAGACTAAGCCATTCTGGGAAAGCCCAGCCAGCAGTGGAGCCAGTTACTAGAAGCAGACAGTTCTAGCCCAGCCATTGCTCCCTGTGTACCATCCCAAGAAAATGTTTTAAATTCCTATACCAAACTATATCTTAAAATGTATATTAGAGACTGGAGTGGCCAGAAGAATTCCAGAAACAATTAAACCCATTGTTTTTTTCATAACTGGGTATCTATAACTAGGTTGACTGCAAGAATTCTAACTAAAGGACTGTTTTTACTAAACTTTCCTCCTGATTTTTCAGGCATATGGAAAAGGAAAGAAGGTAATGATAGAAGATGAATCACATTCTTACATTTTGAAAGCATACAAGTATACAGTCAGAGGAATCATTAGATAGAACTTTTCCTTTTTAATTGCATCCACAATCTTGCTGGCTACATAATCTGGTTCAGAAACAGGAAACAGGCAGGTTCTGGTGAAACAAGAAACAAAGCATTATGAAATTATAAAACTTTACTTTTGAGATGTACAATAACACAGAAATAATTTAATTAAATAATTTAAGAATTTTCCCCCCATCCTCTCAAGTAGTCTTGAAAAGAAGACTCTAGTCCTCTTTGTTCCTTCTGTTATGGAAATAAATTGAAAACACAGTGGTGATGTTAAGCATTTTAATGAGTACCTGTTTGTGCAAGCCCTGCTCAGACTCTAATGAGCTACTATCACTCAGAGAAGCACCTGCTAATACAGGTAATAATAGGTCATGGGTATCCTGAGAGCTGTATCTCTAATCACTGTGTACATGGGACAGAGAACTTCCTCAGTGCTCATCCTACTGACAGATAAGGTTGTTTTAAATATTGACATGCATTCCAAACCATTCCTTGATTCCTTGGATTTCCATACGTCAGGAGGCAGAGGGCAAAAATACTGAACTGAAAAGCAAATCAGCCTTATAATGGTTAGAAGCTGAATATGGGTTATCTAGTGGGTAGTGGTTATTTTTCACATATGAAATAGTACATGATCTAACTTTTACTTACCGGGATTTAAAGCCTCTAGCTAATTTAGTATTGACAAAATAAGGGCAAATTAGTGTGGTTTTAATGCCATGTTTTCCCGTATGATACAGCTCTGAATCCAAGGCTTCCATCATTTCAACGATTGCAGCCTTACTTGCAGAGTAATCTGAAAAGTGAAGAAACAAGAAATATCCAAAATATGTCAAAAACACCACAGTAAGTATTATATACATCATGTAATGTTTTGTAATGCTACTTAAGCCCTGACAGTACTCAGTTATGTAATAAGCAGTCTTGTAATGAATATTTAAGCATGTTGTGCATGTTGATGATGATAAGTCTGAAGGTTAATGGCTCTTTCCATGCTGTACAATTGTGTAAGGGTAAGATTAATCCTTTCCACAAGACTTTTTTTTTTTTTTTTTTTTTTTTTCAGTCCACTATAGGAATATACAGGAAGAAGAGCTTATTTAAAGTTTTATGTACATTTCCAGGTACTCATATGCAAGCCAGGCATTCTTTCAGTTTATAATGTCTTCACCTTTTAATACATTAATTATACTTCAGTAAGAACTATTTCTAGTGGTGAAATCTAAATACTCAACTTACAAATGCTGCTACACCCTATTATTCCTTCTTTTGGTTTGCCTGCAATTCCAATACCATTTTATTTGCCTGAGAAGATGGAATCTTGTCTGATTTTTATTGTTTGATGAATGTACAGAACTTCAATTTTGGAGATAATAAAAATTTGACCTCGCACATCCCAGTGCAATCTGATCTAAGGTAGGCCTGCTTTAGGTCCATATCTGGGAGTATGGACCAAATGACTTCCAGGGATTCCTTCCAACCTACAATATTCTACAGTTTTGCAACTGTAATAACCTTATTTTAATACAGGAATTTACAAGTGGTTTCCCAAGGCTTTTTCAGATCTGTGTGAAAATAGTTGTTAAGATATAAAAAAAATCCAATTGCTAAAGGCGTAACTTCAAAAACTGGCATCACAGACAGCTTGTTGTTCTTCAGGGATGCACCCATAGTGGATGATGGAACCATACAACCTAAAAACACATAGGCAAGGTGTGAAAAGTTATAATGTATGGATGAACAGGTCTACTCCCCAAAGCTTTGCAATGAGATGTTGAAAGTTGGGTGTGACCTATTATCAAAACTGAATTTGATCCAACAATAACAGGTGGCAAATAAGTATTACAGTAGCAGCATCAATCAGCAGGGGAATTATACTGAAGTTCACATTCTCAGAGGGCCACTAAGAGATGTAATAAAAATGTCAGAGAGGCTTGAGAAGAGACTGGGCAGCAAACTCAGGCTGATGAAAGTCAGAACTGTAGCAGGCAGCTCTCCTGAGAGAAACACCTGAGATTATACAGCTTGAAATACAGTTAGTTCAAATTAGTTTTCATGGAAATTCTCCCAAAATGCCTTCTGGACATGATAATCACCTTCCAACTAAATGTGTAACTCCAGGTATAACCTATGTATATGTCTCCTGACTCTTATCATTCATCTGCAGAAAATCTGTACACAGGGCTCCCTCCCACTGCAGAGGCAGCAGCTGTATTGTCCTTCTGTGGCTGTAAGACAGGCTGCAGTCAGACACTAAAATCTTCACTAAAATCTCCCTGTGCCACTAAGGCAACCTGGCATCATCATCCTCTTCAATACACCCCCACCAGCTGTACCCATGGGCTCTTCCTGAGTGTTCAGTGTGTCAGGAGGAGCTGCTTAAGCCAAGCATTTATGAGATCTCCAAGAAAAGTTACTAGCATGTAATTTGTAAGGGTGCTTGAGGATACCAACCTGTCACTCTGTAGGTTCCCCAGAGTCCTGCTGCGCTGGCTGTGCTAACCAGGTGCCCACGGTTACAAGCCATCATGGCTGGAAGAAAGGCTTTCAAAGTCTAAGGGACATACATAAAAAGAAAGAAACCAACCTTCTTTATCTTATAGACATGCCAAAAGTGTTGCGTTCCAAATTAGGCTTTACAACCCAGCTTTCTTTCTGGGGCTTTCAACATAGGAGATGCTGACTGGAGTGCCTGTCTCTGTAAGGCTTTATAAATGAGTGACAGCATTTCCTTGAATGGCTGCCCGCCCTGTGGAAATCTGTCAACTTTCATAGAATCATAGAATTGGCTGGGTTGGAAGGGACCTCAGAGATCATCAAGTCCAACCCTTGACCACTACCCCTGTGGTTATCAGACCATGGCACTGAGTGCCACATCCAGTCTCTTTTTAAATATCTCCAGGGATGGAGAATCCACTACTTCCCTGGGCAGCCCATTCCAATGTCTGATCACCCTCTCCGTAAAGAAATTCTAATATCTAACCTAGACCTCCCCTGGCACAACTTGAGACCATGCCCTCTTGTCTTTTTGAAAGTTGTCTGGGAGAAGAGCCCAACCCCCCCCTGGCTCCAGCCTCCTTTCAGGGAGTTGTAGAGAGCGATGAGGTCTCCCCTGAGCCTCCTCTTCTCCAGGCTGAACACCCCCAGCTCCCTCAGCCTCTCCTCACAGGACTTGTGCTGGAGTCCCTTCACCAGCCTGGTTGCCCTCCTTTGGACCTGCTCCAGGACCTCAATCTCCTTCCTGAACTGAGGGGCCCAGAACTGGACACAGGACTCGAGGTGTGGCCTCACCAGGGCTGAGTACAGGGGCAGAAAAGACTTTAAAACAGTCTTGCTGAAAGCAGCACAGTGTTTATTTTCTCTGCCTCCTGTTACGAGTGCTCTGACTACTGCCAAAGATTTGGTACACAAGAGGGAGCTAGAAGCCAACACATCAAGGGGAGCTCGGCTGTCTGCAGGCCATGTTTTCTTACAAACCTAACTGCTTGAGGACTCCAAGCCCCCACACCACCACTATGGGTGGTATTAACTATACAATAAAGATCATAGAGTTTTATGAGTGGGAAGAAAAGAAAAAAGACAAGAGCAGTAACAAAATGTTTTCAATAGCTGAGATGCACTTCAAAGTCTATTCAGCTCCAGATGTGTGTACCTAGTATATCTTTTTTTGGTTGAAGGCCCACAGTCACTCTCCTAGGTCTCTTCAGACCTGCTAGAAAGAACACCTCCCTCTGCCTCAAGTATTTGGAAGAATGATGAAATACCTCTGTGGACTGGGAAATGATCAGAGGACTTCTATCTGCAATGATTTTCTTGTGAGAAATGCCATTTAGAGAGGTACTTGCAATAATGCTACATTTTTCCCTGGTGCAGACTGGTCACTCGGGTGTATAATTGACAAACCTTAGGGCAACAGAAACACTTCCTCACACCAAAATCCCCTAAATATCAACTGGGATGCCAAATAATAGCAAATTCCTCCAGATGTAAGAAACCAAAGCAAAGATAATACAAACTATCTAGACTATTTTTCTATGTCTATTAAGCAGATGGTGACAATGAATGAAAGCACAACCTGAATACTGACACCAACACCTTCAGCATGGTTGTGCCTCTTCTAATGCTGTAAGTCTATGAGACAACACCCTCTGAAGCTATCAAGCATCAGGAGTGGGAATACCATGTGTCACCAGATCAGCACCAACTTCAGCCACAGCTGTTAGAGACAGAACATGTTTTATGACACAGCTGCACAAGCTTTTGATTTACCACAGTGCCTAGGCAGGATTCTGTTAACATTACTGAGACATAATGGGGAGACTGTCAATTTGCTGTGCTTCCAACTGTAGAAAGATTAAAAACCATTCAAGGCCCTACACATCCTTATTCTCATTTGGGTTCCCCTGGTAGATGCCACCGTGGGGATTTTAACACTAAAAGACTCAGTCACCCAGGAGGGAAAAGGATACATTACCCAGACTTGAGAGAAGAAGTTGACCCTTAATGTCTTTTCAAAATCTGCATCTGAAGTGTCCAAGAACTTTTTTCCAGGCAGAATGCCAGCATTATTGATTAGAATAGTAACATTTCCAACTTCTTTTCTAACCTGAATTAAAAAAAAAAAAAAGGATTAACAGAAAGCTTTAGAAGGCATCCTTGCCTCTTGTGCTTCTTCGTTTATGGAAATGATTAGTGATATTTGAAATTATTTACATCTCTTTTGGCATGTAAGTACACAAGAACTGCTGAACTGCATCAAATAAAAGGTCTATCTAACCTTATACCCTGTTTCATGGTGGAAAGCAGTGGAAAAATAACAAGGTCCTTGTCTCCTCCAGTGTAATCCTCAGATTTCCACACTTTGCAGCTTAGGATCTTCCTGACAGAGACAAGGTACCCATACCTTTGCATTTAATATAGTCTCATTATTTTTTTTCTACCCAAGTATTTGTCTAAATTGCCTCCTCAACTCCAGAATACTTTTGGTTTCCACAGGAACCTAAGGTAACGAGTTACAAAGTTTTAGTGTGCACTGTGAGCATGATTTAATTGTAACCTGGACATTTCTTGTTACTACTATTGTGAGAATCTGTATTCCTCAGATAATCTTGTTCAGCCCCTTTTCCAGATCATTTCTACCAAATGGGAAAGCATTCAATGCAGCTGATGGGGGATGCTAATCTTTTGAGTACAGAAGCATATACCATGAAATAGATTAAAAAAAAAAAAATCATTTGGAGAGAAGGCCAAAATCATCATTAACTTCATTTCAGTTTGTTATAAAAAGATTTTACTCCATGATTTGCATTTATATCAAAGCAGATGGCCAAGACTGACTTATAATATTAAGAATCAGGCTCACTGCAGAGATTTCTGTGCTAGAGGATTTCCTGATATCACAAAAACCATAGAATAATTACAAAAACATAAAAACCACAGGTTTGCTGCTGTCTGGCAATTTGGAAATAGAATGCTTGGATCTGATGCCCCAACACTTAACCTATCTTTGGGTCCCCAGGGAACCCTAAGTGTTCAGCAAAGACTTTTTTCATACTCCTCCTTGTCATAGACAAGCAGAGCTCACATCCTAGCACCCCTCCACCTGTACAAGTGAATGCAAATCTAGACACTGCAGAGTCTGGCAGAATTATCCAACTCTTTCTCTATGAGATGTATGTATACTTTCACCCTGCTTGTACCTTTCAGTCACTGCTTTCATCCATATGACAACATAGCAGCATTTTTTTCTTAAACGGGCTTCCTTTGAACTTACTACCCCCCAAAAAACATAGGAAACCTGATTTCCATTTACAAGATGTCAAGCTGATTATTCTCCATTATATATTTTGCAGATGTCTATTAGTTCTTTTCTTTATTATCATTTCCACCAATTTTCTGTAGGGCAGGTTTCTAGCTTCTTGTTGTCCTCTCAAGTGCTCTTTAGAACTAGCATATTTGCCACTCTTCATTCCTTGCACACTTGCTGTAGCTAAGCACACACATGTATTCTACCCCTATATCTCTGCCTCTTGAGATCCATATCTTATTTCCTTGGAATTCTCAGGTGAACACTGCCTGATCCTGGAAGTCAGTTGCTAATTACTTAACCAGTTTATTCTAAGCCTTCTTCTTTAGGGACTTTACTGATCTGATTTGCTTTCTAGAAAAGAAGTTTCCATTATGGCAAAATACTTCAGTTTTTCTGCAGTTAATATGCCAAATAAAAGCAACCAATTTAAATTTTCTATTTCTCTATCTTCTGTGTCCAAGTTCAAGAATTTTCCTATTACCAATCAAAAAGCTGCAGTTATTTCCAAGAGCAGAAGATACTACTGGCTGAAAAACTCTAAAAAAAATCTAAAATCTAAACTTTGATCTAAAAAAAATTTGGGTTCCACCATTCAACTCATGCAAACCCCAACAAAGATATTGTATTGTTAACAGTAATTTAATACCTCACCAGAATTTCTGAATTTGATTTTCTGCTTGTAGCTCTGTCTGTGCACTTCAGAATACTCTCTGCTAATACAGGCACAGGAAATTTTGCAGGCTGGAGCCCTGTGACTGGTTTGGTTAATGTGTTTGGTGACTGATTACAGTAAACAGAACAAACATTTTAGAACTCTGCTAAACTGAGAACAAATAATTTCAAAATGTTCAGCATCAATAGGAAAGTCTAACAAATTAGAAATCATAAAATAATCATTTTGGTGCACATCTTTCTGAGAAACACTATTTATGGCAACAGGGATTAAAAAATCTATTTTTTAAAGGCAACTGATGTTCGTAAATTCTACAGTGTTTTTTTTCTTGCAAAAAGAGGATTCTGTAAGAATTGCAGTTTGATTTATGGTATCATTGCAAATAAAGAAAAGTGTTACATCTGAACTACTGATCACAAGTTGCTCAGACTGATTTTTCATCTTGCTGGAAAGTGGTAACAGATATTAAGACTGTTAAAATCACTGTCATTCCTACTCCAAAACTACAGAAGTTGTAAACAATATCTTACACAGTGAGGATCACATCATCTCTACTGCCCAAATAATTGGCAAAAGTCATCCTCCTTAAACATTGTGGGTTAATATGGAATACTCAACAATACCTTAATGTCCCAGATGGGTTTTTTAACTGTGTGCTGTTAGCTGGCTGTGCCCCAGATGCTGCTAATAAGTACAGGCAAATAATAACTTGCCAACTACAAGCATGAGAATTGAACTTCCAGATACTTACAGATCCTGAACCAACTTACTTTAGAAGTGCTTTTCATCAGGAACATTTCTTGAGGAAAAAAATTTATGTCAAACTTTTATAGCTGTGTTCAGAAAGAATTAATCTGTTTTGGTTAAAGTTAAGAACAAAGACAACAAAACAAAAAGCCCCTCTGACAACTCATAAAGAATTAATGTTACATGTCCAGGTTATTTTAAAAAAAAAATCTTTCAACATTCATATGACATGAAATATTTTGGATATTTCTCTGATTTATGCCTGCGGATATAGAACGTCAAGAGTGTGACTTGAGAGTCATGTATAGAAGTACGTAGACTGAGAATTTAACAAAAGAAGAATTTATCCTTTGATAAAGGCAGAGTGGGTAACTGGATTGTAAGTGTGGTTATACTGGGAAATACTTTCGTATAGTACATAGTTGAAGGACAGCTAAAAATTAATAATGTTAATTTAAAGTACATTTTCTGGATTCTAACAATAGAAAAAAATTTACAAAGCATAGGAAAGCACAGCAGAAGAATCTCATTTAAAATGGAGTCTTTCTCTTCCTTATTTTCCAGCTGGATTGATCAAAAGAAACTGAAAATGTATCATAAATTGGACTGGTGACCACCCATGTCCTGATGATATTTCTGAAACTATTACACCCCATATCACCCTTACAGAACTGCAGTTTTCTAAAGAAATGGACAAAGGAACCTCCCATTATAATTTCCACTCTATGTGGTTTTTTTTCTTAATATCTTAAAGAAATTTTTAAAGCCTAAACAAGCCAATACATTGGCCTAACCTCTACCATACTCTCAGTCCAAAAGAGGTTACCATCTCACAATGAAAACTGGAGTGGATAAATCTTGACAGAATAAACACAGTAATTTCATTGCAAATGTAGCCAAAATTTCACGAAGAAGCTACTTGCCAAGGAAAGAAAATCATTGCCCTATGTGGGGGTTACTTCCCTTCAGTGAACAGCAGTTTCTAAAAACCAATTTGAACAGCATACACTATTAAAAAGAAGCAGAAAATTAGAAGCAACAAGCCAGATCAGAAGCTGCATCTTACCTTGTCTGCCTGTTCATAGACCTCCTCCCTGTTGCTGCAGTCACAGTGGTAGGTAAAAACTCGTTTAGCTCCATTCTTTTTGGCTAATTTGCTTGTTTCTTCATTATTTTCATCATCAATGTCCCAAAGAACCAAGGTTGCTTCCAAAGGAGCGAACTTTAAGGCAATCTGCCTTCCAATCCCATTTGCAGAGCCAGTAATAAGTACTATTTCTCCAGCAAATTTTTTTTTGCATGGAGGACAGATAAGTAAGAATAAATTCTTAAAAAATAAACAAATTAATAATTTCAGTAACTGCAGCATCTTCAGGATGAAGTCGCACATGGTTTTTCAGGCACAAATATGGCTTGTCTGTTAGACAGCCCCCAAAATATAATGTTACTGGCCTAAAATCCCACGGAGATTTTGCCTAAAAATAAAATAATAATAATAAAAAATTATATACATTCAAGCAGCTATTTATTTTGCGTTGTTCTTTAGTGCAGGAACAAACCCACCGATTCACAGGATGGCTTAGGTTTCATCTAGTTCCACCCCCCTATCATGAGCAGGGATACCTTCCACTTGACCAGGCTTTTAAAATACATTACTACAGACCTTGTGAAAGCTGCCAGCTTCTTACTAGTAGGATTAAAGTAATACCTTCAATTAGATCCTACACACCCACTACTTTGTTCCATTTCTCAGCTTCCACCTAGGTTGCTATAAAGGTTTAGTAACATAGCTTTTAAACATTGATAGTGTGGTGATGGCTATCAACTTTGTGTTCATCTCAAGGTGACATTACTAGAACTAAAATTAACTTGAACTAAAATTACTTGAAAACATTGAAGCCTTCGAAAATCAGGTGCCCTCCCTGGCATGGCCTGTCCTGCTTCAGAACACCGGGCAGTAATAGCCTACCAATTCTCCAGTGCTAAACAGCCGAAGTCACACAAGATTTATTTTATGTGTGAGCAAATCACCGACCACACACAAAAACACGGCGTGGCGAGTTATGCACCCTGATTTTCACCCTGTATATCATTTCCTTTACAGAATTTCAGAGGCAACCACAAGGCTCAGCAGAAGCAGCCACCCCACCGGACCCTTCCCGCTGCCTCCTGCCCCTCTTGCCCCTCAGGCATGAGCCCCCCCTGGGATGACCCCCCCGTACCCTGCTGCCTTCGCCCCCTCTTCCTCTCTCCCCAGTTCCCTCCAGCCCTGTCCCAGCAGGGATGTCCGTCCCATCCCGGTGCCATCCCACAGCTCGGCCACCTCCCAGCCATCCTCCTGAGGGACCCCCCCCCTGTGCTTACCGCTGGCTTCCCCGCACCGCACTGACTCTGCCCCCCGCCGTCCAGGGGTGGTTTTACCCGGCCCGGTTCGGTCCTGCCCACCGTGGACCAGTGGGCGGTCCTGCCCGGCGCGGCCCGGCCCGGCCCGTGGCGGCTGAGGATGTGGTCCGGCCCGGGCGTGACGTGCCCGCCGCAACCCCCGGTCCGGCACGGTTCTTCCTCGGCACCGTCAGCCCCCGGGGTTTTGGGTCGGTGCGAGGGCACAGGCAGCCCGGGGAGAGCTGCATGGTGCTGGCTTGGTGGTCCTGGGCTCTCCCTGCCCCAGCCGGTTCGGGTGGGATCTTTAGGCAGGTGTCTTGCTCAGGATTTGAAGGACCTGGCCAAGGCCTTGGGAAGCAAGTGCTCTTTCCTTCCTCTGTGGCTCCTTTGCTGTATTTAAGAAATTAAATGCTTCTTACTTTATGTCGTAAATTACTGTTCTCCCAGCTTGCCTGCTTGCTGGAATGGGAATAAACCAGGAGATGCTGATCATAAATTCAAGTTATGTTTCAGGGGAGATTTAGGTTGGATATCAGGAGAAACTTCTTCACAGAAAAGCTTGTTAAGGACTGGAACGGGCTCCCCAGGGAAGTGGTTTGGTCTCCATCCGTGACTGTGTTTAAAAATTACCTGGATGGTGGGCCTGGGGACATGGTTTAGTGGTGGGTCATCAGGAACAGGGTAATAGGGTTAGGATGAGGTTGGATGCGATGATCTAAAAGGTCTTTTCCATCCTGAGCAATTCTATGAAACCTATAAATGTCTCTCTATAAATCACTGAAACCATCTGATTACTATCGTTTCACCTCTTTAAAATAAGAACTGTGATTCCTCTGTTCTCCATATATACATTATTTGCCCAGGTAGCCAAGAAGGCCAATGGCATCCTGGCCTGTATCAGGAACAGCGTGGCCAGCAGGTCCAGGGAAGTGATTCTGCCCCTGTACTCAGCCCTGGTGAGGCCACAGCTCGAGTCCTGTGTCCAGTTCCGGGCCCCTCAGTTCAGGAAGGAGATTGAGGTCCTGGAGCAGGTCCAAAGGAGGGCAACCAGGCTGGTGAAGGGACTCCAGCACAAGTCCTGTGAGGAGAGGCTGAGGGAGCTGGGGGTGTTCAGCCTGGAGAAGAGGAGGCTCAGGGGAGACCTCATCGCTCTCTACAACTCCCTGAAAGGAGGCTGGAGCCAGGGGGGGTTGGGCTCTTTTCCCAGGCAACTATCAGCAAGACAAGAGGGCATGGTCTCAAGTTGTGCCAGGGGAGGTCTAGGTTAGATATTAGAATTTCTTTACGGAGAGGGTGATCAGACATTGGAATGGGCTGCCCAGGGAAGTAGTGGATTCTCCATCCCTGGAGATATTTAAAAAGAGACTGGATGTGGCACTCAGTGCCATGGTCTGGTAACCACAGTGGTAGTGGATCAAGGGTTGGACTTGATGATCTCTGAGGTCCCTTCCAACCCATCTGGTTCTATGATTCTATGATTCTGTGATTCTATGATTATCCAGCTTTAATACTGCATTCCTTGCCCCACTGTTGTGTCAGTATCTTCTGTTCAAGATTGAATAGAACCCTGCTTGGGCCTCTAAGGATGTGTTGGTCCTGCTACATTCTCACCTGGTCTTGATCACAGTGATATCTTCTACATACTGTTGATGTACAAAGGTAAATGAATTGAGCACTGTTTATTTGCTGTACTTTGAATTTTCACTAAGTGATATTAAAGGTCTTGTCATGTTTATTGGCAAGTTAGAGAACGAAAGAATTTGAATAAAGTCATGGTGCTCTCTGGTCCACACATCTAAGTTGTAAACACAATTCAGATTACAGTTTATGGGAAATCACAGAGCTACAGAATGGTTTGGGTTGGAAGGGACTTTAAAGATCAGTTATTCCAAAACCCCTTGCAATGGACAGGAGCACCTCCCACTAGACAAGACAAGGGGAAATAGTTTAAAAACTTGAAGAGGGGAGATTTATGTTAGACATTAGGAAGAAATTCTTTCCTGTGAGGGTGGTGAGACACTGGCACAAGTTACCCAGAGAAGTTGTGGCTGCCCCCCCCTGGCAGTATTCAAGGCCAGGCTGGATGGGGCTGTGAGCAGCTTGGTCTAGTGGGAGTTTCCCTGCCCATGCAGGGGGGTTGACACTAGGTGATCTCTAAGGTCCTGTTCAACCCTAGCCAGGGTCTAGACCAGGTTTCTAGTCCTTCCTCAGCTTTTCTGTAGGCCATCTTCAGTGCTGCTATAAGAAGCACTTGTGTGGCCAGTTTTCATGAGGATGTTGTGGGCAACAATGTCAGAGTCCAGAAAAACAACATCCACAGCCTTTCTGTCATCCACTGAATGTGTCACCTTGTTACCGAATGAGATTCATCAAGCAGGATCTTCCTTTTATGAACCCATGCTTACTGATTTGCTGGTTGTCCAATGGTGCACAATGGAACTCAAAATGTTCTGTTCCATAATGTTTTTTGGCACAGTGGTTGGGCTGACAGGTCTGTAATTCCCTGGATCATCCTTCTTGTCCTTGAAGATGGTCATCACATTTGCCAACCTCCAGGCCACTGATTATCTAGGATTGCTGACAAAGGCTGTTCAGTGGTTTGATGTGCATATCCGGCAACTCACTCAGCACTCTGGGGTGTAACCCATCCAGCCCCACAGGCATGTGTGTAACTAGGTGGTGTAACAGGTCACTAACCATTTCCTCTTGGATTACGGAGGTCTTATGTTGTTTCCTGTCCCTGTCTTCCAGGTCAGGGTGCTGGGTACCCAGACAATTAGCCCCACTGTTAAAGACTGAGGCAAAGAAGACATTAAGTACCTTTGCCCTTCCTTATCCTTGGTAACTATGTTGTCCCCCTGCATCCAATAAATGATGAAGATTCTCACTAGTCCTGCTTTTGCTGGTAATATATTTATAGAAATGTTTTTTATTATCTTTCACTGCAGTGGCCAAAATTAATTCTAGTTGGGCTTTGGCCGTTCTAATATTCTTCAGGGTGTGTTCAGAGCACACTGGCGTGGCTCGAGCATTTGCTGGTGAAGACTGAGGCAAAAAAGTCATCAAGTACCTTGGCCATCTCCATGTCCTGCATGAGCAAGTCTCTCGTGTCCCTTTATAGAGGGCCCACATTTTCTCTAGTCTTCCTTTCATCACTGACATACCTGTAAAAGCTTTTCTTTTTACCCTTGATGTGCCCAGCCAGATTTAATTCTATAAGGGCTTTAGCTTTCCTAACCTCATCCCTGACTTCTTTGACAACTTCTTTGTACTTCTTCTAGGATACCTGTCCTTGGTTCCACCCTCTGTAGACTTTCTTCTTACATCGAAGTGTGTCCAGGAGCTCCTTGTTCATCCATGCAGGTTTCCTGATGGTTTTGCTTGACTTCCTCTTTGTTGGGCTGCTTAGAGAAGGTGATCCTTGAATCATTACCATCTTTCTTCGTTTCCTTTTCCCTCTAGGGCCTTATTTCATGGTGCTCTACCAAGCAGGTCCACTCTTCCAAAGCCCAGGGTATTGAGCTTGATGTGTGCCCTCCTATCTGCTCTAAGGATCTTGAACTCCACCCTCACATGGGCACTGCAGCCAAGGCTGCCCTTGAGCTTCACATACCCCACCTTCTTTTTAGTGAGAACAAGTTCAAGTGGAGCAAATCTCTTTGTTGCCTTGTCTGTCACTTGGAGAAAGAAATCATCATCAATACATTCCAGGACCCTCCTGGATTGTTTATGCCCTGCTGTGTTGTCCCTCCAACAGATATTGAGGTAGTTGAAGTCTCCCATGAGGACCAGGGTTTGTGAATGTGAGGGTGCTCCTATCTGTCAATAAATGGTCTCATCCACTTGGTCTTCCTGGTCAGGGGGGCTGTAACAGACCCCCCCATTGCAATGTCCCCTGTCCTTGCTTTCCCTTCAATCCTGACTCATAAACTGTCAGTCTGCTCCTCATCCATCCCCAGGCAGAGCTCTGTATTCTCCAGTTGATCACTGATATAGGAGGCAACTCCTCCTCCTCATTTGCCCTGTGTGTCCTTCCTAAAGAGCCTGTAGCCTTCCATTCCAACCTTTCAGTCATAGGAGTCATCCCACCATGTGTCCATGATGCCAGTAAGATCAGAACTTTGCAGGCACATATAGGTCTCTAACTCCTTTTGTTTATTCCCCTCTTTGCCATAGAGGCATTTCATCTGGGGCCCTGCTGAAGCTGACTTACTGCCTGGAGTGGCTGGAATTCCTTTGAGGTATTTCACCCGTGCTTTCCTGTTTTCTCTTTTTACCTCAGCAGGCCCTAACTCATCTACGTAAGACTTCAGGTGTGCTGCACTCTGTCCAGCACATCTCTGATTAAGAGGTTGAGAGCTCTTGTCCATCCTTCTAACCTTGATGTATCATAACATAGCTTGTCACAGGGAAGGCTGTTATTATCACCCACTCTTTCAAATCTAGTTTAAAATTGTCAGTGAGCCCTGGAGGCTCCTGAGCAAAAACCCACTTCCCCCTTTGAGAAAGGTGAATTCCAAACAAAGTGCCAACCAATGCAAAATAGGTAGATAAGATAACTCCAACCATCTTACGCTGTAATCAGTAATAACATGGCAAAAGTGGCAGGACTACAAGACAGTTAGGGTGAAATGATTCAGTAGTGCTTTCCTGTTTATGAAACAAACCAGAGGAGACCGACAACATTTCAAGGTAAACCACAACAGTGAGGAGTGATGCAAGTTGCAAAATAACAGGAGGAGCCTGTTTCCAAAGCAGGTGTCTGTGCAAGTATGTAAATACATAACTTCCATGTTCCTCCACTGAACTGAAGTAATCAGCAATTGGATATCCTTCCATAAGTAATCAAGATGACAATGACAGGTAATGATTTAGATACCACAAGTTGAGGTTTTGATGTGGTAGTGGAGAGTTACAGCTCATTACTGGGTTTTGATAGAGGGGGGATGTGGTAAGTGACAGGAGACTTCAGGGATGCACAGTCTTTTTAGGGTAGGTTGCATTCTGCTCACAAGATAGATTTGATGGTGCTTTTAGAGACTTGTTTAGCATTTAGAAATCATGTATAAGTGTGTCTTTTTGTCCCAATTTTATCCCCATGTTTCTAAATGTTGAATTTTGTTGTCAAAGAGAAACTTACCTGGCTTCTGAATGCATAGTAACTAGTCTCTGGACTCAAACTTATCTTCCTCTGCACTGAACTTCAGATGGCTTGAACCAAAAACTCCATAAGTGATATGAAAGAAGAGAAATAAAATTGTATACAGTGTTTGACTTGCATTAAAAAATTAATTCTACAGACAAAGAAGACATTCAAACAGTTTATGAGAGGTGTCTTTACTATTGATCTTCCAGTAACAAACCTTCAGATGGCTGGTATCAATTTTAATTATAACAAAGATATTAAATATATGAAAAAGGAAAAATGGACATACAGATCAATTTAAAAGTTAAGGGTACCTCAGCTATTCTTCATAGCTGAGAATACATGAAATTGTCAATACACCAACATCTTTATACATTTCTTGTATACTTGGTAGATATTCTATGTTACAAGAAGTTATAGAAAGCATATCAAATTAAGCCTATCAAGAGAATCTATTACATCACTAGTCTGCTCTTTTGGCTGCATAAGGAGTCATCAAACACACATACTAAAATCTACCCATGTGGTGAAGGATTCAGCTGACGTTTTTCTCATGGCTTAAATTCTCTGGCACATTCACAGTTGCCAAGGTGATGAAGATGACATAACATTTCAGTAAGTCTGTGTTTGTTGTGATGCACCAAAGTGTCAAAACTGCTTTAGGCAGTGCAAAATGAATGTAACTGTAGCTCATTTTATCAGCCTCTTGACTGGCAGCAAAGATGAGAGTTAAAGAAATATCTCTTGTTCTCAAGCCAGCTGGACCTTTCAAATATTTCAGATTAGTAGTAACTGATATATTCCACAGCAATCTGTAAACCATTATTAAGGTATGTAGCAATACATGAATTAGGCATTAATGTATTATCAGTATGTTAAACTTAAAACTCTATGGCCAAAAAGAAAAAAACCTTGATATAGTAGAATAAGATTACCTTGGATGAAAAATTGTATTACTGGGCTGCTGAATGACATGTGTTTGTTTTTTAAAACATAATATCAGCCACTCACATGATGCAAAGAGATCTGCCTAAAAATGCTTTGATGAATACAGAAAAATTAAGCAGTGTTTTAATATTTTCTGACAAAACAATTTTCTGCAGACTCTAAGGGATTTTCAGATCTCTGCTGACTTTGTGGAAGAATTTCAGACATTCAAAAGTAGTTTGATGTCATATCAGTGCCAGCAATTAATCTAGTCATGTAGACCATGTGGTTAAAAAAAAATGTATTCATATATTTGGAGAGACAAAACCAATCCAAATATGCTTAATGCCTACCACAGGTGAGCTATTGAGCATCCTTAAGGACCGGTGAGGAAAAGGAGCCCTCTGTAGGTCACTTCTATTCAGTGATGTTGGTGAACTGGTACTACTAGAAGAAAAGAAATCATGGTTCATAATGACCTGGACAAGTTTATGCAGTCTGTCTGTGACACTGAATTTACTCATGTGACTGATTTTTAGGAGTAATCCAACAGGGGATATGAGATGAAATGTGGAAATCTCTTAGTACACAGGATATAGGTCAGCCTTAACTCTCCAATCCTTTTAAAATAAATTTAACTTTTTGAAGGTAAATAGATAAATGTCTAAAATGTCTAAAAAAAAAAATAGATAAATGTCTGTGTCAAAACATACTTTTGATCCAGGGTGGCCAAAGTTGTCAGTCTGAAATCTCACCAGATAACTTAAGATTTGACCTAAACAAAATCAAAGCAGTGGTCTTTTTATTAATCAAGAAGAAATTAAAGCCTCAGCAGAAACTCAGTGTACCCCTTGGATCTGTGCTTATTTTTTCTATCAGCTTTAGCCAAACCTCAGGACCATGACAAAGAACCCAGGAGGAAATACACTCTGTGGTGAACCTGTCATTTTAACCTTAGGATGAAGTTGATCAGGGTTACAGTGGAACTGGCTGTACTCTAAATTGAAGAGGAAAAAAAGTTCTTAAAACTTGGATCTTATACCCTGAATCAAAGCATGCATTGCTTTATTTCCAAGGAATAGTAGAGAACAGACAGGAATTCCTTTCCTACATTCTTTCCTTTCTACTATGTGGTTCAATATATATAATCACACAGTTAGCCAAATTAATTTTCTTTCCAGTTCAATTGTTGAACACATACTGTATCAGATGTCTGTTGCAATACCTGTAGGGCATGATCCAGGAGATAGCATAACTATGCTACTGTAGGTATGGGAGGATTTGTTTCTCATAGGTACTCAAGACTTCTGATACTGTAAAGAAAATCCTCAGCTATTGAATTTAAGCCATCCAACAGTGAGCCTACAGGTGTATTGCAGCTCAGGCCTCTATAGCATGCCACAGACATCTATCTTCAAAGCTGTTGCTCACCTGCATCTAGCCCTGCAGGTGCCCAGACAGGACCATGTTTGTACTATTTGTGATCTGGTAGTACCTGGATGTATCAATGGTGGTATCTACCTGGTATCTATGATAGTACAATCAAAGCTGGAACCAGTGCTTGTCTGCTGCTTCACTCCAAAGAAAAAGCCTTTGAGTGTCCTCTGGAAAAAAGCTTCTGTTGACTGTGCTCTTTGCAAGGAAAAAGACAAGCATCATGGAGACAGATTTTAGCAAATGAGCAGAGGATAAAATGATAAAGTTTTCTCTTGTATACAGGCAGGTCAAAAAGAAAGCCGTGTTTGCTTCCCAGGGTGCCATGGCCATATTGTGAAGGAGGAGAAGCTGGGAGGATGATATATTTTGCATGCTAGTCAGACATACAAAATTTTTTCTTATGTAGTCTGACCAGTTCTTCCTATCAAACAGTATTCCCTGATT
The DNA here is from genome assembly GCA_023637945.1 of Phaethornis superciliosus. Taxonomy (NCBI): domain Eukaryota; kingdom Metazoa; phylum Chordata; class Aves; order Apodiformes; family Trochilidae; genus Phaethornis; species Phaethornis superciliosus. Next base: position 38,418,918 of record JAJQWJ010000002.1, on the reverse strand, counting down.
CCCAACTAATTGAAAAGATGGACATTATTTATGAATATAAAATTATATATTCTTTTCATTCTTTAACCCTTTTTAGCTTGAAGCAAGTGGGCTATTTCATTAGGATTGGTTGTTCATTTACCTGTGGTCATAATGACACTGGAACATAGTCTTAATTAATTTGTCTTTCTTTTTGCGTGCTAAGAATGAGTTCTTACATTAGTAACCATAGTGCTGAGGACAACAGAGGTGGGTCCTCTGATGCTGAGGAGCAGTACCCAATGTCACTGTGCCACTGTAGAGCCTAATAATGATGGGCAGGGGGAAGGAATGGTGGTATTCCTGCTCAAGAAGGACATTAATTCTGAAATCAGGGTCTCTGACCTCAAACAATAGGGAGACAGTACACAGCAGAAGGCAGAAGGGGGGTGCTGATGAATGTCTGCCCCCATCAGTAGACAAACTGTTGTTTTATAGTAGTTGGAACTTTCTGAAGGTGTGATATGATGTATCTAATAAACTTTAACAATAAAATAGCTTAAAAATAACAAAACAGAGTAATGATACCATGAAGATCAGAACCACTGGAGTGTATGAACAGTGCCAGAGAAGAACCACAGAAGAACTCAAAGCTGTGCAGGAACTGGAGGGGCAGATATTATTCACAAATAATATCACTAGGAGGGATATTATTCACAAAAAAATGTCCTATAACCATGTCTCTTTTTTTTAACCTACTGCTATGGTGATTCATTTTGACCCAGGCTAAGGTTAGTTACTTATTTAATTGCTCTTTTCATTAAGATATCGAGAAAACTGAATCATGGTGGTATTCACATTAACATGAAGAGGGTAGAGAACTAGATATGCCAGCAAGCTGCCATGTGCTTTAGGCCAAGCCTCACCAGTGACTTCAGCCTTTTGAGGGCCCACAAGACCCTCTGCTGAGGCAGTGAAGGTTGGTATGTTTAAAAGGGATTTTCCATGATGTTTTGAAGAGATTAATTTTATGCAGTGCTATCGAAACTCCTAGAGCCTAAAGAATCACTGAAAAATTTAAGGAGAGAAGCTGCTGCTCCTGAACCTCTTCATCTAGGCTGCCTAGCTAATTTTGGTCTCAGTTACTACAGAGAACCTCAGTATGATGGATACCTGGGACTAAAACACCTCACATATCTTGAATCTGCTGATCCACAGCTCTGTAACTGAAGTGTTAGCACGCATGGGCTCATGGAAATTCTTTGCTTTGATTGGTTTCTACTGCTCCTGTTCAGATGGAAGCTGACAGCTTTTTCCATGGCTGATGGGCAAAGAATGAGATAATAACTTTCTAGGACTTACTTTATCATATTAAATTTGTCATCAGCTGCCATCACATATGCTGTCTTTAAAAAAAATACAATAAAAACATATTCTACAAAATATTTTTCTAAATGGAAAAATGTGGCGGAGTTGAGATTTCAGCCCCATTTCCCACCTGTGCCAGCTAGTTATTTGCAGAGATGAAGAGGGCAATGTAGAGAAATATGAAAATCCTACTGTAAAAGTAATTTAAACTGGAGGTCATGATTGAAAACTACTGGTGTAGATGTTCTAAGAAAGGCTTGTGTGGCTCATCTGCTCATCTGCTTTTATGAGATAAATCCACCTGTTATTTATACTGCTGCTTTCATTGTCTTCTCATGAGAGGAAGAGAAAGCATTAACTCAGTAAATGTTTAAGAATATTTTCCAGAGGCATTAAGTCTGCAGGTTCTTATAGGAGTGTAAGAACAGCTTTCATAACTTGGTGTCCTGTAATTTTGTGTGGATCAGAATCAAGATGAGCTCTGATCAGAGGTCTGCACACAGATCTCACTGAAGACTTCGAGTGCAAACCAATGCATACATTTAAATTTAGGAGGAAAATGCAGGGTTGGTAGGATCTTTTGCAAACAATCCCTGTTGGGCTGGAGAAAGCCATGTTGAGAAAAGGAGTAATGGCAGAAGGGCAAGAAGAGAAGGTCATGTATGCCCCTGTATACTTGCAGACATGAGTAGCTATGAAAAGCTTTAGCACTCACTATCTTTGTACAAGAATATGCCAGCCTTCTCCTTGAGGAAGCAGCACAGTGCTTTTAACAAATCCTTTGTCAGAGTGATGTGCTATTGTGATGACTGTTTAACCTTGGGAGATTTCATTCCATGGTTTCAGAAAGGATTACAATAAATGCTCAGTTTAGGTAAAGTCACAATCTAATTAAACAAATTCAGTCTAAATCCCTTCTGGGACAGTAGTGATGATTCATCTGTCAAATACCTCTAAGCATTTTTTTTTTCCACAGCAACAGTTAATTGGATATGCAACTGTCAGATTAAATGCTTTAAATGAGGCCGATGGGATTAGTAATTGAAGGCTTGGATTAATGATTTACAGCTGGCTTTGCTACCCTACCCTGTTCCTTGCTTACAACTATGTTAATGTTAGCTTCCTATGCTATCAGTTGGGTGGAATAGTGGCCTATAAAGGCAATAAAGGTATGATATTATAAAATAGTTATGATACAGATATGATGTGTTTATCAGTGCATACCTGTTGATGTGTATAATGATTTTTATATTGTAGGAAGCAAACTATTAATATCAAGATATTAAAAGCAGAAAACTTGAGAATAGCCACCTAGCCTCCTTAGTTAGGACAAGAGGTGTCAGTCATTCTCCAATTAGATATATACAACTGTCTTTCACAACTGGGGGTCAGAAATCAAACCTTGGTGTTGTGGGTGGAGAAATTACAGCCGAGTCTGTGAGTGGAGGCTGACAAGGGGGTTTCTAAGAGAGGTGGTTGGACTGCAAAGAAAGTGGAAGAGACGAAGTCTTGGCATTGCCATAGCAGCTGTTCTTGGAGCAGGAGACCAGACTGTAAAGCTTAGTCAGGTAGAGGGGTCTTTTTGGTGATGCTTGAATCAACAATCTTGGTGGTAACTGAAGAGAAGTGTGTATCCTGGTATAAGCCAGTACAGCCAAAATTTCTTTCTGGTAATTTTACTTTCAGCTATGTCTTTCCTAAATGGCTGCCCTTGCTGAAATTAATGGCATGTTTCTCAGTCAGTGTCTGCTTCTAGGACTGATAACACTCAGTATTTATAGTCATGGCTAGGGAATGGTATGCAAAAGCAAGGCCGCTGCTTGGTTCTGAAAAATGTTGTATGCTTGGAAAAAGAAAGGCGGTAAAGGGGTCACACCTGCAACCCTTGTTTGGGGAGAAGCAGAGCACACAGATGACCAAAATCAACCAAATGGAGTATTCCATCCCATACACATCATACTCAGTATAAATCTGAGGGATCATGAGGTTCAAGTTTGTCCTTGGCATGTATCCTGGTGGGATTCCATCCATTTGTCTGGCTTTGATCCCTACCTGTGCCCCCCTGAATCCTTATGTTCCTGCCTCCAGCTCCCATCTGCTGCTGATGCCACCAGCCCAGCCTGGGACTTTTCCAGGGCTGCCCTGCAACCTCGTGGTGAACATTATTGAAAGAAAGAGTGGAGAAACATGATTTCACTTTTGTATATATTTGTATATATTTAATAAATTTTTTCTCTTCCAACATTACTGTTGCATTAAAGCCCTGTAGTTTTGTTTACAACCTGTAAGTTTCTCTCCCTTATTCTCTCTCCCCTCTCTGTCAGGGAGGGGGATTAATAGAAAGCATCTGTCATTCATTTAATTGCTGGCCCAGACTTAAACCATGAGAGTGTGAAAGTTTTAAGACTCTGGTAGGGAAATGGTTTCACTGTTTTCTGTGTGACTTATTAGATCTCACTTCAGTGGTTTAAAAGTCCAGCAGTAGGGTATGCTCCATGGGGCTGTCCCAGAACATAACTGTAAATAAAATGTGTTTCAGGGCCAGCTAACCCATGCTAGGAATTTCTCAAAGCAAGCTAGGGTCAGGGAACTTAACCATGCCTTTTAAACTGCAAATCCTGGGGTCCTCCTGTTGCCATAAGGAATCTTGCTGTTGGTATTCAGCCTGCTTGAGGAAGAAGGGTCTAAAAAATACTTTCTGTGGCACTGAGATGTATACAAAAACTGTAGAGCTGTGTTATGAATTTGTCTTTTGCCTTATATGTAGGTCTCCAAATCAGTCCTTAATAAGAGGTCCTTATGCACACCAATTTGAAAACTGGTTCTTGTTCATTAAGTTATCTTCAGAGTTAAAATGAGCCAATGCATATCTGCAATTGGCAGCTTGTAACCACGGATCACTATTTGGAAGCTTCAGTTCCTGGATCACTATTTAGCAGCTCAAATTCATGGATCACTATTTGGTAGCTCCAAGTCATGGATGACTGTTTGGTAGCTCCAAGTCATGCATCACTATTTTGCAGCTCCAGTTCATGGATCACTATTTGGCAGCTCCAGCCCATGGATCACTATTTGGCAGCTACAAGTCATGGATCACTATATGGCAGCTTACACCCATAGCTCACTATTTGGCAGCTCTAATTCATGAATCACTATTTGTCAGCTCCAATTCTTGGATCACTATTTGGCAGCTCCCACTCACAGATCACTATTTGGCAGCTCCCACCTATGGATCACTATTTGGCAGCTCGCAACCATAGATCAATATTTGGCAGCTCAAATTAATGCATAACTACCTGGCAGCACCCACACATGGATCACTATTTGGAGGCTCCAACTACTGGATCACTATTTGGCAGCTCCAATTCATGGACCACTATTTGGCAGCTCGCAACCATAGATCAATATTTGGCAGCTCTAATTAATGGATTACTATTTGGCAGCTCCAAGTAATGGATTACTATTTGGCAGCTTCCACCCATAGGTCACTATTTGACAGCTCCAAGTTATGGATGACTATTTGGCAGCTCCAATTCCTGGATCACAATTTGGCAGATCCAATTCATGGATCACTATTTGGCAGCTCCAAGTCATGGATCACTATTTGGCAGCCCCAAGTCATGGATCACTATTTGGCAGCTCCAAGTAATGGATCACTATTTGGAAGCTCAAATTCATGAATCAGTATTTGGCAGCTCCAATTCCTGGACCACTATATGGCAGCTCCTATTCATGGATCACTATTTGGCAACTCGCAACCATAAATCAATATTTGGCAGCTCCAAATCATGGATCACTATTTGGCAGCTCCCACCCACTGATCGCTATTTGGCAGCTCAAATTAATGGATCACTATTTGGCAGCTCCAAGTCATGGATCACTATTTGGCAGCCCCAAGTCATGGATCACTATTTGGCAGCTCGCAACCATGGATCACTATTTGGCAGCTCCTACCCATGGATCACTATTTGGCAGCTCCAATGCCTGGATCAAAATTTGGCAGATCCAATTCATGGATCACTATTTGGCAGCTCCAATTAATGAATCACTATTTGGCAGCTTCAATTTATGGATCACTATTAGGCAGCTCCAATTCATGGATCACTATTTGGCAGCTCCAATGCCTGGATCAAAATTTGGCAGATCCAATTCATGGATCACTATTTGGCAGCTCCAATTAATGAATCACTATTTGGCAGCTTCAATTTATGGATCACTATTAGGCAGCTCCAATTCATGGATCACTATTTGGCAGCTCCAATGCCTGGATCAAAATTTGGCAGATCCAATTCATGGATCACTTATTTGGCAGTTCCAATTCATGGATCACTATTTGGCACCTTCTACCCCAAGGTCACTATTTGGCAGCCCCAAGTCATGGATCACTATTTGGCAGCTCCCACCTATGGATCACTATTTGGCAGCTTCAATTTATGGATAATTATTAGGCAGCTCCAATTCATGGATCACTATTTGGCAGCTCCAATTCCTGGATCAAAAATTGGCAGATCCAATTCATGGATCACTATTTGGCATCTCCAATTAATGAATCACTATTTGGCAGCTTCAATTTATGGATCACTATTTGGCAGCTCCTACCCATGGATCACTATTTGGCAACTCGCAACCATAAATCAATATTCGGCAGCTCGAAGTCATGGATCACTATTTGGCAGGTCCCATTCATAGACCAATATTTGGCAGCTCGCAACCATAGATCAATATTTGGCAGGTCTAATTGACGGATCACTATTTGACAGCTCCAAGTCATGGATCACAATTTGGCAGCTCCCACCCATGGATCACTATTTGGCAGCTCCAATTAATGAATCACTATTTGGCACCTTCTACCCAAAGGTCACTATTTGTCAGCTCCAATTCATGAATCACTATTTGGCAGCCCCAAATCATGGATCATTATTTGGCAGCTTGCAACCATGGATCAGTATTTGGCAGCTCCTACCCATGGATCACTATTTGGCAGCTCCAAGTCATGGATCAATATTTGGCAGCTCCTACCCATGGATCACTATTTGGCAGCTCCAAGTCATGGATCACTATTTGGAAGCTCCCACATATGGATCACCATTTGGCAGCTCAAATTCATGAATCACTATTTGGCAGCTCAAATTCCTGGACCACTATTTGGCAGCTCCCACTCAGGGATCACTATTTGGCAACTCGCAACCATAAATCAATACTTGGCAGCTCCAAATCATGGATCACTATTTGGCAGCTCCCACCCATTGATCACTATTTGGCAGCTCAAATTAATGGATCACGATTTGGCAGCTCCAACTCATGTATCACTCTTTGGCAGCTCCAAATCATGGATCAGTATTTGGCAGCTCTAATTAATGGATCACTATTTGGCAGGTCAAATTCATGGATCACTATTTGTCAGCTCCAATTCCTGGATCACAATTTGGCAGATCCAATTCATGGATCACTATTTTGCAGCTCCAATTAATGGATCACTATTTGGCAGCTTCCACCCATGGATCACTATTTGGCAGCCCTCACCCATGGATCACTATTTGGCAGCTCCATTTCAAGGATCACTATTTGGCATCTTCAACTTATGGATCATTATTTCGCAGCCCCTATAATTGATCACTATTTGACAGATCCCACCCATGGATCACTCTTTGGCAGCCCAAAGTCATGGATCACTATTTTGCAGCTCCAATTCATGGATCAATATTCGGCAGCTCCCACCCCTAGATCACTATTTGGCAGCTCCCACCCATGGATCACTATTTGGCAGCTCCAAGTCATGGATCACTATTAGGCAGGTCCCACCCATTGATCACTATTTGGCAGCTCAAATTAATGGATCACTATTTGGCAGCCCCAAGTCATGGATCACTATTTGGCAGCTCTCAACCATTGATCACTATTTGGCAGTTCCAATTCATGGATCACTATTTTGCAGCTCCGATTCATGGATCACTATTTGGCAGCTCCTACCCATGGATCACTGTTTGGCAGCTCCAAGTTATGGATCACTAGTAGTCAGCTCCAAATCATGCATAAATATTTGGCAGGTCTAATTAATGGATCACTATTTGGCAGCTCCAATGCATGCATCACTATTGGGCAGCTCTACCCACGGATCACTATTTTGCAGCTCCCACCCATGGACCACTATTTGGCAGCTCCCACCTATTGATCACTATTTGGCAGCTCCAAGTCATGGATTAGTATTTGGCAGCTCCAATTCCTGGATCACAATTTGGCAGCTCCCACCCATGGATCACTATTTGGCAGCTCCAATTCATGGATCACTATTTGTCATTTCTAAGTAATGGATCTCTATTTGGCACCTTCTAACCATGGATCAGTATTTGGCAGCTCCCACCCATTAAACACTATTTGTCAGCTCCAATTAATGGATCACTATTTGGCAGCTCCAATTAATTGATAACTATTTGGCAGCTTCAATTTATGGATCACTATTTGGCAGATCCAAGTCATGGATCAGTATTAGGCAGTTTCCACCCATAGGTCACTATTTGGCAGCTCGCAAACACGGATCACTATTTGGCAGCTTCAATTACTGGATCATTTTTGGCAGATCCACTTCATAGATCACTATTTGGCAGCTTCTACCCATGGATCATTATTTGGCAGCTTTCAACCTTGGATCACTATTTGGCAGCTACAATTCATGGATCAATATTTGGCAGCTCCCACCCATGGATCACTATTTGGCAGCTGCAACCCATTGATCACTATTTGGCAGCTCAAGTTCATGGATCACTATTTGGCAGCTCCAATTCATGGATCACTTTTTTGGCAGCTCCAACCCATGGATAACTATTTGGGAGCTCCAAGTCATGGATCGCTATTTGGCAGCTTACACCCATAGGTCACTATTTGGCAGCTCTAATTCATGAATCACTATATGGCAGTTCCAACCCACGGATCACTATTTGGAAGTTCCAATTCATGGATCACTATTTGGCAGCTCCCACCCATGGATCAGTATTTCACAGTCCTCACTCATGTATCACTATTTGGCAGCTCCAATTCATGAATTACTATTTGGCAGCTCAAATTCATGGATCACTATTTGGCAGCTCCAATTTTTGGATCACTATTTGGCAGCTTCAATTTATGGATCACTATTAGGCAGCTCCAATTCATGGATCAGTATTTGGCATCTTCTACCAATGGATCACTTTTTGGCAGCTCCCACCCTTGGATCACTATTTGGCAGCTCAAATTCATGGATCACTATTTGGCAGCCCTCACCCATGGATCACTATTTGGCAGCTCCAATTCCTAGATAACTATTTGGCAGCTCCAATTTATGGATCACTATTTGGCAGCTCCCACCCATGGATCACTATGTGGCAGATCCAATTCCTGGATCAATATTTGGCAGCTCCAATTAATCGATCACTATTTGGAAGCTCCAATTCCTGGATCACTATTTGGCATCACCAATTCATGGATCACTATTTGGCAGCTCCAATTCATGGATCACTATTTGGCAGATCCAATTCATGGATAACTATTTGGCAGCTCCAATTCATGGATCACTATTTGGCAGCTCCAATTCCTGCATCACTAGTAGGCAGCTCAAATTCATGGATCACTATTTGGCAGCTCCCAACCATGGATCACTATTTGGGAGCTCCCACCCATGGATCACTATTTGGCAGATCCAATTCATGGATCCTTATTTGGCAGCTCCAAGTCATTGATCACTATTTGGCAGCTCCCACACATGGATCACTATTTGGCAGATCACACCCAAGGATCTATATTTTGCAGCTCCAATTCATGGATCACTATTTGGCAACTCCAAGTCATGGATCGCTATTTGGGAGCTCCGACCCATGGATTACTATTTGGCAGATCCAATTAATGGATCATTATTTGGCAGCTCTAATTCATGGATCTAGAGTCTATGTTGAATGTAATTTAAAAATACTGATGTCAGTTTTTTTTCATTGTGTTAAACCATGACATGTATATTAAATTAGAGTCTCTTTCTGCTCCTATAAAGATTCTATCTTGAGAAACATCTGAAACAACTAAGAACATTGATGTTATAATTACTTGTATATGATAAAGTTATAAACAATTATAAAGTCAATTATTGTACAATATTTTTGTAGTTATGTAGTTATGTTCTGCATATTTCAACTCAGAGACCAGGGAAGATATGGGAACTCAGATATGGGAAGAATTCTATGACCTGTCCTCATTATTCCAAAGTTTAAGTTTAAGTAATCATTGTATTCTCTTTCGCTCATGAGATCTGCTCCTGTATGTAACTCCATTTGGTTCAAGAATTTTTTTTCCTTCCTTCCTCTAATTACTTCCTATTAAAAATTTCAACCTTTCTTTTCTTCATAATGCAGAGGCAACTGTCAAGACCCTTCCAGCATTCATTGCTTCCCATGTAAAAATACCAAGACAATGATAAAAGCCAGGGAAAGGAAATGCAGAATCTAGGCTTTGGTCTCATTATGACATTTCTTCCTTCAGGATACTCTTGCAATTTTCTTTCCAGAAATCAGGCTTTCCTGCTTTCTGATTTACTTTATATAAAGCAATACAGCTGTTTCAATAATTTTTAGATGAAATGATAGTTCTAGGAATATATTGTAAGAGGAAAATTATAGGAGCCTTTCAGAACCTGGAGAAGAGTGAGATGTCCTTTTTCAACTCTCAGCCCTGCAGACTCTATCTTCAGCCTCAGTTCTGAATTGTGATTTAGTAAAGGGGAATTCAGGAAACTTTGTTTGATTCACTTTCATGTTCTAAGCTGCTTTCCTCTGTAAAGTTAATTACTGAAAATGTTAGAACATTTTAGTGTTAAGAGAGCTGCTGAGTGATGACATCACTGACAGTCATAAGATAAGGAATTCCAGTGCAACAGAAGAAATTACATCTTAATCTAATTTTACATCTTTAAAATTGTAATTATTAAAGCAATGAAGTGTCTGACTGGAGAAATTGTGGAAGGAATGAGGACTATTGAATTTTGTTGTTCCATTCAGAGAATCAAGGTTACATTCCTTGTCCATGCACATTTCCACTTGCCTGTTCAACTTTGGAAGTGACTTAACTCCTCTTCTCTCGCCCTCACTCTTGTTTTGGGTTGCATGCATATCCCACTTAGGTGTTTGTATCAAATACATTCTTAACTATATAAATTTATATAAATGGCAAGGTCTAGTAGATCAAAACACTTAATTCTGCAAGATACATTGTGCTGGGTTGGTGAGGAGCAGAGATACCACAGTCAGTGAGGAAGGAGGGGGAGAAAGTGCCTGAGCAGAGCATCCTGTGGTGAGACAGCAGGATCCCTGCAGCCCATGGAGAAGCATGATGGAGCAGCCTGTGAAGGATCAAGGTGGAGCAAATGTGGATCTGCAGTCATGGAAGACCCCATGCCAGGGGAGATATCTGCTCTCAAAGCAGCTGTGACTCTGTGTGCAGCTCAGGCTGGAGCAGTCTGTGCCTGAGGGACTGCACCTGTGGGAGGGACTCATGGCCCAGGGGTTCCTGAAGGACTATCTGCCATGAGAGGGACCCCGCCTTGGAGGGGGGGAATCCTGAGGAACTAGGACTGAGGAATCCTTCTCCCTAAGGAGAACTGGCAGAGAAAAATGTGTGATGGTCTGACTATAAACGCCACTCCCTGCCCTGCTGTGCCACTGGAGGGGAAGGATGTAGAGATATGGGGAACAAAGTAGTTTGGATCTAGAAAGGAGGAGTGGTGTAAGGTATTTAAGCTGGTGGTTTTATTTCTCTTTGTGCTGTTTTGATTTGATTAATGATAAATTAGACTGACTTCTTTCCCTGACTATTTTGCTCATGACCAAAACTGTTGAGTGAAACCCTCCTAGCTCTTGTCTCAACCCATGAGTTTTTAGTTAGACTTTCTCTTCACTGTCCCACAGAGGAGAGAGCGATCAGCCATGTGGTTCTTTGTTTCTTTCTGGGTCTAAAACATGATAACATGTTAGGTCTCTAGAGCTTTGGGAGTTTTATTTCTCATTAAGTTACCAGGTTTTTTTGTTAATTGTGAAGGATGGGTGACACTAAATAGCAAATCTTCTGCACTGTCAAGTACAACAATGCTTGCTTTAGTTAGAAGGCTGGCAAGGGCCTCTCCGATTAGAGATAAGTAAGTTTTAGGGAAAAGAAGTGAATCGATGTTGAAATGAAAGATTAAGGGTGCAACTACACTGTCATTTTAATTCTTTCTGGAATGTATGTTTGAAGCAAACCTGACACTTGCATCCCATGCATCGATTTGCACTGCAGAGAGGGCTTAGTGTGCAGAAGATCCTTGTGGATGAAACCACCTGGGTGATTTGTTCCAGGAGTCCAGCTGATGTTCTCCAGCCACTAGTGGGCAGGGACTATGGAAGGAAAGGGAAGATGTCTTCCTGTGGCTGGTGGTAGCTGAAAGGGAACAAAACTGAGTCTTGAAAACACCACAGATCTTCTACAGGCATCTGTATTTGCTGTCTTTCAAACTTTGGTATCATCAATTTTTTCTGCAGAGCAGAAAAATAGGTGCCTCACTTTTTACTGAAAGAAAAAGAATTCCTTGCCATTTATCAACTCTTCATCATAACTGTGGCTGATTCAGATCACCTATATAATTGCCTAGGGCCTGAGCCTGAAATCATTACAATTAATTATATGTATGCGATGTGGCTTTTAAGTGTGTAGTTAAACACAGCTTAATTTTTAAAAGCCCTGAGTACCTAGAAGATCCTATTGACTTGAAATTAAAGAAAAATCTGACCCTTAATTTGCCCTTTGTGTCAAGAGGTAGACCTGCAAAACTGAAACACAGATACTGACTGCAGACCTAAAGATGATTTTAGACATCTTGCTCCCACAAACTATTTCAGCAATAATCATGTATCTAAACAGTTTCCAGGACTTTTGATTGTAGAAACTTTATTGTCAGTGCTGATGATCAAAGTGATTTTATCATGGTAATTTAACTGGAAAGTAAGTAGTAGCAGTAGGTGGTGGAAAAGTGCTCACAGACTTGGGGGTGAGTTGGAATTATGGAAGGAAGCAGACACTGGGGTGGGAACTGTCCTTTGATATAAGTGCCACCTAAGTAAATGCCAAAGGATCTACTGTGTTGAGTCTTGGGGTTTCTGGTTTTTTTGGATTTTTATTGAATTTTTGGGTCACATTCTTTTGTACAAACTGAGTTACAGCTTTTTGACTTAGTATTTATAACTTTAAGGCCAACTGTACTGTATTGGATTGGCATAAAATGTGTGGCATTGTGACAATGTTTTTAGTGCTTTAAGTCAAACACAGTTATGATTTTTTTTTCATGTGAATTGGTTGAACACTATGAATAATAAATTTAGTCTTTAAGCATTTATTCTGTTAACCATCTAAAATGAGAGTAGTTAGAGCAAATATGTGTTATATTTGCTTTAGAACACATTTATTATTATAGAATTTAAAGAAACTGAGAAAACTAAAGACAATGTGTTTTGGCTGTTAAATGTGCAATACAATTCTGTAATTAGAGAAAAGTGGTTGGCATTACTCTGACTAATTAAAGAAAAACTGAAATTATGTTTGATTAAATAACAGAAAAAACAAATAACATTGCAGAATTTATGCAGTTCGGATGAAGAATTTATTGTATATACAGTTAAGCAACTTTACTGTAGATGTTTTCCTCTTTAAAGAAAATGAATACAATAATCAAAATAGTTCTAGCATGGAAACTACAATACAGTCTGAAACTTGACTAAAACAGAAATTAGGTATTTGACTTGAAAGGACACAGAACCTGAAACAACAAATCGCAGGTTGCATCATTAACCAAAGACAGTAAAAAACTGTACAGTACAAGCAACACGTTACAATAAATTATGACCAATAAGGCAGTCTCTTATTTAGGACAAAGGGATAAAAGGAAAGGTATTAAAATCTCATAAATCCACCATATCTCTTCTCCATCTCTGGGACCTCTTTGGAATAAGTTTCCCCATCTTCTTCTGAGGGGAGAATGGAGTCGGCGAAGCGCTTAAGAAACCCACCGTATCGTTTCTGGTAATCCAGCCACCATTCTGGCCTGCCCACTCTTCTCATGAAGCCACCGTATCTTTTTTGCAGCTCTTTGGCTTCATTTTCCAATTCAGGGCTGCGCTTTATGCTTCTCATGAAGCCTCCATATCTTTTGCTGATGTCCCCGTCGTTTTCATTTATCTCGCGGTAATGCCCTGCTTCAGGGTTATCTCCTGTTCCCAGAAGCTCCTTCATCAAATCAGAAGAATTAGCAAGAGCATCATCATCTGAGTCTTTCTTCATAAACCCTCCGTACCTCTTAGCCAGAATTTCTCCTCCGTTAGCTTCATCCTCTGGTTCTACCCGATAGAGCTCATCCATTTTCTTCATGAACCCTCCGTATCTCTTCATGAAGCCTCCATACTTCTTGGAAAGCAAATGGTTCTCATCCAGCTCTTTCTTGTCTCCTGGAGCAGTGTTGCCATCCTCAGAAAGATCCAGTTTTGCCAGTTGCAAGAGCTCCTTGCAGGTCTCCCAGGCTTTGGCAGAAGGCAGCTTTCCTTCACATTCTAGTGTACATGCCTGAAAAATGGATGTGGTTTACTGAGAATGATTTGATAGTCAAAGAGCACCTTACTGACACCTTGTTTTAGATTTACTTGTTTTTAAAAGACCATAAGCAAGCCTCTCTGTGAGCAGCTTGGAAGGACATCTCTTCTTGAACAGCTCATTTAGTGCCTGTCTGTTCTGAAATTCTTCATATCCCTCTTTGAAGGACACGGTAGTCTCCACTCTAAGAGATGGAATACTAGACAAGATGGGTTATGGGTCTTGTATGTCAAGGATGCTCCTATGTTTCTGTTTCAAAGGAAGCCACATGTACTCTTCCTGTACCTCCCTCACACTTGGGCAAGTTGGTATGCTTTTTAAAATTTTATTCATTTACTACTAGGAAGGTAAAAACCAGCTGTGGTTTGCTTCATAAGTGTAGAAGTGTATTCAGTCTTCATAATGGAAAGTAACATTCAGAAACTTGAGCAGATGTTACACTGCAGAGTCACTGCAAAGCCAGGCAGTTTTACTGCACTGCTCAGCTTCTTCAACACACTGCATAGCTTTAAAGGCTGTGTTTCTGTCATTTCTATCATTAATTTATCTTTGTGGAACAGATCTTTCAAATGTGTACCAATACAAAGGTAGAAATAAATACAGGCTCTCTTAGGCAGGATCAAAGTTCTGCTTTTGCTATTTTGACATACAAAATAATGACCATCAGAAAAAAAAAAAAAGCTGTGTTTCTTCTGATTGCAATGAAAAATATTCAGGCAAAGACAAAACAAGTTTTCAGTACCTGTATGCATATTCCATAACCTGTCATGTAAAGATAATCATATACATATAATATCATAGATATTAGCTGCTACTATCTTGGTTGTACCAGATGAAATTACTTCTTGTGAAGCCACACTCTTCAGTTGCAAAGAAAGTTGAATCCGATGTTTTTCCTTCTTGACTGTGGTTTTCAGACCACAATAATTAAGGAAGAAATCATCAGTATTTTAAATAAGAAAAGTGCTTATTTTGCCTACGGATGATGTTTTCTAACAATCTCAATATGCTTTGAAAGTGTGAAATTGAATGCCCAGTTCTTTCTAACAGCCTGACTGACCAGCTTTCTACCTCTGGTCTTACCTGTCTCTTGAGCTCCGTTTTAGTCTGAGAAATGTATATATTATTTTTTTTTATGTGATCACAAGAGTAAAGGAATTTATGGACTTTTTGCCACAATAATTTAACTGGCACTACATGCTTATTTCTATATATTATTGTAATGCTGTAAAGAGAACAAGATCTCAGCTTCAGTCTGACTTTAAGATAAGTATAAATCAAAGCAAGGTCTTAGCCCTTTTCAACTTTCAAGCCTTAATAACCCTCTCTTGCCAAATGACCATACACTATCTTGTAGGTGTGAATGACCAGGCAAAGTGTGATAAAACTTGTATCTTATAGATGTGATAAATTCAGTTATGATGTTACTAGATGCTAGTATCTAGAAACATTTGATTTTAGAAATTGTTTGTATAACAAATATAAGGTATGGTACATTGCTTCTATTGCTATTTAGATATTGAGTATAGTTATGAATAGGACTTTGTTTCTTTTTTGAATAATTACTGAAGGTGTGCAAGACAGAATAAGTATAGATGTCTACAACATATACTCCAGAAAGCACATAACTCTCCCTCCAAAAGAACTAACTACCACTTTTTTTTCCTAGTTGACACTAAAGCTAAAGTTTCATTTGAAAGCTGATGTAAGCAAAAAATATAGGGTACTCTTTTGCCACCCATCTCAAGAATATTGCCCTTATGAATATGCAGTGGTTAAGAGTGAGTCCCTTATGTTTTTGGAGTAAGAAGTACTCAGTGGTTCCTAATTCTGTGTAACAATAGGGTCCAGTCCTTTCTTTTGTCTGCTCCCAAATAAGTGATGAGATCATAAGAATAAAACTTTTCAGATCATTTAGGTATGGCAAAGGACTCTGAGTCCCCACCTTCTGAGAAATTCTTCCAGTCTGAGTTCCCACCTTCTTTGGGAGGCATCCCAGACTTTCATTGACCCTGGTCATTAAATTTCAAGTTAAGTTGCTATAGTTGGCTATAGTTCAAAATAATTTCAATATAATTAAAATAACAGATAAAAATAATAATAAAAAACCAAAACAAAACCTGCATTTTGGAGCTTATTTCGCGCGATTTGTCTTAGGACACCATGCCAGAGGGATCTCTCATAGGTGTATCCCAAACACTGTGCACAAGAGCAGTGGGAGGCATGGCTCTTCAAACCAGGCTTGTACCCCAAAGTTTTTTTTGAGATATTTGGCAGATCCGTCGGTTTTCAGTTCGACGGCCATCCTGCCTGGAGAGACCTCCCCGTGGCCAAGGTTTGGGACCCCCTTCCCGCCCGCCTTCCCTCCGCCCTGCCTGAAGTGCCCGGCACCAGCACCCTCCCCTCAGAGCTGCCCTCTGCACCCGCATTCCTCTTTCCTTTTACTTTTTCACTCGGATTTTTACTTGCCCCTCGGTGCTGCCCGGCGCGGAGGGTCCCCCGCCTCCGAAAGCCGCCTGAGGAACGGGAGGGCACGGGGAGGGGATTCTCAGGGCCCTGAGTTTGTGTTTGTGTCTATGCCTCCCCCCCCCACCCCATTCCCCACCCTTTCCTCGCCCTCTCCTCATCGCCCGGGGGTCCGCTCGATGGTTTTGAACGACGCCGATCGTCTCTTCCCTCCATTTATTTTTGTGATTTCACCCCTTCGCCGCCTTTGCTCCCTCCTGAAGTTAAGGTGGGGCGAGTGCCCGGCCGAGGGCTTTCCTTAGAGGCCGGGTTGGACCCCCCCCCTCCGTCCCCGCTCCCGCTTACCAAGGGGTGGATGCCGGCGCGGGGTCCCAGGCGGTACGCGCAACCTGCGCAGTCGCGGCCGCAGTCCCCCCGCGCCCTGGGGAGCAGGCAGGTGCTGAGGGCCAGCAGCGAGCAGCCGAGTCTCAGGAGCAAAGCCATGGGGCTACAAGAAGGAGAGATCAGCCGGCAGCCGCCCTACCCACCCCCACCTCCCCGCCCCAGTGCTCCCACCTCCTCACCCCCCCTCGGGCACTGCATCCCCCCAACTTCGGGGCAGGCAAAGGCGGCGGGAAATTGTTGTTTAGGAAATTTACCCCCGCCGAGGGTTGAAAAAACACAAGTCCTGGGGTCACTCACAGGCTTTTTGCAGTCGGGGTGTTTGGGATGTAAGGGGGCTGAAGCAGAGCGAGCGCTTGACAGACACAAGGGAACGGAACCGCGTTCGGAGCAGGAGCGGACCCGAAGGATGAAGCGCTCAGAAGCTCCGGTCCGGCTAAAGTGTTGGTCACCTAACACTTTATCCCACCTTTTGTCGCAAAGCCAGCGCCTCAGGGAGTGAAACCCATCGGAACCGCTCCCGGGAAGGCTTTCCCACCGCAGCGCCCAGCGTAGCCGACCCGACGAGGGTCACCACCCCCAGCAGAGCCGCCCCCGGCCCTTCCCCCGCCTCCCCCCCACCCCCCGGCAGGCAGGCAGAGCCCTTCACTCACATACAAACTCCCCTCGGGGATACCGGGACCTGCTCGGGGCTGAGCTGCGCCTTGCTGGAGCCTGGGCGTCGGAGCCGCTATTATTTATAGCGAGGCCGAAGAGGACGAGGGGGGCGGAATTCGCAGCTTTGAAACTGCTGACAGCTTCGACGAGGGAGGCTTTGGGGGGGGCTCCCAGCCGAGAGGCTGCTGGCGGGGCCGCTGCGGAGCGGGAGCGGGTGCGGGCGGCGGCACTTTTATAATTAGTGATGGAGGGGAGAGCCGTGGCCTCCCCCAATCGCCGTCGGGCTCCCGCTGACGCAGCACCTACGACATCCCCACCCCCCCCCTCCGGCACCGCCATCAGTGACTCTTCGACGGGGTTTGGGATGGGGAGGGGGTGCCCTTGCCGTCGGAGTGAAGAGGGGGACCGGCACCGGGAGAGTTACGGGGGAAAAGTTTTCGCTGGGGGCGGACGGGGATGAGACATCGGCGTGAGTCACGGGGAGGGGGGTGTGGAGGGGGTGAAGAGGAACCCCCCGGGGCTAGTGGCAGCCCCTCGGCGGCAGCCCCGATCCCCCGTTTCCCTGCAGAGAGCTGCGAAGCGGGGTGGCCTCTGGGTTTTTTGTTTGGCTTTTTTTTTTTTGTTTGTTTGTTTGCTTGTGTTTTTTTTTTAATTATTTATTTTTTATTTTTATCGTCTTCTTTCTCTGCTACCCTGCCAAAACCCCAAGCTGAGGATCCCTGATGGCTCCTTTCTACCTTCCTCACTGGGCCTCAGTTCCTCACAACACTGTGCTTGAGGGATGCGGGTTTTACTAGACCGAGCAATAAAACAAGGGTTTTAATTTGAAAATATTGGAGTTTCGAAAGTATGGATCGATTTGCTTTATTTTCACAGTTTTGGTTACCAGGAGAACGCAGTAAGAAGGAACCAGACAGAGACAAAACCCCAAGCATTTCTGCAGGTTTCTCTATGCCAGCATCTGAGGCAGCTTGATGCTCTGCTCCGTTTGACATCCTAAGGAGCCAGCTTAGAGTGGTAACTCTGATCCCTGACATTTCTTGTTTGTAAATGGCTCTGCCCCAGCCGTGCCAAGCTGTGTTTCTTTGTCTGTCGGAAACCACCTTCTTTTTCTAGCTCCAAATAATTTCCCCCTCGTTTATATTTGTTTGGTTTTCTTTCAGTGTCCTTCAGTTTAAAGAGCATTTTTTCCCTTTCCAGGTGTGTTTCAGGGGTGGGATTGTTCTCCCTAGTCTAAATTTTGCTGAAGTGAACAAGCTGTGCTCTGCATCTTTCTATCTTGAGATGGGTGCTTTTCAAATTAATGTTCAGCTCTGCATTTGCTATATTTAAGATTGGTAATTTCTGGCCATGAGTGATGGGAACCATACCCAGTATGTTGGCTGAAATTTCATTAGGGCATTAATACGTAATTATCTGCCCTGGAAGAGGAAAATACCTCAATTTATACCTTCTCAGATGTTGTTTGCCTTTCCTAATGCTGCAGTACGTTGGTGTCACACACTTACCTTGTAATTGAGATACAGCCAGGTCTTTATTCTTTAGAAGTAACAGAAAAAATCTAGTACTATCATTGTATAGAAACTGTGCTTTCTGCTGCCTGTTAGTCTTTACATCAGCTATCACACTCAGGTTAAGAATGTTGAAATAAATATCTGAAATATTTTTATTCAAGCCAAAGACATATCTCTTGCATATTATCAGTTTTGTGAAAAGAGAATCAGGCTCTCTGTTGACATAGTAATATCAGCCAGCTTTGCAAGAGAACCCTCAAGAGAAGAGGTAGACATTTTAAAAATCACTCCAGTGGGTGTATTTATGTTAGGATGTGAGGGATCTGCATTTGGAGCAATGAGCAAATTTCCATACCACTGAATGCAGGAATGCTATGAAGTTTGTTCCTGGTTAGGGCAACAGTGACTAACTCCAGAGGTGACACATTCAATGCCTTTTTTAATGTACAGATGCTCTCTACTAGCAGAGCATTTTTTGATGGGCATCATCAGATTAGTCTGCTGGGTCATTTCCTGTCCCTCAGCTCTGCTATCATTTATTGATTTACACTCTAAGAGTCAGCATGGTGTGATGGGATAGATAGCCCAGTACCCTCCTAATAATTCCCCCTGCAATGTACATGTACATCCCACATCTCTGGGCTGACTGACTCCTCCTTTCCTCATTCTGTGCCTGAGCGTCCATGCTTAGCCTGCCCACACAGTTGCTCAGTCTGCTATGTCCTTTACTACTGTGTTTAATGTCCACCTACTGTGTTTTATCTGGTCATGATTAAAACATAGTCAGTGTCAGAATCCCATTGTGTACAGAAATGTAGGTACTCCCTGCAGATAAGATACAGACTATAACAGGAAAAGACAAAGAGTGCAGTAAGAGTGAAGCTTATAAAAGCACCAACTAAAAGGGCTGTCAGTTCTGTGTAAAGTGGGAGTAATGGGGGGGTAGGGGTGGTTATTTTACAGTGTGTAAGTATTATGATGGCTGGTGGAGACCAGGGATGAGGAAAGATGGAAAAAAAATGGATATGAACTGCACAGGTGTGAGGACTGGAGAAGTACCAGAGAAGTATTCTTGTGCAGCCAGCTCTGGGCAGAAGAAATACAGACACAGCTGCTGGAAGTGCTACAGATATCCCAGAATCTTTGGAACATCTGCTTCTCACATAGACAAGACAAGGGGCAATGGGCACAAGTTGCTCCAGGGGAGATTCTGATGGAACACAGGAGGAAAAATTTTCACTATGAGGACAGTCAGACATTGGAATGGTCTCCCAAGAGAAGTGGTGGATTCCCCTAAGTTTTAAAACCTGGTGTATTCCCCAAGTTTCAGCTCGACAGGGTGCATAAACCATAATATTAGAAGAGCTGGATCAGATGATCCTTGAGGTCACTTCCAACCTGAAATTCTGTGATTCTCTGTATCTTCTGTTGTTTAAGTCTTTGGTTGGTTCCTCTCCATTGCTGGGCCATCTTGCATCCTTATGGAGTCTCTATGAGAGTCCCCAGGGCCTGGCAGGGTTGGGAGTGGACAGAAAGTCCCAGATAGACTCTTGTTTTACCCTTTTTCCACCAGCTGTAGCAGTGCTTTTAACACAAAGTCCTTTCCTTCCTCCTGGAAGATGCTAATATTCACAGAGAATGAGTATTAATACAAAGAAGGAATAGTTAAGAAAATACTTCTTGAGAAGTCTCCCAGCATCAGCAGATGAAAGCTCTGTAATTCCCAGTCAGTTCAGTTTTGAAAAGTCAGGCAGAGGATGCAAATGATAGAATGTGGGAAACTTTGATGAAATACTACAAAGCAAAATCTACTCCTACTCACTCTAAGAGTGTAGGGTAATATTTCCCCAGCAACAGAAGAACAAGAAACAAAGAAACAGAGAAGCATAAAAAGAAAGAGAACACTTTTCTCAGTAAAGATGGTAACTTGTTGCTCACTATTAACTTTATGATAAAAATGGTTGGGTGTTGGTAAATACTTTGGTGTTTATAAAATACACACCACAAACACCAAGCACTTTTTATCTCTTGTCAAAATATACAAGCCAAAAGAAACCTGTTTGCCCTTTAGCTGTGCTTACACTCTCAAGGATCCTGTTGTCCTCTGGCTTGTTAAGCTAGAACAAGGTGAAACCAAGATGAAATAATCTTCATTTTACTCATGAAGAGCACACTTTTGAATGGCTTTGCAAAGTCTTGCCGAAAGTGGGCAGCCAAGTTAGAAACTAAATCTCTCTCTCTCTTGGATTTTGTGTCAGTATCTTTGCTGCAGGACCAACTTTCCTTTCCAAACTATACTCATCATTCTAATCGAGCTTCTGCAAAATCATTAAATGAGAATGGATTTATGAAAATATGAAGTAAACATGCTGTTAGCACCCCAAGCAACCCTTGTTCTTTTTGATAGAACTGCAATGAGGAACAGAGAATGTAAAACAGCATGTTGATTATTTTCTTCAGCTCAGTGCAAAAAATCACAGCATTTCTTAAGATCAAGCAGTCAGGTTTAATTTAGCTCACTATAAATGGGCCTAATTTTTAATAGAAATGTACATAACTGGTATAAGAGCCAAGAAAGCCATTGCAAGTCAACTCTTCTATACAAAACTTATCATCAGAATAATTTAGAGACATGAGTTATTAATCTATATACACAAGGTAGGCATTGCTATTTTAAAAATATTTTTATTATGTCTAATGTCAGCAGAGATGAACTGTAATGTAGATAAATACTCAGTGAATGGTCAGTATGGCATTGCCCAAAATGTACTTTAACAGGACAGAAATATTCCAGTCCTTCCCATGTCTCTGTATATCCCTGAATACACATACATCTAGGTGCATCATTTAAGGTATGGAGAAACAAGGAAGCTATCAGTGATGCAAATATTTCTGCTGGCAGCTGCTGAAGACAATCCTGTGTGAAGAACTGGAATGCTGAACTTTTAATCTCAGACAGAGCTGTGTCTTCCTCATAGTATTTATGACTTTGAGCTAAGTACACCTTTTTAGAAGGCAAAACCATGTGCTAATCTTGTGGCCTTAAGGACCTGTATTCACTGAAAGCACCAACAGCTACTGGCCCTGTCTCATGGATGATGCTGTGCAGCTTTCTGTGGGGGGAGACACTTCCACACTACTTTCTCCCACTGAAGTGCAGTGTGACATGCATCCAGTATAAGCGTACCACAGATATGATTTTTAGTGCATTTGTTTACCCATGATTGTGTCAGACAAGGTAAGAATAAAAGGGAGAAGTTTATACTACTCTGGGGAGATACATGGAGGTTCACTTGATTCCTTGCTGCTTCTTTCCTCACAGGTGACCGAATCTGTGAACTCAAAAGATTTCTGAGATTGGGCCTGAACTGCAGCAAATAGAATGTGCAGCAGGGTAAGTAGAACAGGCTGTACAAACTCTGTATTCGTTATAAAAGCATTATGTTGCTCATTTCCACAGGGGCCATGGGAGGGGTATTTCTGATGAAATAAGAAAATAGGGTGCTCAGTAGCAAAATACATTGTGATGGAATCCAGGCACAGTGATTATTATTTAAGACAATAGCTACTCCACATGAGTGGAGTGATTTATCTTCATTTTTTTAATTAAGAAAACTCATCCATGAATTGCAAAGGAAGTATTAGTTTCTCCATGAAAGGATTGCAGTGTCTAATGCATATGTGGAAAGATTAGCTGAAAATTGTAAATAAGAGATTTTGATCACTTCAATCATACTAAGAAAAACAAACAAGAAAAGTCCAAATCATGTATCTGGACCACAAGCTTAAAGTATTTCCCCTTTATTCCTATTCATACAGCAGAATTTTAGAGCTTATTCTCCACTCATATTTTCATTGTTACTGTTTTGTTTTTGCAGACTGGGGCTGTAAGGAGAGCCTGATGCATTACATACAGACGTAGTAAAGGCTGGTAAAGATCACTTGAAACTTCTGTGTTTTGGGCAGTTCAGAACCATAATTTAAAGCTGTGTTGCTGGTTGCTGTGATTTCCAGCAGCCCAACAGGGGCTGTGGCACAGCCCAGCACTGAGCTCTTTCCACTCCCACCACAGCCTCGGCACAGCTTCTGTCTCACCATGAAGGGAGCAGGGAAGGGCCATCTGTGCTCTCTTCTTCTGCATTTGTGGTGGAGGGATGTCTCAGAGGTGACCAGATAGCAGTGAGGGTCCTAATTCATTTTTTTATACCTCTGCTGGAAATCCCCTGATCCACACTGTGAACCTGCTGCCCTTCACCCAGCTGTGGCTCTAGCACACAGCCCGTGTGCAAGCAGAATGGAGCCTCCTGTGCTCTTACAACATAGGTTGGTCTAATGGTAGGCTAAACT
Organism: Phaethornis superciliosus; assembly: GCA_023637945.1. Lineage (NCBI taxonomy): Eukaryota > Metazoa > Chordata > Aves > Apodiformes > Trochilidae > Phaethornis > Phaethornis superciliosus. The sequence goes on along the minus strand of JAJQWJ010000002.1, from coordinate 38,395,597 downwards.
CCTCAGATGCCAAAGCAACTTTATGCTCATTTATGGTAGATTTCACTCTAGATTAGCTACAGCCACAGTTGTTATTCTTATGGAACTGCAGATCCTAAACAGATGTCATTCATGCAAAAAAATGGAGTGGGAAAGGTGCATCAAGCACAGGGCTTTCACAACCACCGTGTGAAAGATCAGCCATTTCCCTTTCATTGCAAACAATTTTCAGTTCCTCTCAGTAGTTTAGTGATTCAGTTATGTTTGTAGAGTCATAGAATAGTTCAGGTTTGAAGGGTCCTTTTTAAAGGCTATCTAGCCCAAACCCTTTCCAGTGAGCAGGGACATCTTCAGCTAGATCAGGCTGCTCAGTGCCTCTTCCAGCCTGACCTTCAATATTTCTAAGGATGGGGCAACCTGTCCAGTGTTTCACCAATCTCACTGTAAATAATTTATTCCCAGAATCCAGTCTAAATCTACCCTCTTTCAGTGTAAAACCGTAATCCATTGTCCTATCACTACAGACAATACTAAAAGTTTGTTCCCATCATGCTCCATCAAATGTCCCCACCGTATTCCAGAAAGTGTTTTCCATAGGAAGGAAAGATGGATGTTTAATTAATCAAGTCATCTAGCTATGACAGAGAAAAAGATACAGACATGAGAAAACATCTTAGGTATCCTAACACTATCATCATTATGTTCCTTTAGTTTATGAATATTTGACCTATTTCCCTGGCCATTTTTTGTATCTTTTTGCACTTTGTATTCCTACTAAGAAACATGGAAACTGAACTCTAACTTTCTGCTTTGAGTTTACCAGTCTCCATTTCTTTTTGTTAAGCTGCTTTCTTTAGGCTTCAAAGTAATTTCATTTCTCCTTCTGCATAATTGAACATTCCAGAAACCAAGAAGGGACTTCTGTCAGCTGAGCTCTTATTGCTTTTTCTCTAAAGAGCTGGTGAAAATATTAATGAATGCTGAAGCTGTGAATTTGACTGGGGCCCAGGTTTAACCTGAAGATTGAATTTAGGCAGAAGCTGGGAAGATCCAGAATGATTTTGGAAGCAGAAGAGTTGCCACATTGAGTGAAAATCTAGGTGCAGTAACAGTGCATAGAAAAAGGAAAATGACAGGTGTGTTTTGATTAATTTGGGGTGACATATAGGTATTGGAGGACATATAGGTATTGTGCCTTGTGTTTGGTCCCCTTCCCACCTTCCAAAGGTATATCTCACATTTTGGTTGTTATCTGGCCCTGCTATCATGATACCTAAGTTTTCCTTTGTCAGTTTGAAAGCTTATAAAATCATGTTGTCAACCACTGCTAAAGTGGAGGCATAGTGTAAGGTTTGTTTTTCATATGAAAGTGGTCAGAATGACTTTCTCACACAGCTAACCAACACTTTCATATTTTTTTTAGTTCTACCAAAAGCTTTCTGTGTCATCTCAAAGTGGTGCATTCACCACTTCCCTCTAATGTAATGTAAAAGCTACCAGTTATGTAGCTTGATAATACTTGGCTTGGCTGCATTTTGCTGGTCAAAGCAATTGGTGCTATCTTAAAGCCTTTGATTGCATTCATTCAGAGTGTCAGGTATGGTATATGTACCTCCAATACAAGACTGAAATATCAGATACCCTAGGATTTAATCAGCTGATGTGATCGGATGTGTCTAATGTAACCAGACTGGTGTGTGCTAAGATTTCAGAAAAAAAAAAAGATATAGAATAGAAAATAATGTGAATCTTGCAATACTAAAATACTAATCTATTTTAAACAGGAATAAGTTGTACTTTTATTTATTCAAATGCATCAGCACTTTGAGTATAGACAGTGAGTACTGTAAGCAGATCATTCGCAGAGAAGAAAAAATGAGTCTAGGGTGAGGTAGAATGTGAAGTTTTTATGAGTTAGACTAGTTTATTTTATAAAACATTCCTCAAGCTGATTATCTCCCTCTGACTGTCCTGATTTGTCCCAGGATTTGGCTAGTTTTCTGTCTTGTAATTTTGCATTCAGCTAAGTGTCTCACAAGTAGCTGTACTCACTGAAATTAGCAAGTTTATCAGGCAGTCTCTGCTTCTAGGACTGATAATGCTCAATACTTATAGTTACAGCTAGAGAATGGTCTGCAGAACCAAGGCCACTGCTCAGTTCTGAGGAACATCTGATGCTCCATAAAGAGCATAACAGAAAGGGAGTAAAGAAGTCACACCTGCAGCCCTCCTTTAGGGAGGAGCAGACAAGACAAATGACCAAAATTGACCAAACAGAGTATTCCATCCCATGCATCATCCTCAGTATAAATTTAAGGGATCACGAGGGTCAAACCTCTTTTGCCTTCAGCCTTCACTCTTCCCTTTGTCCCTTCTTCTTCTGTTCCTGTTTGTTTCATCATCCTGGGAGGACTCTTTCCATCCATCTGCCTGTGGTCCCAATACTTGTTCTCCTGAATCCATGGAGCTGCCTCCAGCTCCCCACTGCTGCTGACCCCAGGAGTCCAGCCTGGACTTTCCCAGGGCTGCCCTGCAGCCTCGGTGGTGACGTGAGAGTTATTGGGGGAAAGGGGGAAGGAACGTGGTATTGTTTTTTTCTGCATATTTGTATATATTTAATAATTTTTCTTTTTTTAATCATCACTGTTTCATTAAAGCTGTGTGGTTTAGTCTCCAACCTGTGAGTCTCTCTCCTTCCTTTATCAGGGAGGGGGATTAATAGAGAGCATCTCTCATTCATTTAATTGCTGGCCCAGTGTTAAACCCTGACACTGACTTTTCTGCTGTTGCCTGGTGAGTATTCCCTGCTTCCCTGCAGACAGCAGTGCTGAGCTCTGGCTGAGACACACTCTCCACCTGCTTCTGAAAGCATCCTAATAACTGCCTTCCCACCTCACTCAGATCTTTGGGGTGAGGTGGAGTTTTATCATGACTAGAGATGACTAGAGGTAAAACATTTACTGAATGATGACTCTCCAAAAATGCAGCAGCAAAGTTTCTGTGCTGAAAAGTTGACTAAAGTGCTCTGCTATTATCTTGTGGCAATAAATAAAATGACTCATTTTTTTTTTTTTTATTAAACTAGGCTGTAATTTCCAGAAATTTCAGACTGGTCTGGTGTATACTTTGTGCTAAAACTGAATGTAATGTATATGCCAACAGAGTGATGCCAGAATTTGGAGATATTTTATTGGTATTTCCTGCTGGTTCTTTTAATGCCAGTTTAGATTTGAAAAGCAGTAAGCTTGTTATTCAAAAGACTGGAAAAAAAAAAAAAGAAAAAAAGAAAAAAAGAAACTAATGAATATAATTTAAATTTCAGCACACTAAATGATGTGGCACAAATAATTGGCATCTCTATTGCCTGGTCAACTGGAAGCCAATAGAAGGAAGTGGGAAGCTTTCAAGGAGGTCAGGGTGCTCCTAGGCACAGCTGATCACTATCAGCAGTCTGGTTCAGATCTTGGCTTTGGCACTTGGGGATAGAGTTGGGTGTTGCTGAACAGCCTGCTTTGCTTTTCTTTGGAGATGGAATATATAAAGTAATTCCCATATGTAAGAACTGACTGTAAATTTGAGCCTTAATCCATTGTTTTTAACCCTGTTTAAACAGTGTAGAAATAGACAGGATTACCTGGAAATGGTGGAGGGGCCCCAGGGGGATCCCTGTCAGGTTTCAACCCTGACAGAATATGCAGGCTGGTTGCCTTCTAAATATGTCTAAGATGCCAAGTTTTCACTGTGTGGTACTAAGCTATTTTTGTTAGGACAAGGATGAAACATCTGACGGTGCTCAGCAGTCAAGATTCTGGTTTATCTTCTGTTAAGACCATGTATGGACTCAGGAACAAAGCCATAGATGGGATGCCCAGCATGACTTTTGTACATGTAAATCAACTGAATGTGTGCAGTAAACTGTATACTCCTATATAAGTCTGAAAACTGTAACTATGAGTCCATAATTTGTTATTACAGATGGAAAGGTCAAAGTTAGAGCTCATGAGGAAAAATGTCAAACAAAATACTTAATTAATGCAATTTCCAAGCTTTGAAGTGCTTGTGGAGGTCTGTTAGGTAGACACGTTTCCAGTGATTTCTGATTTATCTTGTCTGCAGACTTGTCTTCTGTTTGATGGCCTCCAGGTTTTCTACATCCAAGCTGGAGCTCCCTATCTTTGTGTGTGGTGGGCCATGGCCAAATAAAAATCTGCTCTGAATAGCTGTCATAAAGAATGGAGCTGCAGCAACAGAAAACAGAAATGGGGAAAAGTATAAGGCACATAATGTTTTTCAATCTTTCTGGTTGTTTAATATTATGGTGAAAGTCTTCTATACATCATCAGCTTTAGCCTGATACCAATGTTTTTGTTATCCTGTCATGGGCCATTGAAAAGTGATTTGGAAAAGAAGTGGTTGTCTTTTTTTGCTTAGTATGAATGTGCATTTGAGTTCAAGAAAAAAATCAATGATTCAATTTTAATAAAAATGTGCTCTGCATGAAGATAGCTCAATGTCTGAAATCCAGGGTGGGTGCTTTGGGTCTGGGTTGTCTGCTTAACTGTGACCAACCCTACTTATTGCTTTTGAATCTCAGTATTTTCAGTCCAAATCACATCTTCCTTTCTTCCATAAGCTTCTTGCCCTCTCTGCTAATGACCTCAGGAGTGTATATTTTCTATTTTACACCTCCAGAGTTTTTAATCAAAACGTTAGAGAACAGACCACTAATAAAAAACTAATGGCTGGGAGACGCTTTATGAATTATTGTAGTCTGTAAGCTAATAAGGGGGAAAAAAAACAAAAGTCAGGTCAGTTCTGTGTTAATCGATTTGACATCTGTGCTGTAGTTATTATTTCTAAGAATATTTTGCAGGACAATGCAGTAATTTTGTTATTGCACAGCCATTACAAAGAGGGAACTGTAATGTGAGAAACAGCAAATATTCATCAAAATTGGTTGAGAATAATGGAGAGAGATATAATTTTTAATTTTAAAGGATGATTACAGCTTTAATTTGCCAGATATGGATTAATTGGTTTTATCAAATATCAGACAAAAAATGCTAAATTAAATATACGTAGCATGGAGCAATATGAAATTACAAGAAAGCTGGTAACTTTACCTCTTAATAATGTCTTCAGTTATAAGTTTAATTAAGTTATGACTAGGAGCTCCTCATGAGGTTACCACTATGAATGTGCAGAATCTAGTAATGTCCACTAATCCTTAAAGAGAAATGGATAGTGCATGGATGTTTACAGAGTGAGAACCTTCCTGTAAGCCTTTCACTCCAAAAGAAAACTATAATAAAATTGAATATGGTATTTTCAAATGTATTTTACTAACACACAATTAATGCAATTCTGTAAAACTCTTCATTTTTTCCGTGATGTACTCTGTCCTTGATCTTGTGAAAAGAAACTCTTCACTCTGGCTGAGTTGTGATTGGTATCTATTGTGCAGTTAACTGAGTTATAAATTAGAACACATGAAAGTTATAGGGCAAGAGTATCTGAAGTGCAGTGATCTAAGTGTTAAATAATTGCTTCTTTTATGGATCATTTCTTCTTGAACATCAACTAAGAAAGCACTTATTATATTCTACTGGAAAGAAACTCATGGCATTAGTACCCAGGCTAATATTTACTCTCCATGTTGCCCTTTCTTTTTGTTCAACTTTTTCTGGATGGGAAGAAGGGGTTACAGGTAATTTACTGTGAGCTGGGTAGTCTGGGCTTCTTAAGTGGCTCCCAAATACCTGCATTTAACTCTCTCTTTAATAAAATAACCCATGAAAGCATGAGAGGTTTTCAGTGTTCCACCTTTCCCTGCATGTTAAGACCATTCCCCTTGCATAAGGTACCTTAACCTCTACTTAAGAATTCGTCCCATGAGGGATCATTTTGTGGCCAAGAAATATAAAATGTTACCCTTTAGAAATTTAGTGCCAATATTTTGGCTGCTTCAAATTCATGTAGCTACAGTGATACCATATTTTGTATTCTAGATGAAGTTCAAAACTACTTTTCCTTTTCTGTGTGTCATGTACTCATGTTAATATTTTTTCAGTCTGCCAGTTTTTATGGCACTGATCTTTTTAGTTCCTATGCATCATTTGATTTAATTCCAGTACAGACAATGATTTATAACTTATTTATTTTAAAGAAAAACAGTCTGAAGATAGATGCATGACTGTGAGCACTGGCATTAAACTGAGCTAATATCTGATCTACTTTTCAGGAAAACCTTTTAACATAATGAAGAGCTTAGACTGTTCCCCAAAACTGAGCTGCATATGAGGTAAGTGGTGGCACCCCTTTTGCTTGATTTAGTTTCAGCCAGTTGATTTAATTATGCAGGGGGAACCAGTATATCAGTACACTAAATATGTTTAGGAAAGGTCGTTCCACTTCTTATTTTGGTGATTTGATGCATAGTGTATTTTAATGAGAATGTACCTATAAAACCATAAATATCTATATACTGAAGATAAGCCTTGCAGATATTGTTTATTCTGTTATTATTGGCAAAGCCAAACTTATCTTAAAAAATTCAAGAAAAACTTGATTTATTTTAAAGTTCAGTACAATCTTTTTCAGTTCTTTTTCAGTTCTTTTGGTAACCATCTACTTCCCATCCAAGCATCTCAGGGTGCTCATGTTCAGCAAGTTTGTCTGTCTCATTTGTGCAAGGTAAATACTCTCTTTATGGTGTAAGAATGGATGCATTTAGCTATGTAATTTCTTACTGACACCATGTTACCTGAATTTCCGTCCTTCTCAATCAAACTATTTAGATTTTTTCCAAATACAGTTAATTTCTTCTGTGTGTTCCTATACACTTTGAACTTTTCTGATGTTGTCAATTTTCTCTGGTCTCTAAAAATATGGGGAGGTGATCCTCACCTGAAGACCTGCTTCAGCTTACTAAACCTTTCAAGCGTGACCTTTGCAAAAACTTGACATTTTTTTCTTATCTCAGGTTTGTACCATAGCCTTATGTCGTAAGGATTATCCATTGCTCTAAGCCAAGCTTGTCCGTGAGTAGTGAGAACCTCTTGATTCCCATTGCCTTGTCTTCTTGAGTGACATTTCCCATTTAATATTTGCATTGCTGCATCTGAGGTGGAATTATAGAATAGATGACTGCTTCTTTTGCTGTCAAAACAGTTGTGTGACCATATAGATTTCAAGGACTTCTCTTATCTTGTACACAAAATGCATGCACTACAGATTCTACCTGTAATTCTAATTCAGTTGACTTGCAGTTGCGTATTTATCATATAAATATATATCCAAACAGATGAAACAATTCTTGATATTTAGCTGGTATTTACATTTCTTTTAAAACCGCATATATCCTTTGGTTTGTTGAGTTTTAGTCTGTCATGCAGCAGCTTTAGCGGTTAAATTATAGATGACTTTTCATGCTTCATCTTCACAGGGAAAAAACTTGGTTCAATTTCTTGAAGTTTCCAAATCAATTCTGTAAACAAGTTTTAAAAATACAGGTAAGGGCACATAATGAGAAAATGTTAGCTGCCTGTCACAGGAATTGTTTATGAAAACAAGAGAGCTATGGTTAAGCAGCTCTCATGGATATGAAATTTTATTTCCATTGATTAGACAATGATGTCTTTTACTATTCAAGGACAGGAGACAGAAAATATCAGCTTTTCATAACACAATTTTTTAACTTTTTCATTTTAGCAGAAGCAGCAGAGAGGCAGCAGGGTGCAAAACAGACAAAGTAAAGAATAAATCTGTGTTATTATAGATTTCAGTTAGACAATCAGATCCTTGCCTGTCTACATCTGTCAAATCCAAGACAAACTCTGTAAATCCTGATACATAATTTTGAACTGCAGTTTGCAAGACTCACTCAGACTAAGGTTATCTTGGCAATAAATTATTTCTCAACCATCACTCCCTCCATCTTGGTTTATTGCAAGGCAGATTTGATGAGACAGAATTATTTGCACAAAGGATATCTTTCCTCCATTTCAGATTGCACATTGTAGTCTGTTATATGTACCTCTGGAACTGAGAAACTATTTTCTTCAATGTAAGTCTGTCCATATGGAGCCAACCCTCAGAAAGTAAGCTAGATTTCAAATGCCAACCTGGTAGCAAGCAAGGCAGTACCTGGCTTGGTAAGTCTTGCCTAAAAATAAAAATCTCAGTGGCAGAAAAATGTTTATTGTTCTTATATCAAGATATTATATTGTTCTTATATCATCTTACATTATTCTTATAGCCAAGGTGACTTTCAAGGGATACAAATCTATGTTTATTTATCACATGCAAATCTTTAAACAAAAGGCAGTCCTGGAAGTCTGCAACCTAACCCTGCTGCCTCATGTGAGGACACAGGGAAGAAAGAGAGCATCTCTTCATCCCTGCTGACACACTCACTCAGGCTGCTGAGTGAAACAAGACAACAATGAGTCAACACCAAAGAACCTTCTGGCTAAAGCAGAGTGCTGAAAAGGCAGAGGATACTCTAAAAAACTTAGCTGGAAGCTCAAAAGGAAAGAGGGGCCAGGTGATGTTGATTTCTGCAGAGCATCTTGCAGGCCCAGAGGAAGTACTGAAACACCAACAGATAAATGCATTTTGAATTGTCATTGTTACTGTTTTGAGGAGTGCCTTCGTTCAGGAAGATCTCTGCCATCTCTAATATATGAGGATTTTAGGTTTCACTCAACCTGTGTTCAGTTTTCATAGATTTTAATAGTTTATGCCACACATGCCAGAAATTCCAATGTGATTTCCTGTTGTCTAATATCACAGACATTACAATTACTTTCTCCTGCTGAAATGCAATACATGGAATACATGGGCAAGGTGGTGTGGCTTTATGTGAATTTAATCTGTTGCTGTCTGTTGTATACTGCTCCCTGAAGAGACAGTGCATATGTCCCTATGTTCAGATAATGCTTTTAACCATCATTATCTTTATTCAATATGCATAAAGATATTTAACATTACTTTTATAATGAGAGAGGAAATGAAGGAAGTAATAAGTTCTTACATTTTTATCTGAATCCCATGTACCCATGAATGAGTTCACCCAAACTGTCTTTTAAAGAGACAGAGCCTTTGTAGATGATAAATAAGAGGGGGTAAATCATTGCAAAACACCAAATGGAAATACTGATTTTTCTTTCAAACCTGTTTCTCACTCTGTGACTCCAAAAAGCAAAGGTATCCTTCTTCTGTTGTCAGATGATAAAGAATGAAAATAAGATTTCTTTAATGAGGAATATATCAATAAATATATAAGAATAACCCCGTAATGTTATTTTACCACTGATATTGGGAAGAAATAATTCCAATAGTAATAAGAAGGTCACATTTTTGACATTTCAAGCTCTTACCAGCTAAGAAAATAATATTTTCAGATCATCAAATAAATTATTCTAAGGTCTAATAGTAACTTATTGAGCCACTTCCCTTTAGCAAGTTCCAGGAAAGCAGTGCATAATATAATGTGTTGGTAAAATGGAGTTAGACACAACTTCATTAAATTCTGCATAAGGAGAGGAGTCTTGTTAAACTTCAGCTGCCTTTCTAACTCTCTTTCCACTTTACCATGAACAACATTAGAACTCTGAAAAAGAGTCACGTTACTGTTGAAAAGGCAGCCAGGATGACCCTTCTGCTGAGCTGTGAGTTTCAGACTGGACTCCATTGCTTTCTGAACTTCTGAGAATTTCCAGTTGCAGATAGATCCAGCCTTAGCCTCCAACTCTGAAGAGTAGTTCAGATTGTAGGTTTGGACATAAATTCAGTTTAAGTGCAGCTTGAGCTGGATACCTCCAAAGAGGGACCCTGCAAGTAGTTTTCCCGTGCCTTTTACGGCTTCACAGTCTGTAAACACAACAGGCAACCAATCCATTAGCCAATCAGTCTGTTTGAGGTACATCTTTTCCCAAGGTAATTAGTTTCTTATCTCTTTTGCATGCTCCTTTGATTTCAGCTTTTCTTCCACCTCCTGCTGAAGTTCATCAGTCCTCTGCTCTCTCCAAGTAGAATGGTCTCTTTCTTCATTACTTGAATGATAGTTCCTCAAATTCCGGTTCCAATGGGCCCTCATCTTGTGGCATTGTCATACTGCCATGGGAGCCTTGCTTCAGTCCCTTTTGATTGTATTTTTCAGTGTATTTCATTGTATTCTTAGTACTTTTCCAGGTAACATCTTAACTAGAGTTCAACAGTAGCTCAGTGCTGCCCCAGATTCCAATATCTCAGCAAAAAGCAAACCCTGACCTGGCCTGGCCAAACTCTAAATGTCTAGCTACAAGCAAATCCAATATTAATTTTAATCCTCAACAGCTATTTAAGGTTAAAAATTAAAACATTTAAATTGTAGGACTTTTGTTGGCACATGTGTAAAGATGAAAACTGGTCAAGCTTGATTGAATTGATCTACTGTATGGTTGATGCTTCAGCAGCAAAGGTGCTAAGAACTGATCATTGAAATTGAAAGTTTGTTTCTATATTTCAGAATTTAAGATAGTGGATTTAAAGGAGGAAAGCAGAATACAACTGAGAATATCTGCCATTAATTTTCAAGTGACATAAATACCAGCCTGCATTTCCAGTATTTCATTTGCCATTTCCACAGCTTTTTATTTCTCATTAAAGACCTCAAATGTTAAATCTAGCATTTGTGAAATTCCTTTCCATGATGTGTCTTATCACACATGGGCAAAATCATCAAATTAAACTTGCTCTTTCAATCCCTGGGTACTTAGAAAGACTCAGATTCCATTTACATTACTTTCTCATTCCTGTGTGCATCATTCCATCAAGATCCATCAGCCCAGATGCATCAATCTGTTGAAAGAACTTGAAGATTCAGTTATTCACTTTTTTCATTTGTTATTCTGCAGGTGAGCACTGCAAAATATCTGCAATCTTGTTGACATTTTCTTCAAGCACCAAGATAACCAAAACATTTTTTCTCATTTTTTTCTAAGTTGTATAAGTACAGCTATGATTTTGCTCCTAAATACTGTGGTATTTCAATTGCAGCACTTGTATTAAATGTGAGTAGATTCCATCAGGTCTGCAGAGTAATTCTTTACCACATTTTTCAGCTTTCTAAATTTTGATTCATGTATTTGTGCATTGTAATGAGATCTCATCTCAATGTATGTTTTCAAATGAGCTATTAAGGTCTCTCTTGTCTGGTCTCTCACAGTAAAGGATTTTCCCTAGCTCTCAGATTGTTTTTGTAGCCCCTGAATCTTCCTAATGCCTTTAAGGAATATTGATCTTGGAAGTGGACACATCATTCCAGCATAGGTGTCTACAGATGTTGTTATCTTAAAGAAGAAAATCAGGCCTTTTTACATCACTATTTTTGCAAGGCTGATAACACCTTTTCCTACTAGTAAATGCTATGAGGTTTCTTCTTGAATCAGTACCTACCTCGGCTGAAGAAATAGTTTCCATCTCCAGCATAAACAACAACTCCAACAAACCTTTATGCTAAACCAAATAACTAGTATTTTTTTTCTCCCCCATCATGCTTAGGAGTGCCAGATCATTCACGATCGACACAATTGAAGTTTTTCTTGAAATATTTCCCTCTTATTTTTTTCCTGACCCTTCACTACTTTAGCAGAGGCACCTTCTGAGCAGGATTGGTTTCTATGTGTCCTGTAGCAGAAGACTCCTCTCACACGAGCAGCTCCTCTAGAAACCTTGACAATTTTTAGCATTCACAGGTTCATCTCTTGAGGAGCTCTGCAGATCCACTGCTCCATACCTGTGGGACCACCAGCTTCCCCCTAATCCTTTCTTAAGCTGACTCATAGGAGCTTCATTTGTAGTTCTGGTATGAGAAGAGGCAGTGAACTGCTGAATCCTGTCCACCCTTTCCTCATCACTAATGATTTTGCAGCTCTATGTTGAATTCTCTGTGAATCTTCCCCGAGCTGAAGCACAGATCCTCACATAGAAACTGGTCTATGACTTGATTCCTCTTCCTGTCTTTCCCTGAAAATATTACCATTCTATTCTGTATGTTTCTTAAAGATGAGGGGTCAGAACTGTATGTTGTGTTCATGATGTGTATGAGCCATGGATTTATACACTGAAGCTTTCCTCTTATTACATTTATAAAGGCATTTTCAGTAATTTTGGCTTTTCTGCTTGCCTTTAGAAAACATAGGGTGAATACTGGTCAGAAATACAGTAAGTGGTCTATGAGTTCAGGGGAAAAGGTTGTACATATATTGTGCTTTCTAAACAAATTTATCCACTTTCTGAAATACTTGCAGTGTATGTGCTTAGGATCTGAAGAGACCATTTCTTTGGTTTGGGCTGAGATATTTTTAAGGACTACTGAACACATTTTATGTGTTCAAGGAAACATCATTCAGTCTCACAAACCTTCCCTCTGCTCTATGCTACCATCACCATCATCCTTGTTGCTCCCAGCCATGTTGAGATGCCTGAGCAGTGCTCCTGCTCCACACCTTGGCTCTATTTGCAACATAGCTATCAAATACAGATTATTGCCAACTTGCTTTTCATAACAGCTGAGGCATATGCTTGTTTTACCAAGACATTTTAGATGGAAGAAAAAATCAGCAAATTCTGCAGATTATCCTTTTTGTCATACTAATTAGCTATGGAGAGTAGATGGATTAGTTTTTGTTGCGTTACTATAGCTGTATTTGATAGAAACACTGTAGCACAAATAATAGCATAGTGCACACTATGTAGTTATGTGATTTAGTTTTACACTTAGATATTAGTTCTGCACAACCTTTATACTGAAGGGTTCACTGGCAGCAAGAACAGTGCCTGTTTCCTAAGCAGCATACAGTAGAGGCACATCAAAACATTGCTGATTTTTCAAGTATCTCTCACTGGATGATGCTCCGAACATATTTCTCAAGACGATGATGAATAGTAGAGTGTTCACATCAGCTTTTTAATTTTTATTATTATTATTAAGATTTGCAGCATTCTTTCAACAAAATTAATTTTTTTTTTTTTTTTTTTTTAAATCTTATTGCTACTGAAGCTGCTGTTCTGCTTTATTTTGGTGCCTCATTCCAAGTGATGAGTTCTGAAATACATGGCAGTAGTGCATTTATTTTCCTCACTGTGGAAAATAACGGGAGGGGCAATGATTTTAAATTAGAGAAGAGTAGATTTAGAATGGATGTTAAAAAAATGTTCTTTACCATGAGGGTAGTGGAAAAATGGAACAGGTTGACTTGGAAAGAAGTTGAGGTCTCATCTCTGGAAATATTCAAGGTGAGGCTTAACAAGGCTCTGAGCAACCTGATCTGGTTGAGGATGTCCCTGATTACTGCAGGGGCGTTGAACTAGATGATCTTTAAAGGTCCCTTCTGATCCATATTATTCTATGATTCTATGAAAGACACAAGCTCAAATCCAGATTCCATTCTATTCTACAACTATCTTTCTCATGCCCTGATTTCCAAAGAATTTCCTGTCAATAACAAAGGTCCCCCCCAAAACAAAACCACACTTGCTAGAAGGAAAATGAATTTATGTTTGCCCTGCTTTGTATTTTCCATGAACTCAATCTGTGAAGCTGTTCCAGTGAAATAAATGCCAGGGGATATTTTTACAAGTGTTACTCCCAAGAGATGTTGGGATGAAGCAATTTATGAGTAGAAAGGGTCTGTATTATCTCCTATCTGCAGAGCTGGGTAGTTGTAATTCTTTCAGTATGTAAATTCATGGAGTTAAACACACAGCAAGCTACATGTATTTCCCCTGAGTTGCAGCAGTGTGCCCAAAAGAACCTCTCTCCTACTTTTATCCATGTTGTTCAGTATTACAACAGGAATTAGATGAATTTAGATGAATTTAGAATATAGATGAATTTGAGAACAGTTACACAGATCAAAAAATCAAGTAAGATTTAGCAAAATATCTCTGCTGAATGCATAAAGCGCAGCAGCAACTGCCCCCAAATATAAGAAGATATGGAGTTTTTAGGTTGATTTCAATAAATTGCACTGAAGTTCTTTGTAATCTAATTCATTGAGCCTCTTCAGGGATATTAATAGTTTGGATTTTCCACAAGGAAAAGTTGGTTTTTGTGGAACTGGTCAATGGCTTTTACCACTTTCTACCCAACATTTCTTACTAGTTGAAGTATGATCAGAAAAGTTATAAAATGTTTCTTGTTGGACCTCAACTAAATGTAATGAAAAGTAGTTTGCAGCATTTCTTTGATGATTTGCCTAAAACCAATGAAGATATACTAACTAGAATGCTGATGTCATTCCATACTGAATTATTTAGATGATCTATTGCAGGAACTGTTGGCCTTAATTTAGTGTAACACAAGGATTTTTTTATACTTTTGTTCTAGTAAGGATTAAAAAAAAAAATCAAACAATTCAGTGACATTATTCTCAGGTATTATTTGAAAGGATGCTGTCCACAGTACCCTTTGCAGCTGTGAAACTGTCAAGTGAATGAACATTGTTGGTTCAAAGAGGATATAAGGTACTCATCCCTGAATAGCTAAACATTATAGAATAAGGTGAGGACAGAGCAGAAGGTGAGAGGATGAGAATTTCTTTTTGCTTACGGTGGCAACATTTAGACCAAAGGGTAAAATATCTGTGCTTTTGGATGGAAGCTACCAGGTGGGTTTTGGGGCTCCAAACAAAAAGGAAGGATAAACAAGGACATTTTGATGAGGGCTTGATGTCAGCTCTGATGGGACTGGTGTATAACAGAGCTGTTGATTCACAGCAGTGTATAAACAGACAATTTCCATAGGAGTGGAGCATTGATGCTCCTTCCACGAGATGATTTTGGTGCACAACCAGCCCTTTTCCTCCATCTCCTTGGGTGACATAGAAACTGGCAAGACCCTTCCAAAGAGCATCCAGTGCTTCCCATGTACTTGACTAAAAGAGGACATCACTCCTCAGGCCCGTGAAGCCAAAACAATCAAATTTCAGCTAATCAAATCAGCTAATCAAATTTCCCATTTATTCTGTGGGAAATAAACAACAAAAGGAATTGGGAGGCCTCACAGGTTTCACCTTATTAATAATAATAAAAAAAATTTCACTTTGTTTTTAAGTTTTTGTTTTTAAACAAAAGTTTCTGAAGCAATTCCTGCATGACTGGAGTAGAAAGCCACATGCCCACACTGCAGCAGGGAACAGAAGCAGTTCAGGTCTCAGCCATAGGCAGACAAGGCAGGGCTTACCAAATGCACTAAACCATTCCTGTATCAGCCAGTGTGGGCTTCTGTGTGAAGAACAAGGGAAGAGAACAGGGGTAGCAAGCTATGTGAAAACCCTGGCATGCAAACATGGAGACTTGTAGCAAAGTACTAAGTTTTTGGTGAGCTGTTTAATTTTTGCCTTAGATGATGACAAATTCTATCTTTTCAATTTATCCCCCCCTTCTTTTTTTTTTTTATTTATTTTATTTATTTCTACAGAAAGTGAATATGAACAAAAGAGGACAGAAAAATTATAGGAGTGTACATAAAAGAAATGCTAAAATTGAAATTAAATGAAGTTCAGATAATAATCTGCCACTCAGTTTCCCAGTATTATCCCTTAATAACCTTATTGTCTCTCTGCCTATTTGCTTCTTATCTATTTAAAGCAGTTGTTTATCATTCACAGCCCGATTGGTTCACCATCTATGTATTTCCAAAAGAAAAAGAAGAAAAATATCTGTAGGACCCAGATAGTTTTTCCTCCTTTTTGTTCCATTAGTTGAAGAGAAAGTGGGGATTTAGCATTAAAAAAAACCAAACCCAAACCCTCCAAAATGCCAAACAAACAACAAAACCCACCAGAAAACCCCCCAACTCTTTTCTAGGTCTATATTAAACATGACCTTGAAATACAGGGCTTGGAGCCAGAACCATCCTTCCCAAAATTTGGATGAGATGAGATTTGGGCTTTAGGGGCTGGCAAAATGCTAATTCCAGGCTAGCAAAGCATTAAGTCCAGGATAAGACCAGTCTTTTGTTACAAATGAATTACTGAGAGACACTGAGGGCTTTGACTGTCAATTGCTTCACATATTTAGTGTGTGGAGTATTCTGGGCTTAAGGGGAGCCCAGAATTAAACACTGTAAAGTCCTTAAACACATGCTGAACTTGAAGAGACAGAAGAACCCTGAGCCTGGGACAACAGATCCTAGGAAGCTGCTGCTGTTGACACCTACAGACATGTTCATCTTCATTCACAGAGATGTTTAAACATAGTCACTAGGTCTGGTTTTACTCATCTGTGAGGACATGCCTGTATACTCCACAAAATAGGAGTTCAGGATCAAAATAAAACTTCTGGAGATAGTTGAGTAAGGGACAATATTTTACTTTGTGTTGGAGTATTCCCACATCATCCTGTTTTTTCCCTCAGGACTGGCAGCAGTGCTGCAGGGCCATCTCAGGGTTAATCCACACATACAAACCAAAGCTCTATCCCAGCTGTATGTAAGGATGCTCCCACCATACCCAGCAGGAAATTGATGCTGGGCTGTTTGAACTCATGATGGATTTCAGCCTTACTGCTCTCTGGGGTGTTGGTCACAGAAATAATTTGCTTTATCCTATTGATTCAGGTGGGTAAAGAGATATGGAGTGGTAACCCATGTGTATCAGCTTGTACTGTGCATAAACATTATGTCCCAACTCCATGAACACCTAAACCTTGCCTTTGCCATGAGACTCTTACCTGTGCTTCGATGTCATGGTGTACAGGAACACTTTAAAGGATTTGTCATGTATTAAAATGGCAAATGGTACTGAGTTAAATACCAGTAAAACCTTGTAACAGAGCCACAGCCATGCCTACCCTCCCTTCAAATACTCCTATATGAAATAAATATTGATTGGTTATGCTGTTCCTGTATCCCCATTTTTCAGTCTGATCTGTAACAGCAATGTTGTGTTCAATGTCTGGAGGGAGATGGCTGAAGAATGTTTTTGGTTGGTTGGTTGGTTTTTATTTTTGTGGTTGGAAAAGACCTTTAAAATCACAGAATCCAGCTTTCAAGCCAAAAACATCCACCCATCACCATCCCACCAGAGCATATCCTGAAGTGCCTCATCTATACAGTTTTTAAATACCTCCAGATATGATGAATCTGCCACTTCCCTGGCCCTGACTACTCTCTCAGTAAAGAAATTCTTCTAACATCCAGTCTAATCCTCCCTGGTCATTTCCTCTAGTCCTATCATTATTTACTTAAGAGAAGAGGCCAACACCCACCTCCTTACAACCTCCTTTTAGGTAGCTGTAGAGACCAATAAGGTCTCCTCTCACCCTCCTCTTCTCCAAACTAAACATTCCCAATTCCCTCAGCCTCTCCTCACAGGACTTGTTCTCCAAACCCTTCACCAACTTGGTTGCCCTTCTCTGAACTCTTTCCAGCACCTCAATATCTTTCATGTAGTAAGGAGCCCAGAACTGAACACTTAAGGTGCAGCCTCTTTGATGAGTTCAAGTGTCTGAGAGACAGCTTGAAACTGAATCAGAGTTTTCAAGATCTCAGTCAGATTCTGACATGACAGCTGAAGCATTTATCCCAGCAGGTCATTTGGCAGGGCTTGGGGAGGCAAAGGCCTGAAATAGTTTAAAATAAATCAGAACTGATGGCACTTTGGTTCACCTGCTGAGCTGTGAGGGAGGTGGTTGGGCAGCACGTTCAGCTGTGGCATTGGTGGGGTCAGTAGCCTTGGGCAGGTGGGATGGGAGGATGGAGAGGAATGAAATCACTGCTGCTGCAGCCCCACCAAGGGTTGTCAGATGTAACAAGAAGGGACCAGGCAGCATTGCCTTGTGCACGGAGCCAGAGTGAGATGACTGAAATGCCCCACTCATTCCTCAGCTTCAGGAGTGGATCTGTAGCAGTTGCTGAACTATGACAACTTATAAAACTGAAGTAAACAAAAATTGTGTTTCCTACCCCAGGCTGTAAACCGTGGAGATGGGAGAGCTGTCACAAGACTGCTCAGCCATGGTCTGAGCTGGTGCTTCTGGTGCAGGACCAGCTGAACAGCTGCTGGGGAGGGGAGACACAACTGATCCAGACAAATCCAGGGAAAACTTTCTTCCCTAAAGAGGTAGATGTTTCTGTGGAAACAATCAACAGTCAGCCAGTTAACAATGATGACATTTGAATGAGAGCCCTTGTTTTCTGGAGGAGCACCCCATAGCCCATCCAACTCAGAGCCCTTTCTGAAGCTGCTGGCAGGGACCCAGTGTTTGCCAATCTGCTGCTGAGAAAGGCACAGGGCTCTGAGGCTCCTCCCTGTGCACTCACAGTTGTATAACACCCCTCTTGCAGCTAAAGCAATTGTTTACGTGGCAAATTAATGTCGTTCACTTTTTTCTTTTCTTTTTTTTTTTTTTTTTTTTTTGTTTTTTTTTTTTTTTGTTTTTGTTTTGTTTTGTTTTGTTACCCATCTTTTAATGTGATTTAACAGCTGGAGATGAGGCGAGGAGACAGCACCAGGAGAGGAGCCAACTCTCTGCAGACAAGCAGAGTCCTCCAGGGGCTACCACTGGTCCATGAATGACAGATGGGAACTTATGGTCTATAACTTAACAGATGGATCACATCTCTGTTTTTTACTTTCGTGGAGAGAATCAAATGATTATGGGGTGCCTAAATAAAAACAGATAATCAGAAAGACCTGTAGTTCCATATAGTGATTTGGGAGGTTGTAGTTTAAAGGGATGAAAACATTGTGGCAGCAAATAATGTGTAAAAGCAATGGAAGAAAGAGGAATTGTTACCCTCATTCCCATGCTGTAACTAGCCCTAGAACTTTCATCATATAATCATATTTTTGGTCTGCCATGCATAGACACATTTTTTTAATGCAAAAGACATAATTTTGCTCCAGAAAGTGAAAAGTTAATTTACTGTGGAGGCTAAAATAGAATTGTAATGTTACAATGTTGTTGGTCTCTTTTCCCAGGCAACTATCAGCAAGACAAGAGGGCATGGTCTCAAGTTGTGCCAGGGGAGGTTTAGATTAGATATTAGGAAAAAATTCTTTACAGAGGGTGATCAGACATTGGAATGGGCTGCCCAGGGAGGTGGTGGATTCTTCATCCCTGGAGGTTTTTAAAAAGACTGAATGTGTCACTCAGTGCCATGGTCTGGTAACCACAGTGGTAGTGGATTAAGGGTTGGACTTTGTGATCTCTGAGGTTTCCAACTTGGATGATTGATTCTGTGATATTCATTACCCTAACCAAAATAATTTTCTGCCTTTCCTTGACTAGATACTACTAAACAATATCAACAAGAACTTCTATGACCCCTGTCAGTCCCTGACCCTTTTGCACCATAATGGGACATGGCACATCTGTGTATCTGTCATTGCGTGATGGCTTTTTTTCCTGCATTCCACAAATGCCTGTAACTGTAAGGGATACATTTTGCTATCATCATCTTTATTACTATGAAACATATAGCAACAGTACATGTGAAAAACATAAAATATATCCGGCTAATCCTTATTCACTGAATGGGCCATCCACCAAGTCCATATTTCTCCAATTTAGAGCCAAAATGTTATGCAGGACACTGTCAAATATTTTGCACAAGCCCAGGCAGAAGGCATGAGCTGCTCTTCCCTGATCCACCAGTGCTATAGCCTGACCATAGAATGCCTCTGAATTTTTCAGGCATGATTAACCCTTAGTGAAAGCCATGCTGTCTGTCACCTCCTTATGCGCCTCAGCATAGTTTCCAGATGGATCTGCTCCATGATAATCTTCTGCTGATTTGTGTGAATTCAACAATGCATATTTTTATTCAATGTAGACGAGCTACTTATTTAGTTAAAAGATGGCAACACTTGCAAGAAGAAGGAATAATATCTGACATTATGTTGTCATGGCAGTAGGCTTAACACTGTCCTTGAGGCATAAAAAAAGGAAACCCATAAATATGAAATAGCTGCCTCTCACTTGAACTTAAGAGATCATTAATACCTTCTGTATTAAAATTTTTGATCCCTTCTTAAAAGTTCAGAAAACAAGTTGGGCATTGCTGGTTCCATGATGCAAGAGAAGCTAGAAATATTCCATTTCTGAGCACCTCTCTTAGATTTTTTAGCGAACTGCAGAAGTTCTTATACTCAGATGCTTGAATGTTTTCTTCTTCCCCAAACCATGGTAAGCTATATTGTATTTGGGAGTGGAATCAGGAATCTCTTTGGAATCCAAGTATCTTATGATAATCTCTCCTTGTATATGCCTCAGACAAGAGATTCTTTAATGTTTGGCACTACACTTTACCATGGCCTATTTGCTTCCAGAGAGGTGGTCTTCATTCAAGACACAAGAATGCACATCAGTATAAAGAATCACAGCAAAATGTAGGCTGGAAGGGATCTCTAGAGGTCATCTAGTTCAGACTTTTGCTCAAAGTTGTTTCAGGTTCCCTAGCAACTTGTTCACTCAAGACTTGGAACTCTGTGGCCATGCCACAACCTTTCTGGGCCAGTTGTACTCATTCTTGTGATGAAGGATTTTTGTTTGTATTTATTCTGTGATGTGTTCTTCCTTTCTGGCCTGGGAGATTGTGCAGGAGTTTGAGAAAAAGATCTCTAGAAGCATGCAAACAATTGCTTGGGCTACAGTTGCTGCTTAGAAATTGCAGCTAGGCTAAATAGCATCATTTGGGGACTGGGCACAGTCAGACAAGTAATAATCCTCATAGTCTTTCTGTGACTCAAGGTCCTGAAGAAGCTTTCTTTTATCATAATTTCCAGACACTCCAGCTGTATTAGTTAGAGATACAAGGGCTTACACTGAAGCATTTTGTACAGCAATGCACAAATGGGACTTTGGAGTAGTTTTGACTGAGCCTCAAAAATTTGTCAGTCTTTTGACCTGCATAGCCAAGAGAGGAGGGAACAGAGCAGTTCATGGTGGTGAACCATCATGGAGTCTGAAGTAGCACTCTGTTTAGGAGGGAAGTGGGATGATCTTCCAGTCACAGCTGTATATCCTGATTAACTGGAGGGAAAAAGGATTTGGGCTGTAGTTGTGCTTTGTTAAATTTAACCTGAAAAGATGAGGACTGAAAAGATGGGGAAGGTAAAGCTTACAGCAGGGGTTTTATGAAAGACAAGGACTAGCTTCACAAAGGGGCCGAAGTACAGTGACTACGCCCTTGAGGAAGCAGAAATAAATAGGGAAAAACATCATGGAAACCAAGTCTGTGGTTAGGCATAAAATGCCCATAGGGAGAAGCAGCTGACCCATGAGAGCAGAAGTCCTGTGTGCATGTTAGTATTGATAGAAAGATTCTCATATTTGAGCTGCTATGGAGGAGGTTTGGCTGTGGCAGTGTGGGCAGAGAGGAAATCTGGCAGTTTGTCTAGGGTGGGAACAAGAGGAAGGGATGGATAGAAAGTGTGGGTGACCAAGGTTAGCTAACAAAGCTTTCCACCTAATTCTGCTCTTCTGGGGCACTGAGATGTATTGGCCTCCTATTAATATGGAAATTATATCATGGTTTGCACTCCTGGTTGCATAACATCTCTGTGGAATGAGTGCTGTTTTTTACTGACAACTATTATTCAGAATGTCTCTTGTGTATGTTTTTTAATTCGTTAATGCAGTTTGGCAGCTGGAGACAAAGAAGGTCAGCCAGCTCCCCACAGACTGTGTGCAAATGCTTCTTAGGCTGTAGTGGGAAGACAATTGCTTGTTTAATACAAATCTGTGTAATTGAAAAGTCAACTGTGTTTGGGGATGTAGACGCTGGCAGTCATAACCAGTGGTTTCCTGAGGCTTTGTGGTTAAATAGCATTGTCTAAAACTTCATTGTACTCTTTAATGCAATGTGGGAAAATCTTCTGAATGGCCTGTAAAACTCAAAGCCAGGCCCAGAGTATGACTATTTCCATTTTCATGTTGAGTTCATCAATTTCTCTTTCTAATCACTTTCTGGAAAGGTCACATGCAAATTTTATTCATACTTACATTAAAGTGTTCCATTTCTACATCATGAATTTTTGCTTTGATCTCTATTAAATCTTCTGTAAAATATATTACTAATTATTAATTGTTCAAGACTTTTATTGCCATCTTTTCCCAAGATGCATTCAGATTTTACAATATCTCAGCACTTTAAGGGCTAGCAAAGCTCAATATAAATCCCCTTTTCTCCAGTTGCCCAAATGCCTTAGTACACACTTTTTATGCTGAAGAGTGGAAGAAGTAAACTACCCATTAATTGAAGCAATTTTATTCTATAGATTATCTTCCATAGGTCTATTAACCTGTAGAGTCAATAGGTTACAGCCAGAAAGCCAGTTTTGAATCATAGTTTTTCTATTTTAAAATTACTTAGAAGTGGTTTCAGGTTATACATGTGCCCCCAAATCTGCTGGCCACTTTTTGATTTTGAGAGTGCCAAATAATTGTTTTCTCCTGATGACTGTTGCCTAGATCTTGTCTTACTATTCAGCTGGAGAGCAAGGATGGGCAGGCTACAAAATTGTTGCAGAAGATGCAGAAGTACAAAGTATTTGAATATTTCCCCAGGTTGTTCACTAAGTAGCAGCATGAAAGCAAACATAAACCCCACCAAGAGGAAAAGAAAAGTGCAGGATTGTATTTTCAGGAACTTAGCCTTGTTAAACTTCATGCAGCTTGCACAGACCCATCTCTCAAGCCTGTCAAGGTCCCTCTGGATGGCATCACTTCCTTCCAGCATGTTGGCTGCACCACACAACTTGGTGTCATTGGAAAACTTGTTAAGGGTGCACTTAACCTTGCTGCTGCTATCCTGGCATCACTACAGGATTTTTCCTCCATGGAATATTTTTCCTTCATGGAGAGTACTTTTTAGCACGAGAGCTATGGGGCTGCAGCACAGCAGTGTTGCCAGCCTGTGCCTTTGTAACACCAGCCTCACCATGTTCCTTGCAAAAGCTCTGGCTTGTAGCAGACATGTAAATATGAGTCTTAAAAAAAATCAAAACAAAACAACAACAAAAAGGAGTGTATGGTTTTAGTTGTCTTAGTGACAAAGAGAAGAACCTGAAAAGTAAATGCTAGAATATCCTCAATGAGAGGATGATAAACAATTTCACTTCTGCTGGTTTTAACATGGTTTCTTAAGTAAAGGAAGCAGAAGTGATCACTTATTGCTTTTCTATGAGTTTACAAACCATGTGTTCACCATACAATCCTTCACCCGTTCTATGCAGGCTGCTGAAAGTTTAAAGAACAGAGAGTAACAGAGAGTGATACTGAAGAGAAGAAAAAAGGGGAAAAAAAATAGGGGCAGCTGCTAAATCTCTGGTTATTACCAGCCAGCTGGCAGTCACCCCTGGCCTCCCAGCACGAGCCCGGCTGTGGAGGTGAAGTCCTGGAGCATATGTGGGTAGTGAGAGGAGTTTTGTGGTGGTGTTTAGGGGACCAAGAGCAGCCAGCCAGAGGAAGCAAAGGTCATTAGTTAGTGAATATGCTGCCTTTGGAATAATGTTTTGTGATGTCTGGACTTACAAGGCCGGAGTTATTATTCTGAAGACCTTCATGTTGGCAGTAGAGGGGCTGGTGGACCCACATGTACAATCTCTAGTTGACAACCTTTGGGTTTAAAATCTTCTGTAGTCTTTTTATCTCTTTCTTACCTGTTCATGGGGAGGAAGCATCAGCTACAGCCTCAAGCCCCCGAGGCATGCTGTGACCGTGTGTCACCATGTCCATGTCAGCTTTGACACTATGTAAAACCGCCTGAAAACAGCTTTCTTACCAATTTTCATTCCTTTGTCAGCACATAAAAATAGATTAAGGCAGAGACAGTAGACAGACTGAACAGATACAAGGATATCACAGTAATTTCAATCCCTGGATTTTGGGAGCAGTGATTTTAATGATGGATGTTGATATTAGAAATGAGAGGAGGTGTTTCAAAGCTGCCAGGAGGCTAGTAATTTGCTCTTTTTCACCTTGAAGTTCTCTTTGATAAACCATAAAAATTGCCTTACATTTGCTAGCTCATTAAGATTGATTTTACTCTGTATTTTTCATGCTAACCTTTATTGCATCCTTAAGATTAAAATAGGAGAATAAAATTTAATGCCCCAATGATTCTTCTGCATCTTTCTCTGGCATACTTTCTCTGCCTCTCTTGAAATCCCTTGCTTTTAATTTCACCTACATATTATACCTTTAGCTTCTCTAAACAACTGAAGACAGTCCCTACATCCAGTGATAACTACTGTTTTACAGATATTTGGTTACTCTTTAATTTCTGGATAATATGAATGGACATAATATTAATGTAAATTCTCTAGGGTAATGTCTGTATTTCATAACCCATTGCAATTTAATTTGTAATTTCACAAGGTAAGAGTGCCACAGTGTCAGGTCTCCTGAATTTTACAAAAAACTAACTTGCTGTGTCCTAAGCTAAACATATTGCAGCCTCCTTTTGTCCGGGCAAAACAATCCCATTTCCCTCAGCTGGTCCTCAGGACTTGTGCTCTAGACCCTTCACCAGCTTTGTTGCCCTTCTCTGAATCTACTCCAGCACCTCAATGTCCCTCTTGTAACGAGGGCCCCAAAACTCAACACTGTACTCAAGATGCAGCCTTACCAGTGCCCAATACAGGGGGACAAGCAAACATTTAATTTTTCTGAGGCTGGATTATTGCCTCCCCTACAGTAAAAATCTTCCATTTTATAATGCTCTTTTGCTTGTTTGTAGACATCAAGTGTGACACCAGCCGAGGTGGATGGCAAGGGAGGGAGCTGCAGTCACAAGGCCATGACCTTACCATACCTCTGAGACAGATGCCAGCCTGAGCCCTCTTAGCTCCCATCTCTGAGGGAATCTACCTATAGTTTGATGCTAACTCTGAGACATTTCTGGTGGCTCACTTAATAGAGCTTGTTTTTACAGTACCCATGTAATTGCATGGAAATAAGTCCCCAGTCCATGGAGGCCGCGGTGCACAGGAGGATGGGAGGTGTCCCTCTCCCTGCTCATTCTGTGGCTCCTTCTGCCACCTGTCACATGAATCTCTTACCTCTCTGCATCGAAGAAGAGATGAGTAATGAAGAAGAGGATTCTTTAGAACAGAGCTGGAGAATTTCTAGCTTTGTTTCTTTCCATAAATGCCCAGTTTAGGCAGCAAACCCCGCAGCCTATTTGCCAAGAGGGAGCACACAGTGTGTGGCACTGCGGGGGCTGCGGCAGCCTGTTGCTAGGGTGACTTTCCCATTTCTTTGTTTTTAGAAAGTATCTTCTTCTGCTTTCGTGATTTCCCAAAAACTTGCTTCATGGTTGATTAGCAGTTTTAGGAAAATGCCTTGTAAAGACTCACTCTGGTTTTCCCTGCAGATTTCTAAAAATTGAGACCATTTAATTTTATTTTGGTTTTCCTCAGGAATTTAAGAGCAGACATCAAGTAATTGTCCATTTTGCTTCTGGATTTCTCTGAAGTAATAGCAGGCATCATGTAGTAAGGGAAAAGAGACAGGCAGACTTTCTAGTGAAACCACCTTATTTTCTTCTTATTTTTTTTGGGAAAAAAATGATGGCAATATATGGCTGTTTTGAAACACAAGGGATCAAGTTCTGAACTCAGAGAATAAATGGCACTGTTGCTCTTTTTGTGACTTTAATCTCAAATGGGAAACATGTCCCACACAGGAGGGAAAAAGCAGAAAAGAAGCTGAAAACCAGGCCAGCCTAGGGTCAAAACTAAGCATTAGGACAGGGCTGGCTGAGGGCTTTGGCTTCAAACAGGGCATGCTTTATACTTAGGGAAAGGCAAGGAGTAAGAGTAATCAAAACAGAGAATTAACCAAGCTATATTCAAGAAGATGTGTTCGTAGAGGAAACTGTCTATGGCTCCAATATCTGGTTTGGTACACAAGAAGACCTAAATGTAACCTCATGTTGCTGCTGCTCTGCAGGTATTATAATTTCTAAGCAAGAAGGGAACGAGGAAAATATTTTATGTTTCTATCAAATCGACCTTTAGGGTGAAGGGTAGATAATGGTGGATATGTACATGCTGAAAAACATTCTTGTATTACAATAATAGTTATTTAGATAGATGCAAAATGTTGTGGCTTATAAAAAAGGCCTGCTACAGGATGTTTTAAATTAGAGAGGGCTGCGGATGAAAAGGTTTTCTACATAAGAGGTTAGAGTTAGAAATTAAAAACATCTCACAAGCCTGTTTTCTAACATTGAATGGAGCTCTTGAAAAGATTCTTTTTCAGTTTTGTTGAAGCTTTATTTCCAAGAAAAACTTGTGGAAAATTTCTGTGAATATTAATGTTTCAAAGTAAAAATTTTTGAAGAAAAGCATTTCAATTTTTTTCTATTTAACTGATTGTTTGAATTAATTTTGATATAGTACAGACAAAATTAAGGAGTAAGAATAAAACGAAAATGAAATAAAATGCTTCCATTGATCAGAATTTAACCTTTGTCTCTAAAATTGTCCTTTGAGAGGGTTTAAGCCTTTGTATTTATCTGCTGCTCAGAAATCTCAAAATTCTCAATGAAAGGAAGTTCCTCCAAAGCGTTGCAAATTTTTTTTCTGTAGTATAAACCTAAAAGGTCTACAAAATACTTATGGAGATGGTATAGAACAAAGAAGTTCATCTTTGTGCACAATTACAAAACCAAAATGGACTTAGTGTGATTACTCAAGTATCAGTCAACCATAAAGCTAGTTTTAATATAATACTGTATGTGATACTATTCTTAAAAATTTTGGTTGACCAGCAAAGTCCTTGCTTTGCAATGTTAGTGAATTTAAATTAAGACTTTAAAAATAGAGCCTGGGTATATACTTAACGTGGAATTATTTTTTTTTTGTTTTTTGGTTTTGTATTAATAAAAGCATTCATCTATGATTTCCATTTACAATTTTTTTTAAAAAATTTGACTATTTTGAATTATATACTGGACATGGTTTCTAGAATAAGTTATCTATTTGTAGGAAATAAAAATAGAGGACACATCTGAGCACTATGGAATGTAGAATCATCACATACTATGCTGAGTGGCAGGAAGAATTATATATTTGTACTGTACACTCAAAATTAAATGCTTCTCTACTCTAATTATTTTTTATTGGGGGTGGGTAAAACATCCACACATTTAAAATGTCTTCTTAGTCAATTTATACAATGTCAAGCAAGCAATTATGCCATTAATGAATGAGTCAGGACTAGAGCACACATTTTTATAATTTTTTGTGTTTGACATAATAAATCCATTAACTTTAAGCATACCACAAATACAGCAAATATCTATATTGATTTGTGTGAATGTAATCAGTATTTCTGTGTGATTTTAGCCACATCATGATTTAAAAAATATATTAATGATACTGACTTCATCTTTGTGCTTTATAATGTAAATTAAAATTTTTATTGGATTGTATTTACAGCAAATTTTACACATTTCTTTTTCTTTTGATTCAGTTTAACTTATAAGAAAGTTTTACTAAGGATTTTGAGCATTGTGAGCTTGAGGTATCTTCAAGCATCAGGCAGGTATTTGCTGTCTCAGAAAATGAATTTCATGAATGTGCTTAATAGTCTTTTTTTAGAATACTCAGTATTATTATAACATGCAGTTATTAATGATGATAATAGGCTATCTTTTTTAAGGAAATGGTATGCTTATTAGTGACTGATGAAGAAATTCACACATTGTTATGAAATGCTTACAGTCTAGACTTGATTTTGAAAACTTATTTTTGTCTGCAAATAAATACATCTGAACATCCAAACTAATGCTCCACAATGGGAACTAGAGTATAATTTCCAAGAGATTTTCTTTCGTGGTAGAAAGGAGACAGATTTTTTCCCCTGTTTTCAAATTTACCATTAACTTAGTATTAGAAGACACATTAACATGTGGAAACTTCATTAGATGTTTGCTTCACTTGTACAACAGTGAGGGCATGTCAAAGACTTCAACAATCCCTTTTCTTCCAGAACACAGTGATACAATTTTCTTTTATTGTTTCGTAAAGCTCTGAGAGCACGTACAGATGGATGACTTTAATACCCATCTAGCACTGACATTTACAAAAGTGCCATATTTGAGACAATTAATTGGACAACAGGATTTGCACTGTTAGTCCTAACTCCCCAAAAGACAAAACACTGGAGCAATATATACACTCTTCTTTTGAGGACAAAGAGGTCTGAAATTCTGTTAATGAGTCGCATAAGAAAAGGGATTTTGAAGTTTTTTGACTATAATAGTGTCTTCCCTGCTGAGAAGTTAATAATCTGTTGGCTCTCTTTTCCTCTTTTGAACATTAGTTTGAAAAGCTTCCATTATTGTTTTTGTTCCTAGCTGGAGAGAAAGCAATTTTTGACCCTAGTATTATGGGGAAAAAAAATTTTTTTTCCTTTGCAGTCATGAAACAAATAGACAAACATTTTTAAAGCCAGCCTTCCACACCATGTCCAGCTGAGTGACCAAAGGGAATGTTACGTCCATGCTCTGTGTGGGAGCCACGGGGTTGTACTACAGGGACTTTTTTATTCACCTGAAAAAGTAGGATCTTGAATAAGAACAAGTGTTGCAATCTTGTACTAAAGCATGTGCCATTGTTTCTCCACTGCCAGTTTATTTATAAAAGCTATATTGAAGTTACTCTGAGTGTACTTGCCTCAGTTTTTATTGTAATTTAATATATATAATTTAGTTTATATATAATACTTTTCTTTTTAATTGTGCAGTAACATTGGTGTGCATATCTTGGAAACCTATAATGCAGATAATAAGGAAAACACCAGTCAACCAATAGTGCTTTTTCTATCCATATAAAAGCAATGAAAACTCTAGGACATAGCGTACTGAAATGTAATTTTTATCTTTCAGGCTATAGCTTCTATTTTAATTGGGTACTAACAAATTTTATTGCAAATTTTCTTTCTGTGGTTTAACTAAATCATGTTAATATGATTATAGCTCTTGCCTAAGTGGTTCTTAGGCACAGTAGGAATGGTCAACAGGATCACAGACTGGGGCTTGGAGCAAGCTGGTCTAGTGGAAGGTGTCCGTGCTCATGCAGGGGGGTTGGAACTAGATGATCTTTGGGGTCCTTTCTAACACAAACCACCCTATGAGTCTGTGACACTGTCCATAGGATTGTCAGCTGGCATAGATAGAAAAAAATACTGACCTGCTTAATGAGATCTCAAGATACAACAGGTGGATCATTACTGATAGATGACCTGACCCTACTTGGGGGTCCTATGATTATATAGGTGATGTCTTTTGGGTTTTTTTTAATATTGTATTTATTGCAGCATTTTTCGATTTTTCAAGTTTCATTTAAAGCACTAAAGATTCTAACAAAAACAGGCTATACTTTACCTTTTCACATCATCAAAATATCTGGGATGGGAAAAAGAATTAACATATTTTTTTATATTTGGAGTACTTGACATTTTGCTTGTGATGTGGTTCCATGACCCGGTAACAAAGTTTTTGCAGACTACTTTAGGACAATCTTAATTAATCCATAAGAAACCTGAAAATTAGTAACTCTGAGAACTTAATATTATGCTGTCCTCTTTCTTGAGGCAGTTTTTGAATTAACTTCTTATGGAAGCTAAGGAAATGACATAATCAGCATTTTTTTGTAGAGGATATTTAGCCAAAAGATAAAACATTCTAACTTAGGGAATTTTTATGATTTGTTTCCAAATGTTGATTTGCTAATGGTCTGGAAATACCTACAGTTTTTCCATATATCTTTTCTTTTGAATTGTAAGAAAAGGGAAATACCTGTTTAGGTTTTGTTGCCCTAAGAAAGGGACTCTGAGCTAAAGAGCAAAAGCAGTTTTCAAAATAAGAACTAGAAAAAATTGTACATTCCTAGCCTGTAGGCTCAGGTATCTATTTATGAAAAATCAGCTCTATGTTTTAATTCATAGGCAAAACTCAGGGCAAAACTCAGTTCCTCCATACCTGGGCATGCAAAATGGTGAGATATTGTTAATTCTGAATGACTTTTTTCTGTAGATGTTCAGTACTGATTATACATAGGAGTAAGTCATGTAAGGAGTAAGATCCTGTAAGCCATGAAGACTAAAATCAGTTAAATTTGAGACTAATTAATATGAGGGAGAGGGTGCAGCAATCACTGCTGCAGCCTGGGCACTGTGATAGAGCATCCTGCCTCCTAACTCCGTCTTGTACTTATGGATGGCTTTTCCTCAGCAAAATAAATTCTCCCCTTTATTTTGGTGAAATAGGATTTTAAATCATATGTCACAAACAGAGTTTGAGTAACATCACTTCTCATGCAGCCTTTTTTTGAGTCAGACTCTGAGCAGATGTCTATGAGAAGGTACTATGCATTTTCTCTGGACTCAGTGACGACAAAGGAGCCTAGCAGTGCATAGAAGATTTGGAAACTAGTAAGCTAGATGCATGCCTTAATTGTCACACAGTGAAAGACACTTGTCACAGCAAAGCTTTTTGCATCCAACAGAGAGTTTATGGATAGTCTAATATCTTATTAATCAGAAAAGTGCCTGTTACATTATTGAGTGAAGTGGGAATCCAAAAATTAACACTGTTTAATTGCCCAGCTGGAATGGCAAACACTTATCAAATCTGGCTGCTAATGTCACAAATCCATCTCAAACATAGATTATCATTCTTCATCTCAGGCAGGGTAAAAATAAAAGCTGTGTTTTTCTGCAGAAGATAAACAGTCTGTAGAATGGCTGTGATCTCACTGCTGTTCAGCTGATCTTGAAATAAATAGAGAAAATATTAAATTAAGAGGCAGTGAAAAGTCGAAGGAACCTGTTCTACAATTTTTTTGTTAGACCAGTGGCAATCCTACTGGTCCCGTTCTCCTGATGCATTTGGAAATGGTTAATATTTTCCTTCCTGTGCTTCATAACGAGAAAATTTGTCATTTATGTTTGCTTGTGAGGGCCATTCCCACACACAGGCATGACCTTGGGTTTGGATCTGTTTCTGAGCTGGGCAGTGAGAGATATGAGTGGGTTTGCCCTTGTGTTTGGGGTCAGCCCAGGGGGTGCCCTCTGCCAGCTGTAAGCAGGGAACAAACTTTGGCAACCACCTTAATGGGTATCTTGTGTTGGATCTGGCACTCAGTCTGTGGGCAGAGCTCTCCCAGCAGCCACCCCTGCCCTCGTGACAAATCTTCCTCACCAGAGATGGCAGAGAGCGTGGCACAGAGCAGGGAGGGCAGGGGGGTAGGAAATCTCCCTCTGAGCTCCCTGGTGTCACTGGAGACTCCATGGGTGGTGCAGAGGACAGGGGAGATTTTTCTCAGGGTTCTGCAGGTGCCTGCAGTGGGGTGAGGCTCACCCTGGCAGTGACAGGAGAAGGAATTCTGGGCTCTTGAGCTTTCTGCCTCTTGCCTTCTGTCGCAAACGAAGGACGGGGAGATGGTTTGATGCAAACCAGATTCCGATTTATTAGCACTTTTGCATACAGTTATATACCTTATTTCTTATCACTACAAAGGTGTTGAAAATTACTCAATTGGTCAGTTACTGCTAACATGGCATTACCTAATACTAGTTGATTGGTTAAGTAACGATCTTGACCTAATAAGGAGGTCTGGTAATTACCTAATGCTTAGCAAGTTTTATTATCATTAACGTTAACCTTGCTTCTCAGCACTTTCTTAGGTTATCATAGAATCATAGAATCCTAGAATCCTAGAATCCTAGAATCCTAGGGGTGGGAAGGGACCTCGAAAGATCATCTAGTCCAACCCCCCCTGCCAGAGCAGGGCCACCTAGGTACATCACCTAGGAACGTGTCCAGGCGGGTTTTGAATGTTTCCAGTGAAGGAGACTCCACAACCCCCCTGGGCAGCCTGTTCCAGGGCTCTGTCACCCTTACAGTAAAAAAATTTTTTCTAATATTCAACTTGAACCTATGCTTCAATTTACACCCATTATCCCTTGTCCTATCACTGGTCACCACTGAGAAAAGCCTAACTCCATCTCCCTGGCACTCACCCCTCACATATTTGAAAACATTGATGAGGTCACCCCTCAGTCTCCTTTTCTCCAAACTAAAGAGACCCAGCTCCCGCAGCCTTTCCTCATAAGGGAGATGTTCCACTCCCTTAATCATCTTAGTAGCTCTGCGCTGGACTCTTTCAAGCACTTCCCTGTCCTTCTTGAATTGAGGGGGCCCAGAACTGGACACAATACTCCAGGTGCGGCCTCACCAATGCAGAATAGAGGGGGAGGAGAACCTCTCTTGACCTACTGACCACACCCTTTCTAATGCACCCCAGGATGCCATTGGCCTTCTTGGCCACAAGGGCACATTGCTGGCTCATGGTCATCTTCTTGTCTACCAGGACCCCCAGGTCTCTTTCACCTACACTGCTCTCCAACAGGTCAGCCCCCAACCTATACTGGGACATCGTGTTGTTCTTCCCCAAATGCAAAACTCTACACTTCCCCTTGTTGAATTTCATCTTGTTTCTCCCTGCCCAACTCTCCAACCTGTCTAAGTCTCTCTGGATGGCAGCACAGCCTTCTGGTGTGTCAGCCACTCCTCCCAGCTTAGTGTCATCAGCAAACTTGCTGAGGGTACATTCTATACCCTCATCCAAGTCGTTGATGAAGATATTGAACAACACCGGTCCCAGTACCGACCCTTGAGGGACTCCACTAGTCACACTGTTATCTTATGCTATTCCCACTTAACAAGGAGCCATGTCTCCATGATATCTCATGGTTATGTCTTTGGAGACTTTTCAAAGCAATGTTTAGACAGATGGCACTCTTTGAACCACAGGTGGCACCTTTGAACTAGGGCGACGTTTACACAGAACTTTGCCATGGCTTAAGTGATAACCAATTTGTTGCTACTAATTGTTCTATGCTAACGGCACATGCTAAATTTGCTTCTTGCATATCCACAGCCTTCCAGACACTTGGGTCACCCAGTGCCATTGCCTGAGCTGCAACCTTGATGCTCTGATTTCTGCATCCTCCCCTTCAGTCAGTGGGAGCAAGCTCAGAAGGTACTTACAGTCCAACAAGACATTTGTCATTAGGTTCCCAAAACCACTCACTTGCAGATACCTTTGACTGGGGAAGCCTGAGCACCAGACATTGCCTTACATGCCTAGGACTCAGAAGTAAATTTAAAATAAGGGTCACTTTCTTATATGATTCCATGGCAATATAGAACCAGTTCTGTCATGGACATGGATCAAAAGTATGATTATGTTCACTGATGAGTAGCTCTAAGGGAACTTTAATACAAATCCAGAATAAAGCTTTCCGGAAAAGTGAATTTTTTTGCCCCCTGGCTTCCTCTCCTTGCCTTATATCACTGCACTTCCATCTGCCTTCTATAGTTCTCTGAAGCAATGTTTCATTTCTTTTAAAATTTCATTTTCTTTAATTCATAATGCTTCATAAGGAAACAGTTTTTTTTTATTTCCCACTTGTGTTTTTTTTTCAAAATAACTGGATTATTCTCATCAGATATTTGCAAAATGAGAAGTTTCGTGTTTTGTTTAAACCATATTTTTGACTTCACAATTTAGTTATTGGTAAGAAAAATCTTTAAATGTTCATCATACTCAAACTATTTTCAAATTATTTAAACCAGATAATTTTATCAGATCTCATATGAAATTTGGGAAAATCATATTTATAAGCTTTTTTTTTAATTCAAGATGGAATTTGACATTTAATTTCTTTACCTGTAATGCAAAACCCCTTTGTATTTTAATACTTCTAACACCAGGAACTTCAAAATAGGGTTTACTTACCATCCTGATGAAGCCATCCACTCTTGTGAAGCTCATAATATTCTCATATTTATAAAACTGAATAAAAAATTCTCAGGTGGCTAGCAATAGTGTGAAGCTGAAACTAATATTTTCTGCTATGCTCAAAACTGATGCTTTTCAGTGGAAAACAAATAATTGGTGATGATTTGATTCAAGATTTCTGGTAACGCACTTTAATTTTCTCCTTTCTGACTGTGTTAGGAAACTTGTACATTACATAGCATTTCTGATATTTATTCTTTTTCTAGTGGGCACACAAACATGGCCTGAATGTTAATAAAGGGCATAGCTGTCTCTGTGGTGAATTATTCTATTAACACAGACTCTCTTTACCCCCTGTTACTGAGAATTACCACAGAAACAAGAAAATAGCCTCTCTTTGTTCTTACAGCTACTGTTACAGCTCTGGTGTTTTCTCTTGTCAAAAACCAGCACTGGGCATGTGGACCACATCTTATTTGTGGTTATTTCACAGAGCACCTCTCCTGATATCCCTTCTTTTGCAATCCTAGTAGATGTTTTCTATAAACCTTTACATTAGCAAGTATGTATGTCCCTTTGCTGCTTGGATCACATACATGTTCTGATTTTTCCAGAAAGAGCAATGGTCATCTACTGTTGCCCTTCATCAACAGATTTAAATTTCAAGGTAATTTATTTCTGTCCTGTTTTAAATAGAAAGACGCTACAGAAATAAGTTCCCAGAGTGAAGAAAATGGATGTGATGCATTTTCTTAGTAGTTCCCATATTTCAGTGTCAGTTGAAAATTATAATTTTCCCCTCTACAAAAATATATTTTGAAGATCTACAGGGACACCTTATGTTA
This sequence comes from Phaethornis superciliosus, assembly GCA_023637945.1. NCBI lineage: Eukaryota > Metazoa > Chordata > Aves > Apodiformes > Trochilidae > Phaethornis > Phaethornis superciliosus. Next base: position 38,360,961 of record JAJQWJ010000002.1, on the reverse strand, counting down.
TCTTTTGAGCCATCAGTCAGTGATTATAATTTCAAAGCAGTACTAGAGTCTATTAGTACTCCTTTCATAAGTTTGACCACAGGGGTTTTGGATTGAGATGTATAATGCTTAATCATGGAGTATCACTGCAGCTGGTAATTTCATGTTAAACTTCATCTTAGCAAGAAGAGAGTTGATGCTGTGACTGTGCCTTGGCAATGATAAGGGAACCTTTGATGAGTATTATATTTTTCTCTACCTTCAGAAGGAATATCAGTGAAAGGAATGTTTGAAGTATGATATTACTGAGACAAAAGTAGTCGTGTCAGTGGGCTGCATGCAGAGAGCCTTAATGATTCCTGTTGGTTATGAATAGCAATTTAGTTATGCAATATGAGAATGTCTTAACAGTTTGCCAGTGATATCATCCTGTTGAGGTTGTTTCTTGTTGTTTAATGAACCACAATATCTTAAAATTTGCGTTATATTTCTCTCCTATTTTTACTGTGATTGTACATGTGGATGAACTCTGGAACATGGGTAGCATTTCTGGTACTCCTGAGCTCCACTCTTTCTCCGTTTCCCATTACACACGCTGCACTGGCCTTGCTGCTCACAGTCATCAGACTAAGTGTCATCATTAATCCTTGTCTCGTGTTAGGATATTAGAAAGGCAAAGAACCTCAAAGATGTCAGTGCAGGCTGCCAGGATCCATTTGCCTCCCTGTGAGAGAACTCCAGGGTAACTCTTTCCCCCACACCCTGTGGTTTGCTGAGCCCTGGGCTCTACTGTAATATTCTATACGAAGAGAACTTGCTGGGTTTTGCAAACATCTGCCAACAGATGAGTGGAAGACAGTGGGGACAAGTGAGGGAAGATCCTCTAGGTTATCAGCTGTGCCTAGCACACCAGTGGTGCCTATCTGAGCCTATGCTGGGCAGCTTGTATAGCACTGACTTGTCCCACCAGCTCCCACTATCTTGGTGATGGTGCAGGGCATACTTCCCATGAAGGCTGCAGAGCTGATGAGTGTAATGATGGCCTACAGTGTCCTTTTGGCTCCAGTGACCAAGGGCTGGGTGGCCCCATAAATAAAGGTGATGAGATGGTGGCCTTGGCACTGACAGAGAACATCAGCCAGTAGGGACACAGTCTTTGCCTAAGGACAGGAAAAATGGACATTGTCCTAGGCTTCTGTGTACTCCTGGAGATATTAACCCCTAACACATACTTTGCTGCATACAAGAACTGAAAAGCTTGCTGTTGTTCAGTGGATGACACTTTTGCCCTGTCCAGTGACCCCAGAGTTTACATTCAGCACCTAACACATCATGCCAGGATGGCACCGACCCATGGGGTCCTCTAGAAGTGACCCCAGGAGCCAGGAAAAGGATTCTGTACCCCTGCACCTCCTCTGGGTGGCTCTGAGCATGCACAGCCCCAGGGCAAGGAATCAGACTTGGGCTCCCCAGGCCAATAGGCTAAGGTAGTGTCAAGAAATGCTTTGCAAGCCATTGCCACCAGATGTGTCCCTTCTACCCTGAATTAATTATGCTTTCTGGGAGAAGCATTCAGATTTAAATTGAATAGAGGTCCACTAAATTAAAAAAGGTGTCACTGATGGCTCGAGGCTGTCTTCCAAAGTGTTTAGACAGCAGGCTTAGACATAACAGCAATGAGCCTTTTCCAAAGGGGAAGTTCTTAATTAAAATCCAGCTAAAGACAGGCATGGGTGAGGCTATGTCCTCGTTCTTCCTTCTTGTCCCACTAGAAAGTGCAGACTTTCAAATTTCTGGATGTCTGGGCATGTTAAATTTTGCTACAGCTCATATAGCTACTCTTGCAGGATGGAAAAGCCTTGTCTTAAACAGGTCAGCTCCCATTGTGCTCACCTGCTGCACTGACAGGAGCTGGGTTAGGCCCATTTTATAATGTTGTTATATATAACAACTTTAAAATATCAACTGTATAATATCAGTATAGATTTACATAAATAACTGGAAATTCAGAAACACAGGTGTTTTTGAAAGTTTTCCTCATAATGAGGAGAAGCTTATGCAATGACATAATTTGAATGGTAAAATAGAAACTGGCTAGAAAGCAAGAAGTTTATTCTAATTTAATATTTTCAGTTGTATTGCAGGATCTCTCTGAATTTTAGTCTTTACAGCCTGATTTGTCAAACAGTTTTCAGATCTTCATCGTCTGCCTTTAAGTGTATATTCTTTGTTATTATAAAGCAAAAAAGTTTCTGTCTGGTTTTCTTAAATCCCCATGTGTAATTGTCAAACACTGAGGCAGAATTATACTATCTCTAAGGTATTTTAATTTCCTCATAATTTAATTAAAAATATTTGCTGTGGATGTGCTCAGTGATAATGGAATATAGGGCTCTGCATTCATTTCATGACTTAATTGAAATCGAGTTCTGTCAAAACAAGAAATGATGTTGCCTAATAGATTCTGGGCACAGATTAGCTGATCTGAGTGGGCCTGTTTCCCCAGTGATTCCTCTGTTTTATCAAGAACTTTCAAATCCCACTAGAAATTCTTGGGCTTTTCCCTCAAAAATATTACTGCTTCATGTATGAGCAGATTGTGTGCCACTTCACAGCTTAATTTCTTGAAGCAAAGATATTTGATCTACATCCAGATAGCAACTGTCTCCATACTCTTTTAGTAAGCAGCTCAGAATCCAGAGTAATGTGTAATGTAGTCACAGTCTGACCATTACAGGTCTTTTAAACTGTCCATGTTCTTCAGCTCTAGCTCAGTCAGTACACAACACATCTTCAAAAAGATGAGGTAAAGGTAGAATCTTCCCTTGTTAAAATATAACATGAGTGGGCTGGGTTTTATTTAAGGTCACTGAAGTTGTCTCTGCAGTCTGTGGAATAAGGGGAACCCTTATGATAGATGATTGAACTCCCATTTGCAAGGCCTAAGTTACATCCCTTCCTTCACTGGCAGAAAAAAAAAAATTAAGTAGCTCCAACTCTCTCCCTTTAATTCTCTCTGATTCTTTCAGAGAGAGATTTAACTCAGTGTGATTAGCAGCCCGGGAAAGTAAGGAAAAGAACTATATACTGGACAAGAGAACACATCTGAGGTTTTAAATGTAGCTTTAATTTAATTTCAAAATTTTCTTCGACTATCAGCTGAGGATGCATCCTTATTTTCCCTCCAAGCAAGATTCCTCTTATCTGCTTTGAAGCCCCTAATGGTGTCATCCAGTATGGTAGAAAAAGTCAAATCATCAAATCCCAAGGTAGTAATTGAAAATCCTTGATAAAGCTCTTAATCTAGCAAACCTTTCTTCTGTGGAGTCCCCCGGCTATGTTGAATGAAATTGCTTTTCTGCATGTGACACCAGGTAGTCTTGTGGCACAATTAGCTCAGTCATGTGGAAAGCCTTCATATAACAGGGAAAGCACACAGTTTATGAGAAAGTCTTTTAGATGAAGTGACCTCTGCTGAAATAGCCATTGAACTACAAATGCCTATTGCATACTCTCCTGCACGTGAAGATGAATCTTTTATTCCGTGTCACAAATGGTAGGAAGGAGTGTGAAGCCATTCACTGTGTAGCCAATGGCACTTTGTTAAGCTTTCACAGGGCAAAAGTGCAAAACAACCTACAGAAATAACCGTGAGTTGGTCTAGGAACTCCAGGTGCTAAATCAGAAAATTGTTTATGGCAGCGTGAAAAACCTGATCGCTTAACGAATTTTATCTCCTACTGCGTAGGTGTAAGAATCAATAGGAGCATTTTCCCAATGTTGCCTAGTGTATTGGTACAAATCAGTCTGAGCAGGTCTTTGGCTTTGGTAAATGCAGGCAGCTGTCAGCCTTCAGTGGGGGAGTTGTGCTTCACAACAATACATGAATGTGGGAAGTAGATCTGTCACCTGTCAGTCTGCCTGAAATGTGCATGAGGTTCCTTGCTTAGCCAAAAATTGTTAATTGCACACAGTGACAATGTGTGGTATTTTAAAAGAAATGTTAAGCAGGTATTTGTGGGAAAGTTAAGCAGTGTGTTCTGCCCCTTGAAGAAGGAGAGATGGTGGTGGAACCGGTCTCTGGAATAAAGCACACTTGATTGTTTTCTTGACAAACAAAATTACCCAGATCTTGGTGGAAAGCATTTCAACATTGAAGGGCAGCAAGAATTTTCTTTGGCAGCTCAGTGTGATATGCATCACAAGTGAATATTAGCAATAATTATCAGTTTTATGTTCTGTTAAGCAAAACTCCACTTTTTTTTTTTCTCATTCCCTTTCCACATTCACACATATTCATTTTAGAAAATGATAGATTTTCATGAAAAATATTGGATGTGAGGATCCAAGTCAAAAGCATTATCTGACATTTCTGTGCAAAAAGTAGAATTTAAAAAATATTCAATATCCAGTCATGAGATGAACAGATGTTCAGAATCACGCTGTTGTTGAATTTTCTTCAAATCACCTGGATTCTGACCTGGTTTGACATTTAGCTAGGTTACAGGCAGAAAGAGTGCATCGTACATATTGTGACCCTGATAGAGTTTATTCTACTTTGTCCGCTTTCAGTCTGACTTTTGAGAAGCTAAAATCCCTGGAGGGAACCACATTTTTTTTGCTCTGGAGGATACTGACCTTCCTGGTGTTCTGGTTTGCAACTGACACCTCTGCAGGCAGCCTGTGTCCTCTTTATTTATTTTTTTTTTAATTTTTCCAGCATTTCCTCTCTATTGCCTTGCCTGTTCTTCTTCCAGAACCGACCATTTGCATTAATTTGTATCCATTTATACTGATTTATTACTCATGTGTATTATCCTGCCATTTCCTGTTACATCAATTAAATCTTTGTTCCAGATAAATCCTTATTGCCCACACCATCTTATTCCCCACGTTTTTTTGTGGACTGACACACTTCTTTCTTTGTCATCCTTGAACCCTCTTCCAAGCAACTCTGTGTCCTAGTCTCATGTTCCTTGTCCAGTTTAAGCTGTTCCTGCACATACCCATTGGCTTTTTGTCCTTTCCCCATGACTCTTGTTTGAAGCTCTCTTCGCTCCCTGAGCATTCATCCTTAACTGGTTTCTATCTTTCTATCAAAGGTCAGAGGCTAAATCTTCCTTGAGGAATAACCAGCACCTCTTTTTTTTTTTCTTTTTCGTACTACTCCATGACCTGGTAGAAGGGAAGCTTATTTGGTTTTCTTTTATATACAAAAAGATAGTAGACTTGTTTCTGGGTAATCACTTCCAATATGATGTATTTTACTGTAAACAGCTTCTTAAAGCTGGTAGAATATTGTAGTAATTCAAAAGATAAATATATGGGAATAAGAAGATTTATACCAAAATTACAAGTCCAATCATGTACCTTCTTCCAGACAGTCCACTGATTTGTTGCTGAGGAAAAAGGTAAGAAATGGCTTAAAATATAATTTTAGAATTTTTCAGTCAATTTAGCTTAGGTATTGTTTAACTTCATTTACAGATAGAATATCTATAATGATCTGAACACATATTTTTCATCTAGTCGCCAAAATTTATTGATTAGTTTATTTGCTTCTCTGCTTCTGGCTAAATCGACTGTATCCAACCACAAAAAGCGGCACTGTCATTTTGTCATTCAGATTGTTCAGAGAGGTGAAACTGTTGGGAGAACTTGTGATATAATTTTCTTCCTAGACACTGAAACCAGAGAGCTTAAATCATTGCTTCCAGATAGTTATTTGCTTTCACGAACATCAGACTTTTCTCCCCTAGCTGCTGCATGAAATATGTTACAATGAAGTCAGTATGTCTATTCATTAAGAATTATCTCTGTATCATTTCCATATAGTTCAAAGAACTGCAATATGATCACAGGCTTCATAGGAGAGGTTTATTCCAGGTAGAAATTCAGCATTTAGATATGATTTTATATTTCAGCTCATTTAGAGCTTGACTTAGCACTCAGGAAGGCAAAACATGGCTGTGCAGTCCCAGGAATGGCTCAGGACACCCAGGGATGGAGAGCAGCTATCTTCCTGCTCCTCTCCCAGCTCCAAGAATTTATGAGGGAGGGAGATGTTGCTGTTTTCCACACCTCTGCCATAATCCTGGAGTGTCTAAGAGGCTTCTACAGCTCACATTGTCATTTGCATGTTCCCTAGGGTGATGGAAACACTCAAATTTTGAGTTGGGTTTTTTTTTTTTTTTTTTTTCCTACTATAACTTTAGAACTTAGATACCTTATTATGAAAAAGGGGTCCTCAGCAGGACTTGGGCATGTGGTTAAAATGTTACACAATAAGAGAACGGAGATGGAGTAAAGATGTTGAAATGGCAGCTGTCAGCTTTAATAGTTGTCAATAGAAGAAATGTTTTCAGAGCATTTGCATTTCTCTCCTTCCAATGCTTTATTCAGTTTATTAAGTATTGATATAATTTCTTCAGTATGAAAGCTAATCTAATTCATGAAGAGTTTGCCTTAGCAACTATGCTGATTGATTGCAAACTGGTGTGGATCTCTCCTGTGTTTTCAGCAGCACAGGTATCTAATGCTGACGGAAATTTGGTTTAGTCAAGCATTGCCTCAGGAATTTGGTCTTAATTCTTTATGTAGATGGTCTCCCAAGCATTTCCAATATCTGCAGATACCAGTTGCCATTTACATGAATAGTGCAAAAGCCTCATGGCACTTTTATTATCACCTTCCATAGATGATACAGGCTTACATGTGTCAAATGTGGAGCCAGTGGCTTTCAAATTATTTTCCTGGAAAGATGCTGGATACATTCCTTTATCTCCTGCTTCACAGGCTTATGACCAGAGATGACAGTGATTGTGTTTCCATCCTTTATAAACTGTTCTGAGTCCAAATAATGAAAATTCAAATAATGAACTACATGTTAGTGCATAGCAAGCACTTTGTAACTCTCAAAGTTTAAGGATTTATGTATTATTCTCTGAAACAGAATGGACAAGTATGTTTGTTTCCCTGTATTATTTATATTATATTAATATGCAATGTGATTTTACAACTTGACATGCAAAAGCAGGAACAGAGAACACTGTGTTTTTTGCAAATGACATTTAATGACTGACACAAAAATACTGTTTGGCTGCAGTTCATTGCTTGTATTCAAGTACTTGAAACTGCCTGAATGCTGCTGACTGGGGTTCAAGGCATTTGTCAAGCTAGAAAGGGAACTCCAAAGTATTTGAATGAAGCAAGACTATTTGTTCTTTAGTTTTGATGGGTATTGGATGATGTCAGTATGCAAGCATATGGGAACAGCTCCTCCCACACCACAGCAGCTCTGGTAGATCCTATAAAACTTTCTCACTAGGGTAGGAACCATTACTGACAACACCACAAGAAATTTAATCTTGCTAAGTCTCATTGAGGGCATTGATATGCTGGATTTTCAACTTGCCACCTGATGTCCTGAGGCACTTCAGGTCAGTACATTACACAACACACAAGAGCCAAAAATAGACTTCTGTTTCTGTATGGATTTTGTTTTCAGAAGTAAGCAGAATACCAGATGATGGGATATGTGCTGAGTATAGGCTGTCTTTGTATAAACAAACTAATCAGAGCCTGGGGCTCTGGTCTGTGTTATATGGTTAACACTGAAGTTTTTTTACTCATGTACCCTAATGTTTTTCCAAGCAATGAGCAGTCAATGCATAAAGCCAGATTGCAGCAGCAGCCATTTAAAATAATCCTGAGGCAGCAGATGAAGGTGTAGCTGTAAGTACTTGACCTGTGCTGTAATACTTGAGTTTTGGGCTGAAAAACAATCCCCAGACTACGCTAGAGAGCTCTGTAGCCATTATGACTTTACTAAAAAAGTTTTTGCATCTTGAAAACACTCCTTAGTGGGACAAACCAACACACAGAAAACAATTTAAGGCCCATTGCATAATATTTATGCTATTAAATACAATTTGTGTTCCTATGACATTGTCTATAGGCCTCAGAATGAGACCAGTGCTGGCAACCTACTCTTCCACTGCTGAGTGCTATAACAGCTCACAGACTGAATAGAGGAATTTCTGCTCCCATCTGAGATGACAACAAAAGAGATCATGTAACAATTGCACAGCTTGAAAAAAACATGTTCTTCCAAGTATGTTTTTAAAACGAAAGCCCTTTAAACAAGAATGAATGATGTAATCTACTTTTCTTTTGTCTTTCATATTTCAATGAGCATAATAGTTCTATAAAATTCCAGCATAGTCCTCTTCATTAACTTAAAGCACATTAGTATTTTACTTGTGCATATTTAGGACAGTTTTAGTACTATTTTTTTACTTAAGCTATACGTCTATAGTTTTAAAGAACACTTCATTCTTTGATACAAAATTAACTGAATTTTCAAGCAAATCTGGGCTTTATTAGAAACAGATCAAGACAGTGTTGCTAAAAGGCTTCCTTTCATATAACTTCATTGAACACATTGTTCTTCCCTCATTTTGCAAGATAAATATTGTTATGAATTCTGGATCTATTTGATCTTTAATCAGCTTTGCAGGTAATTTGCCAGATTTAGGTATTATATGTAATTCAGGGAAGAAAAAATAAAGGGGAACTAAATTTTAGTATCTGTAATTAACTGATAAAGGCTGAGATTAAGATTTCCAGTTCTATGATGAGAGAAGGACTACAGCCTTCATGAAGAAATAATATGAGTAATCTTTTATTTTATTGTTCCCTGTCCTCTTTTCATACATAGCTAGAACATCAGATCCCTTCCAGATTTTTGCATGGCTAGGATTCCTCCTTTTGTAGATACTCGTATTGTGCCTGTAAGTGTAAACCAAAAATTTCATCTGTGGGTAATACTAAGTTTAAATATGTCTGAGGATTTGGTTATGAAAAGAGGTTATTAAAATCATCATGGAGTGTAGAGTGGCTACAGTGGAAGCTACTTTGATCCTCTAAAGCAGCACAAATTCCATTAAAATAGTTTCTTGCTTTTGACAATGATTATTTAGACTGTATCTCTGCAACATATTTGCAAAGGATAAGCCTTACATATAGTTTTCTTACTGAGATTCAACTTCTTTGTGTTCCTTTTAAATGTTCAAAGTTTAAATGTTCAAATGTTCCCTGTTGGGTTTGGTATTCTAGCAGGAAATGGGCATCCTCCCTCCCTATTTACGGAAGTGTGATTTAAAGAGAATTAACAAACTCTGGAATACTGTTATATATCATGCAGTGGATTTATATGTAATGTAGTAGTGTTGTAGTGTTAAATGGAAAATTAATATCTTTTTTATGGTATTGAGTTGAGAAGCTGGCAACCACTCAGAGTTCTTCAATCAGATTGAAATTCAGTGAGGTATTTCTTCAACTTTCCTTATTGTCACGGTTACCTACAGCTCAGGCTAAATACAAGCAGACTCCACAGCCACATGAAGGAAAGCCTCAGCTCAGTTTTATGCTTCAAAATACAGCAATGTCAGAACTTTCCCAGTGTCAAACCATCCTTGCCTTTCTGAACAGAAGATACTCTGTTTTCTCTAGTTCAGCTTCAGTACAAACCACTAGTTTCCAGATCTAAGTACAGTCATCTTGCAAATGTGTAAACAGCCATCCTGGTGAAATCTCCAGAAATTTACTTCCAAGTATATTTTGGAAGAGGAGCCTCTAAATTATCTCCTTCAGTTGCCCAAATTCTGTATTAAGTTTTGTATTCCATGTTCACACCTTTTTTTACAGGAAGAGGCCTCAGCTTCTCAGTTAAGTCAGCAAAAGTAAGCACTGTTTTACTTCATAAAATCATAGAATCGGCTGGGCTGGAAGGGACCTCAGAGATCGTCAAGTCCAACCCTTGGCCACTACCACTGTGGTTACCAGCCCATGGCACTGAGTGCCACATCCAGTCTCTTTTTAAATATCTCCAGTGACGGAGAATCCACTACTTCCCTGGGCAGCCCATTCCAATGTCTGATCACCCTCTCCGTGAAGAAATTCTTTCTAATATCCAACCTAAACCTCCCCTGGCACAACTTGAGACCATGCCCTCTTGTCTTGTTGAAAGTTGCCCGGGAGAAGAGCCCAACCCCCCCTGGCTCCAGCCTCCTTTCAGGGAGTTGTAGAGAGCGATGAGGTCTCCCCTGAGCCTCCTCTTCTCCAGGCTGAACACCCCCAGCTCCCTCAGCCTCTCCTCACAGGACTTGTGCTGGAGTCCCTTCACCAGCCTGGTTGCCCTCCTTTGGACCTGCTCCAGGACCTCAATCTCCTTCCTGAACTGAGGGGCCCAGAACTGGACACAGGACTCGAGCTGTGGCCTCACCAGGGCTGAGTACAGGGGCAGAATCCCTTCCCTGGACCTGCTGGCCACGCTGTTCCTGATCCAGGCCAGGATGCCATTGGCCTTGTGCTGCTCACTTTCATTAAGGGCTTTCTTTGTCCATTCAGAAAGGTGTGGTGGCCTAAACATTATACTTTCTTCAAGTTTTCTGAGAGTTTCAGCTGTGCTAGGTCTTTCAAGTACTCTGTATTTCGACAGCTGTATTTTCTTAGTTCATTTTACCTTCGTGCTATGTGTTTTCCACCACTCACTTGATGCTGGGGAGCCTGGCAGAGGTCTGTCTCTTTTGAGAGCTGATCCCTGATGACCAGTGCTGCATCGTGTGAGCCATGGCACATCACGGGGCTGCCAGATGGCTCCTGCAGTCATGAAGCCACCTGTAAAAACTCAAACATCTACAAAAGGAGAGAAAGTACCGGAAAAAAAGGATAGAGAAATCAAATACCGTGAGAAGGAAAATTAAGTCAGCTTGTCTTTGTTATAGAAAATGATAGCTGCAGAACCTTTTGTTTGTGTTCATTTCAAGATAAAGTGTGGGGTTTTTTTTTCCATAAAGGACAAACACCCTGTTTTCATCTCTGTTCAAAGTAAAAGTGTTTCTCACAAGAATGGCTTACTGCAATAAATTGCTGTGGTTCTTTCATTCATGCTTCAGTTCTCAGACACAAATGACATCAAAAGTTGAGAGCAAGTTAATCAGTTCTGAGATAAAAATGTGGGGAAAAAAGATATAATATTTATCAGTTTTTCTGACAAGGTCATGTTTCTAATCTCATGGATACTTGGGATGACATGTATGTAAGTTAAGGCTTTTGCATTCAGATCTGCTAAATGGGTCATTCTAGTACTGCTTCCTCAGGGAAAGGAAATATGCCTCTTTTTAACAGTTTCTTGTATAAGTTACTGTGAGTGGATGGAAGGGTAGAAGAATTAATACAGCAGATTAAGCTGTAGGCATAATATGTGGGAGGGAGAAAGACAACTCGGTATCATTTTTCTTCACTGATTCAACAAATTATCAGTTGAAGCCTAGAAAGAACAAGCGAAAGTATCTGAGGACTCTGAAAGTTGGACATGTGAAAAAATTGTTATGGTCTCTAAAAGATGAGAGATGGAGACAGTGCAAAGAAATAACATGTCTTTAGAAATAGGCAGTTGCAAAGATGAAAGGGAATATTACTTACTGAGTTTTCAGTAAGTCGATCTAGGAATGTTTGTGGTGCTGTTGGCATCTCTTACCCTACTGCCTTTATCCTAAAGAGTCTACAGATTCAGATTCATCAGTCATCTATTTAATTATGAAGCCAATGGGCAGTTAGGAGATACAAGTGACAAAAAGATTTTCATGCTGACTGTTGCTCCTCCATATTAGAGAAGATGGAAATCACAACTTAAGGTCACAGGAAAGTCTATTGTCGACATTAATAAACAGTTCTGGTTTATCATTCATCCAACTCAAGTGCCTCTTTGGTCACTTGGTTGCATATAGTGCAGAATATGCAACAGATACACATTAACTAAGCTGTTCTTTTTTAAAAAGGTATTGGTATTAAGTAATCTATTTGAAGTACAAGAATTGAAAAAAGTTGTTGCTAAGAGCCATTTCAATGCTTTAGAGCCAAGAGGCATCTATTTTTATTTTTTTTTTTTTTTTTTTTAATGACATCTTTATTTCAAAATGTTAGCTATGGTTCATCACAGGAAAGGTATAAATAGTGAGCTGAGGCAAAAATTTTCCATTTTGCTGACTGTGGACAAAAGCTTTGAAATTATTTTTCCTTCTGAAATGAGCTGAGTAAACCCATCGAAAGCTCAAAAACTCCCATGGGGCTATGAAGCCATCATCTGTCCACACCTCTTTACTCATGACATAGCACAACTCTAAGCACAACATGAAGGAACACAAAGTCTCATACACCATCACACTGTGTAATAATGGATAATGCTGACATTTTAATGGAAAAATTTGTAGCCTCACCACTGGCTCTTGGGATCAGCCGGTATGGAATTCTGCTCCTGACCTGTACCATTGTTTGTACAAGTCATGCCTGAAAGGTCTGGGACTTGGGAAACCATAAAGGCACCCTCATTGTTCACATCAGGTTATGCCAAGACTTTCAACATTTTCCCTTTTCATGTTGTGAGTGAAATAGAGTCTTTCTCATCACGCTCTTTTCTGTGTCAGAGATATCCAGTTTTCAGCTACATCTGCCCGTATCAGTAACTTTGGTTTACTCTACTAAATTTTTATTTTTTTTTCTGAAAAAGGAGAGATGTTTGTTTCTGTCATAAGCATTTGAAAACAGTGCTGCAGGTGCAAACCAGACAACTTCACTAGCTGGGTTGAAAATATCTTGCCTCCCATTTTGATTTTAAACTGTGCTGATGAAAGCCTGGTGCACATCAACACTGCAATCAGAAACCTCCTCTTCATCAATCACCTGGGCAGAGCTCCAGCACTTCACAGGCTGTGAAGAAGGCTGTTGCCAGCTAAATGCAAAACTCCATAGGCTGTGCTGTCCCAGTCTCCCACCAGAGATTCCTCTAGGTTTGATGTGGGCTGCCCACCACATTCAGAACTGTTCCCACCTCCTGGGGGACAGGAGGTCTCCTTCTCTCTCCCTCCTGACTGACCTGGTTTTGGACTTTGTCTGGACTTTTGGGCCCCGTTGTAGCTGTAGGTCTTCTTTTTTAAGGAAATCTTCCTACATCAACTCAGAAACACTGATGGATGTGTCACAATATTTATGGATGTTACTAGGACTTCCTGGCTGAGGGTTCCTGCCCCCCCAGGGTTTGCAGATTTGTTCAGCCCTGGTCTCTACCTCCTACTCTTTCCCTGATGTGCAGCGTGACATAAGACAATGAATTAAAACTTTATTGCTTGCAAAGTTATATCTTCCAAGTAATTTTATTGTTCCAATCTGTTCCCTCTCTCCCTGAACATGCAGTCTGTCCCAAGCAAACAATGCAATAATTTCTATTTTATCTGCTGAGCTACTCCAAATTAGACTGACCATTACATTAAGCTCCTCATGCAATTTCATTCAGTGTTTCTGAGAAGAGCTGTGTGAAAAAATGACACAACAATAGATGTAAAAAAGGCCAATTTAACAAAATCCAGCTGTTCCCTGAATTTAGCACAGTGGACTCCACCATTTTGTATGAAACACTGCTTTTTAAATCTACCTCAAAATAGCAACATAAAAATATACACAATTAGTCCATTACACAGTCAGGAGAAAGACCCTGTAGTCCTGATTTTCAGAGAGGCTGAATATGGCTCACCCAAAATAGAAATCTAGTTTTTAAAAGGGTAGGTATTAAACTTTTCAGAATAATTTTTATTTCAGGAGTCTAGTGGTGGTGGGTGTAGAAAGGGGTTTTGCACAGAGGCTGTGGGGGCCAGTTTTGTGACTCAGTACCTTGCAAACCAGGACAAACTAAAGCAGGTGTTTGCAGTCACCTTGCTGGCTCCCCTGCCCTTCCAGATCTGTGCTGAGGATGTGCTCTCTGTCTCTCTTTTCACAAAGACTGTGGCTGCACAAATGTCCCCTCTCACCATGCCCTCATCCCTAAATTTTCTCCCCACTGTCAGGCCCATTTGTTCTTCACCACTGGTGGTGGCAGCAGCTGGGAGTGCTTGGGGGGAGAAGACCTCATGGAAAAGCAGCAGCTGTGGGCTTCATGCTGTTTAATCTTTTCCAGAGCCAGTCCCTGGTCTCCATTTCAATGCTGCTGCTGTCACTCACAGAGCCAAGGCAGTGGTCATACTAAATATCAGAGGGAAAAAAAATCTTAGCAGACACATAGACAAACAAATAAATGAGAAAACAAAGCCCCAAAGAGAAAAAACAAGTGAGATACTCTTTTTAAACTGCTATTTAAGTCTCAGTTGGCCTGCTTCATGTGGCAGAACCTATCTGAACTTTGGGTATACTGAAGGCAGCAGTATGGATGCTCAGCATGAGGTGTTTGGCATAGGGAGACACTGAGGTGGTTATTACTCTGGGTTGAAGTGCTCCATGTCACTTTCAAGGAGCAGCTGCTCAATGTTACTTTCATGTCCCCTACACTCTCTGTGGGACTGCATCCATCCGTGGAGATGTGGAGCACATGAGAGAAACAAAACGCCCCAGTATTAGGAATTTTCTAGCTGCTCTGGTGTTTAGAGACCAAGAAATTTCTCCCAGCAGCTGCACAGTCCTGGACCCATTTCCAGATGCAGATAGGGTCTGGTGTCTCACTGTAAAGGTGCAGGGTGCTTCACAACAACCACAGAGTGTTACTGGGGAGGTTGCTTCTCCTCCATTTTGCTGTTTGGCATGTGTCTTTGTGTATTCATGTGTGTAGCTCACTGTGTTGCTGAGTGGCTTAAAGATCTGGGGAATGTTTTCTGGTTTCTAAGGTCCAGGGCAGCCTTCCTGATCACTTCTGGAGAGAAGACAAATGACAGAGAAGAATTTGAATTTAAAAAAAAAGAGCTTTTGGGATTAGAATCATAGAATATCTTAGGTTGGAAGGGACCTTAGAGGTCATTTACACGAATCTCCCTGCTGTGGGCAGGGACCCCTCTCATCTAGGCGAGGCTGCTCAAGGCCTCATCCAACCTGGCCTTGAACACCTCCAAGGATGGGGTATCCACAGGTTCTCTGGGCAATCTGTTCCAGTGTCTCACCATCCTTGTACTGAATAACTTCTTCGTAATATACAGTCTAAGCCTATTCTCCAGCTTAAAACCATTTCCCCTTTTCCTACCACTAGACACACTTGTGGAAAGTCTCTCTCCAGCCTCCCTGTAGGTTTCCTTCAGGTACTGGAAGGCAGCTATAAGGTCCCCCTGGAGTCTTCTTTTCTTCATGCTGAACAATCCCAGCTCCCTCAGCCTATCCTCATAGCAGAGGTATTCCAACCCCTGGATCATCTTTGTGTCCCTCCTCTGCACTCTGTGTCCTTCTTATGGTGGGGACACCAGAACTGGATGCAATATTTGAACTGGGGTTTCACAAGAGCAGAGTAAAGGGGAGAACCAGTTCTCTTGATCTGCTGGCCATTCTCCTCTTGGTACATCCCATATTGAGGTTGGCCTTCTGGGCTGCATGAGCACACTGCTGGCTCATGTTGAGCTTCTTATCAATCAACCCCCACCAGTCCTTATCTCCAGGGTTATTCGCAACCCACTCTGTAGCATGTTCTGGTTATACCTAGGATTGATCTGATCAAGATGCAGGACCTTGCACTTGGACTTGTTGAACCTCATGCAGTTTGCACTGTCCCATTTCTCAAGCCTGTCAAGGTCCCTCTGGATGGCATCCTTTCCTTCAAGTGAATCCACAGCATCACACAGCTTGGTGTCACTGGCAGATTACTGAAGGTGCACTCAATGCTAAAACTCTTCTTCATGAAGATTTGAAACCATGGGAAAGGCTTCATTTTCTTTCCAGTAAATTAATTCCAAAATATCCCAAGTTGTCATGAAACAGAATTGCTGTGGCTGGCTCCTGACATTGTTTTATGAGGGAAGTTTTTCTTCAGCTCCTGGAAATGTTTTTGTCTAGAAACACAGAACTCTATATACTTTACAAACTTGCAGCCTATCCCTGTAGCTGAGTTTATTACAAACCTCATTCATTGTGAGTCTTTCTAAGCTCTTTGGTTGAGTGGTATTCTATGGCTTGGTTATTAAAGGACCACATTCAGGAGACAAGAAAAGAAATTAGTTTGTTTTTTCAAAGCTGAAATTGGGGATAGGCAAGTCTTCACTGTGGCAAACAAGATAAACCAAAATGATGCATTTGAAATCAGCTGCAGCTACATCTTAAAGATTAACATGAGGTTTGTGGTGGTTTTTTTTTTGTTTTTTTTTTTTTTTTAATGCATTCCACATGTTTTGGGGCCACAGAGCCAGAAAGAACTTTTGCATTTTGCTGAGTCTGAAGCAGATAGTATCAGAAAACAAAAAAGCCATTGGAAGCTCTGCTTTATTTGGAGCAGAACAACAGGAAAATAAAAGAGGCAAAAGACCAAGAAGAAGCATTGGACAGTAGTGTTGTCCTATGTGTATCTAAATACTCTGACTGAATAGGTGGAACTGGTTACTGGCTGCCAAAAAAAAAAAAAAAACCCAGTACACCAGCACTTTGCTGACTGTGCATTTGAATTTTTAGAAAGGAAGAAAAAGCAATTTCTGTTTTGTTGATTCCCTGTAATCACTATATCTTTCAGTCACTGGCTGGAATGCTGATATAAGAAGCAGAGAACTGAGAGAGAAAAGGGAGTGTCAGGGGCATCCTGAAAACAGACAACACTGAGAATTTCTCCTCAAACAAGAACTGTGACAGCTGAAAGCAAATGAAAATATTTGGTACCCAGGAAAACTCTTCTCCCACCCTATTGTACTGCTAAGGCAATGGCTACAAGTGGATGCCTGAAGAAGATCAATCCCTGCACCAAGCTCAGCTTCACATCAGGAGTTTAAGCTTCTGTCCTGAAGTGGTAAGCTCAATATCTTGGTCTCTTCTGGTCACCTCTTTCATCATTCTGTCCCTTTCTTTTCTCAGCAAACAGCAAAAATGAAACTTAGAGGAGTTCTGCCTGCAAATGAAAGTCTGAGTCATGACTCAGAGTGTGTTTCTTTTGAGAGAGGAGGCAACCAAACAAAACCCCAAGCTGGACCCAGTCACCTGTGAGCAAAATGTCAGGTAACAGCCACCTCTCATCCTGGGCCTGCTCAAGAGAGAAACACAGTGCAATGATCTTCTGAAATAATACCTATTTTCTATCTTTACTAGATACTCTGTGAGAAAAAAAAAAAAAAATATATATATATATATACACATGTGTATATATATATAAAACCCCCACTTTCTGAGAGATCTAGTGGAATGCCTCTGGGATGGCAAAGTGATCTGGAGAATGAAGCAGATCTTGGAAGTACACTTTCTGTCCTTTTCCAGAACCCTGTGTTGCAACACTGCTGAGCTGCAAGATTGAGCCAGAATTTCATCCCCATTTCAAGTAAAGTTTTAAGGGCAAAAACTAGATTTAAGCAGAACCTTAACCCTTGCTGAGTTATTTAACCAGGGCTAGAACAAGGAATGACTGGCCTAGTGCATCTGGTAACCAGTCTATGGGCTGAGCTAAATTTTTTTTTTTTTTTGATGAGAACAATTTCAGAAGTAGGTAACTTCAAGCACACAAGGGTTTTACAGAGAAGGAAAACACTCAGTGAAGTAATAGGCTTTAAAAGTGTGTAAATAAATTTCCCAGGAAATTAATGAACACTGCTGTGCATCTGTGAAACTCTATTGCCTTCTTCCTAGTCTTCTGCAAGATAATGTTATAAACCATGACATACAGTTAGAAAACAATCAGTCCCATCTGTACAGGTTACAGAATAATTTTCCTGCAATTTACTGAATTTATCTTTTAGCCAGCAGTTATTCTGTGCTCCTTAGAGATCAATGTCCTCCATGTATAGCAAGGAAGTTTAATATATCACCGTCTCTCATTAAAAAATTGTCCTTCATAGAAGGCCTGTTCTGAATGTGAACCATCTAAAAGTGTCTTAAGGCTTCCAATGAAATGTAAAAGCAGTTTTTCTGAACTTACTGATAAAATAATTAATGTCTGTCTTTATTCACAGCAATTCTCATTCCATTAGACACTGGGGAATCTAATTTTCCATAGCTAAGCTGAGTATTTTCTACCTAAAACAACTCCTGTGAAATGACATGTGACATCAAGAATTGCATTTACAGCATTTTTTTTAGCTCTTTGATGTCTATAAAGATGGTGAACCCAAGAAAATGTCACATCTGCAATATTCCTCCAAGCATGTGTAACAATAAGGTTAAGTAAATGCACTTAATTTCCATCCTACTGCACTTAGTCTGATATTGGTCCCAAATAGAATTTTTTAAAGACTAAGCTAATTTCTTAATTCGTTCCATTTTAAGTAAATGAATTTAACTCTCATGAGCTGGAGGGAAAAGCAGCAATGGTAGTTTAAGTTTGAGGAAAAAACAGCTGGGAAAACCTGGAAACTGAATTAGTCAAAACGCAGCTCCATTAAGACATATTTGGTAAAGAGCAAACCTTGTTGATGCCCTTGCAGTGAGCATGCATTCAGAAAGCACCCCAGAATTTATAAAAGCAGAAGACATCAAAATGATGGAAGTGGATCCCAAGCAGAGCACCACCTGTGTTTTGCCAGCATGGATTTTAGAGTGCCTCTGGCATCCTTCAAGGAAGGAGCGAGCTTGGAGTTTTGTCCCCAGAAAGTGGAGACCCATCTGTGAAGTTTTCCCCTTGCTAGTGAGGAGGTATAAAAGACAATGCAGAGAAGCAGTGAGGAGGAGATTGTTCCCTGGAGAAGGCAGAATCTATGAAATCCTTCAAAAGGAATGATAAATCCCTCCAAGATCCTCCCAAATTGCTCTTTCAGCTTCTAACAGGAAAGGTTTATTGTGCCCAGGTCGACCTTGCCTTAGCATCTGGGCCTTCAAAGGAAAAGGCATCCCCACAGATTCAGTTGCACTGGATTTCATTTCCAGAGTACTGTGGGCAGCCTGGGACAGGATTTAGGATTTATGTTCTTTCATTACTGAAAGAACAAAAGAAATTAAAAACCTGATTGTTAAAAAGCCTATGTCATTGATGGTTTACATTTTCACACTTCATGCACTTGCAATTGTTGTGCTATGTGATTTTCTTCAGCCTTATTGTTGAATTTTCTTTAGGAAAGATGCAATTTAAAGGTTAGTGTTGTTGTAGGCATATAATCATACAGTAACTGAGAAAAAAAATGGAAAACACACCTGTTTCAGACTGTCGATCTGATGAAATTAGACGAAAACTAGTTAAAAATACCTAATGATTTTAAAGTATATCATCAGAAGACAACAAGGAAAAGCTGAGTGGGGGTATCTACATGATTCCTTCTCCATTTAGGTATAAACAAAATTAACCCATTTGCTAGAATAATCCTTGCACTAAAAAAGACAATATTTAATTTTGCAAAGAAGTAAAACGATACAAGGAAGTTATGATTTTGCCATTTCATATACTTATCTTAAACACAATTTAACTTCTCCAGTAATTTTTTATTTTCAGCTTTAATTTCTAATAAGTTTTAATATCTATTCATGTACTAGTGGAAAAATTATTCTTCATTAATTAAACCATCTAATATTTACTTTCTATATTGCATTAGATAGAAAAAGAACAGAAGAACTTTTTTTTTTCTTTTTGCCTGTGTTGGCCAAACAGAAGGACTTCTTAAAAAACCCTTTTCTTGAATAATAATACCTGCTGATGAGTGCTATTAATAATTTTCTTTTCAAATGTAGGTAATTCAGGAGCTGCCATTAAGCTGGAGTCACTTGGTCAGGAAATTCAGTTCTTAGGTCATGCACTCAGGATGTACAAATGAGGTTATCATCTGCCTTGTCCTCCCTCTCTGCAGGGCTTTGCCATCCAGCTTAGAGGAGAGGAGCAGCATGACATAGAGGCTTTTTTGAAGATAAGTAAGAAGAACAGGGAACAGAGGTGTTCTTCAGTTGTTCCTGAGGAATTTAAAAAAAAAAGCAAAAACAAAACCAAAGAGTTGCCTTTTAGAAAACTCGTTTTTTAAAGAAACTCTAAATGAATAGGCAAATTGTAAGGAAACAGGAATGGAATAGGAGAGTGTGTAGCTTTGCAAGGAAAGATGAGAAGGAAAAAATTAAAGTCTTGAGCTATCTGTTGATCTCAAATACCTGTTCCTAATTTTAGAGGTTGTCTTGCCTGCAGAAGGAAAAAGCTGTAATGTTTTCATCTGCCTCATCTTGAAAGAAAAAAATGGCTGTCTGGCTTCTGGGCTACAAATAGGTCCTGAGAAGCAGAAGCAGGAGTGAAAAAAATATAGAAAAGATCTGTTAAATATTCCAGGAAGCCTTAAACAAATAAAAGTTCTGAATGAGCATTGTGTACACATAAATATTTTTTTTTCTCTTCAAACATCAGAAAACTATATTATTCTTTACTCACTGTTCTTTTGTAATCTTATCTATTTCTTATAAGTAAGAATTTATTCATTGCATTAGCAAAAAATATTTTAAAGAAGGTATGTGTAAAAGTACAGCAAGTAAAATTCATAGTTCATTCTTAGAAATAAAGTACTATTAAGATTATTTACTGGCACATTAAAGTGTAGCTGTAGGCACTTCATTCTGTTCTGTGCTACAATATTTGTTTGAAGGTTGTTATATAACATTTTTGTGGGGTTCTTTGTGCTTTTAAAATTGTTTTCATGGTGTTTTTTTTTTTTTTTTTTTTTTTTTTGATGATGCAAAATCCCTCCAGTGTGTTAGATTACTGTATTCATAGAAATAGCAGAAAGTAGAAATGTACTTTTGTCACCCAGCTAAGCACAAAATATCATTCATATACAACAAACATTTCTTGAGAAAGTGTATTTTAAAAAAAGTCGCTGAACCTGTTCAAGGTAGGCATAATGTTTAGGTCAATTTTATCCCTAGAGACAAGTGCTAAAGTCTGCAGAATCTTTTAATCCATGCAAGCTTAATTTTGCTTTTAAAGGAGGCCTCTGAGGGTTAATAAAGGAGCCAAGATTCCCACTCAGTCGAGACAAAACCATGGAGAGTATGGGTAGGCTGAGCTTTTCCAGCTATTCTGAGACTACAGTCAAACATATCTATTCCTATTTTTAGTTTTTCTTTTTTTTTTTTTTTCCCTCCACAATTTGTTCTGGGAATTCTTTTATCTGTACTCATTATTTCAACACCTTTGTGGGCTGCTAAAGGAAAGGGAATAGTTGGTTACCATTATCAGCAATGAAATAGATATTTTGAAGAAGCGAATTTTAGTGCATTTGATTTAGAACACGGTGGAAGCATTATGAGTATGTTTTGTATGAAGACTGAGAGAGCATCTTCAGAAAAAGGGTGAGTACTTTGAAAAGTTCTATATCTTGTAGGTCTTCTATTCAGTCACCGAAGTGAAGATATTAAGTGGGAGAAATACCTAGAATATGCAATTTGCCATGTTGTTGGAGTTTGGCTTTGGGGAGTTTAAAAGGATACTCTACTTTCTCTTAGCTAAATAAAACAAAAATAACAATGATCCTTCCACTGGCATCTTCTCAAACCACATAACCTTTGTTCTGTCTGAGTATTCACTTTAGTGGTGTTTCAAAGAATAAGTAGTTCAGCATACCAGACTGGAAGAAGCTTGATGGAATAGTAATGTTACTGTAAGTCCTACTGGAGAACATCTCCTGTGTATAAATTTCAGACATATTTATGTTGTGCAGTATTTTGCATTGAAAAATTATCTCCTTCAAAACAATAACACTAGTTCACTGCAAATCATTCTCCTCTCTGCAGCACTATGAATAAGGTTTCTGTATGGAGAGACTGAGATATACGAAAAAGCACAGAATATATTTCAAGTCCTAGGTTAAAAAATTATTTTAGGGGAAAAGAAAAAAAAATATTTTTCTGTTCTGGTGACAACAGTGGAAACTGAGTTCATTTAAATTAGTTAGAATGTCCACCTATGTGTAAATCTACAAGTAAATAAGATATGTATGTTGTTCTAAAGCTTACAATAAATAGGATTTAATTAATACAAAAAAGTATGAGATGTGACACCACAGATGTTTGATGGTTTTTTTGACAGCTGATTTGATAAAAAGATTTTGCTGAAGAAGAAATTACTTGCTAGACCCATTTGAGATTTCTTTGCAAGTCAAAATCAATAAAATCATCATCATTACTGTCTGTTTTCTGGTAGCTGTCTTCTGCACTGAATATTAAAACGGTTTCAAACTGACTGAAAAAAAAAAGACATTAAAATGGAGAGAAAATCTTTTATATTACATGATGTCTCTATTGATTTGTCAGGAAGAGCACCTAGAAGGCTTATTGTTAGTTAGAGGATTATGTCAAGTGA
Source organism: Phaethornis superciliosus (assembly GCA_023637945.1). NCBI lineage: Eukaryota > Metazoa > Chordata > Aves > Apodiformes > Trochilidae > Phaethornis > Phaethornis superciliosus. Next base: position 38,338,724 of record JAJQWJ010000002.1, on the reverse strand, counting down.
TAAAAGACTCTTCAAACTGAAGGAACTAAGACAAAAGATTAGAATAACCTTTATTGCCTGCCTTTCAATGCTTTATGTTATATTTTCCATTTTTTTTTTTTTTTAAAGAGACATTAAACATAAAGCAGATTCTGCTCTGCTTCTTATACACATAAGGCCTTTACTTTACAAGGATGGCAGAGTATTTTCCCATTTAAAAGCAGCTGCTGGAAGACACTTCAGCCATGTTGATACCTTATTTCCATTCTCAGGTTCAATAGCTGAACACTGTATTTTGGACAATCTTGTGTATTCTTGCTCCATGTTGGCCATTGTTATTTCTGCTCTGTTTTAAGGAGAGTCATGCCCATAAAAATGGAACATTTTGATGTTTTACCAGTCGCCATCAAGTAATGTTTAATTCAAGACAAACAGAAATTAAAAATAAAGGAAGAATTTACTTTCTGCTGCCTACATGTTAGAAGTACAGTGAAAATTTAGGAAGAAGTACAAAGGAATACAGGAATATAGATGTTGTCTATATAGAATATATAGTTGTCTATTTGGCAATAGACACCCCAGCTCTGTTTTGCCCACCTATTGACCCTTGAGAATAGTTGTCTAGAGCAGTGGTAGGAATTCAGTCTTTAAACAAAGCCTTTACCATACCTTGAGCAGTGGTTTTAGGAAAGAAAGTCCTGATTGGAGATGATTCATAACTTTATACCTTCACTTCCTACAAAATTTGAAATTTTCCAAGCTTTTGCTATGAGTTGTCTTTTAAAAAAGAAGGTATAATTAAAGCATGTAATAATTAAGGAATCATGCTTAACCTTAAGTTTGAGGGTTACAAAGGCAAGAGGATTATACTGTAGATCTCGAGCTTAAGAAAAGCTGTTAACAGTGAAAATATAAATGTTTTGCAACAAAAGCATCACCTTTGTTTTCTTAGTTTGGGTGCAAGAAGAAGAAATGACCGAATCACATGATGTTATATCACGTATATTGACACCAATCATACACTCCATCTCTTTTTCATTGTTCTGAAATGGAGGCAATACTATGAAGATGTGAAGAGGAGGAACAACATCTATGATGTTTGTTGCTGTCTTGAAACCTAACATAGTACTCAAAACCCAGAAATGCTTAAGTTGAACTTCAGCCTGCCATCAGTGTTAAATGTTGATTGCTTCTAATCAGGATGAGCAAAGCTGAATTTTTGATGAAATTCTCAGCAGTGAAGTAGATGGCATTTTCTTTGTTTCCTTGGACAAGAAGAAATGAAGGGGGACTCTCAGGGACTTTGATTAGCTGATCAACAGGAAAAGACCAATCTAAAAAATTACTCCAACCCTACTCTTGATGACACAAAGAACAAATGGAAACAATATGAGGTTAACAAAGGAGCACTTTTCAATGGCTTAGTTGCCTCTTTGCCTGGTGTCTAAGCAACCTGGTGCTCAAGGGGTACAGACAGCAAGATTTTTGTTTTTTAATGCATGTTGATTTTGCAACTGAAGAATAGATTCTTTTGACCTTAGAGGACTGATGGAGGAAAGGTATTTTTAAGATTTTCACTGAAGGGTTTTGCAGCACTGTAAATCAATTAATGTGAATGTGTCTTTAGAGATTCCTGGTTTTGTCTTCTCACCTCTTAAAGTCTATGTCTAGTATAAAGAAGAAGCAAATCCTATTTGCATCAAGGATGAATGCTGAGTGAAGATAAAACATAATTTTAAACTTGTTCTGCCTCTTTGAAGTCACTCAGGCTTGCTATGGGCATGCTTTGAATCTATGAGGCAAAGCAGAAACATTGAGTCCTTCCTCTTCATCCTCCACCAGTGGGGGATTTTCTAAGTTTACTAATACAGTTATTTAGGTAACACATGTTCTGGACGTTTGTAGGGTAAGTGACATGCTCTTTTTGTTCTTTCATTTGCAGTAAAATCATTCTTTTCAATATACATTATTTCAATATACGAGATAATTTTCAATTATCTTCACAGTCATATCTTACGCATATACATGTATATACATACACACATATACATACAGAGTCCTACACTGCCTACCACAGGGAGAGGCCCACTTTTGGGGCACACTGCTTCTGATCTGCTTAATTGTGACCATTAAATGCACGGACACTATGACATTTAACAGTGGATGAAATGGTCCTTACACTAACACTGCAAAGACACTGGGTGATGATTTGCTTCTGACATATGCACACATTTGGTCTAACACAACAGAGATTTGATTTGGTTTGGGCTTGTGGATATATTTGACCTCCTAGAGTGAGTTAGAAGTTAAAATGCTGTAAGATAGTGAGTGAATGTTGCTTTCACTATGGCATTTCTCTGACAAGTTAATCACAACCCCTCTCGCTCCCACACTGCCTGATATGAGGAAATGGACATACCTAATGACTATCTGGTAATTAGAATTTGAACTCATCTGCTAGATTAATTAATTAGTTAATATCATGTGAAATTTGATGCTAATATGTCCTAAAGGGTAATCTATGTAGATTGCAGTACATAGGTTTTAATAGTCTAGTGTGCTTTGGTAATCAGAAGGAATTGAGCAATTATAGCATGTGGCTTGAGCAGCTACAAAAGATTAGTTTTGAGTGCTTGATTCAAGGTTGTTGGGGCATTTATGGAGCAAGTTTGTCTGTGGATTAAGTGTAATGTGGGCCTGTGATAAATCACTGACGTGTTTCAAGTAAATTACCACATGTTCCACATACTTTAGGATGGCAGATCTGCTTAGTCCCAAATTGTCATCAGTGTGGCATCTAATGTCAGTGCTATAATTGACAGGGGTGCTCATCCTTCAGATTTTTTTTAAAGTTGTTGCTTCTTTATCCAGCCAAAATGTAAAGGTCAGGAGTCAGAGAAAACTGAAGCGGAAGAAACTAAGGAGGAGATATGGGATGTGTTTAGGTAGTATCAAGGTTACTGCTAGGCTTCTTAACATAATTCAGGGATCTTATATTAAATTGCTAATCCACTATCACCCTGAAGTCCCTGGTTTCCAAACTGTAAGTTCTCAGTCTGCAGTAATGCCCTTCATATATTGCTTCTAGACATCATTTTTGCCTTAAATAAAACAATACCATACTTTGAAACAACATAACTTTACAATCTAGATTGCTGCGTGCTGTCTTCTAACATTGACTCAGGGAATTTTTAGTCCTCCCAGAATTTTGTATTCTGTATATTGTAAGTGTATTCTATCCAGATCACAATGAATAATTTTGGGTAACCGCAGGATTATTATCAGTTTAAGAGAAACCTCCTGTAATATTGTTCATGAAATGACTGGTAATTAAATAAAAGATTTTTCTATTGGGTGACTTCTAATATATGTGAAATATACTTCACTGGTCCCACTCTAATTTGCTGTTATCAAAATGTATGTGGCACCAAGGCAAATAATAGCTTACAATGTTTACCACATTTACCTTTATTGATCAAACTTGTAGTCTCCTGAAAGAACTAAATCAGTCATGTTTGACAAAACCTGTTTTCTGTAAGACCATGCTGACTGGCAGCAATTATAGTTCTTTCCTTTAAAGTTTTTTGTTAAGCAAGGGCAACAAAGAGCTTTCAGCTACTTTGCAGGAAGTTCGTTTTCCTCCAGGCAAAAATCTCCATACGAGCTGGGCTCTTTCCTTTTGTGAAATACATAAGCTGCTGCAGTTGTGGCCAGTGTGCAAAATATCCCAGCTGACTGGTATTTTAAGCAGAAAATGTTCAATTGTTTATCATCTTTAAATAAATAGGCTAATATGGAGATCAGACCCAAGTGCTGAGAGTCCTATTGAAGTGGTGATGCTGCAGGAGTGACAGAGACTTCTGGTGGGCCTATTCAAAATAAGGCTGATCAGTTCACTTTTTTAGCATGAAAGATTAGTCTCACACAGAAGAATAATACTGTTTTAAAAAATACACACTAAAGACACAGTAAACTACTTTCGTAACAAAACATAGTTTTATATCCCATGAGTATGATGAAAAAATGACTGCCAAGCTTACACACACACACAAAAAAAAAAAAAAAAAAATCAGGTTAAATAATAGACACAGTCAGGGATGTTAGAGAAAACATTTATGGTTTTCCATGATTTTGTATTTCTATTTTCCACTTCTCTGGGAAGAACATACAAAGAAAATAGGAGAGTAAGCAAACTGTTTCCCTGTAGACAAATGTGTTTATCTTATCCAAATATACTAACAGTTAATATTGCATTTGGTACTTAAGGAGGTAAGCTTCTCCAGGTTAGGTCTTTCAGGTATAATGATTCCTCAGAAGTACATTTTCCCCTAGCATTCCATTTTATTCTATTCTCTTCCAAAAGACAAAAGGGCACAGTACTGAAAATGGATGACCTTTGTGTATTCTGACCTAGTTCCATCCCTGTCTCTATCCTCCTTAACATCAGGCACTTACCCTCATGTATTTTGCTCAGACTCTATCACACATTCATTACCTTTTCTCTTTTCAAAGATGTGCTCTTTCATTACTTCTCCCTTTAATCTGTTGAGATTTCATTCTAATTCCCAGTGATATTTTGTACAGTTTGTACTGTAGCTTCTTGTACATAGCAAATGCCTCCAAACATGCATAAACCATGTTTTGGATGGATACTAAAGAAAAAAAAAAACAAGAGAGAAAAGGAGAAATTATTATTTTATATCTGAAAAAATTTGTACATCACACTGTCATATTTGCTTACAAACTTTGCAGAAAGGAATATGTATCAAGCCAATAAATTCAGTTCAGTAACACATTACTTCAAGTAATTGTTATTTCAACCACATCAGCTCCTCCTATTTGTAGTTTATCTAAATATTAACGGTGAATTATTTATAAAACTGGAAAATCATAATCTAATTTGCCCTTGCATATGCAGTTGTTTGCATTAATTAAACTCAAAATGAAACACCAAGAGAAGTATTTAAAAGCATACAAATGCTCTTGTTATGGAAGATAATTATACCTTAATGATTTGTAAAACCTCTGTATCTTGAGTGAAATCCTTGCCCTTCCAAAATTAAAGGTAACACCTCTATTTCCATAGTAATAGGATAGAATCTCAGTCAATTTATTCAGATAGCAGTGATTTAAGCTACAAAAACATTAAATCTTTACGCAAATGTAACAGTAACTACAAGGACACTTTTAGTTGTCTGGTTAGCTGTTTTAAAAATGCTTAAATGATTTAGGATATTAAGTCCTACCTGAAGAAGACTCTTAGAACAGGGTACTGTGTTCACATTTTTGTTTGACCTAGCAGTCACATCAAATCAACCAAAGCACTCTCTTTTAGACCTCACAACTTGAAAAAATGGAAGCACTACAGTTTTCTCTTTGCTGAAACAAAACCAAACAAACCCACTCATCAGACTGAAACAAAAAAAGGAACTGTGACAAAAGGGTTCACATCCCTGGTTTCACAAAGGTAGGTCTCGAGCTGCTGAGACAAAGTGGAACAGAACAGCTTAAGCCTGATTCTCACAAAGTACCCTGACCACTGTGTCATAGTACAATCTGTGTAATTTGCACTTAAATGCTTTGTTCAAGATGGTCTACCATAGGTAAGACCCATCCATAGAGTTATGTCAGCATTCATGGCTAATGGAATGGATCAGCAGGTTGAAGCAGTTGCTGCTAATGCTCCTCTGTCAAAGGCAGTCTGGAGTGTTTATGTTGTCCTGGATTCGGTCTTCTGTTTTGGACCAGAAGCTTTCAGGAGGTAAATATGTCATGAAAATCATTCTCATCTATGGATCCTAATTGGAAGTGCTACTCTGGTCTTGTGTCTTGCAGACAGCATAGACCACTGACCCTCTCCACACAGATTTATCAAATTAGTTGGAAAAGACCTTTAAGATCACCAAGTCTAACTGTTAACCTAGCACTGCCAAGTCCACCACTAAACCATGTTCCAGAGTACCATATCTACATGTCTTTTAAGTACCTTCAGGGATGGTGACTCAACCACCTCCCTGAACAGCTTGTTCCAGTGCTTGATAACCCTTTTAGTGATTTTTTTCCCTAATATTCAATCTAAACTTCCCCCTGGCACAACTTGAGGCCATTTCCTCCTGTCCTACCTCTTGTTACTTGGGAAAAGAGACTAATTCCCACCTGGCTACAACCTCCATTCAGGTAGTTGTAGGAAGCAATAAGGCCTTCCCTCAACCTCTTTCTCCAGGCTAAAAAAACACAGTTCTCGTAGATCCCTCATAAGATGCTTCACCATAAGAAGCTTTGTTGCCCTTCTACAAATTTGCTGCAGCACCTCAATGTCCTTATAGTGAGGAGCCCCAAACTGAACACAGTTACTCAAGCTGCAACCTCATCAGTGATGAGCAGAGGAACCCTATCACTTCCCTGGCCCTGTTGTTTTCCAGGATGTCCAAACCCATCCCTACAAGAGGGAATGCACCAGAGTGTCTCTGGGGAAAAGTGTTCACATGCCTCCTCTTCTGTCCAAAGAAAATGAAAGAATGTTTTTAGGAGTGGAATAGCCTCAGTAAGAGGGTCTGCCAGGAAGCTTTCCCCAAAGATCAGAACACCTTTTGCATAAGTAGATTAAGCCTCCTGCCACCTGGGGACCTGGGTCCTTCCACTCCTGTTGAGTGTTCCAGCAGCTATATCCCTCAGTGAAAGATAGAACCATAACCACTCTTCCTTCAGTGTTTTACAAATCTAGTTTGCTTATGTTTAAAAACAAAACTGTGAAAGGTTCTTTGCAAAATAATGAGAAGTTCCAAAATGATCTTAACTGTACTTTTTTACCCATAGCTAGTGAGCAAAAAAATCATTGTGAGCAATAAATCACGAAGTCCTAATCATTTGATTTAGACCTCTGGAAAAGTTGATGAGGGTTCTTTTTTGAAGAAGGTTCTTTTTTGAGTCTCTGAGACAGGCTTTCAAAGACACAGACACACACATGTTTTTCATGCTTTCCACACAGCAGAGTGATTCTAACCAAGACCAGTCTGGACTAGGATGTTGTAATTTTTGTTTTCTGCTGCATTTGAGTCTCATGCTCTGCCTTTTGCTTTATCTGATTGCACATTCTATTCCAAAAGGAAGAGTCTTACCTTGCAGCCTTCGTATCGGTGCTGGTAATGTCACACTGATGTTAGCTGGGTCACCATTTCAGCTGGGACATAGCAGGAGTTTCCAGCAAGTACTTTATAGGCAAAAAGCCCCATAGAAACCTGAAACGGTCAAAATGATTGGGATCATCCCAAACTTCCCATTTTAACACAAAAAAAATTTTCTAGAGGACATCAAGATGCTTCAGCAGACTTGATCCCGAGTTAGGGCTTCAGCTGGACCCAGCCCTAAAGGACGTGCCTTGACAAAGAATTGGTCTGGATGTGCTGCCTCTCTGCTTCTTCCCTGCTGCATGCACTGGAAAAGTCCAGAGCAGAAAGATCCTACTGCCTACAGCACTTTTTTTTTTTTTTTTTTTTTTATATTTTTCATTATCTTTCTGGCAATCTATTTATTTCCTTACTTACATCACCAATAATCAGCCATAGCTGCTGGCAGCAGTGGTACCAGTTCAGCCTGACCTATCACATATCCAATACATTTGCCTCAGGTAGCCTTCTATCACTTTAAATCCCAACTCTGATTTTTTTTTTTCTGCTGTGGGTAGAGCTGACAAAGTAACTGTCTAAAAATGAAGTGATCCCAATTCGATTTATATAGTGTATAGAACTTTTACTTGAAAACTTTATATGTCTGCCCTCCACACAGGTGGCACCACAGCCCTTTGTGATTCCAGCAAGCCTGTGCTAAATTTCTGTAAACTCTGAGCACATTGACTCACAGTAATGTATATTCATTAAAGAGCTAGTAAAGTGAGGAAGGAGTTAGAGGCATTGGTTTGTCAGAAAATGATAGAAAAACCTGTGGCATAGTTTGAGTAGATGGTAACTACCTTGGACAAAGAATTCTATTAGTTGCTCTTAACTGTGAAATACCAGTGTATTTGAGCAATGCAAAAACATAGATAAGGAGTTGTTAATAGAAAGCAGATCATAAAATTAAGGGAAGGAAGACACAGGTTAAATAGCTGTTTTCTAGAAAGATTAATTGAAATTATGATCCAAACTTGCAAAGACAAGAAAGGAAAAATATTTAAATTTTGGGAGCAGATTCAACAGAATCTCATAGGATAACAAGAACTGCATTGCTAATTGAGCTATTTAGCATACATCTTAAAGAATTATATAGACTTTGCTTGTGCTTGTCTTTGCTCAGTCATTGATAATACTGAGTTGGCTGACAATAAGCAGATATAATTGCTGGTATGTGGCCAGCTTCATGGTAAGAAAAATGCAAACATAAATATTTGGAGGAATGGGTTTGCAAAGTAATGTGCAGCTGTGCAGCACCAAGCCTGCCTGACTTCAAGAAGCATTTGGATGATGCTCTCAGGCACATGGTGTGATTCTTGGGGTGCCCTACACAGGGACAGGAGTTGGATCCAGATGGGTCCCTTCTAACTCAGCAGATTCTATGATTCTATATTGTTGAGAACAAGGAGATTTTAGGAAGTGGGGACTCCTGCATAGAGCAATTACAGCTTTAAGGAACTTAAATCCAGTATGTCCAGTTCTGGAGCCCCTCCTACGGGAGGGACATGGACATGCTGGAATGTGTCCAGAAAAGGGACACAAGGATGATCAGAGGGCTGGAGCACCTCTCCTGTGAAGACAGACTGAGAGAGTTGGGGTTGTTCAGTCTGGAGAAGAGAAGGCTCCAAGGAGACCTTACTGTAGCCTTCCAGTATCTGAAGCCTACAAGAAAGCTGGTGAAGGACTTCTTAGGATGTCAGGACTAGGGGAAATGAACTCAAACTAGAGGAGGGTAGATTTAGATTGGATGTTAGGAAGAAGTTCTTCACCATGAGGGTGGTGAGACACTGACACAGGTTGGCCAAAGAGGTGGTGGAAGCCCCATCCCTGGAATTTTTCAAGGTCAGGCTGGACAGGGCTCTGGGCAACCTGATCTGGTGGGAGGTGTCCCTGCCCATGGCAAGGGGGTTGGAACTAGATGATATGAAAGTCTCTTTCAGCCCTGAAAGTTCTATAATTCTACGTCATTCATGCATAATATATTTATTTATTATAAATTGGGCAACTGTTGTCAATATCATAATTTATAATAGGAGTCAAAAACCTCAGCTGAACAGCAGGAAAGTCAAACCAGATATGCAACAGATTGAAATAACATACAGAAAAAAAAGAGAATTTAGGAAGCTTCTGCAAGAAGTGAATAAAAGAAGTGAAAATATTCTGCATCTTGTTAAATTGTAATTATTATTTTGGAGCTTGATATAGATCTCTTTCATACAGCACAAACAAGGACAGGAATAAGGCATTTGGATCCATCTGGGAAAGCTAGTGTACCAGCACAGGAAAGATTGGAGCAAAAGGGGAATGGCAAGCCCTTCCTTGATGTCTCATCAACTTCTTGCATAATTAAATAAGGGCTATATGTTTTTCCCAGAAAAGGCAACACATCTGAAAACAAGGTAAGGGGACAAGTGAGCATTCTCCTACTCCCATGCAAGAATTTAAAGAGAATATCCTAGGTCAACATTACTGTGCCCATGCTCTTTCCTCACTCTTCTTAAGGAATCTACCATTTTCACCAACATCACATGACAAGAAACAAAATTTTTTAGCCATGAGACCAGAGGTCAGATTCACCCTGGAAAAAAACCAACCTCAGATAAAACTGAATTGCAAATTATTGATGGCAGCCTTACATTAACTAATATTAGGTTTAAATTTGCTTCAATTACTGGAAAAAAATGATTCACAAGATTAAATTGCAACCACAGTGATTCAGTATAGCAAATAGTATGTCCTTTTAGATGTTTCTTTTGAAGCTCGCTGAAAAAGTCAGCCATGGGCAGTTCTTTGCTGTATGCCACATCACTCAAAAAAAGTTAGGTAGGAAAAAATCCAGCACCTTCTCATACTGGTGAGTGTAACAGATTCAAGAGAAGTTACTCGATGCAATTCGAATAAAGCTTTTTTTTCTATGGTATTCACTAGAATGCCTTTAAACTATAAAAAATATTATATATACACAATAACATTTAAGCCCATAATTTCTCGTTAGTCATCAGATAATTATTAACTAACTTTCTTCAGGACTAAAATAATATTTATCATGCACAAGAACAGTCTAGCTTCCCAAACTCATGATGTTTAGAAATTTAAGGTTTCTGCTTTAGAATCTTCTAAAGTACATAGATTTATGTACTTTAGGCATGCAGACACCTGTGTTTCTTACAGAAAGCCATCAGACAAGAGTGTTTATTTTTGGTACAAAATACTATAGCATCATCTGAAAATTTTTTTATGTAGGAGAGGCTGCTGCCAGGAACTGGGTATGTTTGTAGCCACATGAACTTCATAAACCAAATAATAGCTCCTAGTAAAGGTCAAGTCTTCTCCCTGTGACCCTCTGTCTGCCATATTGCAATGTGCTGGTGACTTCACGGTGAGGTTACCTTGCTTCACCCTGATTTAACTCCATGTTGTGAAAGTGTGACTTGGATTAATAGGGAAAATGTAAGACTATGAAGCTGATAATTTGTCTGGAGTTTCTTGATGTCTACTCAAAAAAGCTTTTCTTTGTTGGTAAATGCCTTAACAATTTAGTAAGCTAAAATATGACCCATAGCAGGAGAATTTATCTGTTTGTGGTGTTGAGAGAGTGGTGTTTTGAGCAACCATCACAGTCCATTATAAAAATGGTTCTTTAGAGCGAAGTATGAACTTTTGCAGGGTGTTAATGGTCTCTTATTTTCTGTTTCACATTATGAGTTTTATCCCCAAAGCCAGATATCTTATGTATATACCAAATTAAGAAATTTACCTGTACATAAATACCAGTTTAGACACTTATGCAACATTAAGTGTGGACAACACTGCAGCTCTTGCATGCCAGAACTTTCTTCCTTTAGATATATGAGGAGCCTTGCTGCCTTGTAGCATCACCCCAAATTGTTCCCTGTGCATGCAAATCCTTTCCTACACAATCTAGTTTGAGGTGTGTCAGCAGAAGTGCTCTTAAACTTGGGATTGTTTTGTTCTTTTCCCCCACAAGCATTTGAGTGTTGTTTACATGAATGATTGCTCTTCAGGGTGATTTTTGGTTCTTTTGTTCCCCCTTTATCTGCTGTCATCCTGCTGAGCAGTAGCAAGTTTTTAGTTACATCTCTGTGGTCTTTAGAACTAATCAGCAATGCTTGTTCTGACATTTTCTGAGTGTATTTTGTGCAGGGAGCTGGGAAATTGCTTCCTGTACCTCTCCTCTGACTGCTTTAGCCACCTGAAGAGAAATCAAAGGCTAAGGATTTGCCATTGGAAATGTAAGCACAGAAAGGTTGTCAAAGGAGGCATACTCAGGTTCTTGCCCAGATAGACAGCTGTAGTTTGTAGGACACTGTTCCTGAAAGGCAGATGAAAATAGGTGAGCTATAACTTGGAGTTATCCATGGGGAATCATATTTTACAATTAAGAGCTGATTAATCTTAATCTAATTAAGATACAATTTAATTAGAGATACTGTTCACTTAATCTGTACCTTAACATCACTCTCCTCCCCACTTTCAATTTCTTTTGTTGTGTCCCTTTTAATATCTTTCTTAATGTCTTGAATGCTAAGATATTAACCATAATGGCTTGCAAGATGTGTCTGATTCTAGTTACCTTATTTGTGCTGGTTGAGCAGAGTCCTTGGAGAGTCCTTGGGATGGCTACTGGTCTCTGAAACAATTTTGTGGAATTTAGACAGGAACAGAGTAACAAGTCTATTGGTGGACATGGAGAAATATGTGTCCTAAAACTAGACATTGGTTTTGGGTTGTGTGAAGTGAAAGAAAAGGTATGAAGGAACGTGCCCTTGGATTTTCCCCTGAAGCAAAGCAAGCCCACAACAACCAGCAAAGGGCAAAGATTATGTTTAATGAAGATTTCTTCTCTTTCCAGATATCCTGGTTTCAGGTGTCTGCAGGGTAGGAAGTTCTCCATTTTCCATCACAAACAAGGGTGTGAACATGGACACAGTTCCAGTAGGACAGCTCGAATTTTCCCTGGAGGTGGTGCCTGAGGGAGGTGAAATGAGGGCAAAAAGCAGGAAGCAGGATGTGGCCGCAGATGATGCTGCAGCAGAGAACTTTGTTCTCAGGGATGCCATCATCCCAAGGTCTTCATCATGGAACAGACTGATGAGGGTTATGGTTGAAATACCACCCCTGGAGATGTTTAAAAATGTGTAGATATGCTGCTCAGGAATATAGATTAGCACTGGACTCGTTAGTCAGTGGGTGGACTAAATGAATTTAAAGGTCTATTCCAATCAGAATTATTCTGTAATTCTGTGATTGTGCCCAGTCTGTCCTGCTGTGCCTTTTCCAGACCACCTCATCCCTGAACTTTTAATTTTTCTTGCCTTGGACACTGTCATTTATTTCCTACCTCAGTTATACCCCATCCTTCAAAACTACCTATGCTTTGCTTTATTTCTTTCATCCAACTTGAATTTTTCTCAGAAAAATCTTTCGTCAGTAAACTCCTTTCATCTGAGAACAGTATGCAGAAGGCCATATATGGTGGAATTTACATGACCATTGTTTTTATCATTGTTTTTTCCTCTTTTTTTCCCAGGCTAGTTCTTTAAGACAAGGACTGTTCTTACTCCATGTCTGTACAGTGTCTTACACAATACATTTCCACCATCCTTTATAGACCCATTCTGCAATTGCCATTATGGAAAAAGCACAGAATTAGAGATCTCCGAATTCCTTTAGAGTCCTTATGGTCTCACTGCTGCCATGCATGTCTTATCCTGCTTACTGCTTTCTTTTTTGAGTATTGGCCTCTGTACAGAGGAAAGATGTAGACCTATAATTAGAGAAGGAACATTTTGCTCTCTTTTATAAGATCATGGTACAAACTTTTGAGCAATGAATTAGAGTGAGCAGGAGAGCTCATAAAACCCCACTCAAACATTGTCTAATTCATTCAGCATAAGGTAAGATGCAGAATCAGGGAATAAGCAGGTAAACACTGAGAAAAAACATTAAAGTGCTTCTATTACTGAAACCTGATTTTCCATCTTTTCCCCAGTTTATGTCTTTGATCTTAATTGTTCTCCAGGACGTTATTAATGTTGATGATTTAGGAAATGTTAATTTAAATTCTAAATATTTATAAACATTTGTTTTTTGTATTTAACCCACTGTACACTGGAAAGCCTCTGTTTGGAAAGTGACTACAAAAGTTCTGAAACCTGCAGAAAACAACTGTGAAATGTGAACAATTAAACTGCAAGTCAGACTAAAGCTGGCAAAGGCTTCACAACTGCAAGATTGCAAACTACCTGGCAATAGGATAATCACTTCTGAGTTTCAATCTATCTGTAAGAACTTTATAGTGATTTTTCCCTATTCTGCATAATTAGTCTTCACAATTGTGATACAGTAAGTTTTTTTGTAAACTAAGTGAATTCCAGAGATTTCAGCCTACATTCACTGACTGAGTGTATCTAAGCTCTCCCAAAGTACCTGGTAAGTGCAGTCTAAGGAGCCATGCAGACTCAATCACCAAAAAAAAAAAAAAAAAAAAAAATTAATAGAACTTGATTGACTTCTTCATGATTCCAGCATCCCACTTGTGTTGCTATAAACCTGAGAACCAGGTCATGCTGAGAAGCAAAGAAGTTGACACTTGAATGAAGAGCAAACTGTTATCTTCTTGCATATTGCTTCTGTAAACTCCAAAGAGAACTGACTTTTATTTTTTTTCTTTTTTATTGAGTAGGTCAGTATTGCTGAGTGAAAAATCTTACTGTGTTCCTTCAGCGATCACTCTATAGCCCACAGCATAGGATTGCTCTTCTTGCCATAGTTGCTCTTAGAAAAATCTCTTAATAGACAAGAAACATATTTAATCCCAATGACATATTTTAGCTGCTTTTGTAATAGCTTGGTGTAATATCAAGCAAGATTTTATCGGTGTATCCACTGAACTCACAAATAAAACTGGATGCCTGTTTTCATTAGATTACAGGCAAATTGAGTAGTTTATTTACCTTCTATATTTATGGTAATCGCTGCAGCTTGAAAACATCTGTACCCATTCCATAATGAAATTCTTTGCCTCTGGGTCTTTGAAGTCTGATTTGGATCTTCAAGTTTTTTGCAAAAAATAATGGACTGGCAAGATGCTTTGCAGCTGCGTGCCAGGATTTGATTTCTTTTTGAGTTTTTAAATCTCACATGTCTGCAAATGCCCTTTACAAAATTCAACATTCAGAGATTTGTTGTTGCTGTTATAATACCCCGGGGACAGTGTTTACTTAGAACAAAACACCCTTGAGAAAAGAAATGTGCTTTTATCTAGCACAGAGCAAAGAACTGGGTTGTGTTTTGCATGCTCTTTGTTCAGAGGAGCTGGCAGCCAGGGTTGGCCCCTGCAAGCAGGGATGTTGTGATGGCATCAGAAGTTATGGCCCAATCTAAAGCACATCAGGGCCTCTGCAGATCACTGTCTTGCTCACTTCAGGGGTAAATGTGTGCAAGATCATTGGCAAGGTAGGATGAGGAATGAGTTTTCTGCCTGTGTCTGTTGTTGCACTGGTTTTGGTAAAATATTTGGAGTTCAAGTACCAAAGTGTTAATGAGGTTCTACCAATGGGAAATCATCAGTTAATTTTAGTAATAAATCTCAAATTACTTTGGTCTGCCACAACAGTCACCACTGAACCTAGTTTAAGTTTCATTTTTTTTATATTAAATAGGCAGAAAACCAAGAAAAATAGTGATGAAAATGACAATCTAATAATATTGAATTAGCTTGTTAGCTGTATTGTTGTTCTAAAGGAAACTCCAAGTTTGACAAACCTATGTGTGAGACAAGTACTTTGGGGCAGGGCAAGAAGAGATTTATTTATTGAAATGAACTGTTGTTGTTGTTGCAGTAGCTGTGGGTGAGGTCTGGTCCCTCTGCTCATTCTGAAAGCTCATTCAATGGAGGGATCAGAAAAAGGTGTCAAAGATTGAAATACATCTTTTGCTTCTGCTGATGATTTTCACTTGCATTCTTTCTGCTGGGGGGATTCCCAGCACCGGGTCACATTCTTTTCAGGCAAGCTGTAGGAAAAGGCCAAATTTAACAGGTCCTTCTCTGTGGATGCTCCTGATGTGAAGGCACCAGGACAGGTGATGACCACAAATATGGTGCAAGCTGATTTTACACAGTTCCTAGTGGACAGTTAGTGGTTTTTATCATTTTTATCCCCTTTATTCCCTCTTTTCTGTATCTCTGTCCCTTGGTTTGAATATGTTTGTTTGAAACTAATTTGGCCTACAGTTTTCAAATTTTCAGGTTGTTCTTTCATTCTAATGCTATATTTCATTGAAATATATATTTCCTTCATATTTCCTTCTTTCCTTCTTTCCTTCCTTCTTGTGTTTCTCTGGCTTAATTTCTGTTTTCTTGACTCCAGCTTTCCTCTTTCCGCTCTTACGCCTTTCTTCCCCCCTCATTCTCCTCTCACTGCACATTTTCAAGCTCTCACAAAGACTGACATGAAAGTGAAAATTTTTACTTTCTCAAGGATTTTTTTCTCTTAGCATCAGTCACAGAATAAAAAATAGTCCTCCACAGTGAGAGGAAGACCTGAAGATCCTTTCCCCTGATAAAAGAGCCCACAGACTGTGCTACCTACTGAGGACTGAATTTTTCTTATTTTCCTCATTCTCCTTATCGATATGGCTGTGCAAGTTCTTGTCTTTTATTTCAGGAACCAAAGAAACTGTCATCCATGTCACCTTTGCAGCTGTATCACTGGGGAATGGTAACATCTGTTTTATTATAACAGCATGGGAACCCCCATAGGAACCCCTCACGGATTTCATCTGACTGAAAATGAGGTCCCTCTTGAGGAAGAGACAAATGTTAAACAATATGTTGGCACATTTTCTTTTCCTCAAACCTTTGTCACTCATTTGAGACTAGAGTGACAGCCTGTGATTATTCCTCAAACCAGCACAGCTCCACACAGCTATGTGAATGTGTTTGGAGTTCAACCACTCCACAGAACTTAATTATTCTCCATTAGTGCCTCTTTTCATCAAATCTTTCTTTGTTGAATGAACAGTCTCTGTGTTACAAAATCAGAAGGAAGAGACTGTCTCTAGCTTTGATTCTATTTGTCATGGAAGTCGATAGCAAAGTAACAAAGAGCAGACAAGGGAATCTGTTAGTTTGAGTGAGTAGTGAGTGGTGGCTAACTCTAAGTGAATGTCTGGGCTTCTGTCTACATATGGATGTCTTGGTTCCAACCAACGTTTCACACTAAATACTGTCATGTGTAATCTACTTTGGAGGGAGAAAAGTAAATAAACTTGACACATCTTATTCAATTTTTGAATGTATATTTATTCCTATACCTATAGTGATATACAATTTGTATCAGGACAGTTTGTTACAGGAATCGAAAAGTGAGCTACAAACATAAAATATTAAAGGAGCTATCTGAAAAACTTTGTGGTGTAGGCTTTTTTCCAAAAATAATACAAATGATATGTTCCATCACTGTGTACTGAACTCCCACCCTACAGTGGTGGTAAAGGATTGCATATCACTAAACATAAATGTTGACAAGACCTGTAAGTAATACCAATGAGAGTGAGATATCATGACTGTACAGGTTACATTAGGAAGTCCTCAGTTTTCCTAGAGGAGTTGCTTCAAAACATTAAAACATAATACAAAGTTCAGGAGAAATGTGTTTTTAATGCTGATGTCTTCTCAAAGCAAGGGAGAAACAATTTGGAGAAGATACTACAGAATTACCTGGAGACTTGCTGATGATGGCACTGTTAGTAGTAGCTGGCTGCCTTCTGCACCTCTATGGCACAGATGGCAGTCCTGACTCCTAAGTGGAAACTTAATGGGACTGGAAATGTATCACACAGTGAGATGTTAGAGCTGTTTCAGACAGATGATGTGGCTTGACTAAAATTTTGAGGGCTGGAGCACCATGTTCTGTTCAAAATGAGAAATGTTTCAAAGGTGAACAACAAAAAAAACCCAACAGTGAAGTGTCTTACTTTGAATGATAGTTTTCTTTTTCCTTAAAAAACAGAGGGGAGGTTTGAAATAGAAGAAAATCTGGGGGAAAAAAAAAAAAGGCACATTTGGTAAGGTGGAGGAAATATAGTCAATATGGAAAGATACATATGTCTCCCAGACGATTTTTTTTTGTAGAAAAACACCCCTTTATGTATATCAGGTGAGCATGGTCAGGATGAAGTGCTATTTGAAGTAAGGGAGCCAAAAAGTCTATTTCAGGCTTCTTTACATCTAAATTCACTTCATCCTTTTCAAAATCTTCAGGGCATTCAACAAAGCATGTGCAATGGTGTATGGTGTGATCACCTCCATAAGGTATCTACAAGCCTTCTGAAGTGAATATTCATCAAATCTCACCTACTTCCCAATACATCATATTACAACCAGACAAAGACTTCAAAACTGTCAAATGGTTAGGAATAGTCCCTCTGTAACAAGGTCAAGTAAAACAAAGTGTGAAAGGAATAAAAAGTCAGCCTGGGGGATTAAGAAGAAATCCATGTCCTGGGGCAGTCAAAATAAGTGTAAAGCAATGCATGAAGCTGTTGGGGGTTTTGCCATTCATTTATGGTCATCCTGTAGAGAAGAAAGGCATCCTTCAGTCTCACAAACACTGATATTCAGATTTCTGTTTTTCTCTCCTCTTTAAAGACTCTTCTTGAGACCCTGATTTGGGACAGGTTAAACTCCTCGGACAAGAGTTTCAGAACTGAGACAATTTTCACAGATTGTTGCTTGATACAACTTAGCAGACAATTATCACTTAAGAGACAATTAACACTTCCTACACTCATAGTTCACTTATGTATCTGACTTGGAATTCTAGATTTATGTACCTCCAAGGACTAGTCCATTCTGAAAAACACTGAAAAAACAGATATATGAAAAAAATTCCCCACCCAAGCCCCACACAAATCCTCAGAAATAAAGGCACCCACCGAACTGAAATCTCAAATTTATGTTTACATGGAGTGATGTGGTAATGCAAAAATCTGTATTTACTTATTAGAAAACCCTTTAGAAAGCATTTGAATTAGTTTATTTTATGATATTTTATGATTTTAATGGGTTAGCAATTTCTTAATGGGCATGGTACTGGCAGGGTGTTTTAGATGAACTTATACTATTTTATGTAGAATTTGTTTCCCAGTACATGAACGGGATACATTTATATATCTTATTTTCAATATGGCTTGTTCCAAACTTTAAGTTGTTGCTCTTGAATCATTTTACCTTCCTCTGGTCTCAGTGTTTTATTGCCTTCATTTCCTCATGTGAGGCCTTTACTCAGGTGTCATGATCCATGTCTGGCCTCTCCGTTTCATCATTTCATTCCCCACCTGCATACCTACTCTGTTTAATCTCAGCTCAGAATGATAAAAGTGATTCCTAAACCCACAAAGAAACTACAGTCCAGGAAACCTGTTTCTACTGGACCTTCTCATCAACATTTCCTGAGAGTTTATTGCCCTCTCCCCACTGTGCTTCTTTTTCTTTCCTATTGAACAACTCTCATCTCTCTAATTTCTCCTCCCCTGCACATGCCCCCAGTTACCACCTTCTGTTTTGTCACTGAACTGTTATGCTCAGACTTGTGCTTACCTTGAAGGAGTCATCGAAGTGTAGTGCCAGACACAGTTTGTTTCCATCTTGCAGTGTTCTGGGTACTCTCCAAGGCCACATCTTGCCTACTTTCCCCACAGACAACTTTTTATCTCCTACTGGGCTCCTGGAAACATCTCTCCATGTGCAAGATGAAAGTTCATTTTTTTCCTTTATAACTTTTTTTTTTTTTTTTTTTTTTTTTTTTTTTTTTTTTTTGTGGGGTGTTGTCACTCAGCTTACTGCAAATTCTTTTGCAACTTCATATATTTAAAAGCCATCCAGATGAAATGAGGCATATGTAACAGCATACACAGCACAGGCATGCGTGCTGGTAAGAGTAATTTCTTGTCATCCCCTATAATGTTAAATCTAATTTGAACTTCAGCCCTGGGGAAATGCAATTGCATTTGTCCATCTGTCAATAAGCTGACATTCTGGGTTGCACTGCAGTTAATTGTAGTTAATACAGAAAGCTTTTCCTTCATTTTTCATCCATCCCCTCACATCACCTCCTTTTTAATTTTCAAGGCATAATTAGAGCCACTGAAGAGGAGCAGCACTGACTTAGCAAGGTATTTATTTAAGAAAAAGCTGAAGGATAAAGATATATAATAACTGCTTGAGTCTCTGTAAAAACCAAACCTTTATTTACAGAAATATAAAGGAATAAATATAGATGACAACAAAGTATAAGAGACTAATGGAATAGACTGTATGAGAGACAATATTTTCTTAGCACATATTCTATTTCTAATGTTTTCCTACTGGTGCATAAAAATGTTCACTCTAAATATTCAAGTTTGAATCCCTTGCTCCTTGTTAGCATCTAAGACTATCTCTGACCCAGATAATAAATTACAGGCAATCCCAGTGTCCATTTCAGTTCTACCTATAAGGATGATATGAGCTTCACCTTTTCTTGCCTTCATCATATATCATATCTATGGTAGTACTAGCCCTATAACTTAAAGAGCCTTGACAAATATCTTAATTCATAGGATCATATGAATCATAGAATAGTTTGGCTTGGTAGGAACCTTAAAAATCATTTAGTTCCACCCTCTATGGAGGACTGAGAGAAATTTGAGCTTTTATTTTTGAGTTCACTTGCTGGCTTCAAATTCTCATTGACTGCATGCAGGAGAGTCGGAAATCTTTCTCTGCAGACTTTGCACTATGGGCACCGAACAGGTAGAGTGATTTAGTCAAGACATTTTTTTCATAGAGACTTGGCTTCTGAAGGTGTAAAAAGGTATTCTGTAGTCCTTGTACATAAAAAATGTTACTTAAAAGCTATGCATACTGACTGTTGCTGTCTACTGAAAAAACAAGTGGAGAAATATCCTCCTGTGTGAATCAACTTTTAAAAAACAGGTAGTATTAAAGTAGATGCAACATTATTCAATTACACCCATCAGTTTAAACTGATGACTGCTATCATCATGGGAGGAGTGGCTTATATACCAGAAAGTCACATTACTTTCTAAGGGGACTTCTACAGCCTGGAGAAATGGACCAACAAGATTTAGATCCTGAGTTATATTCCAAGTACAAGACGGACCTGGACATACTGGCAACAAAGATGATCATATGAGGAAAGATTTTTACTTGAATCATGCTCAAAAACCAGAACAGGTTGTCAGAGAGGCCATGACCATCCCTAGAGATGCTCAATGATGCTCCAGAGCACAGAGTTGAAACAGGTGGCCTTGGGAAGTCATGTTTAACCAACCTGATAGCCTTTTATGAGGACCCAACCTAGTGATGAGAACATAGTGATGAGGAAAGGACACTTTGTCTCAGATGTCTGCAACAGTGATACTTTTTTTCCATCACTCACTATCAGCAGGCAGAATTGTTAGTCATAGGAAAGACAGTATTAAGGAACATATGTGAAAAAGCTCAGCTATTCTGTGCTAAAATTTTATAATTTGTGTTGTTTTGCTCACCTTTCCCTCCATTTGCATCTTTTCCTCATCATTCTGTTAAATTTTATAGCTTCTGAGGATTAGTTCTCCCATAAATATACGTTCATATTGTTCTTGATGTCAGGGAAATAATTTCTTTGTCAAGAAATCATACTGATAACAGTAATATTAGTCTAAAATATAAAAATTTTAACTACCTATAAGAGCTTAACTATCATGTATTTATACTCACCAAAACCCGCTTTGATTCATTTTATAGTGAATGGGAGAATATGTAAGCCAATTACTGACTTTACATGTGTATATTTCTGTGTACAGACATTTGAAAAGTAGACTGGAACTGAATTTTGCATGAGAGCAGTTACAGGAGACTTTTATTAACTGAGTCAATGAGACTCAGCTGCTGAAATCGTCACTGCAAGCAAGTTCAACATGAAATGATCACACAGATCATATAGATGTCTGGGGATTTTTCCTGGTGCTCAGCTCTTTGCTAATATTCCTGTTGGCAAAGTGAGAGCAGTCCCTCACTCCTCACCCCAGATGTGTTTGGTAAGGCACAGTGTTTAATTCCTTTGAGAATATAAATTATTTTACCTCAAATCAGGAAAATATCTGAGCAGTGTTGGATTTTGTTTGTTTGTTTGTTTTTTTCCCCCTTTGTTTGTATGTTTGTTTGTTTTAACCAGGATGAATTAGTTCTTAACACAATTATGCTACACTTAAACAGTTAGTACATTACGTAAGGAGAAATTTATGCAAACATAGAATGATGCACACAATGACACAGAATATTTTTCTTAGTTTTCAGCAGTAATGTGTGCATACTACTTAAGAGGAAGTTGCAGTGAGATGGAGCGTTTGTCTCTTCTCCCTAGTAAAAAGCTGTAGAACAAGAAGAAATAGTCTCAAGTTGTGCTGGTGGAGGTTTAGATTAGATATTAGAAAAACTTTCTTCACTGAAAGGGTGTCAGGTTTTGGAATTGGCTGCTCAGAGAAGTACAGCAGTCACTATCTCTGCAGGTGTTTAAAAGACCTGTAGATAATGGTGCTTGGGGACATGGTTTAGTGGTGGACTTTGCAGTGCTAGGTTAACAGTTGGACTTGATGGTCTTAAAGGTCTTTTCCAACCAAAATAACTCTATGATTCTATATGTGACTGAGAGTCAGATACATCTTGTAAACTCATGTCATAAAACAGATGAGAGTAGAGAAGTGACAAGTAGAAAGGAGGGGGTAAAGATGTGCCTGGAGTTAGCCATATAAGAAGTTGAACTTTTTTTTTTCTATGGGTATATGAGAATAGTGCTGGAAAATGCAAGCTTTAAAAAGCTAAATTTCACCTTTTTATGGCTTTACATTTTTGCATATTGTGTATTCTGGCCCCACTGACTCACCTGGTGTTTTCACTGGGCAGCTGTCCTGCAGAAAGGCATGCACATGAAAGTTCAGTGCATATGCAATGAAATCAACAAGGCAGAAAAGAAAACACTGATATTGCTCTTAGTGCAGAAGCCCTTTTCAGGGTGCCACCGTTCTACTTTTCTGTTGCAATGGTTCATCTTCCATTACAACTTGACTAAGTAATGAATAGTGTCTGTAGTGCAGGTTAATTACAGATTCGCAGAAGTATCAGAGTTGGAAGGAAACTTTAGGGATCATCTAGTCCAACCCTGAACCTCTGTTAGAGCTCTCTTAGTGCTCTATTGCTGGTCTTACATTTTGCCTTTAGGGAGTAACCACATTCAGCCTCTTCTTCCTCAATGACTTATGATAGGACTAGAGATAATGGGTTTAAGTTGAGCCAGGGGAGGTTCAGATTAGACATGAGGAAAAATTTCTTCACTGAAAGAGCAATGAAGCATTGGAAAAGGCTTCTCAGGGAGGTGGTGGAGTCGTCATTCTTGGAAGTATTAAAAAATCAGGTAGATGTGGCATTTTAGGACATGATTTAGTGGTTAAGGTGGTGTAGGACTGATGGTTGAACTCAGTGATCTTGAAGGTTATTTCCAACTATGATGATTATATGATTTTATGTTATTACTTCAGTTAATTCTTCATTTATTTGTTTCTGAGATCTTTTGCATGTTCATAGAAACTCTAGGATTCCCATGGCTGAAGATTTCTATATGGTGAAATATAGAAATTTTCTCCAGTGGGAAAGGTTTTCTGTACTGATTGCAGCTCTGATTCAGAAAAGCCCTGGATTTCAAGATTAGCTTCTACTTGAATTGAAGTCTTTTGGGATTTAATGAAGCAGAACCTTTTTCCTTCCAAACAAATGGCCAGGGTGTAGAACACTGTTCCACAAAATTAAAAACTTAAGAACTAATTTTTGCTTATGAATTGAAAATGTCACAAAGGTTGTGACTCAATAAAACAACCAGACTGTGTTCTTCATGCTTCTGCTTTACTGGGCCTAGATATTTGCCTTTTAAATGCTGTAGTACTAATATTGTATTTTGCCATTCAAAACTCATTAGCAGAGCACTGCTACTAAGAAGAGGAAGAATAGATGAATTTTGTGAGCAGTCACTGCCACAAGGCTGTGAGTGACACAATGAGTGTCACAAGGATGTGCTCTACTGAGTCACTTGGAAGCTATCCTGACTCATTTGAAAATACATAAAATTCAGTCCTTGCATTTGACACAGTGATTGTGCAAGCATAAACCTTTGGCAGAGCCCTTGTTTTTCTATGCATATGAGTTCTGGGGTTGTTCTTATGACAGGTAGAGAGTTTACTTCATCGATTTTAAAAATCATATTTTAATACTGTGAAGAACTACTTGTGAAGATACTTTGTGGAAGAATTTAATCTCTGAAGCTGACTGAAGACTTTTCGTCCTATAAACTTGTTCATACATGAACAGTATTCGAGCAGGACTGGAATAGGTTCACAAACTCATGAAATTCTGGAAGTAGAAAGAAATCCCACCTTTTTACTAAATAGTGCATTTGATCATAAATACAATGTTACTTAATGTTTAAAACAGAACTGATTTTTTTTGAAGAAGAAGAAGAAGAAACTTTCCTAGCAATGCCTTGGTGCTCACAGATCATTTGCCAGGGTAACAATTTTCTACTCTGGACTGATTAGAAGTCTGGGCCCTATTTCTTTTTGGTCAAGTTTTTGGGATGAAATTCCATATTGAATTGAAACACAAAGATGTCATTAATTATTCAGATAAATACACAAAAGAACCTTTAAATCTTCTCTTCAAAATTATATGCTCAGGTTGAAATATGTCACAGACAAAATTGAGACTGGGTTATTTAACAATTGTTTGAATGCAGTTTCTCAGTTGAGAATCTGAAAAATATCCAGTAGAAATGACTGATTACTTCTTCTTCAGCAGAACCAGATGTTCATCAACTAGTGTATAACTCTTATTTAGTGACTGTGACTTGGAAAACGCAGTACATTATGGGGATTATTCCCAGTAAGCTCATCACCAGCATTGTTTCTTTGGTAAGCTTTTGTCACTAAAACTGAATTATGTCCTAGCTCCAGGGTGGATGATCATCTCAGTGGACAAGTGCCCTTGGCCTACCACCACCCTTGCCTCTTGTGATGTACAGAGCAGCCAGAAGTGCTATAGGGCTGTACTCTCACCCAGGCACCCCCAGGGGTTGTGTCACTGAAACTTCAGTAGGTGGTGGAGGGTATGCAGTTAGAAAACCTGGTAAAATATTTCCAAACTCCTTTTTATTGATTTTTTTTTCTTAAAAGCTCATTTTATAAACTGTTTAAAATAAACAACGAATGAACAGACATCAATTTCAGAATCAAGATCTAAACATTTTCAAAACAAATGGATATTTATGTTACATGTTAGTTTTATACAATCATTTCAGAAATTCAGTTCCATCTTATCTGGTCCTCCTGTCTCTGATGTTTTACTATTTTCTGCAGGTATATAATTGAAGTGTGTTATTGATTTAGTTTGGGGGGCTAAAGCCTTGGAGATGCAATTCTACTTACTATTTATTTTTAATGCTTGATTGCTTTCATTTTAGTGATGTTAGCTGAACTAATGGGGGACATTCTGGCTAAAGCTGTTTACTCAGCATAGCTTTGGAAAGAACATCACTGTGATGTACATTATGTCATGTTAGAATTGGCTTCATAGACCTTGATAATTGTAATCCATGAAAAATGAGCAAACATTAACTAGATTAGCCTTCTCCGAATTCTAAGACAAGGTTCTGGAAGGAGACATGTATGAAAGAGAAAAATAAATAAAAGAAAACTAAGTATCATAATGAGAAAAAAACCCAAACAAGCCAGAGAGAAACAGCCATCTGTGGCCAAGATAAAGTTCTTGGAAGGTCTCTGGTACCTGTTGAAGAAGAAAGAGCCATTTTAGCTCAGACCATTTTGGAAATATCTGACTGGGAAAAAAGTTTCTTAGTAGTCATCACGTGTATTGTACAATGCAAGAGACGTGGGCAGGCTTTGGACAACACACCTGATTCAATTTTGCCCAAATGGGTTAAAAACTGAGTGTTACCTCACTCAGGAAGGAGTCATACATGCTACCTAATGTTAAAACACAACTAAGAGTCCTACTTTACAGCAGGGAACATGATGTCTCCAGTCTGTTTTCAGTAACTTTGAATTCCTAAATATCTTATTGTATTCTAGCTTAACTGTTGTGATGGTTGAATGCAATTAATAGGTAACACCTTGTGAAAGTTTTCACCATTCTCTTCATGGGGTTGTGGAGTCTCAGTAACGTGCTGTCAGGTCTGTAACAAGGTCTGCCACAACTACCTGAACCCTAGGAAACAGTAGGTGGTTGGAGATGTAAACAGAAAGATTGTGGAAATGGACCATTTGAATAAACATAACTTTCCCTCAGCTGTAATCAAGGAGGAAGGAAGTGCCATTTGCCTCACAGGAACAGTTGTTTGGGTTTACATGTTGTTCTTTTCCTCCACAATAAGGTAGGCGACAGTACAGACAGTGTAAGTGTATGGCTGGATAATAGAGGCTGAGAGGTGGAAAACCTCTCCTAAGGTTTTCTTCACAGTGCTCTTGAAAATACCTGTCATTTGCTGCAATCTTACCCATTTTTAAAGGAAAAAAATGCTGTTCAGAAAAAAGAAAAAAAAAAAAAAAAAAGGCAGCTCTGCCTGGCAAGGACGATTTAGCAGGGAAATTACCTCATTTCTTCCTCTAATTTGAGGTTAAATTTGAACAAAGCACTCTCAAAGTGCCATGATGCCTTCCGGCCCCTCACCAAACGAACACCCCTGCTAATTTAGCCAGCCCTTTCTCCATCCACAGCAGGCTGGAAAGATATTTCTCTTTTCTGTTCAACCTTTTGGCTGGCTTAATTGAGGGCACTGAACTATTTTGTTCTTGTGAAAGACACTTCATGAAATTGGCTTCACTTTGTACTTCCTTTAAGGATATTCAGCTTTAAATGCTCTTCTCACAAGTTGGGATCATTTTAATTACTTCAACATATTCTTCACTCAGTCTGAGATCTTTAAGTAGGAGAACTCTCAGATATATTTCATCTGATTAAGAGGTACCTTTGCAACAGAAAACCATATGTGAGTCAGACATTTCTCTAGGCTTGATAGGCATATATAAAAAGGCATTTTGAAGAAAAAACACAGACTTTATTTTTTAGTATTAACAGTGCAAAAAAGTCCTCCATCCCTCAAATCTCTTGGATGATCACATCAAGAAAAAAACTCATAACAATGCATTGATTTGTAGGAAACATTTTGTATCAAAACCTGAGATCACTCAGGATTAAAGTTATGCACATTTCTTGTAGGGTCAGGAAAGAATTTACGTTAGCTTGCTCTTCTGACAAACACGGACAAGCCTTTTCTAGTTTGAGGGAAGAACTGAAAATAAAATGTCATGTACAGAAGGAAGGATGAGTCAATAAGAAGTCAGAAGTCAGAAATGTAAATGAATTTGGGCTGTTTTCAAATAAGCACTAGTGGAAGACTTGTAAGTCTACAGGTTGGTTCCTGCTAATCATATTTGTGACCACTGATATGGAATTCAAAACACAGTTTGGCAGTCTGTCTGCTGAATGAGAAAAGCTAGATGTCTGAAGAAAATGGTTAAAAAAATCCCAACAACTTAGAAGGTATTCAAGAGAAAGACACTGAAAACAGTGGCAAGTCTGGAATGCCACTTCATTTTAGAATTGTCTGGTTTATCTGTCCAGAGACCAGGATTCTGTCTGACTGTGATGTTGTTAACTGCTAACTTTGTAACAGCTAATAATTTATGAAAAATAAACCAGAAAGAATTATACCACATCTTCCATGATTAATCTGAGAAAAATATACTGCAGGATAAAGAACCACCTTAGATTTTTGCTCTAGAGTATGCAATAAAGTCAATACATAAATTTAGAGATTTCTTGTTTCTGGAATGTTTAAGGTGTTTCAGGCTTTTTTTTTTTTTTTTTTAGGTCATATTTACTCACTCGTTCGAAGCAGAAGCTACTTCTGTGTTCTGAGCTAAAGGTTTACAACAGACACTGAATATGTAAAGGCACAGAGTGGGTAATTCAGCTGCTACTGAATAAACATTATCAATACAAGTAAAGATGAAAAACAGATGATGTCCTTATCTCTTCTTGTCCCAGCAGGGGTGCTGTGCCAGAAAACATTGCCCAGTGACAAGTGCTAACAAATCATTCAACCCCAAACAAGTCAAGTGTGCCTGTGCCTTGAGAGTACCAACCATTCCCCCAGGCATTGCATGGGGTATAGGTCCATGATGTGCTTGAGAACTTCTCCCATGGCTCAGGACTAAAACATTATTTGGTGTGTGAGTGTTTTGGTCAACAAGGCATAACCTGAAGTCATGAGGACTCCACCACAGAATGCTTCAGTAGTGTGGGCTTTTCTAACATTATGTCAAGGCTGATTATCAAGGTGTGGGCTATAGTGTTGGAGGATGCAAGACAGTAATGGGTGCTGAAAGGTTGCTGGAGGATTGTGAGGGCTGGGGATAACCCAGCCTGGGCTCAACTTCTGTACTGGGAGTCTTGTGGAAAGAATTATACTCAAGGAATTAGTGATCTTGAGTATACTATGTCTGTTCCGCTGTTCCACAAGGCCTTGTACTTAGGTCTTGAGAAGCCCCTGTGTTATTAATGTTGTCTGTAATTTATCCTTGCTCATTATCTGGAATTATCAAAAGAGAGAGCTTCTCTTCAGGGACAGGATCTATGCTGTGGGAAAATCCATATGGACTACATCCAACACTACATAAATCCAGGGTGCCCAGCATCTAAAGGCATGTAAGATTTACTCCTTGTCTATATTTCCCTTCCTATCCTGTCTCATTAAAGCAGTTATTTTATTAAGCTGCTGATGTTGTACCTTATTGAGATACAGAAAGAGCCCTGCACTATTTTTCTTCGTCTCAATGCAGAGCAAGGTTTTGATACGGAGAGCCCTGGGGTGAATTATCCAGGTAGCTGCCTGGACTTCATCTCAAAGGCAGTTAATTGACACCATAATGACTAAAACTATATGAAATTTAGATGATCATGGAATAAGATTTTGGAATTAATCATGGGGCTAAGTTATTTAACAGAATAAGCATTGTTTAAGACATGACCATGACCTATTTCAAAACATTTGTTATTTTATGGGAGACCAAAGTGCAGTAGGTGATTTTAGCTGCATCTTTTCTCTGCGAAGGCAAATGCATTTTTGAGCACAATCCCCCACCCCATCTTCCCATTCACTGCCTCTAGAGACTTCCATCTCATATGGGAAGATATTTTACAGACAAAATACACAGGAATAAAAACAGAAAGCAATTTACTTCATATTAAGACCTGAGGAAGTAATATAATTTTTTTGTTACAATTCAGATTATCATCAACGTTTAGTTTGATATTTTTTAAAATGCATTGCTTCTGACATATAAATACTAAGTTCTGTACAAGAGAAAAGCCTCCAAAGGTTTACAGTGTGGCTTTCATGAAAAACAAAAATGATTTCCACTTCTGCAATCCCTTTGTTTAATTCAGAATTTATGAGCCTTAAAAGGATCCTTCTGAAACAACAATCTGTTTATCCACGTGATAAAATTGCTCAGTTGCACAGCTGAGGCTGGGGTTTATAGCACAAATTACAGGCAGAAGGTGAGTCTCAACAGTGCAGCTCATTGGAACGTGGATGCTTAGAAACACAGTTTGAGTGTTTGAAGTGCAGTCGTTTCCCTTGCTCACTATTACAGACTCCAAAATGGATGGTTTCATGTATTTTAACATTCAAAATGTAAAATGAGGGGCTATCGATCATTACCAAATGTAAGCTAAAGAGAACCTAGAATTAGTTTTCCTTGAGGACTCCTCTGTAACATGAGTGTTGTAACTCTACAACTAATACGACAGCTTACTCTGTTCACCAAGAAGAGGCAAAGGTTATTTTCCCTACATGGTACTCACATTTACACAGGTAGAGAAGGTAGAGTTATTAAAAATCCTGATCACTGCACTACATTCGGCACCTTCTTTCCTGACAGATGCCATTAATATTATCTTTTTTTTTGGACTAGTGTATGTATGAATATGATAAGCAAAGGCTAATTACCCCTAAGACCTACAGCCTAGGAGACATTACTGACATTTTTCACTAAACTTCTCAGTGATTACTTACTTCATCAGCTTATGGCACTCTGACCCAATTGGCCAACAGTAGCCATGATAAAAATGAATTGGTGCTTTATTGGTACAACAAATTATTCTTCCCTTTTTATTCAACGCATCACTGCATTTCAGACAATGAAACAGGAATATCCAAAACCCCAATTTTTAATCTTAATCAGAGATGAATCTTTCTCCTTCCTTGTCGTCCTACCAGAGAACATGTACTGCATTAAGCATTCATAAGCTTTTTGGCTGGTACAACAACATTTGGCTGGTACATTTTCTTGTCTCAGAGAAAGATTGCATCTAATACAAGTACTTGCTAAACTAGCCAACAGAAAGCCTTGTTATGATTATACCAAGAAATCTCAACATATCATCCAACATTAAGTGCTATTGTGCCCTGGAAAGCTGGACAGGGGAGTAAAGTATTTTGAGAGTGAAGGGAAGCAGTTTCAATGAATTTAGAACTGGACAATTATTCGTGGTAATTGCAGTCAAAATAAGTGAACCTGAACTTCTCTTCTGTAATCTGAGATGAACAAAATTGTAGAACAAGTTGGGAGAGATAACACAAAAGAAAAACGTCATGTAGTAAGAAGGCATAATTCCATTTTTTAACAGGAAACGCATTAAGAATTTTCCTAAATGCATTAGGAATTTTCATTAACAGTGTCAAAAAGTAAAGTAATAGAATTTAAAAAAACTTACTGTTGAAGCAGGGCAAGACTGCAGGATAATAGATTTGTTCATCTTCCACTGCATCATTATTTTAGTACAAATAGTTTTCAAAAGCCACAATCTGGATGGTGTTTTACCAAACATCTTCATTGGCAAATGCTGTCTCTGGACTGAGGAGCTTCAAGCCTGTAACTTCAATCAAGGGAATTCAACAAAGTGGAAATGAGGATACTTGAAAGTATTACAGACATACTTTAGATGCCAATGCATCCTGAAAGTCTTGAACTATTCAGAAATATGTTGTTCTATTGCAAATAAACAATATCTGCTACCTCAAGCTACTGGTGGCTTTAGCCTGCATTAGGTGGGTTTTACCAGCTGTCGACTCTTCTTGACTGCTATGATTTTTTAACTCCCACAGCTCCTTTCTTTCTACATGTGAATACAGACAGGAAAACCTGGGCCTGATTGACTCCTCAGGACATTATTTTCCAAATTACCTTCTGCTTCTCTACAAATATAACTGCCCTTGACCTTTCCCTTGCTCTTTACCCCTTCATTCCACTGTGGCTTTTTCCTCAGTTTCACACACAACTTCCAGCAAAAGAACCTGCTTTAATTTTATGTCAAAAAGACAGTTTTACTGAACAGAATGAATTCCTTATTAACATATTTATTGTGAAAAGGCAAAATGCAAACAGCAAACACTGTAAATCTTTGAAACTTGCTGTATTCTTTATTCTTCAAAGGAACACTCACTGCACTGTTGCATTTTTACCTAGGCCAAATCAGCCATTGTACTGTACAGAGCCACTGTACTGTGATTTTCAGTGGGTAAAATTTACCCTCTCACATTGTGGATTGAGTTTGAACAGGTGAATTTTGCTGTGTTATTTACATGTCAAATGTGTGCTCAGTAGCCTCTCAGACCAGAGAAGGGAATTGCTGCAGCTCTTCCAATCTCTTCATTAAGGGTTTTGCTTTCTTGACTCCCCTATTCCTTAGAAAATTACCCTTTCATGCATGCAAACTTGGTCCAAATGACAATGCTTGAGTTTCTTTCCCCACTTGCTTGTTCCTTATCTGAAGAAAAATTATGCAACACTCGTATGACTAATTTGTTGTGAATAAAGCCCAGAGTTGTAATTTGCATCTGTTCTCTAAAAGTGGACATTTGAGGATACTCCTTGAAAACTTTGTGCCAAACCTGACTATTTGGATATTCATGCAATTAAAATGGGGCCCTCCAGAGCTTCTGGCAGCTATCTTGATATGTCCAGCTGCATTTGGCTTGCCATTAATGCTGCAACATCATTTTGCTTCTGACTGATAGTCCTCTGTCTTTTAAAAGCCAATAAAATGACCGCCTGAGACAATTTAAATTATCTATGCTTTTGTCAGTAACTACACCTATTTCTTCAATTACTTTGCTTCTAAATTTCTTATTGATTACTGTCAGTTCTTTACCCTGACCTTAAAATCTGATTTGTCTTCCCTTTGAAGATTAGTAATTTACATTCATCGCCACAGGTAAATAGTGGAAGGTAGCTGTGCTCAATGGTCTAAGATTATCATGTACTGACAAAAGAAAATTATTTTAAAACACGCTGGTACATTCCAGCAAAAAAACCCCAGTAAAGCAAACAGAAACAAAACAACTGTTGTTCTTGTGAGAGTTGTGAAGATCTCAATAAGGGAATTTGGTTGCTGTTTCAGTTTTTACAGTAGCATTTGTTGTGTGTCTTGCATATGTGATTATACATATATTCTGTTCCACAGTGTTATCATTAAAATGGCTAACTTTTAATAGCTGTTTTCTTTAAGGCTGACTTCACAGAGATGCACACCCTCAGCATGCCCAGCTCTGCCCCAGGGGAGCAGCCCTTCCTTGCCTTTGCCCATGCACTGTGGAGTCTCAGTTTCTGGGAATATACAGCCTGGTTTTTCCACACACATAATGTTCCATGGCACTTCCCTAAACTGTTCCCACGGTATGCTTGCAGGGAATCTTTAGATGCTAGAAACTGGACCTGCCCAGCTTCTGCAGGTGGTTTGGTTATTGCTGGAGGCCAGGATTTGCTTGTTTTAGTGGAAATGTATGGAAAACAAAATCCTCAAAGAATAAAACGGTATAAAGGGAATGAGAGAGGGATCCGTCCTAGACCATTGCTGACCACCTGAAAGTGATGGATTTGGCTGCCTGCTGCTCTAGGATTAGCTCTTGTGCTGAGTTTTGTACAGTTCTGCCTCAGTCAGCACCTTAGATTAATATCTTTGCTAATTCTTCATCTCCTTTTGACATCCCTAGGTATGGAGTATACTTGGAGATCTGATTCACAGTGGCATCCAGATTCCCAGCACGTTACTCACTGTTGTACTTAACCATGCACATTACTGTCTGATTTCAGATACTTTGCCTTCAAACCATCCCTGGATAAAAATTAATATGACTAACTGAATTCTTGAACTCTTTTAAAATGTCTACATATGCAGGCAAGGATTATTGGGAGCCTTTAGGTTATCATAAAACAAATGGACATATTGTTTCTTCATTCTAGTTCTTGTTGTCTGCCTCTGCATGGAAGTTGTTGTGGTTTTTTTTTTGTTTGTTTTTTGGTTTTTTTTTTTCATGAAGCATCCTATCATTTGAATAACTCCTCTAGCTATGCAGGGACAGTCGTGCAAATTTGCCTTCACTTTTCTTTACACTGTCAATACATCTATTTACTTAGTACTACATTCTTTACTTATCTCATGTGGCAAAGTCTGTGATAGTAAGTCATTATTCAGGACAGACTGAGGCAGACCACAGAATTGCAGATGTATTTTTCATAACAGTGAGCAACTGGGCAGGTAAAATGAAATTTACTGTGGCTAAAAAATAAGGTGACAAACATGGGAAAAAAAATGCAATTTCATCAACACAGTGGTGAGTTCTAGGCTGAGTATCAGCACTGAGAATGAAACTTGATAGATTTGTCTATGAAAGCGTTGCCACTGGTCACTAGCAGTAAAAAAAGTGTATAAAACATTAGGAATGTTTGAAAAGTAATGGAAAACCAGCAAATCTGCCACATGTTCACACATGGAATAGTACACCCAATTCTTATCCCTTCATCTGCAAAAGGGGATACATTAAACTAGGCAGTGCAAAATCTGGGTCTGCAAGACTTTTTCCATTAGTTTCTGGTCAAGCTACAGGTCTGACAGGTGCAAGATTGCAGTCCTGTTGTCTATCTTCATCCAATTTGAAACTTAACAGTATTCTTCCACATTGTTGTCAGGGTTTAATGCTGGGCCAGCAATTAAACAAATGACAGATGCTCTCTATTAATCTCCATCTTGAATAGAGAGAGTAGAGAGAATGAGAGACTTGTGGGTTGGAAACTAAATTACACAGCTTTAATGAAAAAACAAGGATGAAAAAGAAAAATTAGTAAACATATACAGATATACAAAAAGCCCAATACCACGTTCCTCCCCCCTTTTCTCAATAACACTCACATCACCACTGAGGCTGCAGGGCAGCCCTGGGAAAGCTCCAGGTTGGGTTCATGGAGTCAGCAGCAGGTGGGAGCTGTAGGAAGGAACAAACAGATTCAGGCTGGCACAGATCAGGATCAAAGGCAGACAAATCGACGGAATCCTCCCAGCATGCCAGCCACAGGTGAAGAAGAACCTGGCCTTTGTGATTCCTCAAATTTATACTGAGTATGATGCATATGGGATGTAATGGTCTGTTTGGACAATTTTGGTCACCTGTATGCTCTGCTGCCCTGTTAAAGAGTGTTGCAGGTGTGACTCTTTTAGTTTCTTTTCAGAGCATAAGGTGTTCCTCAGAACCGAGCAGTGGCCTTGGTTCTGCATACAGTAACTATAAACATCAACTGTTTTCAGTCCTAGAAGCAGAAACTGAGAAACTTGATACAAATACAGCTACTTAGAAGAAACTTAGCTGAAACTCGAGTTAAAATACAGAAAATTAGTTCTATCCTGGCCCAAACCAGGATGCTTGTTTAGATTAAATCTCTGCATTGTAAGGCTTCTAATTAAAAATAGGAACTCTTAAAACTCCTTCAAAATAGTAGATTTGAGGAATTTACAGCTTAATTTAGAAAAACTAAAGAACAAATGAAGCATCCACTGAGTAAAAAGACATAAAGGAATGAGAAAACAAATTACTAGTAGAGAATGTAAAGAATACTTAGAGGAAGAAGGGGATAACAGAAAATTAAAGAAAATAATGGGAAAAAGGAAGAAAGAAGGTGCTGGGAACACCACCAGTGAGAGTATCTGTGAACTGGGAGAAAAAGGTTCTCCATGAAGAGATGTGTTTATTTGGTTCCTGGCCAAGCTGAGTGCTGAGAGCTGACCTGCCTGGCTGAACAAAGGAACAGAGTGGATAGGGTGATCACTCCAGCTGGTGAGTGCTATATGTTATTCCTTATGTCCTCAAGCAGTGTCCCAAAGCATCTGCACATTTTAAGATACTGTGTCTACTTTATTCTTTTCCACTGTTATTTTGATGCTTAGCAAACACTTTGCGGATACCTGGGGTAGAGAGGGAGAGGAGAGAGGGGAAGCATACCATGACCAGGTGATGATAGATACCTTTGTTAAAAACCAAGACTTCCACATTCTTTCCAGAAGGAGAAGTTTTTTACTTTTTTTTTTTGTTTGTTTGTTTTTGTTTGTTTGGTTGGTTGGTTGGGTTTTTTTGTTTTTTGTTTTGTTTGTTTGTTTGTTTTTTTTCCCCTCTGGATTATTTCATGTCTGACATTGTTGTGAAGTGTTCTGATGTGACACAGGCAATCTCACCATTTGGTTTACCTGCATTTTTTCCTCTGTTATGATTTTGAACAGCTTTGCACATAAATAAGTCTGCTTTCTTAGCTTCTCAATCATGACCTTGTTGCTACATGTTGACTTGTCTTAAAGGGGGGATGTTTGGAACTGTACAAGACAGTATGAATAGCTCTGATATTCTCACGCTGTGGTCACTCTTTCTCAGATAACTATCTATAAAGGTGTAAATGTCTGCATGGAGAATGAACCTGTGGTCACACAAGGACCCAGCCATCCCACTGTGAGCTATGCTGCTTATATAATAAGTATTAGACTTTCCTTGGTAATGCAATCTATTGCCTCCCTCAAAGCAGTGCAAAAGGAGCATTAAGATTCTGGTTTGAAACTCAGAATAAAACCTCATTATACAAACCTTAATTACAGCCTTATCAAATCACGGATTTGAGTTGTTTTAATTGAATTGGAAATACACTTTCACTATCTGCTAGGTGAATAAAATTAACACCTGGTTGTAAATGCCCCTGTAGACAACAGGAATACTGAGTTGGGAGCCGAAGAAAACTGCTGGGTGAGGATTACAAATGGGATAAACTCTTTGCTGCATGGTGCTGTGGCTTAAAATTTGGCAAATCTGTGGTAAGATTTTCAGAGGCATTACCCACTTAGTGCTTTTAATCTTCTCAAACAATTCAGGATTTTGAGGCATAAAATACAGAGGACTTTAATCTCAAAATCTCCTTGAGAGAAAGAATGAGAGAAAATTATAAGCAGCACAGAATTGAGAGTATGACAGAATTTAGGATAGGACAGGATATTGCTGTATATGCAAAACATGGGACTGGTTCCCCTTCCACCAGAAGTGGGTGATATATGTGGTTCACATATTATACAGCTGATCAGGTTACAGCATTTTTTTAAAGACGACACTGGAAAAATGGTTGTTATTAGAGTTATGCAACTATCATTCATACTTTCCTAAGCTGTACTTTCAATAAAAGGTGGAATTCAAATAAATTTCAATAAAGGGTCTGTGAACATCTTTCAAGTTGAAGTACAGAGTGAATCTATCCATCTGTTTTAGGAAGACATTTTATATAATAATTTCTTTTCAGATGATCTGGAAAGATTTACATTTTTCAGCTTAATTGGAACTAGCAGAGGAATAGTTTTGCGTATCACAATTGTAAAGAGGAGTCTTTTTCTTTTACAGACACCCATATACCTGTGGCAATGGTTCAGAGCTGTGCCAGGGGAGGTTTAGACTGGACATTAGGAAATATTTCTTGATTGAAACACTGAGGACAAACGTTGTAAAGAGGCATCCTAGAGAGGTGGTTGATGCCCCAAGCCTGACAATGCCCTTAGCAATATGCTTTAACTTTTTGTCAGCTCTGAGTGGTCAGGAAGTTGGACTGTGTGACTATTGTAGGTCCCTTCCAGTTTGAATATTCTAGTCTATGCATTCACACACAGCCTAGAGCAGGGAGAGCAGTGTCAAAATGTTGATGTTATCGTGAAAGCAATCAATGGTAATTAATGAGGAGTTTAAAATACTGGGACAGATGAATTCCCCCTATTATCTTGCTTAAAAGTAGTGCAGCTGCTTACTTTCCTTTCAGGCCATTATAAAAACATTAGTGCCTTTAAAAATGCAAGAAGACCCTCAAGCACAGTTGCCTGTATTGCTTCTCTGCTGAGATCTCTGCACAATCTGCTGGATTCCAATCTTCTAAGCCCAGCTCTGTTCCCCTTAGTTACTCCTTCTTTTATCACTCATCAGGAAGTTTCAGAAAGGCCTGAAAAACAGACAGTTTCCATAGACTGATCCTAATGCAATAGACAAGCATGAAGATACAGATCTCCCAACCAACCTGACTGGAAGAGAGATGAGATGGTTTTGACCTTTTGCTGTTTGTCCTGACACTGTTTGTACATGCCCAGAGGACAACAATTATCCAAACATAAGGGGTTCATCTCACTTTTGTTCTGCAATATTTCAAAAAAGACAGGAAAAAGTGCAGTCTGGTGGGTAGGAAACAGGAAAAATAGTACAGACAGCTGCATTTCTAAGTTTTGTCTTAGTATGCTTGTTTCAGTTTTCAAGTCT
The DNA here is from genome assembly GCA_023637945.1 of Phaethornis superciliosus. Classification (NCBI taxonomy): domain Eukaryota; kingdom Metazoa; phylum Chordata; class Aves; order Apodiformes; family Trochilidae; genus Phaethornis; species Phaethornis superciliosus. Next base: position 38,301,778 of record JAJQWJ010000002.1, on the reverse strand, counting down.
GAAGGAACCACTTGGATAAGGCTTTTGGTGAAATCACTGAGATGAAAATGCTGCATGAAAGTTAACTAAATTCATCTCCTCTTTAGAGCAATAAAGTTTCCACCCTCATCTAAACTCTCAGGAGAAGATAGATGAGCACTCTTTATCAGCTTCAATGTAAAGTCATCTGCTTTCCTAATATTATCCCTAGGTGCTGTTGGAAGAAGATCTTCAAGGCTTAAACAAATCCCTTGGGGAGTATTAAGAAGTCTGTTCATCTGGATGAACCACAGAAAAAGAAGGTGGCAGCTGGGTGAGCAGGGATCAGGGAAAAGGCGATGAACAGAGAGTCACAGACACTTCTGCAGTGTTTGTTTAGTGGTGACCTGTTAATCTGTAAAACAAATATTGTTTCTGTAATACTTGCAAGAAATAAAAAATTGTAAAATCCATAAAAACAGAACACTCAAACCTCAAGTGATTTGAATTTGTAGTGTTCTCCAGTATGACAGGTAATTTGACTTTTAACTTCATAAAAGAATGCACATTTTAAAAGGCTTTCATTAATATTTATCTGCTGTGCAATAAAACATAGAGACATTTTTTTAATCTCAGCTTCTAGTTTCTGCTTTTAAATAAACTGACAGTTGTTTATAAAAATACTTCTGAGAATCTGGGTACGTCTTATTTGGTTATTATCATCAAGACAAAAAATCCCAAGAGATTGAGGACCTGGTTCCTGTCACTTGATTTGCTTTGATGTCATTCTGCTGACATCAAATGAATGATTCCTAGTTTATACCAATGTGAAACAAATTAGTCTCAGTGCAAAAGCTGAGAATCCTCAGTTACCACAAAGTACATGACCAGTGGACAGCTTGGGGAATGAAGACTTGGGACGTCCGATGAGACACATGGTTTTAAGCTTCATATAAAGATTTTGAGTTAAAAATACCTAATATCAAGACCTAAAAAGTCAGAAATTAAAATAATATCATTATTTTTTTTATTTTCCCTTACAGTGTTCCTGTACTTTCCTCGCATGTCCCATTCTTCACCCAATGGTGTCATAAAAGACTGGAAGCTGACAGCCTCAGTCAGATCACTCAGTTCTGCCTCCAGCAGCTGCCAGAACTGAATATGTCACAAGGCCCTCACTAAACCCAAAGTATTCCTATCTGTCAAATCACCATCTGTGATTGGGCCAAAAGGAGTCTTTCTGCTCATTTTAGTTCTGTGGTCTGGCATTTGCCAAGCATTCAGCCACAACTGATGGGCTGTGCTTTTGGCACCTGGGAACTCTACCAGCCAAAAACTGCATCCAGAACTGTTTAATTTTCCAGAGCAGATGAATTCTGTTTGCTGTTAAATGAACATTTGGACAACTTATTTTTTGTGAGAAATGAAGAAGAGTATCTCTGACTCCTGTCAAGATGTGTCAATGCAATAAATAGACGGACTTTTTCAGCGAGTTTTAATGGGTTGTGTTGGGAATATGACAAAGATCCACTGTCATGTTGTAGCCTTCTTTCCTTATCATGACTCAGGAGGGTCTTTTTGCTCTATTCCCCTCCCTTCCATCCTTGGATTAAATAGTCTGCACTTTTCTATGTATTTATGCATAAAGCTCTTTTTGTGTCACACCTCAACTTTTAACTTCTATTTCACTGCTTTAACTTACCTTATTCATCATAGTAGCTTCCATGCAAAGCACCAAAGGGCACTCAGACAGTAAATATTATGTTTTTTTACTGTAACATAACCTGTGTTAGAAGTATTAGGAAGCAAACAGGACAAGCTCCATATCCAACTGGCAACATATGCCCAAGATTGGGAATGCCTGCTCAAGGGATGTTAGAAATCCCATCACCATTAAAATCCATGGAGAGACAGCCTAGAACATGAAATAGCTTTGGGTCCTGCATGTAGCACATTGAGGATAAGAAATGACTATGGATCAGTTCTCCCTTTTTACATATCAAGTCGATCAAGGGTTGGACTTGATGATCTCAGAGGTCCCTTCCAACCCAGCCAATTCTATGACTCTATATTCAAGAAATACTTTTTTGTTTTTGAAGAATTACTGAAGGATTTCATAAAAAAGGAAAAAATAAATTAAGCCTTCTCAACATTATCCATTGATTAATTGTTAAATTTTGTTATCCATCTAAATCTTTCTTTCCAACAATTATACTTTGTAGTATTATACATCAGCCCTCTATATAAACCTCCTTAGGAAGAAATTCCTTGAATTAAATACAAATTACATTCAATATTTTCTTCTTCCAGTCAGACTCACTTCAATTCATTATTTTATTTCATACTTCCTTCATAAGATGTAAGCTCTTCATCCTTCTAAATTTGTTGTGACTCCACAACCAGAAGATTGCTATTGTGGCTGTTTGTCTTTCTGCTTGAATTTTTTTCTTGCAAGTATGCACATTTGTTTTTGTTTCCTCTGTAATCAGGCACATCAAAGTTTTTTCTCTGTAATTGGCAGAGCTTCTATTTGAGTTTTGTGATCAAATATTTGTATGCACTTAAGGATAAATTAAATAAATTGCTAGGGAGAAGCAATAGAGAAAACAAAAGCTATTATGGAATACAACAGAGGAAATGAGTGGCAGAAATGCCATGTAAGAACACAAGGATGAATTGTTTGTACTCATGAGTTAAAAGAATTCAAACTCCATACTTTAACTAAAGTGGATTTTGAATTAAAATTAATGCAGCTTTACAGGCAATGTGTCTTTTTAAATGGAAATCACTGGAGTAGTGAATTGCTTCATATTACTTCTGTCCTTATGTTTTTTGTACAAAACCTCAGAACACCTAATCATTTAAGATTACTTATACACTGACATGAGACAGCACTTATATCAAAAGCAAAAAATAGTTGTTCAGTGACAGGGGAGAAAACAAGAAGAGTCAAAGCATAAGCTATATCAGCCATATTCCCCCTTAAATTAAGTAAATAATTTTACCCTTGAACAGAAATTATTTTATACTTCAATGTACAAACTTGGAACAACATGTTTTGCATATATACAAGAGAACAAGCATGCCATACAACCTGTGGTTGAATGTGGCCAAGTTAGATCACATTTGAATGGACAACAATTATGAAATGAACTGTGTACAGAAAGAAAGAAAGAAATCCCTTGGTTGGTTTGTGTTGGCTATTAGAAAAATCACTATGCAGTGTTTGTAAGCCCATGTGCCCCTGTGTTCAAGATGCAGAAACTAACACTTTTAGGTTTATTAAATGAACATCCATTTGATGAAACTAGTGCTGTCTTCTGCAGAAACTGTAAGGGATTTGTTTAACCCCATACAAGAAGGAGCTATATCTAAGTGCAGGTCTTTGTTTTTAATATAGATACCATGTATTCTGAAAGCACCTCCAAGCCAAAAGCATATGGCAGAGTTTCTCACTTTCTTCCCCTTTCCATTTTTCACCTGTGGGCAGTCACTATTTTCCACACTTCCCCAGTACTGCCTACTCACACTTCTTCAGCATCTCAGTGCACAGGCTTGGTGAGATAGTGACTTTGAACCCTTTCCTGATCAGCAGCGATTTGCCCTTGCATTGCTTTGTTGTATCAAGTAGCTTGTTGGCCATCTAGCAGCTGACATGTACTGAATATTAATTTGTTAATAAAAAATAGTGAGAAAAAAATAGTATGTGGATTAATGATTCATAAATGTGTCCAGTTGCAATATAGGTTATAAAAATGGATATTAGGAATCCAAGATTGTTCTCTGCAGTTATAAAAAGTAAAGATGTTGATTCCCAGGAACAGATTAAGACAATGAAGATCTCCTGTGGTCATGGAAGATCTAACTTCTTGCTGCAAAAGGGATTTGAAGTATTTCCTGATGGAATAAGTCTCCTTGCCCCTCCTTGGCTTTACCATTTATGCTACTATGTAAAATGGTTCAGGATGGGATGTTGTATTACCTGATTTGATGAACAGGTGCTCATTGCAGCAGAAATGTGTGCTTGTGCTGCAATATTGAGAAGTATGACCCTGTTTCATACATTTTAATTTAAGGCCACAGGGTAACTGGTTTCTTTGTGCTAGATTTCCTCTTTTCAGTCTGGCGTTAACAAGGTTGGCTTGGCATTAGTGACTATACTCTAGGCTTTTTAATAATTTTTTCTTTATCTATCACCTAGGAACCACTTTTCAGAACAGAAGAAACAACTTCATGCAGACAAGCTGTTATACAAAGAGGATACATTGAAGGGAAATAAATTGCCTTTGACAAATTAATTGATATGTACTAACTAATTATTAATAAAATGTACTTTAATGAGAACTTAGACATTTTCTGTCTTGAAGTGTCACTTAAAGAAATGTAAATTCCAGTTAAATAAACCCTTTATGAACAATTAGCAATGAAATTTTCTGTTTACCTGAGCAGAATAATGTGTGTCTGCAATATTAATATGGTTACTCCAAGCATGGGCCATGTTTTAAATGCTTACATATGTTCCTCTTAGTACTATCAAGTAAGATGTGACTGTAACTGAACAGAATATTGGTGTTTTGAATCTAAAACCTGGTATGACCATAAAGCCTTTGGAAGGAGCTAGAATAAGAAAGTGATGCACATTAATTCAGAGGTAAGGTTAAATTATATACATGACTTAACTGCTTGTCTTTCACTAGGATAAAGTTTTCCCACCCATCTGTACAAAACATAAAGAGAATTAAAGTTTGTAAAAAAATAATTTTATCCTTCCTTCCTCTTCAACTTTCATAAAGAACATGGTATATATATTCCTGTTAATAAATCATGGTAGTATTCAATCTCAATTAAGAGCTTTGAAGTCATGTTTTCAAATATATTTTGGCAGCATATAGGTAGATCTTTCCACTTATTTGTTTCACCCATCTTCTTCAAGAACAACACAATTCAATGCTCACAAAGAGCATTAAATATATAATATATATTATATATTTATATAGAACTGAAATATGCCAAAGCCTATATAACTGAACATGCTGAAGCCTGTTAATGTGAATTTCTAAAAACGCCACTTAAGTACCCTTGAAAAATATCAGTTTAAATATGCTAGGAGTGTAAAACAGCTTGGAATTTATTCTACTTACATGTTTTAATATATTTTTCTCGTGATTGTGGCTATTTCATTCAGGCATCTGAAATGAAGACTCATTGCCTGCAGTAGATTTTAGACTCAGCAGTTCTATGCAGACTTGCACTAATGATCATCTGAGAAAATCCAGGGATGTAACTAGAACTACTAGGAATTATCTCCACCAGCACAGCTTCATGACACCTTATTTCTTTGGATGTGGATCCCATGTGAAAGTGAAACGGAGACATAAGAATTATGGTGGAGACAGAGGCTTTGCAGTAAACTTTTGATCTCTGTTTCCATGAACTGATCCATATTGTATTTGCTGTCAGTAAGAGAAGGAAGATTCCTTCCTCTCAAAGGTCACCTCAAGTACTCAAGTACATAAGCCACTAGGTTTTGATCTGCAAGCTAAACTGAATTAATACTTGTCAATTGCATCAAGTGCTCATGTATTTCCAGAAAACATGCTTTCCGTATCCTCAATTATTCCTATATTCTTCTTCAGTGCTCTCCTATGTTACCAACAACTTTCTTGAACTTTCAGTAGCAGTCACAACAGTAAATATGGAAGCTCCAACAACATACTTCACTGTTCAACAAATGGAAGACTGCATTAACCCATTATGCCATCTGAATATCAGTCAGCATCTGTGGGTTCATTTCAGGATGCCTCTGTGCATCATGTTCTCTATTGTGCAAGTATGGTTTCATTATCTCTGTCTGACTTTTTGCCTTCAATCACTCTTCTTCTACTGGTCAAGACACCATTTGTTAAAATTTCTTACACAGTTCTAGGGATATTCCATCAGTTTCAGTTTTATCTCTTGAACTTCTAAAAGCGATGTCACTGTGGGATGATGAGACCTATTTGCTGGATGTTTGTGCCATTTGTTCTACTTTTTCATTTTTTTACCAGGCTAAGAAGGTCCACAAGGAAGACCCAGGGAACTGTCAGTCTAACCTTGGTGCTGGGGAAGGTATGGAACAGACCATCTTGAATGCCATCACAGGACCATACAGGACAACCAGTCAGTACAGTTTCATGAAAGGTAGCTCCAGCTTGACTGACCTGGTCTCCATCTATAACAATGTGACCTGCCTAGTGGATGAGGGAAAGGCTGTGAATGCTGTACACCTGGACTCTAGTAAATCCTTTGAAACTGTTTCCTGCAACATTTGCTTGGAGAAACTGTCTTCTAATAGCTTGGAGGGATATATGCTTCACTGGATCAAAAAACTGGCCAGGTGGCTGGGCCCAAAGAGTTGTGGTGAATGAAGTTAAATCTGGTTGGTGGCTGGTCATAAGCAGTGTTCCTCATGGCCCAGTGTGGAGGCCAGTTCTGTTTAATATCTTTATCAATGATCTTGGCAAGGGGACTGAGTGCACCCTAAGTAAATTTACAGCTGACATCAAGTTTGGCAGGAATGCTGATCTATCTGGGAGTAAGAAGGTTCTACAGAGAGACCTGGATAGGCTGCACCAATGGGCCAAAGCCAACTGTATGAAGTTCAACAAGGCCAAGGACCAGGTCCTCCACCTAGGTCACAACAACTCCACGCAATGCTACAGGCTTGGGGAAGAGTGGCTGGAAAGCTGCCTGGTGGAAAAAGACCCAGAGGTGTTGTGCAAGAGCACAGTCTGAGCCAGTAGTGTGCCCAGGTGGCCGAGAAGGCCAACAACATCCTAGAATGTATCAGGAATAGTATGGCCAGCAGGAGATGGAAAGTGATTTTGCTCAGCACTGTACTCAGCACTGGTGAGGCTGCACCTTGAGTAATGTGTTCAGTTCTGGGCCCCTCACTACAAGGAGGACACTGAGGTGCTGGGGCATGCTCAAAGAAGGGCAGTGCAGCTGATGAAGGGTTTAGAGTGCAAGTCTTAAGAGGAGTGGCTGAGAGAACTGATGTTGTTTAGTCTAGAGAAAAGGATCTGACAAAAGTATCTGAGAAAAGGAGTGACATTATCACTTTCAACAACTACCTGAAAGGAGGTTGTAGCAAGGTGGCTGTTGGTCTCCTCTCCCTAGTAACAAGCAACAGAACAAAAGGGTATAGCCTCAAATTCCTCCAGGGGAGGTTTAGGTTGGATATTAGAAAAAAAAAGTCTTCACTGAAAGTGTCGTCAGGCACTGGGACAGGCTGCCTACGGCATTGGTGGTCACTATCCCAGAAGGTATTTTAAAGACATGTGGATGTGGTTTTCAGGGACATGGTTTATCACCGGACTCATTGGAGTTAAGTTAATGTTTTTACTCAATGATCTTAAAGGTTTTTTCCATCCAGAATGATTCTATGAATCTATGAATTTAATCTTTGGTTTGTAACGGTGACAAAAGAGGAAATAACTTAATGATCTGTATTTCACCAGCCACCTACTAAGAAATGCTTCTGCTTATTCTGCATCATTTTTGACAGTTCTACTATAGTCTTAATATTAAGCTAAAAGCATCGCAAGCAACCTTCCCATCATCAGCTCTTATGCTGCTAGATAATAGACACCTGTATTATAAGGTTTCTCCTCAGAAAATTATTGTGACACAGTCATTAAGCCATTACTCAAGAATTTCAAGATTAACAATGGAGCTCCTTAAAAGTATGAGCAGATAATCCCAGTATAGCAGCTCATAATGCAAGCAGCTTGAAGAAGCCATACTTTTTACCTGTGCTCCTCACACTCAGCAAAATTACTGGGGCACAGTTCAGGTTACCCCTCCTTCATCTGCCTTCTGCACTAAGGGGAATTACTTACTCTAGGAAGTCTGATCTGCTCAAATGCTTCTCTTTTTGAGTCCCCACAATCTCACTTGTGTCTCTTTCTCCACAATGATACCAAACAAATATTTCAGTCAGAGCAAGGCAGCCCTGTCTGTCAGCCCCAGCAGTTGTCTGTCAGTCTGAGCTGAAGGAAATATAGCTGTAGAGAAGGAAATGGCAAAATAGAGGAAGGAATGTGTACACAGGAAAAAAGTAGGAAGGCTTCAGGGATCAGCTTTAGGAAAGAGACAGGCAAAATGTGTGGCTGCCCTTAGAGAATCAGGCTGAAAGAAAAATCACAGGACAGTATGTTGCTCTGGAGTAAGAGAAATAATAAAGCAAAAAATAATCTTAAAAGAAATAACAGGTGATGAGAAAAGAACAATTGGTACTTCATAAAAAAAATCAAACTTTTCCAGTTCTGCCTACTACATTTTATATGAACACTGATTATTTTGAATTTCTTATAAGACTGCTCAAAAAACAAGGCTTTGAGGGTAATTGATGTATACTTCCTAAGTGATGGCACGGATCAATCAAATGTACCTAATAACATATGATCAAACTTGACTTCCTACTTCCTGACTTCAAATGTCTCTGAAGTAGTGAAACTTTGAAATCCAAATTACAGGAAATAGGAGGTTCTTTAATTTTTGCTCAATATAAATGTTACTTCTGCAACTAATAAAAGGGTTTCCCACATGGAGATGGGGAAAAAAATTATAAAAGGCTTTTCCCCATGAATATTTTGGCAGAGTACATCTGCACTTCTGTTTCATCTTACTGCAAATTACATGAACGTCACTGGGAACAGCAGGGAACAGGCATGCATCAGTCCATTGCAATCAAAGTAAGCTGACTTTGACTCACAAGGATTGTCAAACCATGTACGCAGGAACCTCCTCTCTTAAAAAACCTTTGCTCCACAAAGCGAATGTCTGAGAATATAAAGGAGAAAACAGACCTGGATTTTCCATTGGTGCTATATAAAGAGTTTGTTTACAAACTTCTTTAAGGCCTTCTAAATCACAGAATCATAGAATGTTAGAGGTTGGAAGGGACCTCTACAGATCATCCAGTCCAATGCCCCTGACAAAGCAGGATCACCCAGGGCAGGTCACACAGGAACACATCCAGGTGGGTTTTGAAAGTCCCCAGAGAAGGAGACTCCACACCCTCTCTGAGCAGCCTGTCCCAGTGCTCAGTCACCCTTACCATAAAGAAGTTTCTCCTCACAGCAAAGTGGAACTTCTTTTTTTCTAGCTTAAACTCATGCTTTGCCCTATTACTGGGCACCGCTGGAAAGAGATTGGCCTCATCCTTTTGACACCCACCCCTCAGATATTTCTTTTCTGAAGGCTAAAAAACCCAAGTTCTCTTTGTCTTGTACATAAGACAGATTCTCATGTCCCTTAATCATCCTCGTAGTTCTCTGTTGGACTCTCTCCAGGTGTCTGGAGACATGAGATGTGTTTTGGTGCCTGGAAGCAGCCCTGGGACCTGGAGGGTTAGTGCAGAAGATGATGTGCTCTGATGCAGGCTGCAATTCCTGTTCTGTCTCTTAATTTACAAGCTAGAAAGATCTACAGATTCTGTTTAAAACACTGTCATTTAGATCTAGAAAATCCACCATTATTTCAATCAGCTGCAGTTATTATATTTTTATGCATGGCTTTTCCCTGCCAGTGGCAATCAGTTGGTGTCTTTGAGAAAGCTATTGCCTAGGAAAACTTTAGACACCCCAGTTTTTAAGGAAATAAACCCCAATTCCCAAGGAAAGACAAATGCAGATGCTTTTTTTTGAGTGCAGAGTGCTAGTAGTTTTGAAATTGAAAATTTTGATTGAAATTGAATTGAAAATTTGGGATTCTTCAATTTCGACAAGGCTGTAAGATTGTAACTGAAATTCTATGTAAGCAGGATAAAAAGGGTAATTTTACAGTAAGGATGAAGTGTGAAACATCACTGTATGAGTCTATACAGGGTCTCAAATGCTATTCTGAACTTTCCTGAACTGGAGATAACAGCATAAATTTTGAGTTCAAATACATTTTAAAGTGAAAAATGGTAGATGCTTTTTCTAACATAAGGTCTTGTGTTACAGTTTCCATCATTTCTCAGCTTTCTTAAAAGATCAGTGGTAGTTTGCTCAGTAAAACTCTAGTTTGGATCTGATTTTGCAGTTCTTGGGGTAGGCTTGAAAACTGCTGGACAAAAATTCATGATCTGTATAAGAGAATCAGAACAAACAATCAAAATATATCATTTGGTGGCTTTTGAGTCTGACTATTTAATTACTTTAAGAATACCCTGATACATAATAATTAATAATATTTGCTTAGCTGAAGTGCTGTACTTGCCTAGCTACCTATTTTTATTCCATCAAAGTATTCCTTCTTGTTCAACCTTAATGGAAATCCACTGCAGCTAAGCTTTACAAGCCACTGTCTACAACTGGCAGAGGAGTAATTATTGTGGAACAATGGGATTTAAAATTGCTGAGAATTTCAAAGAATAAATGTTAACAGAAATGAATACAGACTTTATAAAAGCAGTGTATGCACAACACATGCAGATGTGAATGCATAATGAGTGCTAGAGGGTGATACTGAAATACAGCCAAAGGTCAGGAAAGAAAACAAGTAAAGAAAATCTATGCTTGAAGTTTAGGAAATTTCTATAATTTACATTTCAAAGTCTCCCATCATGACAATGATGAATCGGTAGTTTAAATTCATAGACTGGCAATTTGCGTGTGGGCTTTGGCATGACTGAACTAATCTCCTGGATTTTACCAGGATACTGCATGGAACCAGCATTTGACAGGAAGATGGTGTGCCACATCTCAGAGGGTTAAGAAGCTTTGCCTTGGTTTCAGCTACTGTGGCACTGAAATGATATATAATTCAGGGTGTTGCTTAGACTGAAACAAAACCTAGCATGTGAGGCTAACACTGAGTGCACAAAAGGGAAAAGTGAATTTCTCAGTAAACCACCAAATCTCTGTGAGGCAAATTAGAAATCAAGAACAAAGGCTGACAGTCAAAACCTAAAAGAACAAAAGGAAATGCAAAATCTGAAAAGGAGAAACACTTCCCAAAGTTTCTGCTGAATATTAATTACAAACCTTTTGTCTCCCTCCTTCTTCTATCAGTTACAAAATCAGACTAGGAAATTGAATTAAACAGTGAGAAAATACACAACAACCATACCACATTATTCTTTTCCAGGTACCAGAACAAATTTAATCATCACCAGTTGATATGGCTATTTGTTTAACCTGTCTGACATGTTGATATGCCACTGATGGCTAAAACATGAAGGTCACTCAAGAAAGAGAAGGAAGAAATATTTTATCTATTCACATCAGTTGGCAAATTGTTTACCTGCTCTGAGAACCTGAATATAAACCTCTTGATTCAATATTAATCTGATTCTCATTTTCTTCCTCGTGGGCAGCATATTACATTTCTCATGAGTTTATCTCAAGTTGCCAAGGTGACATATTTTTACCACATCATCCCACATCCGATCACATTTCTGTCTGATAATGGAGTTCTGGTTCCTCCACAATTCTATACCTTTTGGGTGCTACTTTTTGCCCCTTTAGTATTACTGGCTGTTGGGCTTCCATCGAGTCAGGAAAGGAGAAAGGATTTTGTGAGAAAGGTATAAAATTGCACTGAAGTCTGTCTCATCCCCTTCTGTTTTCCTATCCATGGATGGGGCTTTACTGGGGCAGCCTCTGGGAAAGGGAGTTTAGCACCAGCTCCTTTCCTCACAAGAGTTTCTCTTATATCCTTGTAGGCATCAGCTGTCACCTGCAGGGCACTAAGGCCTGACATTCCTCCTCCAAACATAAGATGGTGTTTTAAAAATTAATATGCCTATTAATTTCAGTAATTTCCCACACTTCAATTGCTAATATAGAAATGAGTCTTTTAGTTACATTTTGGGGTAAACTCACCCAGCAACAGCAAAACTGGATTACATTAGATTGCTCTTCAGTTATAGAAGATCTTCTAGTAATTCTTGTGCAACTCATTAGCTATCATGCAGCTCCCAGGCACTATCCAGCTTCTGCTCATCATGAAAAGTCAGGTTTACCTGCTCACAGAAGTAGACTTTTTTTATTTCTAGATAAAAGCCTACTCTTTCTAGAAATCTTTCTGGATAAATCTGTATAGATCCTGAGAAGGCTCGTAATATCACTTTCAGAGTCAGAGTAGGGCATAAATGGCTTTTGAGCAATCGCCACTAAAGCATCCATATGACACAGATGGGAAATTTTCAGCCATCTCCCCATAGACAGAAATTTTCAGGGTCAAGTTTTTTTCCTTTTTTATTATAGGATGAATCACAGGGATTTACAGACATTTTAAACTTCTTGTAACAGGATAAAAAGCATTCAAGGAATGAAGTGTTGTGCTTTGTTAAGAACAGAAATATCACGGTGTGTTTATTCATTTTTCAAAATAGCTGCATTGGGTGCAAAAAGCAAAATTAACAATGGAGTCCTTTATTGTAAAATCCTAGTTTATACTTAACCTAGGTACATGGTGAATTTTACATATTTTTGAGTTTAGCTTGTCTTAGCTTCATTACTATTAATCTTAACAAGCACTTTATTTAGAGTAACAGGAGAAGAGTGACCACTGAACCACTGAAAATTAACTTTTTTCATGTATTTATGTTCTTAAGTGACCTTTTTCCCATTAGAATTGAACTGGTTCAAGATTTTATATAGTGCAGTCAAGCACTGATAACAGTGGTGCCGAATACTGTAACCGAAAGCTAAACAAAAGTATTTTACAAGTGGGATAAGACTATAGGATTTCCTAAGGTGTTGCCTGCTCTCTGTTTTTGGAAATTACATTTTAACTTTTATTTATGTCTCTGAAAATGGATGCATTTGGAAAGATGGGAGACAACAAAAGAGGAAATTATGTGTTCTGCTGTAAAATGTATTATCCTGTGTCCATCATCCTGTATACAGACTGATTTTTTCCTAAAACCACATTATTCAAAGTTTATTAAATGATGAGAAGAATATCTAATAGTATCAGTGTGCCTACAAAGACTGTTTTGGAGGCTATTAGATTAATATTGACTACTAATCCTCTTACATCTTGGATTCTGTTTCTTAGTAAATAGCTTAATCATGTAATTAATGCTAGTATAATTTTGCCAAAGCAATTGTAACTTGTGCGTATTTTATTTTAGATAACCTCTTTCTCTGGACTGGCAAAATGTTTGAGAATTTTAAGAGGTACAACTTCATTCCTTTGGCTTATTAACAAACAGATTTCCTTCCCAAGTGTCTCTTTCATTTGATAAGAGTTGCTCTGATATGAACAAACCAATGCAGGAACACCTTCATGAACCAAAGGAGCAAAAAAATAGGAGTTCAACTACTCATATTTAGCCCATTGCATTTGTAAAACTGAGAATTTTGAAAATTTCAGATTTCAGTTCTCATATTTATTAATTTGCAAATTTTTTGTGTAAATCCATTATTCTGTAGTCCCTGGTTTTAAAATTGCAACTATATTTTTTGAAGAAAAATAATACTGTGGGACCCAGCAGATGTTTGAAAAATGAATAGCTGAAACAAATGGTACACAAACAGCCCAAATCACAAACTGTTCAAACACATGGGCAAGTCCTTGCTAATAACAAAAACATTTGCAAAGTACTGTTTGAAATAGTCATTTAAATCGGTCTCCTGATAGTAGCACAACTTAAGAAGAAAAGGGAAGCAAATAGATTACATGAATTTAAACTCATTATGGCATGCTGAACAGCATTCCTTCTGAAAATGTGTTGGCTAAATGCTAATACACACAATAGCATTGCACTCTCTTAATTATGCATTTGTTCATTAAAGTTGTCAGACTACAGGCATGGGAATTGCAAAAGTTCTAGCAACAGAGCTGGCAAAAAATGAGGACCTACATATGGCTGTATCCATGGCTTTTAGTCCTGGCTTCACGAAGTTCTTCTTGAGCTAGGAAGATTGTGAATTCCCTTATTCTTTGGTTTTTTGTGGTTGGTTTTTTTTTTTTTTTTTTTTTTTTTTTTTTCTGTGGCAATATGTAGCTGCAGGTCATAGTGTACTTTTTTGTTTTGGTATCACTAGTTCAGCTTTACATAACACAATGAGGAGAAACTGCAAGACAAGATGAGACCTGGTGTGGGCTTGTAGAAAAAAGCTAGGGCTAAAACACTTCTGAGACACCTTGTTGTGCAGATCAAGCAGGAGCTTGTAACAACAGAAAACATTCTTGGGCACCTTGTCATCCATAATTTGGAGATGTAGAAGTCTGAAATCTTTGAATAAAGCTTTAAAAAGACAAAAGTAGAGACTTTGATAAGGAAGATACCCACAATGTGCTTGCTAAAAGATGAACAAAGCAATATTATTTACCTTTGAGAAAAAGCAGTATTCCTCAGCCAACATTTTCTACTCTTCCATTTTGCTATGAGCAGAAAGAAAAGTGTTTCTCTAAGAGTAAGTGTCCTCTGTTGTCTAAATGATACAAATCTGTTTTTCTACAGAAGTTCTGAAGAACACATTAAAGTTTGTAAATGCAGTAGCTAGAAGTGGCAAACTGTGGCAATGAGTAAGTTTTTAGAATATGGCTTAGAGTATTAAGCCATACTTTCATCAAATTTATGAGTAGTACAAAGTTTTTTACTTCGCTGTAGTCCTTCTAATATCATTTTAGCATAATATTGGGTAGAACAAAACCATTAACTTGAACCACAGAATAATATGGAAATAAAAGATATAGAAAATGATAGAAAATAAGGTTTGAATGTTCAAAATTTGATGAGGGGTGAACTTTCTTTTTTCTCCTTTCATTTTCTTAGGGATGCTATTGTAAATTTTAATATTTTAACACTTTATTGAGTCCATATTCAGGTGGATTATGTTTGTCTTGTCACTTCATTGCAATTCATTGGGCAATGCCTGTGCTTGAGGGAGGCAGAGGAAAACTCCGTGATAATAATTTAAATCCAGAATTACTTCTGTGGTGTTACTGTGCCTGAGAGAAAACTCATGTTCAAGTGGCAGATGCTTATGACTCTCTTATGATAACAGTTCTTCCTTCATAACTCTACATTTTAGACAATATTAAATATCTAGGAGAGGTTAAAGCTATGTGAGTTGGCTCACCAGCTCCTTATGTTAATGTTACGGCAGGATCTTTTTGCCTGCTGTTTCCCCACCACACACACACGATGTATTATCCCACTTTTGATCTGGAATCTGGACATGGTCTGCTGCCTATGAGACCTAGGACCTGATATAAACCCTTTTAATCATTGGAAACAGTTCTAGTGACTTGCATAATTTCTGGATCAGTCCTACAGTCCCCCAAGCACACTGCAGTATGCTGAAACCTGTGCTGGAATTTCAGGGCATGGAGTTTAAACCCTGAAGTAACTTTGATTCCTTCAGCAGTGCATCCTAGTCATGTAACACAGGTTTTAAACATTTTACACTTGGCTGGCTTTTTCACAGCAGGATCTCGGTGCGTATACATTCTTATACGTTCAAAGCAAAATATTAACCTTCCCCTCTTAAAAAGAAGCCTTGAGAAGACTTCTGCAGGGCTGGACTGTGCAGCTTTCTCCACTTAAACTTCTTTTTAAAGGAAAAGTGTGTTGTCTGCAACGTGTACGTCTCCAGCTGGTCACTATATTTTGCAGTGTATTCCAATTTTGATTAGGTAACCCCCTGCACCTTAGCTGGCAAGGAGCCTGCATATACACTGGAGAGAGTTAACGTCATAGGTTTCTCTTCCACTCTGGATCTGAAGCCCTGATATAATGAAAACACAGATTTATGTGTTCCAAACCAAATCTGATGCTACTGGAGTTACATTAAACTCTTCATAAGCAAAACTCAAAGCAACATGCAGTCCTTCCTAGCTAAATTTGGGGCTATTTGCACTCTATGCTGCTGCAGCCCATTACCTGATAAAGAGGAATCTGAGCAGTTGAAATACCTTAATTATTATCAATCAAGAATCCAGAATTTGGTCCCCAGAAAGCAGTCATTAAGACATTTCTAGCAGTTAACTTTTAGATCTGCATTTATTTTTTTTAGTCAACACAAATTATTTTCTAGCTACAGTGCATATGAAATATGGTGCTTTTTCAGCCAAAGGGAATTAATCTTCCCTTGTTTTAACCTGTAACACTTGAAACAACAGTAATGAAAAATTAGTTCATACATAATTTTCAAAGTAGGTAATTGTTTAGAAAGAGAAAATAATTTTCTTGAGTTTAAAAGAAAATCCTGCAAGTGTAAGTTAAAAAGAACATTGAAGTATAATTTGGTTAGTTATATATTTCTGCAAATATTTTGGAGGAATGTGGCTGCTACAGTCATCCAGTAAAATCAATGTCTTTTTTAATCACGATAAAATAAATGTTAATATAAGTCAATATTAAACCAGTCTTGGAGAAAACCAAAAGCTACTAAAGACAAACTGTCAGATTTCAGTGAGTAACTAATTATGGCCACTTTGAAACAGCTGAATTTACAACACATCTGCAGTGTCCAGATACTGTGGGAGGGTGCAAGCATGCAGGCACAGGGGAGCAGCAGATGCTCAAGCTTTGATTTGTTGTGCTTGAAAACCCCTTTGCTTAGCTCTATCTGCAGCACAGTTCTGTTTAATCCCCTCTAGGAGAATGTGTTTTATTTGCTTCTGTCCCCTTTTTCTTACCACTTGCTTTAGAGAACAGTTTTAACTGCCAGGTGGAAGCTCTTATCCTTTTTCTGCTGTATATATGGTTGCTTTGTTGGTTCCTTTCTTCTTTTCCTTTGACAATATCACAGGGAACATTGGTGACATCAGTGAGAACAACTACTATCAGAAAACTGGAAAAAAAATAACAAAAAATACAACAAACAGCAAAATTCTGTATTCTGGCACAGAACAAGTGAGTTCACACCCTGTGTTTGTTGATGATATTTCTACCAAGAACTCTGGCTAGAATAAGCTGTTAATACTGCTATTTGAGAGAGTACACAGGCTTCTTCAAACACTGCTATGCTGTCCCACATGAACAGTAAGCAAACTATGGCTCTGTTCTTTTGGTACAGCTGCAGCATTATAGACAGAGCAAGACTCTTCTCTTTCAGTGCCTGAGTCAGAAAACTCTCAGTGGGCATTGCTCTGAGATAATAAATAACAGTATTAAAAGCCTGCCTTTGCTGTTATTCTAGTCTGTAGCATGGAGAGAGGGACAAGGATCACTTTGAGGGGGCTTCTGCAGTGGGACAAAAAGGATGCAGACCTGTAGGAATTTGTCCTGCCTCTCCAAGCAGTTCCATAGCCTGGCCTGGGAATTGGTTATGGCTGTCACTGACATGAAGGGTGTGAGAGGAGAGTCAGTGAGACTCCAGGCAGTGGCATTCTGTGTGTTCTACTGATTGTAAACCAAAATAAATGAGGGTAAAGGTAGAAAAGCTGCACTGATAAGGCAGTCACATGGACCCACCACATCCCTGTCTTGATTTGCTATATTTTCCACTTGGTGTTTCAGCCTTTAATGACTACTAGAGTTACAGGTTGGGAATCCATGACCATCCTTTTCCTCCCTTGATGTGGCACATCTATTGGATCCAGAGCGGCTGGGGACTGCTGACTGCCTCTGTTTATCTTGTAGTGGCACACCAGAAGGAGATAGATTGCAGAGTGAGGCAGCTGGTACCACAAAGCAGATACATGGACTGGGCATGGCTGGGGGGGTTTGCTGTGGGCCAGGTTCTCTCTGTTCCCTGTGCCCATGAGTGGCTGCTGTGTGGGATATGCTGCTGGGACAACTTTCTGGTTAGGGTCATGCATTAGTAATAGTGTCCTGAGCTCCAAGGCACTCCAGGGATCAGACAGAGTGAGTATTTGAGAAGATTCACTCCTCAACAAAAAAAGTTCCAATTTCTGTTCCGTTTACCCACTCCTCCCAGGCCCTGATAGTGCAACATTCATCTCCATAACCACAGAGTTAGTGCAGAAGCCCATGGACCAAGGATTATTCTTATAAAACCTTTGTTTTACATTACCTTCGTGTCCAAACACATATTATTCAATGCTCATGAAGAATTTTCTGTAGGTGAGGATAGAGTAAGATGCAATAACTAATTGCAGGTTTTCAGCAGCCACCAAAAAACCAAATATTTCCTATCTGCAAGTATCAAAAAATACAGTCACTACACAAAATTTTTCAGACGGCTCTGAGCAGTATGAGCTATTGTTGAAAAATACTCTGTGATTTGGATCTAAGCATTTACTGCCTCAAAATCTTGTCATGTTCTGTACAGTTTGGGTGAATGTCAATGTCACTATTTCCTCACTATGCTAGGCAGGTGGGTATACCAGGGTCCTTTCAGGGTGGTGAAACAATGAGCTTATCAGCATGAACCAAGTTGTGATTTTCATTTCAAAGCCAGTCAAAGCAACAGCAAATGGTAGTTTGTAGGTTGCTGGACAAGGGCCTCCTGATTATCCTGAGAGTCCTGGAAATGCAGTCCTAAGGAGTTATAACTAAATCCCTCAGCACATTTTTATGCAACACCATTTGAGAGGAGCTCTGGTAGTGAAGAAGTTAAGAAGTACATTTTTAACTGGTTCAGCTCTGTAGAGGCTCACTAGTTTTCCAAATATATACAGCATTCATTTTGCATGCATTGAGATGAAGAAATGTTGCTTATCTTTTAATTTTCTTAATAGTTCATGTTTTAGGTAGTGGAGCATCAGGAAAAGTCTTCCCTGACACATCAGATACGTTTGAATTCCAGAACACAACTGGATAACAGAGTTGTCAAACACACTCTGTCTTGAATCCAAACTGATTTCTTGGTTAGTCAAGAGGAAAATTAGTGCAGAGAGAAGGGGAGCACTATAATAATTGCAACTATCTGCATGAAACCTTGCCAAGTTTGCAATCAATAATGTGTCAATTTTCTTTCTAATTGTTTTGCCACAGGTTTTGGAAAGCTCTAATGTGTTAGATATATGTTATTTTCAAAGAGGAGATGCATGTGCATGAGGAAACCAGCAGTTTGTTAACTGTGAGAAGTGGAGTTGGGAGGACTGATGTTGGGTTTTGTTTGTGACTGAGAATTCTCCTGCCCTCCCTGAGTGCTGGGGTTTCTGCTCTTCTTGTAATCAACTATAGATGGTGTGCTGTGTTTTACAGTAGATTTTAAAAAGGTTTAAGCTGATACTGAGAGAGTCTTTCTGAGTGGAAATATTGATAATTTATAAATCTGTTGAAAGAGGTATATTATCACGAAAACAATTCCAGTTTTCTCCACTCTTTGGATATCTTGAAATTGAAAATGATACCTTCAGGCATGAAGACCATGCTCAGATGTATTGCACTCTCTTTTCTCCCTCAGCTCTTTCTCCACCTCCCCTCTCCCACCTTTTTCAGTGAATTTTTACCTCCTTGAGGTCTGTCATCCTTCTTGAGTATCTTTTTCATCCTCCACCATCTCATTGTTAAATTGCTCATCGTTGCCATCTCAGCTGTGCTATTTCTCCAACTCTTTTCTTGTTTTTCCACCTTTTTCCCCTGCCTTTGTGGCCTACAACCTCTCCTGTATAGGGAGGTCACCACTGCACCAGGGTTTCTCCACAGTCAGCATGCGTGTCCCTCCTGCATGCACCCCCTGGCCCCAAAGCCCTGCTCCTCCCTCTGAAGACATGTACTTGATGCAGATCATCTCTCCCTTCCTCCTCCTCCTCCTCCTCAGCAACCTGTCATCTGGCAGTCACCTTTTCACAGCCTTGGTGCAGTTTCATCTATGTCTTTTTCACACTGAGTTCTGTTTTTCTCTGTTTTATGGGTGCTCATCCTCCGAGCTGCCAGAACACTTTCCTCCTTGCTTCTCTCTCTCTCATTTCTGATATTTTTGTTGATAAATCTAGGTGACACTGATTACATTAATTTTCCGATTAAATCCCAAAACCTTCCCATTTAGGAAAAAAAAAAAAAAAGAAAAAAAGAAACGTAATTTTTAAATCTAACCTTGAGCAATTAAATGGAATTCAGCTACCAAGTGACCTGGGTACATTAGATAAAATGTGTCTGAAAACCATCAGACATCTTCTGTGAGAAGAGAGAAAAGGAAGTAAATAGCTAATATATACAGAGGAAAAAATGCAGGTAGTAATCAGACAAAATTATCTTCTCAGATATATTATCCCTGCATCAAGTTCTCTAACAGAGGGCTCCAGGCTGGTAAGCTATAGAGAAAAACAGTTTTTCCTAATTACTCAGTAGTCAGTTCCTTAAGGTCATGAAGTTTATGATGTATTTGTGTCTGCTAGTCTGCTGTTCAACCTCACTTCTGGTCCTGCTGCTCACCTTCAGTCAAACATTGCAGCAGCAACCTCAGGGATATGAAGCTAGTCCAGGTTTCATGGAATTGGATTTCTAAGTAGAAAGAGATAATTTTGACCAGCAAGAAAGAGAGTTGCTTTTAATGACCTGGGTGAGGGAGAAGCTGCTGTGCAAACACGGCGTTTTTCAGATGTCTCTCCCAAATGGATGAGAGTGACCATGGGACATCTTTCCGTGAGAGTTCATGCTCTAGGAGACATTAGGCAGTCACAGAATGACTCTATGGAATTATAGAGCGTCATCTGGAAGTGACCTCAAGGATAGTCTGGTCCAAGGCTTCTTATATTATTGTTTATAGGATATGTCTCAGCACACCATCGAGATGAGACTTAAAACTTAACAAAGTGGAGATATGCCCCACTTCCCCTGGGAGACCACTTCAACGTCTGACTGTCCGTATAGTGAAAAATTTTTCTCTTGTGTTCTGTCATAATCTTGCAGGAGTAATTTTGGCCACTGCCCCTTTTCTTGTCTGTATGAGTCCTTGTAAATAGGGAGTCCCCATCTTCTTTATAGCACCCCCCCTTTAAGCACCAGAATATTGTAATAACGTCTCCCCTAAGCTTCTCTTCTCAAGGCTGAACAGACCTGGTTTTCTCAGCCTCTCCTCATGTGGCAGGTGCTCCAGTCCTCTGATCATCCTCGTGACTCTTCTCTGGACACTCTCTAGTCTGTCTGCATCCTTTTTGTACAGTGGGGACCAAAACTGAACAGAGTACTCCAGGTATGGGCTGACAAACATCAAATAGAGTGGGATGATGACTTCTTTATCTCTGCTGGTGATGCCCTTGTTGATGCAACCCAGCATCCTGTTGCCAGTTGGGGGATGAACTATTTACCATTACCCTCTGGGTACAGTCTATCAGCCAGTTCCCCCCTCACTGTACAGACTACTTGTCCAGGCCATTACAAGTCATTTTCTCCAGGAGGAGGCTGTGGGATACCTTATTAAAAGCCTTGGAAAGCTCCAGCTTTCCCTTGATCTACCTCCCTCAGGTTTGCTTACTTACTCATTATAGGAGTTCTCAAAGCACATAGTGGTGAAAGTGTGAACTGTGTCCATTCTCTCCTGTTTTAAAGGTGTCATGTGTTTTGCTGATATCTAGAAAGATTTTTAACACTGCATATTGAATATGTCTATTTGGTACTTCTATTTTACATATTAAGGATGCTGTGTAGATGTCATGTGGAAAAATGTAAAAAAATGGTTTATTTCTGCTTATTTAACATCAGAAAAGATGGTTGTATATTCTGTCTGTATAGTGACTTTTTCAAGTAATAACTTTGCATGTCCTGTGTGCACTTAGCACTTTTTTCAGCTCCTACTGACAAGTTTTTATGTTTCAGTGTTTCAGCTTATCCACCAGTGCCAAAAT
The DNA here is from genome assembly GCA_023637945.1 of Phaethornis superciliosus. Taxonomy (NCBI): domain Eukaryota; kingdom Metazoa; phylum Chordata; class Aves; order Apodiformes; family Trochilidae; genus Phaethornis; species Phaethornis superciliosus. The sequence goes on along the minus strand of JAJQWJ010000002.1, from coordinate 38,280,133 downwards.
ACTCAGATAACCACTTGCAGTAACAGGTATTTGTTCTGGAACTGGCATATTTTACAGGCAAGGAAGAACTCTGAGGCACAAGAATAGATTAGTGGTACTAAATATTTTCCCAGCACTCTGTCAGAGAAAATTAAGTGAGATAAAATGAATTTCAGGGAGACTTAACTGTGATGTTCAAAATCAGGACATTCAGGCCTTTGTGTTATCTCTGGCAATTATTCTGAGTATTGCAGTATGGTAATTATGTGCATTTCGGGGTCAAGGAGGGGTGGAATTCTGTTGAATACTTCAAAGGTCCAGACAGAAGTGGGCCAATTTCTCTGTCACTTTGCTCTTCAAATTGGGTAATATATAGGATTACTTAATTTGTAGCTGGTGCAAGAGAGCTAAATTTAGAGTCCTGTGACTCTTGAATAGAGAGGTAAGACTGAGAATACGATCTCGTACAATCTTTGTGTATTTTGGAACAGTTTAAAAATGTTCGCCTAAGCCATTTCTTCTTTCCAGCATCCTTGGAGATTCTATTCATTATAAGGTAGGTTTCTCCATGTAATGAAATAGAAAAATAATGAAATGGAAGTTTCAAGTGTTAGTTATTGCTGCTGAATGCCACTGAGCAATTCAGTGTTTAAACAACATCAGCTCCTCTCTCTCCTTAATCCTTGCAAAAGAAACTCTAGAAAATTAGTAGTCCGATCTACATGTTCTATTGCTAATGTAAAAGACATATCTGATAAATGTTCACTGTAAATAATTTTGTCAGTTTAAAATACTATAGCAGAAATCAAAGTATGTGCAGGGATGCTAGAAAGGAATGTCTGAAAGAAAAAATCCCTGTGATGTAGGTTTGATTCTGCCTGCTATTCGAAAGTAACTGCTATCCTTTCCTGTTTGTTCAAATTATATGGATCAAATTATATGGATCTTCATATTCTTATCTAATGACTTCAATTGCACTCAGAAAGGTAGCTTAGTCCTTTGCTTGCACCTCTTCTGGCATGGCCAGTTGCTGGTTTAGGTTTGGGAACCATTGACCCCTCAGTGTGTGCTGGTGAAACCAAAGGTCAGGTAATTGATGCTTAGCAATATGTGTGATCAGCTGTGCAGGGACAGCCAGGGTGCAGATGGTGCTGCCCACTCAGATCTCTGTGCAAGAGACATTGGAATAACAGGAGGCAAGGTATGAAGATCTGTGATTCTCCAGGTTTTTTCACTTGGAAGTACCAGAGTCCAGTTAACAAGATTGTATGTTAACAAGATTGTATAATGGCTCTTATACCTAATTTAGAGATTCATTTTTCTCTCTACAGAATGTGCTCAATATGGGGTTCAACCCAGGGTTAAACTCTTGCTGCTCTGTATTGTCAACGTTATTAATGTCTGCAAATAAAAATGACTGGAGAAACTTGTCTCCATAGAAACTAGCATCTAACTAAGTCTAAGAAGACATTTCCTTGCTTCTTTCTCTTTCACCAGACCAAGAGGAACATGATGTCCTCACAGAATTAAAGGACTTCCATACTTTCCCCTGTGAATCATTCATTTCTCTTAACAGTGTCTCTATTGCTCTCACCGTATTCTCAATACATTCACTTTTTCTGTAAAAGAACTAGGAAATTTCAATACCAAATCCTCTTACACAGTGTGAAGATCCTGCAGCTCCTTTTTAAAGGATAAACAAAGTAATTCAGAGAAGTCGCATGAAAAATTATATCCAAAATTATTGTAGCCATTTCCTCTATCATGACACTGAATTTCGTCCATAAATGAAACATAGCACAAACTCCATTATTCAGACCACATGGTGTTATTTTTTTCTTGTATACAAACACATATAAGTCTGAGTTCTTCCAGACTTACAAGAACTAAAAGTCAAATCATGGCAGAGAACTACAGCATACCATGAGCAGAACATAGAACATCAAGCTGTGTGGCTTTGGATATATTACTCGAGTTTCTTCAGATATCCTCTCTTTCTCCTACCAGAAATTTGGTGCTATAAGTTTGAAGAGTTTGGCCATCTGCCTGGGATTTCCAGATTCCTGGCATCCTGACCAGAGTGGTAGTTCTGTACAGATATACAGAAGCAATGCACATGTCAAATATAGATTTTCTTTGGGTCTGTAAGAACCCTGATGCATCAAATTGGAATTAAACTTCATCATGCGAGTAGATCTGAGAGGCACTGAGAGGATTTGACTTGCTGTGCATAAGTAGTCAGGATCAGATCAAACTTCCTGTGTATGTGCAGAATATAGCTCATATGAGGTGTTTCCCTATACCCAAGACACAGAGCTTATATGTGTATTTCTGTACAGGACTTCTAAACCAAAAAATATGCCACCTTCAAGTTTATGCTCTCTGAGTACTTTGTCCTTCATGTCTAAATTTAGGATAAAATTCTCTCAAATATGTGTTCTCCTCTAGGACATAAAATTCAGTTCAACTAGGAAATACCAAGCTCTTCACCTTGGTGTTTTTTTTTTTCTTTTTTTTTTTTCCCCCCACATTATATGTAATTCTGAGTTAAAGTCAGCCTTATGATACATGGCTCCTAAGCAGTGGGCCAGTATCATGACAATGAGTTCTGAAAAAAGTAAAGGCCCACAACCTCTGTCTTTTCTGTCCTTGTAGAAGTCTTTGATGCCTAGATGATCTCTTATTTTTGAGTTAACAAACTGTGTTTTTACAAGTACTGGTAAGAGGTTCACCACAAAGATTCTGATTTCAGTGGGTATAAACCTGGCATCATAAGTGTGAGTTTTAAAATGGCTTTGCTTCACTTCAGAGGAAAATATGAACAATGTATCCTGCAGCAAGTGAGAAATGAAAATTGCTGGAAATTGCTTTAAGAATCTGTATTATCCATGTCAAAACCATAATGAAAGCATTATGTATGTACATTTGGTTTTGATGCTTTTGATATGACAAAGATTGGTCTCTTGAAAGCAGAGGATGGGGTAAACGGGCCCTCCCCAAAGGCCACAGAATATTTGAACTGTAATGACCAGATGATTGACAGAGATCAAAACCAAGTGAATTCAGCAGCTGGACACTTTCCAGTCAGCTCTCCAAGGTTCCTCCATTTTTCAGTAAGCTCAGTTGTGCCAAGCAGGCCTGGAAGACCTCAGTATTTTTCTTGCCAGTCTTTTACTGCTACAAGTTTAATTTTCAGGCTAAAATGTAAGTAGTTCGGAGTGACACATAAATTTTGGGAAAAAACCTGTGGGAAGAAGCATCCTCATCCTTACAGCAGTTTGGCATTTAGGGTGGAGATGCAGAAGTCAGGAGCACAATAGACAGGAGGGTTCCCTGATATTCTTTTGCCTACTTCATAGTGCTACCATCATGTCAAGGGAAGATTCATTCTGGTATTAATTGATTGTAAAGATGGTTTAGTTGTCCATATTTTGGATGGTTTTGTGCTAGATATAGACAGCAAGTGAACTGCGGGTATACAAATATAGAAGTTTTTAACATTTCTTCCATGTTTTAATCATCCAGACCTGTGAATCTAACTTTATCTTCATGACTAGGCCAATACTGTTCTGCTACAGTGCCTTGGGCATCCACTGATCCTGTGGGAGAGCCAGGGCAGCACATGGCCCTGTCCATGATGTACCTGTGCTCCACAGGGTCCATTTTCCAGAGTTCTTCTGCCTGAATTTAACACTATACCATGCTTCAAGCATTTACTCTGTAACCTGACTACCTTCCTATGCATGTTTCTGCCTCTGTACTAACTTGGCAGCACTGCTCATTTGTAAGAAGATGACATTTCTATGGGTTGAACCTGAGGTACAGCCTGGAGCTCAAAGGAGGCCCACACACTACTTCCATAGTGGAAGAAAAGCCATTTTTGCAAATGCCAAGCAGAGTCTGGGGATGTCATAGTGTATGATCTTGATTTAGACTTGGTTAGCAGTTGGTAGGGTATTCCTTGGAAAAGTATTGGTTGAGAAATATAGAGCAGAATTTTCTGACAGAGAAAAGCAGGAAATCAGTGGGATTTTTTTTCTAAATTAACTTTCACAGAAAAAAATTTCCTGAAGGTAGCCAAAATATTACTGTCTTCACCTTCTCCCTTAAAACTTCCCTTGCATTTTAACCCACTTCCATTGATGGGCTTGATTATGTATAACAAAACATACAGTATTCAACATTTCAGTTCCTGGTTATTCCAAGTGAGCACAAAGCCCATCAATATAGTTGCAGCATTAGACAAGAGACAATACTGAAGTGTGAAAGTGCATCTAATTTACTGCCCAGCTGGTGTTACAGATTGACAAAAAACTTCTGCAGAAGTACCTTATCTCTGAATTTTGAAATCCAGTCACTTGAGAGAAAAAACCCACATCAAGTAGATAATTACATTTAATCACCACCACAGCAACGTAGATGACCAATGAAGGGGTGTGGAGTTTTATTGAATTTTGAGCATGTGACAATAAAAAAAAATCTATGGCTGTCACAAATGAGTGTTTCTTACAATCAGGTAATTGTTAGTAATGAGTGGCATAACGATTCCTATCTTCTCCTTTGGCAAGTTGCATCAAGACATCAGTGATGACAGGTTATAGACAAAATGATAAGCAAAGAGCACAATGGAATGCTCACCCTGTTCAGCAGGTGGGTGTTTGAGATGTGTTATCAGTGTCTTCTGGGCTTTGCAATTTAGTAGTCAGACTCTGGGAGCTATCCATCACTTTTGATATACATATATTTTCTCTGTAAGCTGTCATTTCTGGGAGGGATTACTTGTGTTTCAATTGGAAATCTTAACCCTTTGCAGGAGAGCCTCAAAAGCTAAGGGCAAAACCTCAGCTACTTTAGATAGAAAATTAAAAACACCCAATGAAATTAAAGGAGCTTGTCTTCAAATGATGTAAAGACAAGGTGAGTCTGGGACTCATAGCTGTAACAGTGGTTATTAATAGGCATATTTATTTTTTTTTTTTTAGAAATTGCCCAGCCTTTTAGCTTTGATCTTGTGTCAGCTCACATGCAATAGGATTAGTTATCATATTGCAATAGAAAGGGGATAGCTTGGAGGGGACTGAGGAACATTCCAAATAAATTTACTGCATTATAACTAATTAAACAGTTAATATGTTATTTATTGTCCTTCCATCTTGAGAAGGACCTAATCACCTTTGCAGGATTGCAGGTGTTTATTTGAGCAGCTCTAAGCTTTGAAAGCTTTAAGATTTAGCTAGACTGGGTCTTCTGTGAAAAATCATGGGGAATAGACCAGCCAGAACTGGTGGTCAGCCAGAACTGGTGGTCAGCCAGAATGTGAAATCTTGAGAGAATATCTTCCTCTGTATATAAAAAAAACAAACAAAAAAAACCCCACAAAAAACCAAAAACAAACAAAAGAACTCACAGCCCCCCCAGTCACAACCTGATAGAGTCCTTTGGCAAGTGTCTCTTAAAAGTTTATTCAGCAGTGAGAAATAAAATAGAGGCATGCAGCTGGTGAGGTCTGTGGAGATGAGCAAGATCATTGAATATGCAACTGGCTTCCCATCACCATCCCAGGAGATGTTGCTGTCAGTCTTAACAGAAAAACAAAGCAAAATTGTCTTTCATTAACTTCTCAAGAAGTAGGAGTGTGCATACTATATTCATAGTCAGTTTTCCTGCCTATAATCTAATCTTGTTTCAGGAATTAACTGAATTCAAAGCCTGAACTACTTATCTTGTTTTTAATTTCTTGGTGTCCCAAGGCTATGTCTGAAGAAAAGTGTGACTAGACCCTAATGCTGAGCCTCTCTGGGGTAATGGACCACTTGCATTATGGAACTACTCTGTGAAAGATGTTAAACTGCAGGGTTCCTGCAAAAACTGGCACATCTCCCCCTGTCATATTGACTGGCAGTGGCCAGTGGCCAGGCTACAAGGTTTTCAGCTGGACTCACTTATATGTGAGAGTACTTCAACATCAGGATCAATAACTCTTACATCATAAGGACTATGTCTCAAGGCTGTGCATGAACATGGGTTCCTTGATGTCTGAAAAGGGTTGAATTACTGCTGTGTTCAAAGTCTTTCTTCTTAATCAAAACACCTTTTTTACCTTCTGGAAGACAGCTCTGCTGGAAACATCTGCCTCTGCTGAACTTTTTTAAAATTGACCCATAAGCTAAAAGGTATTAGAGAGAGCAAAAAAGGCAAACCAGGTTGACATGCTTCATTTTCTTAGGAATCTGAGAAAAGACTCAGACTTTTAAAGACTGCATTTGCAACTTGGAGCTAAACACTACATTCCCTGGTTAGGGGTGGAAGATGAGGAAAACAATAGTTGAATCTCTGGAACAGTCTATTGAAAGAGGCTTATACAACATGTATTATATGGCTTGCAAGTCTGGAGCAGCTGGAGTTTTCATTTGGAAAAGCAATGCAATAAAATGAGCAGCTGTGAAAAGCACATGGAATGGGAATTAAAATTAATGTAATATAAATGTATGCCCGTTTTATTTTCTCATTTGAATATGGCACTGAATTCAAAGAGGAATTGTTGCAAACTGTTCAAGCTAGAAAATAACAGACAGAAAGGAAAAAGTCTGTGATGAACATTCACAGTTTTTCTGGGTTTGTGATAACAGCCTGAAAAAAAGAAATGAAGAGCAGCATTGTATCAAATCCAGTGTGCAAAATTCAGCCAGTAAGTTCTAGGAAAGCATTTTAGATGAACTACATTATGTAAGCCTCCATTCCAAATGCAATTCTCTTATTGACTAACTAGATCATATTACACTAGATATTAAAATGTCATTAGAAGTTTCCAAAGCCTTTATTGGCTCAGTTCTTTCTCAGTATAGGTTAGGGATCTATGGTTTAGTTCATGATTTTGCTATTAAGGGGTCATTTTCTTCGAGTCACTGAAGTTGGTCTTTAGTGGTGAGTTAATTCATAGGAAGTATTTATTACTAAAGCACTCATTTGTGAGATTAATTGTGAACTCCAGTTTTTCAAAAATAGCTGAACTGAAGCAGGTTGTACTAAAGAATCCTGGAACAAATAGCTGAAGTAATATAAAAATGCAAATTTTCCTTCTGAAAATGGACACACAGATAAGAGGAATTTGAACTGTGACTTCAGGAAATGGAACAAGTTTCTGTGGTGTCATCTTCTACTTGTGGAGAAAGGATAATACTAGTTGGGGGGGGGGTTGACACTCATGAAAAAAAAAGCCTTTATCTGAAGATACCAGGACAAATTTAAATGAATCAGAGCATAGGAAATATAAGTGATTGAAATGACAAAAGACCACATCACTGACCTCTCCTTCACTGTTTAGCTTGATTTATTTAATTCCAAATTGCTGGCAGCAACAGAAGGGGTGTGAAGAATGGAGTTCATTGCTCTTCAACTACCACATAACTGACTGCCTAGAGTGAAGGCTGCCCTGCCCTTCGTTTCCCCTACAAGATTTCTCCCTATGAGAAGAAAAAGAAATCAGAGATCACACCACCTCTTTTTGCTTGCACTGAAGATTCCAGAAACTCTTTGTGCTGTGAATGGGCTTCAAAATCTCCTACTGCCCCTTCAAACTGTTTTTCCCCAGCTGTGCTTACTCTGAGCTTCTCATTTGCTGCTATCACATTCCTCTATTTTTTTATGGCTTCAGTAAAATCTGCTGATTGAAATTAGATACATGAAAGGGTTTTGTGTGTCTTGTTCTCTAAAAATGAGATTTGTATGGTCAGTAGGAGAACAATGTCCTCCTTAGTGATGCAGCTTGTGGTCCTTTCTAAATATTCCCCCAACACCCCTTCTCCCCCATTGCTTGATGGAGTAGCCTACATTTGCAGCACGCTATGCCTGTATTTTTTAAACCTGTAAAAACATATACCAACTTCTAGTAGGACAGCCAGTGCCCTAGTTACACCTGAAAACTCCCTGTTGGCAGTGTCTTCAAAGCATCTTTTATGTTGTTTTCAAAATCTTCAGGACTGAATGCCCTGTAAGTCCCCTGACACTGTTCTGTACCGATATCCTATGTAGGATGGCTTAGCTAAAATCAGGAGCATACTTAAATCCTCAGTGAAAAAGTTTCAACCTGGCCCAATAGGTTGGTCCAATAAGCCCTTGAAAATCTAATTAGAAAGTGCAAAGAGGATCTTCTCTGCTTATTGCTAAGAATTCATTATAATAGGTTTCACAGAAACTGTTGAAAAAAAAATCTTTTGCAGAATTTGATAGTCCTTGGTTGTGTTTTGATTATTGTATAATTAGTTATGTAGAGAATACTGGAAAGATCTTTTCAGTGTTAAGAAGACTTACATAACCTAGTGCACTTTTCATGCTATGACACTAATTAGGTAGAGCAGAATGCTGTACTGCAGTAATGCTTCTCCCTTTCATCTGGTCTCTATTAAGCACAGGAAAATTCATGTTCTCTTTGATGCAGCTGAAGCAGATTTCTTCATTTTGGATTTTCCACCTGGTGCAATGCTGTCTTTAGTAAAGCCTTTTAGGTGGGTCCTGCTGGAGTTAACTTTCACTGCAATACGCAGGGAGAAACAGACAAATCCTATTAAAAAAATGATGTGGTTAATGTATTTGGCTCCCTATGCATTTACTTGTAAAAGGCTGTTCTTTACACACAAAAGAGCTCCTATGTTAGAACATAATTGTCTGTGTATTTTTAATACCTTTGCTTCCATACAAAGAAAAATTACATTTTTCTTTTTACTTCTGAAACTTATCTTTGACAAAAACTCATCTTTTGCAGAAATCAATCTAACAGGCTTTCCTTTGATGATTCAGTGAAATAATAACAAAGATCCATGACTAATCATTGTCAGAACCTTGAAGTATAATTGTGGCAAACAGTTTAACTTCAAAGGCAAAACACTTAAGATAAAATAAAATTATATACTGCCGTCTGCTAATAAATTCTCTTGAGAATTTCTTGTTCTCTTAATTCTGAAACAACCATTCATGTAGTTCCACTGCATGTGACTTCATGCAGCACTCTTAGTGGTGCATGACAGATTATGAATATATAGTGAAGTTACTTTACCCATGAAACTTCTCACGTTGAAGGCTTGTAATTTGTAAGGTTTCCTGAAATTCAGTGAAGTGACCTAGAATGGATTGAAAAATAATCCTTTTAAAGCAAATATGGTTATTAAAGCTTCTCATGGAAATTCTCACAACCTATATGGGGGCAAAACCTTGCTATTGACTCTTAATAATTTACATTAAAAAATATTTGCACAGTGTGTATTGGATTCAGAAATGTTGAAGAAAATCAAACCAGTGGATTAACTGAATAGCAGATACCAGATTTTTCAGGACTAATAGTTCTTGTTACCTATTCTGATAAACTACTATGTAATTTTCATTTATATAGTTAGATGAGTTCATTAGTTAGTCAATTCCAACTTTAAAAATAGAATTGCAGTTTCAAAATCAAATATGTCCCTCTAGACAAAGAAAACCACTGCCATTTTCCCTTTTGGTCATTATTAAACAAGACAATGTGAGCACAGGCATAGACCTAATAGCCACAAGGTCAGCAGAGAAGTGTAGCACGATGGTAATTTCCCATCCCACCCCCACTGTATATAGGGCAATGTATATAGGGCAATTCTGAGACCTGCATGGGATTTAGTGAGAGGAGCAACAAATTTAGGAGGAAACAAAGGCTGTGAAGAAAAATATATTAAGAAGAACCCCTGAAAATTCTGGCCTGCTTCCACTAGGGCTTGCAACAACCTGAGTGATCAAATAATCTTTCACATAGATGCAATGGACTTCGTTATATTTTATTGCAAAATTGGTCTGTATAAATAGATTTTTAAGATGCTTCTTGACTTTTTTTGATCGTTACAATTAATCATTTTGTTCTCCCCTACCCTGTCGTTTGTGCCAGCTCTCTGGCCCCAGACCTGCTGGTTGGTAGAGCTCATCCATATATTTGGCTGCTTAACTTCCCCTTTTCTTCCCAGATGAAACTGCTGATTTTTGCTGGTTGCTTTCTGGAGGTCTGACCACTTTTCCTGGTCTGGTTGACTTTCCCACAGTGAGCTACAAGCATCCAAAGACCCTTAGAGCATTTAACCCTGGCTGGGTAGAGAAATGCTCCAGAATCTGAGGATTTTGATGACAGTATCGTGTAGTGAAGAAATTTTCAAATGTTACAGAAACCTGCAAGTAATGTTTGTGTAGCATTAGGAGTTGCACATAATTGGATGCTGGTAGATTGCTTATTTTTTGAGCAGGGTTAACTTTGAAATCTTTGGTGTCACTGCAATACATCTGTCAATGAGTGTTACTTTTTTCTATGTGCACATATTCTTGTCCAAACATAAAACTTTAGTAACAATAACTGAATAAATAAGAGAAGAGAAAAATTCTTCAGCATTTTTATCCTTCAAGAATAGGAGAGTATCTTACTAATAAATGGTTTAGCATAGGATTACATCAAGCTCACCAAAAATCCTTTCTTAGCACCTTTAATTTATAAAATTCCTTTCATTTAGGGTAGCAATTTAGGGTAGCAATATTTACATTAAAGTGTTACAAAAAATGAACAAGGTCTCATCCATGCAAGTTGTAGCTATATGTTCCAGTGTTCAAATATTTAGGACAACTAAGTAATCAAATTTAGGGCCTGAGCCTATAAACATGAAAATAAATAACTGTTTCTGTGTTTGCAGGGAGGGCTGTGGTCACAACCATCCCCTTTCCTAAGCAGATTTGAAATTGTCTATTTGGATGCATTTGTTCCTCAAATTAGGTGGGACCAGTTACCCATTCTGATACAGCTTTTTGTGATTTAGAGCTTTGATTGTGGCTTGGAAAGTACGAATCCTGTTGAGAGATGTAGGAATCACTTCTAATGAGATATAATGAATGCTCAATTATGTATACACCTGCAAACATTGTATAATGCTGCATCCTGCTCTGTTTCTGCAATTTTGTTTCATTACTCTTAGGGTTAGTAGGCTATGCTTTAACTAGGTGAAATACCAGTAATTCTCAAGCTCCCAAACTGAAGTGAAACTCCTGGACACAAATAATAATGTCTGTGTTTTATATATGTGTATATGTATACATATATATATTATATATATATATGTATTAATCGGTGCCTTAAATGTCTGGCACCAGCTGGTAGAACTTTTAGATCCTTGCAAACATCAAGTGTTCTGGTTCCTGTATTTCTCCTCATTACTGGGCTTATCCTCTGGGATCTGCCTCCCTTATTTGCTGGTGCTGACATCAGGAAGATGAGCCAAGTGTCCCAGCTGGTGCCATGACTTCATGCACCCAGGCAATCTGAGCACTGCACTAGCAGAACTTGATTCACCCACTCTGAATGTGATAGCAGTGTCCAGGACAAGTCTCTTCTTGCCATATTAGAATTATTAAGGAAGCCTATAGTTCCTTATCACCTAATTAATCACAAATGCTGTAACATCAGAAAGATTATCTGTTGTGTAAATATCATCCAACCCACTCTAAAGGCTGTAATCTTGCTTGTTAAATGCGCACCATCTTTGATATTTAGCCTTTTTGTAATGGTTTGAGCTGTGGCAATAATTTTGTATGAACAAGCACCTGCAGCTTGTTGTGAGAGTCTGACCTCACTGATTTGCAATTGTCTCAAAAGAGCAATTTTAAAGTGAATAGCTCTGGTTAGGGACCTAGCCGCCCAGAACTGAGCAGGGGGTGACACCTCTAAAAGAGATAAGAACTACTGGGTGGAGACTACTCCCCTTTCCTGAGGGCCAGCCTGCAATGCCAGGATGTCCCTGGAGACAAAATTACCCTAGCCAGGGTGGAGGAAGCCACCTTGATTGTACTTGCTAATATACCTGGCTGAGGGGGCTGGAACAGAGGGGGAGTGACTCCTGGAAGGAGATAAGAAGGCTGATGAGTAGGTGGGGGGACTGCACCTTCCTGTGGCAGCTCCCCTCCAGGCAGCCTGTCTGTAATGGCTCTGATGCCAATGCCCCTGGCTTCTGTGGCAGCTGACTGACAGCTGCCCCTTCAGAACAAAAGGAACTCAGGGGTATATATGGCTGTCCGTGGTGTAGGTGTTTGGTTGTCTCTTGACCCACCACTGTTTTGCATCAGATCCTGTCCAGGACCAGCAGCATCTTGAAGAAACTCTCCGGACAGCTGGACCCCTGCTGGTGACTCTCTCTTGCTCTCTCATTCTTTCTTTACACTTTCTTACCCCTTTTCTCCACTTTTCTCTCTCTCTTATAACTTCCTTTCCTCTCTCCCTCTTTTGCCTGGCTCTATAATTTTTGCCTGTGACAACTGTCAAATAAAGTCTGCTTGCACCTGACCCTTCTATGGTTGAACTTTGTTTCGCAGATCCAAAACAAAAATAAATTTTAATGTTACCTCGGCCCGTAACACTTGTAGTTTGTGAAATGTCTTATACATTGAGTGCATTTTTTCCTCCTGGAGCAGGTAAACTTGTCTTCTGTATGTTTTCTGAGAGGAAAGAAGAAAACTGTGGAGAAGGTGACTGGTTGATACTATAGTGGAAATGGAAGCTATGTTGAGAAGGGAGGACAAGCTCCCAGGAAGGTGGTCAGATATTGAGCTGATCTTTAGCAGGGTGGATGAAACACATTTTCTTAAGCTTTTTACTGTAGGTTGTTTTGGTTTTAGGGTTGCTCTTTTTTCAGAGGAGTGAGGGTGGTGGTTGTGGTGAAGGTGAAACCTCTTATATGGCTATTTTTTGCTTAGATCCCAAATGCTATTTTGGCTGTCAAAATAAAAACCCTGAAGCTTCCCTCTGTTTGCCCATCTTCTTCTGCTGTTGAAGTCTATGTAATCAAATTTCAAACACTAAGCTTTAGCTTTCTTAATTTCTTCCCCTTTAGGCAATGTGAAGCTTATAGATCATTAATTTATTGGCATTTTTTTTACCCTGACTCAGATGACTCCAGCATCTGAAAATTAAGCCAAACACTGTCTATGGAATGCGCTAGCAGTGGTAATGAGAGATGGATGATGTAAGAAAATATTTAGATGAAATTTATGAACATTTTCACATGGTATTAGTAGACTGGACAATGTGGAAGCTCACAGAGATGTATTTGGTTGTTTATCTCTCCAGCAACATTTTTATAATCTTTCCTGAAAAAAACCCAAAACTGTGGGAGATGTCCTGTCAAGTCAGAAGTTGCCAAAATTGTAACGAGCACAATGTAAGGCGAAATTTGTAATATTTTTAAGGGATATTACCTATGGGCAGAAATATAAGTGTTTCTTCTCCAGTTTTTCCCTACATACTTCGTTCCAATAGATAGCTTTTTTTCTTTGTCAGATAATGTTATTACTCTCCATCAAAAAAAGATTAGATTAGTCCTATTTTTTTTACTTATGGAAATTGATATTTTTCTATACTAAACATAACAGAGTTGAGTACATATTAATAACAATATCTCCACTTTCTTAGTGAGTGTAGTTTATCCATGGCAACAATGCAAGATTTATGTTCAGTATGACTCCTGAACTGGAAATACTAATGAGTGAAATGTTCACTCCTGTACCTCATGAACTACATATTTTTGTTAACCTGCTCCATTGCAGGAAATTGCATTTTTGCATCATTGATTTTGGTATTAGGGTATTGCTCGTCTTCCCATGCGGTCAGGACTTACCCCTTTAGTGTCCAGGTTGATACCCGGACAAAAAAAAAAAAAAAAAAAAAAAAAAAAGGAACAGGTATTGAAACTGTCATGTAGCTAACACTGTATTTTAAAGTAGTGGCTTATACAAACAATATTATCTCCTTGGAAGGCTCCAGTCCTTCTGGATGGAAGTCTGACATTTTTAGAAATGCTGTATTACTGACATCTCTGAGAATGCTTGCATTCTCCCTCTAAACTTGACACTGCTGTCTGCCTTTTATTAACTTCACCCATTTCAATGTTATTCAATGACTATGTTAAATGTGAGTACGTAAATTTTTGCTAAGAAAGTTTTACAGATTCCTAAGTTATTTATTTATAGTACAATTAAAAGTAATGGTTGGGGAGTATTACATGAACTATTTGAAGAGTATATTTCTTTGAAAAAACATGCCCCTCTATTAAAATAAAAGTACTTTATAATGAAAATAACGAGACTGGGGAGAACAGAATGCTTTTTTATCAGAACTCAGATTGTCACTATATCTGTCATCTCCAGATTTATTTCCTTGCCCTTGAGAGGCAAATGTCTCTGTAGTTGTCCTCATACAGTCTGCTTAGACCTCTGTAACAGAGCTGGGAAAAGCTGAAGGTGAAGACAGGAATAGCTAATGGTCAAATAAAAAGGGTTGGAAAAATATTCTAATGATTTACTGTTTTTCTTTAGACAATTCTACTTTGATATAAACAAGACTTTCCTGGGAAACACTGATTTTGCCAAGTGCCTTGTCAAAGAACATCCTTGGAACTTGCTCCTGTTTCCTCTTACACATCACTTGTCACTGACCAGGATGGTCAGTTTGATAGGACCAGGATCTCTGAGTGATCTAAGCTCTCAGACTTGTATGTGTTTTCAAACAGTGTTAATTAGGTGCAAAGTGAGAGAAAGGCAAATCTGGAAAACATGGGTGGCAGAGTCATAGGGAACGGGAATGGGGTGGCAGGTACAGGAGGGATGGAGCAATGTGCCTTGTTAAAGTTTCATTGCACAGCCTTTAGGAGGAATGACATCAAAGATCAGAAAAGGAGTTTGCTGGAGGCTTTTTCTGACAGCTATTTCAAGTTACTGTCTAGGACTAAGTAAGTGGGAATATAAGTATTGTGTCTTTAAACAATGTATGCCTGCAATTGCTAATTAACCTGGTCCTTGGAGTAAATCCTCACAACAAAGCAAAATTGTTAGGACTAAATGATTTTGTAATGAAGACCCTCTGATTAAAGAGCTTAATCCTAATAATTTTAATTTGATTAAAACAAATCAAGGAACAACCACCCAAGCAATTCAGTTGGCAGCACTAACTTCTCACAGGAACAAGCAAAGTTTGGCAGCACAACCATGGCCAGAAGCTGATATTTATCTTGTCTATCATTACCATTTCTTTCACAGGGTGATACTCAGAAAATGCACCAGGATTTCAGATGGGCACTGCCCTTAGATCCATGACTGTATTGAGATTAATACAGATAATTCTAGTACATGCTCACAAGAATTGAACCTTGTGTGAGCATCAGCTGGGTTCTTTGTGCGCTGTTGAGGAATGGTTGAGAAATGAAAAGTCCCTGCAAAATTATTGCATGTCACCAAGGAAAACCCTGGGGAAGGCTAAAAAATAGCAAAAATAGTGAAAAAGGCTTTAGTGAAAAAACTCTGCATGCAGAAAATTTAGCATGACTTTAGAAGGATGAAATGAACCTTGGTTACAGTAACATACATTAAAATCCAAAACACAGCTTTAAGTATTTGCAGAGGGGTTGCTGGTGCTTCATAAATCCAGGCATGTAATCATCTCAAGGGCAGCCACAGAAGGGAGTCATGCAATCACTGCTGTTAGTTATAATTACAGGTATTAGGAAAATTTCTGATTTTTTCACTTATCCTGATGAGTTAGTAATAGGTTAAAAGATAAGAGTGATACTGCTGGTGGAGACAGGCTATGTACTGGAAGTCATTAGAGAATATATTCATGATACCATTTTATTTTAAACCCCATTTAATGAGAATATGCACTATAGACGATTATTTTTTCTTGTTGTTTATTAGATTGGGCTCGTGTGAGGCTCTAATTTTGGCACATTATCATTGGTAATAATTGGTAATCAAGCTATCATTATGCTTATGTTTTACTGTAATCTCATAAAATTTTAAAAGAGATTATTTCTCTTAAAGTTAAAAATTAGATACAATCACATGTTGTAAGGCTGTTTAGTATTTACTGTGCGACATAGTTGTAGCATACATTACTGATGACTTTATTAGGACTACAAGACTAAATAAATGAGATTAATTTCAGAGTATGGTTAATTTCCCAGCTACTAACCAAATGAATATGCAGAAAAAAAGATGACAAGAACTAATAGCTAAAAATCTATGAAATCCCTGCTATACTGAGAATACTACTCAGGCATCTTTAACACAGTCACTGATTCCACCTGCAAGATCAGTAATCATCATCATCCATTAGACTGCATCTGAATTACTCCAATACTCAACTATTCATGTACCAGCATCAACATAAAAATGGCAATAATATATTGCCACCCAAAGACCAAAAGGAATTTTTTTCTTCAAATCTTGCCACATTCACAGCACACTCAAAAGCTGTGAAACCACTGTCTTAAATAAAACCATATGAAGACAAAAGAACTTCCTTTACAGTGTTTAAACAATTTTTTAAAATAAAAATAAATAATAAATAATAAATATAATTTTACCAAAAATAATAATTTTAACCAAAGGAGGAGACACTTCTGACCACATAGATTAAATCTCTAAGCATGCTGCCAACTGTTACATGCAAACATCCAACACAAAAACTAACCTGTCAGTAACGTAAGTAACATTTTAGAATATGCCATCTCATACACCACGTATATTAAAATCTTATAAGAAATCATTTAACAATTGCTAGCTACTTTGAAA
Source organism: Phaethornis superciliosus (assembly GCA_023637945.1). Taxonomy (NCBI): domain Eukaryota; kingdom Metazoa; phylum Chordata; class Aves; order Apodiformes; family Trochilidae; genus Phaethornis; species Phaethornis superciliosus. The sequence continues at coordinate 38,263,540 of JAJQWJ010000002.1, read as the reverse complement.
TAAAATGAGACTATGCAAAATTTTTCTCTTTCTGGATTTTGGAGCAGAAATATAAACTCTAAACAAGTCACAGGAAGCAGGTGCACCATGGACCAACATATACCAAATAGCTTAGGAATAAAACTTATGAAAACCTCTCCACAAGAGCAAACTAATAGAAAACTGAACATCTTTATGTTAAAAATCTCCCGACAGATATCCTAGGCATGCATAAGGACAAAGATGAGTAAGTTAGGGAGGGAATATTCAGTCATCAGGAGCTGCCTACAGAGTTTATGAACAAAGCAGGAGAAGGTCTGGGAAATGAGGTCTGGGTTAATATTGTCAGTACAGGAGAACAGTTCACATTTTGTGTGAGTACTTAAAGCATAGAGACTTGGTGCAGGTACTTGTTTTATGACATACAAACACTTTCACTGAGTCTTACCTCAAGTAACCCGTTCCTGAAATGATAGTTTAGCATTATACGGGAATAATTATTTGTCAGCTTTTCTCCAGAAGGACTGAATAACTCACTGCCTTCCCATTGCTAACATGTCTAACCATGCATTTTATCACATCTAATTGTTAAATTTAATTAAGCTAAATATAATTAAGATAAAGTCAGAACAAGTGTTCCCAAACAACTAATTATTTTTAAGTTTGCTAGCTCTGGTTCAGACCTGAAAAAATGTACTGAGATACCTCATTTATTCAACTCTCTAGGTTTTTCTGCAAAACGGAGTATTCTCTGCAGCCATAGCCTCCTATGTACCCTTAGGTTATCAAATCCTCTTCAGCACCAGAATAAAAATAACAATGTGCATGGTTGAATCAGCATAGCCAGGAGGCTATGCATTCCACTAGGTTATCCAGGGAAGGAAAATAGAAAAAGATGCAAAGAATTAATCAGTGGTGCAAGCTCTAAGGTACTAACAAAACAAGTAAACAGAAAAAAATCCCAACATTGCCATGGCTGAGGGAGATACAGAAAACCTTTTCTATAAAAAGTGTTATTTCTAATACAATTTGCTCTGATTTTGTAGTGCCACATTGATTTGAAACACCTTATAAGATAGGCCACTGGGGATGAGATCAGAATTGCATATACAAGACTCAACATTAAATTTGCAATATCTGCAAAGATTGCAGCAAGAACAGAAATTGATTCCACTGAAGGCATCAGCTGCATTTGCAAAGCCAGGCTACAATCATTGATCAGTCTCTCTGTAGTCTGAGCATTTTGATTTGAGCAACAAGAATGGTAGCTTTTACCTATAGGTGACCCCTGTATGCAGCAACTAAACAAAAAAATATTCTGCTTTATACTGATTATGGCATTATACATATTCCATTATACACAACAAGCTCTAAGGTGAATAAAAATGAAGACAGAAAAAAGAGCTTTGGAAAAATTAAAGGAAGCTCAGTAAAGGAAGGAAAAGTTAAAAGTCTAGGAGCTGTGTTTGTCAAAGCCATCCAGACAGAGGGAGAATCCCATTAACCTGTGGCCTCAGCTCCCAGCAGCTGATGCAGCATCCACTCCTGCCTCTTCTACTCTTTCTGTAACTCAGTAGTATAAAACCAATATGAAGCCAAAAAGAAGGCTCCCAGTTGTAGTTAATAACCAGGTGAAGCATACAGGAAATACAGGAAAGAATTTAGTTGCAAGTTTCTAACCAGTCCACTAACTAAAATCTGACAGGAAGACGCCAGATCGTATCCTGACTACCTTTGACAGTGCTCCAACACCAAGACCTGTCCTCGACAGAACAAAACACAGGTTATCCAACATCCATTTCTGAAAGTGTGTATTCATCCCTAGCATTCATACGTGCCCAGTATACATGGGCCTATAGTTCTTCGTCCTTACATAGAGAATTTGCAAAAAACATTGCTTTTCAAACCACAGAAGATCCCTGTGATCTTCTGTGAGGAACATGTGCTTTTCTAGATTTGAAGTATGGTCTTTTAGAGGGCTTGGTCAGTCACATATGACAACAGGAGAACCACAGTCTTCACACTGTAATCTGGATATGACTCCACTCATGAAGACTTCTTTGCAGAGGAAAGCAAAAAATGCAGCTTTAAAGGCTGTCATGTGATATTTGTGAGAGTGCATATTTGTAAGACTGCAGAGGTCCCAAAGAAAATAAGTCAGACTTGCCCTTGTAAGTCATTAAGGATTTTCAAAAACTGCAGCTTTCTGCTGAGTCTGTTGAGAACTTACCGCTAATGTAGCAGTGGACCAAATTTTAAAGATCTGCATCAGAGAGCAAGGAAAAATAATGGAAGGGTAGAAATTATCAAATCCCACTTTATTTCAGAAGACTTGGCAGGCCCTGTTTCCTCAGTTTCCCTGAGCTCTGGCATAGCAGTTTATGTTCAGAGCTCAGGATATGTCTGTACTCTCCCATTCAAAGTCAGGAGCATTTAAAGAGGAAGTTGGATCCACACAGAGCTGATTATATTTGCGGGGAGGTATTGAGTTTCCCAGTAGTGACCTTATTCCCAAAATAAGCAGAGAAAGTGATACACGCCCTCTCAATTTTCTAAGCCTTCTCTCCATCTTGAACATTTTAATTAAAAAAAAATATATATTTATTTATTTTTAAACAGAGAAATACCCATGAAGGTGGCAGAAATGCAATATGCTGGAGAAAGTTTTGGTAGAGGAAGGCTGGAGTTTGGTGGCATAAATGAATAAAAATCTTCACTGTGGCTTTGTCTTTTTCCGTTCTCTCTTTCAGAAGGTAAAACTGCGTAACACTTGAGAGTTATTTCTCTGTTTGTCACTCTGTTTCACACCCCTTTCTTATCCCAGCATTCAAACTTAGCTCTGGGCTCATACCACTTTCCTCTCATATTCTTCACTTCATTCTTTTTCATGACTCTTTCTTCACTGTGTTTCACTTCCCAGTTCACCTTTTCAGAGACACTTATCTCCCTATTGTCCAGCCTCCACCTCTGCAAGTCAGTATCCTCTCCATCCTCTATTGCTCTCTCCAAGAGTTTTTAATCCTTCTTTCCCAGAAAACCCCCAGCCTATCCACTTCACAGCTTTGTTAATGCAGAAACATCTCCTTTCTGCTCCTCTAAATCAAGACTCTACGCTCCTGCCTGGCTACCTTGTATATCTCCTAAGGAAGAGAGGGAGTTGTTTTTTTATTATTACTGCTATTATTTTAACCAGCAGGCTGCTTTGTCTTCTAGGAAAATGTGTAATAGAGTATGAGTGAGAGAAAGCATACTTAAAAGCTTCAGAGAGTCCAGGGGGCCTTGCTATTATCCATTATGAGCTGAACTAATATATCATTCTTAATAGAAAAAAGAAAAAAATAGTAGGGCACAGAGAAAACACTAATTGCTTAGAATGAGTGTGTCTTTGAATAATTTCACCTTCTACTGAAGGTTACAAGTCAGCAGAACTGGCTTCATCCAGCCAGCAGCCACAGCAGAAGCTGTGGTCTCAGTTGTGCAGTGGGGACATACACATATATTTGATTACAACTAAATTAAATTTTTACGTGGTCCCTACCACTACTGAGAAGGCAGAGAATAGGTGCAGTTCCTCATTGTTGATGATGGTTTTCAGTCCTGCTTCAGTTTAAAATATAGTTAAGATAAAAAGTAAGTAGCAAGAGAGGAATATAGTGCAATATCAGTGAAAATTATATGTTGAGGCAAACAAAAAGAGTGACAAAAATTGTATTTCCTCTCTAAGTGAGTTCAACTACACTTCTGCTACATGTGATGTCAGATGTATTTGATTTCTGAATTATTAATCAGGATCTCTCTAGCAGCAAGAGGTAGAAGCTGTAGGTTAAACAATTCCTGCACCAACTATACAACAGAAATGGTTTGGTGGGAGACAGCCGTCATTGTTGAATAGCTATTCACAGCAACAAAACCTGGACTTAAATACTGGCTAGGTTTCTGTTTAGGGGTGGTTTGGTTTTGGTTTTTTATTTATTTTTTTTGGGGGGGGGGTGTTTATTTTTTTTGAGGTTTTTTGTTTGTTTGTTTTTTGAGTTTGGTTGGTTTGTTTGTTGTTTTATATATAATTTCTTTCTAATATCTAGCTAAATATGTCCTCTTTCAGTTTAAAAAAATTTCTCCTTGCCCTATCACTACAAGCCCTGCTAAGAAAATTTGTTTTCTTACAGGCACCCTTTAAGGACTCAAATTACAACTTTATGACATATTAAAGACCTTACAGAATTCCACATAGATGACATCCACAGATCTTCCTGTGTCAACTGATGTAACCACTCCATCACAGACTGCTTGGCTGTCCCAAATCCCTTCCCTGTCCTCCATGTGCCTTAGTATAGCTTCTAGGAAGATCTGTTCCATGATTTTCTCAGGCAGAGTTGATGCTGGCAGGTTGGTAGTTCTCAGGGTCCTACTTTCTGCCCTTTTAATAAATGGGTATAGTGTTTTTCTTTTCCAGTCACCAGGGACTTCACCTGACAACCAGGACTTTTCAAGTGTTATGGAGGGTGTCTTGATCCTCTCAGGACTCTGAAATGCATCTCATCAAGTCCCATAGATTTCTTCATGTAAAATTAATGATGTAGAACATTTTTCTGCCTACTGCTTTGGTAGCTTGTAAGAGTTCATTGTTATTAAATATTGAGAATGAAGGTTTCACAGAAATCAGCTTTCTTTCCTTCCAGTTGCTCTAATGGCTGCTTGCACTGGTAAATAATGAGAATTCAAAAGTGCTTCATGACTACAATAAGAAATTTCTACAGGACTCATAAAAATCAATGTACTGTTTGACAAAATATAAATGCAATTGGTCATTGTCCATTTGGTATCTGGAATTAAGAAAACATGATTATTGGAGTCAAGTACTGCAGTCCTGTATTTTTCTTTGTTTTGTCCTATTATGTTTTCTGCAAACCCTTTCAAGAAAAAAAAAATCACTTTACTAAAAAAAGCAACTTGTCTGTTTATTTGTATTAGTTATCTCACAGGCTACCAGATTTTATACTTTCCTTCAGAAACAAACTAAAAATTTAATAATCTATTTTCTTCTCTGCTTTGCATCTTTGGAGTTGAGACCCTGTCATAATCAACTTTTAACATACTTTGCATCATTGGTAAAAATGAAGAAGACGTACAGTTACAGGAAAATCAAAAATTAAAAAATTAAAACACAGAAAAAGAAACCTTTTCCCAAATAAACAATCTCCTTAGACCTTCACAGATTCATAATCAAATGTTCCAAATGGACCCTTAGTAATTCTCACTTATAATGAAGAAGTGCAAATACTAAAAATCTGTTACGATAATTTGAGCCCATTAGAAATTTTCAATGGGAAAAAAAGATTATTTTCAGATTTGACATGTTCCCCAGGTCTATCTATTTCAATGACATTTCTGTGGACACTTTTCTGTGCAGGTGTTCTGTGCCAGCTTTGCCCCAGTGACTCACATAGCTTTCCATTTGTTAATTAACTTGTCAGCTGAAGAGTCTCAATTTAAGAAAATTCTGAAAGTTTTTTCTCAAAAGCACCAAATCCTCCGTTCGCCTGTAATTTTTGCTGTTATAAAAAAGATATCTTTTTTCATAAAAAAGTAAAAGTTTCAGCCTTGGCCAGCTGCAATGGTAACAGAAGGCAAGATCTGGGTGAATTAAATAGAAGTGGTGGTGGTAAAGGAGTGTCCTACTCACATAGTTTATTATAAAAATGCCATTAACGTTCCAAAATCTTTATGAGCTCTCCATGAAGCATTTTAATTGTAATTCATGCAAAAGCTTTATTTGCAAAATTTCATTTTCTTGTGTTTGAAGATGTTTGTGAATCTGTAAAAATTGTTCAAGAACTCTAAAAAAGCCTGAAAGTTAAAAGTCTAGATTTACAAATACCATGAGCTGCATTAAGGCATGGGTCCACTAACTTAGCTGCATACATTGTATTAGGGAATACCCCCTTGGAGAAATTTAAAATTTGACAGGAAAAGGCTCTGTGAAACACAGGGCATCAAAGTAAGCCCTGCTCTGAGCAGGAGCTGGGCCTAGTGTCTTCCTGGTGTCCCTTCAAACCTGTATCAATCTATTATCTTCTGATTTGTTTTTCACTTGGTGCTTTTCTGGTGTGTCAGTATAGGGATTTGGGGTGATTTTTTGGTATGATCTGTTGCCAAAAGGTAATTGGAGGACTAAGTCAGAATCTCTTGCTGTTTCTTTTGCCCTCTTATTTGTCACTATTTATTCAAGTTTTTAACTTATTCCCCCACATGTTGATGTCTTGGCTCTTAAACACTTCTGTTTTGCGGGTTCCAAAATTGTATGTATAGGAGACAACATAGTAATGTTACTTTAAAGATGCAGCCAGGTAGCTTGGGATTTAAGTCCTTTTTGGTGAGATAGTCAGGTGATATAAATGCTGATCTGAGAGATGTTTCTTGTGTATGTGGCAGTGATTTAGAATAGAAATTGCAAAACATAAAGACCTGTCCTGAGCAGTTTTTGACAGGTTTCACATTTCTACTCTAGTGTCAAACAAGATGCCATCACTTGCATCTTAGATGTAATCATGATGTTTTCTTCTGGTCTGACAGGCAGGAAGAGGTATCAGCATTTGTAACTTGAATGATTCACTAAGCATCATAACTTCATTTATCTTTCCTTTTTCAGTGCTGTACTATTTGGTGATACAATGCCAGGCTGTCAATCTACTGCTAACTCTTGCAATAAAATCTTCAGAGTAATAAGTCTGTTTGATATCAGACAAATTAATTTTTCTAAGTTTCTGATTTTTTTTCTTGGAATTCTCAGTGCTGTTCATGGCTGGAGAAAAAGTAACAATAAGCAAAGTGTAAGCTTTGTGTTTAGTGGCAGCCAAAGGGATAAGATGATCAATTTCTGTTATGAGGCTGCAATCTGAGAAATATTGCTGAGGTAACATTTAGTTGAAGAGGACAGCATGACAAAATGTTGGGCTCGACTTCCCTAAGTACTTTTACAACAAGTTTTGAATTCCTATTGGATTTTGTTTTTTTCAAAACCAAATTCAAAGCTTCACGCAATTATCAATTGCCCAAACAGTTGTTACTTCTACAGGAGAAAACCTTTAATTCCCAGATATCTTGATTATACCAACTAGTTGTTTTCCTTATGGTCATTTCTTAAAGAACTTACAAGACAAAGTGTAGCCAATGTCATATTAGTTATTGTTAGTCAGTAAGCAGAATTTTGTGACACCAGTGTTTACAAGTTTTCCAGAAAATAATGGATTGACTGCTATTTTTAAATTGCAGGTATAACTAATAATGCAGAATCTCTTTGATTCTCAAGTAAATGGTAACATTCTGATGGAATTATATTACCTTACACAAATGTTGCATGTAGGAATTTTTACAGCAAAGCCTGCTCTGTTGAAAATCTCTTTTGTGACACTGGCGACTAACCTTTTAACTTTGCTGCAGCAGTGTATTTTGGGGCTAGAAGTCTGAATTTGAGGTATTTGTTCCTGGAAGGGTAGATAAAATAGTCTTGAAAGTTTAAGTTTTCTTCCAGGTATTGACATACTCTTATTCCCCACTGATCAGTAGTCATTTAGGAAGCTGTGCAGAGTTTTATTGAGGAAACACACAGACATTTGTTCTATTGAGTGCTAATAGCATCCATCTCAATGCAGCATTTTAATAATTCCTGCTTATTATAACTTCATAGATCTGTGGAGGAAAGTAAAGAACAAGTGAAACTTAAACTGATAATTAGTGTGGCCAGCAAAAAAAGATACTGGTCAAAATGGAGTAATTTTATTTTTTATAATTGTTTTGCTGAAGAGGGAGATTTCTTATAACTAGGCAAAATCTATCACTTTATGAGTTTATATCACATTCTAAATTAATGTTAAAGGGTAAATGATGGGTGGCTTAAAACCAAACAAATAGCACAAAAGCAGAAGCAAATCATAATCTATATTTGATTAAGAAAATCTAATTAATTTGTTCTTTGCCAAAAAAAAAAAAATAATCTCCAGGGCACTTCATTACTTCTGAGAGCTGAGCTGAAGCTGTAGCAGAACATCTAAGTTACAGCTCTGCTTACAGAGGTCATGCAGAAATCATCAGCTTTACAATCCTCTAATATTGGAGCAGCAGCCAGTAAAAAAGTCGTTAAGGGTGTTGATATTTAATTTACCAAATTGTCTCAATTAAAAGTGTATATATTTCTTTATTTATGTCCCAGATCATCTGAATTTGGTAAGCAATCTGCAATTTGCATTGTATATAGCAGGAAGGTTTTCGTGTTTCTGTTTATCAGTTGCATAGGAACAAAACCCAGAACATTCATAAAATGATTAATTAATTCACAATATACCAAATTAGTTCTGGAAATTAATGGTGAGCAAGTCTGCTTCCTTACAACTCATCCAGTAACAGGCTAAGCCCCAGGAATGGATCAAGACTCTGTTCTTGACGCTGATAAGCCATTTTCAGTAAAAAGAGGAGTAAAAGGAGCAAAACTTGGAAATGAAATCACTTCAGCACAAAGTTTTACCCATAGGGTAGTAAAGGCAACATGACATAGGCTTTTTCATTTCAAACCAGAGTCTGCTTTTTGTGCTGTGATGGTACCCAGAGTTGGAACTTTATTTCATTATCAGGATGTAGAAATAGAACACTTAAATAATATTTGATCTACAAAGGTGAAGATATTTAAAAGCTTATTTAATTACAACTATGTCCAAAATTTGATGCCTGATACAATGGTTTAAATCAGGAGACATCTGAAGGCAACCCAAGACATTACTTTTTCACTTCTTTGTAACCAACAGAATCATAGAATCACAGAAAGTTAGGGGTTAGAAGGGACCTTGAAAGATCATCCAGTCCAACCCCCCCTACCCAGAGCAGGGTCACCTATAGCAGGTCCCACAGGAACACATCCAGGTGGGATTTGAATGTCTCCAGGGAAGAAGATTCTACAGCCTCCTTGGACAGCCCTTCCCAGTGCTCTGTCACCTTTACAGTGAAAATATTCTTCCTAATATCTATACAAAACTGACCATGCTCCAGTTTATAACCATTTTCCCTTATCCTATTAGTCAACCCTGAGAACAGCTTTACTCCATCATCCTGGGACTCACCCCTTACATATTTATAAACATTGATGAGGTCACCCCTCATTCTCCTCTTCTCCAAGCTGAAGACACCCAGCTCCCTCAGTCTTTCCTCATAAGGGAGATGTTCCACTCCCTTAATCATCTTGGTGTCTCTGTGCTGGACTCTTTCAGGCAGTTCCCTGTCCTTGAACTGAGGGACCCAGAACTGGACACAATATTCCAGATGTGGCCTCACCAGGGCAGAATAGAGGGAGAGAAGAACCTCTCTGGACCTACTAACCACCCCCATTCTAATGCACCCCAGGATGCCATTGGCCTTCTTGGCCACAAGGACACATTGCTGGCTCATGGTCAACCTTCCACCCACCAGCACCCCCAGGTCCCTTTCCCCTGTGCTGCTCTCCAACAGGTCAGTCCCCAGCCTGGGGTTGTTATTTCCCATATGCAAGAATAAGGTATTCTCTTCCCTCCACAAAATGTATCTGGATTTTTCAGAAGCCTTGCCGAGATCTTCTGTGAAAACCGATAATCTCTAAAGAGTAAAACAGGGAGTTGGATAGCTTGTAGTAGTCACAGTAGTGTCCATCATAATTTTTACTGGTATTGCCTATCTGGAAGAGAGTTAGAAATTGGAAGATGAGGATTCTATTACCATGTGTAAACTGGCCTGTAGGTATATGTTATGAAATATCATAATGTCTTTATTCCACAGGCATCTAGATGGGTGCACTGCTGTTGGCCGAGTTTAGATGTAGCAGTTTTGCTAGGTCATGTCCTGCTTGACAGAGTCTGGGACAAGGTGTCAGTCTAACATAGCCTAACAGGTGTTGAAGTAGGTGATGTCTGATTTACTTCAAATCCTAGACCCTTACTCTTCCAAGCTGGGAAGATTTCCCATTTTCTTCCATATCCATCCTCACTAATCATTCAAGTTCATCCACCTGAATGACTTATCTCCATGACCTAGCAGCTGAATGGTCACTGATCACTTCTCTCAGGTGCTGATGGTACACTAATTAAAGCTGTCCCAACGCAGACATCAGGTAAAAAGGGTTTTGACTGGATATGACAGGAAAATCTGTTTCCTGCACTCATCTGACCATCTAGAGGCACTTCAAAAGTTCTGGGGTGGTATCCCACCTGCTGCAAGGCCAGGGAGCTAAAGTCACAGTGGGCAGTCCCATGAAGATATCTGAGTAGCCCAGTTGCATGTGAGGGCCATTCAAGCATCATTTGATTCTTGTGTGAAGGCAGTGGGTTTGGAAAGCTCCTGTCCATGAAGGGCTTGGAAAAAGTCTCTCTTGAATGTTATTTAATTTATTTTCTGTTAAGGTAGCAGAGGTGATCAGGTGAAGTTTGCAAGAAATGTTTCAAAATCTTCCTACTTATCCTGCAACTTTTGAATCTTAATCTCTTTTTATGCACTTTTTTGGGTCAGAACTGGTTCTTGGTTGAGAGAGATACAGACTAGTTTGTCTTGAAGCAGAAATTTATCAAGGTGTAGAGATCTGAAGACCTATCTAAAATAAATATAATTTTAGAATGCTACATGTCTGTTTATAGTATCAGTGCAGAAGGCTTTAAATATCTTCAAAAGGTCAAAGTGATTTGTCCTTTCTACCTTTGAAGTTAGAGTAGCCAGATTACTGTAAATCAGTAAACCACCACCCCCATCCCACTGCAGACTTCTTGGGTAGAGAAGTTGCAATCAGTTCAATATCTTGGCACGAAGCAGAGAAATCCTGTGTGACACACAATAAAGGATTTGTCATGAATCAGACGATTTAAAATTGATAATAAAAAGGCTTTTAAAACTTTTAGAAAATAATTTAAAATTAAATGTCTCTAATTTAGGGCAATTATGCAAATATTTCTTCAAAGAATGAAGACTGTGGTATGCTGAGCTTATTCTATTAATGCAAACTTCTCTCAGTTTTTGTCTGGTATGATTGAGACTGTCACTTAGAAAGAGGAAGGTATTCAATAAACCCAGAGGATTTGTACAGAAGGCTAAGTATATTCCAGTACCTGGTGCAGCCAGATGTAAAATGGTAAGAAAAAGAGTAAGTATGCAAACCATATTCTACTTAACAAAGAACAGCATTAATATAGTTTTTTTAAGTATCTTCATTTTTTTAAATGGAAAACCTTAATTAAAAAAAAAGTAAGGTCTAAAGAAATTATTGTGCATGTATCCTTTTCACATTTTTCCTTTAAGTGTCATCAATACATTTTAATGTTTTTGCTATATTTTTTCTGCTTTACTTACTTGTCATTTATTAGTCATTTACTAGTTACTAGGTCTATCGTTTCTGACAATTCCATTGCTGTTGTAATGGGATTTTTCTGGAGTCTTCTGTCACTTCTGCTTGATGGAAAAAGGTTTTATTCATCGCTTCAAATTAGGTCTGTGTAAGCTCGAGGAAATATCCCTCTTTTTGTCCACGGCTTAATATATTGAATCAAAATGTGCTGATTATTTTATATTCAACATAAATATGTGAGTTTCAGGTGGCTTTGAATTTGAACAAATATTAAGTAGCTAAAAGATCTGCTGGGATGAAGTAACACCAGAATGATCTGTTTGCTGCAATGCCTGTTATTTATTAACAGAGCTCTTTGGGATGTGGGCTTTTCTGGAAGAGTTTTAAAGAAATGCATCATTTGTAAAGGTGTAGGGGAAATAATTGATGAAAATAGATGACTGCTTTTACAGCAAATATTTACACAGCAAAACAAAAAAGAGAGACAACATGGAATTTTCCTTCAATGAGTAATTGATTCATTCATTTATTTCATGCTGGGGAAATATTTTTTTTACTGACAGCTGGCAAGCTTCTGATCAGTTTTGTAAATTCCTTCTCTAAGTGTGTGGAAAAGGCATGAATTCCATAGAATCACCCATTCCATAATGAAACACTGCACTGGGTCCATAGACTGGGTTTGATAAAATATAAAAAAATGTATAAGAAGGAAATACAGTAAGGTAGACAGGAAGTTAGAGAACACTTACAGAGAACTTCACAAAATCTATGATACAGCTTTTGTCCAGTCTTAAAAGTACTTTCTCTTTTTCTTTTTTTCAGTGTAGCAACCCTATCCAATAACATGGAATAATAAAAAATGTTTGTGTTCCCGTCACAAAGTACATCAGCTTTTTTCAAGTTCTACTTTGAATAGTTAAAAGTGGCCTATAGGAAAGATGAGGATAAACTTTTTGACAGGGCCTGTAGTAGAAGGAAAAGGGGAAACATTTTGAAATTGAAAGAAGTTTAGAGATTTAAGTTGGATATTAGAAAGAAATATTTTACAATGAGCATGCTGAAACACTGGAACTGGTTGCCCAGAGTGGTGGTAGAAGTTCTGTGCTGGAAACATTCAAGGTCAGATTGGATGAGGCTCTGAGCAACCTGATGTAGTTGAATATGTCCCTGATCACTGCAAGGGGTTGGACTAGATGGCCTTTAAAGGACTCATCCAACCCAAACCATACAATGATTATATGATTCTACTTGTTTGTGCTTTTCAAGGGACTTTACAGGAAAAACTGTAAATGAGTTTGAAGTGTATCTGGTTCACAATTGGTCTTCAGTTGGCTCACTCATCTTTAGTGCCCTCTTTGACAGCCTAGGATGAAAAAAACACAGCCCAAGCAACATATATCTTCAGGGCACCATGTCAGCTAAAAGTCACACGGGATGAAAACTGGCAAACCACATTATAAAACTGTCACAAATCTAATCAGAAAACGGCATTCTGTCAACACACTGAAATAGAAAGACTGATTTACTGTAATTAAGAAAATGAGTGTATTAGGGGGAAAAAACCCAGCCCCTTCAGCACTGAAGAGTGCTTTCGATATGCTGAAAGAACAATGAGAACTGGGAGAACGTTCAACAATACAAACACAGAGAGCATCTTCTACATTGACCTAAAAAGTTATTACTGACATGTGAAATACAGCTGGTGGGAGTATGAACTGAATACATTTATTGACTTTTCTCCTTCATAATATCTCTCACCCAAAGATGGGGAAGTGGCAGTGGAAATGGCTGTGTGGCTGGCTGCTGTGGAGGGATTTAAGGTGATGCTTGGTACAATGTATGTGCTACTGGTACTACAGCTTCTGTCGCTTGTCCCAAAGCAGATCCCCCATCCCTCATTCAGGAGAGACCCACTACAGCCAGAAGGAACTTTTTTCCTTGTCACTTTGTGCATCTATATTGTCTTATGGGGGACAACTTTCAAGGTAGACCAAATCCTCTTCTAGGTGCCATTGCTCCTAAATCTGCTTTTTGCTTTGCTCTGTTAGAAGATAGCAAATATAGGGACCAGCCTTGATCTAAGTACAAAAATAATTTTCAGAAGAGAAACAAAGCACTTTTATAAACCTCTAAATACTTGAAATGCAATATTAGACTATAAATGGAAAGCACATAAGATCTGCAGAATTATGAAGAGGACTGTTTCTACTGAAAAAAAAAATCCCTCTGTTCTTTATCTCAGATTATTTTTATAGGGCAATCGGGTCTTTTCAAAGCATCATGGAAGCTTTCATGTCTTCCAAAAAGCAAGGTAAGTCTCTTGCACATTCTCTCTTTTTCTGTCTCTATCTCTGTCTCTGTCTCCTTTTCTCTTTCCCTCTCCCTCTCCCTTTGTCTCTGCCTCTCTCTCCCCTTCTCTTCTCCTTCTCCCTCTCCTCTCTTTTCCAGAAAGCAAAAAAAAAGAAGATTTATTCTGGTAACATCTTGTATATAGCAAGAGCCAGAGGTTGTGAACAGCAGATTATAACACCACAGCAGATGGACTCAAGGAAGACTGAGCTCAGAGAATACACAAAAATACAATAACTGAAACAGTGACCTACTGAATAGATTTATTTTTTAAAAATGTCCTTTCAATTTGACATTTGTATTCATGTTTTGAGATTAAAGTTTATATTTCATTAATTGTCAGTATGAGAAAAAAAGTCTTGTATTAATATAATTTAAAATATGATCGTTAGGTATTACCATAACTGGTATATTAAGGAACCATGTTAGTACCCTGCTCAAAACAATGAATACAAAACATACACCAACCAAATGAGTTTTCCTAGAGCAATGGTTTTGGGATTGCATGGCCAAGTCTGTTAAATATAGAACTAGGTGCTGAATTGCACTTCAGTGACGAATTAATTGCACTCACAATGATTTCAATGAAATAACCAATGGATTCTACACTTCAGGGTAAATTCTTGGTTTTGGTTCATTACAGTAATTTTTCATGTTTATTGGAGTCATTCATGTTTAACTTAAAGAAGAGAAGGCTGAGGGGAGATCTCATTGCCCTCTACAACGCCTGAAGGAGGTTGTAGGGAGGTGGGTGTTGGCTTCTTCTCCCAAGTGAATAATGACAGGACCAGAGGAAATGGTCTCAAGCTCTGGCAGGGGAGGTTTATATTAGATATTAGGAAGATTTCTTTACTGAAAGAATTGTCAGGCACTGGAACAGGCTGGCCAGGGAGGTAGTTGAGTCACCATCCCTGAAGGTCTTTAAGCAGAAGCAAGTAGGTCATAGAATCAGAATCACAGAAAGTTAGGGTTTGGAAGGCATCTTGAAAGATCATCCAGTCCAACCCCCCCTGAGAGAGAGGGTCACCTACAGCGGGCCCCACAGGAACACATCCAGGCAGGTTATGAGTGTCTCCAGGGAAGAAGACTCCACAACCTCCCTGGGCAGCCTGTCCCAGTGCTCTGTCACCCTCACAGTGAAAAAATTCTTCCTAATATTTATACAGAACCATCCATGCTTTACCCCTGAGAACAGCTTTACTCCATCCTCCTGGAACTCACCCCTTACATATTTATAAAAGGTATTAGTTCACTCCTCATTCTCCTCCAAGATGAAGAGAAGCTCCCTCAGCCTTTCCTCATAAGGGAGATGTTCCACTCCCTTAATCATCTTGGTGTCTCTGTGCTGGACTCTTTCAGGCTGTTCCTTGTCCTTGAACTGAGGGACCCAGAACTGGACACAATATTCCAGATGTGTCTTCCCCAGGGCAGAGTAGAGGGGGAGGAGAACCTCTATGGACCTGCTAACCACCCCCATTCTAATGCACCCCAGGATGCCATTGTGCCACAAGGACACATTGCTGGCTCATGGTCATCCTTCCATCCACTGGCTTCAGGGGGTTTGTTGTGTGGGTTTTTTTGTTTGATTTGTTGATGTTTGCTTGTTGAGTGTTTGTACAGTTGGACTCAGTGATCTCAGAGATAACTTTCCAACTACGACTATTCTGGGATTCTGGGATCAAGAGAATTATGTACTTTTTCAAACCTTTCAGTTAAATGCACACAGTTTTTTAATAGAAATACTGAAATGCAGCACTGGTTTTATGGCATTTCCACTGAAAATTTACAGGTGGCACCTTGTATTGTTTGTGTGATTCATTTTCTCTGTGGTCAGAGACAAAATTGGGATAGTTGCTCCTATGTTTTACAAGAGCAGTTGCAAGCTCATATCAGTACATCTCTGGAGAAATAAAACTCTGTGAAAACAGTTGTAGCATCAGCTCTTGTGTTTGTCTCTGAGTCAGCTTTTGTCACCAGCCGTTGTTTTCCCAAAGGAGTCTTTTCCTTCCCAGCAGCAACTTGAAGGTTTCTAAAAACTTCACAACCTGACTTTTCTGCTAGTTAATAATCCTTTTGGGCAGATATACATACCACAAAGTGTAACATGTGTCTGGAATATGTATTCCAGAAGATCCTAGGAACAGCAGCTGCTCGTCCAGACATCTCCCCACCCCCATAAAGACATCTGTTTTTTTCAATATTTAAGTAGCTTTATTAAGAGATGAAAAATGATTGATAATGTAGGTCAGATGTTTTCAATTAGCAGTGGGGGGAATCACACAGCTTATGAGCTATAACTCCTTCCAGATATTGTAGTTGTATGTGCTTACACTTTTATTAACTTAGGTAGCTTTGTAAGTTGTGAAAAATAACTGTGAAAGAGAAAAACAGCTGTGCCTCTAAGTAGGGGATTCTGGGTAATAATTAATAGAGCTATTATTTGGAGTCGAGAGTACTCAACAGCTGAATAGATCCAAATCTGCAAAACATGAATTCAATTAATATCTTTGTCTTACGTTTTGACCACACTCAAGTGGGTTGAGCAGAGCAAAAGGCATAGCAGATCTCTTTATTTTTCCAGTCAAGGCACTTATTTTACTGGCAGCTGCTCTAATTAAGGATGTCTGAGTAAATGCAGTTTTCATGCTTTGTTAAAGGAAATGTTTTCTTAATGTCACGTTTGGATTTGTCATGCCTGCATACAATGGTACAGATGGGCAAGTCCTTCGGCACCATCATCTGAGGTTTTCTGCAGGGGTTCAGCTGTCCTGTGCTGTCAGTACCCAGCTGTGAAGATGCAGGATTTGGCTGCTTTCAGATGGTGAAGAGGATCATGGGGCTCCCAGCAGTTTTAGGGTTCTCACTTAAGCAAGTGTTGCCTTCAGGAGGAGAGGGATGTGCTCCAGCAGCTACAGCTCCTAGAGTTATATACTATAAGTGTCAAGGATAGGGAATGATAAGAAGGGAAAGTTTTTTACAACTTCTTCAGAACTGGATTTTCAGCTGTGTTTCCAAGGGAAAGTGTATCTTTCCAAGGAATCTTTTCCCCACATTTTGAGCAAGTTCTCAGACTCTAGACATGGAAATGGACAGTAAACGTGATTTTATACCACTTTTGAACAATGATTGCATGAATCTTATTTATGTTACACAGCAGTCGCTAATATCTAATACAGATTTTCAGACACTTTTCAGTTAGAAAACTATCCTCCTTTAAGTAAATTCCTGTCAGCTGGAAACGCAGAAATGAACCTGGAATTCCACTTCTTTCAGCCTAATGTCTTAAAGGCATTCATTCACATCTAAGATTCAGATCTATTGCTTTGAGAGTATTTAATCACAGGCTGACTAGGAATTTTCTTCTCTTTTTCCTCATGATCTTTGTTTTCAGACTTGCTCTTAACCACTTTTACAGGATAAGCCCCATCTGTAATTGTCTCAGCTCCAACACAGCTGAAACTTAATCCTTCTTTGCTTCCACAGCTGCAGTTTTCTTTCAGAACTGGTTTTGTGTTTATGAAGCACAAAGGACTGCAATTTTCTTGCGTGTCTTTTGTGTGTCTGTTTTTTCCTTTTTTGCATTATTTAATCAGGTTTTTGACATTTACTCATTGGGTTTTTAGCTGCACATTCAGAAGAAAACATGGATATGTCTAGTGATATTTCTTGATGATAACCCTGTGGAGTAAAGCCCAGATGGCAAAGGGTGTCTTAAAACTGGTAAGAAGGCAATAAGCATCAGATCCAACTAAATATTTAGGTTATTAATTTCCCACTGGAATGCTCTGAGGACCTAACAACCCAATTACCTTGTCACAGGACCTTGGGATTTGTATTTGTTGCCCATTTATTAAAGCACAGATTGATTTTTTCCAGCTTTCATCTATAATGGCATTTGGACTTTGAAGTATAACTTCCATACCTGATTCCTGTAACAAACAGAGCACTAAATGTCACAGACCTCTTGAAAGTTTGCTGCCTTTAAGCATTTCTGCCTAGCTAATTCAACATGGGATTTATATGCCATTTTCAAAGAACCAATTGCCAATACTAAGAGAAGGATGTTGAAGCACAATGATTCTGGGGACTGAGAAGAAGTGAAATAGAGGTATGATTAACTGTTAGTAGTTCCAGTATTGACATGTTTTGTTTTTTTCTTAATTAATACTCAGCCTACTTGCCAGGTCAGATTCTTTCTGATATATCATTCTGAGCTGAGGTCCTGTAGGCAGTGATTTAGTCAAACATAACTAATGGCACTCAGCTCTTCCATCAGGAGCTAAAACCAATGAGGTAAAGAATCTTTTTTCTATATAAGTCCAGAAAATATAAAACTTTATGAAGGTGTTGGGGACTGGTGGATAAAAAAAGATCATTATTGCCTTTGAATAAGATGTACTTGCCTGGATGAAGAAAATGTCTCCAGTATTTAATGGTTAAACTCCTAGAAGCTTGTTGTTTCTAGCAGATATGTGAAACAGGGCAGCTGGTCTGCTTAGTTAGTCAAAGCTGGGAAGGATAATGACTGCTTTGAAGAAATGCAAGAAAGATATAAAGGACTGAAAGGTACACAAGAATGCACATAATTCTCCTGGTTTTGAGAAATGCTAGAAATTTCATCTCTTAAATAACTGAGAAAGGGATATTGCATACACAATCAGACACATAATAGATAGTTTCCAGTTAAAATTCCTCACCAGAGACAAATGTTAGGGATATGTTTTTGATTATTACCGTGGCTGGATAATCCAAGTGGGTGAAATCATTCTATCTGAAAGTTGGGTATTGGTTTAACCATGATGCAACACAAATCCATCCACAAAACTTTTACCCTTTAAAAACAGTATGTGTTTTAATTTTCCTTTTTCCTGAGGTAAAAGTTTACCATGATTGATCTAATATTCATCTCTCCTCAGGTTTTCTTTAATTTCTTTCTAACTGATTTCTCCTAAACACCTCAGATTAATATTTCTCAATCCAGGAGAGATGCCTCAGGAGAATATTTGCATAAGTGTTGTATAAGTGCTACTGAGATTGAAAGCCCAAAACAGAATTTCTCTGAAATTACCTTTAGTTCAACATCTTAAGACTTTTATTTTAAAAAGCTGTGCTTTTTTAAAACTGCACAGTCAAGATTTCAAATACCCATGACAATTGTTCTCAAACAATACTTTCTTTTGCAGTTACTATTTTACTTGCTTCCCCCTCCAAATTTCTATAGCACCAAAAACAAAAACAAAAAAACAAAAAACAAACAAACAAACAAACAAGTAAAAAACAAAAAACAAAAAAACCCCCTCTTAATTATAGTCAGGCCATCTGTTTATATAAGAAAAGACAGACACAATTCAAAGGACAAAGGTAAACCAAAATAGAAACCAAAGACACCTTTGTGACCTTTAAAATTCTTGTGAGTATAAATGAAGTTTCCCATGCCAGTTTACAGTACAAATGAATTAACTGAGTTGTGTTTGTTCTAAAGGGTGAATAGTCAAAATTTTTATTTCCTCTGTTGAAAAGAATTTCTACTGCAGTTGGAATTGAATATGTAATATTAAAACTGTAAAAAAATCATAATAGTCACTAATCTAGCAGAAATAAAAAAAAGTAATACTGAATTTATTTCTGTCTGGATTAGGAATGTCTGTGTGATTAAGAAAGCACTATAGCCAGATCTGAATTACTTATTTTAGTCATTCACTTGGGGACTATGCCAGCAGTCAGCAAATAAATGTTTGTGTGTGTGTGTGTACATATATCTATATATATAAAAGAGGAAGCTCAGGGGAGACCTTATTATGGTGTTCTTGTACTTAAAGGGGGGGATAAAAAGAAGGAGACTTCCTAATTACATGGAATCACATGGATAAGACAAGGGACAATGGTCACAAGTTGCTCCTGGGGAGATTCTGATTGGACACAAGAAGAAAATTTTTCACTGTGAGGACCATCAGACATTGGAATGGTCTCCCAGGGGAAGTGGTGGATTTGCAAAGTTTTAAGTCTCAGCTCAAGGGGGTGCTGAGACGTATCATATAAACAATAATATTGGAAGGATTGGACCAGAACCTTGAAGTCACTTTCAACCTGACATTCTATGATTCTGTGCGACCTCAGTAATTTTTGTAAAGGTTCCTAGATTCAGAGCTTTGGGTTGCTGTCATTGCAGTTGTGTTTATGAATTATGAATACAAACACAGAGTTGGCTGCGATCCAGGGATTTACGTCTGCTGAGATGTTTGTTTTGTGGACCAGGAGATGAAAACTAAAATATGTTTGTGCTGTCGTCTGCAAAGGAGCTAATCCCTCCTCCATAGGACAAGCTTCTGGCATTGTTCTCTGAGAAATGAAATCTGGGTTTGGGAGCTTATACTGTGCAAAAGAGTAACATGGATTGCATGTTACTAGAGGATGGTTACATATTACATAAATCCTTTCTCTATCCTGTTCTTAATGGTTCATTATGACCTTTCCACTCATTAATGACTGTCCTACTGTGATGTGTCTTCTCATAATAAATATTGGTACCTTGTTCTTTGGGGTGCTCTATGGTGAAGACATAGCCTTTAATAAAATACCTAGTTCACTAGTAAGACATTAGGTAAAGCTGTATAGCTCCTGAGAGTGGGAGGCAGAGGTATTGATTTGGTGCTGCTATGAAAATGAAGTGGGTTGTTTATTTGGGTGTAAAAAATACTTTCAATGTTATGATCTGTACTTTGCATACAGCTTCCTACCCACATAATGATCTATCCATGTTTCTTTAACTTTGACTATCTGAGAGTTGTCTGGTTGTTGTCTGTTTGTGGCTGACGTAACTCCAAAGAGACCAAGCTATGAATACCTCATGTGCTTGTTTTTCTCTCCCCAAAAGGAACATTTGCAGAGTACATTTAGCCTCTGCAGACCAGATTCATACTTGTGATCTCCAATTACTCTTCTTCATGAAGAAAAGATACTGGCACACCAAGAAATCTATCAAAAGAGGGAGTAACACTGTGCTTTACAGTGTCAGTTTTGAGATGTGTCACTGAAACCTAGGAGAAAATGAGGATATGCTGTGCTTAAATTCAGTCTTACCTACTTACATGATTTTAGTGAATTTCACCTTGGTTTACCTCCAGGTGCACAAAAACGTGAAACAGGTCTAGCTCTTGTCATCAAAGAAGGAGACTTGTGAGGAAAGCTGGCTGAAATCTTCCCAGCAGGTTAATGAAAATTAAATTCAGTCATACCCACAATGAGAAGAAAATGAGATATTCACCATAAAGTCCTTATCCTTCCTGGCTGAATGCTGTAGCTCCCCCCACCCTTAGCCAGGGATGCCAGGTTGCTATACACCCACCAGGGAGCTGGGGCAAAAGGGTTATCTCCATCCTCCATCCTGTATCCTGCTGCTGAGTCTTTTGGTACCTGTGCTGTGGGAAAAAGGTATGGTGTGTGCACATATGAAAGGTCAGAGCCTCTATTGACCCTACTTCTTCCTCCCATATTCAGTCCGTGCCATTTAGAATAACATTAAATACATATCATCTTTTCATACTATAAAATACTAAAAGCAACCTCATGTGTTCTGAAAATGAATCAGTTCTTTTTACCTTAATGTATTATGTGCCCACTAAAACAATGCCTGGGTCTAAATTTATTTACTGGATGTAGGCTTTAGGGTATATATAAAGCACAGCTACTGAAGATCTTTGTGGTTAGCTGTGGGCTAGCTATATATTAGTTTCCCAACAGTACTCCCTGCCTATGCAACAGCTTTGAAGTTCAGGCTTAATAATATGGTCTCCAAAATAATCTCTTGTAAGTGTCAGGAATGCCTTAGCAATAACTATAACACCTGTGGTACTGCAAAGTTATAAACACAGACAGTTTTCAGACATTCCTCACAGAATTACTCTGTTCTCTACAGTTTGTCTATTAGGTAGTTAGTAGTTCCTGGAAAGAAAATTATGTCATTAAACCATTTTCCATGCTGCCCTTTGTGTCTGCGCTGCAGATACAAACTAGGCAAAAAGCTGATGCCCATCCAGGCATTTCCTTGATGTCTTCCAGTTAGGCTGGAACTGCTTTAATGCATCCTAAACCATCCCCATCTCATCGTGCCATGGCCTACTGAAGCTCACAGGCTACTTCCATCCATAGCATAAAATCATCAGCATAAATAAGTCTCTCTCATCCTTCAAGCATAAAGGGTGAAGTTATCTGCCACAGTAATTTCTGTGTAAAAACTAAAACATTCTAAGAATTGATAAAAGAATCAAAGAATCAGAATGGTTTGGGTTGGAAGAGACCTTAAAGACCATCTAGTTCCAAGCCCCTTGCATGGGCAGGGACACCTTCCACTAGATCACGTTTCTCAAAGCTCCATCCAACCTGATCTTGAGCATTTACAGGGAGGAATAATGCCCAGTTTCCCTGAACAACCTGTGCCAGTGTCTCACCACCTTCATACTAAAGAGTTTCTTCAAATCTCTAACCTAAATCTACCCTCTTTCAGTTTAAAACCCTTCCCCCTTGTCCTATCAGTACATGTCTTTTTACAAAGTCCCTCTCCAGCTTTACCTGTTCTTCAGGTATTGGAAGGCTGCTACATCTACCTGGAGCTTTCTCTTCTGCAAGCTGAACAAAGAGACATAAAATCCTGTGTTTAGTGAGACAGAATGTCCTGGTTACTGGATCTGTACCATGCAGGGGTCCCACCTGAAGGCCAGGTAGTTCTGGTGGCACTGCAACGAGCTTAAATGACACTGAGATCATCACGTGTTTATTGTCTGCAAAGCAGTGCATTCAAAAGGAGCAGATCTCTGCTCAGTTTCTAAATTTACTATTCAGATGAAGTTTTCACTATTTATTTAGAATAAAATGATATCACAGTTACTGCAAGACTTTAGATTTTGATCTTTTTATGTGTGTCACTTAGCTTTATTGGAGCTAAAAGACCTAAAGAGTTGTTTCAGAAGCCTCAGAAATAAGGTACCTTCCACAAATGACCTACAAATTGGTGAAAAGCTTTGTTAGCAGTGTGCTAGTCCTGGATATGACTTCTGTTTTATTTGAAAACATAACATGATTTTTACTAAAGTTCTCCTTCTTATTTCCCCTCTGAAACAGTAGGAGGAACGCTAGTACCCAAGAGCCAAGATAAAGACAGCTGTGCTGACATTTAAGCTGGCAAAACACTGCAGTGGGAATGCATGGCCCTGGAGAAATTTATGAAGTACACATATCCAGATTAAGTATATTCTTTTCACAGTTATGGATTGTCTCTGAAGCTGTTTGAAATACTTAACTGCTTAGTATTAAATGAATGAGCTTGCCTTTGGGGAAGGCTTCCAATGAAATCACAGAGCCAGAAAATAAGGAATTCAAATAAAACTCAAGAAAACTGCTAGCATTTACTCAAGATGTATATTAATTTATTTCAATTTTCCTAATCAGTCACAGTAATAGCAGATGCATGTGCCAACCTCTTATGTCCCTACTGTTATTTGCCCTCACCGGAAATATTTTATGGATATTGTCTAATTTCTTTACTTGTTATTATATACATATGAAATTGAAATGTACTTTCAAGGGAGTGTCTATACTCTCTGAGAGCAGACATTCAAGTAAATGTGTTCAAAGCTGTTGTACAAATGCCAGTGAAGTGATAAAAGCCTAGCTTTTTTTTCTTGCACAAAATTGTTGATAAATGACAACTGGAAGGCTGGCATTCACTGGAGGTGATAAGGAGCTATTGTGGTGCCATTGAGTTGCAGTCTGTCAGGACAAGTTGGAAGAAATTAGAAATGTAAGAAAGTATATATGATTTGTTGAAGTCTGATAAGCTGATAGTTAGAGAGGGAAGGTACAACCTTTCCAGGGCAGCATTCAGCTTTGGATCTCAAAATGGGACAGCTTGGGATGATTGTGCTAAAAGGAATCAAATTTGCTGTGACTGCAATTACTGCAGAAACCAGCATACTCCTGTAAATAGATACAATAGTATTTACTAAGAGAAGGCATTCCAACAGAAGATTCTACTTATTCCAGCAGCTTATTCCAGTTTTCAGTGAATCCTGATCCTCGCCTGGAACCTCAGCTTTCAACTGCTGCTGTTTTCTTTTCCTTCTAGATGTGATTTTTAATTTTTTCTTTCCTCTGTTTTGGTTCTCTTTCTCTTCAACTCACCTCTCTCAGGCATGTGGTTTAACTGCTCTTCAGCCAGGTACCCAGCTGAATTTGCATCACTGTATTGCTGGAAGTAGAGCCAGTTAAAATGGGAGTTTACCACTGGGGCAGTTTCTTCTGGCTTAGTCCTACCACCCAATCTGTGTGACTCCAGTGGGAAGAACCCCAAAAAGAGTGAGTTGAGAGAGAAAGTGACTTTTATCAGTATCCTTTTTTTCTCTTTTAATTTGTGAATACTGAGTTTATGCTGTCTTCTGGGAGGAAGGAAGGTGCTCCAGTAACAGGACTGAGAGCTCTGGATCAGATATTTTCAACTTGTGGACTGTGGGATGCTGTGGGTTGATAAATTACTGGAAAAGTGCCTTAGATGAGACTGTCACTTCAAAACCTCAATTTCATTGTTAATGCATCCATATGTCCTCTGGAAAACTCCAAATAGGCACAACTAGCATAAAAATGTTTCACACAGTAGGGCTTTAGTCCTTGACTCCCATCTTGTACCACTGAAGGGTGAGAAAAGCTCTTATATGAATGTCTTACCATTTAACCTTTAAAGATGCAATGTCAAACCTAACTCATCTTCTTTCTGAACAGGTTTTCCAACAGTTGTCCATTCATATAACAAGACCTCACCTTGCCATATCTGGAAGGTGGCTTTCCCTTGGGGTGAAGATTCATAGAGAAGACACTGCCATGCTTGGCCAATAAAGAGCCTTGTTTACAAAGGAGGTAGTTGGTTGTAAAATCACTTGAAGTTTTCCTGCACGAGTTGTAAGGGGGCTTTTGTTTTGTCAGGTGAATATGCTTTGCATAATTCAAAAGACATTTTTTCTTTTCTATACGAGAAATATTCCCATCATAAAGAAGCTGAGCAACGGGAATGCTATCTTCATGGTTCTTTCTCTCCCTCTGACAATTACTTCAAATGTTCCTACACCCAGTTGAGATGGCCTTGTATCCCTTTGATCAAATAACCAGACAGCCTGTGTTCTGGTCTTGTTGAGACTCAGCAGGGAATCCATCTGGCTGAGAAGAATCTCAGTAGTTTACAGCAAAATGCTGCCACCTACAATAGTGGTGGGGAGCAAGATGTCAAACACTGCCTGCCACTGAAGCTCAGTCTTCTGAATGGAGGTTATTGCATGTTGTTTCATCTGATTTTATGTATTCATCTGTTCAGAAAAAGGTTCTTACTGACAAGACCATTCGCATGCATTTATTTAAGATGAAGGTCTTTAATTCTTTTTTCTGCTGCATCAAGACTAGAAGCATATAAAATCTAGGTGCACTGTTTATTCATCTATGATTACAATGTTGGTATTTCTTAATAGTCAGAAATAAATAGGACAATTTAAAGAATAAAACAGGATAATTTAAAGGACATGCAATTCACCTGAGCATTTTTCTATAAGACATTAAAAGTAAATTTTATGGTCCAGTCCTCTTTTAGATGGCTCATTCTTTAGATCATACAATAGTATCAATAATGTATTTAGACTCTTGGATAAGATAATGTCCTGTAAAATTAAAAATTCAGCATTCCATATTTGAGAATTGGGATTTTACAGCTGGCTTTTTGGCAGAAAGGGAATAGGATATTTTGCAAGTGACAGCTCAAAGATACAAACTTCTAAAAGTTTAAGGATTCCATATTGTTAATTTGTTTGAGCTACTTTGAACACACTAGAACTTTATCTACACGGTCAAAGCAGATATGATGAGTGGTTTGTAACATATAAAAAAGCAGCAAATCCTATCTGGCCTCCAAAACTTGTTGTATACATAACTAATACAAGAAATACAAAACAATGATTCATTTCCTTAGGAGCTGATGATGTTTTGTATTGCCCCTTTTTAATTTGCACCAGAAGGAAAACTGGAAGTTGCCCAACAGTGGCATGGTTGAAGATCTTTGGCATGAAGACATCTTAGACAATCTACTATCAAGAGTCTGAGTAGTGCCAGAAGAGAGGGACAGGGAGGTGAGAGGTGTAGGGGTATGCTTAGTATCCTAGCCTAGTGAAAAACCTTTGAGCTTTATGTTTTTGTGATATGGGAACTGACCTGTGAAATAGTTCAGAAAATGTTGTTGCACACCAGGGATCAATTGCTAAATAGCTAACCCACCACATCATCTGGCAGGTATGGGGTGAAGAGAAGGTTTAACACTCCCCTTATGAGTGCTTCCCTTGAAAATATTCATTTACTTTGAAATGTTGTGCAATGCACAGGTTTGGTGTTGATATTTACTCCTGATTTGATGTAGTTATCAAGGCTCACTTGAAACCAAAGGAGACTGTGCCAGAAATCCAAAGGGACTCACAGCTAAGTTTAATAGCAGCTGGATCTGCTTCCATGGTCTTCTGGTTAATATATTTGTTGGATTTAAGCAGTATGCACTCTTGTCCTTCATATTCTTCAGACTCACTTGCAAATCTGCCCTCTTTTCACTTTCAGTCCTACCATTTAGTCAGTCATTCACACTTGACTGTGCCTGACAACATGGGCCCAGTAGATGGTCAGTGTTTTTTATCATCTGATGCTTGGGGCAGAAATGGTCACCTTGCGTATTGCTGTGCTCTCTTGTGGCAGGAATTCCCTGTAAGCCAAGCTCATGGGCTGTTCACACCACTAGAACCCATCTCACAGAGCACCCAACAGATGATGGGGTCAAACACATTTGGGGCATGCCTCACCACCAGCCCAGAAGACCCTTGGGCTGGTGGTGGGAATCAAGCCCAGAGATTCTCTTTGAGAGTCTTCATCTGAAAGCCCAGATGCCTCAGAAGTTCTGCAGAGCCTTGAAATGTGGCTTCTGGCAGCAGCCCAGATGTGGCAGCCACGAAAATCTTGTTGGGTTGTGGCATGAGGATCTCAAGGAGTAAATGACGGAGTAAATGAACAGGCTTCTGTGACTGAATGTGCATTATCTCAGTGATTCAGTAGTGCTATCTAATACTGACAAAAATAATGTTGATAATAAAATTATGTTCTTAAAAGGAAATATCAAGAGATTAAACACACTCAAGCAAGCTTGCTTAAATATATGAATAAATATTTTATGAAGTTCATAGAAACACAGAATCATAGAATCTCATGTTGAAAGTGACCTCAGGGATCATCTGGTCCAACCCTTTTAATATTATTGTTTATATGATATCTCTCAGCACCCCATTGAGTTGAGACTTAAAACTTTGCAAAGTGGGGGAATCCACAACTTCCCCTGGGAGACCATTCCAATGTCTGACTGTCCTCACAGTGAAAAATTTTCTTCTTGTGTTCATTTCAATGCAATGTTCATTTATTTTTAGTTCCAAAAATGACAGGCAAATCCACCTGCATGTCCATTGATTTAATAATCATGAAATAAACTGTGTTTAGCCTATTTGGGAAGACAGGAAAATTACATATTACAGATATTCTAATGGTACAGTATATGCTGAGATATTTTCTCTGTCAGTTTTCAAACTTTCTTTTTTGCTAGAACATACTTCAGTCCACAGAGTAAGTATAAATGATAAATTGATAGCAGTACACAAATACAGTGCTTTGAAGCAAAATCCATGTGGACTTCTTTATTAAAGGGAAATATATCCTCAGCAATTTCCGTCAGAAATAGCCCAATCTTAAAAGCATTAAACTGGTGGTATTA
The DNA here is from genome assembly GCA_023637945.1 of Phaethornis superciliosus. Taxonomy (NCBI): domain Eukaryota; kingdom Metazoa; phylum Chordata; class Aves; order Apodiformes; family Trochilidae; genus Phaethornis; species Phaethornis superciliosus. Next base: position 38,236,034 of record JAJQWJ010000002.1, on the reverse strand, counting down.
GAAAGCTCATTAATTGAAAAGAAAGATACCACTATCTTTTGGAGGGCTGCATGTTCTGGTTACACACACACTTCAGTATACCTCCTTTTACCTCAGCACCAGCTTTTCCTGCTGGCTCCCTTCACTTTTCATAATAGTTGCTATTAATTAAAGTAGATGATGTTAACTTATAGCTCATGGCTAAGTGGTTATTTATGCTTTGGTGTACTTACATGATCATCCACATGATTGTGGGTGATACAGTTGTGGGGGTCTACTACAGACCTCCTGATCAAGGCGAGGAAGTTGATGAGGCCTTCTACAGGCAGCTGAAAGCAGCCTCACAACTTCAGTCCCTAGTCCTCATGGGAGATTTTAACTACCCTGATATCTGCTGGTTGACTCACACAGCCAGCCTTTCACAGTCTAGGAGGTTCCTCCAGTGCATTGATGATAACTTCTTAATGCAAATGGTGGACAAGCCGACTAGAAGAGGAGCGCTGCTGGATCTTGTACTAACCAACAAGGAGGGCCTTGTTGAAGCAGTGATGGTCAATGGCAGCCTTGGCTGCAGTGATCATGAGATGGTTGAGTTCAGGATCCAGTGTGGAAGGAACAGAATACCCAGTAGGGTCAGAACCCTGGACTTCCACAGGGCAAACTTTGGCCTCCTCAATCAACTGTTAAGAGTAATCCCATGGGACAGGGTGTTGGAAGATAAAGGGGCTCAAGATAGCTGGTCAATATTCAAAGACCACTATCTGCAAGCACAGGATCAGAGCGTCCCTATGGTTAGGAAATCTAGTAAGGGAGCTAGGAGACCAGCATGGTTAAAAAAGGAACTGCTGGGAAAACTTAAGTGGAAAAGAATAATCTACAGATCATGGAAGGGGGGGCTGGTCACTTGGGAGGAATACAGGACTGTTGTCAGAGGATGTAGAGAGGCAATTAGGAAAGCTAAGGCCTCCTTGGAACTTACCCTTGCAAGTCAGGTTAAGGATAATAGAAAGGGCTTTTTCAAATACATAGCTAGGAAAACTAACACTAGAGGCAATATTGGCCCACTAAGGAATGAGCTAGGAGCCCTGGTGACAGAGGATATAAAGAAGGCAGAGGAGCTGAACGCCTTCTTTGCCTCTGTCTTTACTCCTGCAGAGTTTCCGCACGAGCCCCAGACTCATTTAGCCCCAAAAGTAGTCAAGATAGATGAGGAGCTTGACATAGTAGATGAGGATTGGGTTAGGGATCAGCTGAGTAATCTGGACATCCATAAGTCGATGGGTCCAGATGGAATGCATCCAAGGGTGCTGAGGGAACTGGCGGAGGTCATTGCTAGGCCACTCTCCATCATCTTCAGTAAGTCATGGGTAACAGGAGAGGTGCCTGAGGACTGGAGGATAGCAAATGTCACTCCAGTCTACAAGAAGGGCAAGAAGGAGGACCTGGGTAACTATAGACCGGTCAGCCTCACCTCCATCCCTGGAAAGGTGATGGAACAACTTGTTCTTGTCACTATCTCCAGGCATATCATGGACACGGGGGTCATCAAGAGCAGTCAGCATGGTTTTATCAAGGGTAAATCATGTTTAACTAACCTCATAGCCTTCTATGAGGAAATTACTGGGTGGATAGATGATGGAAGAGCGGTAGATGTGGTTTATCTTGATTTCAGTAAAGCATTTGACACCGTCTCTCACAGCATCCTTGTAGATAAGTTGATCAAGTATGGGTTTGGTGATCAGGTAGTGAGGTGGATCATGAACTGGTTGAAAGGAAGGAGTCAGAGAGTTGTAGTCAATGGGGCAGAATCTGGTTGGAGGTGTGTGACTAGTGGAGTCCCTCAAGGGTCGGTACTGGGACCGGTGTTGTTCAATATCTTCATCAACGACTTGGATGAGGGTATAGAATGTACCCTCAGCAAGTTTGCTGATGACACTAAGCTGGGAGGAGTGGCTGACACACCAGAAGGCTGTGCTGCCATCCAGAGAGACTTAGACAGGCTGGAGAGTTGGGCAGGGAGAAACAAGATGAAATTTAACAAGGGAAAGTGTAGAGTTTTGCATTTGGGGAAGAACAACACTATGTCCCAGTATAGGTTGGGGGCTGACCTGCTGGAGAGCAGTGTAGGTGAAAGAGACCTGGGGGTCCTGGTAGACAAGAAGATGACCATGAGCCAGCAATGTGCCCTTGTGGCCAAGAAGGCCAATGGCATCCTGGGGTGCATTAGAAAGGGTGTGGTCAGTAGGTCAAGAGAGGTTCTCCTCCCCCTCTATTCTGCATTGGTGAGGCCGCACCTGGAGTATTGTGTCCAGTTCTGGGCCCCTCAGTTCAAGAAGGACAGGGAAGTGCTTGAAAGAGTCCAGCGCAGGGCTACTAAGATGATTAAGGGAGTGGAGCATCTCCCTTATGAGGAAAGGCTGAGGGAACTGGGTCTCTTTAGTTTGGAGAAAAGGAGACTGAGGGGTGACCTCATCAATGTTTTCAAATATGTAAGGGGTGAGTGCCAGGGAGATGGAGTTAGGCTTTTCTCAGTGGTGACCAGCGATAGGACAAGGGATAATGGGTGTAAATTGAAGCATAGGAGGTTCAAGTTGAATATCAGAAAAAATTTTTTTACTGTAAGGGTGACAGAGCCCTGGAACAGGCTGCCCAGGGGGGTTGTGGAGTCCCCTTCACTGGAGACATTCAAAACCCGCCTGGACACGTTCCTGGGCGATGTACTCTAGGTGGCCCTGCTCTGGCAGGGGGGGTTGGACTAGATGATCTTTCGAGGTCCCTTCCAACCCCTATGATTCTATGATTCTATGATTCTATGATCACTTAAAAAAACCCAGTATGAACGGAAGAGACTTTTTAACCTTTTATTCAAAATTCTCATGTTGAAATAGTCATGTGAGAGAGGAGAAGGAGGAAAGAAAACAAAGAAATTTTCCTCTGAAAGCTTATTTTTTCACCACCCTGTTGCTGCTGCTTACTTACACTTTGAAACACTAAGATACTGAGCTGTTCTAGTCTTCATGGACAGTTTTAGTCTAGAGATATATTTATTCTGTTTAAAACCTAGAGGACTTTAAGGGTATTTTTCTAGATGAAGAAAGATAGGCAATAAATCCTTCATGAAAGTAATCTATGCTTCCACATGTGAGACTCTCTTAAATATGCATTAAGAGTGCCAGAGGTATGGTAATGAGGAAGAGAAGATGGAGCACAATGTTATTTTCTCCCCTTTGGTATTGAAATCTGAACTTTTTTTTCTTTTGATGTATTCCCACAGGTTTAGAGAGTTACACCTTTCACTTAAAGGAAACAGTGTCTGGAGGAGGCCAACTTCCCCCCAGCTATCCCAAGTCTGGAGTCAGAATGAGGAGTTACTGGGTGAAGATGACTTGACTCAAAATATCCATCCTTGCTTGCATCTATTTTAAGGTTCACTCTACATTTTTAATTTCTCTTACCAGGAAGTTGTCTACTTCCAACTTCTTTTGCTAAGGAGAAAAAATTATGTGGTTAGAGCTCTGTGTCCATGTAGGAAGAAATGGGTGAAATCCATTTCCCACCTACATGTGAGATCTTTTACAGGGTATAAATGCAGTGTATAAACAAAAGACTCCCATTGCATGGCAGATCTGTTCAGTACACATAGAGAGAAAACATGGCAATAAAATCGTGTTCTAATTTCTACAAAAGCAGAAGCCTTTGCAGTCTGTGTTTTCTGACAACAGAGACTCCTGTGAAGATGAAAACACTGAACTGATGTGCTGAAAAGCTCTCTATTGGTACAACTACCTGTTGGTAATTTTTTTTCCCTATAACTGGACATCTACAGCCATTGCTAGTTTGAAAAGTTATATGATGCCCTGATTTAAGTATGAGACTTTTTTTTAATAGGAAACCAGGCTAATTTTTTTCACTGGCTCCAGCAAGATAATTTAATTTGTTTGCCATGACCTGAATTTCCCAGATCTGTTCTTAGGATACTCAAAAAGTTGCACTACTGAGTTTTCCTAGGATTCATCAGGAAAACCTGCAAACATAATGATTACCAGAGCTGCATGTGCCTAATAAATCATCAGTAATGAGATTGCTCCTTCAAGAGGCTGCAAAGAAAACTTGCACTGAGATTTATGTTGCAAAATTCTTTCTGGCTTATTACCAACATGGGAACTTTATTATCAGACTTGAAATGCAGCTTGCAAATGCAAATCTGCACAAATAACCAGGAAGCTTGAGTTAGATAATAATTCCCTCTTGAAAACTCTACAAATGCACTCTTTCTGTACTTTCACATTTTTCTTCAAATGCTAAAATAGTTTGTTCTAAGTTCAAGTACAAGCCAGCGAATTGAATGTCAGAAAATTTCAGTATGAAAATGTCTCTCAGTAAGAAATTCCAAGGAGAAAAGTCTTCACTGAATTCAGGATGAATTTATCTTTTTCAGAAAATCACCTGCCTGTTCCAGCTTTTTTTAGAGACAGAACTACCAACTTGGTCTATTCCCAAAGTCATACTGCATATGGTCTCCATGAGTAGTTAGGTGTATTGAGGATGCTTTGGTCTCTGCTATGCTTCTGTGGATGATGTTTACTTGAGTTCTGGCTGTTTGTCTAGGACTTGGTCATTCTGACAGCTGGGGCGAGCAGGAGGGGCATTTCATGAAGTTTTAGGGGGACAATTGATGCTACAGCAGAGAGGCTATTGCTGAATAAGTCTCTACTTCAGATTTTTTTTTTTTTCACTTTTCTTCTGGTAGAAGAAAACCGAATTTAAAAAGCTTCTGCACTAAGATTAAACACTGTCCATCTATATTTGGTTTTCAACACAGTGCTCTCTTCTATCGTAATATTCATATTTCATCATGGCATCCAGCTTTCACTTCCTCCCATGTAATTACATCACCTTTCTCAATAGTATTGCATATATTTTTATAAAGCCTGAAGGCAGGGTTAGGAGCAGTCTAAACCTGTCTGGGGTGTGACAGTAACGCTAAGCAATATTTTACACTGGCAGGAAAAAAGCCCTAGAGAGAGAAAAATAGAACTGAGGTACAAATGTGGCCTACAGGGAGAGGCTTTTATCAGCATGTGGGCAAACTATCAGGAAGGAAAAAACTCTCCCTGAAAATCTTTAATACATCTTAAGCATTACTGCACTCAGAAGCTTAACTCTCCTAGAATGCCACAAACTTATTATAAGGCAGATAAATCTAATGATGTTAATCTTCTGCTGATTTCTCTGTGGAGCACATGTGAACAAACATCAGGCTAATCTCGTGCATCTTTGCCTTGCCTTGCATCTCATTAAAGTCGAAGACCTCACTGTGGAGAGGGACCCAATGTACCAGGCTGCCAGTGGTGGGAGTGGAATTTCAGCAGTGCAGAGATCCTACTGTCTTTATGCTTCTGAAGGGGCTAAAGACTCATAAAAACATGCTCAGAATAGAAGAGTTTTAGATTAAGTCAGGCTATAAGGTGTTTGTCTGGGCATAAGAACACTCACAATCTTGTGATGCCCTCTTAGATAAGAAATGCTTTTTCTTTTTAAGTGACCTTATGCATTAGTTAATCCTTCTGAGGAGAGGACCTTAGCAGTACTACTTTAGTAGGACTTTAAGTCTAGGGAGCTGTTTAACACAACCAACTTCTCTGCCTTGAGATCTGGGTTACATGATTATACTGCATAGTACTACTTTGCAGCCTTTCAAAGGAGACTTTGTGAACCACAATGGTTGTGAATGCTTTAAGAAAGGCTTAAAGAGAATTATCTACTCTCAGGCCTGGGATGAAGGGATGAAAAAAGAAGAGCAGATGTCTAAAAATAGCTTTTACAGACCTCTTCTTATCCCTGGCCACATGTAAAATGAATGAGAAGCTGAATTAAAATATGCCATGAGAAACACTCTCAGCTGTTCTAAACACCTCTTTATTCACTGGGCGTTTGAAAGCAAATTATATTTAAATCTATTTTATGCAAATAAATACCTTTGTTCTATTAGTACCACTTGAAGTAACCTTTGTGAAAATTCAGCTCTTTCCCTTTTCCCTATGTGGAAAATTCTGGGAAGGGAAGGAAGACGAAAGTGAGCAAACATACTTACAAAAGAGAAAAAAAAATCTTGTAAAGCCATAGTTTCTTCTCCCAGACTTGTCCTGTTATAATATGTCTCGAAGCTTGGATCAAACAATCTCTTCCACCTAACAGAATCATTATAATCTGCAAAAAGCTAAGCTTAGAAAGCTTCAGCTGTTGCATTTTTTCCATACCTAGAAAAATGAGAGCATCTATTTCAGTGGCAATGTGCTGCTGGAACAAATTAATGTCTCTGAAGTCAAAGAAATTACTTTCTGCTTTGGTTTGGGTTTTTTGTGTTTTGTTTTTTTTTTTTTTTAATGTATTGCCCTACAGGCCATGGTCTTTAATTATTTTATGGTATTTGCAGATAACATTATGCTAAAATCCTAAATACTGCATTAGTTAATATTACTTCAAGCAGGAGTTCACTTGCTTTAATTTCTGCTTCATCTTGACAACTTTCTCAGATGGAAAGCAGGGGGGAGTGTAGAGGTAGTAAGTTCCAAACAGGTGAACCAGAGGGAGGAGCTAAGTAGAAAGTAAACCAAATAGTCATGTGAGTTGCATGAGGTTTACACCCAATGTTCATTGTGAAGCCTCATACTTCATGAAAGTGGAAGACAAAATCCTCTGTTTTGCAATATGGAGTCCCTACCCCAGCTGTCAAATGCAGATCCATCCCCAGCATGGTCAGAGATGCAGACTTCTCCCATTCGTCTGGGTTTGGGTCAGAAGCTTGATCAGAGCTTCATACATCTAAAATTTGTATCTTCAGACAAAAAGCAACCTGAAATCAAATATACTGTATTCCCAAATACACTGGTGGTGTTACAAGAGCATGGGAGGCTTTTGCTAAAAAAGAGAAAGTAGGCACACCAAATGAAAAGGAGGTCCAGTACTTCTTCTTTTGCTGCTAATCTACTTCTCAATGGATAAATGTCAGAGTATGGAAGGGAGAGTGCAGTTGCTAGTTAGAACTGAAAGGCAGGTGAAGGTGAAGCCTGAGTTACACTCACAGTTTTTTGCTGAAGCAGCAGATTCATACCTAAGAGATTCACTAAAATCCTAGCCCCAGCAAACCCTACACTGGTTCAGGAGATGTTGCAGTGGCTACAAAATGCACAGTAGTAGCCCTTGGTTGTGGCCTCAGCAGAAGGCAGCAATAGATGTCTGCAGAAGTGGTTAAGCTTTCAGTGATATCCCTGTACAACAGTACTTCCCAGCCTTTGGTGATCTCTGACTGTGTAAAACAGCACGGTATAGAGCTCAGGGCAAACCAGTCAGCAGCATACTCCCAGTTTTGTAGCTTGCTCTGAGTTGAGCACAGCCACAGGACAAACTGCCTGTCATTCAGCTGGGCTGAAGATGCCAGGGATATTCCCTGTACCAAACTGGAGTGTAGACATGCTGTAGAAAGTTACAGGCAAGGCAGGCAGTGAAGCCAGAGCCAAAACCTGTGGGGTGCCTGGGCTGTCATGAGGCACAGATGCTTCAAAGTTTCCTCCATCCCAAGTGATGGTCATTGATGTGTTAGTACAGGAGTTTGTAGAGTGCAGAAAGTCTGTGTCCTCTAAATTGCAGAGCATCAAATGCCTTCCTGTAGCTAGTAAAAATCTTAGGATCTTTAGTACAAAAGAGCAGAACCAAAAAATGTTGTGTGCCAAAGGAGAACAGCAGATGACAGAGGAAATTGGTCCCAGCTGGAGGTCCCAGAAATTTTTTAGATAAAATAGTCAACTGCTCCTAGGAAGCAACATATGATTTGTTTCACAGAGAAGTGTGAAATCCTGGGATTTTCCCTCAGGCAATCCTCAAGGAAAACCCTTTCCAGTCCCTATGCATGGTCACATCTTTAATCATGAACAAGAGGCAGGAACCAAGGTTTTGCTTTCCCTCACCATACTGTAGTCTACCCCATCTGCTTCAGAGGAGAGTGAATGAATACAGCTCAGGAGATTTCTTATTCCTTAAGGGTGGAAAAAAGTCTTCCTGAGCCCTACAGATGAGCAGTGAAGCACTGAAGCATGGAATTAATTATACATGGTAATTATTTGGTTTGGCATCGCAACGAAGACCTGATAGCAAAGACTTTATTCAGTCAGCTGAACTGTTCAAAAGGTGTTATTACATTCACTGATCTCTATCTTGAAACAAAAAGTTTTCTTGCCACTGCTCCAATTAACAAGCTGAATTCACTGCTGTGGTGGTTTGAGCCTCCTGTTATCAGTCTAAAATCACTCATGCTTGGCACATCCTCATGTGATGCTGCAGAAAAAATGTCCTTTATTTGAAAGAATTCTTTTCTTTCCATGAAACGTGTTTTCCTGGTTGCATTTAAAGAACCATCTTTTTACTTTTTTCCTGATCTAGCTCATTTCTTTTTGCAAATGGCAGACTTTCTGCACGGCCAGTCATCTTATTAACCCATTCCTCTTTCTGTTTGTTTGAACTGATGTTTTCTGAGCATAGGTGTCCCTCACAAATTACTGCCATGGAGGAAAGGTTGGGGGGTGTGAATGAGACTGTCTCAAAGAAATAGTCAGACAATTTCTGTGATACTCTGATTTTTTTCAGTCCTGCTTTCAACCATGCAGAGCAGTACTAGAGGAGTGGCTGACATCATTTCTATACAAGTCAACACCTGCAGAGCTGCAAGGCAAGGGAAAAATGCCCTGCACATACAGTACAGATTAACCTGCTATAGTTACAAGGCTTACAGTGAGCACAGGAACAATTGGGTTTTTCTGCAGGTATTTTCCATAAGTATTCAATCTTTTTTTTTTTTTTTTTTTTTTTTTTTTTTCCACAAAAAACAGCCCATTACACATGATTTACACATGATTGCATCCAGGTGGGTTTTGAATAGCTGCAGAAAAGGAGACTCCACAGCCTCTCTGGCCAGCCTGTACCAGTGCTTTGTGAACCCTCAGAGTAAAGAAGTTTTTCCTCATGTTTATCTGGAACTTAAGATGGAACATGTTGTTGTTCTAACTTCAGAAAAAAAATACCATTTAAAAAAAAATTTAAACTAAAAGAAATAACTGGAAAGGACCTTGGTTAAATCAGTATAAATCTTTTCCAGTTTTAACAGTGTCTGTGGAGTTTATGAAAGGCTTATGTTCTCCTGACCCCATATTTCAATGTGCATCCTTCTCTTGTCCTGTCTCCTGACATATTCTGCCTTCTCATCTCTCACTTTATGCTCTTTTCCTTCTCCCTCTGTGCCTTTCTTAATGCTTTCGTGACTGCAACTTCTAAGAAAGTGAAGGAATTTTAAATGAAAGTATGTTGAACGATTGGCCTAGTATAGAAGGTCACTCTTAAAGGAAGAGGAGTCTATAATTGTCACGGTTTAACACTGGCCTGGCAATTAAACCGAATAACAGAATTGCTCTCTATTAATCCCTCTCTCCTCCCTGATAAAGGAAGGAGAGAGAATAAGGAAGAGAGACTTATGGGTTGGAAACTAAACTACACAACTTTAATGAAACAGTAATGATAAATAGGAAAAAATTACTAAATATATACAAATATACAAATATGCAGGAAAAATTGATACCACGTTCCTCCCCTCTCTCCCCCAATAACTCTCACATCACCACTGGGGCTGCAGGGCAGCCCTGGGAAAGTCCAGGCTGGAATTCTGGGGTCAGGAGCAGTCGGGAGCTGGAGGCAGGAACACACAGATTCAGGCTGGCACGGATCAGGCCCACAGGCAGAGGAATGGATGGAATCCTCTCAGGATGTCGAATCAAAACAGGGAACAGGTGATGAAGGGAAGCAGGAAAGGCAGGAAGAGTAGGAAGGGGTTTGACCCTTGTGATCCCTCAAATTTATACTGAGTATGACATGTATGGGATGGAATACTCTGTTTGGTCAATTCTGACATCTATGTTGTCCAGTCCTCCCCAAAGGAGGGTTCCAGGTGGGACCTCCTTGCTCCTTCTGGAGGATAAAATGTTCCTCAGAGCTGAGCAGTGTCCTTGGCTTGCATACCAGTCTCTGGCAGTAACTATAAACATTGAGTGTTATCAGTCCTAGAAGCGGACACTGTCTGAGAAACTTGCTGTTAATTTCAGCAAGTGCAACTACTTACAAGAGACTTAGCTGAAAGCAAAAGTACAAACCAGAAAATCAGCTTTATCCTGGCCCAAACGAGGACAATAATATACTGCAATAATTCATCCCAGCATTTTACTACCATAGCTCCAAAACTCTATTTCATGTCACACTCAAACTTTGTTTTTTTTTTCTGAGATTCAGAAAATTCCTTTCCCTAGCTTTTCAAGGATTTTAGAGATCAGTATTGTAAACAGTCATGGATTGTAAACAGTGTGTGCACAACAAGTTTACACTGTTTATACAATGAGGGTGGATCAGGTAAAAATTTTGCAGCTTGTGAACACTAGGTCTGGTGAACACAGGAGTCTTCTGCCAAGCAAAATTACCCTTTATCCATCTCCTAGCTGGAATTAATGTAAATTGTCATGTCTTCAGAAAAAAAACCCTCTGCTCCCACTAGATTTCACAGACCTGTGTGCTTGTTTATAAACCACTGTGTTGCATTTCTGTTGATATCAGAGTGTTTAAAATCCACTATTCCCAACAGATCATATCCTTTGGGAGTTCATGAGTCCTCACAAACAAATCCTCCAAAAGCAGAGCTGTTTTTGTCAGGCTCTTTTTTCATCTCTATGTCATTTAAGAGCCACACGTCATATGCTCTGCTGTGTGCTGTGGCATGAAGGTTTCCTGGAAGCTTTCAAAAGAAAAAAGGAATATCCACTTATAAATCCATCAGCATAACATAGACTGTAGTTAATTTTATGTTTTATGTAACAATAAAGAAGCAGTTGTTGGTTTCATTCAGCCACAGTTATTAGTTATTAAGTATCTGCAATGTGAAATGCAAAGACATAAGTAAATTTGAAATGTGTAATCTAAATGAAGTATGAATACCCAGGTAATTTTGCCATTCAATGGATCAGGAGTTTAAGAATTTCCCAGTAAAGCAAAGCCAGTGGCTTAGTTTTTTGCTGAATTTTTTTTTCTTCTGGAACTTGTCAGGGTTATCAATAGTGTAGTGAACATCCACCTCAGCAGAGGCAGCACACCCATGAACAAGGTCCACTCCCTTGCAATGAGAAAGCAAAGTAAAGCAAAACCAGGCCTGAAAGATGGATTGTTTTCTTATAAGAGTATTAATGTTAAAAGGTCTTTCATGATGTGTTTGCAAGGCAAGCAAGGAAACCCTACTGTTTCCTGATAAGCAGGGAATTTCTACAAGACAGCATGTTGTGTAGTTACCTGTGAAGAAACTTTTCTGCTCACATTGGATGAAGAGTAAAGTGTCAAACAGCATAGTGGATGTTTTTGACTTGCATCCTGTTCTTAATGTATGATTTCTGAGAATAAATCAGATCTGTGATAGAATACACTCAAAAGCATGGGAAAGATTTGAGAGTGAAAAAGGAGATTCAGGAAGTTATGGGCTTTCAAGCAAATGCTTTTTTCTGACATTTTAAAGTTTCTCACCCTATAATGAGCTTCCTATTTAGTGAATAAAATACATTCATCCATAGTTGGTTTGTGTGTGTAGTTGTGGGCATACAAGCAACTTCAAAGAGCTCCACTGTTTTCTTACTTCACACAACAGTTTCATCCAGAATCTCCCAAATTTTTTTGTGAGAGAAAGATGTATATAAACCACAATCAGGCTCTTGGTTATCTTTAAGTTGCAGTATGAATTAGGCTAATTTCCATTGTGACTATAAATCTCTCAGAACAGTTTATTTTCACTGGAATGTTAAGTACCTGGAAAAGGACAAGAGTTATGCAGTTGATTTACTTTCTCCTGTGGGAATAAAATAGTCTAGTGGTAAAGTAGCAGGAAATATTTTTTTTTTTACATTGAAATATTTTTTCCTTCCGCATATTTCAGATCATTTCTTTATCAACTCAAGCTGTTTACTTCACTATTGTGCAATAAAATCTCCAACTTTGTAAAAAAAAGATTGTCTCTTTACATTGATTTTTTAAATTGGCTTTTTACCTGAGCTACACATTTATCAGCAAATGATAAATAAAAAAAGACGGTGCATATATTAGTAGACATTTGTATATAGATTTCTCTTACCAGCTCTCTACATTGTAGTCTTATCTGCTGATGAACAGAGCTCCCTATAAGCAAGCCCATCCTATGCCAGGGTCTGTAGTTTACACTCCCATCAGAGAATGGGGAGCACTGTCCCAGGATGCTCCCACACCTGCAATGACAGGGCAGTGGCTTTGTCAAGTTCCCAAGGCAGTCTCTGAGCCAGGGGAGTCCCATGTACATTCTGATGTACTGTACACCATCCACCAGCCTTTCATCCCTTCAGTCAAAGCATTTCCTTGGAAAATTATTTTTTGTAACTGAATGATTTTTTTATGATCAGTTTTATTTTTGCATCTCTATAGAAATAGTGCTGCAATTGCATCTTCATGCCTTATTATAAATCCCCAAATTGACCTAATCTCTTGAAGCTATAGCAAATTAAAAAACTGTAAAGATATTGAGTAATTAAATGCAGTAATTAAGGGAATTTTTAATCATTTGAGATGTAGAAACTGCAGCATTCAGTAGGTGACCTTGTGAGTTAGACCAGTGCACAACTCTGTGTGGCACGAGACCATAAGCTCAAGAAACCATGGCACAGACACTCATTTTTTTCCAAACAGTAGGACAAAGGACTCTTGACCTTTTTATTTGCTAATGGCATCTATTTAAATTTTTTGAAGAACAAAAGTTAACATTTACAGAACCCAGGTCAAAACCAGATATAAATTACCATCCAGGGAAGCTTCTCCACTGCCACTCTCAAATTTAGCAAATAGAAAATCTTTCTTCATAAAGCTCTTGTTCTAAAAATAGCTTTTCCAAAATCACAACCATCTGATCTGCATGTTAATTTTAGAAGTGTAGTGATTTGAAATTCTGTTTTCACACGTGTAAACCCCATTTATTGCTTAAAACATTGAAAATGCCCTCCATTATTAAACATATCAAGTAATATTCTGTTTCATTTTCAAGTTTCAGATTTGATGCCTTAGCTCTCAGAAGGTTCTCTGAGGACTATTTATTTAATTTATTCAAATAAATGGCACCTTCAAAATAATAGGAGATGGATGGAGGTGTGGAGTAGAAAAGCAAAAACAGCAGAGTATGGAAAATACTGGATATGTCAATGTGTTTTAAGCCTAGATATAATCTAAATAGTTTGTGCTGCTTAAGAATCAATTTATGTATCTGAAAATCTTAGGAAAAAAACTCACAGTATTTTTATCTTCTTTCTTTCTCTAAAATAAACTCAAATTAATTTTATGAGCAACTGTTTTATCTTAAGGGATAGCTCCTTTTGAAAAATATAATCTATTTAGCAGACAAATGATCACAACTTGCCATCACTAGGACTTAAGAAGTTCAAGACACTGACCAAATTGCTATTTAAGTAAGTCAGTGCCGATACCAGGTTCTTTCAATCTAGTAGAGTTTGGAATGTAGTTTTCAGAAATGAGAAATTTAGCCTGATTCGTTCCCTTATTTTTCATTACATTTAGGAGAGCTTCAAGATTGATGAACCCTTTCTTATTCATGAATTGTGTCTTGATAGCATTTAAAAGTATAATTTCAGTTGCCATTTTTATTTTAAAATATTTTATCCATTTTTACTCTATTTTCTAAAGAGTTTAGAAAATACAGGCTTTCTGCTGAATGAAAACAGACCTGAAGGTTAGAAGCACAAATAAACCTAATCAGGGTTGAATTCCCTCCATCACTCCCTTGTTGCTCCTGACAGCATTAACCAAGGGAGAAAAGGGCAAATGTTAATAACAGAGTGTCAGTCTGGTTATTTGTCACTAACATTGAATGTCCTTGCTCTTTTATGTACTTTTTATCAGTATGCTTACATTATTTTAAAGTATTCTTTAGGAAAAAAAACCTGCAGGAACAAAACAGAATGATTTGAGCTGAAATGGGTTATCTAAAATATCCAAACAGTGTAATTATTTTGAGATTACTATGAGGACTCTGAGGATTTCTTCAGATCTTGTATCAGACTCCGAGGCTGCATCCATCTGTCCCTGGTGAATGCCTCCTAATGTTAAACTCTTCCTTGAGAAATCTGACCCAGAAAGGACATCACAAATGGAAAAATCTTAAAAGATTCATGTCCTGTAAATTGTTTTCCCAGATGCTCTCAGAGCTACTGGACTACTTTATATTTTTATAGTATACTTTATGCTTCCATAGGATAGGGCCTTATCCCCTCCCACTTTTCCTGCAGGTCAGAAGAGCTGGTCCCACAGTGCCCAGTGCCTTCCCACAGGTGGCTTACTTTCATTTGCTTTTTCAAATGTAAATCTCCAATATTTCTTCATCAAGTTAAGAAAAGGAAAATGACATATGACTAATAAGCAGTAGCGTGGATGAGACGGTCACATCATTAGCATCCTGCCACTAACCTGGCCCTATCTTTTAACTATTTACCCTTTTTGCAGCTGGCATCAGATTTCTTGATCATAGAATCATAGAATCATAGAATCATAGAATCGGCTGGGTTGGAAGGGACCTCAGAGATCATCAGGTCCAACCCTTGACCACTACCCTGCAGTTACTAGACTATGGCACTGAGTGCCACATCCAGTCTCTTTTTAAATGTCTCCAGGGATGGAGAATCCACTACTTCCCTGGGCAGCCCATTCCAATGTCTGAATTGATCTTCCTAACAGAGGTGTTCCAATGGTACCAAGAGGAGATACTAAATTTGCTTTTCTCTGACCCACAGCCTCAGCTATCAGCTCCTTCTCCCCCCATGCCAAGCCAGGTATCCCACAGACTGGCCTCACTTCTTAGTCCTGATGAAATCCACTGCCTAAGGAGGGTGGGCAGCTGCGCTGGCACACTTTGCTGCTGGGTGGATTCCTCCAAGAAGATGGTCTAACCTGAAGCAGGTCTTCCCTGTTAAAGGTCAAACAAGTTAGACTCTTCTGCTGAGCCTCTTAGGGGTGATCTCAAAGGAAGAACACCACTGGAAGAGGGTATCCAGACCCACCCAGCATTCCCCACATCCTATCAAGGTTGCCTACAAAGCATTTGTGTCACAACATAACTGGCAAAGAGAAATTGCATTTATGGAAATGTTACATCTAATGGAGACAAATGTAAATTTTATAGTGACCTATAGATTGACCATGCACTTTATCATTGTTCTGTCTTGGAGTTTTTTATGGTTTTGAATTACCACCTTAGCTTTGATGAGCTGGCTATAGTTTTTGTTTTCTTTTCTGTTTGTTTCTGTGTGCTTGCACTGGCAGATTGTTTTTATTTATTGTTTGTAATGTACTTGTACTTCTCCAGCCTGTCTCCATTGGGCTAGCAGAGACAAGCTGATCTGTGAATAACACACAGAATAAGAAACGAAAAAATGTTTCCTTAAAATTCGAAAGATAGCAGTTGGTTTCTCAGCTTGCAATAGACTTTTGATCTGTGAAATGGCCAGTGCAGTCACGGGTATTTTATAGTCTTATATGACATAAAACTGTATGGGTTGAAATTGTGAGAAGAGCAAATGCACAGCCATGGAGCTGTCCTGTGCAATCTGGATGCAAAGTCACCCAAAGATAAAGAGGGGCTTGGGCTAAGCTCTGAATGTGGGTTGAAAACTCTTTACCAAAATGTCCCAGTTTGATGTGTTGCTTTGTTCAGGAAGGTGTATGCCACTGGGAATCTTTAGGACTGGGCTGTGGGTCTCTCCCACCACATTAGCTGTGTCTTCTGGGGGAGACAGGAGGAAATGTGGGGGCTTTCATCCACATGACAGGGCACAGAATGGGTCCCAGCAAGCTTTTGCCCCTGGGAGAAATATCAGTCAGTGCAGCTGAGGTGCTGATGTGGGTACTGATCACTGCAGGAGCTTTTCTCCTTCTGTATACCAAAACTAAGAGATAACTGAAAGATAGTTAAGAAGACTGAAATTAGAAAAAAAAATAAAATCTGTCATGGCCCATTATTACTGTTCGGGAAAAATCCTGATGACTTCCTCTATTTTAGGAGTTAGATACAGAAAGATATGAATGGGGCCATTAGTATTTTCAAGAGAACTTGCAGTTGCTTCGGCTAAATGGATAAGTAGGATGAATTTACTCAGAGATTTTAGTAATTTGTTTAGTCCTCTGAACCAGTCATTTAACTATTTCTGTTCATCAGCTTCTACAAATAGAAGATGGGAGGGAAATAAAATTGAACCATCAAAAATTTTTCTTTGGTTAGTGATTTTAAAACTGCAAAGCTTCAGCCTCAAATCTGTTCTTGTTCTCATAGTGTTTTAAAACCTCAAACCCTTGATTAAGAGGATTTTTTTTCTTGTTTCATCTTACTTTAACATTCACACTCTAGCAAATAAATTTTCCTATCAAAGGTATTTAATAACCTCAGGCTCTGTTCACCTCCATGCTGCAATCACGTTTTTTTTAAGTCATCCTCTCTTGGAAATAAATTAGTTTAACATTTGATTGTCATGCATTGTTCTCTCTTTTAATATTGTATATGTGTTTTCAGTTCAACAGCAATTGGAATTAGGAATACAATGGTTTTCTTCATACCAGTGAAGCAGATAGAGGCAACACCACTGGGGTCCATACCACAAGTGATCTGAATATCTTCTGGAGTCAAGTTCATTACTTATGATTTAACTGTGATTTTTGTGCTTTAAATCTCTTGCTCATTTTATATGCTGGCACTTCAGTTTTTGAAATACCTCAAAACATACAAGTACTTTTTTTCCCCAAACCAACTTAAAGAAATTAAAAAAAAGAATAATCTGAATCTTTTAATTATATGACTTTTCTGAAACATGCCAAAATTGTTGTAGATGACTAATCACTCCAGCAACTGATCATGTCATATGTCTTGGATAAAATGGATTATAAAAGTAAAAGTAAGCACCAGAATTCTGAGATGTCCTATTGAAATTTGCAGTGATTACTCAGTGTATATCAACCTGTCAAAATTAATGAGCTGAGAAGGCTTATGAAACCATATCTAATGAACACTAGATGAAAAAGGTGAAAATTCTGGCAGCAGAACGAGAGATAGCAATGAGATATCCCTGAAGAGGAATAGTTTATTTTTCCAGTTATGGGGATTTTAAGCAACAGTTCAGAGATTCACCATTACTTTTCTTCTAGGGAAACATAAAGCAAATTATTGTTCAAATGAAAAGTCTTCAAAAGAACAGCATTAGTAAGGAGAAGAGAAAAATTCTGATAATGTGCACTTTAAATTTAAAGAGCCTGGGAGAGGGGCATTTTTTACACCTTTCCCAGGCACAGAATTGGCTTCTGTCTTAAAGTCTTGAGGAATGAGGAACCCAAAGGAGAAAAATTCAGATCAGTATACAAAGAGGTTTTCTATTATTGCTGATTGATATTATTAAGTATATTCACCAGGAAGTGTGCTTCTGGGTGATCATAAGTATTCATTAATATTTCACAAATTCCAAAAAAATCTTAACAAAAATGTGCTTCAGAGGGGGAGCAAATTTGTCAGAGAACTTAGTACTTTTCATTTCTTTGAAGCACACAAACATTTTGAGATTTTGCTTTAAACTTTTCATTACAAAAAATCAATTTTAAAAAATAGTGGTTTAAGACTACAGAAGATAAAAAAACCTCAGAATAGCCAATAAATATTTTGCTTGGTCTTTAAAAATTCTCCAAGATATTAATTTTATATTGGTTAAGAAGTGTCTCTGTTTTCTGTGCATTCTAATAGCTAAGTCAAAACCTGATAGTGTCACAGCCATGTGTGCCTGGAAATGTTAACAGGGGAAAGATTTTCAGTTTCCTTTTTCCTATTTACCCTAACTGCATTGTATGGAAGTGAAGTAATTTGTTTACAATATATATACATATAAAAAAAAAGAAATAATATTTTTCAACAATATTTAAACAGGATTAGTCTCTTTTGGAGTTAAACTCTTATGCATTCAGATCAAAAGATACACATGGTATTTTAAAAATTTCTGCAATGTCTTTATAACTCTCTTCTGTGCAGCACACTGTATTTAGTCATATATTTTTAAAATCAGAATCCCTTCCTTAGTCTCACATGTCATTAATGAATCACTCGTATGAGTATTGAATTGATAAAATCCTAATGTAGTAGCAGTTAATATATCAGTTTGGACTACACTATGTATGATATTCAGCAAAATACCAAATATTTTCCAGAACAAATTCCAGAATGATGTATCCTGTCAGTGCCCTGAATATAATGTCATTGCTGCAAAGTAAATACAGACTGTCTCAAATGAATTTTATTACAATTTATGCCATTCGTGACAGGTAATGTTATTATGTGTAACATTACTGAATATTAAATTTAACATGGAGTATATGCTGGTTTAAGCAATTCTGTTAAAATATCACAAATTAAATCAGCAAATATACCATACATTAATTTAAAGTATCAGAAAGAGTTTCTTCAAATTAGGTAATAATGTTACTAAGGGACATTCAGTAAGTCTGTAGAAAAGATCACATAACTCACAGACTAAAATTATACAAATTATGTTTAAATAATAGAATTATAGTGCAACTATAAAAGGTAAACATTTTTGATCTCTTGAAACATTTACATTAAACTCTACTAATTTCCTTTCCAAAATAGCTGATTTAGTAAAATTACTCCCCAACATTTCTATTCAAAATTCAGCTATCCAAATTTCTGGATATTGAAGAGAGATCAGTGTAGAAAGTCTTCTTCCATTTGTTTGCTACTGGTAAACTGGGAGAAATGTTTCTGCCTTTCCCCTCTGGAGAGCAGATACAAATTAAGGCTACTGCATTGTAAATAATCTCTGTGGCATTTTAATGAGAGGGACACAATTTGTTTAGAAGAAAATATCTTTGTAGATCTCTTTATTACTTTCTTCTTCCATCCATAGTGAAAACAAGTACTTCTTTACCTTTCCAAGAGCTGCCAATACAGTGAATACTAGACTACTCCTGAGTCCATACTAAACCAAATAACACATTTTGAAGATTTTCATCTTCCAAATGAAATAGGAAGCTTTATTTTTTCCTCTTTTAAAAAAATTGTTTAGTTGAAACCACATCATATCCAAACATGCTTATTGCTCCCACCCTTGCAGCAGGATTAAGTTCTCCTGAACTTCATGGCATAATACCTCGGTGATAGTTTAGATTCTATTGTCCCTTTCAGACATGAAATCAGGTGGATTTTGTGTAACATCATTCAGCATCATGACATATTTTAGGTAGGCCACAGTATATTACAGCAAATTATGTAATATGTTCTTGCTGGTGCTGTGGGAAGGTTGGGAGGTGGAAGGGGAGAAAGAGCTATTGACCTGCCTCCTAGGAGAAGAGACTGGAGAGCACTAGTGAAGCCTGAATATTTCCACTAAGATGACTGATGGCAACCTTACATGAAGGAATGTATGACTGAGTGTGTAGCTAACCCCTTCTTTAGAAAGTTGCTTAGGATAAGTGCAGTTTTATTACAATATACTACAGTTATGCTACAATAGGGAAAAAATATATCAATAGTATGGATTAAGTCCTCTGTACACTCCGACATTTATGCGCATCCAAGGAACTGCTAATGCTTTGAAATTCACAGCCCTTGTTATGCCACTGTCCTAACAAAGAAGCAATATATGTAAAGTATAAAGTTCAAGTCTTCTAGCTATGGCAGTCCCTTATCTGAGCATTTGAAATGATGTAAGAACATTATCTTAAAAGAAAACAGTGGCATTATGGATGAATGGAATGTATCTCACTCAGAAGAGGAGAAGCAATATGTTTTATTGAGGTAAAATAATAATGTGTCTGAGTTTAATAAATTCAATAGAATTTTTAGAAGTTTAAGAATGCTTTACCAAGGTTCCATAATTTGATGGCTAGGCTCACCTTATTGATTACTGCATGGAGAAACATATGTAGGAAAATCAAGTTAGAGTCAAGTTAGAATGATTCACACAAAGAATGGAGATGCAAAGGGTAGGGAAGATCCTTCTGTTCCATCAAGAGGTTCAGAGTGGTTCAGCTAGGTCCCATCTTTGTCTTAGACTAGGACAACAGATTTTGTCTAGGTTTATAATAATTAATACAGAGAAGCTACATAGATTAGTAATGTTTTTTATTAGTAATATGACATGCTATCAATCACTTATCTGTCACAAGTAAGGGATTTCTACTCCTTGGGTAAAGAAGGATCTCGTAGTCACAGGTAAGGAAGGTATCTCAGACCTTTAGGGGCATCCCTGCTCAAAGGGATAATCACCTGGTGTGCAGTCCTGCTCCCTAAAATTCAGGGAGAGCTCGGATTGGGCCCATCCTGTTTGTAATACTTATAGAGTGAAGTAATTGTCTGCTAGTCAATAGTATAGACAAGATAGCTCTCTTCCTTTTAGTTCTGGTATCTTGTTCTGTGCTTTGGTGGTCTTGATTTTTGGGGTTTTGAATCGCCCTTCAAAATATTTTTCAGATGCACTTTCACTCCCTTGTACATGAGCCAGGAGCTTTGCAGCTCACAGATTCAGCACAGGACATGAGACCTGTTGCTTCTTAGTTATCCTGACATCTCAGGTATATGTACAATGTGACAAGTGAAGTAATCTACAGCTCCACTGAATAATGTCAACTGTGTCTTTCTATATGCTGTGACCAGGGTAATTAAATGGAGTCATGCAAGACAGCTTTGGCACTCAGGTGTGCCCTTATGCTTCAGAATAACCAAAGGCCAGAGAAAGAAAAGGAAGGTGGCAAATTGTGTGTAGGACTAAGCAGCCATCAGAGAGAGGGCAGAGGAGAGGAGCTGATTGAAAGCTGGCCACGAACAAAATCATTTATTGAAGTAAGCTAAATTGAAAACTTTGTCTAGCAGCAGTGACTATTGAGAAGTTGTAAGGAAAGAAAAAGAGGGCTAGATTTTGTGAAGTGGTCATTGAAAGCTTTGTAAGAAAAATAAATACAAACATTTTGAGAAAAAAATTAATAGTATTAATTGTGAAACTCCACTCTCTTCTTGATAGTTAAGTGAGTTAATCTCATAAGAGATCAAACCAGAGAGAACTTTTACCTTTTTATTTAATCATGAAGCAAGAAATCCGTGTTATTCTATTAATACTTTGTTTCCTCAGAGACACTCAAGAAAGCTAAACTGAATTAAATAAAGATTAAAATTTAAAGCACACAAAGCAACTTGCATTAACCTCTGTGAGGTAATGCTCAGAAACAGTTTTCATTTATAAAAATTTAATTTACTTTTGAACTATCTAAACCATTTCATCCAGAGTGAAATTTTCTATCAGAAGTCTGACATGGTTTAACATATGCCTCATATTTGTGTCTTTGGATAAATGGACTGCTCTTTCTTAGGCAAGTCCTGAGAAATCTGACCTTCACAGGAGTGTTTCAGTTAGTCTTGTGTCATAATAGAAAATTTAACATTTTAACATGTCCTTTGAGTGATATATAGTTCAACAAGAAACAGACAAACAAAAAATACTACACTTGCCCAATATCTACGGGTTAACGATTTGCAGAAAAGAGATTCATTAATACTACATGAGCAACCTTTTCAACAAAACACTTAGAGGATAAAACATAAAGCATTGTAGGTGAGAATTTACTTTAAAATTCTTGGATTATGCAAAGCAGTATTAAAGCTCCATTAGGAGATTTCTGTTAGGGTTTTAACAAGTCATGTGCCATGCAGAATGTAGACTAAAAATTTTGTAAGGACTGGTAATGATGATGATAGATTTTTATGCACATCTTGCAGCAGGATGCTCTGCACCTTTCTGCAGTCCAATTAAAAAAAATACAAATTTGTGAGGCATTAAATATGGAAGGGGGAAAGAAAAAGTGTGGATAAGCAGAAACTATAGTCAAAACCATTACTCCACTCGTGTGCTTGACACGTAAGAAAGTATTAGGAACTGGGGCATGAGGGTACTCAGAAGGCTTTGAATAGTACAGATTCTATAACCCGGCAATCATCTCATTTCTCTCCTCCCAGTGAAGATTATTTTGCTTGGGAAATACAGAGAGATTTTACACCAAGAGGATGATATTCTCTCAGTGAAGAAATGTCTTTTCCTAATAATTATTGGTGAAACATACTAAAGGGAATGTCATTATGTTAAACTTCTTCTGTTAAAACATTTGAAAATGATGAAGACAGTCTTTAACAAAAAAAAGATAATTTTTGTAGAACATACTGCATAGCACCACAATATTTTCTTAAGAGTGTATTATGCATACAAAGTAACTGCATGCAAAGTAGCTATTCCACAATTTACTGAGCTAACAGATGAAAGCCTTAGGGTCCATGTGAGGTGATGGGAAGTGATTGTCTATTTTACTCTGCCGTGGTGTGGTCCCACCTTGAGTAAATTGTGCAGTTTTGGGTGCTCTTCTCTCTGGTGACCAACCATAGGACACATGGGAATGGTAGGAAGATGTGCTGGGGAAATTTTGGTTAAATATTAGGAAAAAGTTTTTCACTCAGAAGGTGGTTGAGCCATGGAACAGACTCCCCAGGGAAGTAGTTATGGCACCAAGCCTGCCTGAGTTCAAGAAGCATTTGGATGACATTCTCAGTATCATGGTGTGATTCTTGAGGAGCCCTACACAGGCACAGGAATTAGACTTTATGATCCTTGATGGATCCCTTCCAACTCAGCAGATACTATTATTCTATGTTGGAGACATCAGGACACAATTTAAAAAAAAAAAAATCATGTTCTTTTTTCACATGAAAAAGATGAGGATTTGCTCCTTTTGCTCCTTTGTTTCTTTGAACATCAACTAAAGGTTAGGGCAGGGTACCTGTATCCTCTTTAAACAAAGAGCTATTCAAGTCTGCAAACTTAATACCTGACACTTGAATCTATTCATCCCTCAAACAGTACTAGGTAACAAAAGAAATAACTGTGTGAGCTGAAGGTAAACAAAGTTCCTTAGGAAAAGATTTCTGACTGAGTTTTAAACTTAACCTTGTACCTGTAACACAGTGAAGAGAGTGCTCTCCCTGCATCCACCAGACTCCTCCTTGCCAGTCACCGGGCACATCCTGACACATTCTCCTTCCCACTGAGATACAACTTCAAGGTGTGAATATTAAGATACCTACTAGTGTCATGGCTACATTTGTATAGTAAAGTGTACAAACACAGACTCCTGTACAATGGCACAGGTTGATCCCAGATGAGTTTCTTGTCCACAGAATCACCAGTGTTTTACACAAGAATGGAAAACAAAGGAAACCGATGTGGTTCCACCTGTGACTTTGGCAGATATAAGTCTTTACATACAACATTGCCCAACATTTGCATCACTGAGCGATGTTTCCAATATTATGGTGTGAAATGAGTGGTCAATAGTCTATATTTGCCACTAGAGAATTTTCCCCTATCTTGGGGGAATCCTTTATAGCATAAAGCTATATCACAGCTATATCACAGCTTTCCAGCAGATTAAGGAAGGCAAAGGTTGCTATTTCTTCTCTGTTATCTGTTGTCAGGGAAAGCCAAAATGACGCTGTTGAACACTGTAAAAATTCAGGTTTGTTTGAAGTAGTCTATCCACAGACATCCTTCCCTGCAACACAATGATCAATAAGATGCTTCTCCTCTGGAACCATGTCAGTCTGGTCTTGGAGAGATTAAAGCAAAATAACATGGCTCACAAGGTTTGCGAACATTGTGTGTTGTAAAGTTTTACCTTTATTTTTCTAAAGTTCTTGATACTCTATAAACTAAATAAAGACAACTTTAATAAAGCAGGATTCCAAGATGAAGAGGCTGCCATATCCTTTTCAAGTTGAAGAGAATAAACAAACTGGATATAAACTCATCCTGTAGTGAGACATTAAGTTTTCTTTTGCACAAGCAAACTTATTTCCTAACAATGACTTTGGATGTAGGCTCACATGTGGAGGCTAGAAGGCTGAAGCGATACACCTCCACAATCTCTACCTTTCCTCACTGATTACTGATTACTGTTTACTGATTGAGCCATAGAGCTATTCCTGTAAGAGGCTGCTTAAACTAAGATGGCAGTGGTTTTGGTTGGTTTTATTCATTGGCTTTGACACAGGAAAGTGCTGGAGTTGCCAAACCTCCTGTTGATCCATGACAGCTGCAGGGTGGCAGCTCTCAGAGACCTGAGCTGGCAGGCTGAATAGGTTACTCTGCCACAGGGCCCAGTTTAGTCCACACTATATTCGAGAAATTAAAATAGCATCACTCGGTACTTCTCCCTTAGGTGTCCAAAGTCCTGTTGACTTCAGCAAAGCTTTTGCTGGTGAGGTCCACATTGCAGTTCCTCTAGGATAGGCTGGATTTGCACACTGAAGTTGAGAGTGTTTAAAAATATGAATATTAGCATCAATAGAGACCAAAAGATAAATAAGAGCTGAAATAGTCAACAATTAGCTGAAAATGGAAATGCTTTGCTTCGTTTTTCTTCATTTATTCTCACAATGCAGATCAAGTATTTTTCATGAGAAGCAAATGTCTATGCAGATAAATGTCTGCAGGGAGTGCAACTGGGCTGCAAGAACTCATTTTGAATTCAGATATTATGCTTTTGAATACTGACTATAATACTATCTTGCAATGGTTTGGAAGCCATGTAATGGAATCTGTACTGCTTCCTGCTTCTTTAAAGATACACCATCCCTTTAGGCAAAATGGAAAAAAAAAACCAAACAACAGATCAATAATAGAGAAAGACATTTTTCATTTATTCTCATCCTTTGACTGATTCTTTCAAAATTACAGCAAACTTCACTTCTTCCCATATTTTACTTACATTTGCCTTCCGTATCTCTGCAACAGAACAATGGAGAGGGAAGCAAGTGTCTTTGAATGCCAAGTTTGAGCTCAAACGCTTTATTCACTTTTATTCCTCACGTCAATTTCCTGCTCATTTATTTGAAAATGAATCCTTATGTTCACACAGAAATTATTGCAATTTGCAGTGTAGTACAGAGGATTCAGATCACTTGGATTTGCATAAGAGCTACAAATAGAAGTTAGAAACCATCAGCCTCCATACACAGGATGCAGGAAAATCTACTCTATAATTTAATAAATCTGCTTAAAATTTAAAACAAAATTCATAAACATTTGTCAAGTATTTGACAGTTATTTCCCAGGAAGAAGAAATAAAGCTTGTTGTTTTCAAAATATTCCCACAATTTTGAAAAAAATTGGCAGCTGCTCCTGTGTCCTCCACTGTAAAGACAGGCACTTGGATACCACTATGGAATAAAGTAGCCATTTTTTCAGATCTGACTGCACAAAGTTCATTATTTGAGATGAGTCATTTTACTGAGAAATTCAGTGTGGGAAAGAGGAAGGAAACAGGGATTAAAAAATTATTTTCTTCATCCTGGTACTGATCAGAGTGGTTGCTAGCACAATTTAGGGCTAATGCCGTATTTGGATCTTCTTTTATTCTTAATCACCATCAATCTTGCAAGTATTTGATACTGGAGATCAAAATGGGCTGAAAAAACAGCCCATGCAGAAGATCACTGATTTCTGTGGCAAGATTTCACTGTAGTAATTGGCCTGCACACAACAGACCCACTCCTCTTGCCCTGGGCTCCCAGGTTTTATCTCTATATATGCATTTTTCCATTACAGAGATGGTCTAAAAACAGGGCAGTGTGAGAACCCCTTTTCCACAAAGATTCAATAAAATCAGTAGCAAGGAATGGAAACATATTATGTCATAAATAGACACTAATAATCTTGGTCCTAACTATCATATTTTAGGATTTTGGGGGGCAAGGATACAAGACAAGACATGATTGTTAGATATTACGGCAGGCTATATCTTTTAATTTTCAAAATTACTTTTAAAGAATGGAAGAAGCAAACCAAAACAGGACAAAAGGCATTTACAGGAGCTGTGTAAGATGCGAATGAGTAAAGTAACTTTCAAAGAGTTTTAGGAGTTAGTCCTAGCAAACTTGCTGCTCAGTGGGTATCATAATGGTTATTCCTCTCAGACAAAGTTTTGCCTTCAGTTTATTCTCTGATCATAAAAGGATCTATTGTGCATTACACTGATATTTATTTGCCTCTGCCAGTGATTTTCTCTGCTGGAGACTTTTGTAGGAAATATAATCATTGGCACTCCAAAAAAATTCCTGCATTCTGTCTCCAAATGATATGCATTCACTTAAAGCAAAATAAGATCAAGAAAAGGAACACAATTTTCAGACTTCTGTTTTACTTCTTTTTTAACTACAGTTTCAAAATCCACTGCATGAAATCACTGTAGAGAGAACCATTTTTTTCACAGTTCCCAAATAATGAGAATTATGTTACTTCTTCTAATAAATGTTATGAAATACATGTGTCCATAGGAATACTCCTGACCTCCAGGGCCCTTATGGAATATGAGGAAGCACTTCCTTTGGCAAGATTCAGGAAAGGCTGTAGCTATCAGAAAGCTCAGTGATGTAATAACTCTGATACCTAAGGTGGTGGGATGCAAAATATCTCCAGCCATGCCCAGAATGTGGTTGCTGTGAAGCCACAGTAAGGCATCCTGGCCTGAGAGAAATGTGGCAGGTGAGTAGGGGATAAGGAGAAACCCATCTGCATCATACCATAAAATGACAAGAGATAAAAAGTAGTAGGGTCATCAGCTGGGTGAGTGGCTTAACAAACCTGATTGCCTTCTCCTAGAAAGTAACCTTCTTGGTCGAAGCAAGGCGAGCAGTGGACATCATCTCCCTGGACCCAAAGGCTTTTGATCCCATGGCCTCCCACATCCTTCTCCTAGAAAAACTGCATATGAGAGCCTAGATAAGTGGTCCATGTGGTGTGTGGGGAATTGACATAGAGACTGTAACCAGAGAGTGCTAATAACTCAAACTGACAACCAGTCACTGTTACTGGGAAAAACATTATTTAATATCTTCATAAGTGATTTGGATGTTGGGATCAAGAGCAGATGCTGTCTGCAGATGGCACCCAAATGAGTGGGGAGGCTGACACTCCAGAAAGGAGAGTCTCCCTCCAGGAAGACCTGGACAGGTTGGAGGAGTGGGCTAGCAAGAATTTTATAAAATTAAATGGGACGGGTGTAAAGTCTTGCACCTGGAAATATATAACTCAATGAGGCTCAGACTGGAATTCACTTGGCTGGAGACCAGCCCTATGGAAAGGAACCTGGGGCTCTTGGGTGACAACAGGTTCAACACATGAACAGTGTGCTGCAGAAGCACACAAAGCCAACAGGATGCTGGGTTGCACCAACAAAGGCATCACCAACAGAGATAAAGAAATCATCTTTACCACTCTACTCAGCTCTTGTTATGCCACACCTGGAGTACTTCATTCAGTTTTGGTCCCTAGCATCAAAAAAGATGCAGACAGGCTGGACAGAGTCCAGAGAAGGGCCACAAGGATGACCAGAGAACTGGAGAACCTGTCTTATGGGAAAAGGTTGAGACAACTTCAGTTTGTTAAGCCTTGAGAAGAGAAGGCTTAGGGGAGAACTTATTATCATGTACCAGTTTCTAAAGGGTGTCTACAAAGAAGAAGATGACTCCCTTTTTACAAGAAGTCACATGGAAAAACCAAAGGGTAATGGGTACAAGTTCATTCTGAGGAGATTCAGATTGGAATCCAAAACAAAAATTTTCACCATGAGAACAATTAGACATTGGGATAATCTTCCATGGGAAGCTTTGGATTCCCCTCCATTGGATAGTTTTAAGACCCAACTTTACAGGGTTCTGGGCCACCTCATTTAAACTCTATTTTTACCTAGAAAGGTTGCACTAGATAGTCCTTGAGGGTTCTTCCAGGCTGTGGTATTCTATGATTCTATAATTCTTGGATATGGTGACCTGGTTTTCATCTGAAAATTTTTTTTATGGGAGGAATGGGAACTTTAGCTATTTATTTGGGAATCCTGGGCATCCTGTAGTATCACTAGTGCAGAGTCTCTGACTAAACTGATGGATATCAAGAAATACCAGAGCAATGCCCCTAGTATGTGCCCACTAGGTCTTGTACATTCTGGATATGTTAGCTGCATATGTTTAAATAATTTGTGCAGTACATGTGTGGTTAATCAAATATTTCTAGATGCCCTGCACTCAATACATACCTGCTACAAGGCACATACTCACTTAGATCTATCTGAGAGATCCAGAAATAGGAAAGCCCTACATTATGTTCCTTCAAGTTCAGATTTATCTACGTGTGTGTGTGTGCATGTATATGCAAATATGTACACACACACACACATATACATATATATACAGGCCTTCTTGATACCAGCTGTGAAGTTCTGCCAGAACTTGTCATGCTTTGCACTTAATCATTGTTCCCTGGTGTTCATGTCCCCAAGAACACTGATCCTCTAAAAAGCTGAAGGATTTCAGCCAGGATGGCTGTGCAGTCTCCTGAAACAAGATTGTAATATAGCTAAAGGTAACATGGAAGAAATGCCCTAATCTTAACCTTCACATTCAAGCAATTCTTTGGACCATCTGTGAGTCAAGCACTCACTCAGTTCTGATGATTTCTAAAGCATCTACTGGACCAGATTGAGCCCAAGTCATAAATTGTTCTGAGTTTCTTCAGCTAAAATTGTTCTGCATTGATCTAGTTTATTCATGTCATCTTTTGTGCTCAAACCACTTCTTCTGCAGTCTCCACGCTCTGAGACACCTTTTGTGTCTGGGCCCCACTAATTCTTTTCCTGAAATGTCTTAATACATATGCCAGTGCACTTTCCTGCAAGCTAGCTGAGAACAATCAGGTACGAAATAATACCAGTGCCATAGCAGAGTCTGTGCAAATGTATATGCAAAAGAAAGACTGGGCATTTGTTCTAGTATTTAAATTAGAATAAACACTGACCTAAAACTAACTAGAGCTGTAAAAAGAACAAAAAAATATGAAAAGTCTCATTTTTGTTTTTCACTCGTTTGAGATATATATCTGTCCACACTTCTGAGCTGTTCTTTCATCAAGGACTGACTAAATGTGTCATGATTAGCCTTCCAGCTTAGAGGATACGTATTTGGCATCCTTTCAGAGAAAAAGAAAACAACGAGCAACAAATTTCCAAAATTAGCCAGAGAGCCCAGAACATAGTTTGCAAGTGTTACTGAGAACAAAACTGAGTGAGATTTCCAAATGTTCATTTTGGTTCTGTAACTGACATATAATTTTTCAATTGTTATTTAATGACATGGATTTTTACCAGTGTTTTTACAAGATGGTTCAATGGCTTTCTTCCTCCTATTGAAGTTTTTATTTTGCCATCACAATTTAAAATAAGCTGCAAGTGTATTATGGTGAGATATTTACAAATTACAGGATTAAATTCTGTCCTTACCATTTGTTAACATGTTTTCCTTCAAGGTTTCTACAGAAAATATTAGACATGATTGCAGTGACTGAGGTGAAATAATGCATTAAGTCTCTTTATAGCTCTTAAAAATGAAACATGATTCCTCTTGAATAAGACATGGAGTCTAATACTGAAGCTTTTAACTTCAAACTGAGTTTTTTTCTGTTTTCTCATTTCACACATTTACTAAATAGTAGAATCAGGCCACAAGGATTTATTATGTTGAATATAACTCCTAAAATAGATATTCAAAGTACCATGGACTTAAACAGAAACTTTCTTTAAAGCTGAAAATCTAAATAAAGAAGAAATGAGGGGATGCAAATGTTCTTTCTCATTGTTAGTTGAGAGTAGCAGCAATTAATCGAGATTAAGAGTAATTGCAGTGGCTTGGGTTGGAAACACAAGATAGGTTTATTCTAGGGTATTCATATTTTTTACAAACAGCTTCTTAGTCTGAGCAATGTGGCTATTTTGTTGTTTTTAGTAGGTGAGGTTGGTGCTCGTAATGATGCTTCAAGTTATAGCATATATTACTAATATATCTGAATCACCTTTTCCCTCCACTGAATATGTTCCCTTCTGGGCTAAAAATGATTAGAAAAACTATAGTTACCAAAATCAGAACTCTGTTTCAATCTTCCACCCCAGAAATTAGAGAGGTTAAAGGCATGAGAAAATCACATACTGTTCCCATGGTAACTTTTTTTGTCATTGATGTTTCTAGGTGAATGACAATACTGGTGAATGATTGAAAAACAGAATTTCAAATATCTGTTTGAAACACTTCCCAAATCCTGTTATTGACCAAGGGATAATAATAATAACAATAATAGTCTTAATAATAACATTCTGATTCACACATTTTTTTAAATTGAATTTTAAGTGACTTGACATTGGTGTAACTGCATGTCAGGATTTATTTTGGACTGGGCATTATAATTGCATCTGATCTGGTAAAGGGTAGAGGGGTGGTATTTCAGGGGTATTTTTGTTTTGGTTTTATTTTGGTATTTATTTAAAAAAATTACTGAATTGATGCCTTACATCTGAAACTTGCTGTGGGCTATACTGCAAGACTTCATTTGCCTGCGACAGAAGAAGAGGGGGGTTATTGAAACCTTAGGTGCATATTCCAACATTTGGCATTAGATATTCTCCCTTTTGTCCATCCTCACAGGTGTTCAGGTCCTTTCTGTTGCAATTTTTACAGCAGCAGTCTCCCCAGGAGAGCTGAGATCTGATTCTGAGTGCTGAGGTTGGAGCACAGAGGGACCATAACTTTCTCAAGCCCTGAAACCTCATCTATTCACAAAGAAAAAGTCTCCTTTTAGAGCAGGCCCAGTTAAATCCTAACAGTAGGTATTTGTGGGGACAGGGGTGGTAAAAAGCGTCTCCCCTTTTTTCTTAGAAATTCTACAGTTTGATAGGGGTCTCACACACTTAGATGTCAGCTGCTCCTTCCTACTGCTACGGGGCAGCTCTGAGGGAGTGAGCCCCCAGAACAGAACCTTTCCTGTAGCTCTCCCTGCTGATTACAGATACAAATTGGCAGCATTTTTACTTGGCCTTTTCTTTACTGACTTGAACCATTTGATGGTTCCACAGCAGTAGTGGATCAAGGGTTGGACTTGATGATCTCAGAGGTCCCTTCCAACCCAGCCGATTCTATGATTCTATGATCTGCTTCCTCTTTTGCTTTATTAAGGGAACTTCACTGGTATGTGATCTCTTCTCCTTGACTACCACTAATTCTTTTTCAGTTCATAACTTGCTTTCCTCTAAGAGTATAAAAGACCACTTTTCTTTAATAATGCTGAATGCCACACATAAAAATCATACTTCTTCCTCTTTTAAAAATACCTTAAAAAAACCCAGGAAGATAAGCAAGTAATAATAATAAAAAATAAATTAGTAATACTTCATAAATGAAAATGATCAGTAAAGCTAGGACAGAAGGGAGAAAAGAGAAGCTAAATTGTAGGGAACAGGGACAACTGCACAACTCCAGGGATTCTCCAGAAAAGCTTCGTCACTCATGGAAATCCTCACAATGAAGTAAAAAGATGTAAAAGATGGCAGCCAAGGTCTGAAAAGTAAAGTGCACCACTTGTCTCTGAAAATCTATAGCACCAATGAGTATCAGCACAGATAACTTTTCACTGTTTTTCCAAAAAAGAAAAATATGTAGCATTTTACTGAACACACCCTTTTTTTTCTCTCCCAGTGCTGTTCTTCATTGTTGACTCAAAGAGGCAGAGAAACAGTTATCAACAGCTGAAATGCTCTTTCTGAAACAGAATATCTGGCACAGTGGGCAGATAAAAGTTTGTTTTGTCAAACCCTATGGTTGTTCATAGCACTCCTTAAGAAGGGGCTGGGTAGAGTTAACAGCCTATTGAAGGAAGACGTACTCAGGAACCTCACCCTCAACTGGACAAGTCACTGTATTATTGTCCCTTTCTGAGCCCAAGGATTTTTCGCTATAAATGTGGAAAAGAGAAAAAGGGTGTTCTTAGAGATAGACAGCATGTTGACCCTTCCAGGGAAAGAGTGATTACTAGTCAAGTTTTGTTTAACATTAAACCAAAACCTATGCTTCCAAAGGAGCAGAAACTACTTATTCTTCATCCTTCTGCAACTGTTTCATAAATGGAATATAAGTGTTGAAGAGCTTGAGTGTCAAAGTGCTGAGGTGTAACATGAAGGGGTCCAGTGTTTCATCACCGCTGGAGCATACTGGGAAGCTTCCAAAGATTTTGAAATCTTGACCAAGCCTACACACAGATTTGTCTGTTTAAGATCACTGCATTAAGACAGCCTATGGGCAAAGGTGGTAGGTAACAGTGAAACAAACAGATATATTAATTAGTAGTACTTTTACATAGTTAAACCCCCCCTCATATAAAACTTCCCTCCCCCCCACAGTCCCAGAGCCGTGCTTTTGCTTTGTCACACTGCTGAAGTCACCTTTCTGACATATCTGACTTGAATAGGGGTAATAGGATTATTTATAGCAGGTAGATTAGGTGTCAAGGATCTACTTTTCCAAGTGGGATTCAGCAATCTCATGCAGCAAGGCATTGCTGGATTGCCCTGGTGTAAGGCACACTTATCATCTCTGATTAGGAGTAGATACACCTGAGATCTGGGTGCTTTGTCACCTGTTCTTCTAGAAATGGTGAGGAAGAGAAACAGAAATTCAGTAACTGTGACACACAGGAATACAAAGTTTTCCCTGATATATCTCTGACTTCACAGAAAGTGAGCAAAGGGGAAAGTCATCCAAGGGGAGCATGGACAGACAGCATCTTGAAAATTATACCAGAAAGGGAATTAAAAAAAAAAAAAAAAGTTAAAAGGGAGCTGCTTTTCCTACGCTCACCCTCAGATATACCACCAAGTGGGCACCTATTGAATGAAACCATCATAGAAGTGCTTAGAGTGAGGACAGGCTGCGGGATGTCAATGAGATAGAACTTTCTTTTTGCAGAAGACTGGTCCGTGACCTTGTGATTATAAAGTAATTTCCCAGGTTTTCTGCAGGATGTATGTCAGACAATTAAAGGATGAGAGGAACCTTATAGTGTCACTGTAGCATCCAGTGAAAACCTATGGGCACCTTAATTGCTGACCTGTGAATATAGGTATATGTAGTTAACATTTTTTTCTCCCTTTAACTGGCACTCT
The DNA here is from genome assembly GCA_023637945.1 of Phaethornis superciliosus. NCBI lineage: Eukaryota > Metazoa > Chordata > Aves > Apodiformes > Trochilidae > Phaethornis > Phaethornis superciliosus. Next base: position 38,202,830 of record JAJQWJ010000002.1, on the reverse strand, counting down.
TTCTGCTGCTGTAAAAAATATCTTTAGCCCATGGTCACACTTCTCTCAAACACATGTCCCAGGATGATGAGCATTTCTTTGGCAAGCTGCACTGTAGCTCTAATGTTGCTCCTTCCTTTGGGTATGAAAATTCATCAGCTGTGGCAACTCAGCAATGGCACAAACTCCTCTGGGGATTACAGGAACAGACCCTGTTTCTTGCAGATGAGATGGAAGACATCAATTCTGACCAGATGCTCAGGTCTACTACCCAACCCTTTCCTGTACCCTGGCTGGGAGAAGAACCCCACTCCAACCAGGAACACAGGTGTTAGAGCCCCAGGAGTTTCCAGGGAAGGAATACAGTCCATCTGGTGGCTCACTATTACAGATGCTGTGTTTGAACACCTTTATTTATTTTCATTTAAGATTAATTTTTTGCTCCTTAGGTTCTCAAACCTGAGAAACGAAGCCAGGAAAAAGCAACAAAGTAATTAATGGGTTACGCATGCTTTTTGCATCACCTTTTACCAGACAGCAAATTATAAAATAGAAGTTTTAAAGAAAGCTTTTTCTGCATATTAGCAACCCCCTAAGCAGCATGCCTGAATCAGAGGACAGTGTCCTGCCACGTTAACATCTGTGCAAAAAACAAACCCTCCCACTCACTTCAGTGGGGACAGTTTTCCACATGAGATGTTCTTCAGGCTGCAACACTGATTTTGTTATGTTCATCTGAGAGCATATTCTGGTCCCTACAGAGGCATCAGGGCTATTATTAGTTTTTCATGTCAATACATTTGTAATTCTAAAAGAATAAGGATACTAATCTGATGGCGTCAGTAAATCTGATGGCGTTAGTAGGACATAGTTTCCAAATTAAGCCTCTTTGTAGCAGAAACTGCTTGAAATAGTTTGCACAGTTTTTATCTGTAGTATTCACCCCTCTTGCTGTATATGAATTTGTAGTCGCTGCTTCTTCACAAAGGCAAAAAACCTCCATGCAAGCACCTTGCAGCTTTACAGACTGTTAGCAACCCAGATGATTAGAAAGCAAAAGTAACAAGCTTGGAAACACTTAGTGCCTCATACTGTTACATTGCCTTGCACATGGCCAAAACCACCTAAGTTTCAGGCTCTCTCAATAGGGATAAGATTTCTTCAAAAGAAGTTCTGTAGGGTGACAACTCAGTCTCAGTCTGAGATTGAGTTTTAGAACACCTCCATAGGGGTTCTAAAAAATATTTACACAAAGGTATGACTATAAGAAGCATCATGCACTAATACAGTCACCTTTGTGGGCCTGGGCCTGTGAGTGAATCATACAAATAAATGCTCCTTAAATATTCATGAATCTTCTGTTCCAGTTAAAGTTCTGCGTTTCTCATCAGCCATTTCAGCGAGAAGGCACCTGCTTAGCAGATAATCAATACCTTCTAAAATAACATTCTTCATTTTAAGTCATAACTAGGGAAGTTTTCCTGAAGTTGAGCTTCATATTACAATCCCAAAGGAGAACCAACCTGTGAGGATCCTCTTTCCAGGTAGTTTACCCTCATTCATAGCTAATACAAAGGAAAGAGAGATATTGCAAAACATTTTATTTACTTTCTAAATAAATACATACATAAAAAGGACTTATGCAGGAAAAGGTTTCGAATTTCAGCTTTTACTGGCAAGGCTTTAACTCCACCAGAAAGCAGGACCTGTTGCTTCCACCACTGTGGATTTATAATGATACTCTGCTTCCCCTCTGTGGCAGAGTTTGATAGTTCACCAGTGATGCAACAATATAGCAAGGAATGGGGGAGGTTTGTAGTTCTGCTTATTAAATAATTTTAATCAGAAAAAAAAGGAAATAATAATTTTAATATTATTATGTTTATTGTTATTCATAACATTAATTTTAATGTTATTCATAATTTCACTACAGCCATTGATTTTTATCCCCTTCTTTCACTTGTTTCAGAACTATTTCTGTCACCACTACTGCACTTCAAGGCATGTTTTTAAAAAAATCTCCCTATTACTGTGCTTCCGGAGTTGAGGCTTGCAGCTGTGTGTGAGAGGAAGGATTGTGGGGAGGGGGATCTCATTGCAGATGGGGTCTGCAGCACTCCCCCCCTTGTACTTGGGCACCTGTGGGTCTGAAAGGGGCAGAACTGCCAATGTGGAGCATGTTGATTTGGACACTGCTGTACCTGCCTGATGCTGCTGCAGAGCCCATTTGAGTAGATCCATGCCACATCCCACTGCAGCCCATTGCTGTGCTGGGGCAGCTCGCCCAGACTGGTGGGACAACAGGACCAGCATGGTGGGACAGATGCTCAGGGTTTCATGCCCCAGCACTTGTGTGCAGCAGATGTACTCTTCATCTCAGCTTTGTATTGAACCTGTAAGTAATAAAAAAAAAGAGGACGCAGCCCCAGAGAGGCTTTTCTAGGGTCTACACCAAAGTGTTTAAGAGGAGGTCCACCCAGGTGTGCAATTTCCTTTTCCTATAAGGAAACCATATCCCAGGATTACAAGCCAGTGTTTTCCAGGAGCAGTCTCACATTTAAATCACTCAAACAACTACCTCTTCTCTATAGGGACAACCCCACCAACCCACAGACTGAAGGGAGAATGAAACCTAATGACTAAAAATACTCTAATTAAACACAACTCCACACGCACACATGGGCAATCACTGCTTGCTTATTTTAAGCTGTTGTTGGAAGACAGTGTTAAATTTTTTGTGGTTCAGCAATTCCTTTGTATAACTTCTATATATTTCTTGTAAATGTAAGTGATGGTATTTTAATTTCTTCGCTTTTTTTTTTCCTGCCTCTGTGCAATTCTTTCGTGGAAGCAGATTATAATTTACTAAATTAAACTTCTCATATTAATCTGGAAGTGTTTTATGTTTCCAGGCAATACATATGACCATAGACTAAAAGTTAATCATTACTGTATCTCAGGAAATATTAGCAATTTTAATAATGCATATAAGTATATAAAAACTAAGCTGCATGAATTTTAAAACCATTGAATGTCTGATTTTTATCTTGCCCTTATTACAGAGGTTTATAGAATGGTTTTGTCACTCTGTAGGTCATCTGCTAACATTTTAGTCTTCTGTATCTTCCATTTTCACATTTCTTTTTTTGTCTTATCTGCACTAGACACAGTATATATAAAATGTGCTGGTTCAGCTGGTATTGCTCACAATTTTCCTTTCTTCCTTAAGGCCCAGTGTGGGTAGATGGTGAAGACCATGGCACAGGTGCCTATCCTGAACAGGTGGAATAATATCCTGAGAACCCAGAACTTTGCATTGCCACTGCAACAGGTGAGGCAGCTGCTGCTAAAAAAATCCTTAACTAGTGTGAAGGGGAAGGAGAAGAGGCTTGATTTTTGCCTGGTGGGAGATCAGATTGAGAAAATACTGTGGACAACTTTGTATAACCTCATCAGAAATGTACAAATATGGGACATTTGAAATACTGTCTGAATGGTGTCTTAGCTAAAAGGTGATAATTTTGAGAATCCAACTAGCACTTAAAATTTACTTTCACAGGATTTGAACACTTTAGCAATAGTGAAATGTAGAACATATTCTGACAACATTCGGGTACCCTAATTGTTGCAGAGCTTGGAGAGCTGAACAGGAAACTACTGCTGGTTGTACTGGGTAGCAAACTTGCCCAGTCACAGGCAAAGTAGAGGCAGGAGTCTCTAGAACTGTAACCCGTGGCATCCATGTTTTGGATTTTCTATGAAATTCAGAACTTAACGTTTTGTCAAGACACAGGATGATATCAGTCACAGCTGAAGCTGAGACAGAGGCAGTCCAAGCCCCTTGCTCTGATCCTTTGGACACTGATGCTGCCAAATCACAATCCAAAACTTCAAACAGAACATGTTCAAAGAGTAGAGAGTCAGCCTGGGGCTGTTTGAGAGCAGCACTGTGGGAGAGTTGCAGAAGCCTCCTCACACAAGCATCTTCCATAAGTCTTTTTATGAGACTAGTTATGAAGCTAGAAAGATGACTGATGGTAATTTCCTAATTGTTAGTACATTGAACTCTTCAGTCAAGCAATATGAAGGTGAAACATTTTCCAGAACTGACATAATACAGGTGCCAGAAGAACTATACCTTGCTTCTTCACTTCATTGGAAATAGGAAAAGAACACGATTGTACAGCTGCATTTTGGGAGCACAGAGCACAAAACAACAGTGGGTCAGAACCACAGAATCATAGAATGGCTTAGGTTGGAAGGGACCTTAGAGATCATTCACTCCAAACTCCCTGCCATGCAGGCAGTTTCATGGGGACTGAGAGCAACTCATCTGTTGCCTCCTACCTCCTCCTACTGAGTGTCCTGACCTGAAATATTTCCCTGTTTTTTAATCAAGTGAGTTGTGCTGCCTCAGAGAGCTTAAACAGCTCTGTGCAGGGTCTGTCTTGAGGCAGCAGGAAGGCAGAGGGCAGCAGTAGATGTCTTAGGATGGGTCTGTGATGCTGGGGCACCAACAGCTTAATCCACAGCACAGCAGCACTTGGTGCCAAGGTTAGGATAATGGAAAGAAAGGAAGGAAGAAAGGAAGTGTAACAAGCATAAGATGAGAAGTCTGTCACCATCCATTCCTCTAGGAGGCTAGGAGTCAGTCTGAAGGGTATTTCTGAGAACATTTTTCCTGCAGGTTTTCTCTGTTCCATCTGCCTCATAGAAATGGAGCAAGAATAACCACAGCAAATACCTCAATGGAAGTTAGCCTCGCAAACTCTCAACTCCAGGGATAAACCACATTTTCCTTCCTAAAACAACTAGAATTTCCCGAACAACTAGAGCTATGCTGGTGGGGACATACACTCGCATAGCACAAAAAGGTCTATTAAATTCTTTTTTTTTTTTTTTTTGCTAAGGAACATCTGAATTTGGAACTAGTCTCAGTTTTGCCTGTTCTCCCCTTTCATTAATTTGTTTGTCCCACTTATTTTGGCTTAGCTACAGTTTATGGAAGTAACACAGTTATGCAGACTGTCAGTAAAGCTCTTATCTCTGCAAAAGGCTGAAGTTCATGTATACTGCTTCTGCTCATGTTCTTCTGAACTACCAGGCACTTTTGAAATAACCGATTAGAAATTAAGAAAAAAAACAAACAACAAACAAAAAACAAAAAAACCCAACCCAAACCAAAAAACCCGACAAAGAAGTCAAATAGTAGTCCAATGAAAAATCACTAAAAAATCCTGGAATCCAGGTCTCCTGTGAAGTTTTAATTCAGACCTCCTTTTGCTTTGCATTAAGCTGCAGGTGTTTATTTCCATAGTCATCCTCTGCTGATCTGACCCACGATTTGCAGAAATACTGAACACTCATGGCTTTAAAGAAGAAAGTGAGACCTGTGCTCTACCCATGGGAAAACTTTGATAGTATTAGGGGATCCAAAAGCCCTACCAGAGGGCTTTCCCCACAACTGCTTGGAACCTTTTTAACCTTAACCTCATATGATCAAGAAACGTTGGGAGGAAGGGATTTCTAAGGGTCACTAGTCCATCTTCCTAGGAGGTTTTTCAAGTACATTTGTCACCAGACCTGGTGTCTAGCCAGATCTCGAAAAGCCCAAAGTCTGGAGTCTCCATAACTTCTTCCAGCACATACCATCCTCACAGTAAAGAAGTTTTTGTAAAAGCCCTTTGTTACACCTTGTACCTGACATATTTTGCTTTTTTTTGCAACAAGACCATGTTACTGGCTCATATTACATCATACACAAACTAGGTGTTCTATAAGATGGATAATTCCTTTACTTTACAAAAAAAAAAAAAAATATCAAGGATTGGAACATATATATATATATTTTTACACTTCTCTTTAGCTCTTACTTGAGTGACTGTTTGATACCTTAGGACTCCCAAAACCAGTGGATTGCATCTATAAAACTGTCAGTAAATCTGAACCTTATTGCCAGGGCTCAGCAATGAGCTTAAGAAGATTGATAGAGGTTATAAATTCTTGTTCATTTTTTGAAGTTGTCATAATACTGCACTCTAAAAGGAATTTCCTAAATGTAATTCAAAATTTTCCAAGTCAAAATGCAGGCAGGGGTGACTCAATTGCTCTCTGAGCATATAGTCCATGTCAGTCCCAGGCTCAAGGCACATATCCACAAAGAGTTTGAGCTGCTAATTCCTTGCAATTTAGTCCTTTCAGTGCAAAGTGGAGGACATGCTGTACTTCTAGATAAATGCACTCGTGTCTCCACTTCTGTTTATAACACAGGAGGAAAGAGCTGAGGCTTCTCAAGTTCACCTAACATCAGCCCAACCCGTTCCAAGTTATTTTCTCCCAGCACTGCTTTCTTCTTACTGTGATGCATGTGTGTATCACGAACCTTGAAGAAAAGAGAGGAAGTGGCAATTCAGAAAGGTTTTGGTTTTTAGATCAGATATAAATCATTTAATGCCTCACAACAAGAGAGGAATTGAAAACAGATTTTTTCTTCTGATCTACTTTCACCACCATAAAAACTGTTTGACGGACTTGTTCCCTTTCTTCCTTATGTGCAAAGTATTTGGAGTCCTCCAGGTTCTAAAAGGAAATAAAAAGGCAGCATGTCTCTGAAGTTTCAGATGTCTAACAGCTTTTTTGATAAAAATGCTCAGAAATATAACGATTCTAGCATCTGCATTAAAAAAGGAAATCTCAGAAATTACTCTTTCCAGAAATACAGTCCTCTCTGAGGCAAAAACTGAAACATCATGATTTGGTTTTCCTTTAAATTCCCATCCTCAGTTTTCTTTTGAAGTACTTCTGAGAGAATCCACCCTGGAAGATTTTTCAAAGGGCTCAAGTATTCACAGCTCTCACTAAAGCCTCCCAAATCTTTCCACTGTAGCATTCAGGCCTCATCATAAAATAATTTCAAGAGTCAAGACATAAAAAGAAAAAACCTGAGACAAAACTGATGGCACCTGCATATGAGGTTTGAGCCCACGTCATGTCCTGCTTACACAGATGATTACTTGCATTTCTAACAACTACAATGCCCTTTGGCTAATTTAAACCCTTTGGGTTTATTTAGGGGAAAATGGCTGTATTGAGACAGTAGGAAATTTATGTAATTCATCTTTCCAAGTGCCTCAGATCTGAGATGCTTGATCCACTCCATAACCAAAGGCATCACAACAGTGATGCAGAAGCATCTTGCCCATCTCTGTTCCTACTGTCTGGATGCAAGATTACCAGCACTGAGATGCTGAATCTGTATATTTTAATATTATTTGCTGTCACGGCAGACTTTTAAAAGAATTACTACAATGAACCACTTAATACAAGAAGCACATGATCCCATTGGTTTCAGGTAGTCCATTTTCATTCCATACTTATTGAAGTCAGAAATGTTAATAAAAGGCAGAGTCCAGATCCTTACCTTTGAAAATGTAGAAAGGAAAGAAAAATCTCAGTGGCTCAGAAGAGAAAGCATGGGAATTATCAGCTACCGTAAACAATTTTAATATTTAATATAGTGAAATACTAGATTTTTCCATTAAGAGAAAAACATTTCTAGAGATGCTACAAAGACTGCACCATTGATTCTGAAAATCTCTATTTTGCATAATCTGTCTGGGTTTTTTCTAGTGTTACTCAAACTAGGATGAGACAGACAAATAGAGATGGATGGGTCCTCCAGTGCTGAAAACAACTTTGAAAAATTAATTGCTCATTATAATTTCAGCCAAACTCCCTGTGTTTTATCTATTATATATTCAGTATGACACTGTAATACTGAAGTATGTAAGAATGAAATTTGTATTTTTAATTACTTTCTGTATAAACAGTTGCTAGTTCAAGTGAAAAAAGAAAAAAAAAAAACAGCGAACCAACAGTGAGGGCTCAGCTGTACCATTTTTCTGTTTTGGCTTGAAAGTTTTCTAAAACATCAGTGAAAGAAAAGTTCTTCTAGGGTGTCAGTATGTCATCATCATGATTTTTCATCCTATTTTGATGAGAAATTAGCAGCCTAAATGCTTGATCTGAGTCTATGTAAAGTAACCTCAATTTTATTTCCACTTACCTCCTCTGCTGTCCCTCTCCTTTTCCTCCCAGTGTCCTGGATATGTGACTAAAGCCACAGAAATTAAAAACACATCCTCAGTGGGGAGGCAGAGCTCAGGAATTATTCATGCAGTGCTTTTCCCCCTTGACTGCAAGTTTAGTAAGAACATTGAATCTCAAGTGCAGAGTTTCAAAACTGGATAGTAACTGCTCTCATTCCTTTTTCTAGTGACTCAGGAGATGTGGCCTGAGGAAAATTGCTCCTTTCTTCCAGTTAGAAGCCGTGCCAAGCTGAAGACAGCAACATGCAGCATTGCTAACAGGCATGAGGTAGAAATAACAACAAGCTGTCAAACTGCACAGTACCAACTTGGTGCTGCCCTGCAACTCTGTGGGTGGCCTCTTCAAAAAAACCAATTTGTGCCACAATCGAGAAACCACGGTAAAAGATTTGCCCGGCTTAAAAATAATAATATTAAAAAAATAAAATAAAAATTTAAAAAGCATGAAAAATTCATAGTCCTCCAATTCTTTCTCTCGGGAGCCCTCTGCTGGCCTTTGCTTCTTCCTACATCCCCATCGTTCTCCCTCCCCCAACCCCCCCCCTCCAAAAAAAAATTCCCTTAATATTAGAAACTCTCACTTCTAAAAGTTATACTGACAAGTTGGTTTTTGGTCTAAATATGTTATTAAACTATTCCTGTCAGAGAAGATTTGGATCTTATCAGAGCAGCAAGATCAGGGAGGGTTTTTAAAATATCTACACTGTGCTTCTGCGGCATATATTATCTACATCTATACAAGTCATTTTCACAGTCCAGAACGACCCTGAACTCCACACCTCCCTGGTTGCTATTATAGCATTATTCTCATGTTTCTGACCTAAGCAAACCAGCTCAGTCAGCCAATTTTGCAGGCATGGCTCAGTAATTTCCATAAACCAAGGACACATCTCAATGAGCAGTCCTCATGCAGCCACCACCCTGCTGTAGAATCTGAGTGTTTAGCAGTGTGTGTGATCAGTGTTAGCGCTTAACACAGTAACCATGTTAGTGTCAGGCATGCTAAAATGTACCTTTTGTGAGTACCAACTGGACCGTGCTGGCACAGAACTTGCTTGGCAATTTTGGTTCATACCTGGGTAAAATTTTGGTTCATACCTGGGTAAAGACAAGAATCAGCAAACTGAACTGAAGTGATTCTGCCCCTGCACTCATCCCTGGTGAGGCCACAGCTCGAGTCCTGTGTCCAGTTCCGGGCCCCTCAGTTCAGGAAGGAGATTGAGGTCCTGGAGCAGGTCCAAAGGAGGGCAACCAGGCTGGTGAAGGGACTCCAGCACAAGTCCTGTGAGGAGAGGCTGAGGGAGCTGGGGGTGTTCAGCCTGGAGAAGAGGAGGCTCAGGGGAGACCTCATCGCTCTCTACAACTCCCTGAAAGGAGGCTGGAGACAGGGGGGGGTTGGGCTCTTTTCCCAGGCAACTTTCAACAAGACAAGAGGGCATGGTCTCAAGTTGTGGCAGGGGAGGTTTAGGTTTGGTATTAGAAAGAATTTTCTAAATTAGAAATTTTAGAAAATTCTATCTAATAGAATTTCTTCATGAAGAGGGTGATCAGACATTGGAATGGGCTGCCCAGGGAAGTAGTGGATTCTCCATCCCTGGAGATATTTAAAAAGAGACTGGATGTGGCACTCAGTGCCATGGTCTGATAACCACAGTGGTAGTGGTCAAGGGTTGGACTTGATGATCTCTGAGGTCCCTTCCAACCCAGACGATTCTGTGATTCTATGAACACAGTCAGCATTGCCAGGATGACACACGGCTTCATCATATTGGCAGCAGCAACACCTACATTTGAAGGGGCACCCCAGAACAGCCCCAGATACTCTACTGATGTGGGATGTTACTGTATCCAGTTCTGGAGCCTGCAGCATAGGAAGGAAGGATGTAGAGATGTTGGAGTGAGGCCAGAGGAGTGCCATGGAGAGGATGAGAGGGCTGAAGCACCTCTCCTATGAGGACAGGCTGAGAGAGTTGGGGTTGTTCAGCTTGGAAAAGGCTCTGGAGGAATCTTGCAGCATCATACCAGTACCTGAAGAGACCCAAAGGAAAGCTGGGGAGAGAAATTTCACAAGGGCAGAGTCATAGAACAACAGCTTTAAACTGAGAGAGGGAAGATTTAGATTGGGTATTAGGAAGAAATTCTTTACTGTGAGGTGGGACACTGGGTTAGGGTTGCCCAGGGAAGCTGTAGATGGCTTCTCCCTAGAAGTTTCCAAGATCACATTAGATGAGGCTTTGAGCAACCTGGTCTAGTGGGAGGTGTCCCTGCCCCTGCAGGGGATTGGAACTAGATGTTTAAGGTCCCTTCCAACCCAAACTATTCTATGATTTTATGATTAAAGCATGTTTCAACTAACTCTACGGTCCTGCTTACAAAGAGAGGCACATTATTAGTAAACGGGTTAGTAATGATAGAGTTTGGTAGGATACTGGAGAAAGCAGAGAAACAACAGTCTCAAGCAGAATGACAAAATATTTAAAGTCTTGAAGAATATGTCAGAAAGCAAGCTTCTCTAGATCCAAGGAAATACTGTATGGAGGATTCTAAGCACTCATTTTCCATCATACAAATCCACCAGTTTTCAGAATAAAACACATATAATAAAGTAAAACCAGTATAGATCTTGAATTGTATTTATCATGCACTTGGCTGGACTAATCAACAACAAACCCTCATGCAAAAAGTCCTGCACACAGGATATACATAGCACAGTTGAAGCAGCCTGACATGCATTAGTGGGAAAAAAAATCATTATCCAACAGAAAGGTAAGATATAGGAAAACACACTCACAGACTGGTATTTTCAGAGAGTTTATTAAAAAAAAATATTTCAACTTGGCACACAATCAGAAACTGCTAATACTATTTGGTGGGGCAACAGGAAAAATGCCATAGTGTTGGTGGCCTTTTGGGGAGAAGAAATGTGATTTACAAATAAGGAATAACCAATGCTGAAAACAGTACTATCTGAAAGTAGGCTTTATCAACTGTAGACTATAAAAAAGCCGGGAAGACTTGGAACCTCAAGCCACTGCGATGTTGTTTCCAAGTTCCTCTAGTAATGGAAACTGAAACCACCAAAAGGTGAGGTGAACACAACCCAGTTTGTTGCTCTACTGGCAGAGGCCAGGCTCTTCAGAGCTTAGCTTAATTTACTGTTTGTGTTTTATCTGGCTTGCTGCTTCTTACATTGAATTCAGTAGGAATGCTGCTACTGACTTCAGCAAAATCAGGCCTTTCACAGAGGGCCAATGGAGCCTCCTTCATAAGCAATGAAGCTCAGCATCCAGAGGAGCAGAAATGCTGAATGAATCTAACATTATACTGAAAAGCTGTTTTACTTCCATTTACCTTCTCTGTAGTCCATTTGCATCTTTTCTGAATGTCCAGTAACATCAGTCACATCAATGTCTTTTCAAGATACCTTTATTTGTTGCTATCTATCCCACATTTGGTAGGATCCACAACTTAGATCTTGGACCCAAACATGAGCAGCCTGGGTAGTTTGCTGCTGTGATTCTTGCTCTGGGACTGTTTCCTCTCTGATCTCTCACTTTTCTTGACTACATGGACTAAGAAAGAAGCAAGGATCACGAATAAACAGAAAAATGAGGAAGAGCAAAGAGAGCAAAGTTGTTGCTCATTTTTGGCTCTAGAGGGAGCCCTGGAGGGAAAGGGGATGAGCACTTCTGAACCGCTGGCAGCCGAGCTGAAAGAGCTGGTGTGGCATCTGAAAATCATGAAGTATTACAAGGCTTCAACTGCTTCTTGAAACAACTTGAGTGACTTGTTGGGAAGTGGGTGGGAATACACTCGTAGGAGGCAGTAGCCCTTCATTGCAAGAGATGCCATACAGAAAACGTTGTTCAAAAGTCAAGCAATTTTTGAGTCCCCAGTTACCTCAGCCATTTTTTAACAAGTTACATTGGAATGAAGTGGATAAAACACAGCTGGGGATAAAAACTCAGAAGATACACTGAAAACGATACTTTGGCAAAGTCAAAATCTGTAATCGTGTGAAAAAGCCTAACTCTCTACAAGAAAGCACTGAAAAAGGGCTCAGTGTGAATGGCCTGAGGGGAAGCCATCCATCCAGCCTCTCCTTGGTTAGCGACTGGTCGTCCCCACTCTTATCCTGCCTCGGCTTAAAATCATGCAGGTAGTTATCTGTGGTCCACTAAATCTTATCTGTATGGTTACCTAGCCCCTGAAGGACATGAGAAATTAAACTATCAACATCATTTGCGTCAAATAATGAAAATGTGTTCTCTGATACAACTGCCTGCTTCTCCTTAGTTTACTTTAGAAAACAGATCTGTGAAGGGGCTGGACATAACTGGGGAGACAGGAGCCTAGAAAAGCAATTTTTCTATCAGAGAAACTGCAACTGGAATGACATCCACGAGACCATGAAGTTGGCAGCCTCTGCTGGCCTAAGACAGATGAGGCCCAGCACAATGCTTGGCCACATCTGTAATCTGGATATAACTTCTTATTTCACTGCTCTTGTACAACACCAAGAGATAAGAGGATTCCACAGAGATGTTGATATATATTTGCTGATTTAAAAAAAAAAAAAAAGCAGCAATAAACTCCAGTGCTGACTCTCCTGCCCTTGATCTTCAACCACTGGCCATTAAAAAAAAAACCAAACTCTTCTTACACCTGAAGCCAACTAGAAAGATCTGTCCACTTTAATGCCCAAATTAAAATGCAAATGTATGAAACAACAACATGAGATAAATTTGCAGGTTCACCTATATGGTCAATTCACCATCTCTGCTAAATGTTTCATTATTATCAAATGGTCTGTAGATCAGAACAAACAGCTTTTACATAAGTTGATCTGTACAAGCCTGGAAAACAGTTCAACTCAAAACCAGTTACATACAATATTTGACTATTTTTTTCCAATTTATTTAGAAAACATTCATTCAAGGGATGAAAGTTAGGACTGCTGGTACAGTACAAGGTATCATCTATTTTATCATCCACTCTTTTAGCAGAATGCAAAAGTACATATGGTTTTAGAATAACTTCACTTGCAATTACCTTAATCAAAACAGCCACTCAAAAAATCCTCCATTGGAAAACCAATGCTAAAACAATACATTGTTTTACTTCCCTTGTTCAGACCTGGAATGATACCATGAATATTTTTTTTCATTAGAATTTTTAGAAAATACATACTTTTGTAAGACCCATGTAACACCATGCAATTGTTTTAAGTAGCATCCCTAGAAAGAGTATGACAGTTTTATGTGGAAAAGGCTAGAATGTAAACAACAATGTTCTATCCCAGCAATGAGACATGGGCACAGTATGACTTCCTACCACTCTGGGCATAAGCTTAAGCCACATGCACACAGTGGAGATGAAACAAATATTTACGCCAAAATAGCAAAATATTTGAGCATGGAGTGTAGACATAGTCAAAGAAATCAGATCTACTGAATGTCAACACTATGCACGGGCACATTTGCACTAACCAAGCACTTCTGAATACCTGCTGGTCTGCATAAAAGTTGCATTTATTGTAAAATTACATCAGAAACTGATATTCACCAGGTACTTACCTATTCTCATATCAAAACAGCTCCTCTGTACATTAGACTGGGAGACCCCAAGCACCACCTCAGGCCTTAGCTGTGGTAAAGCTGCACAAGCTCAGACTGTACAGAATTAACTGGGCACCTCACTCTCACCTTTTCTCCACTTCCACAAGAAGTGAGATGGGGGCAATAAGGGTCCACAGTGAAAAGTACTGAACACCGAGATCCATTGCAACAAAGCAATTTAGGATATAGATGGGTCTAAACAAGCACACGTCTTCCGAATGGAAGACTAAATATTCTAGCCAGTATGTAAGGAAAGGAGGGCTGAAGCTCTTCTTCATACCTTACCTTCCTAAGGAAAAATAAGTTAGGCAAATATTTTTGTTTACTGCTCTATATCTTCAACTATGATGCAAGTACATTGCTCTTGCAATGATATGAAACATCCTATTTTTCATTTCTCATATAGAAGATAAATTTGATCACAGCTTATGCAAGGAAATGACAGAATTGTACCCAAAATAAATGCAGTCACATTTTCACAAGGTAAATTTACATGATTGCAACCTGAATCTAAAACCATAACCTGCCACAGACTTTGTTTTAGTTGCCTATTTAAATGTTGTGCATTCAACCTCTGTGACAAAGTTAGGTTTTTCTTCTAGGCTAGCTATGGCTATTTCTCATATTTCAATTTTAATCACTGTTCTTTAATAAACAAAATGAGTTGTGTTATTTATTAGGCTCTATGTAATTTAAATCAGCCAGCAGGATAAAAAGCTGCAGTCTTTTTATAAAATATTACTAAAGCCTTCATAAATATCTGATTTTTATTCTTCACTGAGGTTTGGAATTTCAAAAAGGTTTTCAAAATATATCAGCCCCTTTTGAAAAAGGGCATATTCACTTATTTGTCACAGCAAATAGTAGTTTGTTAAATTTAAAATGGAAGTCACGTTGCTTTGTGAACTATCTACATGTGTAAAAGCTATTTTCAACAGCAGCAATAGTGTCAATTTTGGAAAAACAGTTATCTAAAAAAACCTACCTGTCCCAAAAGGCTAGTAGGACTAAGCTTCAGTCTATTTTGCCACTAAGTTTACAGAATTGAAGTATTTATGCAACATCTGAGGTGGTCTTCAGCAAATGTGAACATTAGCTACAATTCAAAAGAAGTATCTAGACATGCTACACTGATGACATAAGGAGGAAAAACTCTTTTTAATCACGATGGCAGTATGATGAAAGAAGTTAAAATGAAAGCAAGCAATTATTTGGTTTAAACAGCCTAAGCTTGTAGAAAATAAAACTTTGAACAGAAAACATCTGTGCTAATCAAGAATTTCAACTTTTTTGAGGAGAAACAGGAAGCTTATCTATTGATAATTCAAACAACAGGTACATTTTAACCTTCTGAAACCCTTCAGAGTGGTGCTGAAAACAATATAGATGTTACATTTTTGCAGATAGAAGCCCACATATTTTGGAGGTACAACAAACTGTCATTTGATATCCAAGGGACAATGCTCTGTTCTGTGTATAACAGAATGACAAAGTGCATTTCTTGGTAAAGGCTTGCAGACCCTGCTGTTCTTCAAGTGTCACATGTTCTTCTGATTTATTTAAACAGATTCAAGCTCAAATGATTCCTTTGCATAAATTTCCAAAAACCAAGCAACATGAAGCTGTTTGGCATAGCTAGAGCTTTCTGCAGAAAAGAGTGTCCCTTAGCCTAAAAAGACAGTGTTAATTCTAGGGTTGTAGAAGAAAAATGCTGGTTTATGTCTTGTGTTGTAAATGGAAACAACCAATCAACTTAATATTTCTCTTAAACTCATTCCACATAACTGTCCAATGGGAAAAAACCCAACCAAACAAAAAACAGCTGCTGAAGGAAGAGCCTGCTTCTACAGGCACAAATACCAACTATGAAAAAGTCCTACATTAGAGAAAAATCTAGCATGCATCTTCAACAGTGTACGCAGAAATCAAGGGCAAGAAGTAACTGTTAAAACTACACAAGAAAACATTGCCTTATTTTAAAAAGGTCTATGGAAATAATTACACTGATTAATAAAATACTGATATTCACAACCCATCTGAAATAAACTGGTTTACATCTTCAGGGAAAAAAAAAAGGTCAAGAGTGCAGAACATTTCTTTTTTTTCTTACAAAGCAGGAGGAGTGCCACACTGTAAAAGATAAACTGTTGCTGCATATAAATTTGTGTCAACCTTCTTGTGCTTTCTGTTCAGGGGATACAGAACACAGGGCTATGCTTCTTGCTAAATTGTTTACTGAGTTTTCAGATGCATATACAAATCAAACTTTTTTCCTAGCTAGTTCATTATGGAGTTGCTACAACTACCGTAAGAAGACTTAAAAGGTTCGAAGAATTTTCTATGAGAACTCCTTAAGTTATGAATAAATTTGGATTGTTCTGCAACTCACCTATGTTCACCAGTAAACACTGTATATACACCTCGTGTCTAAGAACTGCATGAAACTTGTCTCAAAAAAATAACTCATGGAAACTGAGGTGTGAGGCAGTCAGTCTCCTTCCTATTTCTGATTATTATTTAATTCTTTTTTAAATACCACCACTGAAGAAACCCAATGCACAACACAGAACCCAAACCCACACCAAAATGCTTTGCTTTGCTGTGCTTCTTTCCCAGCAGGCTTTCATACCTGCTTATCCAGACAGAGTATTTGGAGCTTGCAAAAGCATGACCTATACTTCTCCATCAGTCAAGTTTATTTATGTAATGTTTTTTCCAGATCTGGAAGTTTTTCAATTAGTGCTTTATGGTTCATGTTGATACTGGCTATAAGTCCTCCCTCATTGCCATCTGAGCCGGTGTAACTGATTTCTTCACCAGTCAGGGTAGTCATATGGCCACCCAGTGCTCTTAGCACTGCATTTCCAGCACATATGTCCCACTTCTTAATGTAGGTGACATGGATATACACGTCAGCTTCTTCTTGATTCTTTTCAGCCACATCAAGGAGGGCCAACACCTTATAACCTAGAAGAAATGGGCAGACGTAAAAAAAAGTTAAACCAAGTTTTATTGTTCAACCCAAAGGATAAAGCTATTATTAAGTGTTAATAATATGCATGTGCAAGATTTAAGAAATTGGTATCAGTAATTACATCATGCCATCCAGTATCATGGTGTCATGGTGGAGACATCAATTAACTGTGTCTGCCCTCTAACCTGTAGAGGAAATCTCAAAAAGACACACCTCCCCATTCCTTCCCCACCACACACACACAATTTTTCCACTGCACCTCATTTAAAGCCTTTGGTATTGAGACATTATTTGTAGGCAGTCTTTACAAATATGCTCCAGAGACTTATCTAGAAACACATTAAAAGAACAAGATCAGAAATGTGAATAAAGTTTTGCTCTCGTTTTCATTCACCTATTCTCAATCTTTCTATTATGCTGAAGTCTCCCTTCTTTTTTCTGAGTTTTATTATAATAGCAGGAAGATGCATATACCACTCTTTTATAAAGGAACTCAGCCCAGGGCATTCCTCTTTATCATATATTATGCAGTACAAAGTAATTGCTCAAAATACTACTTTCTTTTGTTGAATTTTTTCAATTTTCATCAGTACAACCAATATCCTTGCTTCATTAAACTGTTCCTTTCTTTGTCTTTTTACACAGAGTCAGGTCCTGGAGAAGATATAATTAGCTACATTTCCACTTCCTTTATCATAAGAAAAATCATTTAGATTCATTGTCAAGAACCTATGCAAGATATTCTTGATGGAACAAGAATAAGAATAAGCTGTAAAGCAGCTCTAGCTTTCCATATTAAAGAAACCAAGATAGATTTCTATAAAATTAAAATTTGGCATGACTTTTCTGAGACTATTGCTTCACACCAGTGCCTCAAGTATTTGCACTCTGTTAGTAACATGCACAAGGATATTGTGTAAGGTTACAAAAGTAAGCTAAAGCCTCTTTGGACTGAATACGACACGGATAAAATCAGAGCTTAGAGACACTAGCTTTTATCTTTTGACATATATACAGGAAATAGTACCAAATTGCTGTATTTTTCTTAACAAGATGTTTAATGAAGCATACTACTACTTAACTAGCAATGAACATACTATATTCCATGATTGTGTATGTGGTCAGACAAGCCTTTTTCCTCCATGGAAGCACTGATGCCATCAGTGTACACACATCAGCATGTTCACTGAAAGGATCAGAAGAACGTTGCTGGTCCAGGCTTAAATTCACTAACACACCAACTTTTTGAACAGCCTGAATCCAGAACAACATTGTCATGCAGGTTTCTATATGCAAAAAAAATTTGTGTCCCTATTGCCAAGTGCTTGCTTTTAGGGATGTGAAGAACACCAGGTAAGAGGAAAAAGATGTCACAGTTATATCCTGTTAATCATTGGGAAACAATAAAATGGATAGGATGCTTAAGGAACCAAACCTGCTCCACCAGCGGGGATTATCACAGTCTTATTTCCAAATGTCTGCCTTGCAACCTGCTCAACTTTTCCTGCGTGGGAGCGGGATACAATTATCCTTGGAGTTTTCTCATTGTAGGAGGAACGAGCTTTTACATTTGACCCGCCATCCACCATTGCCCAGGCTAAAAGAGAATCACAAAAGCTGCTAAGATTTACAATAGACAATCTGTTAAGTGTAAAGATAAAAGGATACTTATCTGAGAAAATTTCATTGATACCTCTGATTTAATTTCCTTTCCTACTGTAAAGGGAAAGTTAGGGCTGACAGAAGGAAGGGGTACATGCCCGCACGTGCATACAAGTGGAAGAGAAACAGCCCCCCCCCACACATACACACTTCTGTGATTATGGCACTATCCCATGACTGACTACTCTTGTCAAAAAAAAACAAAGTAAGGAAAAATCTCAAGTAGTAACATTCAGAACCTGCAATTGGAAAGCCACTGATGTTAAAAGGATGGCTTTGAATCAGAGATAGATGCAGTATTTCCTCAAACAGTCTTTTCATATGAAGAAAAAGCCCCACCACGTTTCAAAGCAGACAGCAAAAATACTGCCAAATCATTCTGTTCAAAAGGATAGTAATGCTAAGGAAGGAAATGGCTCAGGAGGATAGTAATACTGAGGAAAACATTTGATGGTGTGTATCAAGAGGACAGGATTTAAAATACATAACCTCCCACTTGCTTCCTCATGAGGTTCAAAGTGAAGCTTGGTAGGTGGTATCCCCTAACCATTAATTTGACATTTAGTTTGCAGACTAACCAGCAATTTCACCTCAACAGAGGGACAGATTGTATAGCAACAGACTGAGTTACATATAATACAATGCTGACTACCCTTTATTGCTTTGTATTTGTGTGGTACCAGTAGGAACAATCCTACTCACAACATATTGTTAGTTCCAGCTAGGGAAATGAATAGTCTTCGCACAGAATGACACAATTCATTGCATCTCATGTGATGCCATGTCTGAACAATTCACTAACTTTATTATTATTATTATTATTGGAAATGAATTCTCAAAATTACAGTACTAAAAAAATATTACTTCAGATACAGATATCGACACTTTAAAAATGTGTTCCATGAAACCCCATGGCTCTTAAGACATATTGGAATAGAGCACGTACTTAAAATGACTGGAAACTGCATTCACATTTAAAGACAATAAAAATATTAGCACAAAGCACTGAACGTTCAGTGGCCAAAAAAACAGAACAAAAAAAAATTATTCAGTCTTAGTTTCTGTGCCAGAGCTACAACACAATTTCAGAACTCTAGAGGTCAGTATTGTCTAAGGGAAAAGAAGAAAAGAAAATCTTTCAAATACTTAGTATGCAAGACACAAATCCTAAAACTACTCTGAAGCATACATATTACCAAACTTGCAGTTATCCTCACTGACACATCATTAGTACTAAAGAACTAATTAGTTCAGGGTTGTGTCATTAAAAGCATGTCAGATAATCAATAAGGCTACGCTAGATGGTCTTGCCTGTTGCATACAAACAGTTAACATTGAGATCCTGAATTTTTGTTACTCAGTCTGAATAAATACCAGCTCCTGGTAATACCACCACAGACCCAAGCTCTCCTGAATAAGCAAAGTAGTCTTCTGCTAAAGAGTAAGAGCACACAAACTTGTCAAAATTTGCAGGTTTCACTTTCTTTGATTTGCTATGAGCACTGCAATTGAAGGATCTTTATTCTTAAAACATAATTTGCATTCTTTTTTATCATGCATGTTTTTAATGTTAAATGAGGGCAGCATTTTCCTTAGTGGTTTTATAGCACAGAACACATTTACAGCTCTAATTCTGAGGTCTGCAGCAGTGATATTTTGCCCTAGGTAGTATTTTCTCATTTAGAACTACATATGTTCTCCCAAACATCAAATCTTAATTAACACTAAAGATGTTAAAGATGTTAAGACTGCAGATGCTGAAAATACATGAAGTCAAAAGTACCTGTGTATGCTGAGAATGGCTTGTGTATCACTCCTATTACTGGTTTACCATTTACAGCCACACAAACCATTGTTGTGACATACTGTCGAAGATCCTCTGTGGGCAAAACAAGAAAGTGAGAAAGTTTACAGCCAGACACCAAGAATACAAATAGAAAGCAGACCTGACATTATAGAAATGTTGTTCTTTGAAGGCTAGCCTACATTCTGCCTCTTACAATTATGTAACTTTGCTGTATCTTCAAATAACCTTGCAGTTTTCAAAAGACTTCTCAGTTTTCTGGCAATTTTTCCTGTTCAGAAGATCTAACCTGAACACCTAGCAGACCCAGTGTTAACAGCTGCATCTTATGCAATGCATTTTCATGGAAACCTGTGCCCCTGTATTCTCCCTTCTCTGCCCTGCCTCCTATCCTTTATTGATTCAAAGATGATAACTCAAAGACCATTCATCTGAGAAGGCTCACCTGCAAAAATAAAAGTAAAAAAAATAAAAATCCCCATTTTTGTTTGTTCTGCAGTACTTATCAGCAACTATTTTAGTTGGATTACATTGAACTGTTTATGTAGCATCTTAAAACATCTGAAAAAGGGTAAGATTGAATTATGCATGCTTTTTTGTAAAACTGTCAAGTTAAATAGAATATCTACTTAGCATTCCCTTCAAATAAACAAAAAATATTCTGAGATATTTAGTGTTGTCACAGTAATAACTGAAATAAAGAAATGTGCAATTCCAGCAGAATCCATAAGTGACAGTTTTAATTTATTTTAGCAATTACTTGGTTGCAAAGAATACCAAAGTCATGTCAGAGTTGGTATATACAAAAGTAAATGCTACATCCTGTGAATTAAGATTTCTTTACGCAATTTGTTCAATTAAAGTCACGCTGGCTTGGACATAGCACACTTTAACAAGAGATGCCATTAAAAATACTATTTTGTCTCCACTATAAAAGTCAGACACCAGAATTACACACAATTTGTCAACAAGAATTAGCTACCTGTGTATTCTTGTGTAGCATCTAATGGATCAATCCAGACAGTAACACTTTCTGCTGGAACCTCTTTAGGCTGGATTTTTTGTTTCATGTCTTCAGGAATACTGCGATCCCAAGAAACCGTCTCCTGATCAGCTGCATCAACATGTTCTTCAGAGTTTATCTATGACAAGACAACAAATATAGTTGCATTAACTCATCAGATAGAGAACTGTGATGCTCTGGAAAATTACAGGTTTGCTTACACTTTTTCTTTTTCTTTCTCCCTTCGCCCCCACATGGAATAGAGTGAATTAGTCATTTTTCAGCAACTCACAAGCTATTACCACCGTGCAACAAGCAACAGAAAACCACCCTCAGAACTTTACTGTGAGGCTCACCACAGCTGGACACCATTTCTCTGGCTGCAGTTCTTCCTCCTGAACATTCTCACAGCATGAACTCCAGGTTTTTTTTACACCAAAAGTTAAATGCAGTTGATTCAAAAACTACCAGCAGAACATTTGGTATACAGATATAGTAGAGGTGTAATAGTCCATTAACACGGATCAGTAGTACAGATATTTTAGCAACAACTATTTAGCAGATTCTTGGATCATTTGGGGGAGCAGTAATCCCAGCCTATGTTCCTGCTTCAGGCACCAATTGTGACTGGCAATTTAAGCAGCTCAACTGGATATAACCATTACACAACTGTCAGATGGATGGTATTTTATAAACAAGTTCCATAGGTCTTTAGGTTAGTTTGGACTAAGGACCTGAGAATGCCCATAAAGAACATTTATAAACAGCAGTGAAAAGTCACACTTAAGCCTGTCATCATTTGCTGCCTAGCTTCATGAATTTTATTCTGGACTGGAGGGCATTTCAGCATGCCCATCAGAGTTTGGTCCAGCAGCAGAGCACACAGTCCCAATCTGTTGGATGGAATAATGTTCTGTAAAACCTAATACTGTGTCATTGTGACTGGAGTAGCAAGGTATTTTTGGATCACAAGAGATACAGGTATAACAAAAACAATTTATGTAATGATCTCTCATGTTACAAAGCATCAGATAACCTGGCAGGAAGAACTACTGAGGAAATGTCTTAACACACATCTTAATACGTCTCAAAGTAGGTCTCAACCCACCCATATCAACTTACTACTATCACGAACATGATTTATAGGAGAACTGCAATGCAATTAGACATAAATTCTAATAGGAATTTAGACAATTTCATCCCATTTACTTCTAGAACCTCAGTATCATTACAACACCAGTATTTCTATGCTCTTCCTACTGCCAACGAAAAAGAAATCATTGCTACTGTGCCCTTCAAGCTTCAGCCTGTGTGAACCCTTCAGAAAGGCATCATTCCATTAATTACTCAGTAGGAGTGTGTACTCAGTGTCTACAACCCAGAATCACCAATATCCATTTCCTTGATACAGATGGAATCAAGACTGCTAACTCAGATTCAACTGACTAATAGAGCAGATAAAAACCTCCCTGAATAAAACAACTTCTTACAGATGTAGTAGGCAAGTGACCTTAAAAGACAACGAAAATAAAGAAATAAGCAGATTCTATTTGAATGTTAGACTTTGTATTATCAGGATTTTTTCAGCAACTCACAAGCAATGGAAAGACATAATTCAGAATTTTACTGTGAACCACACCCATGATTAATATGTGGTCATCATAATGATTAATATCTTCATCAATGCCACAGTGGGATCATGTGCATCCTCAGCAAATTTACAGACAAAACCAAGCTGAGTGGTGTGGCTGACATGCCTGAAGGATGGGATGTCATTCAGAAGAACCTGGACAAGATGGAAAAGCACACTCACATGAACGTCATGAATTTCAACAAGGCCAAGTACAAGGTCCTGCACCTGGGCTGGGAGAATCCCAAGCACCAATACAGGCTGGGGGATGAAGGGACTGACAGCAGGGCTCGGGAGTACTCATGGGCAAAAAACTGGACATGAGCCATCAGTGTGCACTTGCAGCCTGGAAAGCCAACTGTATCCTGGGGTGCATCAAAAGGAGTGCAGTCCGCAGGTCAAGGGAAGGGATTCTGCCCCTTTACTCTGCTTTGGTAAGATCCTACCTGCTCCACAGTTCTGGAGTCCCCAACATAAGAAGGACATGGGCCTGTTGGAGTGGGTCTAAAGGGTCAGAAAAATTAACAGAGGGCTTGAACACGTCTCCTATGAAGACAGGCTGAGAGAGATGTGGTTGTTCAGCCTGGAGAAGAGATGGCTTCAGGGAGACCACCTTGCAGCCTTTCCATACTTAAATGGATAGACTGGGACTGTAGCAATAGGACAAGGGGTAACAGTTTTAAACTAAAGCCAGATAGATTTAGATTAGAAAGAAAATTTTATGATGAGTGTGTTGAAACACTGGCACAGGTTAATAGGGACTGTAGCAATAGGACAAAGGGTAACAGTTTTAAGCTGAAGTCACATAGCTTTAGATTAGAAAGAAAATTTTATGATGAGGGTGCTGAAACACTGGCAGAGGTTGCCCAGAGAGGTGGTAAATGCCTCCTTTTCTAGAAGTGTTCAAGGCCAGGCTGGATGGGGTTCTGAGCAACCTGATCCAATTGAAGATGTCCCTGCTCATTGCAGGGGGATTTGGGCTAGGCGACCTTTAAAGATCTTTTCCAAACCAAACCATTTTATGATTCTAGGAATTATACATAACTTACATCATGACAAGAAAAAACATCACACCCCTCAGCTGTAGGAGATTTTTAGCAAAGGGTTAAGGGCCATCTTCTCTAAGAGAATTCATAAAAAAAGAAAGGAAGCAGAACTGCAGACATACATCATAGCTGTCTTCTCACATAAAACCAGTATTAGAAGCAATGTATGCCAAACCCAGAGTCCTTGAAGTTACTGTGACATTTACAAATTAAACAGCTGTCATTGTACAATAAACCTGATGATTGTATTTTCCCCTGGGGAAAAGAATATTACAAAAAGCCAAGACAACTAGTCCAACAGACTTGGCAGCTTCAATACAGCCCCTGGGCAGTTTCAGTTCCACTACAGCACATTATGTGCAACCATAAAAACACATTTCCTCAACAGAAGGAAGAGGCCTCCAAAAAGTTTAAGGGTTGGAACCAGTCCTCTGAAGGAAGAAGATCATGTTAAATCTGTTGTATAATGCTTGTGGGGAGTCTCTCTCAACAGCCAGGATTAATTTACCAGAAAAAAATAAAAAAGGGAGGAAAAAAGTAGTGATGAGGATGCAGAGCCATCTGGAGGAAATAAAAAACAAAAAAATCAACTGGGTGACTAGTTCTGCCATTCATATGACCATTTACTCTGTAGCCTTTGTTGAACACTCCACAAGTCACAGACCATGTAGAAATTCATAACTATTACACCACACACAGTTGTAGGAACAACTAAGAAGCTACATTATAGGTTTCTTTCCTTTCCCACCCCCTTTCTATTTTAAATACATTAAAATATACCTGCAAAACATGCCTTTGTGATTTTCTGTTCCTACTTTTAAATGGCATTTTCTGGAAGCTTTCAGAGGCCATGGCCTTCCATTTCAAGCTTTTCTGTACTAACATGGATACATAGGTGACTGCATTCTTAGGCCTTCACTCAGAAACTAGGATTAGCTACAGTAAAAAGACAAGGACAGTGCCAAATGTTTCAGACAACAGAGCTTGTTTCAGCAAGACAGTCAATTAAACTGCTATGTTGGTATAAATAAGGTTCACATGCTTGCTATCATATACATAACTGTGCCTACTCCTAATAATTAGACTTAGATAGCAACCCATCATGCAAGAACTTGAGACAGCAAGCAGAAGATAGAAAGAAATAGCAATTTGGGGTTAGCCACCTAACAGCAGCAAGCTGTAAAAGCCCATCTCAAAAAGTTCTGTAAGCTGCTCACCAACACGGAGCTTAACTACAGTTCAGCAATCTTCCCCACTTACACTTAAAGGAAAAAGCCCTCCTCACAAGGAAGAAATGCAGACACAGAGATATAACAAAACACATGTAAACCATTGAATGGACTACTGCTGAAAGGTCTACAAAAAAGTATTTATGAATGAAGTAGTCTGGCTGCATCTCACCAGTGCAGAGCTTCTGTCAAATGAGCCTGTGAGGTGCAGGAATCCTGTCATGGATGAGAGATGCTGCTCACAGAAGCCAGCAGCAGAGGTCAAACTGCAACACGGAGATCAGCCTGGGGTGTGCCTTCTGAAAACACCCAGGTGAAAACACCCTTTGGAAATCAGTTCCACAGAACATGCTCTCCTCCAGCATGTTGGTTGGTGATTGGAATACAGACCTCCTCAGGGACATGGAAAGTAACTCAGAAGTGTACTACAATCTTGTGTGGGTCATGTAAAGACATCAGGGAACCTCACAGTGGCTCCTTCTCCTGTGTCCAGGCATTGGAATGTCCTGCCTGGGACAGTGGTGGAGTCACCATCCCTGGAGGCATTTAAAAGGTGTTTGGACCTGATCCTTAAGGACATGGTTTAGTACTTGACTGTGGTGTTAGTCAAAAGTTGGACTGGATGATCTTGGAGGTCTCTGCCAACCTAAACATTCTGTGATTCTGTGGGCTGCTCCCTACTAAAACTTCCCCACGTCTACGCAGCAGCTCATCACCCAACAAATCTACTTGACTACATAGCTGTCCATGGTGAGGTGAACAAACTCAGGCTTTTTCCTGGTTTGAAAGAGCAGGACACACAGCTGTAGTTTTGCTTTGGAATTCAGACATTAAAGACAAATGAAACTGAAAAAATACATGCTAAAAAATAAGTAATTATGTTAAAATAAATAAATTACTTTTATTTTTGAGCAAACATCGGTACATGAAAATGCAATGCTTTTCTCAAAGTCTTGGGTGGTATGGTAATTTTATTTAATTACTTCCCCTTCTTCCTCACATCCTTATCCATCCCAATATTCATTTTGTATTTTAATATGCAAATAATCCAGTATCTTGAAAAAAGACGAGGTAGCACAGGACAGGTAGCCTTGTCCTGTAGCAATAGGACAAGGGGCAACAGTTTTAACCTAAAGTCAGATGGATTTAGATTACAAAGAAAATTTTATGATGAGGGTGTTGAAACACTGGCACAGGTTACCCAGAGAGGTGGGTAACCTCTCCTGAGAGTCAGTATCCCAATCTGATAATTAATTCCTCTCAAATCCAAACCTTAGTGCTGTTTTATAAGAATAGAAATCAAAACAAGAACAACACAAATACTATCCCACCTGTAGTATAAAGAAGAAATACTAATTAAACTACTCAAGATAAAAACAAAACAAAAAGACCCACCACAGCTCAGGTTACAGCAGAATATTCACTCAGAATATCAATGTAAGTAAATTTTGATTATTTCTTTGCAAGAATGGAGAATGGAACAGGTTGCCCAGAGAGGTGGTGCAAGCCCCATCTCTGGAAACAACTGAGGTCAGGTTGGACGGGGCTCTGAGCAAGCTGATCTAGGTTGAACACGCACGGGGGTTGGACTAGATGGCCTTTAAAAGTCCCTGCCAACTCAAACTATTCCATAATCCAAGACTATTGATTTTAATGGGACCATGGAAATGAAAAGCCTTGAGGCACACAAAATGGCATCCAGGGGAATGTTAGTAAAACATTAACAGCTGTTTGACTTTGTTTTTTCTGTTTTGTTAGGGCAGTAACTCTGCATGACATACACAGCCACTTCACACACAATCACTTCACCACTGATAACCCAAGGTAAGCATTACACACGCCCAAGATTCAAACTTAACTTTGCCATTTGTATTCACCTGACAGAAGACAGAGGAAAGTAGTGGAGGGACAGAAGGAAAAAAGTAAATGCAAACATTCACAAACAATAAATGAACAATGATTCTGATACCTTCCTCCTGGCTGAGAGATAGCCCCTGTTGACAGTGGAAGATATTTTATCACCACATGCACACTCTGTCAGAGCAACCAGTAAGAGGACACCCACAACTACACAACTTGAAAGCCCCACTGACATACTTGGTAGCCGCACACAACTCTACCTCATTTGTGATGACTTGCATGTGTTTCAGAGATGTCACAACTGAGGGGGGAGCAGTTCAACCATCAGGCTTTGGGCTTTCCCCCTGCTTATGGGCCAAGCCTCACCCCTCACCCCTCCAAGTACTGCCACTGCTGCTCTGAAGACCCATGTGTCTTTATGCCCAGTACACTACAAGTCACTCTGGTTTTACCTCCATTTGCTCAGCTTCTGTTTTCCTTCCCCTCAAACGTATCAGAGGTGAAAGCTGTCTTCTCACAGCATCTGTACATACACAAACTGTGGGAAGGAATCGGATGCCAAAACCTCTGAATGTAAACACTCACTGGGAAAGTCAGGACGTATAAATATGCACAACAGGAGGGCACTCTCCAGGAGATCACAAAATGGTCAAAGCACTGTATTTCAAATAATAGAGAAAATTATCTACCTTATCCTGGTTATGAAACAGGGCTCCAAAATCTGCTACAGAAGGAAGGATTTGTATTCACCTGCAGCCAGAACTACTTGTGACCCCCCCCTTCCAACTTTTGAGTTTTGGGGCAGTGAACAGCAGCTTTCAGTATGAACGAAAGGTGATTCCTGAAAGCTTATGCTGCTTGGCACTGGAAAAAATGCACCTTGGAAACCAAGATATCACCTCCTTTTAAATTTAAAATGTCTTTAAACAATTTGAACAGTGGCCTTGGCAGTGTAGTCAAAAAATCTAGTTTTATTCAATGCACCAATGTTTTTTTAAGCCAGCTGCTTCCTTTTGAAAGGGTTCCTTCCCTTCCCCTTCCCTCATTATATTACCACAACATATTAGAAAGGAAAAATGAGCTTTTACAGGCAATATTCTTCATTCATTTCATAAAGGTTGTTCTTGCTAGGATCCAGCTTACAAAGAGTTTTAGCAGAGTGGATCCTATTATGATACAGGACCTCCCTGAATCACATGGTTCTCTATATAAATAACTTATCAAAAGGTAATAAAAAGTTTAATGAAATATAAATTATATTTTTACATAAGCATGCGAGATATAAAAATATACTAATACATAATATATATAAAATAGTAGAAAGTATAAAAAAAACCCTGGTCTATTTTTGTCAATCATTTGAAAGAAAACCCCCCAAAAATAGTTGTATAATATCACAACAACACAGATAATGGAGACTTGCATTTGTCAAAGCAGGGAAATCCAGACAGAAGTTCTGGAGTCTTCTCTACCAACAACTACATCTACGTTTATTTTAATGACAAGCAGTCACTTCATGCAGAAACAAGATGTCAGGATCTGCAAAGAATACAGACAAGCCTAGATGTCAAAAATCTCAATTAGTGCTAATCAAAACCTGTTACATGGCTTTGGTCATTAAGCCATCAGGAAGCAGAAGGAAACAAACAGGTTTTCATAAATGGCAACAGCAGATGACAGCTCTGCTTATACTGACCTATGAATAATAGAAGTTGGTTAAAAGAACAAAAACACAACGGAGGGAATCAGCAGGGGTGACAGAATTCACAGGTTCTACCCATAATCTGGAGAAACAACAAAAATTTAAAACCATTAAAAGCAATAGCCACTCACTCATTAGTTCACAAGTTGTTTCAGTAGATGGCAAAATGCTCCATAACAGTTCTATACAGATGCAAGCCTATTAAAGAAAAAGGGATGACTAGTTTGTCACAAGAGTTTCAACACTACTTTTCATTTTAAGAGAACATCCAAATAAGGCCAGATTAAAAGTCTATTGATACAATTAGCAACACCGACAAAACTTTTGCTGTTTTTGAGTGACTACACTACTAAGAAATTCCAATCTCCAGATGCTCAGCTGACAGATTAGACACCCCCAGTTTACACAAAAGCCAAATTAACTACTTGCAATTGCATCTGAAAAGATAACCACAGAACTCATTACCATAAATTTACAGTCTTTAATTCCATTTTCGGTAGAGAGAGCCATGGTAAGTCAGGTAGCATCAGCTAAAAGCCATGTTAAGAGATGCATCTCCAGACAAGACCTACTGAAGAGATTTTAATAAGCATTCGAAATTCCTGTTTTACTTAGAAACCCTTTGGCAGTTGCTAAGATCACACAAGTAGCAAGAATGTTATTTTTTGTTAAAAATCCTAAAACCTGAGGATGCCATTTGCCAAAAATGAAGAAACAAACAAGTTATTGAACTCATTCAACAAAGCATTGAAATTCTCCTAAAATTTAGGTAGCATTTTGGTTATTAACCTATTTCTTTAACATATTTATCTTTCCTACTGAATCAGTATCAAACGCAGGAGAAATGAATCCTTAAAAAGTGGATTTAGAAGAAAAATCTCATTAAAAGTAACACTGTCATGTTCTTAAATTTCCACTTCAAACACTGATGACTGATCACAGAATTATCACGCACAAGCTTGAAATTAGGTTTTTATCATCCATCTTGACTGGGAAAGACAAAATACCTTTGCGTTTGGGGCAGTGGCAAGACTCAAAAAATGATGCTTGAAGAGACTGGCACAGAGGAAGACTTGACCTCCATCACAGTAACAATAAATAAATAAATAAAATTCTATTTCTCTATTCAGTACTTACAGAAGAAAAAAAGACATATAGCTGGTGCAACTACAGAATATAAAACAATGCAGTGGTCAAAAATAAGCCTCAACAGCTGAAAATGAGAGTACAGAATCATAGGAAAGTATAATAGGGTAGAATTCATTCTGGCAAATAAAACTGAGAACTGTATCCTGTGAACATAATGCTAGTATAGTTCAGAAGGAAAATAGCAGAATTGTATGCATGACTAAAATTGGCTTTTTTTTTTTTTTTTTTTTTTTTTTTAACACTGAAAAAAAGATCCTGCCCCTTCCTTCCCTGTGTCTTTTTCACACCTATTATGGAGGTATATAACAATACTCAATACCATTGAATGCAATACACTACACAGTGTAAAACAGAATTGGTCTGTTTCCTCTTTGGTCTTACCTAACCTAGCTGTGAGAAGTCTTGAACAGATGCAAATGCATCTATTTATATCAAATAGAGCAGGTGATGTAAGCAGTGGAGTGCCTCTTCCTCTGTACAGACAATACCTTTACTTAAAGACAAAAGCAAAACATTTTCTATGTTGGGGGGGGGGGGGGGGAGTTTCCTAGTTTCCTCTCAGATTTTCAAAGGTTTTTTGTACATCACAAACTGTCATGACTGTAAGACTTGTTCCAGATTTATTTCAGCTTCCATTAGTGAGAAGCCTAACTCTTTCACCTTAAGAAACACACCTAAGAAGACATCTGCTTCAGGCAGACAGTGTGCTTTCCCTGACCCTGTCCAGCATCAAAAAACAGAGAATCCAAGGCTGCTCACTGACTTAAATTTATTCCAGTCAAATGACTTCTCTTTAGTTATATTTAAACGTTGGAAAACCATTGCTATTCTTAGAGGATAATTAATGGATCATTTCCTATGCAATACAGGCATATTTTGGCTCTCAGTTTTTGTGCTGCTTTCTTGTGGGCTTTTTTGCTGGCTGCAGCATTTGGCACCAATTTAAATGTTGAGATACCCTTACTAGGCTCACCAACTCCACAATGTAAGTATAGTGGCATTTTGCGTGAAGTTTACGCTTTGAATTCTCAGAAATATTTCAGTTTGTGTTTGACAGCCTTTGTTAGCAGTACCTCCTCTAGCAAAAAGAGAAGAGGGGTTTTGTTTGACTTCAATGTTCTCTGCTGGGTCATCCCTCTGTACTCAGGGATGAGACTAGAAGCATGATTCAAGATACGCATTCATACAAGATACAGGCTTACAGTGCCTCACATGAAAGGTGTCTAAGGAAATCCTCTATAACCCTCATGTTCACACTAAAACTGCAGCAGGTCTGTTCAATTAAACAGTCTCAGTTTTAGATGTGTTGTGCTGAAGGTATACATAAAGGATTTGCAGACTGAGATGAGACTTTGCCTTCACACTGGAGAAGCATATAGTGCCATAGGTATATAGTGAAACAAACTTTTAATATAGATGAAAATGTTCAAATACTTTAAAAGACATTATTCTTACCAGAATATGCAGCTTAGTGGATATTTTTTAAACTCTGTATGAGATAAGCTGTTATTATCCTGATCATGTACTTAGAATACTAAATACCCCAGAACTGATCCGTCAGATTGTTTGGCAAATCTTTCAGCTGATGAGTTATTCAAACACTTCCTAGTCATCACCAGTGCTTAAGTGCAGCTAATCTAGGGAGGGTGTGACAGAAATAAATAAAATATAAGATAAAATAAACAACACATATGCTTGGCTTTTTTCCAGTTCCACATATGTAGGCAGACATTTTTGACTTCATACTAAGCTGGAGAACACACCTGCACTTTAGAAAGTACCATATATTTTTAAAGACTAGCAGAACAAATCAACTGTAATGAAAATAAAAAAGCGTAATGAAGTTTTTTAAAAGTAGATGTTCAAAGCTAACATGCTCTGAGACAAAAATGTACAAGTTAGACTGTCACTTCTATACAATCCAGGCACCAGAGCAGAGTTTATGCTCAAGACCATGACACAGAA
Source organism: Phaethornis superciliosus (assembly GCA_023637945.1). Lineage (NCBI taxonomy): Eukaryota > Metazoa > Chordata > Aves > Apodiformes > Trochilidae > Phaethornis > Phaethornis superciliosus. The sequence continues at coordinate 38,171,101 of JAJQWJ010000002.1, read as the reverse complement.
CAGGCAATGCAGTTCACTGAGCTCTTCAAGCCCAAACCAAACTCCTAGCTTTCTCTGAAAGCATGGAAAATTCTTATATCTAAAGTGAAGAAGTCCCTCCATCCATGAAAGGGAAGAAAGCATACAGGTATGCTGTAATGCTAAACTCCATGAGGATGCTGAGCAGCAAAAAGAGAGCAGGGAACTATATTCTTCCTTCCTTTACCACCTGTGAAGGTGGCTTGCCACTGACAGACACCAACCTGCTGAACATAGCCTTCAGAAACTTTCTGTAGGAGATTCTTCACAGACAAAGCGTATCTCAGACACTTAAAGGAAACACCAAATTCTTCAATTTCACATTTAGTAAGTTCTCTACACCACTGTAAAAAAAAAAAACTAACACACCAAAATCCAACACCAAGCCACAGAAAACCCAAATAACCCCAACCCACACCACCCTGAGGAACTTTCAGAACAGCCACTGAAAACTTACCAAACATTAAACTTAACTTTTTCTCTCAACCTAGCCAGGAAAATCATGCCATCATCACCTCTGAAATCCAAAAGTGTGTTTTTCTATCAGTTTCAAACAGCTGCAAAACCCTAAGGAGTTTAACTTCAAGAGACTAAAGTTCCTATTTACTAAAGTCAGCTGCTGGTTTGGTTGCAACCCCACATTTCTGGGGCAAGTGAGAGGAGAGGGCAGCGCCCACCTCTGACAGTAAATTTGTGGGCAGTGATCCATAACCTGACAGCTGCTGCCTCATCTGCTGCCCCAAAGTCAGGAGAGCTCACAACTCAAGATGTTATAATGAGGCGTTCTTAAACCTCAAATTCGCAGTTCCTATCACTTAAAGCTAGGACAAATTCAAGAAAACAAGAGTATTGCTAACCTCGGCATAGCAAACACACGTGGATTTGGCCGCTAGCCCTGAGTAGAGACACCACACACTTCATTCACCACGTTCAGACCCAGTGCTCTTCCTCCTGGTCCGTATCAACCCAGTTTCACCTCACACGGAACTCGCTTATCCGCCATCCCACTCCTTCGCCTGCAACCCAACACCCACAGCAACAGGTACGAGGTGGCACCGCCGCTCCACCAGCCCGAGGGGAAGGAAACAACGCAGAACACCGGGGCAGCGCTTACCCCCGGAGGTTACAACACGGAGCGGTGAGACAACCGAGTCTAAAGGGCCCGCCGGTTCCCCTCAGGATGCCGGTAACCGAGCTCTGCACCGGGGGGGACGCCCAGTACCGGATCCAGCGGCCTCCCCGCACTCCCCTTCCCGCCTGACGGGCGGGCGGGCGGCACTCACCTGCACGGCGGGGAAGGCGGCCTTCAGCAGGTAGAACATCCTGCGGTTGGAGAGGAGGTCGCCGCTCGTCAGCTGCTCCTCGGCTCCCTCTCGCGTCTTCCCCTTCGCCTTGGCGTTCAAGGCGTTATCCTCTCGGACCCGTTTCACCTCCTGCCCGCCCCTGACAGCGGCCAGGACGGACACAGCCAGGAGCTCCCGCAGGTCCACGGTGCCGGCGGGCGCGGAGCCACGGGGGGTCTCGGGCCCGCCGCCCGCCGGCTCGCTCAGCATGAAGAAGGCGAAGCGACCGGCCAAGAAGCCGGAGTAGAGGTGGTAGAGGACGCCCAGCCCCAGCAAGCAGAACACGGCCATGCCGAGGGGCGAGAGGCGGATCCCCATGGGGGCCATGGCTGTGGAGGAGGGGGGGGGACGGCGGAGCGGGCGGGAGAGCAGGGGTGCCGGGCGCTCACCAGAGCCCCATGGCGTAGGGGACAGGGCGGGACGCACCGCTCCCTCTCTCCTGCTACGGCGGCGACAGGGCCGGCCCGGCTCCACGCTCCTCCGCGGGGAGCCAGCGCTGTCTGTATCCGGGTCAGGCGGAGGAGGGGCCTGCGGCTCGCACTGAGCATGTCCCACGCCTCCATCGCCCTCCCCGGGAGTAGGGGTTTGGGGTCTGTGCTTTTAGGTGTGTGGCGGAGGAGTTTGTGGTTATGGCGGGAGAAGGGAAATCCCTTCGATTCTTATTGTGGACACGCCTGACAGCACCCACCCTCCTTCACCCACTGGCTCTCATGCAGTGCATGTTTTGGGAGGGTTTTGTGCTTCACCTCCTCGGCAGCAGGTGGGACAGGAGCGTGCCACCTCCCCTGCCCCAGCTCCTGCCCCTGTCTCTGCTCCTGCCCCTGCCCCAGCTCCTGCCCCAGCCCCTGCCCCAGCCCCTGCCCCTGCTCCTGCCCCTGCCCCTGCCCCTGCCCTTGTCCCTGCCCCTGCCCCTGCCCCTGCCCCTGCTCCTGCCCCTGCCCCTGCCCCAGCTCCTGCCCCAGCTCCTGCCTCAGCTCCTGCTCCTGCCCCTCCCCCTGTCCCTGCTCCTGTCCCTGTCCCTGTCCCTGCCCCAGCTCCTGCCTCAGCTCCTGCCCCTGCCCCAGCTCCTGTTCCTGTTCCTGCCCCTGTCCCTGCCCCTGTCCCCGCCCCTGCCCCAGTCCCAGTCCCTGCCCCTGTCCCTGCCCCCGCCCCTGCTCCTGCTCCTGCTCCTGTCTCAGCTCCTGCTCCTGCCCCTGCCCCTGCCCCTGCCCCTGCCCCTGCCCCTGCCCCTGCCCCTGCTCCTGCTCCTGCCCCTGCCCCTGCCCCTGCCCCTGCCCCTGCCCCTGCCCCTGCCCCTGCTCCTGCTCCTGTCTCAGCTCCTGCCCCTGCCCCTACTCCTGCCCCTGCCCCTGCCTCTGTCCCTGCCCCTGCTCCAGCTCCTGCCCCTGCTCCTGTCCCTGCCCCTGTCCCTGCCCGTCCCTACGTACCCCTGGCAGCCGCTGCCTTCGAGGGGAGAAAGGCTGCACCCTCCATGGGTTTCGGGGCTGGAACCAGGGAAGGTCGGAAAGCTGGCTTGTCAGGCCGGGATGGAGATTTCTGCTGGAAACCGCTTTTGTATAAATTGCCTCTTCACTTCTGAAGATTTGGGCTCAGCGGTTCTGAGCGTCAGCGCCGAGCATCTCTCAGATGCTGGTTAGGGAGCTTCGGGACTCTTAGCCCACTGGTGCTGCGGGCTGGGAGGTCGACAATAAGAATCCCTTTGATTCTGTAAATTAAGCAAATTCAAGTGTTTTGTTAGCCAAGTGGTGTGCTAAAGGCCTACGTATTTTAATTTATACCTCTTCCTTGCAAGTCAGTTGGTTTGGGGCTGTGTGAGACTGCGTGTTTGTGACCAGGATGGATATCTGGGATGGAAACATGGGGTTATTTTTCTTTCACTTTTCTAATTCTCTCTAGTAGTTTGGAGTAACTTATATTAGGAATAAAATAATTAATTGAGAAGTGTTTGTATTAATTACATGTTCTCTCACTCAAGCAATAGTTTTGTCTGTTGATAGACAGGTTATAGAAACAGATCTTGGTAGTGACTCTGGGAAGAAGTAATTGCTAAGTATCATGCATTGTAAACATTTTTCCTGGGATATTGGGGCTTGTTTGGTGGGGTATTGTTTCTTTGCTTATTTGGCTTTTTGTTTGTTTGTTTTTGTTTGGTTTTTGGTTTTGGAGGTTTTGTTTTTGGGGGGGTTTATGTTTGGGGTTTTTTTGTTGTTGTTGTTTTTTTGTTTTGTTTTAGGTTTTTTAAGTCTGAACTTATATAATCAAATATGAAAAACAGAAAAGACCAAAATTAAGCTTGGCCTTGCAAACTGAAGTTGCCCTCTTATGTCCTGTGCATTTCCATTTTAATGGCATCTTCAATGCCACGGTTACATACCAAGTACCCTGCAGGATGAGACCCTCTCTGAAGTAAACAGGTATGTGCAGGGACTGAGGGGAAAAAAGAAAACAAACCAAAACAGACCTTTGTTCTCTCCAAGCAAACTCTCTTATTAATCTGTTTTTTCTTGTTTGGCCTCTGCTTGGCCTATCTGTGGCTAGGCTGAGCTCCATGTTCTTCAACACAAGAGAGCAGCCGGTGTGACAGGTCTCAATTTGGCCTTCTTTTTGTACTTGAAAGACTGTTACCAATTCATAGTTTGCTGTGCCCTTTGCTTTCCTGTGGGACTCCTTCAACTCCAGGCCCTGGATGGTGAAACACAGAGTTACTGAGCAATTGAATCACAAAGGGAGACCGAGCAGGTACACTGAGGGTTGCAACACAGGGCTGCTGCTGGACAAAGTCAGCTTGTGTCTGTAATGAGCAATGAACATAAGACTAACAACCAGATACGCTTGTGATGTGTCCACTTTTCAAAAATGCTGGGAAAAGTAGTCTACATCTGTGCTGCCTGATGCTATCAGTAACAGTTTGTTCTTTTCAGTTACCTGGAATATTAAACTACTGGTAGAGGAAACCCAGGAGAAGAAAGAAGACCAGCAACTTTCTGAACTGGTTTCTAGCAGAAATAAAATAAAATACTAGGCTTTTTATCTCACTGAAGTCTGCAAAGACCTTAGAGAGGTGTAGAAAATTATGGATTTGTTACTTGCTGCGAGCATTTCTGTGCCTGCAGTAAATATTAAGAATAATGTAAACTCTGAAGAGGACTGTGCATAGAGGGTTCTTTGATTTCATTGATACTGTATGAGCCATCTCTGCCAAGTTCTGGAATAAACAGTGTTTATTACTGAATGCAATCTCATAAATAATACACAATATACTGACAACTTTTTCTCTGCAGTAATCTTACTCTGTCATTACCAATACAATGTTTTAAGGCCTTGGTCTGGCACCTCCCATACTGTTTTCCCAATATCCCTCAATTAGGTCCATCATGTTTATCCAGGGTGCTGTTTACTTCAACTGGGAGCTCCAGAATATCACAGAGATCTTTGCAAAAGCTCCTGGCAGACGGCATAAAGGGAGTTCTGCAAAGTTTTCTTTATAGCTTCAACCTGTGAGATAAAATTGAAAAACAAAAAAGTTTCCTCTTAGCAAAAGGAGATTTATCCCTTTACATGAAGGATGAGGTAAAAATATAACAGAAATGTTCCTTTTGAAAGGACATTGGGGCCTCACATGTAGTGAAGAAGTAATATAAGTACAAACTGACTTCATGGCTGCTGCAAGACTTGGATTAGGTGACTTCTGGTACCCATTCACCCACCCAGACCAACTTAATGTTTATTTGTAAGAAACAAAAATTGTGTTCATACTACATGGCTTCCTAGAACACTCACCACTGGTAAACATCTCAAGAGCTAAAAGTGATTTCACTGATAACTGAGCTCCAAGGCTGTGGAGAATGTCAACCACAAGTGCATAAACACTTCAGCTTAGGAAATGCCCACCACTGGCAAAGTGTGTTGAAGCTGTACTGAGTAGTCTGAGAGAATACTACAAAAATCAGAAAAATCTGCTGGTAACAGCAAGGGAATTGCTGTGACCATGATAAAACAGCAACGGTGACACTGAACTGTAGAATATTAAGGGAGTTAGTGGCAGCTGTCAAGCACAACCAGCACTTCAATTAAATAAATTACTTAGCATGGAGTAAAGTCTAGAGGTCCAAGACAGAGTGGATATTAAATGACCTGTTAGGCTTAAGTGCAAAATCTTCAAGTCTGTAAAGTGAGTGAAAATTCTATCAAATTAGAATAGTATTTGCATATTAATTGGAAATATCTACTGGAGTGAAATTCACATTGAATTTATAAAGGAATAGATGGCTATGTAAGTAAAAGGTGGTGAAATACCATGTTTCACAGCTTTGTGGAGGGTCTCCTTTAGAACTCTATTATATATCATCTGAGAGGTTTAATTGCTGATAGATTTTAATAGACTTCCAGAAAGGGTTATGGTGGTGAAATACCCTCAGCTAGGCAGAACTTCATTTTCATTTTAACACTGTGCTGGTTTGCAGAGGAACCTCTCTGAACTGTCACCATAATTCACACAGATTGCCCTTTCACCCAAAACAAAGCATATTCTGTTTCCAGCACTGCAGCAATAACACTGAATACTACCAATTGCAGAGTAGTTCAGCAGCAATCACAGCTGAATCGGTTTTTGCTCCACAGTTTCCATCCATGCCTTCTCATTTCTGGCCCCACACTCCTCTACTTCCCCCAGTTGTACCAGCACAGCTATTCATGGAGCTCTCCTGCAAACTGGGAGAGTGAACTGAGACAGAATTAAAGCAGTTTGATGTCTCTCTGAGATGCTGCCCACCTGAGTTCTTATCATAGAATCATAGAATCATCGAATTGGCTGGGTTGGAAGGGACCTCAGAGATCATCAAGTCCAACCCTTGATCCACTACCGCTGCGGTTACCAGACCATGGCACTGAGTGCCACATCCAGTCTCTTTTTAAATATCTCCAGGAACGGAGAATCCACTACTTCCCTGGGCAGCCCATTCCAATATCTGATCACCCTCTCCGTAAAGAAATTCTTGGCGCAAGCCACAGACTACCTGCTCTCCCTCTTATGTCCTGTTGCCAGCTGTTCCCGGCACCCCTGTGCAGGCTTCTGTGAGTGAAGCAAAGCAGGGAGCTGGGCCAGGTAGGACTCAGAAATCTGAAAACTCACCTGGCAAAATAAGCAGAAAGCATGGCATGGGGATCGAGTGTTACACAGCTCTTTTGGACTGCAAATTTGACTTCTTTTCCTGCTTTGTCCTGAAGAAGTGGATGTAGTGGCATGGGCTGGGAGTAAGGGCCAACAACACTAAAGCTCCTATGGAGTGTCTATGAAGTCTTACATTGTCAGAGTGCCTCCTGCACTTCCTATTTTATCTTCAAAGAAGCTTTGAAAAAGAGTGCTAATAACCTTAATAAAAGTGCCTGTGCTTTTCTTTGAACATCTGAGATTACCTTAAAAGGGAGTAATAAAACCTAGGTCTTCCCACAGAGACAATCCATTTGAAGAAGGAAGTCTTGAAGTCGAGGCTTAGTTCAGCACTCCTGGTCTCAGCCCTCAAAATTAACATCTGGGATCAAGAAATTTATGCTTTGTACTTGGTGAGAAACACTCAAGTGGCAAGTGCCTCCTACTTGTGGATACTACTCTGCAGAAAAGGAAGAGGATACTGTCCCAAAGCCTCCCATCAGATTTGGCCTAGGAAATTTTTAAGAAGGGGTAATACAGCAGAATTTAGGGAGAACTTTGAAAGTCCAGGAGTTTATCCAAACTCCATTATTCCTTGAAGCAGCTCTTTAGTTTGTGGAAACAATCAATTCTTTGGGTCCTCTACTCTGGCATTTATTTATTTATTTATTTAACTTTAAGCTTGCTTTACAACACTACCTTCAGGAAAGTTTATTATGGTATACTGAGATGAAAGCTTTATTTGAATAATGAATGTTGAAATGAAGTGAGTGTTTTTACTTCTAATTGGGGAGGGCACTACTGAAAAGTTTCTGATTTTTTAGTAACAATTTCAAAATTATTCTCAACCTATAACTTTTAATATTAAACTCTGTAATACCTTCAATGCTTTTAATACATAACAAACTTTTATAACTTATAATCTTTACCTTGCCAACAGCCTAGTTTGGAGATTTAGAAAGAAACTGAAATGGAGACCTTAACTGATTGTTTTGGGGAAACCTACATGTTACTGATAATTACTCAGTTTCACTGATCTCAGTAACCATTCATCGTCCAACCAGTGACCTAGTAATGAATATTATAGAACAATATCAAGCAAAGATATTAAATAGAAGATGCTTATCTTTATATACATTCTTAGTAAAAATCTGAGGACAAGCATCTATCCTGCATATGTCATGTAAAATTATATTACTTTCATAAGTAATTTAAAATCTAGAGTTTCCACTAGTAAAAAACTAATGATGTTGCATGAGACTGTAGACAGGGATAACAGCATAGCAGTTAATATGCCATCTACTACTTCTGAAGTTTATTTTGTTTATTTTTTAGACTGTTCTTAATTGAGTAATAAGTTTGATAGTCTTGGCTTTAATGAGAAGGTCATTAAGTGTATGAAAGTTAAACCAGCCAGCACAGAATTGCTTCCCTTGCATACCAGTCTGTATTTACCATGAGGGGGGGGGTTTTGTGCCTAGAGACAATAGCCAGTTGGCACTGCAATTTGATGGAAACTATGCTATGTATTTCCTTTGTCTCCTTTGAATATCTTGTAGCTTCTGTCTTTGCTGCTGCTGCAATTCTGCCAACTGGGAAGTAGCCTCAGGGCTGTTGGGAACAAAATATTGTGTGAGAGGATATTGTTTGTAAGGAAGGATTGCCTTCCTATTGGAAAAGTGAATGAATCAATTGATTTTTATTCTTGTGCTCGGTGTGAATATATGAGACAAGCATTTGTGAGATTTATGAGGGGAGGTGATGTTTCTACAGGTGCTACTTGCCAACAAGTTGAGAAATTTTTGTCCTTTTGTTCTTAGCAGTGTAACTAAAATAATAAACTGACCCAACGATGTCTAATTTGTATACAGCAGTTTTTATTATTTTGATACTCTGCCCCTGTTATACAGAAATTTTATTCTAAATTTTGACACTGGATTCTTTCCTGAATTTCCCTTCTCTAGTGGTCTGGCATACCTCTCAAACTGGATGTGTTGGGATAGCACAGATATCAGCTCTGCATTTGAGTGCATGCTCTCCAGGTCTTCACGCAGACTCCAGGCTGATTGAGGCTGACTTGAATCTGGAGCAAACACTGGCTCCCCACACAAGGAAATTCAGGCACGAGGAGGATTCAGGCAGTGTGAGGAAAGCCAGGATGACTCCCGTGGAGCAAACAGAAGTTCACATTCAGAAGTTACTATGTGGATATCTGAGAAGGAGCAAGAGAGAAACTGGCATGATGGATTCACTGACTCTAGTTTAGTCTTTCTTAATATGGCTGCTGAGGTAGGATAAAACCAGGAGAAACACAAAAAAAGACTTATTTGCAGCCAGAAGCTACATCATATACTTTTCAAAGGGGAAATGACAATGTTTCATTTTAAAATTGCCAGGAACAATAAGTTTGATAGCTACTAGCTGATCTCTTTGCTTACCATAAAAATTTCTTTTGCATGTGAGATATTTTATGAATTGCACAGGGGTTCAGTGAATACTCTGCCTGCACTAGCAAAGGTCTCTGTTCTGGTTCCATGTAGTCTGGGGTACTCTTCCATGTGGGATGGCTCCAGATCTTCTGTACTAAGCATAGCTTCCAGGGCAAATGGCTCACAGGACTTACAGCAGTTTTGAACTGGAAGAGATGTTGGAGGTCTAGGTGTCCAGCAACTCAGTATCCAGAGCTGGGGCCTGGGTTTCATTTGGTTTCCATGGACATGGACATGGATGGGGCTTTAGGTGGTAACATGTGACACTCACCAAATGGATGTCTTTGACTCTATTTGCAGTGCCATATCAGAAATACCTGTCCATGTTCCCTGCAGAAGGCCTGATTACACATTGTGTCTCCATAGCTCTGTCATTGTCCATCAGATTTGATGTGATTCAAAGATGATGAGTATGAGAAAGATCCAGTTACTGGTTAAAGAAAAGTTTGCTAAGAACAAACTTTAACTCTAGTTAGAGTTTGCATTCTGCTTTTCTCTATATTACACAGTAGGTTTCATGGTCATTATAAAGAGCTGCAAAGGTATACTGACAAAGGAAGAAATGTTATTAAATATTTAAGAGCTTAATCACATTATAATTCTCTCTTGAAACCCATGGTAATTAGTTGCTTTTGGCTTTATCCTTCAGCCACACCTGTATCTCATTTCTTATCTTCTAACTCCCCTAATCAAGTCCTAACTGGTTTACCTTGTTAACAGTAGTAACTACTCTTGGTCCTAACTGTGAGAAAGACTTATGATGATCTCTGAATTTTTTTCAAAGATGATCCTGATTAAATACTTAATTTACAAAATGTTTTTTAAATCATGATGTTTTATGATTTTCATTAAGAAAATTAGGAGATTACAGGTGAGATTTAAAGACTACCCAGGAAGATATAACTGAAAGAGTAAATCCTCTTTCACCCTTTAAAATACTTGGTGTAAAACTAGGCAGATGGAAAGGAGCAGTAGGAAGAGAGGAGGACATTAGCTGAGGGATGAATTGTGTAAAGCAGCAGTGCAGGCTGTTTTCAAGTATTTATGGGAAACTTTTTGTCCCTGTAGATACCGTTAGAAGTTGTGACAAACATTTTGCTGAAACTTTCTGAAAAGCCACTCTGTTAAATCTGTCATCCTGCTGCTCTGACTAAATAATGTTATTATAAGGCTTGTCTAATTATGGAGATCTGTTAAGAATGGTGTTCTTTGGGTTCTTGCAGAGCCTAGCTCCCCATTTCCAAGGGAACACCGTGTATTATCATGGTATCTTCACATCAATGCCAATCTCCACACTGATGCCTTAAACAATTTTTCCTGGTCAGGAAAAGAAAATACTGTTGACTAACACATTCACTTTGATGTTAAAGAGCTTTAAAGTACATTTGGAGAAAAAAGAGGTATTTTTTTTATTCCCCATAAAAACTGATTTATTTTTATGCTATTGTCTTAGTCATTTATTTACACGCACCACATGCTGACTGATTTTATTGCTAAGAATAATCATCTGGAAACAAAATCTGGTTAATTTTATGCTACTCACAATGCTCTGAAATAAATTGAAGCTCCTCCAAGATACTTAAAGAGCTAAGGTTTTAAGTTTCATTAAGCTTCATTGAAGTTTCATGCAGTAAGGATTTCTCCACAAATCCCACTTTTTGCGTCCTTTTTTCTTTTGAGTGAACATTTTCTGGAGATCAAGACATTTCTTTGAATGTTAAAATGAATATACACTGAGCCCTGTTAAAACCCTCAGCAACTTTGACGACGACAACAAGCTATGTGGTGCGGCCAAGAAGCTGGAGGGTAAAGGGACCTTGACAGGCTTGTGAGGTGGGTCCATGACAACCTTATGAAGTTCAGTAAGGCCAATTGCAAGGTCCTGCACTTAGGTTGGGGCAATTCTAAGTACAAATACAGGCTGGATGGAGAATGGATTGTGAGCATTCCTGAAGTAAAGGACTTGGGGGTGTTTGTTTATGAGAAGCTCAGCATAAGCAAGCAATGCATGCTTGCAACTCAGAAAGCCAACCATTTCCTAGTCTGAATCAAAAGAAGAGTGTCCAGAAGGTCAAGGGAGGTGTTTCTCCCTCTCTACTGCTGCACTATCTGGGGACCCATCTAGAGTACTACGTCCAGTTCTGGAGCCTGCAACACAAGACTGGAGATCTTGGAACAAGTCCATAGGAGGGCCTCAAAGATGATCAGAGGACTGGAGCACCTCTCCTATGGAGACAGGAGGAGAGATCTGGAGCTCTTCAGCCCGGAGAAGAGAAAGTTCTGGGGAGACCTTATAGCAGCCTTGAAGTTCCTGAAGGTTGCTACAAGAAAGCTGGGAAGGGACTTTTTACAAGAGCATGTACTGACAGGACAAGGCGTAGTGGTTTAAACTAGAAGAGGGTAGATTTATGTTAGACATTAGGAAGAAATTCTTTAGTGTCAGTGTGGTAAGACACTGGAAGAGGTTGCCCAGGGTAGCTGTGGCTGCCCCCTCTCTGGAAGTGTTCAAGGCCAGGTTGGATGGGGCTTTGAGCAACCTGGGGGTCTCCGCCCATGGCAGGGGTGTTGGAATTAGATGATCTTTAAGTTGCCTTCCAACCCAAACCATTCTATAATTCATGCTAATCCTTTCTTCAGTGCATAATCTCATGACCAAGAACACATTTAATTCTTCAGATTTGTGGTTTTAAAATGTTGCCAGTGCACCAGAACTGCCTCTTGTGATTGCTCTTCACTTACAGTGTGCAACTGTTATGTTTTGGAGCAAATTAACAGCCAGGAAATACAACAACTCTATGTTGTATTCCAGAAGGAGACTAGTTTTATTGTTGCTGATGCTTATCAAGTTCCCATACAATTCTGCTGTGGTCAGTTAGCATATCCCCTGCAAGTCTCTAACCAGTGGGTTCTTGCATTAATGTCAGAGACATGTAGTGCTTTCAAAACTCACAGAAAAATGTTAGGGTGTGTTAGAAACTGAGCACAACCAAATATCTGGCTCCAGACTCTAGATCTATCTAGAAAATCTAAATTAGAGGAGATGGAGACAGACTGACAGTGCTGGTCAGATATTTAAAGCACATTATGCACCACATTCTTCATTGCACAAGAACTTTTAATCCTGGAATAAATACCTGGGGGGGGGGGGAGGGGGATATTTCTGTCATGTGAACATGAGACCAGCATCACTCACAGATACTGTTCAGTATCTTCCTCATGACTGCTCTTGTAAATAGGGACTGCACAACTGGCCTCTCAACACACACCTTGAACTTTTGGATATAGATGACAAAAGGGGTAAGAAAATGCTTGTGGTTTTTTGTTTTTGTTTTTGTGGGGTTTTGTGTGTTTTGTTTTGTTTTTTTTAAAAAAGCAGGAGCCCAAAGCTTTTCTAGCTATATCACTGAACTCTTACTTTTTTCAAGGGTAAACATTTTGACTGACATCTAGGAACAAGCAGTAAAAATAGGTCATGTTACTTGTGCATTTAAGTTTAGCAAGGCCTTTCCACACAGTAAGAAATATCCTTAAATGGAAGAGCCAGCAGTGTCAGGAGGAAATGGAGCCTAATTCTTGGTTTCTAATCTTTGCTTAAGCACAAAATATAGGGACATACGAATGTTGCCTTCCAAAAATTTCAGATAGTACTTTGCCAAATGTGACTGCAGTCCTACAGCTATATAGGCATAATTACCCACAGAGGTTATTTCTCATCCCCTGTAGCTTAAGTAATATATCATTGCCATGAACTTTTAATTTATTGCAGATGCACTTTAAGATAACCTTTGGCTGTGTTTCATCAAGTTGCAAGTTACCTTGTTATTTTTGGTCCCTTATTTTAGGACATTAAACCCCCTAGATTACAAATTTACCAGTCTGCCAAAGAGCTATGTGTTACTGACCCTATATTTCTATTTTAATGATTGCTTACCCTGTGACAGGAGCATCATTCAAACTCTTTCTAGGCTGATTGTTCCCAGAGCTGTTGCTTTGTAGTGTACAGTGCTAAATAAATTGATCTTCTATACCCTAAAAGGCAGTGGAATAGAAGATTAATCTGGGATGTCATAATTGAACTAATTTCCCAGGGAGAAAATAGTGAATTTAGTTGAATCAGACTGCTGTTGCTAAGATACTGGCATATGAACATAACTCCATAGTAAAAGAAAAAAGAAAACTATTTCATGTGAAAGAATCATCCCTAGGCACTGGATCACTTTGTAGACTAGAAAGCTCTCATCCGTCAGCAGTTTCCAGAGGGCTACATGCAGTCTTAACAAGCACTTTAACATGCTGGTGATGGAGTTCAACTGAGCTGAATTTGTCCAGAATGTCTGTGTGTAAATTTCTCACACCACCCAAGCCCAAACTTGGCTTAGCCTGTGCTTTGGAAATCTTTTTCAAAACACGTATGTATGTATTATACAGACAATAAGTCATGCTTCCATTCATTGTGTATTTAGACTTCCTCCATAGGGCAGACAAGAGCTGCGGAAATAAGCCTGAGTGAAAAGTGCTGCCTGAAAACCAGCATCTTGTACCATCCAGAGTTATCCAAGATTCTTAATAATTAGAAGCTTATAGTTATCAGACTACAAAAAGCACAGTTCATCAAAAAGATTCAATAATCTGTGAAGTAAGAATCTGTTTTTTTACAGTACAAGCCAAGACAATAGTGGACCTTGTTCAAACAAATACATGATTAAATCTAGCACTTCACATTGAACATCTGATGTGGGGTAGAGTCAATATTAATGGAATCCTATAGTGGAAATGTCTTCTAAAGCATCTGGTAGTTGAGTGGATTGAAAAGAGCAAAAAAATGGGTACATTAACAATCCAGTACTGTGGCGAATGCTAAAACCCATCACAAACAACAGAAGTATTGGCAAAAAGAAAAGAATCACTGGCTGCAATTTAATGGAACTTCAGTAAAGACAGATGCTAAAATGACTGGAAAAGTACACTGAATGTTTTTTTTTTACCATAGTTCAATATACGTACTTCTTTCATTGTGCAACATAACTATCCCTCTGTTGTTAATGGAGTGTGTAAGAGCTCTATTTGATGGGAAATGGGATTGCTAGAGAAATTCAATAACAGAAATAAATCTAAGTTGAATAACTGGAGGCCAGAAAAGAAAACAAACCTAAAGAAAAGGGGATCTCTGCCACTTCCTAAACTATTTGTAGTAGTAGTAGTAGCATTAAAGCGGCTTCAAACAGTGTTGTGCAGTGAAGACACTATGCTGAATTAGACAAAATTTAATACTACTTCCAAGAGTGGGCTGAACTTCAAATACCCACAGAAGTTCAGTGTTTTGTAAAGCTATCTGTCAGAGAAGTAGAACTAATCAAGTTTTGCACTGGAGTGATTCTGTGTTAGCAATTGCTGGAACATCTCAGACATTCGCACTCTAGAGCAGACTGATCCTCTGCATTAACTCATACCTTAAGGTCTAACCCTTTCCTGTTCTCCTGGCACTTAAGATCTGTGTCCTGCCAGAGGGGCTATCAGAGAGTTGCTTCTTGCATAAGAAAACTCTTCTAGTGGAAGCAGAAGTCTTCCCTTTTTTTTCTTTTTTTTTTTTTTTTTTTTTTTTTTCTTTTTTCTTCCCTGGTAGCTGTGTACATTAACAGACACAGACACTTTGAAAGCCTTAGAGCATGCATGGTATAGCTTCTAGCTTTTAAATAATGTATGTTAACAACTGGTCATATCTGAACAGTTCACTTGCTAGCAAGAGTGAGATGTTTGTTTCTGGTGGTTGTACCTGCAAAGTGCAAACCACCCTCTGCTGCCCGCCTTTTCTGAATTCTCTGAGCTGTTACAGACAGCTGCCTCATCACCATTACTCCCCTGGTTGCCTAGGTTACATGCATTGATTTAGTGAGCCTGCACAACCAATTCTGTGGCTTACTTACTCGATTGTTCACCTGTATTACATTAATGCAAAATTTCTTATTTTATGTGCTCTGAGTCATAAAAATACCTGTGCTTGTATTTGTAGGTAAGTGTATATATTATGAAATAAAATGTCAGCAAAACTGACAAGGCTGAGGCCTTGCATAGGCAACACCCAATCATTGACATTTCCCCCGTTTTCTTTAAGAGATACATAAGCTCCAAGACCTAAGCAGTTAATAGTATTTTCCATCATTCGTTGAATACATTGCAATAAGCAAGGCAATAACAGAAGCAAGAGTAAGATTGTAATCCCAATATAATAGAATGATTTGATTAATGATGATAGCCATCCCGTAATACCTAAACTAGACAGCCAATTAGTAAATGCATCTCCAAATAAACTCGTTTGCTGTTGTATTAGACCGGTGTGTTCTTTAAGATAAGAAAGTGATGCATGTATACTTTCACTGTGATCTGATAAATTCATACAACACATTCATGCAAAATCGTGACAACCATGACCTTGTGCTAACAGTAGAAAATCTATGGCAGCACGATTCTGCAGCACCGCATGTCGTAAACTGGTTTGATCTTGTAGTAATTCTCCCAAAACTTTTGTTGTAATGTTAGCTTGTTTTTCTGTCCAACAGGCCAAACGAGCCAATTCTCTTAAGGCATTACCAGCAGTGGCACCAGGGATAAATATAGCTAGAGCGGTTCTAGCAGCTGTACTCAAAAGCTCCACATGATCATTGCAATCTGGTGCTAAGCCAATGCTTCTCTTATTGTGGGGTGTGAGACGATTCAAAGTTAATGTTATATTACATAATTCTGCATAGCGTGGTGCAAAGATAGTTAATGAACCTAAATAGCAGGGTCCTCCTACAATGCCTTTTGGAATACCTTGCCAGGCTCTATTGCCACAAATTAAGAATACTCCTGGAGGCAGAGCATAAGCTGATTCATTTTTCCAAATATATGTACCTGGTTTTGGGTTTGTGGAGCTACGATCACCAACCGGATACATTCTTGTATCCTGGTTTTTATTCGGATTTATGGTATCATTGTACCCACAATAACCCCAATGAGCACCATAAGGGTATCCTGGAGAGATGCCTGGTGCATTGGCAGGCCACTTGTTAGTACCAAATCTAATGCAAGTTGGTGTCCAATTACCGGATACATTTCCTATACTTTGAGATCCTAACAGTTCTAGTTCTTGTGGGTCCCATGGCAAAGTTTTATTCAGACCGTCTATTAGTGCTAACGCACATTCAGCAACTGACATATTTTTTGTACAATTTCTGGTGGAATACTTGTCAAACAAAGACTCGTTAAAACCAGGAATTCCTATTAGGCAAGTACGAAAAGGATCAGTAGCAGAAGCCATAGCAATACAAAAATCAGTAATACCAGTATTGTTAGCCCAAGTGATCCACATATTTTGACGTTGAGGTATAATCATGGATAAATTGTAACCTACAAGAGAAATAAGAAGAAGAATACAACAAATACATATCATTTTGTCCTCTTTTTCATCCCACGCATACAATAACAATGTACAATATGCGATTTTGTCTCGTCTACAACAAGTTGCACAAGACGATCAAATTCCCACCGTAATTGGGCCAGACGTAATTGTTCATATGACTCAAACAACTCCAGAACTCTTTCAACAGTTGAAGCACCTGTAAATTGAAGTACAGCACGTCTGGGTGTATCACTAGAAAAATTAACAGCACAGTTAGTACAAAGCCAATAATATAAATGTCGACGTTTTACAATAAAATCACGTTGATTTGCAAGCTGTCTTAATTCAACATAGTGCAGAGCAAAAAGAGTTAATGAGCCTAAGTAGCAGGGTCCACCAATAAAGCTAGCTCGGTGTTATTATAACACCAAGGTTAAGTTCATTGATGTATTCCCAAAACACGGCTTGTTCAGTACATGTCTGCTTCTGTGAAAAGGCTACACTAGCTTATAAACCAACAAAATATAAATGACAAAACATGCAAGACTTACAAATACAAACAACTATGAAATATCTTCTTAAACAACTTATCAACGTAATCTTATTTAACTAACTTATCATAAACAACACACTAATAATATGAGCAATGAATTTTACCTAATCAAACCTATGAATGCAACAGTAAATTTTTTAGTATTAGGAAGGTATGGTGTCCATCAGTGCATAAGGCCAAAGGATGGAGAGGGAAGACCTGTCCGACAGAAATTAAGTCGGGGGGCCCCTTACAGGCGTTCCCGAACCCCACCGGCTCACATCACGACGGAGTCCGAATTCCTTCATGGTTGCCGAATTGATATATAAAGGACTTAGGCCTAAGATATAACTGCAGTATTCGTAATGTAGCTACAAATTCATAACGGTGAAGTGTGAGTGAAATCTGCGCAGAATTGTTCTTTTAGGGACATGTCTTGGGGTCTCTGAGGGTTCTTACCAGGGTTAAACTTTTTACATTTTATAACATCTTTATGTACTTCATGTGCACCAACTAAATATATAAAAAGGTGATTGCGATGTCATTAACTTGGCACAAAAGGAAATAATACTAAACAAAACAATCAAAACCTTAAACTACAGTAATTTCTACATGTTAAACACTTAATATAACCATCTCTGCTCTCAAGCTTATGCTTCCGGATTCAGTGGAGCGGGTACTGGTCGGATCCACTTGCTGGGAAAACACAGGGTACCTTTAGGGTGGAAATACACGTGACCTCTGTCTAAATACCTGACTTTTGCTGGTCCTTGTCATATACCCTAACACACGAATATCAGCAGGCCCAGTCTCCCCCTTTTTCTTTTTAGACTGCATGAAAGCTTACAACATACTAATACAAAAACAATAATAACTAATATAATTGATAAGCCTTGTCTAATTGAATCTCTATGCCATCGCCATATTCCTAAGTGGTTTTACTATTCATCTAACCCAGTATATGCAACAGTTAATTTTTTCACTTTCTGGGCAGCAGTGGCAGTGTCTGCGGGGGCAGAGGCTGCAGCTGCTGTTATGGTCACCGTATCTGAGCCGTGCTCCCGTGTGAGGGGGGGGCAAGAAACGGCTGCAGAGGCAGGAGTGGGGGAGTCGAAAAGGCAACTCCCAGCCTCCGAAAGGCACGCTCATTCTCATGACTGTGTTTTTGTCTTACTCCTTCAACTATAGGATTTATAATAATTCCCTTCCATCTAGTTACAGGATCCACACTCCCACCACCCCCCCTACCGCCCCCCACCCCCTCCCCTCCCCATGTTGGATCTGGAAGAGGTGGAGCAGTGGGTGTTAAAGGGTTAAGGGAAGTAGGAGGAGGAACAGGGAACAGATCAGGAGGTAAAAATGGATTAATGTTGTTCGGGATGTTCCCTGGAGCAAAAACTAGGGTATTTTCCAGGGGGTATACTCATCCTTGGTCTCCAGTTCTTTCAGTTTTTCAGCAGTTCCCTTAGTTGAGCAGGCATTTTCGGTGTTGACAGGGGAAGCGGAGGTCAGATTGATGGTAACGCTGGTCAAGAAGATAAATCATGCGGCAGAGGTGGGAGAAGATGTCAGGGGAGGCGGTGGAGTGGCCGGGAGACATGGCAGATGGGCAGGAGAAGGGGGGGTCTGCATTCCGAGATTCCTCACTCACGTTCTCCAGTTTGTCTCCCTCTGGGTCCTCCGGCACTTCTCGTGGTAGTGGTGTTTTCAGTCACCTTTGGCTTTGCTTCTCAGCCCAATTTTTACTTTTCAGCCGAACCCCAGGGTTGAATGGCACAGTCAACTTTCCCTCAGGTAATGGGGGAGCGCCGGGGTTGACTTGAACAGTCCCGCCTAAATTAGCTACGGCTGCAGCACTATGAGTACGCAATTCCTCCTGAATTTCTGGGCTTAATTCTAGACCCCTATACAATGGTTGCGCTCCATTTGGATCCCTTTCAATTGCTGATAAACGAGTACAAGCCTCCTGAGCTGCTCTTTGTTCATTTAAATGTTTATCAAGTTGTTCAGACACTGCCTTCCAAATCTTCTCAAACTTTTTAGCAATTTTATCATCATCAATGCCACGCATCCACAAATCATGTCCTAGTTTTTTCCACTCATCTCTTTCAAGCACCTCACGGGGGTCATTAAAATATCCTAATTGTTCTGCATATTCCAATAATGGAAATAATTCTTTTTTCCAATCTAATTTAGTTCCTCGCTTTTCTAAAAAGCCTTTAAATACATCATACGTCGCCTGCCTTGCCATTATAATCTTTTAAGCGTTAATACCTGTGCGCACAGCTTTTTAGCAGTAACGGCTTACGACGTCTTCGGCTCACAGACTCCTCTCGAACACTGCCTCTCTCCGGGTCAGTGGTGCTGCCTCTCTCCGGGTCAGCGACGTTGCCTCTCTCCGGGTCAACGAACAGGTAGTCTCCGGTACTGCTATCCCAGGCCGGGCTTCTTGCATCCAGTTTAACGCAATCCACGACCTTCTCTGTAAGATCGTCTTAGGACCTTCTCTGTGAGGTCCCTGTTCGGGCGCCACTCGTCACAAGAAGGAGACTTGTATACACAATCAATATGATTATCAAGTCCAACTTTATTGGAGCATCAGACATTTATATTATTAGGGTTACATAACATATGTTTTCCATTAAATGATTGGTTATTGATTATAATTAGCTCATACATATTGCAAAAACTAAGCTCATTATTGGTTGGCTACAAACTAACAGATCCTCCTCTTGCGGTTTCAGAGGACTGTCACACTCGGAATTACATCCTGAATTTAATGATCAGTTTTAGCCAAATTCAAGTTCTACTGCTGTTCAAGGACAGTAGACTCATTAAATCCTGCAATACATGGCTGTATATGGCTATATATGGCTATACTGTTATTGCTGAATACATGGTTATATGTGACTATATTTAGTTAACATTGCCATTGCCAAGGCTAAGGCCTATTGCTAAGTTGGTTAGCATTACTATTGCTAAGGCTGAGGCCTTGCATAGGCAACACCCAATCATCGACACAAAACATTTTGGGGTTTACAAATGCAGAATGTGGCTGGATATTTCACCAGTGCATTGGGAAATCACAGAACTCTAAACTTCTAATCTAGAAATGATGAAATTAGAAACTGTGATAGGTTTTACTGAGCAACTTATTTTGGTTGGACATTTCTGTCTCTTTGAGAAAGTGTTCTGCTGTGGATCAGCCCAAGTTTGCATTCTGTCCTTGTCTGTCAGGTGTGTTTCGTTGGTCTCAAATCAGCCAATGGACCTTTGTGGTCATAACTGAGCTCTTTGCATTTGCCATCTGACTTAATCTTGCTTCACTTCCTGAGCCCATACAGGACATCTCTAATTTGTGAGATATAATGTTCATATTGCATCTAAAATATTAATTTAGGAAAGACTGGATGGCAATGTATTACCAGTGAGGGATGCAATAAGCTATATCCCATGAGGGAACATGAGTTGTCCTGTTTTGTTATTGCTGCTACTTCTAACTATTGATGAAGTATCATTAAAACACAGATGTCTCTCTACATATCCCTTGCCACGGGCACTTTGCAAATTTAGCATCACTCTAGAATGTTTCTTAGGTAACATTACCACAAGGACGTTTTGGAGATACTCATTCCTGAGAAAGGACTTATTCACTCCTCAGAAAATGAGTCTTGTGGAGGCTCAGCATCCTTGCTGAAGTAGAGGAGGCTCCTAACTCAGTAGATGATAAGTCTCAGAGCTGTAAATGTTGGGTGCAGATTCAGGCACATCTCTCAGTACTCACTAAGCTCAGCTCTTTTTTCAAAATGTTTATGATTTAAGCTTTTTTTTTTTTTTTTTAAAAAAAAAAAAAAAAAAAAAAAAAAGATTTTACTGGAATTATGTGATTTTAGGGTTGAAGGTCAAACCTTAACCCAGCCTCCTGGAAGTCTCTTTTGTCTTGATGGCTTCTCCTGGGCTGGCTGCTCCAACAGTTTACCCAGTCAAGAAGAAAATCAAACACATTAAAGTCACCTCTTTAGACCTGCACTTCAGTAGTGTTTAAATCATGCTTTGCATCCTGTTCATCTCCTTGGAGTTACTAGGTTTTTTCTGTTTTCAGAATAAATAAAAGGAGGTGTGAATAACTGTTGAGGTATATGCTTTTAAATTATTAAAAAAATTATATAAGGCCTATTTTTTTCCAAGTTATTCTGACAAAAATCTGGAATAAATTCTTTGGGGCTATTAAAATGAAAGTAGTGGAAAACAAAATGTAAGTGAAATCAAAATCTAACACAACAAGCTTAAGAAATATGGGAATAATTAATCACAATAAAAATTAATCAAGTGTTAAATTTCTTTCACAGTCACTAAAATGCTATTTAAATCAACATTAACTAAAATTAAAAAAGACCCTCTTCTGCATGAGCAACTGCATTGCTTGCAATCTGCTTCACAGGGAGCCATTATATATGAATTAATTTGAAAGTGACTTGTTTCCAAATTCTAGTTCCATCTTCCTCTTTAAATTGCATTAGTTAAAATTCCCCATAAAATTAAAATATATTATTAAAGTGAGGACTAGCAGTGCTTGCTGGGATATATTTTATTCTCTACTACACTGACTTTAGCCTAGAGTAATTATAGCAACAGAATTATTTCAGATTTATGCTGCCTTCAGTCAGAACAGAATCTCAGTTTAGAAACTGTGACTTTAATGTTGAGTAACTTTCTGATTCATTTTAAGTGATGCTGATGTGTTTCATGCAGAGAAGACCAACTCAGGCAAGACTATCAGTGCTATTATAGTATGGAAACTTGTGTTTAATATGCTTTTGGGACACAGAACAGTCTTGGTGAAATATTTTCTACTTAGAGACCCCCAGACTGCTGCAATTCTTTCTGTGTGGTTCAGCCAAGTCTCTACTTTTTGTCATTTCAAAGCAGCTGAAGTGCAGAGCACTGGGAGGAGAGTCCCCCTTGCCAAGAGGGAGTTGTGAAATGTGTGGCTTTTGCCAGCACTGCCACTAAGTAATGTCAGATGCAGATTGCAGTGGGAGAGCCAGGGGATGAGAAAACTGCAGAGTTGAAGAGCATAATGGGATCTGTGGAGTTATTGTGAAGCGGATGGGAAAAGCTGGGCTGAAAGTTGCTGCTGGGCTGAGCTTCTTGAAGGCATCATAGACAATTGCAGCCATAAGGAGTGTTTTTCTTTGCTCCTTTTCACACATGTCCCAAGTGGCATACCACTAATTCTGAGGGCCATCGCTTCTTTGGAAGACTATTTCAGAGACAAATGGCTTTACCCTAAAGCTAAGCATTTGTGGATAGCATGAGGCAGTCAGAACTGAGAGCTTGATATGTTATAGAGACAGGCATATACATTTTATAATGGGCAAGGATCTTGTACTCAGTTATCCAGGAAGCATGACTGTATTTAAAAAAAAAATAAAATTACAGTAACATGGCTGCTCTTACCACCCTGCAGCCTGATGTCAAGAAACTTCATGATGCAAATTACATTTGGGAGACCTGTATCAAATGCATGTACATTTTTCAAGGTGAGACATCTTGTGTAGGATTCGTCTCACTTGCCTTTGTAATTTCCCAGCAATTCGGCTCTATCCATAGGCAGTGGGAGTAGAGTGAAACCTCTGGTTTGCCTTTATCTGGCCATAAGATAAAGTTAATTGTTCTCTCAGGCAACTTGCTTTTCTCTACTGACTATGGTATACTATATGATACTAACCCGAGGACAAGGTAGCTCTTACATTGCTAATGTCAGCTGAAATGTATTTGACTCATCCAGGAGGAAAAATTTATTCCCTTGCTGCCTCAATACCTTTCCTTCACATTATTATGCAGAAAGTATTGAAACTGTGAGGAATCCAGACAGAAATTTCTTGAGTTTCCTTCCTTTTGGGCCTCTTTCCTCTTGGCCGCCTGTTGCTCCCAAAGACTAGGCCGAGAATAAGCTTGTATTGGTTGATTGACTAACTTCATTAAATGTTATAATTTCTGTTGTAATTTCATAAGTTTATGGACCTTCTCTTTTTTTCCTGATTCACCTTCTTGGCTGGGGAGTGGACACTGTCTGATAAAGCATCTGCTGCAGTGTAACCCTGTATATGGGTGACTGTATTTTCCTATTAATTACACTCACTTACATGCTCTCGAGTTGCTAACTGGTGGCTGATGGCCTGGAAGGTTTGGTAGCTATGGAAAAAGTGACATTTATAATTGTCTTTAGCATAGCATCTTTGTTCCTGAGTTCAGCAGAGGAAACAAGTCCATGAGGATTTTACTCATTAAGTCCATCCAAATTAAAAACAAAAAAATTGGCCAAAATGATGCAGGAAACTTGCTTATTTGGCTTCTAGGTGCTTGATGTCTTATTGCAGTGTGAATGTAAATCTTGTATTTTGTGGTCACTGAAATGTGATTACTTCTTTTGTTGCTTCCTTTTCAGATCAACGTTGTGGGTTTTTTTAAAGACAGTAACAACATGCATGGGTAAATTTAATGCATAGGGAATTAAAGAAACTGAGTCTGAGATTGCTACACGTGAATGGTGTCTTCATTATACATTGTGTTTACATTTTCTTTTCCATTGTATGTGAAAACTCTCTATCCCTGCAGAGGTAGTTCATAGTGTGAAAACAGCTAACTAATGCTAGTTGGAAAATCATAAAAGATATATGGATATTTAACTATTAGCAGAATGCCTTTTCTAGGCAAGTATACACTGCTGTCCATATAGCCTTGTGCCTGAGATCACTCTCTTATCATGCAGTTATTAAATAACTATTATATCACAGCATTTCATACACTTTCAGTAGTGAGTTAAAATTTTCAAGTCTGTATCACAGAACTGGTGAAACTTCAGTACTAACTGCATCACAGCTAGAGAAGTCCTTGAAGAGAGCTCCCAGGTTCCCCAGGATATCATGATTTCAGGGACACATCTGGCTTGAGTTACTTTTCTCCCCTTTTCATATCTGGTGGGAGTTCTTTTTGTCAGCTGCTCCCTCACAATTTGGAAGGAAAGAAACATGGTTTCATAAGGCAGAGGTTTTGTATTGTGCCATTCATTAAGTATGGGTAGGTTAGTTTTTGGGATTTCCCTTGTGCAGAAGTTTCTGTTCTGACTCCCTGCCTTACCCATGCAGCTGGAACCGGTGCCAAGAATCCTGCTGGGTTTGACACCAGAAACCCAGGAGGCCTAGCTGTGTACATCAGGTCAAGCACAAATTGGAGCAAAACCCAGCAATCTCAGAACAGTTAACAACACATCAACTTGCAAATTAGAGGTGGAGAATATTGTAATTGTGGGAATAAAAATTAATGGGAAAGCCCTATATCGCCAGCCCATGGTTTCTTGTTGAATGTAAAAGGTGTTATTAGTTGCCTCCTGAAAAAATAAAACAACAAACCAGCAGGTTTAGACATATGTGTGCATGTCTATCTAGAAGCTTCTGAAAAATTTCCCCCCAAGCTTGGCTGAGACTTGCCAAAAACTTCTCAAAAAACCACAAGAAGAACGTAAGCAAACAAAACCCAGTTTTGAGTGAAGCAGATACTTCAAATGAAAGTGCTAATTGAATCCCAAATCTCATGAACAAATTGATGGAAACTTTTCAAGTAAGTCTTCTGGTGAGAACAGGCTCAGGCAACCCACCAGGGTAGAAGCTGCTCCCTGAACTGCTTTGGCCCTGGCTGTGCATTAACACATGGCAAGGAAGAGGCATGAGACTTGAGGGATCCTCACAGGGTGAGAGTGAAAGCAATAAATCCTGGAGCTAGACATACTTCACATTTTCAGGACAGGAAGATAAGGGAAGTGTGGAGTCTTACTGCCACTGTGCACCACACAGCAATTGGCTTCCCCCCTTGGTAAGAGGGATGACACAAGTCTCAGCTCTATAAGAAAGTTTTGGGGGCCTCAGAGTAGCACCTTACTTCTCAGTTTTAGGCAGCTACATAATCACCATTTATTCATCTGAGGTGGTTGTCAAATGCCTTCTGAGAGACTAAATTAGGGTTTATTTAGGGACTTTTTCTCCTTGGATATAGCTTTTATGAAAGCAACAGGTATAACTAATTGCAAAATAATAAAAGTTGCATACTGAAATTAATGTTACGAAAAAGATGAAGAAAATCTCGTATTTTGATATTTAAATCCTGGGTAAGCAAATGTAAAATGAGATTGTGTCATCCAGAACATAAATGTTTACTGCAGTGATGTTGATCATCCATCAAGTGTTCATTTGCACCAAGCTTTCCCATTTGCACTGTATTTTTGCAGAAGCCCCCTGCACACACTTATTAGATGAGTAAAACTCAGAGGTGTGAGATTGGAATAAATGTGGTGTAAAGCTCATCTCTGATGGATGGGTTCTTGCAAACATCTGCTTTCTGCATTGGTGTCATACAAAATGTCAAGGCAAGGTCACACAACAGCTGAGGTTTTGACTTTTAGCTAATGCCTGGGGCCCAGAGTGTGTGAATATTGCCTAGACTGAGCAGGCAACGTTTTTGCTCTTGAGGGAAGTCAGATCTGTTTTGAACACACAGAGAATAAAAACAATATTGCTGCCATTTGTGCTGTCTCAGAACTTCCCATCCGGATAACTCTGAGGAAAAAAATCCTTGGTTTATGTGCAGAGGAGACAGAAACTGATTTAGGCATTGGAAGAGAAAAATAGACATAGAGAAGAAGGACGGAAAGAGTTGGCACTGGAAATGGGAATGACTGCTCCCAGACCTTGGAGTCCCATGTCAGCATTGAACACTGGTGATGGGAGGTTCAGCCCAAGGAGGTTACTAAGTGCTCAGTGCCTTAGCAGGTTTTCAGCCCTGTTTTCACATTTGATATTTAATTCACTCATGTTAATTAGTTTAAAGAACCTCCATCTGCAGAAGCTCCTTCTATGTTGATCACCCTGGAATGGGTGTGTGGGAGCTGAAGACCAGATAAGGCTGAGCTTGACTGAGAAAATGGAAACTAAGATAAGAAGACTGAGAGGTGGGGCCAGGGATGGATGAGATAAGAAATCTGGTGCAGAGGAGAACAGACTGGAATGGGCAGTGAAGAGATCCTCTTGATTTGGTGTAAGGCAGTAAATGTGAAACGCAGGATGAGCAGTGGAAAAAGAGCAAACATGAGGTAACTCTTCTGTCAGTGATCATTGCTCATCTGAGGCCCAGAGTGCACTCATGCCCTGTGAAAAGAGCTGTACCTGTGCATGTAATGAGAGACAATGTCATGAAAAGTGCACAGAACAAGTGCAAGAACAATTGGCCCCTTTCAGAGGCATCTTGTGCATCTGTGTCTTTAATGAAAAGACTTCATTCTGACTGTGGATTAAGAACCCTCTGAAAGGTCAGGTGAGGTGACCCATCAGTCTGCAGCTCTGAAGTGTTCAGAGCCAGGATGGTGCAGGTTTTCCATTGCACTTTTTTGCAATGATCCCCTTAGAAGTTGCTCAGATGAGCTGACCTGTCAGTAGCTGTCACCTTCAGAAAAGTTTAGTCAAGATCCTAGTTCATCAGAGTTTCATGGAGTCTATTTTGGGCAGGGGACTGAGCAAAATGTGGATAATGCAAACCAGTCCAAATGCCATGCTTTTAAGGGCTAAGGCAGAAATTTGGCAAACAGAATCTTACTACTCCAGGGAGATTCTTGTCACCTGGTAACTTACATTTTTGTTGTAGGTACTGGAAGATTTGACTGAATAATACCATTACATTTCCCATTACATGGAAAGGTTTGCAGGCCCTTCTCAGGGAGTCAACACAGAAACAGAAAATATACCTGTGAAGAGGGAAGTAAAATGCAACCAGACAAGAAAAGGAGAAAGAGAGAAAAAGCAATCGGAAAAAATCTAAGAAGGCTGAGAAAAAAAAGAAGGTAACCGACTGTGCTGTTCCTCTTTCAGCACTTCAAACACTAACTATATGAAATATTTCTGTGAAGCACAAAGATGTCCCCAGTTAGGAAATATGCACCTGTCAGGGAAAATATGTGTCTGAAGAAAAATACCACTCTGCATTTTGCAGTTCTAATTTTACTTGTTGAAGCTCTGCTTGTACAAAGGTAAGCAGACATCCTGGCAAGGTCACAAAAATCACAAGTTTGACCTGCTCCCTAAATAAGTAGGCAAAGTCCCTCCTTTTTAGTCATGTCAGTTAGCACTGTAATGTGGGCTTGTAGTGTCTGAAATACACAGCAAGGATCTTTTACAAGTAGCTTTAGACATGAAGATACTGGCACTTCTTGAAAAACATGATATATCTCCTGAGAGAACTTAGAGGAAGAAAAAAAAAATAGAAAAAAAGGGTGCCTTTTTATTTTCTTTCCCTGGGCTGCCTACTAGAGAGCAAAAAAATCCAGGCTGCCTCAGTGCAAAGGGATCAACCCAGACAGCTCAGAAGTGTGTTTTGCAGAATGTAGAATATAAGTCCTAGGAGCAGAACAGTCCTGACCAGCTCAGCAGCTGTTCTTGAGGAAGCTTTTTTTTGCCTCTAAACCTGGGTTGCCAGAAAAGGACAGTGAGGGATGCTGCTGCTCAGGTTTGGGAAATGGTTACATGATAGTTACCCAGGGTTGCCTCTTGAGGCCTGCAAAGGGGACCTGTGCATCTTTGTAAACTTGCAGTTGCCTAAAACTTATGTTTAAAAGGGGACAAAGCTGCCAGCAAGAGTTTTCTCTTTTGTGCTATGAACAATTCCTTCTACCTTGTATTTCACAAAGAAAAGAGAACAATATCATGCCTTTTTTTGCCTTTATGTTCTTATCAGTCCTTTCTGACTCTATTGTTGTGGGTGCAGGTTTATTTTCACCAGTGGTCAGCTTGGTCTACCTGAGGTGCAGTGTGGCCTCATGGTGGGGTCGAAATGAGGTGAGAAGATTTGCTTCTCTGTGCCCTTCTTCTCTTGCTGGTTGATTACATTTGGAGAGTACTGGGATGGATCAAAAACGGGTGATGTGGGGCACCAGGTTCTAGGGCCAGGTGTCCCCACTGCTGTCCCTACTCCAGGGCACATCTGCACCATCCTCAGACACACTTACCTTCAAAAGGGAAGAAATGTCTCTGAGGACCCTGTGGGTGTGAGGGCAGCACTGAATCCTTTGCTTTTTGCAGGGGAGCAAGAGGTGTCCACCCTGGGAGGAGGTTTTGCTGTCTGTTATTTCAGCCCCATGAGCACATGCCCACCAGATGGCAAAGATCAGAGGTGTCTCCATCACCCATGAAGACCATTGGGGAGCCCAGTTCTTCAGCAATGGATCCTTTTTCCAAAAATTGTTTTTATCCTCTTTTAAAGAAAGTAGTAAAGTGATTAGGACCCAGAGATATTTTACATTTCAGAATTTAATGTAGTCAGGGTATTGTCAATTTCATAGCTTTTGAAAGAATTGGAAACAGTATTTCTTGACCAGATCATCAAAGAGGTTGATATATTCAGTACCTTATCTGAATTGATCCCTACTACCTACCTTGTAATTGTGTCAATAACTCAGGTTAATCAAAGGTTTTTCTGTAAAATAAATACATGCAACTATTTCAGGAGAGACAGGTACAACCAACTGATGTACAATTTCTTTCCAATGCGATACAGGGACCTTGAAACCTCATCTCTTCTATGGGATTTTCAAACATGCTAAGATGCTTTTTTGACCAGCAATGGGTGTAAACATTTACTTGCACATGGAAGGGCTTCAATAATCTGGCTTACTGGTTAAAGAAAACAGAACTATGGAACTGCCTGTGCCAAGGAGGAGAAAATTCTCTTAATAGTTCTCTGAGAAACAGAGATCTTTGAAGCCTAGGCTTTTGTGCACCAGGGCCTTCTTTACCTTGCATTTCAGATTTGCTCACAATTTTAACCTGATTTGTGAGAAGGAAAAGATTCTTTCTGTATACATGTTAATTGATTTACATTTAATAAAGAGCATGAAATCTTACTATACTAATGATATTTTTTCCAGACTAATGAAAATGAAAAACAAATGTATGCCTGCTAAAACAAGTCTAAGCTTCTGTTACTGTAATAAAAACCAGTAATTGTTTCAGTTGCATACATTTGTAGCTATAGCAGTTGCAGTGCTGCTGACTGCTGTACTCTGACATCCAAAACATAACAGACTTAGCTTGAGGGTTTTATTCAAATGTAGGTTCTTTTAATATAACACTCTTTTTTAATATTAATAGTTCAATAATAGGTTCATACATGTAAGCATAAAGATAGAAATGTGTTCCTGCTTGGCAAATTGAAAAGATTAATAGACCAGATGGTAATAAATCAGTATTTGTTACCACTTCCCCTTCTGTCTCTTTCCATGAGCCTTGATCTACCCTCTGTACAGTCCTTCCAGGATCCCACGTGTTTATGTGAATGGATGGGGAGCACTCTCTGCATTACTGCTAGTGAAGGAGCCTGCCCCATAAAACTACTTATAAAGTTTTGTAAATAGATGCCTGATAGACTATGGCCATGAACATTGCCTAACTTTCTTCCTCGAAGCACGATGCACTTCCAGAGCTCTTCTTGTCAAACAAGCCTTTGATTTACCATCTGAATTCAGCTTCACTCCACAGCTCTTTGAGCTGCAGTGCAGCTTTTTACTGGCTTTTGCACACTCATACATCCTGTAACCTGTGTTCCCAATCCCAGGAATTTTTGCCTGCCATTTGTTTGTACCTGTAACACACGACAGCAGGAGGTGATGGAGAGAGCTAATAATGTGGGCACAGCTAAAGGTGAAATGGTTTCTGTGAATGATTTTTCCATTTGGAGAGTACCAGGACAATCATATTTTATGATATCAACAAAACAACTGAACTGTACGTACTCTTGTATCCTTCAGAATAGTCTTTTAGTGCACAAAGGATAACCCTTGAATGAGTCTTTCAACTCAGAGAACAATCTAAAGTACCAGTAATATTAAACTGATGCTGCATTTTCAAATGATGGTTAGATCAAATTATCCCTCCTTCACTAATTTCTATTTCTTAATTTCCACACCATCTCCTCCTGAAGAAGCATAGAAACTCCACATTCAGATCTATGTTTATGTATTTTTAGTTGGAGTCTCCAAGAGCAATAAGTGAAGGCATCAGTGGTGATGGGGCCCAGCAAAGCTAATTGCTCGATCATTAATTTTTCATTCTCCCAGTTTTGCTTCATGGTTTGTTCTTCCTCAAAGAGAAGACAACCCCACCACCTGTAGCCAGATCTGTCACTGTGCTTGTGGTAGCAGTGAGCAGAGTGGATAGAGGACCTATGTCTGTCCTCTTCCACTGCAGCAGCTATTTTTGATGGACCCATCCCAAATCTCCCTAGGAAAAGCTCCAAAATAAACAGTCTGGCATCACAAAACCTATTTTTATGTCAGAGCAACCCTTTCTACCTCAGCCAGAAAGTCTCAAAGAGGCTGGAGAAGCCAGATTTGCTAGGATATTCAGCCACCACCCTATGAAGTAGCTTGAATGCAAAAATGAAGCTTTATTTTTACTGACTGGTGTCACACAACAGGTCTTGGCTGCTTTTTCACTGTACCCATGCTTGATCACACAGCTGCAAAAGTTGTGGTCATAATTATACAGGGTATTTTTCCACTATACAGGGTATATTTTCCACTATACCTACAGCAAATTGTTACGAATTACCAAAAATATCTATCATCTTCTGAAATAGTGTCTATGGACAAATTCATTTCAAGTTGTTTCAAAGTCTTGCCTTTCTCAGAAGGGCAGGTATCAGTGACAGCATGTACAGACTCCTTGGGAAGAGAGACATCACACAGAGGTGAGCACGAACCATCCATTTATCTCCTGTAACCTGCCCTGTATCTCCTGTATATCAGCCCTGTGCTCAGCAGTCGTGTGACAAAACTCACATTTGTGTCTGCATCCTGATCATGGTGCTGCCTGTCCCTTGCAACAGAATGTGCTGAGACTTTGTTTGGAGGGACAAAAATGCTGAGGGATTGACCAGAAAGGAGTTGAAAAAGCCAGTATACTAAAATAAAATAAAATAAATTACAGTCTCAGTGCTTTCTGACTGTCATTGTAGCTGATAATTTATTTTTAACCAGTGGGCAGCTGAGCTGTGACTCCCGGACTACCAGGGATGTTGTGCTGCCCCAGCATCTTCTTGGTGGATGTAAGGGAAGTCAATGTGAGGAAAGAGAGATGAGAAGCTCCCATGACCTGCTGCTCTTTCCAGCAGCTTTCATTTGTGCATGTGTGAAACGGAAAAAAAAAAGAGGACTATGGAGCACCTGTCCACTTGGCAAGACCATGGCAGTTCAGCTTGGTGCAATCCCTTCCTTTAGACTGAAAATAACCAGCCTTTTCTGTGCTTTCCTGATGATCCTACACTCCATCAATCTCCCAGTCAAGATCTCTCATGCTTTGCCATGCCAAAATCCTGGTAGTCACTGCATTGCTCTCCTAAGCTCTCTTGAAAACTAATTTCTTCTGTGATGCCTGCAAACAAATCAGCACTGAAGGGCTGCTATTGCTGATTTGTGGGGAAATAAGGCACAGTCATCTTAGTTGGTAGTTCTGTAAGTAATTGAATTTTCAATTCCATAGCTTAACTTAAATTAAAAATACTAATATTAGTACTAGTAGTAAAATCAAATTAAAATACAACTGAAATAAAAACTTTTTAAAGGTTCTTACCAAAACCAAATTAAGTTTCTGTCTGAAAAAGGTTTTTCAGATAATTTAAAAGAGGACAAGGATAAAAGAAACTTATTCTTCCTGTTACTATCTTAAAGTCTGAGAAACAAAAGACAAATAAAGTATTTCAGAATGAAAACATTGGAAAAAATTCAAAATGTCAAGCCAAAACGTTTTAACTTGCTTTGAAGTTCTATTTCAGTTCCGGGGGAGAGGGGGGGGGTGGAGACAGTTTGATAAATTAAAAAATAAAAGTGCTCATCAGTCTTTCTATATACTTTTCAGTGTGAAAAAGGTCTCTATGGAAAATCTGAATCAGCTGGAGTTCACTGGTACATTTTTTGTTATCCAACATTTATGTCCTGTTTCCATTGTTATCTCTTTGAAGCAAAGCCCTCTATACATGGTTAGATAGTAGCTAGAAAGAAGTGCTGTTCTCTTACTGTACCTTGTGTTCCTGCTTAAAGAAGCAAAAGATTGGGATTTCCAACCCAGTGAGGTTAGAAATGCTCACCTACTTCAGGTCCTAAGTTTTACTCTGTGGTTAGTTTAGCTTGCTAAATTGCTTCTATCCCTGATGCTGCATTGCTGAATTTCTTCTCACTTCCAGCCACCCCCATGGGAAAGGCAGAAGTTCTTCCTCCCATTTGTATCATGTGCATGAATTTCTGAGCATCCCCAAAGAAAGCTTGTGCCACTAGAGCTTTGCACCTATGCCACCAGGGAGAGCGAGAAGTCAATAAACAAACACAAGTACAAACAATATGGATAATTATCATTTTTGCAAGATTTGTCCAAAGGTACTAAAACATACAGTAATAATGTCAGTTTACTGCCTATTACAGTAACATTTTTTTTCCTTATATATTAATTTTCATCTTCACTTCTGCCTCCTTTTGTTTGTCTTACTACTTTGGTCCTATGTGTCTCCTTCCCCATCTGGAGGTGAATTGCAGTAATTGACAGTGATGATTCCTGTCCCTGAGCTTTGCTCAGTTTATAACAGTACAAGAGCTGTGGACACGGGTGGGTTGCAGTGCACATCTGTTGTCCAGATGTCTTGAAATTCTCATTCCCTTTCTGAGACACTGAGGTCAGATCTGATAAAGATATCCCTAGCTTTGCTTGTAGTGCTGGTGAGGCAACCTCATCATCATTTGTCACCTGTAATGTTCCCTTGGTGGTTTTCCATGGACACAGTGTCCAGCATTGGGTGATGGTGAAGGGCTGCTACTCATATGGGGTGACAAAGCTGTATGTACATTACACCTTGAATTGGCTACTCACAAATTCTGTACCTATCATAAACTGTTCCAGTTTTGATAACTTGTGGCTCAGCCCACACCTTTGCCCCCACATCTTGTGTACAAGACTTGTCTGAAAGTAAATTATCTCAGAATATGCTTGGTTGGGCAGAAAAATCCCAGGGAGGCACACTGCTACTGCCCCATCTGTACTTTCCAGTTCTGTCCTTAGGGAAAACTTTTCCAGTGACAGAGAACCTGGATTTGTTGCACCTGAGAGTGCCCCAAAATGATCTCTTTTCCTTGTAAAAAAAAAACCAAAAATCTGGTGTTTTACTTATGTAGTTATATCAACAGAACAGGGACTATAGCATGACTTTCCCACTTTCACCCAGTAGAAGTCGCTCTCTCCTCATTTTTTCTCTGGGGACAATTAATATTTAATTGAGTGTATCCCAGGGAAGAGATTCAATAGAAGAAATTAAGAGAAATCTGTTTCCAGATTATCTAAACTGCTGATGAGGCCACCTTCCTGAGAAGTAGATAAGCCAAGTTTATGTTCTAGAGGGAATTTGAATGTATGAGCATGACTGGACTGGAAGAAAAGCAGGATCTATAGTACATAATATATTAACGGGTAAATTCCAGACATTATGTCAAAGTAGGTTTTAATTAACTGAAGCTTTCCTAATTAGTGATTAATGACAATTCTTCAGGAAAAATAAAAATAAAATTGAAAAACAGTAGTGGTGCTGTGGAGAAAAAAAAGCCCTGAGTTTACAAGAACTTGTCCTTTTTTCTTCCTTTAAGGTGTGTGTGACATCTTTGGTTATTTTAGGAGATGAAATTTTGGAAGAAAAACAATATGTTGGAAACAGGAGGTAGAAGAACAATTTTCATCTCAGGAGTTCCATAGGGAATATTCGAGCTCAAATTGCTTCAGTCAAAAAAACGATGTATCTGGTATTTAATTAAGTGTAAAACCCCCATGACAAATAATCTTCCCTGTCTGACCTGGAAAGGCCTGTTATCCCAATCGAAATAGAGCATGGAAGCTCACAGGTCTTTGAGAATGGTATTAGCTCAAGGCAATGCAAAACTGTTAATTTGATTCTTGTCAGGAAAATTACAAATGAGCTATTTTTAAAAACAGAACAAGCATGATGGTCAAAGTTTAATTAGAAATTATGTACCTGTTCAGTTTTTAATAGCAATAACCACAATGTTATAGCACTGTAAAAGAAAAAAAATTAAAATAATCTTCCTCTCATCCTGGAGTGAATCAGTGTGTCAGCACCACAGAAGTAAACCTAAGGAGTGGGAGATGTTAGAAGTTATCCTGACATCTCATGTTGAATATACACCCTACTGCATTAAGGGTGCTATTCCACAGAAATTTGAGTCAATTCTCTCTTAGAAAGAAGAGTTGTTTTGGGGTTTGGACCTGTGACCAAACAACGAAAATAACTTTGGAAATTTTTCTTTTATTCTAGTGTTTTACTGTTTTATAGTGATGAGAATGCAAGAATAATCATAAGAGTTTAGAGCAAGGAGTCATCTAAGGTACATTTTATATTCCACAGTGATGACAATAGGTGCCCAGGAAGGAGGAGGAACAGGACAAGCTCATATGGATGTTTTTTATCAGCTTCCTTTAAGGTCTGTAAATATTGTACTTGTCCTCTGCCTCATTGGAAGAAGTTTTGGTAGTGGTGGCCACAAAAATAGGGAAGCCTGGCAAATTTGTAATGTTTTCTTTTGTTTCAACAGGAATTATCTTTCATTAGAGTGATTCTTTCACTCAGATTAGGAGTTATTTCAGAATGCTATGTCATTTTTTTGCCATTGGACTTGACCTGATTTCTTCCAAGCCTCATTTGACAGAAGAAAAAGGGGCATGCTACATAATTCATTAGATACCAGAAGTGCATTAAAAATGTATTTGACAAGAACTAATCCCACCAGGAAATAAAATAACATCTTATTTCCTCAAAACAGTCTTGATGGAGGCCATATTTAAACATTTAAGTGTTTACTTTAATTTGGAGAAAAATATTTTATCTCATTGCTATGTTAAAAAAAACAAAACAAAACAAAGCAATCAAAACCACTCAAAAGGCACAACAAAAAAGCCCAAAACAACAAAAAAGTGACAAGGTCAGTTGAACAGTAGGAACTTAATGACCCCAAACAACCAGTGCTAGGCTCAGACCCAAAATACATGTACTTCAGGCAGTAGCCTAAAGAACAAATATTTTGTTGAATTATTTAATGAATGTGGCAGATCCTGGATAAACCCCTTTTTCATGCTTGGATAAATGGCATGTATGGCTAGGCTGTGTTTGCAGGGAAGCGCTTGCCCTGCTACAGAAAGAAACCACACAGAGAGGCTGGTGAGGTGGGAGTTGCCCCTGGTGCTTGTGGTTAAAGAGTGAACTTTCTAAGGACAGAAGGTTTAATTTAAGTTCCTCTCCTGGAACAGCATTGCTTTATGTCAAGATATTTATAGCAATTCATTCTATGCTTTGATCAAAACTGTCAAGAGAGCTCCAGAACCCTCTTTAACATCAGCCAAACATAAACTATTGATTTCCAGGCTGTTTAGATCTCTTCCCTTTAAGTCTTAGGATTTGACAAGAAACATTCTGCTTCATAAGATCTTGAATACAGTCACATGGAAAATTTCAGAGGAAACATCTATTTTCCTTTTCCTTTTCCTTTTCCTTACCCTTCCCCTTTCTCTTTCCCTTTCCCTTTCCCTTTCCCTTTCCTTTTTTTCTTTTTCTGGCAGGAAAAAGCAGTATGGAAGAAATCAAAACATCCTGTAAAATAGTGTCACTCTGTGGATCAGTTCAGAAGAAACGAAGTAGTTTTCCCAGGGAAATTCTCTTTTTTTAACTTCCTACCTGCTTTGCTCCCCTACAGCTTGTCTAAAAGGGCCAATCCCAGAGCCTGGTAGCCTGGGCCAAGAGCTTCAGGATTTCCTGTAGCACGAGTGCTTCTGTGGGTAATAAAAGAAGGTTGTGCAACATAGGTAAGCCCATCCCATTCAGATTAAGTGTAAAATATATGTGGTATCTTTTTCTATGTTTTTTTGGAAATGCTCAAGGGATTTTGACCCTTAAGTTTCCTCCTTATTATGGGAGGTTTTTATGTGTAAGGGCTGTTGAAGAAGATGAGAGAAGAATGGGGAATGGCTTCGTTGCCATTCCCCTGGGAATTTGAAATGCTAAATGGATAAATTATTTCTTTCTTGTCCCAAGAACATCTTCTGCAGTACATTGAACTCTTTAGGAGGAATATTTTCAGATCAATGGCCTATGTAGGACAATGTACGTTTTCAAATTCTAGCCCAGAGTTTTAATTAGAAGAAATTTCCTTTTCACTTACTTTCATGAATCCCATCAATACTCCTAACATTTCATCAATAATTCCTTTTCCACTTAGTCTTAGAAGTGCATGCCTTTCCAAAGAGTTATTTTGCCAATTAGACAACTAAAAGAAATGACCAGAGCTGCAGAAGTGTTTAGTCTGAAATCTTAAATTAACAAGGGTAGCTGCTGTGTATTGCAGAATGATAAAACCTCTGCTGGTTAACAACATAGAAAATGGCCAATCACTGCTAGCTATGATTAAGAGGGGAGAATATGGGAAAAAAACCCAGAAGTTTAATGCAAAACAGAGCCAAAACAATACTAGATTCCAGTTTTTCCTAGGCATGTCTAGCATAAATTGAAACATAAATTTGAAGTGCAAAGCCAGATTGCAATGCAGAGAAAGTAAGTTTAAATGCGTTTCTAACTCTAGATAAATTCGGATATCTGTATGCAAATTTTAATGCATTTTAATCAGATGAAAGGCACAAATATTCAAAACTGCTGAGTGTGAGTAACATTTGGGGATTTTGTTTTTTGCAGCATCTTTATTGAATGAGGTAATACCAAAGAATCCTCATTTTTAAGGGATGCATCAAGTGTCGAGCTATTTTTTTCCATGATTAATTTTAGTATAATCAGATTATTACTCAAATTTGATATCAGTTTGTATTAAAATCTTATTCATTTGGAAGCAGTTTGTAGCTACTGAGTCTAATTATGCACTGAGAGAGACACTGAACAGAGAGACAAATGTCTTGCTTTGTAAAATACGTGTTTCTGAGATATATTAAAAAAACTGTTTAGCTCCCAGCCAGATGCCACATTTCACTTATCTTTCAAAAATCTTTTACGTAGGTGACATAAATTAATCAGTAAAAGCAAAGAAGTACCGGGGAATTTTATCTTTTTAGTAGTTTAACCTGTTTCCATTTACTTTTCCTCATAAAATGTGAATCTTCTCTTCCAAAGCTGCACGTCTGTGTAGCAGAATTAGTGTTTGAAGCTCTACATCATATTACTGAAATCAGCCAAGAATGTGACCTGTGGGTTTTGTTTCTTTTTAATGAGAAAAAAGGGATATCTGTGGATCTGAGGAGTAATGGAATGGACATTAAGATGTTGCTGACTTAGCCTTACTCTGGAATCAGGCTTGGTAGGACATACATTTTCAAATGAACTACATTTTGGTCTGTAGAGTCACATTTTAATGAGAGTTCTATAATGTAGATATGCTCATGATTCATTTTATTGAATTTCATAATGAAGATTCAAATCACATTAACAGATTTCTACCTTGGTCCCCATCCTTTTGGTGAATTTGGGCCTTCAGAGTCACCTTACCAATAGACTGTATCTTGACTTATGTTTCCAGCCATCAAATAATTAGTGTGAGCAGTGGTACTGAAACTATTTGAAAAAAAAATTAATTACCAGTTAAAATATATTCACAGGAATAGGGCCCAAATCCTTAGATATGTTGCTTAGTAACCTCAACTGAATTGACTCTTCAGCCTTCTTCGTTAGATTTAACTGAAAACTTGGAGCTATTTTCAGCAATGAAAGATGAAATAAGATGTCAGGAAAATCCATGTTTTCTTTCTCCTGATTTCAATTTTTATCTTTTAGCATGAATCACATGTGAAGCGTGATCCATCAGAGCACCTGCAGCCTATTCACATTACTGACCATTCTGTCACATCCTCCTGCAGAATGTGTTCAGATGTCTGGGTTTGAGAAATGGAGTAATTTTCTGATATGGTAATGGTGAGATTCCAAGGACAGATGAATTTCCAAGGACAACTACTGTAATCCTGGAATAAATATAAAATATTTCCATCAGCACCTGCAATAAGTAGTACTTTGCATAATCCACCATGTCCACAATAGCACTGTATTTTTTTCTCTTCTGTTTCAAATGGTTAGGAGATGACTGTGTCTGTCATATGATATTCTGGAATGGGTAAGATTTTGGCTTGTGATGAATCCTAGTGGAACAGTTTGGGATCACCCATTGCCCCAGAAACCTTTCCAGTGTGCATCAGAACTGAGATTATATGCTTTATGAATAGAACAGAATTACTGAATCACAGAACCACAGAATGGTCAAGGCTGGAAGGGACTGCTGGAAGTCTTCTAGTTCAACTCCCCAGTTCAAGCAGTGTCGGCTAAAGCAAGTTGCCCAGGGTCATGTCCAATCTGATTTTGAAGATCTCCAGGGATGAAGATTTGGTAGCTCTTGGGCAATCTCTGCCAGTGGTTGACCACACATGGTGAAAAATTGTTTTCTTGAGCACAGGTGGAATATCATGGTATCACAGAACCACAGAACGTTTCTGGTTGGAAAGGACCTTAAGGATCATCTCATTCCAAGCCCTCTGTATGGGCAGGGATACCTCCCACTTGATCAGGTTTGCTCAAAGCCCCATCCAACGTGGCTTTGAGTACTGCCAGAGAGGGGTCGGAAACAGCTTCTCACCACCCTCATAATGAAAAATTTCTTCCTAATACCTGATCTAAATCTACCAGCTTTCAGTTTAAAGTCATTACTCCTCATCCTATCACTACATGCCCTTGTAAAAAGTCCCTCCCCAGCTTTCCTGTAGCCCCCTTCAGGTACTGGAAGGCCACTACAAGGTCTCTCAAAAGCCTTCTTCTCGCATCTGCACAGCTCCAACTCTCTCAGTCTGTCTTCATAGGAGAGTTGCTTCACCCCTCTGACCATCTTTGTGGGCCTCCTCTGGACTTGCTTCAACACCTCTATGTCCTTCTTATGTTGGAGTTTCAGAACTGGACACAATGCTCCAGATGGAGTCTCATGAGAGCAGAGTAGAGGGTGATACGATATGTTTTAATTTGCATCCATTACTTGTCCTGTTGGTAGGCACTACTGAAAAAATTCTATCTCTGTCATCTTCATGTGCTCCTGTCAGGTATTTGTAAACATTCATGAGATGTCTTTGAGATTCCTGTCATTTGCAGCCTCTCATACAAAGAAAAAAAAACCAAAACAAACCAAAACCCAGAAAATTTCAACCTATGCTCTGAAACTTTTGAAAGATCCCCTTAAATAAGACATTTGAGACATTGATCTTGATCTAATTTTCCACATAAGCAGTTTGGTGTACAAGTGCCAGAGTAAAAACTTAATAGGGTGTTAATTTGGCAGTTCTCATAATGAAGTTCAACAGAACATTAAGTTAAATATCTGGAGATTTCACACGTGTCACCTGGGCTGGGTACTCAGTAGTCAGCACAGCAGTTCTGTGCTGTCACGCAGTCTCTGCTTGAGGTACCTGTGCATTGACATTTTTTGTATCTCTCAGGCCATTTTGACAAAAAGGTATTGACAAAGGTATGAAATGGTGCAAGGAGGAACTTTGGAATGATCTGGCACAGTCTTTCTCTTTGTGGGAGTATGTTGGTTGTGGGAGCTACAAAATTTGGGATATCATTTATCTCTAGTACAGAAACCAAAGGAAGAAGGTTCTGTAACTGTAAGTATACATTAGTTTGCCTGATCAAAAAAAACTCTTTATCTGCAGTTTCTCAACATATTAGTCAGAAGCTACACTGGGCTACAATATTACATAATTTCTGATGCCTTGATTTGCAACTCATCCTTGCTTGGCAGTGGGATAAGCCTGCCTGTGCTGCTTGGCTTTTAGATGGCATTACTTTCCAAAAGCTGCTAGTTAAATCTGTGGATTTTGACACTAATTTTAAGTATTGTTTTTTTTCCTATAAATGATGGTATTTCTCATTCCATTACACCACCACTGTTCAGCAAACTCCCACGAGTGACAGAAGTGCCTTCCTGGCCACGTCATGATATCCCTATTTCACTTGACAAATGTGCTGCTTTCTTTTGCTCTGTTTGCTTATTTTGACTCCTGCTTTGAAAGCCTCAGGGACTGACATTCCACAGCCTTGTGTTTTGAAAAGTAGTCTAACCTCTGCAATATCTTATGTGCTCATTCCTATAAATCTGATCTCTCTGGATGTGCAGAAGTTGCTGTCCAAATTGTTTGGCAGCCTGTTCATTGTTGGCTTTGTTGCCTGTCATGGATCAGGACAACTATTGCACTGATGACTTTAAAAACACCAAACAGAAAGGTGAAACAGAAAGGTGATCCATGATTCCCAACTCTGTTGATCACCCTCCTTTCATCATAGGGAAATTAACCCTCCAAGCATGGGTTTATGTCTCCTTGTTTACCACTGCATGTGATAAAATATTTTTCAGTACAGGGTGGCAAATGTTCTTCTTATTACAAGCTACACTTTATTTTGGCTGAAGAGAGGCAATTCGGAGACAGAAATCCTTTTTATAATTTGCTAATGGATATCTGTATTTTACCTGGGTAAGTTAATTAGTGTAATTCTTTCATGCCTACTTTAAAGTGACATAATATTTGACCCTTATTTTCCAGATCATGAACTGTAGCACAGAGACATGATGCCCTAGCTCCTTCAGGGAATATATTTGAGTGTTGATTTCAATGATTTTCCCAGTCTGTGGGAAGCAGCAAACTGCAGCTTCTCAAAGACTAGGTTAATAATGTCCTACCAAAGACAGTCTGCTTCCTTCACCCACTGGCATTTTTCAACAGAAGAAGACCATAGCTAAGTCCAGGAAGAAAGATTTTTTCCATCAGATAAAAGTAATGTCTCTGGTCTCTCTATCAGGGCTTGCCAACTAATCTATGGTAGAAGAGGAATTTTTCATGTGCTAAACTATTTTCTCACTAATCTTATTTCAAGAAAAGTAGTATAATGAGGATTTATTTAGGGTGTGCAGTGTACTTTTCTTAAAGTCAGACAAAAAAAGAGATCTGGTATTTGTTTTATTTCTACTTTAGCAGTTTATCTGAAATCATGACATGAGAGCAGATATGAGTGTAGCTCATTTGTCTGTGTACAGGATATTAATCTTAAAGGATCACAAAACCATTTTATATTCCAAATTATCATACAGTGTAATTGGTGAGGATGGATCCAGTGACTAAAACCAGTCTGGAAATGCTATTCTTGTATCAGGGTTGTATATTTTTTTCCAGAATCTACTTTACATGTTTTTACTAGTTTGCTCCATTGGCTGTTTTCCAGATTGCTTAAAAAAATCTTTGAAAACTCTGAATCTTCACACACAGTCTCCTGACAATGAATTCTGGAACACTGGCCAACAAAACCCCGTATAGCCTGAGTGGCAATTGAGCAAGCTACTGCCTCAGAAGAATAAAAAGTGCTTTATGAATGTATCTCATGGACTTGTAGCTGGGCATTTAGGCAGACTTTTGGAAGTAGAGAGTCCACAGTGACCCACTGGGTTGCCAGGATGTCTCTGATGTCTCTGTCTATATTGAATTTGATCAGATTAAGGGTTGCATGCTCTGATATTGAAT
Source organism: Phaethornis superciliosus (assembly GCA_023637945.1). Taxonomy (NCBI): domain Eukaryota; kingdom Metazoa; phylum Chordata; class Aves; order Apodiformes; family Trochilidae; genus Phaethornis; species Phaethornis superciliosus. The sequence continues at coordinate 38,129,497 of JAJQWJ010000002.1, read as the reverse complement.
CAGAGCATTCAGACAAACATGTGATATGAGAACACACTTCATGAACTCAGTAAGATAATGTAGGCAGTGACAATAAATGCTTTTTAACCTGGCATCACACCTTTCAAAAATCTGTGAGCCCATTGACACAAATACAGGTTTTTTTTCATCCCTTCCCTAGTATGAAAAGAAAAACATCAGGAGCAGATATTAAACCACAAGGTCCAGACAAATGATACAGTGTTAGGAATTCATTAAAAAGCAACTTTGACATTTTGACAAAATGAATAAAGTTCATTGATTGAATTTTCTGTTTTATGAAATCTCTTTAAGATTTGCATGTTCCAAATGTCAGGTATGGTTCTGAAATCCTAGAGCAAAAGCATAAGCTGTGAGCTTCAGATTCCCTCTTTATCATATGTTTGCTTAAGTTCTTTTTCCCAGTTGATCTCAACTGGATTTACTGTTTTCTTTAGTTTCAGCTAGAATTACCCCTGTGGAACCTTTCTGTAATCCTGTATAATTATAACAAACTTTTTAGTGTTTTTTTAATTTTATTTTTGTTTGACAGATTTGTTAAGGGCCTATTTTTTTGCTGATGCCCTAGCACTCTGCGGATATCCCAGATAATCCCAGTGTGTCACCTCCTTCCATCTCCCTGGCACCCTGTGCCAAGCACTGCCACCTGCTTGGGCTGTTTTGTTCTGGCACATGGTCATGGCCACCATGCTCCTTCCTTACCTCCTCCCCAGCTTGCAGCAATGTCATGGCTGCCTCTGCAGGAGAAGGTCTGGGTACATGCATACAAGTGAGAAGAGTTGGAGAGGTCAGGACTGCACAAAATGGAAACTATTTAGATAAATCAATGAGCAATTGGTATAAACAAGTCACCAAAGTATGCATGCTATCAGGGGGTAGGATCTGTCTTTCACTGGGGAACTGCCTATTTACAATGCAAATCTCTCATCTTTTGGAGCTGCCATCTCTTAAGCAGCCTCATGTTTTTATGCAGTGGTCAGCTTGTCTCCTCCAGCCATTTTTTGGGTGTCCCAGATCTTCCTGCAGGGGGAAGCCTCTGCTCAAGGCCCTGCCAGGTCCTGCTGCAGGCTGTGAGCCCACCAGATCTATGGAAGCACTGGGGCTGTGCTGAGTGCTGTGGAAAACCAGGGTCACTGGAAAAGCTGTGCAGAGCCCTCAGGGCTGATCCAGAACATCTCAAAATCAATGGGAATCACTCCATGGACCTGCCTGGCCACACACACCTGGGGTGATACAGGTCCCAGTGGGTCACTTGTGTGGAAATAACTTCACCTTTATGGTCCTCAAGGCAGGACCAACTGGGTTTTTTTCTGTTGTTGTTGCTACATTTTAGTGCAATGGAGTCAGAGAGAAACAAATAGCCTGTCTGGATATTTATAGGTCTGTGATAGTACTTTCTGAATGTCCACAATGTCCCTGATTGTGGACAAGAGAAATACACTGACATTAGCTGCAGTTTGGTTTCCCATGCAGCAGATGGAGTTTTCTTGGTTTTAAATACAAAAACACTCTGTCAGAGAAAAGAGAAATGGCATAAACCCAACCAAAACAGCAGAGCCAAGCACCGATGAACATGAGAAAGTTGCCTTATGGGTCCAAGAGTTAGAGAGCTCTGGCAGGCCCACCTATGGCAGAAACAGATGTAAGTAATTAATAACTGACTCCAGATATCTGTCCCATCTGAGATAAAATGCTTGAAGATTAATCACAAGGTTCTGAATCACTTTTATTTTTTTGTTTAGCTTTTTTTTCACGTGACTTCTTTGTGAGATTTCTGCTGCGTGTGGGAGGAATATCAAGACTGTGATATGCAAAGAAACTACATGAGGGAAATGTCACTGCCACCGTGAGGTGTTTGGTGATGGGACTGGTAATGATTGAGGTCAAAAAGGCAAAACAACAAGTCTGTACACAAAAAATATCTGTTCTTGCACAGATTTATAAGGGAAAAATCAAGAGGTAAATAATTATCTTATATGCTCCAGTATATGAATCAATAGTAGTGCTACAAATTGGCTTCAGGCAGCTTCATTAAGGCTCAAACTTCTCAGTTCATGATTCAGGTCTATCTCATTTCCCTCCAGGTTTCAAGCAGACAAGGCTTATCTGAAGTCACATGAAAAAGTGTTGTTAGCTAGTAGACAGCTGTTCTTCCATGGCTGAATGTCAGTGTGCATGAACTAAAACATCTTTACATCCTTCACTCATGTATACAAGTGTAGAACCTCTGAAATTAGTCCAATTTCAGTGGAGTAAAACCAGCTGAGTATTTAAACCTTAAAGCACATTGGCATCATTTAAGCGCAAAGTGCTGGTTAAAGATATTTCATTATTGGTACATTACAGTGCTTCTCGATAATTGGTGAGTGTTAGATATCTCTGAAAGTAACTTATTATCATAGAATATACAGTATTCACTTTTGTGTGTGTTTTAAAACTACAGTAGAAGCTGGTTAAAATTCCACTATAGCCATTTCTTGTCCTATTGTCCTGGAAATTTTGCATTAGTTCAAGATCACTTACATTTTATTTTAAGTGTTACAGAGTCCATAAATCTTGCAGCTCCCTCAGATGAATTTTTTTATTGTATTAACAGTTTTCAGTCAATTGCTAGCAATATCTTGCAATAAATATAATAAATATGCTGCAAAGACAGCATATGTAATGACCTGCTAAACCCAAGACTGGAGTAGGGCAATGTGTTTGAAGGTATAATTCATGCTAACATTTCTCCTTATTCGCATATTTTCATTAACATTTTTTGAGCTATCTGTCCTCAGGTATCAATAATTTTTCATGTTTCATAAAGTTACATTAAAACCTCCACTGAATGAGTAGTAGGGTGGCAAAATAAAGTAATTGTAGTGTCATAGGTAAGTTTGCCACTATAAACAAAGTTTTGTACTTTGCATGGGAGAAGCTGGACTGTGGTCCTTCAAATAATGGCATAATCACATGCTAGTCTTCTCACAAAACAATCTTGTCAAAAAAGGCCAAACTGTCTGTGCCCAGTGACCAAAGTGGTATCCAGAAGTCATTTATACGCCCCTTTGCTCAGTATTCAGTTGCACATCTCTCAAGCATGTGTAGAACAGGGAAAATCAGGGAAAACTGGGGAAAATAACAAGGGAGTTGGATGAGGAGTATCATTTCACTTGTATGCTAGGGTCCACGCTAAGCACAAAATGCCCCTGTAGTGTTTCAGGCAGGACACTGTGATGAGAGTAAGGCAGAAATGGTGATGATGTACCAGTTTTGCTTTCTGCAGACTTTTTAGACTGCTGTCTGAGCTAACGGGTGTCTTGGAGAAGCTTAGGCCTTATACACAAAAGCTAGTGACAACACATATATCTAGGTTAGGTCACCATTTCATGTCCCAACCTGAGTGTTGCTGGTGTGCTCAGCCCCTACACAGAAGTGGAAGAGGAGAAGGGATGTGAGCTTTGGGAGAATCCTGGTTCTGGAACTGTGTGGGCTTCCTTCCTTCCATCATTGGCACCCTTTTGCAGGCTGCATATGAAACATTTTGAGGGCTGTTAAGTTCAGCATAAGACACAATTTGGGGATCCCCTTACTGCTGTGCCATGTAGGTATATTTAATGATATCTGAAGCCTGTAATGGGTAAAGTAACACTATCCTACAGTTCATAAATGCCAAGGACTTCTGGTAATTGCTCTCTCTTCAGAGTCAAGGGATGATAAACCTCACCACAAAAGGCTGCAAGTTTAAACTATTAATTTGTACTCCACTCTGACGGTATTTGAATCTGAGTTCAAACACTCCTACCCCGATGATCTAAACTCTGATTCAAAGCATTATGGAGTTTAGGACCCAGACAGACTGCTCAGGTTTAGCAGTGATTTGAATTCAGATAATTGTCTCATCTGAGCAAACTACTCACTTAATATTATGTACTTCAATCTAGTCAAAGTTTCCTGTCCCTCATTAATTGCATAGGTGATTTTTATTCTGCTTCCTTTTTAACTATGTCACATAATTAAACATAACATCTGCTTTTCCCAAGCCATTGGGCACATCTGTTACTCTTTCTAGCATATATTTAGTAGTCTTGTTATAATGGATTCCCAGTCTGGCATGTTGCATTAGACCAAGACTTGGCTGTTAAAACATCAATAGGTACTTTAAGGAAAGCAGTCAAGTCTAAGGATTGCTTATGCCTATAAGCCTAGTCCGGATGCATTTGCAAAAGAGACAAATATATTCTGGTTTTGTTTGCAGCTTGAAGATTAACTCATTCATTAAGGTATCTGAGAAATGGAGGGCTGGGTGTCATCTCAGGAGGGCATCTTATCCAGTCCCTCCATGCTGGGCAGGATCAGTTATCAATACTGTGAACACACTGAAAATCAAAATGCAAAATAAAGGAGATTAAATCAAAATGCAAAATAAAGGAGATTAATTAGAGCAGCTCAGCTTCAAAGGCTCCCTGGTCTTTAATATATTGATCACAATGTTCAAAGTTCTGCATAGTGCCTCCCCTGATTGAATATTGGATTATATTTGGATGAAAACTCATGTAAATTGCAAGAATCCAAGTAATTTTTCAGCACTGAGTGTCAGAAGTAAAAGCAGTTGCAGTTCTCAGTTAGTGCGCAAGTCCATGGTTTGAACTTTTTTTGAAGTGAAGAAATAAGAGCTACACAGATTCACAATGGGTGTGCACTCTTTGAGAACACTGAGATCCAGATTATTCATCCCTTACTGCTGAAAACTGGAGCCATGAAGCCCATAGAAAAAGAAAAGGTTTGAGACACTGTTTAGACAGTGTGGAGAGTGGGCAAGGATCTTCAAGAGTTTAGTACCTGCATGAGTTAACAAATATAAGGCAAGTGCAGTCCCTCAGGTTCCCTGCAGAAGTAACAGAGGTCTGTTCTGGCAATACTTCTCCCCCTCCTCACCATAGTTTTGTTTTTTTTTTTTTCTATGGTGACTTCATAAAAAAAAAATGGGAACTTCCTCATCTCACAGGTGTTGAGAAGTGGGTAAAAATTCCACTCTATAAAAAGGGCTGTGTGATCTGAGACAGTGCAGGTGATCTGAGCTGTATCAGCTGCTATGGGCTCCTCAGCATGTAAGGAGAAGGGGCATTGGATTGATACTGAGAGAAAATGTTACTGGAGGTATTGTGGAAGCAGAACTGAATGGTTAGGGATGGTTGGTGGAGAGACACCAATGAAAAAATTAAAAAAAAAAACATTCATGGGCTGTTAATTCTGACCCTAACAACAGTTTACCGGCTAAACCAAAATTATTTTGATAATTTTGGCATCAAAGTGAAAGTAGGCATCCTTATGTTCCTTCCACTTGCTGGTATTTTTGCAGAGAGAAAGAAAGTGCTCAAAAACAGAGATGTTTTTCCTGCTTATTGCCTTTTTTCTTGCTAAAGCAGAAGGTCTCAGTGACCTGTGTATAGACATCTGCCTGTGGGCAGTCCCCCATGAGTTGGGGATGGCCTCAGCAGTACACTGTGGGGCTCTTCTGGTCCTCTGGCTCTGGCATGTTTCCTTTTTCTCCTGGCCAAAAATAGTGTACATATTGGAGGCATCATTTGTTTCTGAACTTGGATTAGCAATCTAAATTGAAAAAAAATGGGGAAAGATAGTGTAAAGCAGAAACATTCATTTAGGCATTTTAATAATGAATAATATCAGCCTATTTAGCTTGATGTTTTCTAGATGAAAAGTTTCTTATTTTCATTTCAAGAGAACACTGTTTTCATTTAAAATTGATCTATGTCTCAAAGAAAGAGTAGTGAGAGTAACACAATTGAAACATTGATTTTTTTTTCCCTGAGAAAAACATTGAAGGCTGACCTAAAAAGTGTTTATATGGTACTGGCTTTTGTTGGGTTTTTTGCCATGTGAAAATGAAAGATAAATTCTGTTGTATTTTTCCTTCCTTCCTTCAGTTCTGGTCTCCATCTTCTCTCCTGCTTCTGCTCACTGAAAAAGTTGGGCTAACCCATTTCTTTTACCAGCTCTAGACTTGAATGAAAGAGTATTAAGGAAGGAGACCACCATTTAGCAATATTTATTCATCATTAGTTTTCTTTCAGTAAATCCTCACCAAATGCTCAGTCTCTGATAATCTGTCTTCTGCTTTCAAAGGGCCTGACCAATGACTCGTGCTGTGGTGCTCAGCAGAGTCACATTTTGCTGCTGGAAGTGGAAAACAGAGGTCTATACCTGGTGTGGTCCTGGCAAGTTAAAAATAGCCTATATATATATATCTAATATATATATATATAGTATTAAATGCTATTTAAATACTATGTATATATAGTATTAAATGCCTGTTTCTTTTCAATGGCAGATAAGATTTGTTGCCCTTGTGGGGAACATTGTAGAAGGCAGGTAGTGTATATTCCTGTGAAAATTACCTGGGTTTGTCGTAGGAAATCTCAGAGTAAGTAACTCAGACCTGATACGGACCCTTTTCATCACGTTACAAAGCAAGGCTTACTTCACGAGCTAATCATGACACTTGAATATATCTCCATTTTATTTCCATCTACATTCCCTTATGTCAAGCTTTCAGCTGGCTGTAACTTTAGTGGCCCTTTCTACAGAGTTCATTTCTTATTGTTCCTAGTGGAAATTTCTCTCCTTTTTGTCATGGATTATGATACTGTACTAGCCTGTGCTGTTTGAACAGCTATTGTTAACCACATGAAACTGCAAGTTTTGAGTAGTTGCAATAACGAGACTACTAAAGTCCCTACAATCATATCCAGAAACAGTTTTCCTACCTATTCTGTCCAGAGAAAGAAATCAGCCAGTGCTGTATTTTGTGAAATGAACTGCAAGCATCTTGGCTTAAGGCCATCAGGGTACATTGGGTGATTTCTACTCTCATCCAAATAAATGCCCTGTGGTCTCCAGCTGCGCAGACATCCTTTGCCTCCCTGATTTCATCTGGTTTTCCATGAGCATCTACGTGATGACTTTTGTCTTATCACCTTTTTAAATACTATTCCTCCTCTGAGCTGTCTCCTTTCACTTGTTAGTACTTACTACTTTATGCTGATGGTGTACAAATTTATTTTAGTCTGTGGAGATTTTGATGACGAAGGGTTTTTGTCTTCAGTTACATAAATCTGGTCTCAGAGAGAGCACATGTGCAGTTTGGGCCAGGAGCCCTGCTCATGAAAGAGGAATGAGGTACTAAACGAGCACCACCAGGGGAACTGATAAGAATGTCTAGCACTTATTTAAGGTTTACAAAAGAAAAATTATTCCAGGCAATTCTCTTTAATGCAAGCTTACTTCTGACCCACTCGTGCAGTTCAAACAATTTGGAAAATATTGCCTAGTTATCATGATGGTGCACAGCAGCTCAAATTTGCAGATGAAGTTTACTACTTCATTAACTATTCACTTAGCAATAAAGCTGCAAACAGTATTTCTTTGTTGGTCTCATCTGAAAAAATCATAGAATCATAGAATGGCTAGGGTTGGAAGGGACTTGAAAGATCATCTAAAACCAACCCCCTGCATGGACAGGGACACCTCCCACTAGACCAGGTTGCTCAAGGCCCCATCTGTCCTGGTGATGAGCACTTCCAGGGAGAGGGCATCCACAACTTCCTTGGGTAACAAGGAACTCCCTGGGTAACAAGGAACTTTCCTGTGTAACTCCCAGAAAATAATTTCTTCCTAATGTATAACCTAAATCTCCTTGCTTCAAGTTTTAAACCATCAAAAAGGGGGGCTGGAAAACTTGTCTGTTAACAGATTGCAGCAATGCTTTTCTGTATTTGGCCAAGCTGGATTTTTGGTTATTGTTCAGATTATTCCTTTTGTTCTGCCAGCAAAGACTCTTTTGTATTTTTCAAGCACTTAATGTCTGTTTTGCTGATACCAGAGTTCAACTTCTTTTGCCCTGCTTTTGCAACACTCTTTTCTTCAGAACCTACAGGTCATGGGTGGATCTGCTGATTCTCACAGACACGCTCTACTCGTTCCTCTTTTTTTCACTTATACACTGTTGTCATCTTTCTATTGCAAAGAATTCAATGCCTGTTCAGTGAAATAGTGGTATTAAACTTTTTTCTTTTTAGTGGGCCAAGAGGTTATTTAGTACATTTATATAACGTGCCTAGCCATCCAAAGTCCTGCTCTAATAAAGACGTATGCTTAGACTTGGCATCCACTCTGAACACTGCCACTGAATTCAAGTGATTAATTAACCAGAGGTACAAAGATCTGACAAAGCATAAGCCTTTGTGGATCCAGTGCTTTTTGGTCAACTGGCAACTTATTTGATGTTATTTACATAGTATTGGTGTTCTGGTATCTGAAATAACCCATAGGTATAAACAAGGCAAGAATCGCAGGGTGGGGTGGGGTGGGGGGAGGTGGTGGGGGAAGAATATTGTGTTTCACCAATAGTTCCAGCTAAAAAGACAAGTCCCTGTTTTAATACAGGACCAGAGATTTTACATTCAGGGGGCTGAATTTTACATTAATTTTACATTACATGTAATTTTACATTACATACCTGTATGTAGGGGACTCATTCCAGTTGCATAGATTACCTATTTATTCTGTATAAATGTGCAGTGTGGGAAGAATAAAAGCCTTTGTGCATCAGAGTTGTAAGTAAAACTCCCTGAAGTCTTTGAGCCTTTTACCTCTGAGGAAATCAATGTATATCATCTTTCCAATGCTCAGTGTCACCTCTTTATCTAAGTCTACACAGAACTTTGTCAAGAAGAGTTAAAACCAACAACTTTCAAACACCTTTGTGTCTTTTGGAAATCTTTTGTTTCTTTTCTGGTCACCACTGAATCAACCTACCATAAAAATCCCTGATATAGCTTGCGGTCCTTACAGATGTATTGTGTTTAGCCTATTTTTTTTTCTTATTTATGCTAGAGGGCTATGATTGAAAAACTCTTTGCACAGAGGCTCTACTGCTCTTTTCTGTGGTGTGTACTACCTCTGCAGGTGTGTAGGTAAATCACCCCAGGTGTGCAGGTAGCATCCACCCAGAGACTTCTACATCAAGGCATTCAGGTATCTCCTTGAATAATATTAAAATCTCTGGGACTCCTTTAAAGGCTGCTCAAAGAAGAGGATGAGCCTCTTATGGCCTGAGGAGCACAGAAAGAAAACCACCTTGGTGACACCCCAGGTGATCAAGCAGAGGGTAAGGGAAATGCTGCCTGTGAATAACTGCAGGTCCCAGGGTGGGAGGTCTTTGCTCCAGGACCCACAGAGGACACCCCAGCTCCACAGCACCCCAACACAGCCTACCCTGCCTGCGTGAGGTGAGGGAAGGCAGACCAGTCATGCCACCATCTGAAAACCTTCCCTTTCCCTTCTTGTTTATTCCTGTACAGCAGCAGATTGATCCCTGGGTCTTTGTCAGCAGTGGTACAAAACTGTGATGAATAATAGGGGGGCTGGTGCTAATTAACCTGGCCTCAGGGCTGGGGGCTGCAGTGGCAGCATCCATGGGGAGAAGGTGGAAGGATGCTGAGCACAGGGCCCATATGGGAGGAGGGAAGGGGGGTAGAGGGAGGGGTATGTGTGTTGTCCCAACACTCTGAACCTGCATGTCTTCACCTCGTAGAACCATAGACTCATTTTGGTTGGAAAAGACCCTTAAGATTATTAACTTCAACTGTTAACATAACATTGCTAAGACCACCACTAAACCCTAAGCACTGCATCTGCACATCTTTTAAAAACCTTCAGGGATGGTGACTCCACCACTGCCCTGTGCATCCTGTGCCCGACATCCCTTCTGGGAAAGAAGTTCCTCTTCATATCTAATCTAAACTTCCTCTGGCACAACTTGAGGACATTTCTCATTGTCCTATGGATTGTTACTTAAAAGAAAAGACCAACACTTTCCTTGCTACAGCCTTTCAGGTGGTTGTAGAGAGCAATGAGTTCTCCCCTCAGTCCCCTTTTCTGCAGGCTAAACCACCCACATTCCCTCAGCTGCTCCTTGTAAGACTTGTTCTCCAGACCCTTCATTTGCTTCTCTGCCCTTCCCTGAACTCGTTCCAGCACCTCAATGTCCTTCTTGCATTGAGGAGACCAGAACTGAACATAGAACTTGATGTGTGGCCTCACCAGTGCCAAGTACAGGGATAATACTCTTCTGCACTGAATAATTTTTCTCATCACCATTATGTATTAGCCTCAGAGAGGAATAATGAGACTGAGAAAAAATCTATTGGAGATATATTTTTTTTTTAGAGTTTATTAAAACATTGCACTATATATGTTTAAGACAGAGGTCAAACATGCCTTTTAGAAAGCTTATTGTGCAGGCAGTCCTGTGCAAACGGATATCGCTGCATAATGAAGTAGTAAAATGGTGTGCTTTGTAAAACACAAACCAATATTAAAATATAATAAAGAATATACAGCACAAGTAATAATTGTAGTAACATGAAAGCTGCATTTTTTCCCTTTCCAGTTTATGAAAATCTCCTCCATGCATCTGCCTGAATCTCTTCACTGCTGATTTTGTTAACAGTCATATTAAGCACAGTGCTATGTGAATGATGGCAGGAGTCCTCCTCTATCCCATCAGTTTTACCAGCTGACTTTCTTGGTTTGCAAGTTGGGTAAAATCTTGAAAGACATTATTGCTGCAAAGTTTGGGATGTTAATTTTGCAGCAAGCAGGAAGAGTTACAGTCCAGGTAAAGCTTTTTGCCTCAGCACTTTTCCTCCAACTAGGTTTTTCTTTGGTGTTTAGGCTGAGATTCCAGAGAGAAAAAGGTTTTGCCTTTTTCATGTTTGCTGGTTTGCCAGGGTTAGACCAACCTTTACCATCATGGAATGAACATTTCTCTGCAGGGACCCAATAAAGTATTTTAAAGAGTTCAGGCTGCTGCAGAGCTCATTTGTTCAGTGGTGAAGCATCTTGATTTGAAAAGTACCATTTGGAAAACAGACAAACTGTTTTGGCTTTTGACAAGCAGGACTTTGAGGTCTTGCTGCTCTTTTAAATAAAGTTGAGAGTGGAAGCTGGTTATTTCTTCTTGTGTCCACTGTGTATTCATCTTGTTTCACAGATGCTTACAAAACAAATAAATGTGGTGGTCCATGCACAGTCTCCCCGGAGATGCAGAACTGAGGTACAGGTTTTTAATTGTTCCCAAAGCAGCTTTCCTGCTGGATCTACAAGCACTTTGCACAAAGATTTAAAAAGCATTAAAAACAAAATAATGAATCTAGAATTACATTGCTCTGCCACTGATGTGAATCAGGACAAGCACAATCCATGCAAATCAACAGGAGGACAGAATTAGACCTTCCACTTTTTTACTGTGGGGAGGTAAATTGTCCAGACTGGGATGCTCACTCATGAAAGCATTTGGTCATCTGTGTAATGTAATCATCACATTGCACAGTGGGATTATAAACTGTGTTTATAAATACAGTTTGTTTGTTTGCAAGATTTTGAGACCCTGCTTTGACACTCAAGACCTTAGCTGAGGCACTCACATAGTGCATGTTAGATGCAAATCATTAAGCTGTAATCTTTGTTAGATGCTGCTTCCACTTAAATTGCAGGAGAGTGTATGATGTTTTTTTCCACACTTTCCTAGTGTTTCTGATATTTTGTACCCATTCAGAAGCAACTGAACAGAAAAGTTGAAAGAGGAGGCCAATACAGCTAGAGAAAGACTCAATAAATTTTGCCAGCCTCACTCTCCAGACTGTAAAGCAGAGGTGCCTTCAGCAAGGCACAATTGAGCTCTTTAAAGTTACTGGCATGCTATGCAGCTCTCCAAGACAAGCAGAGTATTCAGAGTAGTCTGAAGACTCATATTTGGGAGTTTCCCACACGAGCATGCTAAGTTTGCAGACATGAGTTTTACTTGAAAACCAAGTCTTTTACCCTGTTAAGAGAATAGCACAGAAGCATGCAAAGAGCAATAAAAATGGCAAAAATGTGTTGCATGTAAAGTTTTCAGGGACCTTTGAATACTAATATTCAAGGTCTGCTTGCAGTATTTTGTTTCATTAGGGATGAGTCACGGTCAGTAAAAAGAAAAGAGGCTTTATAAATTCATTGCTGAAAAGCAGGTTACTCCAAATTGTGACATATTGGTTTTGCTGATGGAAAAAGAGATCTGAAAGACTGACAAAAGCCTTCACACGGGTTGTGATACTCGGTCATGTGAAGCTAAAAGCTGGGCTGTTGATGTTACCTAATTTGCCCAATGAAAAAGGAAAGAAGGGTGTGGTTTAGAGATTTCCACCCGGGGCTGTTAAAATTCTGTCTACAGCACCCATTTAGCCTCATGCCACGCAGGCTGCCTGCTTAGTCCATCAAGACTGAGGATGCTGAAGAGTTGGGTCAAAAATCCCTGTTCAACAGGAGCTGCTGTAAAAGCCTTCATGGGAGGACCTTGAACCAGGAGAGGAGGAGACACTGGATAAGATGGAGCAGCACAAAGAGGAAGGAAACCCATTTGCTGATCCAGAAAAGATAACAAAATAAAATCAAATGCTTGGAACAGAAAATGAACCGTTGAAACAGTTGCTCCTGGCAGCCCAGTGCTCTGGTAAGCATGTGGTGACAGGCAAGCCTTTAAACCACACCACCTCACACACAACAGGCATCACTCTTCATTATTGCTGTTCACTTCATCCGTTGACAAAGTGTCTCATGCATGCAAAAACCCCACATAATCTGGTGGAAAAAAATCCTGTTTTGTGCAACAAAGAGTTAATTAATGGGATCTTTTTTATTCATTTTATGGTAGCCCGGGCAATCAGAGGTGCTGGGGATCACTCAGGTTTGGACTCCTGGCATCGAGTGCTAAGACAGATTTTCTATATAGCTCTGCAGTGCAACTCTTATTCAGTCTAAAACCACATAATAAAGGAGGCTTCTGACCTGCAGCACTTTAGAAAAAAGACTTCCTTAGTCAATCTACTTCATCATTTTGCTGATCATCCTCAGCCAAATGTGGAGATAGAGGAAGGTTCAAACTGTGAGCATAGTTTATCAGGTCCTCTTCTGTTTTTTCCTCTGGCAGTAATGTGCAGACTATTTTATGAAAAGAAGTTTCTGTCATCTCTCAATTCAGAAGCTGACTTTGAATCTCAGTTTTCCTCTCCTGAATGAACATTTGAATTCATCTTGGAAACTGGTTCAGCGACATAGTTCAGCTGGCACTGGCAACTTCTGAAAGACATTGTGAAGCTTGAAAAAAACAGCATAAAGAGGATTAAATCAGCCTTGGAAGTGTAAATGTCTGTAATGTAATGACCTTAATGTTGGAAATAAACATCTGTGTGCATACATATATTAACATATATAATAATTCTGCATATATAATAAACATATTCAGTAGACATTGATTTTCAGGGCAGTATCATATAGCTTGTCATCATCCCTTCTAATACAAATTTCAGTGATTCTCTCTTCAGGAAATGCTTTTAAAATTTCCTCCCATATATGAGCCTTGAATTTTTAGTGCATATACAATGCTAAATTAAAATTGACATTTCTGTGCCACCTGCAGTGCAAGGATTGCTGTCTGGGACAGTTAACCAATTAAATGCCATTCAGAGTTATCCACGAGAAGGAAAAATGTGAAGTCTTATGTCATGAAATTCAATGCTGCATTTAGAGGAGAAAGAAATTTCATTACTTGACCCAGAGAATGGTTTGAATGCTTTCTGCAAAAGAAGAGAAAATCCTATCTTTTCTTTAGATGTTTATCAATTGAACCAACTGAAAGCCATTGATTTTCCCTTAAAGTCACAGTTCCTTCCAGCTGTGGTCTGGGTAGTGTTTGGTGGAAGAGGAAAGGGTGCACAAATTTTCATTGATTTCTTATTCTCTGATATTAAAGCTATCACCAAGCCTTCCCTCCCCTGACAGGCTGCTCAGGTGACATCTGGCCAGGAGGGGAACCATGACAGCATGGAGCATTTGGCTGACTGGGCAGAGCTGTGCAGGAATCCCAAAGCACTTTCTCTCTCACCCTGGCTTTTGGTAAATCATGTTATTCTTCTAGATTAGCTAGCATAAACTAGCAATAATACATCACCCTCAAAATAATGGTAAATTGGTTGTAAAAATGTAGCAAGCAATTTTAAAGCCCTGATAGATGCAGTGTCATTTGCAAGAATTTTTCAGAATATCAAAAATCTGTTGTCTGCCACCAGTAACACCACCCCACCCACAATATACTTGGATAAATGTTCCTTTTCAACTGATATGTTTCTAGGTTTAATTCCTCACACCTGTGTCCACACTGCAGCTGGAACATCTGTTCTCCAGTTTTGCAGCTGGAAGCTGGAGTCCCTCTCTCTCCTACATGGAGTGTAGAAAGGTGTCAATTATGTTTGGACTGTGTCTGAGAAAATTCTCATTATTTTTTCCCCAAAATCCTTACATTGGGACTGTTGTGGCTATCCTGAAAAGTCATCCATTCTGCCCCGTGGGGAAAAATATCAAACTGCTTGGCCAGAAATAATGTTCTACAGACTGGGACATCCAGATCTCAGGCAATAGGAGAATAGAAATTAATTTTGTATATGATTCCCTTGTCACATCCTATAACTATATGCTTTGCCTCACAGGTTTAAACCTTAATTTTACTAAAACCTTCAGCTCACAGTCTTCCTGAAGACCAGACTGAATCACTGAACAGAGGAGCAATGCACCAAAACTAATGGAAAACAAAATTGTATTTTTCAGCCTTTAACATGGTGCCTGGAAAAACTATTTGACACCATGGGCTCCACAGCTGCTGAGGAAAAGTGCTCTTGTGCCAAGAGAAGTGTTCCCAAACTGCTGCTGGCCCTTGTTTAAGCTGAGTGTATTTCTAGCTCTGAGTGCAGTGAATATTTGGTGACAAGTGTTGATGACAGCTTTTTAGGTGTTACAGCCTTAGAGGGAAAAGTAGTTCTTAGCAAATGCTTAACCAGTAAGCTAGATCTGTATTGTTCAAAGGGAATATAAAAGAAAAATGTAAGTCTGAGGACCTTGAGGAGTCAAAGAGTGGCAGGTTGTTATTTTTGTGAGCTTTTGGGATTCTATCCCTGACTTTGAAGATTTTACGACTTGCTAGTTTCTTAAATATTGCTTTAATGAAAATAGGTTTTTGTCTTACATGCCATACGGTTATGGTGTAATTACTAAGTCTTAGTTTTTGTTTCTGTCCAGAGATGAAAGGAGCAGGTTTGGCTGGTATTTTGGATGCTTATAGGAGGATCACAAAACTTCCTGACCTGGATTCTGACTATAGTTCCATTCCACAATAGAATAAAAGAAGTTTGTATGTGACTAGGCGAACAAGATTTCAAATATTTTTCTCTTCCTTTAGCTGCACTTATTTTTGCTGGAAAAAAGTTTTCCCACCATTATGCTCTCTGAATTGCCCAGTTAGATAATTTTTTTTAGCTGTATTTTACCAAATCCTTGATAGATAACAAAGCTCTCAGCCAAGACAGCCTGGCCTTTGTGGTCACATACATGCATACACAGGTCTCAGTTTGTCTCTGCTGAGTACAATACCATAACACCACATAATGTTCAGTTTCCAAGGAAACAGCAGAGCTCCACTTTTGGAGAAATAAACACAATTTATTACTCATTTCTACTACCACACTACTTTCTGACTCTTTTCTCCAGCTAGAAGAACATGTTTTCTAACACAAAAAGAAACAAAGATCTGTGGCTGCTGTAGGACAGATCTTTTTCCAGGATCACCATGGTTTCACCATAACAATGTGTAGCACTCATTCATGTACCTCCCCAGAAAAGGCTCTTGATAAGTGTGGTTGAGAGGTGACCTCCAGAGGAAGTCTGCTAGCTTGGTGGCCTGGTGACCTCGGGCCACATATTTAAAAGTGTGCAGATAAGCAGTCATTGAGATTTTCTAAAGCTCTTAGCCACCTCTTTCACCTTGAGATCAACTCATTATCACAGCTGTAGCCTGTCAGGAAGGTGAAGTGAAAGCTAACAGAAAAATCTCTTCCTCTATTATGCAGATGTGCTGAGGAGGAAAGTATGGCACTTGTCCTTCCCACCTCTCATGAGAGGTGTGCTTGATGCTTCAGAAAGTGCAAAGCTGGATGGCCTAGGCCCAAAAGCCACCCTGTGCTAATGTTGCCATCTCTTCCAAGACCTTTTGCTGAGCTTCCTGTGTCTGGGAGAGAGGCAAAGGGGACAGCCTGAGATTTTATCTGATGGCTCAGTGATGATGCAGGTGGCTGTCACTTGGTCAGACTCACCAGCAGAATCCAGGTCGGGCAATGCACTCTTGTAACAGGATGCTCTGCCTCGGTGGGCCAACCTCAGTTTCCTTTTATGATTCAATTGCTCTTTGTCTCTCAGTCTCACAATCACTGTGAGTTGGAGAATTTCCACAGAAAGCAAAAAGCATAGCAGACTGAAATGGCAACAGTCCTGGAAGTACTAACAGAAGGCCAAGTAGGTTATCTGTGTTGCCATCTGCTCTCCTGTGTTGAAAAACAAGGAGCCCAGCTTGGCTCCAGCTAGGCTGAGCAAAGAGCAAACAAGAATGGACAGATAAACATTAAAAAAAAATTGTATAACGAGAAAAAAGGCTTTCCTGGCTCTTCCTTTGTTTCCCTTTGGCTTTCCAATAGAAGGTTTTGGAGGTATGACAAAGTAGTTAAATGACAGCAGCCAATCACTTCACTGCAAAAGCAATACCCTGACATAGCCATTAGAGGGCAAGAAGTATCAGATCCTTATATATATGAATTCTTAACTTTGAGGCTTTAAGATCCTTTCAAAAACTGCAGTCATTGTATTATCACATTTCCTACAGGTATTATTTGAATAATTTTTCTAGCTGCAATATAAGACCTATCAATAAGTACTCAATTAGCCTCCTGTAACAGTTATCCAGACATTTATCTGCATATGTTATTAAGATACCTTCTTGTTTGTTATCCTAGTACCTTGTTCTGCTACCCTAATATTATAACACTCATATAATCCTATTCATAAATTTTAGTTTAAGATCCTTAGTTATTTACAATAAATCCTGTTTTATACATATACATCTCATCTGCTATCTTGCCTCATATAGGAAAGCAGTGTTTCCCCAAGGCAAACATCTTCACTCAGGGCAGTGTTTTAATGCCTGATATGTGGACAGCTGGGACTAACTGCACATCTGTAGATATCATGAGAGAACTGTGACAATCCCAAAGATACTTCATGCTGGGCTCTGAGAAACTGACTTAAATACACTATTGTGCCTGAAAGAAATGCTTCAGGCTGAAGCATTTTATATCCTGTTACAGTACAGAACACAACACTCTCAGTAGGGACACATATATATACCACATGCAATGAAATGGAGAAAAAGGGAAACTGTTATCTGGCACAGGCTGCATCCTTGCTGGAGGTGCACACAGCTGTGGGGCTGCATTAAGGGCAGACAAAGGAAGGCTGTGTTTGTAAACCCCAGGGTGAATGCTGTAGGATCTGCTTACTCTCAAGGATTGAATGGCAAACAGCTAACATGCACTTTAACCAGCAGCATTACTGAGAGTTTCAGAAACTACTGTCTGTATTTCAGGAGTGGGTAAGATGCTGAGAGGTTTAGATGAGAGCTATGATTTCCAAGTAGATTAAATTGGACTGGTATTTGGCTGTAAGGCTGAAGGGCAGATGAGAGCTAGAACTGGAAGTTCGAGTTTTGAATTAAGTTGCTATTATCCCATAACTGAGCCTGATAATTTCTCAGATCCCAGTGCCAGAAGTTAAAAATTTCTGTTGTGTTTGAATTTGCAGGATTGGCCAATTTTGGTCAATTCTGTCTAAACCAGGAAAGGGGGCACATTTTAGAAACCACTCCATCCCCGATCCTGGAAGGCCTAGAAAAAATAGTTAAAATCTTTACCTTAGGTCCCAGACAGCAGAGGGCTTGCCATTGCTGCCAGTAAGCTAATGGCAATTGACATCACCACAAAATTATTTCAGAGGCAACAGCCATGTGAGATTCTTTTCAATATAAGAAAAACTTATTTTTTCAATAAAAATTGATGCTTTAAATTTTTGGCATGATTTTCTGGATTTGGCAGTCTTTAAAGGTTCTTAGGATCTGATTTTTCTATTAGGTTTTCTGTCTTCTTTCTGTTTTCTTTAAGTTTGTACACACTGTATTTAATGAATGTAGAACAAAACATGATGAACCTTGAGTGAATTGGCCTTATTTCATTCATAAGTGACACTACTTAAGCAGAAAATTGGACTAGATGACCTCTAGAAGTCCTGATTTTTCATGTGGTTGCAAATAACTCTAGGAAGGTTGTGATAAGAAGTTCGGAATCTGAACTCCAACATTGCACTAATATCACCACAATGAAAAGACCTTGCAGCCTTTTGTAGCATTGCTATCCTGCAGAAAAGAAAACAAGTTTATAGAGTACTGTGGCTATCAAATATAGCATCTATTCCCTCAGTTCCTATCAATAGCACTACTTGCATCTGTGTTTCCTAATGACCCCAGGTGATACTTACATCCAGTTCAATCCAAGACAATTGCCTCATGCCATGCAAATATTGTTTCATAGTCATAAAGAGTAATTTTTGGAAGCTCACACATAACTATCTCAAGCTATTCAGAAGCCAAATTAAGGTGTTAATGTGGTTAGTGAAAATGATTTGAAATTAGCCACAATATTAGCTTTTCTGGAGATAGTGGAAATTTGAATTCTGCTGGGTTAAATGATGACTACCAGGAAATATTTGCTCTGGTACAAAATTGTCATGAAGGGGATGAGCAAGTGGCACTGGATGTGTTGCTTTATCTCACTCCATGAGTTTGTTTCTGGAGCTTTATTTGCCTATCAGGACACTGAGTGGCATCATAAAAACATATTTAGGAAAAAACCTCTGTCCAGCAAAATCAACATATTAAGGATAACAATTGCTTGGGACACAAACAATATTCAAAAAATTCAGAAATGTGTACCTTGTTCTTAGGAACAAATTCTGATGTAGGCTTTTTGGAAAGTGTTCAACCAGGTCAATGCAAAACCATATTACCTAGTCCTCTCCATCACCATCTTTGAAATTCATAGCAGTTTCTGTGTGAAACAATATGTTTGGTTTTGGAAATCATCTAAACTGGGAAAAATGTGCCACCATCATATGCTCACACTTTTATTTTTTTTAAAAAGTGTTTTTTTCATTTTACATTACACTCAGCATTAAAATTCTGTTCAGTTTTCTTCACTACAGAAAAAGTTACCTTGGGAGAATACTTTTGCCTCACTTAGATACTCTCCTAATTTCAACAGCTGCTGAAGGAATTTGTGATCCAAGCTAAACACAATTCTCTTTAGTGTCTCTAAGGAAGCTGAGGTTTCCCAGTAGATCTGAAAATCAGTTTCTACAAAGCAACAAAACCCCATCATATGTTTAACATATCTATTAACCCTAAATTGTGAAAAACTGGAAAATACTGCTTAAAAAATATTAATAGAGTGACAAATTTGGAAAGAAAAATCCTTAAGAAAAGCTGCAATCACAATGAAACATTTAAAAATGTGTTTAAATATTTGCTTTGAGTTTGGTCTATTCACGCCTGAGCTGTGACATAGGAACTGTGGTGCAGGGTCTTCACAACCTCTTCTTCTCTTGTGGATCAAGCAATTTGCTCTGTATTCTCTGGGCAGTCTGCTTTTGAGAAGAAAAGAAGTACAAGGGGATCTAGACTACCATGCATTTTATATGCCACACAAGATCACACAACTGCACTTTTAACATTGAACTGATCTAAGCTAGAATGCTGACCATGGATAAAACCTCAAGAACTAAATACTTTCTTATAGACAGTGGTAGATCAAAACATTATAGAAAAATATTATTACCTCTCCCCTCTAGTAATTTTCAGAAGCATATTTTCTCTTCAGAGACACTTTACAAAAAAGTGCTGACTAGCTCTCTTTATGAGAGGAGAGTGCAATATGGCAACACTTCTTTCCATCCCTTGACAGTTTCTACTCTTGTGCCAGGAAATGGGGTCATGTAGATTTATCCATGCTGGTCCTAAGCCATCCTGGCAATATGGATGCTAGAAGGCTAAATTAATACTGAGCCTTTTGGTAAAAACCTCATCCTGTCATCTGAGTAAAGTGCAGTTTGTAACTTGTAAATAATGAAATTAGCTGATCGTTACAATGTTTGAACCCTGCTGAAACAATCATCTTGTGTTATCACAAATGTGAATGATTGATGAAACTAACAACAGGAGAACAGAGATGACATTTCTGAGTTTTTCTCTTCTGTTCTAGGATGAGGACAAGAGAAGACATTCCCCAGCTGTGTAGAAAGAGAGTTCAAATTGCAGCCATTACTCTCTCTTGCAAACCACTGGATTCTTTGGAGGGTTGGTTAAGATTCAGATAGTTAATGAAGAGCAAAGGAAAATTACTATTTTACTAAAGACAAACTTCATTTTGCTGGCTGGAGTTCAGTTATATTGCTGGGAAATGTGGCATACTCCATTTGTTCCTATGAAGCAGGGGAGATAAAATGCTTTCAAGTATTACAAGCTAAGCTTTATAGTAGGGTGTAACTCTTAAACTCACTTGGCAAAACTGGGAATTGTGACAATTTGGATAGTTTCTTATGAGATCTGGTTGATATTATGGAGTTCATGTACCATGAATGATTGCTAGAAGCTGCCATCTGATTTTGGGACTGCATGCTTACATAGGATCATTGCATCTCCACATTTTCATTTTTGATAGAGATAGCCTGGTGGCTGAAACTGAGAATTTGGCCTTGAAACGTGAATTTGGAGAATAGGTTCCCTGTCCAGGAGAAAGGAGAGACATTAATGGTGCCCCAGTATGTGGTGATGGAGCTTGGGTTGTCAGGGACTGCAAGAAAATTATCTGGGAGAATCACAGCCTGCGACAAGCAGCAGTTTACAGCCTAGGCAAATTTTTAGAAAAGACTAGACTAGACTAAACTAGACAATTTCAGCTGAAAAGGACATACAGTGACCACTTAGCCCTAATCAGAGGAGATGTTGTACCCCCAGCCCACAGGACAGTGGTGAGGGAAGAACAGTTGTATCAGGCCAGACCCCTCCTATAGAAAGGCCTCACAAAAAATGCAAATCCACAGGAAGGGCATAATAATACTTTCCCACAATATTCTGAGTTGCAGAAGTAACCTGAATTACCACAGGGCAATTCTTCCCTCCTGAAAACCTGCCGTGTGCTGGTGCATCCAGGGCATGTATGTAGAATGCTGCTATTTTTTATCTAGGTATGCATGGACTTACTGGGTAAAGCTGTGGTTTCTGACCCACAGCAAGCTGTTTACATGGCCTCTGACATTGCTCGCAGAGACAGGAAATAAAGAAGTTAATTCTGACATTTGCAAGGGAATTCTCAGGGGAAGGGGACGCCCGCGGCATATTATGTGGTCAGCACAAAACGTGTTGCTCAAGAGTTGTGGGAGTCTGAAAGGAGACCTGCTCAGCAGTATCTGCTGAAACTAAGCATAAATGTGTTTCCAAACTTCTGCAGAGCTTCTCAGTTTGTTTGCTTCAACCCTGATGACTCTCTGCAGAGGTGACTGGAAAATGAGCTCCAGCAAGGGTTTTGCTTGAGCTACTGCGTGGTCCAGGAGGTGGTGCTGGGAATCTGATGGTCCTGGGCTGGGAAACTGCATTTCTGCAAAAAGCTACCAGAGAGCTCACAACATTGAGTAAAAGAGCAGGACAGTGTCACAGCAGCTCAGACAAAGGAAATGGCCTCACTGTGCTGGGATGAAAATATAGCTGACAATCAAGTGGCAGAATATTTCATTTTCTCTCTGTCTAGCTGCTAGGAAGGTAGTGAAAAACATGAAAATGTTGATGGGACACTGAGATAAAGATCTATGCACACGAATCATAAGTAGCCCTCTTCAAGGTGATATCAATTATGTTCTCTCTGGAGAAGAGTGATGGGTTTTCTTCTGAATAGGTTTCTGTCTTGCCCTGTTTTGGCTGTGTCTGGCTCATGAATTACACTTTGTACACAGTCTGGTGAACTGCTGTAGCCTGCCCATAGGAGGATACTTTTTTCATGAGGATTTGAGAAAGGTTAAGTGTTATTAAGACTGAGGTGGCACTGGGCCTTATCAGCAGTTAAAAAAATCATCAAGGCACAGCCCATCAATAATCACAGCAGGCAGTGTTGTGAACTTCATCTCAATTTCAGATAATAGCAATGTTGCCATCATATTAACTTGAAAGATAGATGGAAATTAGAAACTGATTAATCATTGTTAGCCTTGCTTGGCTGATGCATGTTTCCATTTTAGGTAATGTATGTGTAGGACTTCATTGAATGCACAAATACCCATTATGCATGTACTGCCACACAATTTCTTTTAGATTGGGTTAAAATAGAATAAATCGTTTTGAGAGGAGTCAGATGGTTTGAATACTTTGCATTGTCATCACAGATAAGAAGAAAAATTAAGACCATCCCCGCACATCATGCATTTTTAGCAGCATTCCTTTCTAATATCAAAACCACAACATAAGTGATTTAAATAATTGATGTATTAGGAAGATTCACTGTACTTTTCCTAATCTCCATTTCCATAGTTCTTTGAGTGGAGGGAAGGTGAAAGAAAGGCAAAGCTGGTATTTAGTGAGATCTTGATTCTTTAGGATCAACACATTTTTTCTGATAAAGTTCAGAATTGATGGCAAAACCCAGAAATCCAGTTCTTCATGCCTGAAACATCCTTGCAATGAATTCATACTTGGATGGTTTTCCATTTCTTTTTGAGCCTAACATTACCCTTGGCAGGGTAGATATGTAAATTTCTATTTGAAAATACATTGAGCCTAACGTTACCCTTGACAGGGTAGATATGTAAATATGTATTTGAAAATAGATATTTCCATGAGGCTGCAGCTTCTATGAATTCTGAAGATGGGAAGTTTTTGGAGAGGTGAAAGATATTAAAATCTGCTTTAGGCTTTGTGGCTTCCACTTATACAGCCTAGAGGCTTTTTCCAGCTATCTGGATTTGATGTGGATCTTCTCCTTTGAATGTGATTGTAAGCAAACTGGTTCTGATCTTTATATTACCAGTTAGCAAAAGCCTTTGAGCAGTTCTAAGGTGCTCTGTAGCTGTTCATCCAGCATTCTGGTAGAAAGCTCTACCAGGTTTATATAATTTTGATACAACTATATATATATTTAAATAATGTTTCAGGTGTCTAAAAAGCTACTCTACCTCCTACAGGTCAAAGTTTCAGAAAAAAAATTCTTTGATGCAACATTGTCATATCCTTAGGAGAAAGGAGCTTGTGTTTCAAAATACTCTCAAACAGTATCTGAGAAATGTATTTCAGGTGAAGATTTGGACAGATAGAGGCAAATGAGTGTTTAAGGCACTGGAACAGCTATTTTCTTCAGCTATGGTTCATTTTCTATTGGAATATTCCAGGTTTTAAGAATTTGTTTGTAGAATGGCAAAGAGAAAATTTCAGTAAATTGTTTTGGGGTTTTTTTGGCCAAGAAAAAATTCTTTGTTTTGTTGGAAACTTAATTTTATGCTGTTTGGGGAGTAATTTTCTATGAGAAAAATCTGAGACTTATATTTATGGTAGTCCATCATGCCCAAAACAAGCTTTTCGAAATGGACCCAGCTATAGCCTTAATTTCTGCATTCACAGCAGTGAGGCTGAAGCCATGAACACTAGAGACAGACACATTCTCTCATTTTTTTATCTAAGAGCCCTCCACTTTTCTTGGCAACCATGCCAAGGCTTTAAGACTTATTATTTTCTTCCTGAGCTTCCGCTGGGATACTCAGAAGAGGAATCACATCATAACCAGTGAGACAGGATCTCAGAAATGCTGAGCTGTTTCATCAGCCTAGAATCTTTATTTCAATCCCTCAGTTTTTCCCCACCCAAGTCACAAAGCTGTTCCCTAATCCTTTCTTCTGACAACTAGAGAATTAAATATTGTCTGGAGTTCCTGAGAAGATCAGTTATAATTTTTAATATCCTTGTTCTGCTAAATTTCCGTTTCCTGAGAGGAGGTGTGAAGGGTGTATATTCTTGTATAAATGTGTATATGGGTCCAGATGCATGTTTACAGTTCTTCAGGCCATAGAGTTATTTGTCTCCATATGTGTTTAACTTCCCCTGATGGTAATGGAAACTATGAGTCCCTTTATGTTTTAGAGAAGGGATTGTTCAGTGAGGTGGATTTTTTTCTGTTAATACATTTTATTGCATTTCTATAAGAAACATTTCCAGCTGTGGGAAATTATCAGAAAGTGAGCTTGCTTAATGACCTGATCCAAATCCTGTTACAGACTATATGGCCAGTGAATAGCTAAGAGGACCAGAAACACTTCAGTTTTCTAAAACCGTAGGACCTCTTTGTTTTACCCACATGTTGTATTTAAGGCAGCTAATCTCAAAAAATCAACATGCCCATCAGAGCACAACATTGTGCACTGAATCTAGTGAATATTATCGACTAATGTGGGGATGGAGATTAATTCAGTGGCAGGGACTTAAATATCAGATTTACCACTGCAGTTTAATATTGACAGTGTATCAATACCCGTTCATTTGTAGTTTTAAATTGCAATTCCTTACTTAGTTCAACAAGTATCGAATGTTATGCAGGAAGGCAAAATGTATTATTCTTATAGCCTCTTGAATTCAGACTGAGTCTGTACTTGTTACTAGCCCTGGGTTCAAAATTGTCCATCTCGGACCAATATAATTCTTCCAGCACAAAGCTGAGAAAATTATTTGGGAGTTAGAGACCAGAAAAAAACAGACAGGACATGAGGGAATTACATCACTGGGAAACTGTGAAATGTAAAAGGTTTTTGTGAGTACTCAATGGTCAATATGAAGTAATAGGCCTTCAGAAGTGGTTTTAAATGATCTGAACTGGTGTGGGTTTTTTTTTTTTTCAAAATCTTTACATGTAGCAGTTAAAAAATATGGCTTTCATGCACACAAAAACATGCTATTTACCTGCTTCACCCAGGGTTTGGCACTGCCTTCCAAATGTTCTTCAACTGGGACCCTGCTTTGGGTAAGGAATCTTGCTTTTGGTAGCCCATAACCCCAAAATGTGGTGATACTTCCAGTGTGCTGAAGTCCTTCCTCCTGGGGAGCTGCAGCTGTTCTGGGAACTCCATCTCTGCTCTTCTGCTTTACCAAGAGAATGTGAGGCTTGGTGAATCCTGCTCACACCTGGTCACGTAACTTCCATGCTCAAGACAATATATCCACCATGCATGGTTTATGCTTTTGTGCTTCTCTGCATTCAGAAGCAGTTTTCTTTTGTTTCTTCTGTTTTAATTCATATACTTTTTGTTACTCCTTTCAGTTTTCATCTTCATGTCTTACATAGTGGGTTCCTTTACTCATAACTATTGCTTTTTAAATAATTGCTTTTCCTTCTTTCTGCATTTTTACTTTCCTTTTTTTTCTTTCTTTCTTTCTTTCTTTCTTTCTTTCTTTCTTTCTTTCTTTCTTTCTTTCTTTCTTTCTTTCTTTCTTTTTTTTTTTTTTTTTAATGCATATTTATCTCTTAATTAAATCACCAGGAGGCATATTTAGAGCCCCCAGGGTTCACTTTGAACTACGAAAAGGGAAAGGCTTGCTCTGTGCTATAAACAAAATGTTAATTTGAATTAATTGAAGGAAATACTCTGCCTACGATAGACTTGTTTCTGAATAATGAATTGTTTCAGCCAAAAATATAAACATTATGACCCTGAATATTGCTTCTGGTCCTACCAGTATCAGACTGCAGCAGCTCTGCTGATATGAGCTGAATTATTATAATTTGATATTGGTTCAGCCAAAAGAAACTCTGGCCCCAAGTCACTGCATGGAAAATGCATTTTAGTCTGTGTTTAGTCTTTGTAGTACTGAGTGTTCTCCCCCAACTCTACTGCCTCCCTTTTCAGAGGAATAGTTTCTCTCCTCATGGCCAAAACATGGTGATAGAGGCAATGGAGACCAGGGGTGGCCAGGATTTAGGACTCCACTGGCTGAGGAAGAGGGCTGTAGTAGCTGGGGACAAAAAGCAATTGATGTCTGCTAAGATCCCACCTGGAATAGGTGGGGAAATGCCCAGTGACTAAGTGAAGCCTCTGGGGATGAGGGGGTAGGGTCATGTATCACCAACTCTAATGTTCCTTGTCTCCCTGGAGTATTGGCCTAAGATTGTCTGGAAGGTGTGTCCCTAGCTGGTGGTCTACCCCTCTTCTGTAGTTTGAAATAAGAGGAATAAATAGTGTCTATTGCTTTACTCTTCATCCTTGTGAATGCTGAATCCTTGGCCTTTGGATTTTCATAAGTATGATGTGGAAGAGGGAAAATACAGTGAATAAATCTGAGGGAGGGGAGAGAAATAATACTTCTCTGAAGAGCTCCTGGCTGAAAGTTAAGGATTCTCCCAAGCTCCATTATAACTCCATGTGCTCTATGCTGCCCATCTTTTACTAATTACTGATGATCTGTTTGTTCTCCTCTGCATGAGTAACCCTGCAAAAGAGGTGCAATTACACAAACCTTTTTCCTTCCTTTTAGTCTGAAATCGAAACAAATGCTGTAAAACAAAAAATTTCTTGTGGCCACTAGTTGTGGGGGTGACATGCAGAGAAGGCCTATCAATAACAGAGCTAGAGATAAGAGGAAATATCTCTGGTGTGTAACAGGTATTATCATGTATGAAGTTGTTATTCAGTATTTCCACAGCAGATGACAAATAGCCACTGTCTAATGGATAACAATTCATTCAAAGGTTAACTTGGAGATATTATGGGAGTGGCTTTTAAATACAAAGAGGAATTTCCAGGTTATTATTGATTTGATGTGTTGAGGATACATGACAGAGGCTGTTTCCTTCACCCTCATACTCCTTCCCAAAGCTTCTGCTGACAGTTTCCAAGGGGCACGTGGCAAAATAGCCCTTTGATTTAGCCCATGATCAAATGTGTGGTCTTACTTGTAGCTGCATATTTCCCATGAAATCACTAATCCTTAGATGCAGTTCACTGCACAACAGCACAAGTGTACTTGACAGCAGAAGGCAGAGGAGAAAAAATATTTCAAGTAATTTCCTAATAGTTAAAAAAAGAAATAGATGTTCCTACCTATTGGTCATTTACCAGGATTCTGGGAATTAACACATTTGCCAATTCTATTTCTAGTCTGTATAGATTCTTATAGCCCACTCATCACACTAGTATACAGCCCTTTCCAATAGCATTTTTCATAAATTCCATGAAGGTCAAATCACTCTTGGGCAGCATCTATCCTCAGGACATGCTTACTGACAACAAAAGAGCATTAAAAATAAACACAGCAGGAGTCTTACAATGCAGGCATGCCAATGAAGTGAAAGGGGGGTTAAAAATAACCATTAGTTTTACACAAAACAAAAGGGGAAAGATGTGTGTATATTTGAGTTTGAAAGAAAACTGAGTGAAATTATTTGTTTTCACCTAAATAATATTACATTAATGTGTTTTTATCTTTTCTATGATATAAAGTAGTAGCAAGATAAAAAAGTGTTAAATATGACTCAACAGAGCACTTATTTTACCTACACAAGAGGTGATTCTTAACAGGGATTTGAAGTTTTTTAGAGTCTTCCTGGAATTAGAAAACCATGAGGACTGAAAAAAAATCACTTACTTAAATCGCTTAGTTAAAATTTTGATCACAGATTTAGAAACTGATTAGAAAAATTTGCTGAATGGTGTTATTAACATTGAAGTCACTAATACCCTTAAAGAGTAATAATTCCTTTCTTCTAACAGGACTCTTAAAGAGATTTATTTTCTCCCACTGAATAATGTGAGTCTCAAATGTCTAGAGTGATTATTTTCACTGTGAATATCTTAAATGTAACAGTCAGGAGAAAGCACCTATTTTTATGGAATTGCCCTTTCAGATATAATGTTTAAACCTGAATTAATGGATACTGTGCATACTTCTACCAGTAGTAACTACTGGCATTTTGTTGTGTTTTAGAAATTTGAGTGTTCATGTACTTCTACTTGCGTGCCAGTTTTTGTTAGATTCTTCTTGTAAATTACAAGAATATGTCCCAGAGAAGAAGAGCTGTATTCCAGGCTGTGCAGAGAGCTACTGACATGCTGATGTTCTATGGTCATTTTATTCCTCCACGAAAAGTACCCATAGCCTCTAACTATTGACTTTGACAACCCCGTGAGGTACCCAACAGTGCTAACTGGCACCCCACAAGGGATACAATGTGGTGAAAAATACCCAGAAGCAGAAATCTCACCAATATATTAGCCCTCTGAATGAGTTCACAGGTCCTGTGTTCATCATACAAGAGCCAGCAAAGGCCTCAGTAGAGAAAAAGGTGTCTGTCTGTGAAGGTGAGAGTGTTTGGCATGAACCCTGTTGCTCTGGTTTAGAGATGGGACTCAGCCAAACATGTGACTCTTCTGCCCCACAGGCAAATGCCTGACCTGATGCCCAGAACTGCTATTGACCTAGACCAGAGCCAGAACCACAGGTTCTGCCTTAGTCTGTATCTCAAGTGCACCTAGAAACAAGTTTTGAATAAATGAACTGCTTCCTGAGTACACAGCTTTTCCCTGGACTGTTTTCTAATGGTTATTTGAAGATTTCTCTCACTCTTCACTTATTTCTTCTTTCAGTAATTTTTATGCTGTTTAGATTAAGAGAAAGTTCCTTAATTCCCTACTTAGCCTTCACCTCTCCTTCTCCTCTCTTTTCTCTCACTTTCTATCTTTCTAGGTCTCTATCACCTTCAAATAACTTCAAAGCCATCTGTCCCAGACCTTCCTTATCCTGGGCCAGAACATTACAGGCTGGATTGGCCCAGTAACCAATTGAACCGAGAAAGCTAACTATGCCTTAATATATTTAATTAAGAACTGCCTAACCCTTAGTTGAATCCTGACTGTTGGAAATTGCCTGAAACACATTATGTGACTTTATTCATTTGATTGCTGCAAGAATTCGTGAAACGTGGCGGAAAGACTCAGGTGGGTATTGTCTATTCATGCTGGGGATCCTGAGGTGCATTTTTGGCTAATGACATGCCAAATTGTCCTACTTTATCTTAGTTTCCCCAAACAATTTTCTATCTTAAATTCTACTCTACTAATGATCATGACAGCATTGGTGCCAAGCTGGATACAGTTGGCTACTTATGTGTTAACCGCAAGGTCATCTAAATATTGCTCTGAGCTATTCAACCTACAGAAGAGGTTCTTCAGATCTGCTCTCATCCATGCAGGTGCAGAAGGCAGCTAACTATTACCATCTGCTCTCTGGAACTGAGTGTGCAGGAGGAGCCAGAAAGCAGACACCTGTTTGGAATAGGATTGCACAATAAATCAGTGCCAAATTATGTTAGGAGAAGGATACGAGTGAACAAAAACTGGAAGAGGAGACAGGCAACTCATTCCTCACCAGTGGCAAAAGAAAACAAAAAAACAAAACAAAAGCAGGGTAAGAAGGACAAAGCTGTTAGAGTTGTAAATTATATGCATGGTAAGGAAATTGGAAGCCCATTTGTAAAGTTCCAGGAAAGGCAGGTGACAGTGCTGCACTTTCTCTCAGGTCCTTGCCAGTTTACATTGTCTACTGGGGAAGAGCAGTTTGTTCAACTGCAACAGAACAGTGAGTAAGTCTACAGCGGGCTATTAGATTTTCACAGGGTGCTATTTGGGGTTTTGTTCCTGGCTTTGGCTTCTTGATCAGGTACCACTGCTGTAGTTTTGCTACAGGGTTTGTCACTTTTGCTGAGTGGCTTCCACCTTACTCTTGTAGGAACAGAGCCCTCACACCTGAAAAGTGTCCTCATAACCCACTGCCAACTGCACACAGCACAATGATGGAAAAGTGCATTCACAATTAGAAACCAGGCTTGGCCACAATCCATTCCTGGCTGCTACGTGAAGGAGAACTGAAATCACTTGTAAGTGAGCCATCACCATTTACTTATAAATAGGACCTACAGCATCTTCATTATAAGATGTATCAAGATTTAAATCTTGATAATATGGTCCTTGTTTATCAGCTTGGATCTGCTCAGATTAAGAGCACTATATCAACGTTTATTTACTTTTAAGTATCTTCTCACATCTGTTAAATTTGCAAAATTTTGGCATGTGTTTCAGGCTAAATATTGCCCAAGTTCTGCCTTAGATAAAATTTCTACTTTCCTGACTCTGCGTCATAAATCGTGCTGCTTCTTTTCAACCACTTCTTTGATTTTCTAAAATTAAAGTGAAACAAACAACAGCCTCTCCAAGACATTGTGTCATTGTGCTCTGCAAGCTGTAGGGAGCAGATGTTTTCCTCTGTCTATGTGACCTTATCCTTCCATTTGACTTCTGCTTGTTGACATAGATTTTAATTGCAGATCCTTCTCACAGCAAACAGTGATAAATCTTCAAAGCAATGTTAACTATAGCTCTAAATTACAATGCATGTGTCTATGTTTAATACTCAGGTTACCCGCTAGCTTAGTATAGTAGGTGATTCAGGAGAGGAAATCACTAACAGAGCAGCAAGGTTATTTTGAGCCTGTATCCTTGTGTGTGCTGTTCCTTTGGTTTGGAAGACACAACATTATACCGTAATTTAGGCTTGATTTCATAAATACAGCTTTGGCTTTCACACTGTTTCAGTCCTTCCTTGCCTCACATTTTCCTGGCATTCCTGCCAAGCTACATTTTTTGTTCCTTAGCAGATTGGTCTCTTCTATCACCTCCTGGTTTTGCATACACCAAGTCCCTTTAGGCACCGTACCTTTTGAGCTATACATCCCTTTGAACCGTGGAGGAGAGGAACAGAAACTACAGTTGGAGGAACTGGTAATTCAGCAGGACCTTGATCCTGCCATAAATCAAACTGACAATAAATCACTAACTATTATTTGATACCACTAGAACTGAAATGCGTATTGACTTTGGAAGAGTCCTTTTTACTTTCTATGCTTCTGAACAGTCATGTGGTTTCTTTTTTTTTTTTTTTTTTTTTTTTCCTGTCCAAAAATAACAACAGGTAATACTATAGGGTAATACTAGGTAATACTATAGTGTAATACTATCCCTGGGTATATGAATTAAACCACCTTTTTTTCTTGTGTTCTTATTTGCATAGGCTAATATTTTCACAAAGCTTTTTATTGTCTCACAACCTGTTACCTACTTAGAGTGTTTCTCTTGCTTCATCCTAATATATTAATTCTGAAAAAAAAAACCCCAGAAAAAATTGAATAGAGAAAGTGATTTTCTTTCTCATTAACAATGTAACACTGGCATATAGTTTGAAAAATATACTTATTACAAAGCTGCCTGTGGTTCAATGATATATTTAAAATTTGTGTTTATGCATGTATTACTTTTATGTACCTCCAGTAATGACATCCTGTGAAGCCCACTGGAGAATTTGTTAGCTCATAGAGTAAATAGAAAAATGAACTAGACCAAAAAAATTGGGCCAAGCTTCTACATCTTGAAGGTGAAGCAGGAATGACTGAATGCTTCCTGGATCAAGAAGCCCTGTTGGGTAAGCAAATGGAGTGTGTCCATCTGTGAGTGCTAGGAAAGGTTTTATTCTGAGCATCTTTTCAAGCCTGCTGGCTTCCTAATATTTGGGGTTAGATCTCAGAGTCTGAACCAACTGAGGTTGAAACTTGACACTGGCTAATGAAAAAAGAATGTTGTTGAGCTGCAAGTCCAGGTTTGCTGTGCTGCTGAGCTGTCTCTCTGTTATCAATCTTGGACCTCAGGGAAACTGCAAATCCAGACCACATTTCATCTGGGTCAGCAGCAGCAGCCTGGGTGTTCAACCGCCTATGACAGGTCAGGAAATAGAGTAATTTCACATATTGAAGCTCTTTGAGAACCCTACTAACCTGCAATAGCCCAACTTAAGAGATTGCCCAGAAGCACCACATGTCAGCAATCAAATAGCACAGTAGATCAGAAATGACTTCTGGAATGACACAAGCTGATAATGCCAAACAGAAGGAGGGCTGTACAGCAAAAAATGGTTCCACGCTTGGGAACTATTTAAAAAAAAAACTGGATAGTCAGAAACACAGTGTAGAAATGTTTCCCTGCATGGCTGGTTGTGTGAATGTTATTTTTGGTAACAGATGTCATCATTTATGGGATCGTGGAACATTAAACTTGCAGATGCTGTGTAGTGATAAAGTGGCAGTGTTATCATTTTGTGTAAATTCAGCACTTTGGAAGTCAAGATCTTAATAGCATTGGTACAATGCATTAAAAAATTCATTTGTCCCACACACTCTGCCAAGGCACCTCTCTCCCACTATAGTGTGGGGAATCCTCAGAAGAAGGAATGCAGACTTGAGCTGTACACACGTTTGGATTATGGAGAAGTGGATATCCAGGCAATACAAATTGAACCTTGCTCCTTATACATGGAAGGCAGTTTGAATCTAAATACAAAAACCGTTTTAAAAAGAGAGTTATTAGGCTTTGCAAGGAAAGACTTAGAAACTACCTGGAATTGGCTTTTTGATAGCAGTTTAATTTCAAAGGACACATTTTCATTCAATTCTAGAAAGATACTCAGTAAAGTCAGTTCTGTATTCCCAGCCAAGACCATTCTCACCGGAGAATTTCCTCAGATTTTTCACTCTGTGAAAGATAAATGAGTTCTCTTTGCAAAGATTATAAATATCTTAAACTCACTGCTGTGGATTATTACTAAATATTCTTATACAGAAAGCTCTCAGGTAAAGAGACTTCTGTGAGAAAATCTTCAAGATTCATTCTTTTATTAGTGGCTTCATAACTTCCAAAATCTTGCCTCATTTGTTCTTGTTGAAACAAAATGACAAAGTGCTTGAATGTACTGAGATTGAGCGACGACTTTAAATTTATTTGGTTCACTGTGTGACACTGTGATGCTACACAGCCAACAGCAAAGCCCTTTTCTTCTACTGATACCACATGGACTTTACCCAGTCTGTGCCTAAAAATCATCTCTGCCAGTAGTGTCAAAGCCTGTGCAATATTAGCTGAAGTTTCCCCTTGTGCTACAGAGGGTGAGGTTTAATTGAAGTTTTTTCTACACACCCCATTATTATGAGGTCTATGAGTCAACCTTAAGGTGTCATCTAGATTTCCAGAGAAAGGCATTTTCTGTCTAGATTAGTCACATGTATTTTTGCCTTTCTATGCCCCAAGGTCCAAAAATTTGGCCCAGCTTCTTCCTGCAATTATAAATAAAACTTGCAAAAAATAAAATACCTTTGGAAACCCAAGTCACTAAGTTGTCATAAGATGAATTCTTGTACTCAGAGACAGTTTTCACTTAAATATAGCAAGCTTGACAAACATTTACTCTATAGTAAGTTGGGTGGTTTTTTATTTGTTTGGTTGGGTTTTTTTGAAAAAGGGAATACAAGGAGTTCTTTGAAGAATAGCTGAATATATACAGTTCACTAAGAGCCCAGAATGGCTTTAGGAGAAGAAATATTCACTGGTTTTGTAAAGCATAACATATTTATGGCTGTCTAAAATATCTGATGAAATGTTCTGGTGTTCTTGGAAAATATATAGTAAATGATTGGGGTTATTTTAGGGTAAGAGAAAAAATGTTCACTTTTAGCTAACTTGAAAAAAGCCAAGCCCTTAATCCTTGTTTCCTACTGGCAGTTCTTTGTCATGCTGTGTTATGACTGAGCACAAAGATAGTGAGTCAGATTTTGTAAATGAGGGGTGAGAAAAATGGGAATTGTATTTTTAGAAAAAGAGGAAAACAAACAAAGACACAAATAATTTAAAGCAAACCTGCTCTCAAAATTACTGGCTGTAGAAAAAAAAAAGAAAATGAAGGGAGCAGACATCTTTCATTTCAGGCCTAGAAAAACTGTTGAAAACTGTGGAAGGCAGAGGGAGAGTTTTCTTATCCTGATGTGGGTAGTTTTTTAGAAAAAAATATTTACTTCAGCCACAGAGTGTTAAGAAACTGATTTTATCAACATGTATAGTTTAATTGCAGGCTAGAACAGATGTTAAAAATAATTTTGATGTATGAGGTTGTGACCTGGGATGATTAACTATCCATAATCATTAAAAAAAAAAAAAAAGGTAATACTTAATTTTGTAGTTTGAAAATGAATGACAAGGTTAAAAATTGTGATATGCTAAAAGTAAGATCATAAAACTAGCAAAAGAAGTATCAATATTTGAGATATCTACATAAAATTCCTAAAAAACATGCATAAATAGTTGCTTGTTTTTCAGTTCAGGGCATATTGATATGATTCAACCTCTAAAATATCACATATAAATGATAATTTATATCCACATCAAAGTAAATATGTTATTAGCTGTTCATGTCAGCTTATATAGGGTTATATTTACTAGCTAATTTCTATAAGATACTGATTCTGCTGGGGGAATATACATTAAAATGTATAATAATGTATAATCTGGAACTAAGTACATCTTATATACTAAAAACTGGTATAACTTTTGCTAAAAAGTAGAACACGTGCACAGATAATGCATTATAGAGTCACTTTTCATACACTTAATTTCTATGTCAGATGATAAACTTGCAAGCACTATTGATTATATTCAGTAACTTATAGCAAGGTTTTTAAAATTAATTGGAAGTAAATCTAGAGGAAAACACTGCCATTTTTAAATTAAACATAACTGCAATAAATACATGGGATAAATCCATTTTTATGGATATCAAACTGTGTTTTATAGTTAATTCTTTAGTTTAATAAGTAGGTTGTACTGCTGTTTAGTGAACTGAATCCTTTATTTCTTGTTGCTAAGTCTTCCAAGATTTTAGAGGCAAAGTATCTCACCTTCCAGCATCTTGATTTCAATGATAGTCTGGGAGACAAAACACAGCTTCTTTTTTTTTTGTCTTTTTTCCTTTCTCTCTCTCTCTCTCTCTCTCTTTTTTTTTTTTTTTTTTTTTTTTTTTTTTATAATGGAAAACATATTTAATTTATATTACCTAAGTATTAATGGTATGGAGAGCTCAGAAGCTGTGGAGTGCTCCAGACTGCTATGAACTCATTCTGCTTGCTGCACTCCATCCAAACCCCCCTGCTGTGTTCATCACATTGGACAGGAGTTCCAAACAAGTACAGGGCAACTTGATTAACAGCTGTTCCCTCTTGGCATCTTTCATACTCTCCCCAAAAGAGCAGTATGCAAAGGAGAAGGTTTTGTTATGAACGCTTTCTATTCTATCTCTACATATATCCTACACAGATATATCCATTTATTTCAGAACTCTTTAAGCTAGACAAAGCCCTAATTTATGTGGCTGCAAATTGTTTTAGATATTTGGCTTTCAGCTCTCTTTTTAAGTCTCAGACAGGTGTTTTAAAACCATGAACACCTTAAAATAGCTACATAAATGCCTCCAGACCTGCATATGTTCTAACCTACACTGGCTATTTAACAAGTATTATTCACCAGTTTTTTATCTTGTATTCCCACTTTTCAGAAACCAGTGCAGTATACAGATCAGATTCCTAATATAAATTCAACCTTCGAATGTGTGTAAGCTCTTGCACTTCTAATTTTTAGTGCTTGTTGCTAAAGAGACCTTGAATCCTGTTTCCTAGGGAGAGTTGGGTAGTGAGAATTTTGCAAGACAAAGCCCAGAGTTTCCCAAGCAATTGCTGTAGGGATGATACGAATTGTTGCTACTGTGTAAGCCTTTCCTTCCAGTTATCTGGTTTGTATTTATTTATGATGCATGAGCTGTAAAACTTGGACAGGCTTTTTTGATTACTTAATAAAATACAAATATGTAAATGCAGGTAACATTCACAGCACATTGCTTTCAATTCTTATCTACTACAGCACATTTCCTGGATTTTACTCCTTTCAGCACTGCTGGTAGTACGTGTTGATTCAAAAAAGAAAACAGGAAATAA
This sequence comes from Phaethornis superciliosus, assembly GCA_023637945.1. Lineage (NCBI taxonomy): Eukaryota > Metazoa > Chordata > Aves > Apodiformes > Trochilidae > Phaethornis > Phaethornis superciliosus. Next base: position 38,093,510 of record JAJQWJ010000002.1, on the reverse strand, counting down.
TTCTTCATTTCAATAATTCATGGAAAATGAACCAAAACCATGATATCTGTGACACACGAGAGCACACATCTCAAACTCATTATTAGGATTCAGAGTGCTGGGACTGTAGCCCTGAAACATATGCTTAAAACAGTGCTAAGCCCCTTTGGAATACCATTTCAATAGAAATTCAGTAATCTGTTGAAATAAGTCGACACAGAAAATTATGATATAATTGGAGCTGTTTAATTGGCTGTTATGTCCTTTAGTTGATCCCCTGGAACAATGTTATTAGTCTTTAATGTGAATATTCTGCAATAAAAAAGGTGAATTTATTGGGTGAAAGGACAATCTTCCATTTCACAAAATACAACAGGCAGATGGAAACATGAAACAAACTGCCTCCTGCCAGCTTTTACTATACCTGCTCGTAAACTTTCTTGCCTTGAGACAGCAAAAAGTTTCTTTGGGACATATACCATTTACTGAAAGATCTGCTCTCCCTCCACCTTCACAGTGATACAGGCTTTTTATAATTTTAATACATTTTATTCAAATTCAGTGAAAAGGGTGATCAAGAGGAACAGCATAGCTTTCACTGTTAATGTGGGAGCATACCCAAGTATGACAGAGGCTGGTGAGGTGTTCAGGTCCCTTACAGAATAGTATTTTACATAAGATTTAGATTACAAAAGGTTTACTGCTGCCTGAATGAAGCCACTATACTCCAGATGTTTTTACTGACCCTCTCCACAGATTTTTCAGTTTTTGCCCAAACACCAAGCCCAGGCCTCGTCACCTTGCTGCTAGCTCTGGAAAGCCTATGCCAGTTCCTAGGCACCAAGTGTGGCTGTGATACAAGAACATGCTTATTTCAAGCACAGCAGATCTCAGAGCCATGTTATGTAGAGCTATTTCCTTGTAATACCATGTGTTGCACTTTCCATCACTCCCTTTGCTCTCAGTACCCCAGTCCATGCATTTATCTCACTGTCATCTCAGCTGCTTTTATGAGCAGGTACATCTGCAGATGACTAGATGAAGGTTTTTTCCTCCAAATATGAGAAACTTTTTCTCCTCCTCCTCTGCCCCACAATATACCTCTGTGAGGACCACAGCAAGCTACATGCCATCTGGGATCCCAAGAGCAGGATTTTTGTCTGCAGGAAAATACTTTACAGCTTGAAAGTCCATCATTTCAGAACATGGAGGAGCAGAAAAAGAAGGCTTAAACCACAACATCTTATCCATCTCCTGGAGGCACCTCCAGAGACAAAGTGTTGATCTTCAACATCATACTGATCAGAGGCCATTGGGAAATGGGTGGTTGCTTTAAGGGCACCCCAAAATTTCCTTTGTGCCAGGCACAGTTACACGACTGGTCCAAGCCCCAGGTATTTGGCTGAAGCCACTGCTGTACACATGTGAATACTCATTTTATGTTTAGTTATCTGTCAGCTTAAGCACATGGTCAGGTGTCTCCTCGAACCAGGCTGATGCTGTTTCCCTGGTACCAGAGGTTCCTGTGCTGTCGTACCACACCAGCAAAGGTTTGGAAGAAAGGGTCTCAGTATGATTTCAATGCTTCTCAGTATGATTTGACAGTATTTTAAAAAGGGGTGTTAATATATTTAAATGTGGAAGAGTTTGTGCGGTAAATATACTCTTGCAGAAAACATGATTTGGAGGATGGTGGAAGCTGTAGCACTATTCTTTTGATTTCTTTTGAGTGATGTTGACATCCCATTAAAATGTTCATCAAGGGTTCATTAAAAAAATGCACTGTGAAAAAAAGCAGTCTTCTGCAGGCATTTTGTGTGCATATTAAATGGAGCATTTTATAAAAGTTAGTGGTGGTTGTTAGGCTTTCATTGCTGTAACATTGGAATGGCTAATATAGTCTGAATTTTTTTATCATCTCATTAGAATTCAACATTTCAGAGTGTCCTTAAATTTTTTAAGCAATTCAAGAGCAAAAGATGCATTGCCTAATAAAATTTTTCATTTAGTGTGCTTCATATTATGAAGCAATATTCCAAGTTATTTTGTACGAAATAACTGTATACCACCATTAGTGGATATATTTGCTGAGATTACAGAAAGGCTATGAAACAACCTGGGTTTCAAAATTCACCACAGCTGCATTATTGTTTCCTCACAAAACTCAGCAGCAGATGTTGTGAGGTCTGCTTTACAACACCCCCAAAAGGACTTCGAGCCATCAGGGAGCAGCTGCTGACTGGGTGAAATCCCTGTGTCCCTACCAAGCCCACTGCCTTTAACTCACTTTGCAAATCTCCTTGCCTTTTCCACCACAGTGTTTTTAAGACAACTATGGAACAGAGAAAGCTGGGCTGAACGCTGATAGGAATTTGCAGTGCAAGAGGGGACCTGAAAACCTTCCAAGAGGGGCACCCACCTCATCCCTTGGCATAACAAGAGGAGACAGCAAGAAGAAAACCCAAGCATGGTTTCCAGAGTACTCAGCAAATTAGCAGAAGTGTCTCTGTTGAAAATGGAAGAGGGTGTAAGACCTTCAAACTCCTTGGCTGTACTTGAATGTCAGATTTTGCATATTTCTAGCAATGATTCTGTGCATCACTTTGAACACTTTGTACTGTATGCAGTTATGTTTATTTTTAAAGTGTGGTGCAAGGAGGGAACATTTTAGCACAAGTGTTACATTTCTTTATCTAGTAATTGACACGATTTAACATTCATTTTCTATGGTAGCTGAGATAATTTAGTTATATCCATGGCCTTTGATGTCAAAGATCACCTCTTCGCCATTTGCAATTCCTCATTTCTTTCCCACTTCCATAAATTCCTGGAATTTTTGAGGAGATGGGTTGTAACCAGATAACAGAAGTGACAACAAACTGCAGCATGTGAGCAGAAACAAGTGGCTACAGATAAGGTCAATAGCAATAACTTTTTCAGTCTAAGTTGGCTTTGTTGCCACCACCCTCATGCTGCTACGCTCCGCTAGTTTGTAGGGTTGGAGGACACAGTCAGAACATTGGGTATTGGCTTGCTCCACAGTACCTTGCTTGTATCCAGGTCTCAGTTCATTTGCCATGATGACCTCAGGATGTCAAATATGATCATTTTCACATAAAATCTGTACAATGAGCCTTCTTGGTGTAGGCACTTCATGTCTGAAGATGTGAGATCAAACGGCTGACACAAAGCAATATCTTGAGATGGCTCAGTTATGTCCGGGACTTCTTTAGCATAATAAGGAACTTGGCATGAGAAATTGGGGGCTGCAAACACAGGAATGAAATTCATGGGAAAACAAGACAACTGTTTTATTTATATTCACCCCCTCTTCATGCAGTAGGTTCCTCAGAACCTTAGTCCAGAGTTTATATTGCCCATCTAAACAATACTTCTCCCATGAACCTAGAACTGCTGTGTCTCTTGACCAGGAACACTGGCCTCCTGCAGCAAAGCAGTGCCATGGGGCCAGGACAAGACCACAGCACTGTTACCCTTCAGGACAACACATTTTCCTTGGGTTGCTTCTGCCCAGGGTTGGAACTATGCTGTATGGTGATGCTACTAGGCTGATCCTGCTGCCAATTTGAGAGCATTCAAAAACCCTTATGAGGGCAAGACCTACTTCCAGTGCTTGCCTGCCTGCCTGCCTGCCTTCCTTCCTTCCTTCCTTCTTGAAAAGAATCATGCAGTGATTTCAGTTGTTTCTTTATTTTGTCTCATGTGCTATTCCTTTACATTAATAAACACAGAAAGCATCACTGACTCCATAGTAAATAGCATGGGCAAATGTCATCCACAGTGCCAGGACTGCTTTTTGTGATGTATTCAAAACACTGGTGACCTCTCAGGGTCATTGAAGAGCTTATAAAGTGAGTGTCTCTGTGAATGTATGCATATACATTGATATGCACACAAATACCAGGTCATGCACGCATATATAAACATATTTTTATCCTCCAGTTAAATATAATTTTTTTTTACTCTGGAAAATTTTACGCATTCTCTTCAACTAAACGGTGCTTGACTCAGTTTAAAACTTCTTAAAAGTGTTTATAGTCTCAGAAGAAAAAGAGAAAAGAAAGAAAATATACTGTGAACCTGAAAGATGCCCAGCAATTGCCTGAATTCTGGAAGGAAAGGAAATACAAGCATGTAAATTATGAGTGCCATATGCTCTCCTTCCTGCTCCATGTATATTTTCCAAAACCAGCATTGTGCAGAAGTGTTTCAGCAGCTGCTCCCTTCTATTTATCCCCACACCCACCAGATACTTCCCTTCCTGAAAGACTTTTAGTCCTTTCTGTCCTCCAATTTCTTTATTAAGAGCCCCTCTTAGACCCTATTGATCTTCCAAGCCCACTTTAAAAAGAGTGACATGGTCTGCCCTTCAAGTGCTGCCCCTGTCAGGATGGTCACCCGGGGCCATATTCATATGTTTCTCACCCTGTGTTTCTCATATGAAAGGGAGAAAAGAAGCCCTGGGGCAAAAGGTGAACCGTCCTCTCTTGCTTCTACCCAGCTCATGTTGGGAAAAAGAATAGGATGAACTGACTTTATGGGGAAAACTCCCAGGCCTGTACTTACAGCTCAAGCATTGGTGAATCACCTTGAAATCCTCCATGGTTTATATATTTTTTTACCAAAATCAGTATTAAAGGGTTATTACTGTGCAGTTCTTAGAATCAAGTTTTATGATTCCAGGTAAAGCTCACAGGTTCTTTGGCCTGGGGTGGGCTGTAGTCTGTTTAGGAATGAGTTTGAATGCCTTTCATGAGACTTATCTTCCCTGCCAATTTCTTCCAGTTTATGAGCTATTATAGCTATTATAGCTATTATAGCATTTTAAATGCAGGTAAAATGTAAATTCCATTTAAATTTTAGAAAAGAAACCCAAAGAACTAAATGGGAGCAAAAGTAAAATTATTGTAGCACACCAATTGGCTAACTTCAGGTCTCAAGGAATGAGAAAATGCTGTTAATGATCTGCTTTGTCTTTTGCAACAAAGATGATGCTTTTTATGATGATGCTGAGGAAAGTCAAATTCTTAAGCAAGGTAAAAATAACACTGATATCTAAAACCCACTATCTGAAGGAACATATTATGAAAAGCAAGACTGCTAAATCATCTGGAATGCTTCATACAGTTATACAGACAGGATGTATGTATCTTATCTTAAGTTTTAATTTTGGGAAGATCAGCATACTGAACTGTCAGATTCTTGAAACTTCATTTTTGCTCTTGAAATATCACTGGAAAAGCTACAGATTAAGAGCTAGCACTGTAATCATACAAAGAAAGCATATATATGAGCTAATGTGTTTGCCTTTTTTTAAAGTTTTTTTTTCCCCAGAAATTGTAATCTGTAAAGGTTCTATTTGTGCTTCTGAAACAACATAATGAACAACAAATGGCTTTGTGTTCCAGATTCATGTGAGGGACTTAACATTCAAAATATTTTGATTTTTTTATATTTCTTTTGTTACCTCACAGTCTGCACTGATTTATTCAGGTTTTTTTGTGTGACTCTTATTTGCTCAGGTACTAATTTGGTACTGGATGAATTGTTCATTTGGAACAGAGAACATAGTGAGACATAAAATAGATTCTAAAGGCATTTTGTGCACAGAATATGATTAAGAAGCAGTCAAGTACTGGAAACCCATTCATTCCACCTCCTCTGTTACAAGGTAGGTGGGTCTTGTCGGGGATAGATTCAAAGTATTTCATTACTTTACAGAAAGATAATCTTGAAGTTATGTATTCATGTGTGTGATTTTCCTCCTCCCTGCCAGTTTCCTGAAGTTTATTAAAGCCAGTTGGTATAAAAGGGTGGAAAGAACAGATATTAGGTGGAGGAGAGTTTCCTATTTTGAAACTTCTGCAATTAATAGATTTTCTTACATTTCCTCATGGCTTCTTTTGGCAACTGACATATTTTGAGATCTCATTTACTTTTCCATCTGTGTAATTTATGTTCTGGTAACACATGATGGACAGGAATTCTTGACTCTCGACAGTGACAGTGGTGGATTAAATAGTCTAGACAGTTCCTCCTCAGTCTCTGCCTTTTGTGTTTTTTCCAATTAACTTTAAACAGGCTAGATCAGGATTTCCAACTTTTACTGTTGAGACACTCTTTTACTATTCTACATTCTTCATTAAAAACCTAAGAGGCCTGGAGCAGGTCTGAAACCACTATGTCACCATTTCCAGGCGTGTCAATAATGCACACTGTTAAGAACAAATTGTGCCACAAGAGGGAAACTCATGGTATGCATCAAGGAAACCAGTTGCCTGGATGATGTTACTTAGAAAAATTTCCAAAGGAGAAAGAGAGGCTGAAGAGTGCTGTGCCTTCCAGCAATGCCTCTTTGTAAAGCTGGATTGAAATAAGCTATCGACTGTCTAGTAAAATCCCTTCCTGAACTAGGGATTGTTCTTCCATGTCACATGGTGGCAAGAGTCAGAAATTGGAGGGCTGCTGCTTCCCTAGACTGCCAGTCTTCTGATGCCCTCTCAGAGCCTGTGTTTCATATAGGCTGACACTAGGAATCATGCTGGCTGGCTGGTTTCAGTTAGATGAACAAGCACTATCTTGGCATTTACTTGGAAAACTTCACCAACTATGCTTAAGATGCCTTCTCTAAAAGCAAACCTTGAGCAGCAGGAAGTGGCAGCAGATGCAATATGCAGTAAATCATAATGTTTCAACATGGACTAGATCAGGCCACTGTTTTTATGAGAATCTCACAGTCAAACAACGGATCCAGAAGAGGACAGATGTTCTGGTTCATCCTTTGGCCCGTCTTCATCAATGCTCAATCATTTATTGATCAATGATATAGTAAAAAGGGTTGTTACAGAAAGGGGCTAGGGAGCCTTTTCCTCTGAGATCTAATAATGAAAATGGCAAGATCAGGAGGTAAATAATTTTGGTCCACTTGTAAGCACTGGTAAAGTGCTGGTGTATAGCTCAATTTTCTGAATTTGGAAAGAAAACCACATTACTTTAAATGAACTTTCTTTGAAAAAAACACAAAAAACCCAAACCCAACATATTTGCATTTTTATTCATGCAGGTTTCATTTATCAAAATAGCTGCACTAAAGATGTTTTCATAGAGAACCAAAATATTACTCAGCAGTGGGGGTTTTCACTACCTTTCTCTGCAATTTGTTCTGTGCAATGTGTGGAAATGAGACTCCTGTGTTTACACTCATACAAATCATATCAGCCTCTCTGTGCTGCCTGTTCTCCCAGGCATTGTTTTACTCTGCAGCCTCCTTCTCAATGGGCCTGAAATACAGACTCAAGGAGGTTCACTGGGGGATTTGCAGAGACGAGGAGCTCTGGTACAGTCCCCATGATTTTGCAGAGCATTGGCACTGTGGATGCCCATTTTATGTAAAACACATGACTGCTGTGCTGGAAGAAAGGACACGATGTGCTGACCAATGTGGCAGGAGGTCTGTCTTGCTGGGTAGGATAACAAGAGTCTTTTGCAGACTGAAGTGAGGTTTCTAAATATGAAGTGAAGAGCTCACGTGTCCTCCCTTTCCCAAGTGCTGAGCACACATTGCTTTAATGGCTGTTGCCAGGGTTTTAGCTCTCTGAAAAAGAGTTAGACAAAATAGCTTAGCCAAAACTTGGTTGGCAGCCAGAACTGGGGATAGCACACTGTCCCCATGAAGGGGATTTGGTCCAGCATTTTGCACTTGTAATAAGTGTAGACATCACTGGCAAAATTACTCTGCTGGCAAGTAAATTGGTAAGGGTATGTACCAGTAGGTTCTGCAGGCTTTTCCCCCCTTAACCCAGCACTTAGAAGGCCATGAAGTTTGGATTGGTTTAGTTTGGGCATCTTTTTGCTGGTCATTTTTCTCTGTTTTTTTTTTTTCAAGTCTTAGCAGAACAGCCTGCATCAGATCCTTTTCTGCTCAGATTTCACTTTTCCCCCTGTTTAGGGGTAACCTGAGATGATGGCTGCCCCACCAAAGATCCATCCTGCTGCTGACACTCATGCAAGTCCAGGATGAGGGCAGAGCATGGGCATTTCTCAGATTCATGCTGGTAATAGTCTTCTCCTCGCTCAAATCTCCTTAAGGAGACTTGGATCTTTTCTGGACAGCAGGAAATTTTTTGATTGTGCAATTCGCCTTCCTAATGGAAGAAACTTGAGCATATGAACTTTTGATGAAAGGAAAATCCTACTCACTGTTGAGAGAGAGTTTGTTGGAGAGGTTTCTTAGAGTTGTGGCTTCTGTTACGTTAGGCAGTCACGCTCAGATCACAACAAAGCCTGTCTGAGCACTCAGTGTCCTCCTTCTCTTCCTCTGCTTTCACTTAGAACAATTGTGATCAAAATGGACTCAGAAACTTCTATTGCTTGGCTCAATACTTTAAATGTCAATCACTTAATCATTAAAGAGACTTTTTTTCCCCTTCTTCTATAATACAATTTAAAAAAAAAAAAACAAAACCAAGAAATAATTGTCCTAAGAACTTTCTTCTTTGGGAGTGAAAGTAAATTTTTTTATTTTGACTGTCAGATCTCCTTGCGTTTTTGTTCTACAGCTGCCATGACATGCATCTCTGTCTTCTCAGAATGACATGAACTTGGAACACAGGACAATTGCAGCTGTCATTTTTCTACCCACCCAGAGACACCCAGGATAAGGTTTCCCCAAGTATTTAATCCCCAGAATAACATACAACTGCTATGCAAAATGCCTTGTTTTCTGTAGCTAACACTCATCTCCCAGCTGTGGAAGAACTGGTTTACCCTTTGTGAGCATTCTGAATGAGGCAGACAGGGAAAAACAGTAGCTGGAAATATAAGCAGAAGGTAAATTCCATGCTGTTGTTGTTATCCTGACCTTTCACAGTGTGGTTGTAACAGCTCCCAGCTGAAATAAATGCAACCATAATTTCATGCTATAAAGAGTCCCTTTTAAGTGCAGTGAATTCACTTTTCATGATCTTTTCTGATCCCCAGACACAGAACACGTTCTTGATTAATTCCTTTTAATATAAGTTGGGCTGGCAGCTTGAAGAGGCCAAAGCAAATTTTCTGATGGTTTGAACTGGATTAACTCTGACTTCAGTGGGGACAGAAGTTTTACAGTCACTGAAATTGAGCTCTGCTCATGCCAATCACCAGCACACCAGCTAGGAAATACCACCTGGATGATGCTAAGCTTGTTTTGTTTTGAAACACTTCTGAACTCTTTTTTTTCCCCAGAAAATATCCATGTTATTGAGATGGTCTCCTGAGCCAGGGCACTGCCCAGCATAGACAGGGGCAGGAGGTGGAAAGGAAAATACTGGGGAAGGGTCACAGACCTATTCCCTAGATTGTATGTGTAGGGAGCCCTGAAGAAACCCACCATCCTGGGGCAACAACAAGCCTGTGATCCCCAGTCACAGTTAGCTGGTGTAAGTAATACTGTCGGCTGTGAGGGGGTTGCTTGCAAGGAGAGCAGCAAATTCTGTCTCTTTATGTGCCAGATACAAAGCTTTCCATTCTGATTTCACCAGTGAGATTATGTTACAAGTGTTCTTTGCACAGGTATTGTCTCACCTATAACTTACCTTGATTTAATAATAACTCTTCAAGTCTGTGTTTTGAATTATTCTCTTTTTTTCCTGAGTAGAAGTTTGTCTGTCAAATATTGACTCACCAAGTCAAAAAGTTACAACTGGATTTCTCCATAAGAATAAGCATGCATGTTGAACTTGGGCTTGAGGACTCAAAATCCAGTGTTTGGGCTGCATTATATTGCCTTTATTGATGACCAAAAGTTAGCACACATCATGCTTCTAAAGAAGTTTGTGAAGCTGTCTCCTTTTGGGATAGTAATTTAATCCAAAGTTATTTATTCTTTTCTTTCTTTCTATATAGATTGTTCTTTTTGGTTTTTTGTTGTGTTGGGTTTTTTTCCTAAGAGAATGCACATCTGTACTCTGATCCAGTCATACCTACCATACAACTATGTGCTCATAAATCTACAATCCACTGCAGTCTCATTCTTTCACAGACTAAGAAGAACAAAATTTGTTCAGTGCATTATGTCAATACACACCGTTTCAGGGACTGACTAAAACCAATTCTTAAATCAAGCTGAGAAGCAGCACAGACTTGATCACTGATCTGTATTAGAGAATTTTATTCAAACACTTGCAAGGAACCTGGTGTTTCCATTTGCACAGTTCTGTTAAGAGTCAATTCAGCCTAAAACTTCTATAATGGGGTGGAAAGATGGTAGTTAAATCATAAGCTTCTGAGCTCTTCTCTGTTGCTGTAACGTAGTAAAAAATGGAATTTCATCTTTTTGAATATATTTAAATACAAATATATATTTTGAATATATATTTTATATATATAAATATAATTTATATAATACATATAATTTATATTTATAATTATATATATATAAAAAATATATTTTTGAATATATTTAAATACAGAAAATGGAGTCTCTAGTACTGCCCTTTCTTCTGCTTACCGTAACACTAAAATAGTATTTAAATGAGCTTTTTATTTACTATCTGTTTATGACACATAGTACTGGGAGTTCGGCTTATACAAATAATGGCTGAGAAATTTATTAGAGTACTGAAGATCGTATTTCCAGTGAATGTAACTGGTATCTTGATTCTGAAGTAAAAAAATATTTATAATGAAGGGATGATGAATTCTTTAAGTGCCAAAATAATTCACTGATTTTTTAAAATCAATATATTGGCAGAATTTGTTACTAAAAAAAAAAAAAAAAAAGAAAAGAAAAAAAAAAAGAAACAAGTGAGATATATTCCATGATTAAATGAGTGACTAATAAATTCTAATGAAGAACAAAATTCATATCTCTATCACTTCATATGACAGAAATTCTTTACTGTGAGTGGTGGCACACTGTCCCAAGATGCCCAGAGAAGCTGTGTCTGTCCCCTCCCTGGAAATGCTGAAGGCCAGGTTGGATGGGGCTTTGAGCAGCCTGGTCTAGTGGGAGGTGTTGGAACCAGATGAGTTTTAAGGCCTCTCACAACCTCTCACAACCCAAATCATTCTCTGATTCTAAATGGGAACTCTCATTAAAAGTTTATTTTTCTAATAGAGTTATGTCTTATAATAATAGGACATTCAGCCTCATAAAGAGCAAAATTTTAAATTGGCTTCTAAGAGATGAGGGATTCAGTTGAAGTTTAAGTACTGCATAAAACAGTGCACTATTAAAACAGTGACATCCAATCTTACATACAAGTACTGAAAAGACTTTTAGCACTGTGACATTAATTATGTATCTTCTATTCAGCACTACTGAGTAGACGTTGGTCCATTTGTACATGCTTATTAAAAAACATCAAATCTGACTGAACGATTTCTTCTGCATCTGTGTGTGAAGATGTAGAGCCAGCATACACTTCGAGCAAGGAGAAATAGGACTGAAGACAAGGTACAAGAGTACAGCTGATTTATAACAAGACTTAAAACAAGTACACCAGCATTATCACAGTTGTCATTCTTTATAACTTACAGAGCAGTTTGCATTTCTGTTAGGCTGAATCAGTCATACTTGAAAGTGGAGAACAGACTGTAGAGCTAGATGAGTGTAAAACTCAAGTTATAGGACAGCAACAGGAAATGAAATTGTGTTAATAGTGTTTGACATCCTTCAAGTACTCACTGAAAGAGGTGGAAAGGTGGTTTTTGAGCTGCTGGGGTTGACAGAATGAAAGGCGAGATTCATATGCAAGCTAAATATTTTGCAGTCCCTCCTTTATTTAGCAAGGCAAGCAGGTTAGTTTTGGGTAGGAACAGAGTAATAGTCTGCACCCAAATACTGGAACATTTACTACTTGTGCCAGTGTATTACTGCAGGACTATGGACAGTCTTGCTGATGATTGACCCACGGACAGCTTATAGCAAGAAAACCTGGCCAACCAGAAGAGTACTGAAAAAGAATTATGATGCTATTATTTGTCATGAACTCCATTCAGATGGAGCCCAAGAATTTATGTAAAGCCAAAGTCAAGAAGTGGGACTGAAGTAGACCAGGACACCTCGAAAACTACTATGGGATAATGACTTATGGATTTTAGATGGGAATTTTCTTTGTAATTTGAAGTGTAATGCTATTGGTGAGTCAGAAGGATGCTGAGCAAAGACAATTTTATTGCAAATATTCTTTCCAAGTTAAAAAAACAACAAACACAACCCCCCCAGCATGCTTGATTTATAGTTAATGGGAATAAAACTCTAATCACAAATGAAGCTGCCATATCTAGGCATGGTTTAAATATTTTATGTAGTGCCACAAAGTTTCATAAAATGTGCACTGTAAAATTTGAGTACTATAGTAAATGAAGATATTAAACCTTTAAACAAGAAATTCTGGACTCTCACATTTATGGAAACACTGGTGTGTTTGAACAAAGATCCCATAAACTACAGCATGTAATAAAAAATGCTTATATCTCTGCAGAATGTGCAAGGACATAAATGTCTCATAAAACTAGTAAAAATGAAAAGCTGAAGGTTGAGAGGACTCTAGATAAATTTTAGGCTTTTTAATCTGCTCTCAAATATATTAAAAAATTAAACTCATGGTTTTAAGAGAGTACATCACCCAGACTATGCTTATGATTGTGTGTAGGTCTAGGAGCTTCATATGTTCTGTTTATAGGCAGGTCTACTGCACTTTACCTTGGGAACAGAGAACTGACACAGAAGTGTAATTTTACCCATTTGTATTTCTGTTGATGGCTTATATGAGAAGTAAATAGATTTAAGGACCTGGTATTACAGGTATCACCTCAGCTGATAATGCATGGAATGCTTCTGGGAAGCTGGGTCACTCCTAGGATGCTGGCGAGGATCCTGAAACACTGGGAGTTCCCAAGCCACAGGGTTTCACTGTGCTCAGAGGAAGCTCTGGGTATTGAGCAGCCTGATTTCCAGAGGCATGAGTTATGTGTGTCACTTCAGCCAGCCCTGCTGAAAGAACCAGTCCTGCTGTGTAATCTGTGTTCCTGGCAGATGGTATATGTGATTAGTATTGATTAGTGGAGACTCTGAAAGATATCTTCCTGAGAGTGGAGCAGAAGAGAGCTGTCAGATGTCTGCACAGCCATTACTGAGTAAGGATCTTCCTAACCTTGGCCATCTCAAAAGTTATTGTCTTACATTCTTGGTAACTAAAGGCTCTGACAGATAAGCTGTTGAATATCTGTTTCTCCCCCTTCCTTCTCCTTTCCCAGTACTGAACAGATCATAGAATCATAGGACTGTTTTGGTTGGAAAAGACCTTTAAGATCATCAAGTCCACTGTTAACCTCGCACTGCCAAGTCCACTATTAAACCATTAAACCCTGTCCCTGAGCACCATGTCTGCACAGCTTTTAAATATCTCCAGGATTGATGACTACACGACTTCCCTGAGAAGCTTGTTCCAGTGCGTGATAACCCTTTCAGTGCAGAAATTTTTCCTAGTATCTAATCTAAACATCCCCTGCAACAACTCGAGGCCATTTCCTCTTTTCTATTGCTTGTTACTTGGAAGGAGAGACCAGCACCCATCTAGTTACAAACTTCTTTCAGGTATTTGTAGAGCAATAGGGTCTCCTCTCAGCCTCTTTTTCAACAGGCTAAACAACCCCAGTTCCCTCAACAGCTCCTCATAAGACTTGTTCTCCAGCCCCTTCACCAGCTTCGTTGCCCTTCTCTGAACTTGCTTCAGCATCCCAATATCCTTCTTGTAGTGAGAGGCCCAAAACTGAATACAGTACTCCAGGTGTGGTCAAACAGAGTAAAAAAATTTAATGCAAATTATACTGGAGCCAATAGCATGAAAGGTGGCATTTTTAGAAACACTGAAAGCTATGGAATCAGTATTTTATGTAATGCGTATATAATATATATGCATATAATTGTATATATAGCATATACACGGTATAATAATGTATATAGTCCATCAAGTAGGGGCTCCCGATGAAGTTCTTGCTTATGAAATTACAGGACAGGAAGAATATAAAGTGAAACCTGCCACCTAAATAGGCCTGATTAAAAAACGTTTGGGAAATGGGAGAAGAGATAGCAGAGAAATCATTAAAATGTAAGATTAGTTAATATTTTTCTTGACTTGGAACAAACTAATGTTTTTTTCTTTTCTCCTACTCTCCTACATCAGGCTTAATTATAAATGATTTTGTTTCATTGTGGAGACAGATGCTTTCTCATCTGAAAAAACCTCCTTTCACAATAGAATTTCAGGTATAGTTCAACTCTTACAGGAAATCCTTTATCCTTCATATAATTCCATGACTATTATGATCAAATTGGAAATGTCAATATGGGAAAGGACTGGAAGTCAGTTTCAACCTTGCAGAATTTCTCTCAGTCCTGATGAAGACATATGTAGGATATTTGTGTGGCTGAACTGTGCTGCGTTTTTTCTCTTTTCTCCCTTTTGTGTAACAGACTTCAGAAGAATACTAAATATTGAGCAGCACTTTGTCCTATCTACACAGAAATAGTGTCATGTGATGTGACCCTCCTAGCAGGAGAGCTGGGGTAAATGAAAGATAAATCAGTGCAGGGCAGCATGCAGTGCTCCCCCCTGCCCTAGAAGGACATGGTTAGGGGGTCAAACCAGGGCCAGGCTGGGGGACACACCACAGGCAGCTGCTCTGAAGGCCAGGAGAGTCTGAAAAGCTTTCTGCTCCTTTGCAACTTCTGGCTGCTACTTCTCACTCTCTTTTCATCTGACCATTCCTCCCTAATCTATTATGGACTGGGAAGTGTCTGTGGTAAAACTGGTTTTGTGCCTCTGTAAGGGAACCTGGGTCCCTTGTCTGCATCCCAGTGCTGGTGCCAGGAGCAATGCAAGGGTTGGTGCTAGCACAGAGGGTGCTGGAGAATGATAGAGAAGGAGTGGTCAATGTCACTGTTTTTCAGTGATTGTGCCCAGAATGTCTGAGCTTAATTCTGTGTATTACTAACTGAAAAAACTCTGTGTCTAAGGGCAGTTCCAATCCTATCTCGAGTCTGACACTCTAAGAGCAATTGGGCTCTTTAGCAATTATTTCACTGCCAGATTCCTCTTCCTCATACTCAGGGAATTTATTAAGCTTCAGAACAAAGCACTTCATATATAAAGCTGGTATGTGAATTTCATCTAGTCAGCAAAAACCAACACCAAAGCCCTTTTTTAGAAAATGGGCACACAGGGGTTGAAACTATTACTGTAGCACAAGGTTGGCTTTCTAATTTTGTGTACAAGGATGAATGGCAAGAAGAGTGGAAAATCACAATATGCAGGATTACATGAAGAAGTTTCGAGGCAAAAGAAAATGGTGCAATTCATCTAACAAAGACATTAAGTCAAATTTGGGATGAATCGTTTGTTCAGATAAAGATCTTTTTCAGGCTTTTAGTGTGAGGCTTTGTATTCTTTCTGTTTGGGCACTGAATACCAGAGTATTGTCTCTAAATACCAGAGCACTGTAAAGAGTTCAGTATTAATGAAGTTTAGCTAGTTATGCTTGGACTAACTACTAGAGGAGGACCAAAGAGGAAAAAAATTATGCCTGGCCTTGTGTACCATATCTTTGCACCCAATAATATGCATGCCATTTTGGCTGACAATGTAATCAGACACAGAGCCATAGCTATTTATCTCCTGTGAGCACTAAATTACATAGCTTTTAGGCTGAGGATGCAAATTAATCTAGCAGTCATGATAATACAGCTCCTGCACTTGAGGAAGCTTGGAGTTCATTAGCTGGTGTGCTTCATGGAAAACCTGTGATGTTTTATCAGCAAAACATTTGCAGTGAAGAGCTAAGTACCAAAGTATTCCATAATTTCAAATATTTCCAAAGGAAGTAATTTCTGGTTTATAAGCTGAAAATGGAGAGCTTTCTAGGAACTTGTCTCTCATACCATATGAGAAAGGTGCAACCTTTCCTCTAAATACTCTGTGAACTGTTCACATGCCACCCACTCTCACTCCCACAGGGTGTAATCTGAGGAGCAACATACAAACTACAGTGTTGAAAACAGAAGTCTGGACCTAGATCTGACCTTGAGCAAGGTTAGGGAAAAGTGTGTTTAGCACAATAGATTGGAAAAAAAAAAATGTAAAGGATTTTTCTGTTCCCTAAGGGCAATGTAATCTGATAGAAGGTACCAACACATAAGTAAACTAATTTAAAAGCAAGCAGAGTTACTTCACAAAAAGCATTGTCATAGAAAATGAGAATCAGCAAAGCTACACCAGTTCTCAGAATGAGAAAATGTGGCTGGTGGAATAATCTGAGTACAGTCTCAGTATGTTTCAGTAACAGAGGTGACCAGTAAAAGACAGTCTGCCTTCAATAAGCTTAGCCCAGTCATTTCCATTTCATTGTGAGGCCGGAAGCCTGTGACTGAACAGAAATATTCATTTCTACATCTGAGCTAATCATCTGGGCTCTTTTTGCAGTCATTGGAGAGAAATGGGCAATGAGTGTTGTTGGTTGAAACTTTTATATTACAAAGTTCTAAATCTATTTGTAGTTCAATTTATAATACATTTCTGAACCAAGAATTTTTTAATGGAAATTTGTGATAGAAACAGAAGGTTTGTGTTATTCCTAAGTGTAGGAATATATATATGTTCCTAAATATATAGGAGAAAACTGCTGCCTTTGCAATGTACCATTGGAAGAGAGGAAGAGCAAATAAGGTTGTTTTTTCCCTCCCTCTACTTACATCACTTCAATATTTTTTTCTGAAATGCATTTCTGCACAAGTGCTGGCATACTATAGATGCTAAATCATTACAGTTTTTACTCATGTATGAAGGGTGTGTTTCATAACCGAGGTTGTGACAAAGTTAACAGGCAGCATATTCCATTAATTGCAGTTCATAATTGTCATCTCAGACTTGAGCAGTCTCACTATGCACACGGTGGAAAGAAAGAAAAGTGAAACAATCTGAAACAGGAAGCTTATGTGCTGTTGATTTGGCTTCTTGTTTCATTTATATCTCTATAAAATCCCAGAATAACTTTGCATATTGTCTATCAGACATCAATACATCTGTTCCCAGGGCTCTGGTTGTTCCAAAATCAGGCAGTGAACCTCAGCATATTGTTCATACACACAGAAAAAAAGTTTCTGTAAATGGTAATTCTGTCTTCCAGCCTCTGGAGAATGGCATTGGTTCCAGAAGTGTTGAGGCCAGGAAAACTGTCAGCAATTACCTAACAGACTCAAGCCCAGAGCCTCTTGTTCTGCACCATGCCACAAGTGGGTGAATGTCTCTAACTGAAGAATGAAAGAACCAAGATGTTTTTGGACTATCAGAGAAGTTACCAAGTGGAAAATACAGAGATATAAAGGAAGAGAACTTAAAAATACCACTCTGGTTTTAATTAAGACAACAATAAAGAAAAAATCCACCGAAGGAAATTTAGTGTCATGAGAATTTGTAGATTGGTATGGTCTAGAGCAATGTCAGTCAGCTCCTGGCTCCTTATAGAAAGCACATAAGCACTGGAAGGAATGCCAGAAGGAGACCACTGGTCTGGTGTCTGCCCAGTATTCCCCCAAAGGTGCCATGTGTATACAACAGAGTGAATGAGACTTCCGGTGGTCATTTCACAAATGGAGTTTTTCTAAATGAAAGCACCATCCCTAATAACTAATGCAGAAGTGTGGAGAACCAACTTAGGTTTTTATTACTACCGTGTTGCAAATACATGAATAGAACTAATGTATGGAACAAAATAGCTGCTTGTGCCCGAGACACCAAGTCATCATTTCAGCTTTGGTTTGGGTATGGTATATCTTCTTCTAAGAATATAGCAGTGATGAAACAGGGAGCTATTGGCATAAAAAGGGGTTAGTGTCAGATACCAGTGATGAAAAAACACAAAGATAATATATGAAAGGAACTGTTGGTCTAACAACTATGACACTGGAACTGTTGAAAATAGAAAAACCTTCAGGGAAATGAAGAAAGGAAGGACTAAAAGTTGCAACCAAAGAAGTCAGTCTGCAGCAAGAAAATACATCTGGCAAAAGGTGGAACCTGTATGGCACTGTACAATAAGCTGATGGACTTGCATTCTTATAGGATCACATCTCTGTGATCTTGTTCATTCCCTTTGAGACATATTTTTCATTCTTATTCACTCCTGCTCCTTCCTGCATAAGGATATCTCACCTTCTAGTCCTTTTGTGAGAACTCAAAGACTTCTCATACTGTAATTACTTCTAAATATTGGAGTCTGGACTAACGGCAGCCTGGAAATGATCTTCCAGACACTGTTACTGCATTACAGGGGAATTCTTGCAGGAACCTGCAGTGACTTGAGTTCACTCCACAAAAGCAAACTGTTTAATGGGAAAAGCCAAGTCAGAGCTTATTAAGCTCTGTTTGCATGGAATTCAGAACAAACAGCACAAGGACTCCGTATCAGTATAAAAATATGTATCACTTACGTAGACTCACCCCCGTCTGAATTTATAAATTGTTAATAAATAGTGCCAAGGCCTACCAAAATACTAAGTCAGCTTAATGATAAACTAAAAGCTTTCCATTTCCTTGCCTTGAAATAACAACTCCCATGTGTTTTAGACAATTTTTACCTTCAGGGATTTTAGCCTTTCATAAGTGCTTCAGCTATTTACTTTATTTGCTAATGGAGTTAGCTGGGCTGTAATGTAAAGAAAGTTGAAAAGGCAAAACCGGTTTGTGTTTAGAAGTGCCTTGCAATTTGCAAAGGAAATAGTAAAAGTAAATTAAAAAAAAAAAAAAAAAAAAAAAAAAGAAGCAAGTCTGTTACTTCTAATAATGCAGAGAGATGTGTTCTCTCTAATTTACCTGCCAGCCTAAGCATGCTCCCAGAGAATTTTTAGCTGAGCAGCCTAGTTTGCCTGGTGTAATAGTTTAAATTTCCCCCAGGGAAAGGCAGGTATGTCTGCAAACCTGCAAAGAGTCACCTTGGACAATTTGCTCTTTCTATTGTTTATTCAGGATTCTTTCAGGTCTTGGAAAGAGAGCTCAGTGGAGCTGTTGTGTTGTCTTTCAAAGCACATATCTGCCTGGTGACAGACCCCATCACTCATGGGCTCATCCCTGGCTGAGGGGGCCTGATCCTGTACCCCAAGAGCTGTTGGGTCCCCGGGCATGGGTGCTCAGGGCTACCAGGTTTCACATATTTGGGAGATTGAGACCCAGGTGTGGCTGGGGGAGGCTCAGCCTGCTACCATGGGCAAGGTGGCCTTAGGGGCAAGACTCTGATTTTGGCTGGCTAGAACAAATACACCTTTCTAGAGAAGATTTCTTTCTGGGATAAAACCTACAGACAGCCCTGTGAGGAGAGAGCCAAACCCCACAGCTAATATGATCACGAGAAGTGTTTCTCACAGCTGGTGATGCTCACATGGATTAGGTTTTGATTCATCTATTTACATTTCCTTCTTTTCTTCTTGGTGGGATGACAGAGACTGTACATTATGAACAGAGGTAGGCTTACTCCATCTGTGCTCAAAGTTAACTCGACTCCTCTGTCAGTCCCCTCTGTGGGCTACCCCACAGCTCTGGGAGCTTGAGGTGCAACACTGAGCCCCTGCTCATAAATCCCAACCCCAGGATTTACAGCTCTGGCCCAGCACTGTGCTGACATCTTCCTGCAACTTCCCTTTCTCCCCCTCTCCTCCAGCTCAAACCAGTGCCTGCCATTGATATACAACATAAACATACTCCTGCACACTATACTGACAGTATTTTACTTGCGTGTGAGAAAAACAATCTGCTCAATTTTTCTAGTAGCATTACAAGCACCCTAGATGCTCTCCAAAGGTAGAGACTGTCTCAGTGCAGAATCAGAGCTGTTCATTATTCTAAAAGTCCTGTTATGCTCCCGTCTGCTGTTTGCTGCAACACTGCCAGATTTGAAACCATAGGAGAGGAAAATAGAAACTATTGTATTAAATGAGACTGTCTTATGGTCTGAGTTTCACTAACGTAGTCTTTCAAAATGGGTTTAACTAAGGCTTTTTAGCTGATTTTGTCAAATCAATTATTTAAATGGGCACAAGATGCTAGATATCAAATGAGACAAGACACTAAATCCTGAGAAAATTAACTGTTAAAAGAGCTCCCGTTGTTTTGCTGTTTTTCTTCTGTTGTCCATACTTAAAGAGCTGTATGCAGCAAGATGTGTAATTAAAATGACTTCATGAATTAGAAAGCAAAACTCATCTGAGAGAGTTCATCTACGCACCAACCCTGTTTCTGTCTTTTGATAAAACCTGAGCTTGCAGGGCAGCTCTGGGGCATGACCATCCCTGAAACCATTCAAACATTGCTGGGGAGATGTTGGCAGCAGGAAACAGGCCTGTCTGGCAAACATCACCGTTTCCCAGCATCATTGAAATGCAAGACCTCAAATTAAGAGAAGGTACTTTCCAGGAAAACAATGTACAGCTTTAAACAAACTAAGTAAAAAATGCACTGTCATCCAACTCCTTTGTTTATTTTAAATCCTCCTGAGGCCAAGGCACTGACCTGAGTGGACAGGAGTTTATTTAATACTGGAATGAATAATTCTTTTCAATTGCCTTTAATGTAAGGGAATGGGGCTGCAGGAAAGGCTGTTGATCTGGCTGGCCTGTAAGATCCCAGAGCCAAATGGGAACATGGACTGTAAACCAAAACATGTTAATCTTGAAAATCTTTAAAAATCCCAAACAGAGGAAACCAGAAGAGCTGGCTGAATGCAATCCAGAGCCAAGATGAGGAGCAGCTGAAGCATTAAAGCTCTGATCCCCTTCTGTCTCATCTGTAGACAACCTTTCCAGTTTGGAGAACCGTGAACATACCTAATGAGGGAGGTTCAGACCATGCTGTGAGCTTTAACAGAACATGATTGAATTTCCCTTTTAGTGCTTCACTGCTATTGCTGTGCAGTGACCTGTGGAGTTTATTAATAAACTGCTGTGCCCATTATTGTTCCTCATTACAATAGTGGGTATCGGAACATCCCCCCTTCCCCCTCCCCTTCAGCAAATTCAATCACGTTATCTTGGCAATATATTACTAAATTAGAACTATAACTGAGACACCTTATATATTCAACTGTCTGAAAGACAGACTGCTTGCCTGCTTCTACAGGATTGAACATCACACTGTTAAATATGGATGCTGTGCAGAGCTCACAAGTTGTATAATTATTTCCACAAGCTGTTTTCTCTATTAAGGAAAATTTTTAATTCTTTTTTCCTCACCACCCTCCTCAGAGGGTAAGAATTCTCATAAACACAGCCTTCAAATAATGATGTTTTTACTGCCAGTACATAATTTAATTTAAAAGGAAAGGAGGGTAAGTTTACAGGGTTCTTATTATCCAACTGTTACCTTTAATGATTAAATGTGTTAAAGTAATAATTCAGAGTGAAGGGGTACTGCTAAGGGCAGCAAAGTTTACAAGGTAAACACTTAGTGAGCCATGCTGGATAGCCAGGGTTCTTATCTTGTGAAAATGATTTATAGAAAACAACTTGATTACATTTTCAGCCCTACTACCGCTGGGTGATTAGATGAGAGCTCTTTGTTGTTATGACTGTCTACTTTAACTAAACTTAACTCCATCTGCTTTTCATTTAGCAACCAGCACCTCAGGTAAAGAACAATTCTGGGGGCTGATGCTGCCAGTGGGTTGTAGCCTTCAGCTCATATCTGTGGCCTCCCACAGGATTCCTGCCAGAAAGTCTGACATCACTTAATCCCTCAGCAAGGTCTCCTGAAAGAGCTCCTCCATCTTTGCTTATTTAGACTACAAATTTCTCAGGCAGGGTCTTTTTCTACACCGAAATTGCTGGATGTTCAGGCATTAATGGAGTGTAAATACTGTAAAGAGGACTATTCGGTAACGTTATGCTTATTTCACCTGATAACCCAGGTACTAGCAGGTGAAAATGGTACTAGCAGGTGTGCCTGAAGGGCAGGAACGTCATTTAGGTCTTATCACTTTCAGAGGTGGAAGAGAAAAAGAAATAACCTAACGCCTTCTGAATTATCTCTAGCCTTCTGAATTATCTATGTTTACAGCAGGACTTCAGTCCTTGCAACTGTGTTTGGAAATGGCATGTGCGGAAAACATACCAGAAGAAAAATTGGAAAATGAAGACAGCCTCTTTCATTCACTTTTCAAGGAACAAATGACTGCCATCTCTCATTTCTCACACATATAATTGTATTTCATTTTTACATTTTCCCAACTGCAAGCAAAATGGTTTGAAAGCCTTTGGACTTAATTCTGCTGTTGGAAACACTGATCTAATTTCTATGAGATAGACACAGTGTGCTTGCTCGTGTTTATGAGGACAATATCATTCATATGGGATCTGTAAATGAAGGTATATGTTCACTGTGGGAGAAGGAGAAAAGAGGATATATATGTTTTCTGGAAGGGGAGGCAAATGTCTTAATTGGGCAGCTTGAGAATATTTGCATTTAACAGGAAGGAGACCCATAAGCTGGCCTTGACCACTGCAATGGGATTCAAAGTCAAATGTGAAGAGTACCTGTTAGGTATATGGCAAGTAACAGAGCTAGAAAAAGGACTGGAAACTGCACAAAACAAGAATTCTCTCCTATAAATCCATGCATTTTATTCTGCTGTACAGACATCCACCTGCTCAGGCTTCACAGCTCATTCCTCTTACCTAAACTAAGGGCTTAGTCACCTTTCTTTTCAAAGAGAGAAAAGACATCCTCTCCCTCCAAAAGGGAAGGAAAAGGCCTTTGTTTACCCTTAACATAGAGGTCCCTCTTACATTGCAACCCAGTGACCAGGCTCAGCCTCTCCCTGGTGAAGATTTGAAGCCCCAGAGCTCCCAGAATTGGCCTTCATCTTCAGGTGCACTCCCAGCACCCTGTCTCCCAAGGAACGAGAAAAAATGTTTTCGCCATGGGAGAAAGAGTAATCAATTAACATAGGAACTACAGCCACCACCTGAGGCTAAGGAAAGCTGGATTCCAGTCCTTTCACTGAATGATTAATATAACATAATACAACTGTACAGCAGGGACTGAGTAGCACATAATTTATGCTTCAGAGTACTGTTTCTCAGCAGGCAGGTGGGTGGGGGGTTGATCTTTAGGCTTTATCCCAAGAGCCTGCCTCAGGAAACCTACTGTAACAGGGATTTCATACTTTGCTCCCCTATGCGGGCTCAACTAGTAGGAAAACAAAGTTGGGAATGTTCCCAACTTTTTCTTTCCCTGGAGGCAATGTGTTGCTAATCCAAATCCTTCCTTCAATTTCTGGAAACTTGTTGATCTCCTTGCAAGGAAGTGTCCTATAACTTGTCCTATGGCAAGTCACAGGGAGTGAAGGCTAAAAATGTTAGAACAAATTAAACTATGGGCTTGTATGTCCAGCTAAGAGGAAGGGGGGACACATGTGCTTTCAGGGAGTTACTAAAAGTGAATGTTTTGTAGCTAAATAAAAGGAAATGTGTGCTGGGGAAACCCATTTCCCTGTTTAGTCTGTTTTCAGCTAGCTCTGTTAGGTTTCTAATTTCATCCAGGACTACACCCTCAGGCCAGGATATTAAAATTTCTAAAGATGGAAGAAAAGAAGGATTGAAGTAGATACTACAAATGCTTTTTAAGTCAACTAAAAATGGGATATAGGACAAGAAAGAAAACCTCTCTGCCCAAAACATTTCATGCCTCAGCTTCCTTCTTTGCCACCACCACATACTATCTGTTTTCCAGAGATTACTAGAGCTATTTAATTGAAAAATATAATGTTTGTGATTGCATCATTCATATTTTTGGGGTGCTGAGACCATATACTGAATTTTTACAGTAGTAGCTATGAAATATTACTATATCTATTTTAAACAGAGGCAAAAAAGTATTTGGTGACTTGCCAACAATAGTTCTGGGATATAAGATCTTAGATCCTCTTCTGAAAGTGATTTATCTTTCTACTTATAAATGTAGAATTTAAAGCATTTAAAGAGACTGTCCATAGAAACACACAATGTTAGGGGTTGGAAGGGACCACTGGAGATCATCCAATGCAACCCCTCTGCCAGAGCAGGCCCACCTAGAGTAGATTGCTCAGAATGCCTTCCAGAGATGGAGACTCCACAACTTGCGTACATCTCGCACAATATTTCCTCTATTTCTTGAAAGCTCTGTCGTAGCTGTGAGAGGGAATAAGGAAGGGAAAGTAACTGCCTTAACAGGGCCAAGTGATGAGTCCTGCAATTCAGTCACAACAATCCCAGGCAACGCTACGGAGTTCAGGAAGCGTGGCTGGAAAGCTGCCCAGTGGAAAAGGACCTGGAGGTGTTGGTCAGTACTCAGATGAATATGAGCCAGCAGTGTGCCCAAGTGGCCAAGAAGGCCAACACTAGCCTGGCTCGTATCAGGAATAGTGTGGCCAGCAGAAGGGGAGTGATCATCCCCTGCACCTGAGTGCCAGTAGTGCACAAGAGCTCTCTGCAGTTCTGGGCCCCTCACCATGAGAAGAACATTGAGGTGCTGGAGAGAGTTCAGAGAAGGATAACTAAGCTGATGAAGGGTTTGGAGAACCAGTCCTATCAGGAGAGGCTGAGGGAATTCAGGTTGTTTAGAGGAGACTGAAGGGAGACCTTATTGCACTCTACAACCACCTGAGAGGAGGCTGTAGGGAGGTGGGTGTTCTCCTCTCAAGTAAATAATGATAAGACTAAAAGAAATGGACTGAAGTTGCACCAGGGGAGGTTTATTCTAATATTAGGAAGAATTTCTTTACTGAGAGAGTAGTCAGGTGCTGGAACAGGCTGACCAGAGAGGTGCTGGAGTCACTGTGCCCCAAAGTATTTAAAAACTGTGTAGATGAGGCACTTCATCATATTCCATACCTACTGGGAATGCTAATATGACGTAACTTGATCATAGCTAGAAAGAACTTAAAACTGATGCTCAAACCAAAATCAGTGTGTTTGGGTTTTGGGTTTTTTGTTTGGTTTTTGTTTTGTTTGGGGGTTTTGTTGTTTTTTTCTTTTGCTTCGTTTTTTTTATTATTATTATTATTACACTGCAATGAAAAATAATCAAGATCACACAGTTGGAGCTCATCTGTGCAAGAATTCTGTCTCATGGATCTTTTGCATTACAAAATTATAAATTGTGATTCTGTCTTTATTTACTGCCCACTCACAGTTAAAAGACTCATTCATTTCTGGTATTTATACCATGATGTGAATTCTGGAAAAAAATGGACAAAAAAAGAGAAGTCTTTTCTCCTACTATTTAAGCTGCGGTACAGAACACAGTATTTTGCTAAAAAAGAACCTCAAAATCTCCAGGTGATGCTAGTAAAATCAGTGTGTGATATTTAGAGAAAAGACCAGTATTTGAGCAGGAAATGTTTCATATATACGTGAGAAAAGGAAGAAAGATCAGAAAGGTGGCAAAGATTTTTTGCTGATACATTTCTGAAAAAATGTTAAATCATCAAACATTGGCTGTTTTCCAGGCATCAGTCTAGAAAGATCAATACAAAAAGATGACTGGAGCAAGTGACACTAGAGGAAAAAAGAAATAAAGTCTATGACTTTAATCAAACAGAAACACATTAGTTCTTTTCAAAAAGTGCTCTATCTCATCTCTCAAATATACCCATAAGACTTTATCCTCGGACACTTAAAAAACAGATGAGTAGTTCTGAAACTGCTAAAAATTTAGTCATGGAGGAATAGTGAGGTATAGGAAGGATGGAAAAGGGTAAACATAACATCTTGAAAGAGAGGGGAAGAAATGAAGAGGGAAAGAAAAGGAATGGGATCATGGAAGTATAAAGAAGGCAGAAAATTTCAGCTTCCAGAAAAGTTCTATTTAAATGATTTGTATTTATCTGGAAGTTGTCAAAGTAAGCACCACCAGTAGATACAAATTTGTTGTAATTGTGATAATTGTACTCAAGAAAGGTCTTTATGTTGTGTAGCAGTCCTGTGCTATCCGCATGAGTAATGGCTCAGCTGCAGTGAAATGTCCAATTTTCAGAAAAGATCTGGCATTAAAGGAGAACTATGAGGAGAAGAATTACAAAAATATTCAGAGAAAGAGGAGAAAAGCTTGTTGATCACTACAAATAGTGTGAAATTGAAGCAGGGAAACATATCTTTTTGGTAGTGGAGAAACCTGCTCTTTCCACCTGCGTGGAAGATAAGACAGGTGAAAGAGAAAGTTAAGGTAGATGTGAAGGGTATTCTAACAGAGTGGGCAGTGAAGTGATGGGAAAGAGAGGCTTGGAAAAGGTGATACCTCCACCACTTGTAGTGTGCTACAGAATTACTAAGAACAGCAAAGCTGTGGTGATTCTATCTTGACAAAAGAAATGAGGAAAATGGGTGACTCTGCAGTTTCCTTTTGATGGTGTTTGACAGCCACAAGAGAAGTTGAAATAGATGTATGGAGTTTTGCTATTTTTTGCCAATCGTCTTAAGGTGTCTGCACTGGCCCAAAGGTTTGTTTTGGACTCTGATGCTCACTATTTCACAGCCCTGGCAAGTCAGAGGGGTCTTCTAGTGAAAGGAGGTTAAAGATTTTTCAACTTTTAGACCACTCCCGTACAGTGACTACTGTGCAAACAGTATTCAGAATTTGACTTAACTTATTCTCTTTTCTAGTCGTCAGGTTGGAGCTTTCACTATTTCAGGTTTCTTACTTTGCAATTCAGTGTCATGTAATTTATTTTCCAGCATCACACACCATTAAAAAAATATTTTCCTGTCTATAGTCACATCATAGAATCTTACAACGGTTTGGGTTAGAGGGGACCTTTAAGACCGTATAGTTCCAACCCCCCTGCCATGGGCAGGGACACCTCCCACTAGAACAGGCTGCTCAAAGTCCTGCCTTCCTTGCCCAACTTCTTGCACATGCACATTGGGTGTGAGAGCTCTTGTGCCCTAAGAAATATGTCTTTAAATATCTCCCAGCTCTCATTTAGTCCTTTACCTTTGAGGGCTTTACCCAGGTGATCCTGTGCACTAGCACCTTAAACAGCCAAATGTTTGCCTGTCTGAGGTTTAGGGTCCTGGCTCTACCTTTTACTCATCCTGTAACCCTGAAGATTAAGAATTTCACTAGGGCATGATCACTGCTGATCAGGCTGCATCCAGTCTTGACCTCTCCAGTCAGTTCTCCCACATTAATGAAAAGCAAGGTCCACAGTGCCTCTCCCCTTTGTTGGTCTTTCCATCACCTGTACTAGGAAGTTGTTTTCAACTCCAGTAGTTTCCTGCACTGCTTGCTGTTTGCTGTGCAACTGTGCTTGCTGTTTGCTGTGGATGAAGTTTCCTATCAGGATCAGGGCCTGCAAGAATGATGCTTCCAGAAGTTGAAGCATCAACCTCCTCTTCTTGAACAAGTTTCCTGTAGTAGACACCAACCACAAAGTTTCCCTTATTGATTTGGTCTTTAATTTTCACCCATGAACTCTTGTACTGCACATTGCTGTTCTTCTAAGATATCTCTGCATAATTGAACTTGCTTTTGGCAGAGAGGGCAACTCACCCTTCCTTGGCTCTCCTTCCTTGCCTGCCACTTCTGAATAGTTTATGCCTGGCAATCACAGCACTTCAGTTGTGCAATTCATCCCACCAAGTTTCTGTGATAGCAATTAGGCCACAATTTTCCATCTGGGCAGTGGCTATCAGCTCCTCCTGATTGTTTCCAGCCCTGCTCTCATTGGTATAGAGGCACGTGAGCTGAGCTATTGACCACATCATCTTTTTAGAAGAATTCTCCCTAATGCCCTTGAGGCAATACATAGATGATTGCCTGTTGCTTTCTAATTTCTCAGAAGCCCCTGGCTCTTCTCAGTGTTTTAAACTGCCCCCCAATCCCCTCCTTCTCCTGATAAATCTAGGATACTCACAGGAAGGCAAGGAAGGCAAAAATCACTGCCAGATCCACATCTCTCAGTTACCAGGTATCCCTGGTTTTGCCCTACCCTCCTAGTCCAGCACCATGGTAAGTCACTGCCCTTGGATGCTGGAGGAAAAAAAGTGTAAAAAAAAAAAGTGCAAAAAAAAGTGTAGGAAAAAACTCATGGTGAAGGATTATGAAACAATTTGCCTTAAAGGAAACTTTCTTCCCTGTTCAGCCTTCAAGCTATGTTTGGCAGGAGTTAGTGCAAGCTGCATGACACAACCTTTTCCACAGTGACTCAGCATTACATTGCCTACAGTTCTTTGCAATACAGCCATAAGGTGAAGTCTGTTTTCTGTAGAAATAAGGACAGCAGATGGCTTGTGGAAGAAACTAAACTACATTTCAGGTCCTCCTGGGGCTTGTTTAACTCAACGTTCCACATAAATTGTCAGATTGTGTTTACTTGCCAATGAAGAAAAGCCTGTTCTCGAGTTCTTTTATTTTCAGAAGACATAAACGTCAGGAAAGGTTGAGATAATGTTCAAGCAGTTTTAGCAAATGAGTAAAAAAAAAAAGCCTAAATTGCAGAGGAAAGATAATAATACCAATACGTCTGTTTTGAAAAGCTAAAATAGGGACAGAGAATCCATTTCATAAACTTTCTGAGATTTTAGAGCAACAAATCTCAGCCTGCCATATGCAGATCTGAGCTGGTAATGGGCAATCAGACCTTTACTTTCAGACTCTGTAATCCATTTTTTTCGTCTATGTGACTGGCACATTTTTAAATTAATTTGCTCTGGCTTTTAGAACAGTCATTTAAAAAAAAAATTACAGAGACACTGCATATCTTTGTAATGATAAACTGAGCTTGCTATAGTGTCAGAATTTTGTCATGTCAGTGTTTACTTTTAGCCTATCATTAAGACACAGGAAATAGCCTGATGTGATTTTCAATGCATGCTGATATGAATTGTGTATTTTCTCAAACAATAAGTTTTTATGTATTTTCATCTAAAGCTCATGTCACAAATTTATCTGACACAGGACTGTCAGGTTAAATTATCTTCCAAAGGGTCATGCAAAGGGATGAATAAACAAACATCCCAAGGGAGATGAGGATCTTCCAAAGAAAGGTATTATCTCCCATAACCCATCTGATTCTATGATTCTATGATTGGATAAGGATTGTGTATATCATGTCATTGAAACTTTGAAATTTAACTCATAGATCTCCTTATTAGGGGTTAAAGTGGGTTTTCTTCTTTCCTATTGCTGCTACGTCTTTTCACTTTTTTAATGAACTTTGCAAAATTTTTCCTAATAGACATAAAGTTACAAAGTCCATAACATAGACTGGGGTCCTCAACAAATACTGGGTAATGATGTTACTGAGCTCCACAACCAAAAAAAAAAAAAAAAAGAAAAACCAAAAAATCAAAACCAAAACAAACAAAAAATCACCAAAACCAAACCAACCAACCAAAACCAAACAAACGAAAAAAAAAAATGGAGAAATTTGTGCATGATGGAGCCTACTACCCCACTGCAAAGAAAATCCTCTATGAGATGCTTTCGGAACTAAATGTCTCTGCAGTATATCCAAAGGCAATCAAGAAGTGTCCTCAGAGGGTGCTCCAGAGCTGCTCTCCTCCCTGCTGGTTGTGTGGGGGGTTCTGGCCATGTGCCAGGGAGCACTTACTGACTTACTCAACAGCAATCTCAAGAACACTTGTGTAACATCTGTCTTTACTGGAACAGCCTCAATGTGCCAAGTAATTCTCATCCTTGCTAGGAAAAAGCTTGCTGACACCATCTCCCTGTCCTGGTTTCCTGGATCTTGAGTGATGAGCTAACAAGACAAAACTAAGTGCCAGAATTTAGTTTGTAATATAACCCTGGTATGGCAGTATTGTGAGCCAGGACACAAGCTTTGAGAAATGCTTTGACTAGCTCCATTAGGGTATTAGCTCACTGTCAATGCTATTTACCTAACACTTCTATTGCTAAACTAAATATACCCTTAACAGATAGGGTGATATCCTAGAAAGAGAACCTTCCTTATAGATGTTGAGAGAAACTACACACCTCAGTTTTTTTCTGCTGAATAAATGTTAGATAAAGTGGTGCTGCTTCATTTGGCCTCTGAGGTTATAATGTCCTCTAAGAAGTAATATGAGACCTAGATAACAGCAAATACTTTTTTCTGAAGAGAAAATTTAGAAATATTACTTAATAAATCAAAAATGAGTGTAAAAAAGGGAGTGCTTTCAGTTTGAAAAGACTGAAAGGATAGGAAGATATCTGTGAAAACAATATCTGAGAATGGATGGAAAAGCTTAATGAAAAAATACTGTGTTCAAACAGTCCTGCCTGGAAGCCTAAGAAAAGTGTAAATATGAAGAAGAGAAAACCTTTAGTGTGATCTTTGGAGACATCATCTGAGAAAAGCTTTAGAAGTTGAAACTGAAAAAGAAATATTTCAGAAAGAGACTATATCAAAGTACATGCTAATCTATAAAACTCTGTTGGAGATGGTTTTATCTGGAGATTTCTGCTTGAATTCTTACCCAGATAAATCTCATCTCACAAGAGATGATAGCAAGAAAATACTTCTGCAGAGGAAGAGAGAGGAGCAGGGCAACATGAGCCATCCTACATGCAGGATGACTGCCTGGAGATGGAAAAGATGAGATTTTCAAGGAATCTAAACCCATTATCAGTTCCAGTGTTTATCTCTAGGTTGAATCCCCAACATATTTCAACCCTCGTAAGAGTTCCCATGCCACAGCTCTTGGTTCTGTTCTGAAATGCGCACCTTTTCTTTCCCTGTTCTCTTTTTATGTCTAAAGAAAGTTTCTGTATAACTTTTCTAAATCACTGGTGCAGCAGTCAGCTCTTTGGCTGATGAGAGTGAGTGGTTTCTTCAGAGCTGTCATCAAGCTTTTAGGAGATTTAGCACACCTGGTATTTATCATTCCTGAAGCCACATACTTACCATCCCCCGGGGTAAGGCTGTATACACGTATGTTTTACATTATGTTCAAAAATTAATATACAACTTGATACTTACAGGAATCTTAACCTTGGAACCTTTCTTACTGCTGTGTAACTTTTCCTTATGTAGGTACAATTGCTTCTCTTCAGGAAAAATCATCCCGTTTAGCTAGAGGGATAATTCCCATATGCCAGGTTTACAAAGGAAGAAAAGTTAGAGATCATCCTGTTTCATGTGGGAAACAGTGAGTCACAGTGATGACAAAGAGAAATATGATTCATGTTGTCACATTTTCAGGTTTTTCAATTCCTCAAACATCATAGGTAATGATTCATCGATTCTTTACAGATTTCCAAGTGCCTCTAATGTTTTTTTCTAATAGCTGCTTTGTGATGGCTGTCAGCTTTCAGAGTCTTAATCTAAAAACTACTGAAGTCTTAAAAGCATGCACTTAAGGGTTTTATAGAAAGCACAGGCCTCTTGCCTTTGCAGGCAACTCTAAACCACCTCAAACAAAATTACTGAGATTTTGGCCTAGCCACCCGATGCATTCATTGCACTTTGGATCAGAAAGTAAAGTGATCTGAAGAACTGAGGGAAAAAAGTCAGAAAGAGGTGGTAACTCAGCACAGAAGCTGTGTGTGAGTTAGGAGTTTTGCCTAGCTTTTATAAGCAAGGCAAAACTTTGGTGCATATGGGTACTATTTACTTTTATACTGCCCCCTGAGGATTACTTCAAGCTGCTCATTGATTTTTTAGGAGGCAAGAGGGGTCTCCACAGCACATGGCTTTCTTTTCTCATTTCCTCTCCGCTGCAGGCTTTTTATAGAATGATCCTTTTGCCCTATAAACTTCCAGTGAATCTAAATGTAAAATGAGTCAGGCAGAATGCAACATTTCCTGTCTCCCCTCTCTTGAAACCCCACTGCCAGGAATTTCCTCCTGTGCCCCAAGATTTAACAGCAGAGCTATTGCTCAGGTAGCAACTACAGCACTAGCGAACATGACAATGGCAATCTTACTTCTAACTTCATTGTTCTGAATGTATGGATGAGACCCTATCTTGCAGCATTTATATTTCAGTAATAATGAGGCTTCTCCTACCGAATGTATAGAATATATTTTAGGAAGCATTTGCCTTTCTTTTTTTTTAACTTGTGTGGAGCTGCTCTCTCATTCACAGTACTTAGCATTTCATAGGTGTAGTATTCCTGTGCAAAATGATAATGTTTTCAGATATTAACATTGTAATTTTGCAATCCACTGACACTGTCTTTTAATGTCTGCTCCTGTGGACTCCTTTAGTAAAGACTATTGATTTTCCTGCCATCTTCCCAACCCTGAAATTCAGTAGGCATCATGGATTGCATTAAGATGCTCAGTTTGGAATTGACCCCCCCTTCTGTATGCAGCATCCTACCTCCTCACCTTTGTAATCGTTCGTCTTCTGTCCCTCTTCTCTCCTTTCACACAGTGCATTTATTAGACATTAATAAGAAAATCTTCCCTGTCATAGTGGAGAGACACTGGCACAGGTTGCCCAGGGAAGTTGTGGTTGCCCCCCACTGGAAGTGTTCAAGGCCAGGTTGGATAAGGCTTTGAGCAACCTGGCCTGGTTGGAGGTGTCCCTGCCCACAGTATGGTGATTGGAACTACATGGTCTTTGAGGTTCTTCACAGCACAAAACATTCTTTCATATGATTCTATGGTTCCTGTTCACTTTAGGTTTTGTTTTCATCTTTATTCCTCTGATGTTTTCAGCCTCTTTTATCATGTTTGTCTGCCTACCCACCATGCTGGCCTAGAACTCCCGCGTATGACCCTACAATTCTGAGGAGATGATTCCTCCTATTGTTTACTGCAAAGCACTTGCATGGCAAGAGATTGCAATGCAGGAAAGTGTATAACCACTCTTTTACACGGTGTTACTACATCTGATTTGCCTCCAAGGAAAGAAAGCAATTTGAAGAGGACATTCCAAGGACGTCACTTCTGCTGTCCTGAGGAAAGGCTTACTCAGGTGCTGGGTGAGGGTTGGAGTGCCACCAAAGGATTGCGTGTGGCTGAAGCACGCTCAGTCTCAGACAGGTGCTCCTGCCATTTAGTTGTTAAAGAAATCTCAGTTACTATTGAGCAGATATAAACTGAGAGTTTTAGAAAGTGATTTGCTGAACTCAAAAGATTTTCAAAAAGCAATGGCATGAGCCCCAGTTGCTCTTCAGTCAACTACTCAGATCACCTATATCACACACCATTGTTGTTTACCACATACTATTTTACACATTCCAATGGCCTTTGTGTTTTGAACAGTACGTCTTCAAAGTAAATTGCACTGCTCTGATTCAGGGATGATGAGAGTTTAGGAGGTGGATTTTCTAAGTAGTTTACTTCAGGAAAAAAAAATCTGTCAGAGTGTTACTGGGTTTTCTATCATATCCTGTTCAAATTTATCAATTCAATTTCTAGGGTTTTCTTACTCTTTTGTCACTAAATAAAAGAATATGTACTCCCCTCTGTTTTCTCCTTGTGGAAGCGCTATACTCTAATTGAATCACTCCTCAATCTTCTCTTTTAATAAGCTAACCAGATTTGAACATTAAGCTTTTAACAGCAAGATGTTTTCTCCAGAAAATAGAATAACTACTGTGAATATCTTCAGAGATCTCTTGAGGCTTCTAAACCCCACTATAAATACAGCCACCAAAACAGCATGCTGTAGTAGTAGTGCAGTACTAGCCTCACCTATGTGTCACACAGGGATAAAATTACTTCTATGTGTGGATTATAGGTTTCAGACAGTCCTTTTTCACTAAGGCATGTCACTCAGAGGTATTAATGAGTTTTTCTCTCCTGCTGTGAATTCTAATTATTTTCAGAGTCTTGACTTTTCATGTTACTATCCTGCATTCTGTTGTTATATCCCATCTGTTAACAGACATTTAGTTTTGTGGCTTCCTTGTCTTTATTATTATTTACCAGTTTCTCAAAGCCCCTAAATTTTAGCAAGAACATTTTTTCTCATTACTTCATAACTTCCATTGTTAAACAATCAAGGGAGATAAATGGAGCCTCATGAAAGTTTTCCTGGACTGATGATGTTCATGACATTAATTCTTTTTCACATACTACTGAGATGTACTTACGGAGTAGATTTCTCTGGTTTATAGTTTGCAAAATGTTGCACTGGTTTTCTTAGTAGACCATAAGTGACCTGTGAATATTCAAAGTCCTATGTTGTCTTTAGTACTATTAACTCCAAGGCCACCAAGGGCATGTAGAGGATTCCATGTAGCATTGTTCTGCTTCTTTACCCTCTCTGTCTTTACTAAACAAGTTACATGAGTTTTATTTCAAGTGTACATAGTTTTCCACAAGCTTTTGGTGTTGTGGATTAGTAGCGTATTTTTTCTTCCTGAGAAGGTAAATTTTCTGTTATCATACACATTTCTTCTCTTCATATCTTCTCAAGTCATTGTACACTCAATTAGATGGGTGGGGTTTTCTTGTGTTACCGTTATCAGTCCCCTCTTCCCATCTCTCACTTGTCTAAAATCTTCTCTCCCTGAGTAAAATGGGCCCTTGTTCCCACAAGCTAACTGATATCTATGCTAGTAGCAACTTGCCCATAAGCTGCAAATGAATACAGAGGCCACCTGCCCTTTCTTCCAAAGCTCATACCCAAAGCCTATTACACCCCACAAAGTCCCTCTTGGCACCCTGTCTTTGACTCAGTCAATGACATGTGCAGGTTTGTCATCTGATTTTATTTTCCTATCCAGTACCACAGTCACATTTTGTATGTTTGTACCTACAAGTCAACCTCACCCCTGTGCTGTGATGAAGTCCCTTGTCTACACAAGTTGATGTGGGTGATTTTTATTATCTCAGTTTCTGGAGGGATCATTAGTGGTGAGCATTCTTTTTTTTTTTTTCTTAAATAAGATCATCACAAGGCAGAGCACAAACTCTGACACAGAAAGACCCATGTGTACTTGAAACTAGTGAAGTGCCAGAGAGCTCTGTCTAGTTGGCGCTGTCAGCCCCACATAAAATATATACTCTGCAAATTATGACCTTAGTTTGATGACATTAAATCCACATTTATTTATCATGCACAGATTTCTTCCAAACAATTAATTTCCGCTTGTTAACATAATTTTTTAAAAGAATCTTGAAATAATTGATGTCTAAAATGAGATGGGAAAATCTGGGCCCTAATTGTTTTTATGTTTACAGAGTGGAAATGTATCCCAAATCATTCTTGCTTAATATTTGGCATAGAGGACATATAATGAAGAAGACATATAATGAACAATTCTGAATTGTTCTGGCAGGTGTTTGCATTTTATTCTTGTAGCTAAGAGGAAGATTTTTTTTTCAAGGAACACAGCTTCTACTTCTACTTTTGTGCGGGAGAGTAATTTCTGAAATGTTAATGTAATTTAATAATTGTTGTGGCTTTCAGTGTTTCTGGAGTACACAAGAACATATGATCTCACTTAGGTACTTCTTGTATTTAAAAAAAAAAACATGAAAATTAATGTATCACATTTTTGCTGGGACGCGGTATGCAAATTCCATTTTATTTTAATTGTCTAAATCATGTCAGGCAGCTTAAATCACTGGAAGGGTTTGAAATAAATTTTTTCTTCCTGAAATAATAATAAGCTTTGCTATTCGTTTCAACTGGGCTACAGCATGTTCTAGTCTTCATCTAAGTGGCTACACTTTTAAAGGCACACAAGGAATATTCACAAAGACAAAATGACTGACAGATAAGCTTCTCATTACATTGTAAAAGATATTTCTCTCTCTTCAACCAAAGACTGGCTGATACCTTCTTCGGTTCATTGTAGATGGATTCATTTGGGAAACTGTTCATGATAAGCTACTTCCTTGAAACGTCAAAATAAATCCAATTTGTGAAATTATTTAAGTTTCAGAAACCTCATTATGTTTGGAAAAATATGCTGTAAATTGAGCTTTTTTAGAAACACTTGCTGTCTCAGAAAAACTGCTCGTATAAATATTTAACTGAGAATACTCGTTGTTATTATTACCTTTTGACATGAGCTGCCAGGTGGTGGATCTATTTATATTTTAGTTTGCTTTAATTTAATTTTATTTATTGGCTTGGTGATTAAATTTTGTATGAAAAATTGAAGAACATGCAGACGATAATAGTAAATATCAATTATGTAACCTCCGAGATGAACCAGTTCAACAGAATCAGGAAGAACCCATCCATTTTCTCCATGCCAAGCATTAATTCCTTCTAAATATTAGGTTACATATGAATAAATTGCATCAATATTCTCTAGCAGAGTTATATCTTCAATGGCAAAACTGAAGAGAAGATTAAGGAAAAAAAAGTATTGGCAGCTGTAGATCAATTGTTAAAGGCAGAAATGGAAACATAGTTTAACTTTACATCACAAATGCATCTGCTACTAAAGCTAAGCATCAAAACACCTAACTAATATAAATTGGATTTCTGAATTTTAATTCAGTTCTGACGCTGAACTATTTGCCTGTCCACTGTGTTAATTTCAAGGGATGTTGAAAAGTTTTTTCATGGATAATTTTAGAACAGATCTTGAAAATTACTCAGGCTTTCAGACACAAAACCAAGAAAAGCTCAAAATGGACTTGTCAAGGTTCTTCCTTGAGGGGAGAGCATACACAGATCCAAGACTCACATACTGCCTTTTAAATAAAATTAATCTCTGATATCATACATTGAAAACGATGCAACCCAGCCATCCTGTTTTCCATAAATTTTTCTCACTGTCATTGTTCTTTTGGTAAGTCTGCAGCAATAAGACATTAGTGAAAAGCAACTTTAATAAAATTATTTCACTTTTCAAACATGGTTAGAGGGCTTTCAAAGACCCTACATGGAGAATCCAGAGCATATGTTTAAAATAATACATATATGAGATAAAAAGATGCTCACTCTCTTGATAAATGGATTCCAGGGGAAATAAAGCAGAAAAGACTGTACATGCAGGTGTACCAGTTTGGCTCTGAAATGACCTTGTGTTCAGAGGTTTCCACATTGTTCCATTTCAAAAGGAGTCTCACACCTTAGGCACAGTGGTTCAAAGCAAAAGCTAGTTTATGCTGTCACCAGAATTTGGTCATCTATGGCTTTACACCCCATCCTAAAGGTACCATTGCCAAAGACAGAAAACCAAGCTCAATATGTTTGGCAGGTTTGTCTCCCCTCCCCCTTAACTTTCACTAAATTGTCAAACAGTTTAACAATCTTCTCATATGGAACAGCTGCCCTCCCAGATAGATGTGCACATCTCAAAATTGAAAGGTAAAAGATTTGAAAGATGTTGATAATTGCCTGTCTTAGGCTTAATGTTATAATAAAAAGCAGTGTCCCACAGACCAGCAGGATGAAAATAACCCTAATTTTATTCAAGTAAAACAAAACAAACCAACAAACACAGAACTTTCTCATTGCAAAAAAAAAAAAAAGAAAAAAAAATAATCTTGGAAGAATTAATCCATTATTCACAGAGCCAGAAGCTGATCAATTTAACACTTCCTAATTTACTATCTTTAAAACAAATTCATCCATATTATACACAGCACCATCAGTTTAAGTAGAATTATTCTTATAGGTAAAACAAGGAAGAGTGTCATAGTCTTTGAATGTCTTGAAAAACTAAACTGGACCTTACTATTTGATGTTATAACTCGGTTATGAAATGAAGGGTGTTTTCTTAAGACCACTGTGTTCATTAAATCCTTGTGTTATCTGAAAAATATACATAAGTGGTATTGTTTTTATACAGTTTGGCAATGCTTATAAAAATCTGAAGCTTTCACAATTGGTTGTAGTACCTAATTTTTCTCATATTAGTGTATAATATATGAACAATTTTCTGGGCTGAATTACATTATTAGAACTAGTGGGTCATGAAGCACAACTCCTTTTCATACAATGCATGTTATGAAAATAATACAAAATCATTCTTCAGATTATTTTTTTTTTAATGTCTTAAACTGTTCTTTGATATTAAGTTTCTTGCTGAAAGAGAATTGTAGTCATCTGTAAACTTGAGATGTTTCTGTCATTTCTTCTTAGGTGTTATATATTACTAAATACAATCGTTTTTTGCTTTTAAAAGCTGTGTTTCTCTTTCTCTGCTCAAGGCCAGCATTATGTGGAGCTTCTGGTATTATAAAACCAAAGCATGTATTTGAGAGTGAAATATGATCAAATTCAGCCAAGGCTTTTTTTAAGCTTTTGTAAAAGTTTTTTCTCAATCATTACTCTACTATTTTGTTGTTGACTATATTCACTTGAACTTTTTTAAGCTGGATGGGGAATTTTATCTCATCCTGCTCTCTGCATTTCACTTCTAAATATTTACAGTAAAAATGACTTGAACATACAGAATTGCCTCCTGGTCTCCAGGATATTTTAACCCTTTTGGTGACTTCTCATCTCTCTTCCTGCTGGACCAAAAAGCATCAAGATGATGGTGAGATTTCAAGATGCATTGAAGTGATTGCAGAGGTTGTGTAGTCTCTTGACATTGTCCTTTACAAAAAAAAAAGAACGAAGAGCCACTGATAAATTGTACATTAACATAAATTAATCCTTTGAGAAAATAATTGTATAATCCATCAAAGAACATTATGTGAAAATTTTTCTTCAGCAAGATGACAGATAGGTTGAAGCTGCTAATTGACCTGTGCTGTAGGTAGTCCTGTACTTTCTTAATGAAGCTGCTAATTGCCTCTAAGATATCTGGGTTTAAAGTCAGTCAGTATTTTACAAGACATTTAGTCTTTTTACCTTTTTGTTTTCTTGTTTGGTTTTTGGTGTTTTTTGTCACATTCCTGCCTACTTAAAAAGAGTTTAATCTGTTTTCCTTTTTCTGGACATTTCAAAAACTGAAAATGTGAAAAGCAAAGCAGAAATAAGATGTTGGATATCTAAATTCTAGAAAAAAGTTGCAACTTTGCATTGTGTACAAGAGGAATCTGTGTCTCCAGCCTACTCTGTATAGTATTTGTGAGCAGCTGTTAGGAAGTTCTGTAAGATGATGTGGATTCAACTTTTAACCAAAATTAGTCACAATACAGGCAGTGGTTTGTCCTCTACACCACATATAGGCTACCACTACTGTCAGTGTGACCCATTGCTTGGCTAAGTTCTGTCTATAGCCAAAAAAATAAGCAAGTATTTAAAATGAAGACGAAGCTTATACTGAGAGTAAAAGAGAACGTTCTGGGAAGTCTGTGGCTATAACACCATCTTTTTGTGTGCAGATACAACTCCCTTCGTCAGTCAACTCAGCACAGAGGTTCAGGAGTTTTCACAGACTCTTGTTTCCAGTATTGAAGAGGCACCTGTGAATAAGTGCCTGCCATTTTTGGTTGTCCAAAAAGCTGTCCCATTACAGCAGTCTTAGGTACTTCCCAGTCAGACTGCAGTGTTGCAGCATAATTCTGATGGACAACCCAAAAAGTCCTCAGCTCACAGGATTGCTGGAGACCATCTCAAATCCCTTTCACCATGTAGAGGGAACTTTTCCTTAACCACAGCAATTTTGTATCTAAAAGGAAACTGATTTCCATGTTGCACAAATCATTGACTCTGGAGAATGACTGAGAAAATGATTCAGACATGCCAGAGACTAGTTAAAACTCTTCTAGAAAGAATTTGAACACAGGGTAAAGAAGGCAGTAAACCAACTTTTACAAATAAAGGACAACTTGTATTTCTGTAGATAGTGTAACCCAAAATGCTGGTTTTGTCCTAGGGATGCAA
The DNA here is from genome assembly GCA_023637945.1 of Phaethornis superciliosus. Lineage (NCBI taxonomy): Eukaryota > Metazoa > Chordata > Aves > Apodiformes > Trochilidae > Phaethornis > Phaethornis superciliosus. Next base: position 38,053,798 of record JAJQWJ010000002.1, on the reverse strand, counting down.
GTCATGGGTTGCAGTAATGATGCTGATGCACAAATTTTGAGCAGCTCCCACAGCAGTTTGACAATCCCAGACCACAGGCTCCCAGATGAAATACAATTGCTTCATTTGCTAATTCCCTGGCATGAGACACTCTTCTTGCTTGCACGTCAGTGCAGTGGGAGAAACTCCTACTCACACTGGCTATAAAGCACACATCTCAGAATTGTTCTCCTGTCACTGCTGCTCATTCTTTGTTGTTCTACTCAGTGTCATTGTGATTTCCCTTCCAATTCCTTTTGTTTCATCTCTTAGCTTGCACTACCATCACTCTTGAACAGCAGCACACCTTGCTGAAGACCACCTGTGCCTTCTTGCCTCTGTCAGTCCTTGCTCTCAGTAAGGAATATGTTGTTCCTGCAACTTTGTGCTCTGATGGGCTGCAATACATCAAAAGCTACCTAGACCCTACAGACTCTTTCAGTTGCAATTGTTCCAAGTACTGGTGTCCTAGCAATCATGCAGTGAGAGTTGTGATATTTACCAAGGCTGTCTCACCCACATGGAACATGATAGTGAACCTTGTCTTTTCTGTAAAGTGCACAATCTGATTCAAGTATTCAGAGTCAGTGGTAATTCAAGCCATCCAAATATAGCCCTACCCATAATTGTAGCAGAACCCTTCCTGCTGACTTGCTGGGGAGGATCAAACATTACAATCTGATGCACAGTTTAATTTCATAGCCATCTCTGCTCTGTTTCCAACCTGTTACTCAACCAAAGTCATTCTGATTTCACTGGCTCATCTTTTGCTATTCAGTTCTGAATCTAGCTCTGATTACACCTCTGTGAACCAAGAGATTCAGAGCATCATATAGTGCTCATTTTTCCTCTTCTTAACAAATAAAGTTCTTAACCTCTGCAATATGAAGTATTTGACTGATAGGCAGGGTGGTTTATAAGTAGGAAGGTAGGTACACAGGTAGGTAGGTAGGTAGGTAGGTAGATAGATAGATAGATTCCTCAGATTTTTAATTTTTAAAAGTACCTTATTTTAATGAGAAAAGTTGTCTGTAAGAGCAAATCCCGTGTTCTAATTGTGAGCAACCTGTGAATTACATCCTGCCATATCCCAAGCCTGTTGAGATTCTGGAAACATTTTCATGTCTTACTTCAGAGTAGTGGAGTTATCTTGTCTCTTATCTACCTGTTAACAGAACTGTAGATGTTAAAGAAAACTGGATTTTTAATTTTGATTTTTGATGAGATCTTTTATGACCAAGATCTTGAGATATTCAAGAAATACGGCCCTGAGTATACATAACAAAGATACTTGTCTACACCTGAGCTGTCCCTGCAAGTGAAAGCAGTAGCTCTGCACTGCACTGAGGCCTATAGGTGGTGATAATATGGTTTTACAATGCACACTATCCATTCAGAGCTGGGCTAATGCATGGAGCTTCATCTTCTGCTGCATGCATGGGAAAGCAATGCTGCACTAACGAGGGCTATCATGGTCAGGTGATAGATATAAGTCTGGATACAAAACCTACCTTTTCTTCATTTGTGGGTGATAAATATGTTGATAAGTCAACAGGTCTTCCCTGGAGAAGAGGAAGAAGGCTGTCTTCTCCATCTCCATCATTTTCTGATGATTGAGATTTAGACAGAAACACCAACCAGGCTACGACTTTGTTCTCTTCTCCCTAAAGTAAAGGTAGTGGGCACTTTATAATGGTAGAAAAAAGAATAATTTCCTTATTCTTACATTCACCTCTTTTAATAGCTTAATTCTTGGCCAAATTAGCTCATTATAATTTTTCACTTGATTCACAACTTTTTCATTTCCTATGGAAGCAAAGGTGTCCAGTGTAGCTTTTCCCCTCTGGGCACCTTCCTCTCCTCTGCCAGTCCAGAATCTTGTGAAAGGAAAACTAGGCAAAAGGGAAGAAGGGAAACATAGGAAATAGTAATCAGATTCCTGTTTGCCTAACTGGGGATCAGAACTTAAGAGATACTTGCTTAGGATAAATCATCAGAACTTTGTGAAAAAAGGCAGCACAAAGGAAATGAAGAACTCTGATTATTTATAAAATTCTAAAAGTGACAACACCCGGAGATTTATTGTGCAAAAAAAAGAGGTGTAAAATGAGCTTCCTGAGATACCTGAGAACCCAGCTAATCATTATTCAAATGTGGAGAAACTTCATCTGAACTCTCACAACTTTTTTAGACACTGAAAGCAATCAGTGATGTTACACAAATATGTAATAAGCTGGAATGACTCTACTCCTGTGCACATAGACCAGACCCTCCTACCATTATTTATTTATTTATTTATTGTTGCAGAGGTAGCTCATTTATTTTCAGGAGGTGTTGCACTGCTACACATATTTCACTTAACTATAAAGGTGACAAGGCTTGCTGTTAAATGTAAGTGTAATTATCAAGAAAAAAGAAGTCATGGTGCAGGTGAAAGGTGGGAGACAAGGGAAATGGAAAAAGTGGATGAGCAACAAAAGCAAAACAAAATCAAACCTTCTACAAAATATAATTTCCACTTCACAGAACTGGTTTTAAAAAGTCCATGATAAAAAATACTTTTGCTCAAGGTTAGATTAAGAATTTTTTAAGGTTTTTCAGTTTCTTATCCCCAGAGAAAAAGCAATATTAAACAATACCTACATCCAAAGCTTGTCCATAAAGTAGCTCAATTTCAATCAGGCAGATCAGTTATCAAAATGTATTCTATTATAAATAAGGAGTTTGTGTCTCTGATGATGCTCTTTCCTGAGTAGAAGAGCATTTGTTTTAAAACACACAGAATTTAGGTAGAAGGATAAAAAGCAAAATCTAAGTCAACTAATTTAAATGAAAAACAAACTCAAAATAGAATATGGAACAGTAATCCCTCAAGCCAAGGTATCAAAATAGAAAAAAAAAAAGGAAAATCAAGTCACATAATCTGTATTTTCCCTGAAGCCGAAAGTTGTTTGCTTTACGTGGATTCTCATCCAGTTTGGCTTTAGTATATTCTTAAGTATGTTTTGAAAATTATTGCTATGTATTTCTATGGGGGAAACAAATATGCAGGAAATAAATGAGTGCTATGAAATTGCTATTGCTACCATTTAGGACAACCTCTTGAGCTCTTAGTGTTTATAGAATGTAAGGGCAGTTTTTGGCTTTATCTCCTGGTATTTTTCTTTTTCTGAAGTGTAACTATAGAGTGACATTTGGTGTGGTAGCCTTTAGTTTCCAAGGCAGGTATTTGAACAAGCTTATACATCTGATATGGAGAAACCTGAGCTGGTAGGGCACAATGTCTCTCTTCTGAAAATGTGTATTCAAAACTGATCACACACATCACACTTTCAAAGTGTCTCATCCTGTCATTGAGTTCAAGCCCAAATGTTTGGTCAGAGGAATACTCTTGTCAAGTCCATTGAAGAAAAGAGCCTTTTGTTGTTGTTGTTTTGGGGTTTTCTTCTAAAGAAGTTTTTAAATTCTTCCTCCCAGGAAGCTGGGTTTTGGATGTTATTGTCTTTATTTATCTTGTTGAGAATCTAGACCAATTCTGTCAAGATACTGATGTAAAATTGACTCTGGACATCTTTTCCTTATTAAGACTGCTCATCTTTATGTTTTCTTCCAACCTGAACCATTCTATGACTCTATGACTCTACGCTGAAGTCAGCTATCAATTATTTAAGTGACCTTTTTGGTAATAGCTTCTGATACTTTTACTTATCTATGTTAATATAAGAGAGAATTTCTGTGGCTTGAGTTTTGTATCTCCCCAATCTACAAGAATAGTATCTGGGACTCAGGTGTCTCTATGTCTCTCGACTTGCATTGCATTGTCTTGCACAGGTGCTTTCTGAAACAAATATCTTCCAGCTTTGCAAGTGTTTACAGTTTAGGCTGTGATTTTATGATGGTCTTCAGTCAACTGAAATGGAACCTGTCTCACCTAACCTTGGCTATGCATTCCCAGTTCTCTATTTCTGCCACCTCTACTATGCAACCTGATGTTCAATGAATTGCTTCAGTAAACTGTTCTACCTGAAAACCAGCACAAAAGTAAGGAAAAGTGTTGGCTTTCTGCCTGCACTGGTTTCATGATTCATTTGTATCATACAGGCATTGGCACAGAACTGGTGATGGGAACATTTAGCTGGAGATAATCAGAAGAGAGACATAAATGTCTCTGAGAGTGCCAGCCTACACTTTAGGTGACTTCAATAGGAAATAGAGCTGAGTATTTGCTTCATCTCTGCTTGGTGCACTGCTCTTATCTTGCTTGCACTCTCTGACCATCTTCCTTAAATATATTTGCTATTCCCATTGATTTCTACCACTGCATCTCTTATTGTTTTATTGTCCTTCACGGAGAGGCCAAAGAGGCAGATCTGAATTGTGGGTCTGGCATGAGCAGTGCAGCTTTTTACTGACCTTTTCATAGTGGATTAGAAGCAAGCTGGTAAAAGCTCTAATCTGAAGAAAAGTCATCTACCTTTATAGGTACTTAACAGAAAGCCTGTACATATATCCCTCTTGACAGCTGCAGTTTAGGAATTAGAGTTCTATGGGATCATTTTGCTCTTTGACTAAGGTGAAAGCCAGAGGCTGAGAAGTTTAAGCAAACACTAAGGGCAAAACCTCCATTGCAAGGAGCCCCTTTGTTGCTTCTCACACAGGGAAGATGTACTTACTCTTGGCCTATGTGTATGTGCTTAACCGTCCACAGATGTGGTGACATTCAAGTCCATTGTCCAACATCAGCTACATATGAAAAGTTCTTAAGTTCTCAAAGAGAGCATCAAAACCTCTTGTGATTCATAGGAGGAAAAGAATGACTCTGTAATGAATAAAACTGAGTGGTATTTTGGGCAGAAGATTTTCTCCCATGGAGCACGCATGCTGCTTTAGGTACTTTAGAGGACAAAATCCTAGTAAACAGCACTAGTAAACCCCAAGAATCTTTAATCAGAATCCATACTTTTTTTAGAAATCATTGTCAGTCATTTAACAAAGACGCACCAAAAATCAAAAGCTATTATTACTAGAGCCCACAGAACTATGTTATATGCCAAGATAGCTTAAACAGCATTTTAATTTTTTGTCTTTTGTTTAGATAAGTACACTAACCCTATGTTCTTCCTCCTTTCAAAAAGGTCCAGTGACACTGTAGACTTAATGTTATTGTAGAAGTTTATTCATTCCTCTTGCATCAGTATTCATCAAGGGTATAGAGCCAGTCTGAGGTTGGCAGTGACTCAAGGGCAAGCAGTTATTTTTCTAATCAGTGCACCCTCAAAAATTTCATTTACTGTCCAAGTCGAGACATATAGCAGAAACCTACTTTGCTTTGCTCTACTTAACAGCCAATCTATTCTCTAGAAAGCTGAGAGCAACTTGAATTTCCGTTGCCTCACAAAATTTTGGCGGGGTGCCATACGGATAGTGAAACTTATCAAGCACTCTTTCTGGGACTCTATATAAATAGCCTCCAAAGCTTTTGAATGGCAGAATAGATTGGCTTGCACCCGACCAAGTCCTGTCATTCCTCTTTAGAATTTGTTCTGAGTACTGAGAACCCTTTCTTTTAACTTCCAAGAGCACCTTTCACCTATTGTTCTAAATATTATCCACCGTCTATTTGGGTCAGGTTGTTCTTTTATCACAGCACTCCTTGAACGTGCCTCAGGTCTTGTATCAGCCTGTGTTTATATGATCAGCCTATTGTCAATGAGCTCTGTGAAGACTGGCATGAACTTGTTTTGTCAGGATCACATCTCAGTTCACAACCACTTTAATAATGCTTGTGAAGCTCTACACAAGCTAATGGTCGAACTCACAACATAAATGAGGTTTTTCCACAGGGATCAGGAGTACTGGGTGGTATGTGGAAAGGGTTATTTTGTAATTCTGCTTGCTGCTAACACCCCTTCACCTATTCCTGGCAATGGGGTTACTTATCATCCTCAAAACATGCTTTCACTGTGTAGGATATTGCCACTTTAAAGCACCAGCTGGGTGAGTCATCACTTCCTATTGATAGTGCTACAGACTTGTATAATTCTGCTGGGCCTCCTACTCCTGATAAAATTGCTCTGCATTGCAGTTGTAATGCCTGCTACAGCACAGTTCATTTTGGACCTCAGGGACTGAAATCTAATCAGTCGGGGAGTGCAAAAGCTCTGAAGGGCCACTGTATAATTAAAACCTAAAAAATTTACGTGGTAAAAAAGGGCTATCCTTAAAACCATTATTGCATCATTATTTCAGATTTGTTCTCAGGACAGATATGCAAAGCGACACAAAAAAGTGTCTAAAAGTGTTTAAATAAACTGCACGGAAAAGTATAGGGTGGAGAAGCAGTGTAATAACCCTTGAGTGTTCTAGAAGACCCTATTGATTCAAGTTGCCCAAGAGATTAGTGGAAAACAGACTAAGAGACAGCTCTTAAGATAGGCTGCTGCTCCTTTCTCCATCAGCACTGAGTGCAAGATGTGCTCAGTTGAAGGTGGTTTACTTTCTCTTTGTCCCTTTTTTTCTTCCCTCCAATAGAAATATTAGGTCAATGACAAATGCCTGCAGCATTTTTAATAAGCATTCTTTATATCCTTACTTAAGTGATTTTCTTAATCATGATGACTTCAGTTTTCTGATACTTCTGATACTACTTTTATATACTTGTAAATGTGAGAGAACAAAGAAATTGTTGATGGTCAAAAAGCAGAGATCACCTCAGCCTGTGCATTTCAAGGCACAATGGTGAAACTATCATCTTCCTCTCCTTTGGGTCACCACTTCTGCAGCTGAAAAAAGCACTCCTGCCTTGTGAACTTGTACAGGACAGTCGCCCAGGAGCAAAACTGCATGCATTTCCTTGCATGGTCTCCATGGTCTGCATGGTCTGCCTGTCTGGCTATATAAAGTATTCCAGTTAGTTGGCAGGTAGCAACCTCATGCTGTAGCCATCTAATAAGCTGACTTGCTTGTGTGCAAGTACTTTGTGAAATAACATGCTATTTTTGAAAAGAGAGCTCTTTAAGATTGAAATTGAAGCCTGGACTGCAGAAATGTTTGTCACAAAGCATTCTAGTCATGTTTCAGAAGTGGAAATTATCTGCTGTGACAGAAAGTGGTTGGAAATGATCAAAATGACATGGTGGTTTATTCTGAGACCACATAATCAGCCTTTTTATCTGACCATTTCAACTGTTCTGTAATAGCATATCTGATACCTTTCACTGTTAATAGTCCTCATTTTTCTTTTTACCTGAGACCTGGTAACTGCCATGCCACTGTTTAAAAGGTTTTTTCCTTCTTTAAATTCCTCCTTCAGGTTGAAGTTCCTAAAATATCACATCAATGCATTCATCAGACCTGCAGGCAGGTAATTCAATTAGTGACTTGTTGATTGCCTTAGTGGGAAGACATGACACCAAGGGTGACCTTCAAAGGGTTTGGGTCTATTTGTTGCTGAAAAGGAATAAAGAGTGTGTGCTAGATGTTAGCACCTCTTGATTGCTTACACTTAGGTACTTTTGAGCAGATGTTTGGTACTGTGATCCTGCTTTTTCTTGGTCAGGTCTGACAAGTTTTCTGTTTGAATCAGGTATGTTCCATGTTAAGGAACTCTTTCTCTTGGTTCTACCTTTTCTCATCATGTTTATCCTTGACTTTAGTCTGGTCTTTCCTAGTGATGAACAGTTCAGAGAAGTCCATGTTTTTCTTGGCAGTAGAATTCTGCAGCAAAAATATGTGCAGAGCTCAGGTGTAGAGCAAGGCTGCAGGAAAGAAATCCCACCACATCTAGCAAATAAAAATGAGAACTTGGAAAGGGGGAGTCTGTCATGGAACCAAAAAAAAAAAAAAAAAAACAAACCAAAAACCTAGAAAAGTGGCAAGGGAAAAGAGAAAAGGGGAAAATAAACAGAGACAGAGAGGAAAAAGACAAAGGAGGTAGAAAATTAATTGGGGAAAACACAGCAAGAAAGCAAAAGACTGAAGAACTGAGATTCTGTGAGCACCAGAGAAAGAGGCAAATGAGTAATCTCTGTCAGTGGTGATTTCCTTACCACCAAACTGCTCTCTGTTCTTCCCCCTCCCCTCAGTTAGTCTGAAAGCTCAGGGAGGGAGTGATACTTCAGCCTCTTCCTCTGCACCCTAAATTGCTGAAACACAGGTTGAGCAGACAAATACTCAGAGCCCTTCAGTCAGTGTCATATGTTGGCATGGATTTGAGCCACAGGGAGGGCTCACAGAAGTGAAAGAACCTGATTAACAAGGGCAAAGACCTCTGCATCATTTGCTCTTCAGGTAGCTGTTATGAGACGTACTTCTCATGCTTTGCTGACCTTACTCTAATATAATCTTCAGTCACCTTTGCTGCAAAATTAGTTTTTTTCCCTTCCCACCTACCTCCAGAGGTTACAACTAATCTCCATTTTCTTTTTTAAAGCCTTTTACACGTTGAAGGAAAACGGTGTAGCTACTTTCCCAAACACTACTATCCTGTGCTCCCTTTTTCTCCAAGCGTCATTGATACAACCTTCATTCTTGTTCATCTCCTGTTTATTCTCTGATTTGGTATGTTCTTCCTGGGTCATGGTGCCCAAGCCTGCAGAAAACCCTGCAGATTATCTCAAATTTCCAAGGCAGAGATCAGAGCTGTTGTTCCCAGGGCCTTGCAAATGACACTGCTGTCATTTGTTGAATGAGATAATGCAGAAAAGAGTTGCTTACACTATGTAGGATGATGAGAAGATGCAGGTAGGAGCAATCTGGCAATGGTGTTTAATCCTCTAACACTAAAGTTTTCTGGGTTTTCTTCTCCTGTGTGTACCCTTATGTTGAGGATCAGGGAACTTGTACTCAGGCAACTGAGCTCCTCAGCCTAAGGTATGGCTCAGTCTGGGTGCTAACATAGCACATTTTCAGCATCCCTTGTTCAGACACCTTATCGCACAGCAAATCTGTGTATATGGATTCAGTAATATACTCCAGATATGTAACTCCAGACTGAGAGACACTACCTATATGACAGGATCTCATTAGATGAATGCAATGGTTTAGGCTCTTAAGCACATTCAGAAAATGTTTACAATGTAGAAAATGTTTCCAATGAAATAGAAAATAGCTTAAATTAATCTTCTTGATCTGTCATAGAAGAGACTACTTGCACTTACTCTGTTGATTGGATTACAGCTGCTACACCCAGCTGAGATGTTCTAGAGATCCACAAGAGACCTCACCAATAAAGTTTTACACCATTTGTCCCTGTCCATGTGTCATGGAGACTCCTATTTCTTCCTAGTACTACTGTTCTGGCCACACGTTCAACCTCTTACATATATGCTAGATTATTAAAGTTTATTAGCATAAAGTTCATTAGCATTAGATTATTAGCAAGGTGTTAAAAAGATCTTGGGTTGGTAGGAATTTCTTTGCACTATGAGATACAGCCCAAAATTCTGTAAGGCCCACAGATATAGATTTTTTTTTTTTCTACTAGATTATTCACAACCTATTATTCCCTATTTTTGTGTATTTTATTTCTTCTCAAGAACCATAAAAATGTTGCATCTTTCATCCAGTTTTGACTGAAACATGTCAGACCACTCCTCCCTGGATTCATCATGAATGAGCTGAATCCAGATCCTGGCAATGTTTCTGAGCTTTCTTTAGCTCAGGAAGTTCAGATGCATATTCTCTGTTGGAGCAGCAAGTTCTTAGAAAATGAAAGGGAAAACAACTGCTAGCATCAGAGACCCCCTGCATCTCTCAGTGAGAGATGCCCTCTGCTTTGAAGTAAACTGTTGATAACTTGTTAATCTTGAGCTTTATGTTTCATTACTCTATAGGTGTCTATAAAAGCCATTTTATTAACATTTCTCCTGTTTATCAAAGTTAGGCTGACCAGTCTGTAATTCCTCTCCTCTTTCTCTCTTTTTGAGGACTACATCCTCTGATACCTCTCCCTGGTCTGTGGGAGATCTCAGATAATTGCCAGCTGCTTTGTTCCTTAAGCAACCTGGCATGGATTTCATCAGACACTGCTGACTCCAATACCTCTGTATAGTCTAAATACTCTTTAATTTGCTCTTTACCATTCTCTGGTCTGTATTGACCCATTTCCCTATTTACTTTCTTTCAATGTCTGGTGAAGACTAATCTCCTCCCTGCAGCCTGAGACAAAGCAGGCACTCAATACTTCAGCTGCCACTGTGTCACCTGACTTCTGCACTTTTGTTAAGTAACAGATTTCCTCGAAGGCATTTTTCCATCATCCTTTTTTTTTTACTTGCTGCAGTTCCTAAACACTTTCTTACTGCCTTGTCCCTTCTAGTGCATTGTATTGTGCAAAAATAATAATAATAAAAAAGCTTGAGTATTTCACCTTCTTTAGAGTTTTTCGTGCTAGTCATTATTTTCTTTATGCCAATTTTTATTATATACCTTCCTTTTCAACCTGCTTTTTACATCTGCCAGGCATGTAGTGTGGCAGTTTTTACCCACTGCTTTTTTCTTATCATTTGTTTGCTTTGCTCTGTTTAATCACATAGAACAAGGATCACCAGACAGTGCTATTTTGTGTGCTGTGACTACTTTGTTCTACTCTCAGATCCTTATTTTACTGTTTTTGTGGCTTTCTTTCTTATACTAATTAACTTCTGTTGTGGCCACTTCTGCCTACATTTCACTATAATCTTTCCAGCCAGTTCCTCTTTACTAGTCAGAATCATATTTAAAATTTGCCTGTACTGCTAACTATGTTCAAAGCCTCTCTCAAGCAGACTGGAGGGAATACCTTGCCAGATGGGTCAGTGCTGCTTTTTGGACAGGTGGCTAGCTAGGTAATGACATCCCCCATTGCCCTGGTCTTTAACACAGCATCTCCCAGCTGCTGCTACCTCCTGGTGGTCCTGCCTGCATCCTCTCTCTGGTCAGCCTACATGGTGGAACCAGATGTACTCTTTTCCTCATGATTTCATTAAAGAATCTACCTCTTACTTTTATTTGACTTCTAAAAGCAGCATATATGGTCTTGGTGAGGTGTTTAAAATGCCCCATATCTGCCTTGAAAAAGAACCTGGAGCCTCTTTTGCTCTCAGTTGTCCTGTATCCGGTGCCAGATAATGTTTAGGTTTAACTGATTTAACACTATTTAGTTTGTGTCCAATGCCCTTGCATGTAAATATCTCAGATGCTCAACAGGTTGCTGCATTATCTTCTTTTTGCAATTTACCATCCCCACGTCTTTCATTTTGTTCCTTCCCAGCATTTTCTTGCCACCACCTGTAAGTTCTTGTCATTATCTCCTTCCAATCTGGCACTAAATTATTTAAGCAGTAGAGGATAGTGTGCAAAAGCACACTTGCAGTCATATCCATTAAATTAAAAATGTCAGTGTAGTTTCAGGTTAGTGGTGTGTGGCCACATCTAAATGAGATGATTCCTCTGTGAGCAGATCACAGCTGGATGCTGCAGTACAAGCCATGCAAGTGTGAGATATTTTCCTGAAAATATCATTTCAGAAACAGGTATTCTTTGTGACAGGTTTCAGTCATATTCAGCTCAAAAACATAGAACATGTTGATTTAAAAGGTGTTATCTTATTACAAAATGCCTACGTAAAGTTGCAGAGTTTGATGATCTGAATCACAGATAACAAGGTGATAGGTATTTTTTAGTTTAGTACAATATTTTTTTATTGTTTTTATTGAGTCCTAGAAGAGACCATAGAGGGTTTCACCTAAATAATAACACCTCAATCCTTTTAAAAAAACCCAAAAAACAAAAAAACAAAGCCCAACAAAAAAAATCCAAAACTGCTGATTTTTTTTTCTATTTGTAATATAAACCAACATTGGCAGAAGCCTTGTTTTTGTAACTCAAGACTTACCAGCGGATATACCCAATTTTTGATTATAATGTGGTGTAACAAACATTCTGAAAATCAAAGCAAACAACTGCTGGGAATTCTCAGGCCTGCTATTATCTTAGATCTTGCAAATACAAACTCCAGGCTGCACATTTGGTCAGCTATAAAGTGATTACAGATGTGGACCATATTTCATCAGAGCTCTGTTTATTAGGTTGCCATATTTCCACAGGGAAACCCCCTGACAGGGAGTTACAGAGTTTTTCTCATTGGAAATGGAGTTTTGTGGATTCCTTCACTGGGGGAAGTGAAGTTTCTCACGGCAGGAGCACAGCACCCAGCATCTGAAGCATGGACCCCGTTCAGGTCAGGGCTATCTACCCAGTGTTTACACTTCCCAGCTTCATCTCTGCTGTCCTGTCAGCCCATCATCTGCTCAGGGCATGCCAACCAGGGCTATCTGTACTTCAGAGTAATCAGCCACAGCATATTTAGGGCCATCTGACACTGCCTGCAGTCAGCATAAGACAATTTTGCCCCAAGGTCACCACCCTGTGTCTTCCTGCTACTGTTGGTGATTCTCTGTCTGGAACTTTGAGTAATTTTAAACAGGCTTGGTCCAACTTCTTTTAAATTTTTAATTCCCATTTCTTTCTACTTCAAAACAATATGTGTAGCTACTTCCTTTAAAGAGCTCAAAATTAATTTTGTTTCTTGCATCATGCTATGCACCTTAACTAATGGTATCAATTTCAAATCTCACTCTTTTACTTAAATCACTTTGTATCTCTGGCAATATGAAAACTGCTCTGCTAATCAATGCACCAGAGATATTCCTATTGATTTTTCCCGTCTTTTCCAAAGAATCTGTTCTAATAAATTATCAAATGCTGCTGTCTAAATAGTTTCACTGAGTGCATTTATCTGCAGTAAACCGATTTCTTATTGGTTAATGGAGGGTTAAACAAAGGGAAACCACCTATTTTAGCAGATCTAAAGGTACACAGACTTTTGATCTATTCCTGGAAGAACTGCCCCCATCCCACTGGAACTAATGTGGCATGGCATTCACAGTCACTGGAGACTTCATTGCAGTAGGACTTGGGAGAATTAGGGTAATGTTTGGTAGAGTTAGGATTCCTACCACTCTGCTTCCATTGCTTAGTGGATAATGACTTTCCTAGTTTTGCCATCATACCTAGGAGGGCACAACAAACCATGTGTGATATTCAAAAATAGGTTCAGTCGAGAAGGAAATTAGCTCTTTATTGGAGAAATTACTTTTGGACTATGAAATCAATTTATCCAGAAGGACGATCACCTTACAAGGAGGGTAGAGTAGGTTTGAATGACTTGCTTTTGAGTAACCTCTTGACTCAGGCACTAATTCAAAAGCCTTTATGCACTACAGTGCTGCTCAACCTATCTGCAGAGCAAGACTTGAGTGTTAGTGACAGCCTGGGGTTGGGGGAGTAGATCAGGAAGAAAAGAGGAAGATAAACTATTTAGGAATAAATAAAGCTTTTCTGTGTCTCCTACTATCTACTTTCAAGGTAAAAACACTTTATATAAAATCTTAAGTAAAAAGTGAAAGCTTTGCATTGACAGAAGTAGTCTGTAGTAGTGGATTTCCTCTATGTTTTCATAGTGACTCTGTTTCAATGGGACTCTGTTTCAATGGACATACAATGGCAGGCAAACATTTCCCAGAGCTTCACTGTACTGATGTCATCCAGAATTCAGAGAAGGCCATCAAGCTACTACAGCTCTCTTAGTAAGATTACTTGGGGTGGGAGGGGAGTAAATTTGTTCATATTTCCATTCCTGTTGCTGAAATATGTTCTTTCAACTGTTTCATCTTTTCAAGCTTTTCTTGGCAGCTGTGACATCTTGGAATTTTCCAGGTTTGGATATTCCTGCATCCAGTTCATGAAAATGTGAGAAAATATTTAATAATTCAAGGGTTGGTAGAAGTTAGAGTGAATTGAGGTGCTTAATCCCATTGAAAAATAGCAAACAGATGATGTTACCTATAACTCAGTAAACAAAGCCAAAATGTACATCTGACTCTTGGAAATTCTCTTTCACTGATTTCTTTTTGTGTTACTCATCAGATTAAGCTCATAAACTGTGTACATGCATCACCCACCATTAGCAAGATGCTTGCAATAATTCTTTTCATGCTTTTTAATTTCATCTCTTTGTTTTCATTAACATTCTGCTTCTTGCCGTAGGATTTTCTGTTGGTCAGCAATTTTATTTCCATACAGAAACCAGATGATATGCAAGAGGCTATAATTAAGGAATGCAACACAGTATTTTCTGATCTGGTGAAACATTGTGTTTGCTTAATGATCCCATCAGGTGGGGAAGCCTGGCTTCCCTCAGAAACACAGGCAGGTAAATCTGGTAGGTCTATTTCTAACGAAGGCCATGGGAACTTGGACACTTGTATGCCAGAGGCTGGCAAAGCTGAGAGCAATACAATGAAGGTTTTTACCTGGCCTTGGAATGTTACCTGGAAAGTTTTCTCTATAACTTTTCTTTCCCCAGTAGCAAATCACTCCCTCTAAAAGTTATCACAAAGCTCCACAAAGCCTGCAGCTCCCTTTAAACTTTTCAAAACTGCCTTTTTCTCTTGAAAAATGAGAAGTCCGAGAAGTTTCACTAGCTCCCAAAGTCTTGCCAGGCAGAAAACTCGTGGCAACTTCCCCAATTTTTCACTGATTCTAAAGCAAATACTTGTACAGTGTATGAAGATCCCTACGGAATAATGATCATGCTACGTTTGTACATTTCCAATTAAGTTCAGTAGTAATATTATTTGAATTGCAGAAGGAAGAAGACTATATTGATTGCAATGTGCTGATTCTGGCTAAAATAAGAGCTTCATTGGTCATACACCACCATCACCCTCATAAATAAAGGGATACTAATGCTGGATCTAATGACAATAGAAAGGCATACTGTCAGATCAGTGGAGCTAGAAATATCATTTGTGTAATGAATGCTGAAAAAGTGGCAATTGCTCCTTATATGTCTATTAAAATGTCATAGATGTCATAGCATTTTAGTGGCTATTTTGCTCTTCAGTATTCACCTGATGCAAGTTAGATTTATCCTTCTAAATGAAAGAAAGAACGGGAAGCCTAAAATGAACACTCATAGTGGTTTGTGCAACATGTATGAAAATCACATCAGAAGCATGGGAAATTGAGATCTCCTGGAACGTAAACATCTACTTAGTGGTTTTCTTGCCTGCAAATCACAGGGAGCTATTTTTTTGTAGTTAAATAGCCACATTTTGTGTCATCTTTTTCTGCCTGGTTATTGTTGTATAGGTACTATGTGGTGTGAGAGGACTATACAGTGGAGATAGACACTCTCACGTGTTCAAATACATGTTTATTCTTTACTACTAAGATATACTGCTCAGTCAGCTTTTTTGAATTGAACATGTTAGCTAACTTCTAAAAATCCTCATTCAAAGAATGCAGTATGACATCTTCATGAGTTCCTTCCTGATCCACTGAAAATACATCTAGTTCTGATGAAATAGTAAGAGCAGCTAATGTTTCTCTTAATCCTATCACTTTATATTTCATATCAAATATATTTGGTTAAGAATAATGGCAGAGGCTTTGTAGAAGATGCACTTTGAGAAAGTACTTATCAGTTCAAAGTGATGATTAGGATAAATTTATTTAATCTGGAACATTCCTAGTAAAAAAATGTAGACTGGATACAGCAAAGATGTAACAGGAATTTCGCTGAGCTTTCTTCTGGGTCTTCAGGGTGATTTAAAATATTTTTCTATGTTTTTGATGCACACATTTCGTAAAAGTTGAAAGTTGTTGAAAGTTGTTTCTAATTGAAACAAGAAAATTGAACAGAAAAACATTTCCCATTGAAGCTGAAGTAACTTTTTTTTTTAAAGCAATGCAAATACAATTTAGTTTGATTCCAGACTATACTCCCTTTCTGCTTTCCTTCTCCTGCCTTTACGAACCCAAAACACATGGTATTCAGATTGTTCAGGGTTCTTGGATGGTAAAGAAATAACAGTTATTAAAAGGCTTTTTAAGAGATCAGAGCACAATGGTAATCTAAGCATGGAAATCAAGGCCAAGGAAAATCGAATAGAAGCACAACACAAATGTTTAATAGTGAGGTTGATTTCTGCTGGAACCAGCTACAGAAAAAAAGTGGTATATTAAAGACTCTAAACTTTCCAGGCACAAACTAGCAGAATGTCAGCCACTGGGCTCCCTACAGAAGGAGCTGGAAAAAAATTTATGGCCTATGATATACAGGAGTTCTGACTGTGCGACCTAATATTCCCTTTTCTGTCTTTCAGATTCACTAAAAGGGCTTTAGTGCCCTTCACCATACAAAATGAATCTCAAACCTTAGGATGAAAGCTGAGATTTTTTAGTTTGATTTTTGATGGATGATTTTTGTGAAGCTTAAGAGAAGCTCTGGAGAAAACAGCACTCATTCCAAGTGTATAAATAACTCGCTTACTGAGACTGAAACAATGACTCTGTGTATACTATTGGCAGTGCAAACTCAATGCAATCTTTTTGAAAGAATGAACTATTCCTGCAGTGTTTGCCAGCTGGAGAACATTTTATTCTTGTATGTTAAGTGTTTGCCTTGTGTTTAATTCAAAATATATCTTTGGTTCATCTTCTTTACTAAGAGCCTTTTTGTTTGCATCAACTGTTAGCTTACTATAATAGCAGGGACTATAGACAATACCACACTGTTTTACATAGCCTGTTTTTATCAGGCAGAATCAGACATTATTGGCAAAGCAATAACAACTAGCATGGCAGTTCACATTTAAAAAAAAAAAAAGAAAAAAAGAAATAAAAACAAGAAAGACAAATGTGTGGTTAAGAGACAGAAGAATAATTGGTATTTATTTTTCACTGACACCAATGTATCTGCTTTGTCATTTGTTTATTTGGAAGATTTTATACTCTGGATATTATCATTCCTATTACAGTAAGGACTGAGAGCCTCATAAGACATGTTGGTCTTGTTTTAACTAACACTAGACCAAAAGAAGAGCTGTGTGGTACCAAGGAAGAGGGAGGGAGAGAAAAGTGCAATTTTTTTGCCAGTTGTGGTGGGATCAATTGCATGTACCTGACATGCAGTAAAGGTTATTATAGTTACAGTGTTCTGTGGTCCAGGACCTTGTCTTGTAAGCAGTATCTACTTCACAAAACATTCTAGTACATGCTTGGGGTTTTTTTTCTTTTTTTTTTTTCATTTTTGTGAGTCCCCAAGGGTGGATATATACACGAGCAGGACTGGCAGTGTGGCCAACAGCTGCTTCTGCAAACCCTGAGCAACTTCAGTCAGTGATACAACATATTTGATCCCTCTGCTGACCAAGTATGATGGAAGCACTCAGCATATGCAGTTAGCATCATCTTTCCTCCTAAAAATTATCTAACTAGGACATAGAGGGTTTTAGTGTATTTTCTTTCTGCTTTGCCCTTTATACAAATTAAAACTGTATTCTACAGGATTTGTCCAGGTCTGCTGATTTGAAACAATCAGTCCCTAGTCCAAAATTGCTTTCTGATCAGGGAGGCAGGGTTTTTTATTACCATGAAATGTTCTTTCCCATGCATGGTCTGGCTTTCTCATGAGTTCAGTTATGCCAAATGGACAACTTTATGTCTGTTGTAAAATAGAGCCAAACAAATGCTTGCACATAGTTCTGCTTCCCATGCAATCTACTACTGAATCTGGCCCTGCTTTTTCATTAGGATTTTTGCTTGTGTGGCAATTCATTTTCCAGGTGTGCCAGTGCTGTAAGACAGTGAAAAAAAGTTTGACTTTGTGTGTGTTTACAGTTTTCTACTGGGAGGTTGAGAAGATCAAGACAAATGCAATGGGGAAGAACAAATTATTTCAGTAAGCTTCAGAAAAAGAAGCCCATTTAACTCACACTTGATATAATTTCTAAAAGATTGCAAATATTTCCTTTGAAATGGCAGGAAACTGACAAACACCAAAAGATGATGTTTTTATATTGCGCAATCCTCTCTGCCAGTATCCTTCAGACCTAAGTTCCCAATTTCATCCCAGTCCTATGTCCCAGCCCTATCCCAGTCAAATGGCTTTGAAACCAGCCTCAAAGAATTGCCTCTTCTGACTACTGGCATGTCAAAGAGAAGGTCAAACACTGGTAAAGGTGGACATAGAGGCTGTGAGATCTCAGTCCATGGAAATACTTCCAATTCAACTGGACACAACCCCAGAGAACCTTATCTATCTTCAAAGTTGGCCCTGCTTTAATGAGGAGTGGAATGACAATAAGAAGTCCTTTCCAGCTTCAGTTTGATATCTGCCTCCAAGAAAGAGCTGATTCCTTTGGCTTGGCTTGAACTTGATCTATATGTTGCATCACCTGTTTAGTTGAAGGTTAGGTATTTTTTGTTTAAGTTACATATTTTTTAGGCTTTTCTTCCAAATGGATGTCCTTCTTAAAGCCATGTCAAATATTGCATAGTAATATTAGATATTCTGTAAAGGGTCTTTGACACATTCTTCATCACTACTTACTACAGTGAGCTGGGCTCACAGTCCAGCAGTTATTTGATGGAACCCATAGTAGCATGGGCTGTTTGTCCTCTAACACCACTATCTTTGTCCTCACTGAATATCAAAAAGATTTGCCAAAAATTTGCTATTCGTTTCACTGTCTCCTCTTGTGCTACAGGATATAAATCATCTTGTCCTTTGCTAGCTTTAACTGTTTCTGCTCAATCTACCGTGTGATGCAATTGTAAATGTCCTTTTAAACATTTTGTTTCCTATTCCTACAGGTCCTGATCCTTGTCTCAGAGATGCTGCCATTTTTTTAATACTCTCTTCATATCAGCATACAGAAAAAAAAAAAAAAAAAAAAAAAAAAAAGAAGAAGAAGAAAACAATTAAAAGACCTTCAAAATATATGTTCCACAGGTTTGTTTAGATTTCCTTCTGAGAAATGGAAATTAAATTCCTCACAAGGTGGTATGATTGTAGTGCTGGCTATGAAAAAATGGCCTCAGCTGTTACCATCTACTTACCACTCTTGTCCATGCAGCACCAGCACACAAATTTAGAGTTTAATTTTCTCCATTTCTTCAGATTTTTTCTAATAGGGGATAAAAAATTTTCTTAGTTTTATTCCTTCCTCCCTCCCTCCGTCCCCTCCTCCCTCTCTTTTTTCCTCCTTCCCTCCTTCTTTTTCTGTTCCTTCCCCCTTTCCCTCTTTCCCCCTCTCTTCTGTCATGACTTGTAAGAAATGTTGTTCCTCAGCATTTTTAAAAATTCTTTATTTTCTTTTCAAAAGACCATTTAATCATGATCTTGGCATTTTAAATTCTTGATGTGCAACAAGAACTGCCTACCTATAGTAAGCAAGCACTGTCTTTCCAGCTCAATTACAAATGCATACAAAATTTTGATTCCCACCCATGAAAATTAAGGGAGAGGAAACAGAGTGTTCCCCAACCCAAAGCCTTATAAATGGTGGATTGCCAGCCTGGGGATAGCGTGTCAATTTTGTTTGCTAACTGAGGAGAACATAAGTGATGGAAAGGAAATAAAATAGAAGATGGAAAGGAATAAAATAGAAGATGGAAAGGAATAAAATAGAGAGTCAGTAGCATTTTGTTCCTCTCTCATCTGAGCACACATCCAGCTAAGCTGGTGGGGCTTATAGCTGACAACAGACCTTAAGCTTCCTTTTGTGTAGAGTGAGGAGCTGATGGCTCTCAGTCTCCATGTCTATCTTTCATTTCACTGTCTTTCACTGTCTTTCATTTATAACCCCCCAAAAAAAAGAAAAATCCTTCTACATTAGTCCTTCACACATTAACGTGAATGACCTTGCAGCTTTATACAGCACAGATTTTTTTCCTGAATTCTACTGAATGGCCTTTTGCACAGGGTCTGAACAGTGCCTACATTTTCACTGAAACACAGAATTATGGGTTCAAAGGGACCTCAAAGATCATCTGGTCCAACTTTTCTTGGCAAAAGTACAGTTTAGACAAAGTGGTCCAACAGCCTGTCCAGCTAAATGTTAAAAGCATCGAATGTTGGGGAATCCATCACTTCACTTAGGAGATTATCCAAAGCTTTATTGTTCTCATTGTGAAAAATTTTCCTCTTGTGTACAATCAGAATCTCCCCAGGAGTAACTTGTACCCATGATTCCTTTTCTTGTCTGTATAATTTCTTACAAAAAGGAAGTCTTTGTAGCCATACTTCAATTACTGGAATATGGTGATGAGGTCTTCCCTAAGCCTTCCTTTTTCAAGGATGAGCAAACCCAGCTCTTTCAGCCTTTCCCTATGCCCTTGTTGGTCATGATGATGGTGCCCTTGTTGATGCAATGTAATGAGATCTTTAGCAATATATGCAGCTTTATTCTTCAGCCCTAGGATGAGAGAATGAACAATAATTTGTGATAGTTAACCAAGGTTATTTGGCTGAACTATTCAATCCTTTATAGATTGGTTAATGGTAATGAGGGTGCAATATTTTAGATACAGTATCAAATTAATGTCTCTGGGTTCTTGCCTTGAACACCATTCATTTCTCAGTGCACAATGCAAGATGATTTACAATGAATCCTGGACAGTAAAAAAATGCATATACAAGTATCAAATTATTCTATATCTTTGACAGCTTTTCAGTTTGGAGTTTATGAGGCGAGATTATTTCTCTAGATGTAGGCATAACCATATATTAAAGCCACCTG
Organism: Phaethornis superciliosus; assembly: GCA_023637945.1. Taxonomy (NCBI): domain Eukaryota; kingdom Metazoa; phylum Chordata; class Aves; order Apodiformes; family Trochilidae; genus Phaethornis; species Phaethornis superciliosus. The sequence goes on along the minus strand of JAJQWJ010000002.1, from coordinate 38,033,150 downwards.
GAACACGTGTTTGTGATGGATGGCAGATGCACAGGTTTTCCTATCCTCTGTAATCTATCTGAAATCTTTTTCATATGAAGATCAGAGGACCTCTCAGGTGTTCCTTATGCTTTTAGATAGTGGGAAAGTGAAGAAGTATTTGGACAGAAATTATCACAGCTTTACTTGACAGTTTTGTTGGTTGTTATTTTCAGTTTAGTTCATGTTTGAACTCAGCCAAGCAAGCTTGAAAGTGAATGCTGGGATTAAAATATTCCAATAATATGCAAATCACAATAAAACATAGCTTTTCTTGCTGTCCTTGACTCTATTTTTAATGGTGTGCTTCACCACATCTTCTTTAAATTTTGCAGCTCTGATCACTTAATTTTGAGGAGGCACAGATAGTGTGAAAGTGTCATGGCACTCCATGGCATGATCAGTTTTGATTTGAGAGATGCACTGTATCATAAAATGCAGAACTTAAATCATGGGATACTTTGTCGCAACATAAGATATCAAAATACTAGAAGAGAAGTCTAAGGGTTTTATTAAAAATAGTATGGGTGCAGCACAGGAGATCTCTAAACAGCTGAAAGCCAGCTTAATGCCTCTTCCATTTGTACTCCTTTTAAAAAGATACTCCAGCTTCCATCCTTATACCTAATGCTGTAATATTGATACACAGGCTTCAACAAGAGCGTCTGTTGCTCTGATTTAGGTCTCCTTGCAGGGTTCAGATTTGCTATGCTGAGCTGCTGATAACACTATTGGTCTCAGGAGGAACCTCTGAGAGATTTGTAATAGTATTTAAAAAAAAAAACTTGTCTTATTGTTTGTTACTTGGGAGAGGAGACCAGCACCCACCTAGCTATAACCTCCTTTCAGGTAGTTGTAAAGAGCTATAAGGTCTCCCCTCATTCTCCTCTTCTCCAGACTTCAACTCACGGTGCTCTTTCTGATGTGCATGAAACATATTAGGACTTATGTCAATCACTGCCTTCTGCTTTGTCAGCACTGAACAAGACATGAATTATCATGGCAAGAGACTCTCAGCTGGAGAGTACTGAGAATTCTCTTGTTTTCCACTCTGGAAGCTTTTGAGGATCATTGTGTTTATTCAAGATTGATATTATGATAAAGTGAGACATCTTGTTCATATATCAGATTAAACTTAAATTGCTCATAATAGAGCAATATAGAACACATGAAAAAATCTCAGACCAAATCTGTTATTTTCCCCCAATTCAGGCCTTAGTCAAGGAGTGATTCCTGTCTTCTTTAAATTCAAGTCTAGTCTGAGTACCTTTGTAAATATTTCTATTTAAGGAATTTCACTTTCTGTTGTTTGCTTGTTTTGTAAAGCTTTGTTCTTTATTTTACCATTTTCTTGGTTGATAATTCCCTTCTAAACACATTTCAAGCCAGTTGTTTTCTGGTGAAACAAACCTCTTGGAGGTTGGGAAAATGTATCCTCAGCTGAGGTAGGAGACATCCCAAGAAAAGGCCATCTGTCTTTTTTCTTTCTCCTTCCTTGCTTTTGTCTGCTCAATGTTTCTCTTCTCCTCCCATGCAGTAGTTTGTTCCTATCAGGGAGTCTTATAGGGGGCATAATATTTATTCCAGCAAGCACAAGGCTGGTGAGAATTGAGGAGGATTGAAGGCTGGACCAGTGCTGGATCATGCTGGGTGGTTGCCTGCAAACTTAAACCTTTTTCACTCCTAGCAAATTGTTAAGGCACATTGAGCTTGGTCAGGAGAGAAATGTTACTGCATTTTCTTTCCAAGGAGAGCCAAAACAAGCCAGGAACGGAGCAATGAGGATGTGGGGTAGGGTGAAAGAGGAAGAGAATTTTCCTTTGAATATTTTGGGGGAGGCTGACAGTTGCTGCAGAAGGAGTTCAGGACTGGTGTAGCAGCCAGCGAGGGATTCAGCTGGGATGTAGGAATTGGCAGAGTTACATTGGATATGCTCAAAGCTGGCTTTGCTGGAGCTTGAGTTGCAAAAGCTTTTTGTAAGGGGCCTGGAACAGATCATGGCAATCAAGGTCTGGAGCAGAGCAGGGTGTGGGGAATATTGATGAGAGGGGAGCACTCTAGCAGAGCAAACTCAACAGAATGAAGAGGTCTGAGAGGACAAAGCTTTGAAAACTCTTTCATCAAGTGTGCTTCACCTGCTTATCCTCTCCTAAAAGGGAGCAGGGTCTGAAGTCCATTCCCACATTTTATTGTACCATTTGGATTAATGCGCAAATACAAATGCAAATAAAATACATTACTGCTGTATGCATGGTAAAAGGCAAAAGGAAGAAAAAACAGATGGAAAGACAAGAGGTTTTTTGTTGCTCCTTCAGTCCTCAAGAGAATTTGACAACCTTAAGATATGGGACTAGAAAACTGCCTTGGTGTTTGTTTATATTGGAGGGAGAAGACTGACACTTGTGGGGCCAAACATTATTCTGAGAAGCACAAAAATACACAAAAGGACTGACTCCACCATTAGGACCTTTTATTTTCCCCATTTTCTTTGACTATTAGGAGACTTGAAATAATTCAAGGCCCTTTGCTTTTGGATGTCTACTTGACAATTTTTAGGCTGCTTTTGTGATTGTTTTTCTCATAAGAGAATCATGTCACTGATTTTCTCATTCCTGTGACAATCAAACCTAATTTTCTCATTCCTGTGACAGATAAGACAAAGACACAATCTTCAGGTTCAACAAGGAACAGGGTAAAAAACAAATAGGGATGGACTAGACAAGGGTGTATCATCTGACATCCATACTGCCTGGAGAGCTGAATGAAAACCAGGGGAACAAGCCATGGAAATGAGCTCCATAAATTTCCTTTCCTCTGCAGATGGCAAGGTTTAGTTACAGTCAAGAATGGGATGATCCTGTAAGGTTTTTTTGTGATTTTAAACTGGTACATTGTACTGAATCGAAAACCTGAAAACTGAAGAGTGTTGATTACTCCTGAAAACCTTGGTCAATGCAAAGCTGAGGCTGAAAGCTGAGGATGCACAAGTGAGTTGTACATCTACCTTGATGGGGTAAGTAAAATAAATCTACCATGTGTCCTCTTTTCTCCTTGCCTGCTCTCCTCCTGGTTTAGGAGGTGGAGAGTGAAGTCTCTGAAATCACTGAAGTTGTGGGTGGTCAATATGCCTTTGATTTTTGTTTCTCTACTTTAAGATCAGTTCTTGAAAGTAGATCACCATCTGAATCTAACACATCTTTTTAATGTCTCATGAATTTTATAGGTACTTACAGAATATTTCTAAATTAAGGTAAGCCTGTTTCTCTAGTTAAAATAGAGAACTACAGAGAATAAAGAAGCAACATTTTTGTTTCTCAATTGTTTTTATAGTTATTGTTTGATTTTAAAAACTCCTCATCAAAGTTGATACACATGGGCAAAGCAATAAGGTTAAGATATACATGAAAATAAAACTTGGCAAAAATCATGGTAGCATGCTTTGTAATGGCAAGAATATCAGCTGATTATTTCAGTTCCTTATATTTTACACATCTAATAAATAAACTAGTTGACCTTTCCTAAAGACACAAGGCCTCAGAGAGCTCCCTACATATCTACACTCTTTGCGTCTTATTCAGCTGGACAAATTCCTTGCTAACACTTTTGCCTGTTTGCCTATTTTCTTACCCCTTTGTTTATCCTCTCTTCTTCTTGCCCACTTTCCATAAATGCCCCCCCTCAATGTGCAATCACAGTCAAACTGCCCATGCCACGCTGTTCAAACGTGAGTGTCAAGCAGGAGAAATGGGATCCAGTCCTAAACCAGGCAGTAGCAAATTTCTAATACACTGATGTTTTGTGGCAATATGTGGATTGCCCTTAAAATTGTCAATGGAACAGAAAGAGGATTTGTGGTAAGATCAGCTGGGAGAAGATGATTATGCCAGCACTGCCTGGAATAAAGATATTTAGAAACCTCTCTTAATACATCTTCTTTTGATACGTTGGCTTACATTTTGTCAATATTACATTTTTATATTTATAATTCAAGATTAAAACACCACAGCATAGGTAAAAGTCAACCACTGCCAAACCTGTGTTGATACCTTTATTCTTAGTCCCTCGGTGGTTCATTTTAGTACTAAACAAAGACAGTATTAACAAATGCTCTCCTTAAATTAATAGAAATACTGATCCATTCAACAAATTTCACTTTCTACTACAGTCTTTAGAATATACTGTGTTACAGTGATGTTTATGAATGACAAGAGGTAATGAAAGCTTGTAACCCTGCTGGAAAGAGATTGCAGAGCAATGCAATGGGATACCCAGATGGACTGGGACAGACTGGGTGCCCCTGAAGAATAATTTCTGTAGAAAGCCCAGGGTGTGCTAATACTATCAGACCACAACACTATTGTAAGTGCAAGTATTTTAGGATCTAGTCTTGTATTATATTGAGTCATCTGAACATAGCAAGCTGCCTTATAGCTGTCCCAGGTGAGAATGTGTTGTGGCTCCATAACCACAGAGATGAGAACACCACCTCCCAAAAGTTTACCAGCTATGTTTTGTTGATAGAAAAATTTACCAATGTTTTTTTAAATATACAAAAATAAAAGAGTAAAGCAAAGGTATTTGAAAATCATTTGGCAAGAACAATGTGACAATGTATCAGCAACAACACTGCATATTAAAAAAAAAATCAGCATTTTAAGCTGATGTGGCTGCTGTAGGTGTGAAACTGCAAAGTAAAATTTCAATCAATTCTAACATTATGAAGGTTTTTAAGCAAGGCAGACATGACACAGCCATTTCAAAGGAATGAGAATACCTATCAAATGAGCCTTGAGATACTAAATAGATAGGAAGATACCAAATGGGATTTTTTTCTAGTTGAATCTGTGCTCAGGAGACAGTTTCTCTGTGACTGCTGTATTTCTCAATTTCCTTAGGCAATTGCTATACACAAGTAATGTCTCAGTTTCCCATTTGCACAGAATAATTCCTTTACCTATGTCCAATCTCATTGACACCAACATTTGCTATTTGTTAGTTTGTCATGCAGTCTGTTTGTAAAAGATGGACTTGATTACAGCTCCAGCTGAGAGCTTTATTGAAGCAAATTTTTCCAGCAATGGTTGTGGTGAAACGAGATAGTAGGAACTGCTCTGTGAAAGCTGAGATTTTTTAATTAGTTATATTTTTTTAATTTTTACAGAGTTTAGGCACAGTATTAACAGTTGTCATGGAGTAAGGAAAGAAGTTTTATCTCTGAAACTTGAGGGAGCTAATACTCTTTTCAAAAGGTAGGTGTATCAAGCAAATGTGTCATTCTGGTGTGTCACAGGTCTAGAGATTAATGGGACAATTCTAAAATGTGGTATGATCCCTTGTAACATTCAAGATAGAAGGAAAATAGCCCTCCAGTATTGCAGCAGGACATGTTGGCACAAAGTGTTGTCACCAGGTATTCATAGAGAGTCAGGAGAGAGCTTGCCAAGGTGCAAATAGAAGGGTATTGAACTCAGTTATTTGGTGTTTCAATGCCCTATTTAATTTTTTTAATATATATTACGGGAGGCGATATTTGTTTTCAGATTTTGGTTAACACACAGTTTAAACTCAGTGATGCTCAGCCAAAACCCACAAGTCTTGCCTAGTTTTGAATCAAAATTCTAGAAAACCACAGTGTTTATCATGGTTTCTACATGAAGTCATAATTAACCCCAGGTTTGCTCAAAACTTTGTCCAAGTTAACTAAAAATTCTGTAAACTGTGGGGAACCTGGCTGAAGTATTGGGTAGGTATGAAAATATGAGATGATGTTTTAGTTTTGTCTGATTTTTGATGAAAAAAGTTTTAAATTACTGTGGCTGCAATGTGCTTACTTTATTCCAGAGGGTAGATGTTACTAGAAATTAATTTGACTTCTGAACTACAGAAATCCTTTAAGCATTCAGCCTTAGCAAGGACTCCAGATTTATAACACACACACTAAAATAAGATATCTCTAAGGAGTTTCTGTTTAGAAAACTAAACTACTCTTTTGATTCAACTGGATGACTTTTCTGTTAGAAAATCAGAAGTTTGAGGGATGTGGTGGGATCTTGGGGTTTTTTTGAGTGGGATGAGGTGGAGGTCCTGTTTGAAGCAATGCATATTGTGAAGTAGTTTCAAGTAGGTACAGTTATTTCTGTTATCTGATTTGATACCCATTCTTCCAGCATATTAGTAGGAAATGCTCTCTCTTGTATATTTGGAGCCAGAGAAAAACTAAAAAGAGAGCTGGGAGCACAATGAGGTAGAAAGACATAGAGACAGGGTGACTGAGAGAAAGAAAAAAAATAAAAAAAAAAAAAAAATAAAAAAATAAAAAAAAAAAAAAAAAAAAAAAAAGAAAAGGAAAAAATTCTTTTAGGCCTCAGGAGAGCCCTGTCTTTGAAAATCATGAATAAATTTTCATGGCTTATAAATTTCCACAGTTTTTAAAATGTACTACTTTGTCAAAGGATCATTCTAGAGTGATATCCTGACTTCAGTGTGATCTCTGGAAGTTTATTTTATTTACACTGCATTGTACATAAGCTCCATTGGGAAATAGGATTTCATCACGGGTTGAAGTGCAGGGGATTCTTATTATTAGATTATTTTTATTTTCTACAACAGATTTTGATCTAGCTACAGTTCCTGGACTTTGCTGGGAAGTCACATTTTAGCAAATCCTCAGCACTGAAAAAAGACCAAATGAAAGGTTAAGACTTGTTAAGCATATTATCACACCCTAAAATGCCACATATGCATGCATAGCTGAATAAATGTAGCGACCAGAGTTAAAGCTAGATAGTAATTTCAACTAATTAAATTCTATTTTTTCTGAACATTCTGCTTGTGGGAAAAAAGAAAAAAATAAAACCCCAACTTTCCCATCGCAAAGGATTTTTCTTGGTAAAAAAGTCTTAGAAAATTATACGGGGGCAAAGAACAGTGTTAAGCCTAAATCAACACCTAAATGCTATTGTTTAGCATTACAAGCAGTTGTTTAGCATAACATTTTCTGGATATTTATTGTCACATAAGTACAGCAAATGCTAGAGATAAAGTATTTTATTTAAGTTTGAATTTGAAACTGCTACATTTAGCACCAAGTGACTTATGTAGTCACAACCCTATTACTTGAAAACAATTTTAGTGCTAAGTACAGATGGAGCATATATATACAGGCTTTATTAACAGCCACACAAATCTACGCCTCAATTAATTCAAAGCCAGCTACTATGTAAGGATTTTGCACTAGCTTAACCCTGGTTTAGTAAAACAAATTCTCTAAATAGGAACTAAGCAACTGCCAGGAATTTCTCTATTTGCATCATTAATTCTGACCCTTTATTTGAAAGACTCTCTCCCAAAAGTAATTCATCTCAGTTATCATATCACACCAGAACTTCACACCCAGTGCCAGGTTGCCAATGATTTCTTCCCATCTGGCAACTTCCTCGGATACATTATGCACAGTTACTGTGCAGCAGTCTCAGGGAACTGCATCTTTTGCATACCCAGCTTTTCTAATAAGCTGATCACCAATATATTTCTGGAAGCAGATCAATGATTCTTTGTTCACGATGTGAATATGTTTAAGCTTAAAGGAGAAAAACAATTTTGCAGTTAGGGATTTCTGGAGTCACAGGATTTGATTCTAAGAGCTAGCACTTTTCAGGTTTCCATGTCAAGTAAGTGGACAGAAGGGCACTGCACATATAAGTTCGGAGGCTTCAAAAAAATGTTCAATTACAAACTTCCTTCTACAGATACTAGTTTCTTGGTATGTTCCTATTCTTTCTATTGCATGTTAGATATCAAAATCTAGATCCATAAGTAGCCCTGCGCTCTGCATCTCTCATCTTCATTTTTTTTCAGCATTAGAATGTTTGGTAGTTTGAAACCAGGAGGAACAGTGAGAAAGCCTTCCTTTTCCTATTGCCAGTGCTCTCAGTGCTCACAGCCTAGGCACTGGAAATCTCCACTTCAGGTATTAGACACAGAACACATCTGGTTCTGCTCAGTAGAGCTGTCTCTGAGGGACTGTCTTAAAACTGGTCTGGGGAAATTAAATTCCTCTTTTTTCTCTACTCCAGAAGACAGTACATGTAACTTACACTTCAGATGATGATGGATTTATACTAGAGGAGCAGGAAAGCAATAACCCTCAGCATTGAGACATGTGGAAAATCCTCCACAAGAGGAAGAAACCCAAAGCACTCATGCAAAATACATTTGAAGTTCACAGCATCAGAGGGAAAGACGATGAGCAGATTGCACAAGAAGTAGTACCCACTGCAGCCCAAAATGGTTTAACCTGTAGGGTTATCACACTAAGAAAGACAACTCTTAATCTTTTGTATCACTGACTATTCAAACTGTGTTGATGGGTGCATTATAGAAACTTTTAAAACTAGATCTCATCATACATCTCCAGATTTTCATAAAGAATACACACATTCATTTCTTCATGGTGTGCATGCTTTTCTAGAATTAAAGAATCACAGAATCTTAGCATGGTTTAGGTTGGAAGGGGCCTTAAATATCATCTATTTCAACCCCCCCCTGCCATGGTCCAGCCAATTCCTTCTCCACTGAGTGGTCCAAAATGGGGGGATGTGGGCATCAATCCCACTACCTTTCACATGCTAAGAATGATTTGAGCCAGTTCCCTCTACTTCCAGTGGGCACTAGCTATGTAGGCTGTAGCACAGCATTTTTTCAAAGCAAATAAATTGATCCTGGTGGTAAAATAAGTAGCAATAACAAAAAATTTAATGAAGATTCAAAGGGTGATTGGCAGAGGGAAGGGAAGGAAAGAAAAATTATAAACCAAGAAGGTGAAGTAATGGCACCTTCTTAAATCAGTAATCTGTCTGCAGATGGGTCATGGCTTTGGACATCTTACAAAACAGATCTGGGCCCTGGAAAAGTACATTAAAACGCTAAATAGGAGTTTCTACCTCATCAGATGACAGAAACTGGAGCTAAGATCCAGGAACATGCTTTTGCATGTAAGAATAAAATTTGGCAGCATACTTTCAGTTGTGTTCACCCTTCTCACATGGATCATAGTTGTTGTAAATCACTAATATGACACTTTTAAAAAATACTACTAAATACCTGGCTCAAATGCTTTTCCTGTGTTTGAATACTTATATGAGGCAAAAGGAACTTTTTCTTGAGCAGCGTTTTTAGTTACTGGTTATGGATCTTTTCTACTTTTTCTGCAGGGAAATGCCCTTTGTAACTTGAATGGTAAGCAAGTGTAACCAGGAAAAGAGAGAAGAGCCACGTGCCTCACACAGTTTTCTCACCTGTATCTACTCCTTGGTTCCGGCTAACTGCTTCTTGTCTATGTTTTTCCTCCAAGACTTTACAACTGCCTGTTTCAGAACAGCTTTCTTTTAAAACTTTACCTTTAAAAAGTGATTCATAGACCGAAACAACCACAGGGTAATTCAGGCTGCAAGGGACTCATGAATTCTTCTTCATGCTCCTTGCCTATACAGGATCATCTGTAAGGACAGACCAAGTCTCACAGGATTGTTTTTCAGCTGAGCCTCCAGTGATAGAGATAGCACAACTTTGCTGGGAACCTGTTCTAAAGCAGTTTTCTCCTCACAGTGAAACAATTTCTCTCTATACCCATTCCAAACTGCTCTTGTTTCAGTTTATGCCCACCAACCCCAGCAAAAGCACTTAACAATACAAAACTAAAAATAACTGAGATTTTCAACCTTGGCAACCCTGCAAGGGCCCTTTAGCCCATGAGGATCCTTTTCCACACATACCGTATCTTCTCTCTTGTATTCCCCAAAATATCTCCCAAAACTGCCCATCAGACTGGAGGGAAAGATGAAAAGTCATGGAAGTAAATTATAATCACATAAACAGGAGATATCCATTGTCTTAGTATCTTCATTTCATGGTTTTAAAATGTATTCTGCAGCTTGTGTCTTTTCTTAGTAGCAGTATCATATTCTTCATGGAAATCATATACTTAAATAATATATTCTTATATTAGATCTCTCATTTGTCTACACATTTATGTGCTTACATTTTTCATGTGATGTGCCCACTGACTTGATGCAAACTAACAAATTTGCCAAATATCCAATACTAGGGACATTTTGCTACGGGATGACCTGACCATCTAAAGTCAATACCTTATAAACATCCTAAAACAGTATCACAAGTTAGATGTGCTCTAATGTATTCCTTTGATTCAAAACACAGCACAAATAATCTTGAGCAGCCAAATGCAAACATATGGTCACTTATAGGAGGGATAAAACCTGAAGTGACAGTCAGAGAGATTTGCCATTCACCCAAGACAGATCATTTGATGCTTGGAAGCAGTCACCAAGATACCTTTAGAGTACCCACCAAAATAACAGCAACCAAACTGTAGGAATAAGGGAGGCAGACTGCTAAAGCTCTAGTGCCAAAGCCACGTGAATAAAATCAGCCGTGTGCAGCTGGAGTGCTCCCCGAGTATCTCATCCTGGCTCTCAAATGGAAATGGCTGCCAAGTGTTTATTGAATGATGCTGAAGCATTGCTTACAGCCTCCATTTATTTTGTGCTCCTAAGGCTGCAAGTTTATAGATCCCCAGCTGTACAATTTAATGTTTTGTGCCCATGCACTTTATTTGATATCAAGATGCTCCTGAGTACCTAGTTTTTAGGCTTTCAGCTGCTTTGGACTAGTATTTTCACTCCCTATTCCAGTCACTAGACAGTCTTAAAGCTACTGTGCCCCTCCTCAGGGAGATACTGAGCGTAATTCTTGGAAAAAGAGAGCTGAAGTAATGAAACCCGTACCGTTCCCTCCCTATTTCTGCTTGGTTCCCCTCTTCCTGATAAGAACAATCTGTGAGAAATAAGAATATTCCTCTCTATACCTAAAGGTAACAGTATCCCCTCATTACTGACAGAGAAAATTTAAAGCCAGTGTAAGGTTCAGTTAACCCTTCAACAGGAAAAGTAGATCTCAGCAGGGAGTGGTAATACAAATAAGGATGTACACTGAAGGGATAGAGAACTCCTTTCCTGACCTGCAAGGCTCATTACCTACCAGGAATTACTGAAAGTTTACCTAGCATTTCATACATAGCTTAAGTATTTTGGAGTTTCAACTCCCTTTTCAGACAAAAAAAATGGACTAAATTTTGTGCAAAGCTGTGCAAGCCTGCACAAAACTGGCAGCTAAGCACATGAAGTTGTAAAGAAAAATTTTCTTAGTTTTCAAGGTACAGTTTCCAAGGAGGATGGCTAAGGTCTACCTCTTTTATGTATTTTTACATATTCAAAATGCATGTTTGAATAGATGGTGGAAAATGTGGATGGGATTCAGTTATATGAAGTGATGTTTACTGCCAGCTGATCTGCCCTGTGGTGTGTGCATTCTCATCTCTAGCTGACACTCCAGAAAAACACAGGTGTCCCAGAGGTCATGGGTGATACCTATCCCATGGATATCTGTATCCAGATATCCTCAGAGAAGTAAAATACCCATACTTTCCTCAAAGAGTGCCCACAGCTAATGAAGTTTCTTGCAGGTATATGCAGGCAGGGGCATGATCTAAGCCTTCAGGTTTCACTTGAAGAAAATCCCAGTTAAATACATGGGAATTTTGCTTGTTGTCAGGGTCAGACCTTCAGCTTAAGGAGAACATGAATCCAGTTCTGCCACCAAAACCTTCAGCATTTGGTGGGGTTTTTTTAGAAATGGATTCTGTGAACTGATGTGTGTTTTCAAATCCCAGGCTTCAAACAGAAGATGTGAGTCTTCAGCACCTTCCTGTGTCAGAAACTATCTCCATTTGTTATTACTTTACCAAGAAAATAATTTGTTCATAGTTAATCACCAAATGATGACTAAATTACACACAAGTGAAGGGGAACACTGGTTAGCCATTAATAGTGGATAAGTGCCAGCTGTCAGAGGTGTTTTAATATACATGGGTGATTAGTACTTTTAAAATTTAAATATTGTAAAAATACTCAGCAGGACATACAACGACTGATCTGCAAATTGTGAAACTAAGGCTAGTTTCATTGTTGACTCTAGCTCCTAATTCTAATTTAATAGGGCAGCCACACAATTAAATTGTGATTAATATAATTTATTTAGGATTAAGAGTCTCATGTGTACTGAATATGAAATATATAAGCTTCTAATGACCAGCTGCTACCTTAACTTTATTGTCTGTCTTAGCATGAATTCAAAGGAATGATATCCCAAGAGGAAGGTATTTAATATTGAAATTATCACAGAGCATCCAACCTGCTATCAAATACATTTTACAAACCAGAATTATTTAGAAACATGTTAGGAAGTAAGGTAAGGTAAAAGGTGGACTGAGCAGCGTGATTTGTATAACTAATCTGATGAAATGTTGCATTATCCTTGTAGACCCTCCCACTGCAGACTTTCTCTCACACTTTCACATTTATTTTTTTTTTTTTTTGTTAAGACATACAAACATGTCTTACCAATAGAGGAGATGATCAACAGTTTGTGACAGCACAAGTCTGCCGTCTTCTCAGCTGTTGTTGAACTATCACCAGTTCAGAGAAACACGTGCTTTGGTTGTTTGTTTGAATGTATCTTTAGCACTGGTACTTTGGTATGAGTTTGAGGGTTTATAGAGGAGAGGTAGGAAGTGTGTACCCCTAAACTTACACTCCAGTAGAAAAAAAAAGTTAAAACTCAGGTGAATACTTTATTTATTTTTAGATATTTTAAATAAATAAATAAATAAGGCTCTTTTATAGATTTTTTAATGAATCACAGGAATCACGGTTCTTATTATCTGCAAATGTATTACAAGTCCAGGTTCATCTTCCCTGTTCTGTAGCATCTACTTGGTGGAATCTGCCATGCATGCTGCCAGATCATAGTGGTAGCCACAGTTGAAAAAAAGCCATTTGTCATCACAGTTTTTGGAACAGATCCCAATTATTGGAAGTCAGAAGATCACCAACTGAGTGTGATGAAAAGCACTGAGGCTAAAGATTTCTGGGTGACTCTGTTACACTAGGCTGCCCTTGTAGAAAAACACCCACATTGCTGCTAATATCCAGCTATTTCATTTCTCCAAACAGCATTTCTCTCTCTAGATATCTATTTATTTTTCTACAAGTGAAAGTCACTGGAGTCGGGGATTAAAGTAGCACCTCTGCTGCCTTCCTCAGCCCTCACTGAGTCATGAGGCAGAGGCCTGGAATGCAATCCCAGCCTCTCATCAACAGTGTTTGCACATCAAGGACTGATGCCTTGGGGAACCTGCTGAGAACAACAGTAAAATTGCTTAGACAATTTTTTCTTTTACCAAAGAGCACGAATAAACTTGCTAGAAAGCCTGTCTTTCTCTTTCCCCACATATGAAGAAGATTTTTAGCAGAAGTTGACAGTTTATTTCAGGAGAACAGGCTGAAAGTTCTGCTCCTACACATGATAAGTAGTAGCTGTCTATGTTTTTTTGTAACACCTAACAGTCACCATATCAAGATAGGACAGATAATCCCTGACCCAAAAAAATTTTAGTCAAATGTAAGTCATGACACAATAAACACATCAACGAAGGTGACAACAATGAAGCAGTATTGACCCATTCCTTTAACCCTACCATTCCAGGAACAGTTTTATATTTTTTTGTCCTAGACCACCTAGCAAAGGAATGTTTTAAGATGGCTTTTTGGAGGAAAAATCATTTCCTTTGCACATACTTGGAGATTGCATCCATTAAGTGTAAGGGGCTGCCTAGCAGACAGCATAGAAATGTTCATTCCAAAACTGAACAAGCAGATGATGAATGGATCTGTGCTCAGGGCTGATGAGACATAAAAAAAAACCACCCTGGGTGACAAGAAGCTGGAAGAATACTTAAGATATCTGCAGATGAGTGAGATGGCAGCAAGGTAAGAGCTGACAAAGGAAGAGCTCTGCACCAGAAAAGAGCTCATCTGTTCCATCTGGTTAATGATAGTCATTTTCTTAAGAAAGTGTCACTGAGCTGACTGAAATACAATCTTGTGTAACAGGTAATATTTCAAATTATAGAAGATACATATTTTAATATATAATCTTATAATAAATAAAGCATATTTATCCTGAAATGCCAGAAAGCTTGCAGCTCAAATGGAAAGTAGACTTTTAAGTATGTGCAAGTTTAAAATCTGGTTCTAAAAACACTCTAGATTTTTAATTCCCAGGAAAATTAAATTGCAATATGTGTAACCAATAATAAATGAATGCCTCAAAGTGATACTAGGAACCAGCTGGAAGTGGGAGCCTACAGACATTGCACTGACTGAGAGAAAAACTAGGAGGATGAACTCCATGATGAGCATTCAGGGAACAGGCAGAGTTCATGCTTGATGTAGAGCAGAACTCATCAACGGGGTTAACAGAATTGCAGATAATGAGAATTGGCTGCTATGATGATACTCAGCTAATATTTTAAAGAAGAGGTCTTGGGCAAGGAAAGAGATTTATAGGTCATCTGTATAGAGGGGATAATTGAATTTGTGCTCTGTTGATGAGATTAACCAGAGGTAAGATACAGAGATGAGTGGGAATGGAAGCAAGGACAGACACATTTGGGATCCCCACTGAGAGCTAAGGGAAGACAAGGACATGCTGCTGATGGGTATGCTGAAGTGAGCAAGAGGACAGGGCACACCAGAGTTGGAGGTGATGAGAGGAAGGGCAATTGCAAGAAGAAGAAGGTCGGAGTTGCCTCTGAAAAAAATATTTACCGTATCTAAGGATGCATTCTTTTCCTTTAAAATTTTGGGTAGAAGACATTGTCAAAGACCTAGTTGAGTGTGGCTGCAGGAGAATGTAGTGGGAAGAAGCCAGATTGGAGTGTCAAGGATGGAACTGAAATGTGTCATCTGAGATTGTTCAGTGAGAGTAGAGATGAAAAGAAGAAAGAAGATACAGTAGCTGGAGGAGAAAGGGAATGTCAAGAGTGCTGTTAATACAGTAAGGATAATAAACTGTGTAGTAGGAGAGGAAAAAACAAGAGGAAAGTGAAAATTCTGTGACAAATATAATCTAAAAAACCCCAAACCAACAGCAGGGAGACTAGGATGCAGCATGAAACAGATCTCCTATGGCAGCAGAGATGTGAGGAGAAAAGAGCAGCAGAGAAACTTGAGTTTGGAGTTGAATGGAATGACTGAGAAGGAATGGAAATATGATGAGGAAGATCATGTTGCATTATTACTCTTTTTGCTTGAATTTGTTGGGATCTTACATGAAAAGAAGAAAAGTAGTTTTGAGAAACAAATCTAAAATGGCAAAAAATAAAGGGGACTGAGGCAAGTGTCTCTCTAAATATGAAAGGAAGCAGGAAGATGGTGTTGATCTGGCAAATACATCTCTCCAGAAGGGAGGAAAGGTAGATGGCGATGGGAAGCTTTGTAGAGCTGAAGCTGGAGGTAACTGTACAGGAGAAGAAGAGCTCATAGCGGAAAAAAATGAAAAAAAAGGAAGATGACTACTTAAGTCAAAGGGAATGAAAATCATTGGCAGTGGGCAAGAAGGGAAAAAACACAGTCTGTACTACAAACGTATTGTGTCCATCATGACCCAGAAACCAAATCTGCCTCTGTGTGCACTTCTGTCACAGTAATAATGGAGGTTTTGTGTTTCCATATCAAGGTTTGTGTTGCTGTGATGTTGTCATCCGGCTTCTTAAGAAATGTGCTGACACCTTTTGTTCTTTTGGCATAGGCTCAGCTGAGCCCTTCTGGCACCACTGGTAAGGACCACTTTCCATCAATGGCAATGAGGTAGCAGTTTGTTTATAAAGAATGGTTGTCCTGGGGATAAAGCAAAAAGGCAGGATCTTTTCTCCTGTGCTAGGATTAGCTCCACAGCAACAGAGTGGCAGAGATTGCAGCTAGAAATGCTTAATTCCTACTACATAAAGGGCTTTGTTACTGGTACACTAGGTGTTTCTGTGGATGAAAAAATACCCTATTAAATGTAATACTTCCCATAGAGGGAGAAGTGATGGCCCCAAATTTTCCCAGCTGCATTTATTTCCTGCAGTTTTAATAGACAATATGATTTGGAGAATAAAACTGCTGTGGTTTTCAGAAAGCAGACTTTGCTGTTTAGAGATCCCTGTTTCAGCAGGACTTCCATCTGCCAGCGACCCACTGATGTGCCTGGTCATATGGTCCTTCTATTCTTTTCTGTAGTTTCAGTCACCTTTATCACATGTCCCTTTATTTTTAATATTCCTCAACTAGGACATTAATGACCAAAAAAGCATGAAGGGATTGTTCAGGCAGTCCTAAGGTGAACTCAGTACCACTGATGTCCAATGGCTGCTAAAGCAGGTAATTTGTCTACATGCTTTTATTCAAGTGAGTTAACTGTAGGGATGCAAACAATAATGTGGGTTAAGGGAATCATGGAAGATCATTTAGGTAAGTGGTTCAGATAAATCAGGCCCTCCTGCTTGTAGCAGTGTATTTACAAGGTGCTTTGAGTGACAGCAGACAGCTTACACACTTAATGATGAACAGCCAAGGTTTTTTGAGTGGCAAGAAGTTCTCAATAACATGTTTCTGGAAAAGTATTGTACGTTTTGTAGTGATGATCTGGATAATATAACAGTTTAATTCTTTCTAATTCAAGTCAAGTATCCTAGCTGAGTTAACATAGGCAGAGAACATTGGTCTTGATCTCTTTGCATAACAATGCCTGATTGCTGAGCCAAGTGATGGTTCACTCTCAGGTCAGTACTTCTCTCTGATGTTAGTGTAAACTGTGGCTAAAAGGAAGGAGTAGTCTAGACAATGATTTATTTTTAAATTTACATCTTTGTGTCTCTGTCAATGGGTAATGCAGTGTCACAGCTAATGGCTGCTCCAGTCGGACTCAATAAAGTAACAGTGATTACTCAACAGCAGCATCAATTCTGGATATTTTCTCAGAAATAAAGTAATGCAGGTAGTTGTTTGTGTCAAGCTACTTTCACTGATGGTCTGGGCAGTGGTATAACTCGCATGCTATGTACTGTTAGGTGTGGTGAGAGCTCCACCACATCCATTTAACCCCTCAAATTTTGCTGCTTTTTCTTTAAAAAACACAAAGCCCTTCCAGGCCAGTACATCCATACAGAGCAGCACAGTGTAATATGGAAACTCTGGCTCCATCTAACACAAAACTTCAAGCATGCTTGAATCATAATATCATAGAATCACAGAATCATAGAATCAAAGAACCATAGAACCACAGTATCATAGAATGGCTAAGGTTAGAAGGGACCTTAAAGATCACCTGGTTCCAACCCCACCCTGTATGGGCAGGGGCACTTCCACTAGACAAGGTTGCTCAAGTTCCCATCCAACCTGGCCTTGAACACTACCAGAAAGGGGGCAGCCACAACTTCCTTGGGCAGCCTGTTTGAGTGTCTCACCACCCTCACAGGAAAGAATTTCTTCCTAATGTCTAACTTAAATCTCCCCTCTTCAAGTTTTAAATCATTTCCTCTTGTCTTCTCACTGCACACCTCTGTAAAAAGCCCTAACCCAGCTTTCTTGTAGACCTCCTTCAGATATTGGAAGGTTTCTTTAAGGTCACCTCAGAGCCTCCTCTCTTCCAGGCTGAACAACCCCAATTTCCTCAGCCTGTCTTCATAGGGGAGGTGCTCCAGCTCTCCGATCATTTTAGTGGCTCTCCTCTGGACACATGCAAGGAATCTATGTCCTTCCTGTGGTGGGGTCTCCAGAACTGGACACAGTACTCCAGGTGAGGTCTACAAGAGCAGAGTAGAGGGGGAGAATCCCCTCCTTTGACTGACTGTCTATTATTCTTTTGATGCAACCCAGGACCCAGTTGGCTTTCTGGGCAAGAAACTGATGGCTCATGTTAATCTTCTAGTCCACCACCACCCTTAAGTCCTTCTCCTCAGGGCTGTCCTCAATTTTTTTCTCCTCGCAACCTGTATTTGTGCATGAGATTTCCTCAACCCAGGTGCAGAACCTTGCACTTGGCCTTGTTGAACTTCATGCAGTTTGCATGAGCCCACTTCTCAAGCCTGTCAAGGTCCCCCTGGATGTCATCCCTTACCTCTAGCATGTTGGCTTCACCACACAGTTTGCTGTCATCAGTAAACTTGCTGAGATCAATTCCACTGTCCATGTCACCGACAAAGATGTTAAACAGCACTGGTTCAAGTACCAACCCTTGAGGAACACCACTCATCACACATCTCCATTTGGAAATGGAGACATTGATCACAACTCTTTGGGTTGTGTGCAACCATCCCGCCAGTTCCTTATCCAATGAGTGGTCCATCCACTGAATCCGTATTGTTCCAGCTTAGAGATCAGAATATCATGAGAAACAGTGTTGAATGCTTTGCACAGGTCCAGGTAGAGATAATGGCTGTGTTCTAAAGCATTTGGGTAAGGGCCATACTGAGGTATACTGAAGTACACCTTGGCTGGGTCCTGAGTCTGTGTAAAACAGAGCTGGCTGTTCACAGCTCCCTTGTGAAACTCATTGTCTGTGGGCTAAGGAGAGACATTCCACAGTGCCAGATGGGCAGCAGGATTTAGGAAGGGAAACACAGCTGTTTAGGACATGGCATGGACATGCAGCTTCACACCAGGGCTGTATGATGAACCAAGGACAGACATATTATTTAGGCCTTATGTAAGACCAGCAAACAGAAACTTTTAACAAAAGAGAATACAGTAAAAAGGTGTTGTGAGAAACTTTCACAATGTCCAGAAAAATGAAAAAGAGCATTTCATGTTACATCCATGAATTACTGACCTGGCAAACCAAAGAAGTTTTTCCAATAGTTCAACTACAAAAGTACAGCACACAAACCCACACAAGTAACTAGTACATTCTCTAGAACCAATTTATATAACCAGAGGCTCTTCTTTTGCACAGAAGACAAGTAAGTGTTCTAACAGATCATCAGTATCATCTCTTCTCTATTTTGATATTATTTTCTGTGCTTGTATTGACTACTTTTAGTATAAATTCCACTTTCTGTTCAAAGTTATTTTCAAAATGTTATGGAGGGTAATATTTTAATCTGTTCTGTCTTCCCACATATCTATATTTCTTTGTTACTGAGTGCATTAAAATACATATTTCCAGGAGAAACAAAGAAAGAAGTGAAGACCATTCACAACTTGTGACTTTCTTTGCTCTTCCATCTTTTCTGTTCTTATTCCTGTCCCCGTGAATTTATCTACTGTGTCAATGAGTTCTTTTCAAGTTGACATCTGGAAGGCAGGTAGCACAACCTCAGTGTTGCCTTGAACTTAGCATCAGAGAATATCTCCCTGGGTTTACATCCTGGTGAATGACTCAGGGGCAGGTGTGTTTGGCTCCTGGACACAGCAAGTGCTATGCAGCTGCTTCTGGTTTATAAACATCCCCTTTCCCTTGCTTTCTACCAGAGCACAGACACTCGTTTGATTCTGCATCATCCCATACCATTTCCCCACTGGGCAGCTTTCCTCAGATGAAAGCCTCATTAAATCAATATTTTCTTGTTCCTTGCTTCAGCACACTCTGTCAGATCTCAAAGTGTTGGTCTTATCGAAAACCTTATGGTGAAGGTAGGTCACTTGGAGCCTCCTTTTAAATAACAGCAGGTCCTGCCCTGCTGAACAGCTTCTCAGCAGCAGCAAGAAAAGCTGCAGCGTGGAAATTAAAAGAATTCACAGCCAAGGAGCACACGGGGAGAGCACAGGTATAGCTCACTCCAGGATATTTGGTTCAGAGTCACTCAGGAAACAAAGTTATTTTTGAGACATTTGCAGAGGACACCAAGGCAACATGTCATTTGTAAGCAAACATGAGAATAAATGACCTCACATTTGTGACCCACTTAGTGTCCTCTAACTTCTAGATGAAAAGATGTAGATGACCAGTTGGAATGAATCTATGCTTCCATCAGCTTCAGTGCTTCACTAGCTCCATGGGCTAGTGGCAGACTGAGTGTAAATCAGAACAGCCTAAAGGCAGCCCTAATTTACAGCAAACCAGCCAAGCAATGGAAAGAGGAAGCCAAGGAAAGTTCTGTTCCTTGGGAGTGGAGGATTTGGGTCAAACTCCAAACCACCAAACTGCACAGATTTTAGTTCATTTTGGTTGGTATGAGAAGCCTCTGCCTCATGTGTATCTCAGTGTTTTCTGGTGAACTGGATAACAGAGATAAGATGAAAGATTAAAAGAGACACCTGTAAAGGGTCCATGAAAGGGAGGAGGGATGAATAATGTTGGAAAGGATTCTGAGAGCTAAGATGGATGAAGGGGGATAAATTAAGATGGAAGGTGGAAAAGAATACTTGCTTTGTTACTTAAATTCCTTGTGAAAGTCAAAAGGAAAAAATGAAAATGGACAAGTTAGAGGGAATAAGGTAGAATGGGGCCTTGAGATAATGTCTTTCAGAGCAGGTCTGGGTCACTATGAATAATTCATCACTAATTACAAAGACATACATGCTGCCATGGTTCTCATCTCAGGCATGTCAAATGGAAGTTAAAGGGAAATTCTCATACCATAAGAAGTGTGCTAATATGTCTATTTCTATCAGAAATCACATGTATTGATGCTGTTTCCAGTGAGAGTTTTCTTTCCCAGAGATTAGCTCCTTCTCTTTATGTGGCAGTGAAGCCATAAGCTTGTGCCTGTGAACTGGCAACCTGTTTCCATGGAAATGAATGGGATGTCACAAACATATGACTTCATTTCAAGACTGAGAGGGATCTCAGGTTATTTCAGGTTCTTACTGCTGCTCTCTGGAAATCTCATCTGTTTGGGCAGACAATGGGGAGGAGGGAGATGGTTGAACTGAACTGAGTCATACTTTGGATTGCTTGGGTGGGACATGAGAGTTGTGATGATTGTTCATTCTGGGGTGGCTCCTGTAGTGAAGAAAAGGCAATCATCTTGATATTATCTGTGTCTTAGTTGGGTAGTGTTTTCAGTTTGTTGCAAGAGCTAAGTACTCTGGTGTTACACTGCACTAGAACCAAACTAAGTGAATGAAATAATTGTGACAAGATAATGGAGATACTAAATGGAAGATAGATTTATGACACTAGAACGTGTTTATACTTTATCTATATACCAATCTGTCAAGCTGTAAAAGATGATCCCATTTCATAATACTGACTAGCACAGAGGACTGAGCCTTCTTTTGAAAAGCAGTATGTGGTTTACAAACAAAGCCAGGCTTTTTCCAGGATATTTTTGTTCAGCTGTACCTTTGCTGCTTTCTTATCAGACTGTCTCTGTCCTGACATGTTTGAAGCCAAGATGAAATTCTGCAGTTTCTCTACTCTTGCTTCACTGTCCTGTTTATCAGTTGTGTTTATAGAGCACATTGCACCATGCTTGTCCCGGCAGTTCTTTTGGAAGTCAGAGGCAAGGGATATTCAATAACTATAAAGCTTTCTTAAAACCAAAGAATATTTATTTTGAGAAAGTCTTCCTTTTGAAGCCTGATGGTTTTTTAAGTTCTGTTGTTGTTTTTGGCTTTTTGATCATTGCATCCCCAGGCATTTTCTTATCCTCACATTGTCTTTTAACAACTGTTAAGTGTTTGCTGAGAAGTGGCTTATCTCAGCCCATTCTTCCCTTTCTGCTTGTTTTTTTTTTTTTTTTCTTTCTGTCTTCATATTTCCAGGTAAACTAAGCCAAGGCAGCTGCAAAGTGAGCATGGCAAGAACTAGGTCAACACACAGTATTTGTAAACCCTTAAAGAGTGATTCTAATTTTGTCACATAGGAAAAGCTTGATGTCAACCTTCTTCTGCGGCCATTTGTTAAAAGGCCAGAATATTAAAAGCTAGAATATTAGACTGATACTGAAAATCAAGTCTCTTGACTGCTGTCCTCTACCAGGTAGGCAAGACAACAGAGCAAGGAAGTGTGGTTACTTACACAGCCACACCTCAGCCTGAACAGATGAGGAGAAAGCTGTGACCTCTTTCTGAACAACTTTTTCCTCTAGCCATGGAGCTCTCAGTAAATGCCAAATATTTTAAAACTTATTCATCATCTTTTCCCTTGCTGAAGATTAAAAACTGAGTCGAAGATTACCAGTTATGGTTTTTATTTCCCCATTGGGAAACAAACATTCTTTCGCATGATACAATATATTTTACTGTTGACTGGTAAGGCCCCTCAAGCTAATGCCCATGAGCAAAGAATGACAGAAGAATGGAGAGGAACTGCATTTACTCTCTAAATGGAGAAATTCAAAAAACAAACTCTGCTTTGCACTTGAACATGAATAGCTATTTTATCAGGTCCAGGAGGGAGCAGATCTTGGAGGATAACCAGATATTTCTAAAAACTGGGTAGCTGAATATTTTCTCCATTGGCAAGAAGAAGCTCTTTGATACACCTTTTATTTTGCTGTGATTAAAACAAATCCTGATGCTGATCAGATACTTGGCTTTGCCATTGTGGTACTGCACCATGCAGTACCACAGATCAATCAGGCAACCCGTATGAAATTCTAGAAGTCTCTGTGTTTACCTGGACAAAAATCGAGTTACTCTCTGACAAGGATGCATTAAACCTTTTTGACCTTCTTGATGAGAATTACATTTTGGTGGGAACAATTTTTGATGTAAATTGTAGGGGAGATCTTACAACATTAATTATCCTCAGTGAAGAGGTACTGTAATGTGATCACTTGCTAATAATGAACTAAGAATAGGGAAGAGATTCCCCCTTTTTTTGGGGGCTTTCAGGTCCATGAGTTTGCTTGACCCAGTGAAAATTAATTGCATCCTAATTGGCTTAAGCGTAAGGATTTTCTTCCTGTGTATAACCAATTCAAATGTATGAAGGACGCTAAGAAAAAGAATGAAACTAATAGGCCACATGAAACTAGTAGATATTTCAGGCTCCCAGGTAAACTGTTATACCTGTAGTGAGACATGTATTATTCATAATAATAAGTAACTGAAGAAATCACAAATATTGCTGAGATACTAGAGCTTCATGAAAACATTTGAGGAAATTTTGAGGAGCAGTTTGAGATAGAAGATTGAATTGCAGAGTGTTATTCTCAGACAGCCCTACTGCCAGGCAAGCACTAAACACTTAGACCCAACATGTCAGTATAGATCCAAAGGTGCCCTTCCCTCCTGGCACCCTGAGAGTTTGAAGCTCTTGTAGCTGTAAAAGCTTTTTAAGACCTTTAATAACAATTAGAGCTAGCACTGCCAAGCATGCAAGCATATCTATAACCTAGCCCTTCAAAAAGGACAGGAACTATATGGGACTAGACTGTAAGTGCAGCTTCACTCCCTGAACAGCCCTTTGGTCAACAAATTAAGAACAAAAATATGGCAGTGAGCAAGCACTTCTATTTTGTATGCATGCACTGTGCACAACAGTGTCTCAGGCTTTCTGATCACTGACTCCTACTTTTGTCTTTTTTTTTTTTTCCTGAATCACCAATTTGTTTGCAGGCCTCATTTTCTTTCTTTTGAGTTACTTGGTTACTTTTTGACAGAGGAAAATGTCTGCTGTCACAATGCATTTGTGATTGAAACCCCTGGCTTGAAAACTGATGAGATGCTTTCCTTGCATAATTTCCCTCCTATGGTCTGTGCTGTAAACAGAAGGAAAAAATAGCAATCTATGCCCCATGGTCATGGGAGAAGTTATTTTTTTCCTTTATTCTTGCAGAATATCTGCAGATAAACAGCAGGAAATCTTTTACCATGAAATCATTTTGAATGACATCAATTTTAATATGACAGCATTGCGATGTTTTGTTTTAACTGCCTGCTGCAATTAAACATCGTGCATATTTTATTACTCGGATTTCTGGGGTTGCAACAATGTATGGAATCTGTCCAAATTTAGAGAGTACTCCATCTTAGGAGACAGTTACAAAACATCTTACCCTGACTGGGATAAATTTTAAAGTTGAGTTCACCGCACAGTGAATTTTAATGCTGACATAAGTCTTAGAACATTCTGATTGCAATTTGCTCTTTAACTAGTTCTTTCTCTTTGGTTTTGAATTCTCTTTGGCCTGAGGAAGCAACTCTCATTCCTTAACTCAGTGTTTAACTTCCAGATTGATGTAATATTTAGAGCCTAGGGGTATCTGGTGCCTAGGGTTATCCTACCAAATACTTCAGCCACCATTTCCATAAACTCAGCCTCTAATATGTGGTAGGTGGTAACTGAAACATGAAACCTTTGTATATAAAAAAGAGTTTATTCACTCCCAACACAGATGTGAAAGAATATAATAAAAAGATCACTGAGGTCTAAATAAAACAACAACCTCTTAAAAAAACACCTCTTAAAATAAAGGCTTCAGGGTCAGTTTTTGTTCTTTTACTTTACTTAGAAAAGAAGATAATATCCTTGGCAATCACTTATTGGGTAAATTATTCTACATTCTTCCATGGATGTATCCATACAGTGATGGCTCAGATCCTTCATTGTGGGTGAACTGTCATTTTTTCCACTGATGGAAGGTAGATCTCTGGGCAACAGAATGAGTTTGAATAGGTCACCCGTCATCTGATTGAAAAAGTGACTATAAAATTACTGAGCCATTACCCAGGATTAAAAAAAAAAAAAAAAAAAAAAAAAAGAATTAATGGAAATTGAGTAAGAGAAGAAGAAGGGCATCATCAGACTTCTGTCAGGTTGGGCACATGACTTGAACACTAAAGCCAGGAGGATAATCTTTATTGATGTCCTTCCAAAGTCATGGAAAGAGGGGGCAGATAAAGTGAGTCAGAGTAGAGTCATGACTTTGCAGCTCAAAATGCCCCTTAAGAGGCACCAGAAATAGATATCTTGACCAAATTAGGTGCCAAATATTCTTACTCCCCAGAGAGATTTAAATTTTACTTGTGGAGCCTAGACTGTGTTCATTTGGCATCGAGAGAACAGAGGAAGATATAAATCTCTTCACAATATTAAAAAGACAACTTGTCAGCTTTTTATTTAAATAATCCTGCAGATCTGTCAGACTAACTCTCCTCGAAGTTTTGAATTAATAGGAGTTGAAATACCAAAGACAACTTCTCCGAGCTGTTTATTCAAACCTTAAACAAAGAAACAAAATTCAGCAGCCCAGGACATTTCCAACCTGTTGTTGTTTCCACACATGTAACCATAGAAAATCCTGCCTGCCTGCAGATTTGAGTGATTAAATGTTTGTTTCCTCTCTCTCTCTTTCTTTTTCCTTTCTTTCTTTCCTTATTTATTTTTTTTTCCTGGAGTTTTTTTGCACAGGAAGTTCTTGAAGGCAGTGAGCAGCCCATGCAGACAGGAATCACCAGCTGTGTGAATAGTTTTAGGCTGAAACTCAGGACACCAGGGGTTTATTTTAATTTCATATTTTACAGCATTTAATTCTGTGTTCAAGGGATTGTACAATAGCCTTTCTTTACCTTGGACGATAGATAACTGAAAGCAGAAAACTTTGTAAGTACAAACCCAAAATTCTAGATAACTCTAGATCAGTCTCCACGTTAATAAATTACCTTACATTCTCATTCTGAGTGAAGAGCTCAGCGGCTCTATCTGCTCTGTGATTTAACAATCTGATCCAAAAGAAGCCAGGAAGACTCTGTTGTTGTTGCTCATGATTAAGTGGCTGCTGTTAGAGTGTAATCTCACTTTGATTTTAATGTATTTGAGTCAGTCTGCAATGACAGCAGAATACCTTCCAGGGAAACTGCAGAGCCTTTATTTATTGATCTAAAAGAAGAAACAATTGAGCAGGTCATTTCCTGGTAGTGCTGCTTTCTTCCTCACAGCTAGTGGTAACAGGCAGGAAAGAATTTCTTTGAACGATCATTTTCCCTGATTATTGCTGTCTCCCCACATGGCATCACTTCCATTCCCCTCCTCATCCTTCTGGATCCTTTTAGGAAAGAGGACACTGAATGCCAAAAAAAACCAAAAGCATGAAGAGAGAAGGCAAGAATCACTTCAAGCCTTCTGGAGTTGGTAGACTACATAGGAGGAATAGGCCAGACAACAGATTTTATGACCCAATAGCCACACTACTAAAGCTTTTCAGACAAGAGAGACCTGCTCATTTTGTGGAGCAGTTCCTATGCTTTCATACCTCCTTCCCCACACCTTTAATAGTGGGAGATGAGTGGTGGTTTTGGGAGCCTTCTTGTCTGCTGATCTGCAATACAGTCTGGTGGGGGTGAGTGGAATCATAGAAGGAGACCCAGGAGCAATTAGAAGTGTAGAACAAGCTCCAGGTTGAAGATGAAGGCATTGAAATAATATAGCCCAAGAGACCTAGGGTGGCCGAATCACCACACACTGTCCTGAAAATCTTTCCAGTTTCAGATCTTCAGGTGTTCAGTTATTTCTTCAGACCTTGTTATTCTCAAAAGAGGAGTCAAAAGCTGCAAATATTACCAGTTCCAAACATCTACAATAATGAGGCAAACACTTTACTTGAATTTTTTTACGTGCTTTCCAGTTTATTAACTTTAATAATTCAGGAAGTGTTGAGCTTTAAATTTCTCTTCAGAAGGACAGACTAGAAAAGTTAGGTTTGAAAAAAAGTTGAAGGCCTCTTAAATATATGACTGAATAAAGTGGGATTTGTTTGACAGGACTCACTCTGGAAAACCTTGCTGTGAACCCATTGTAGCCAGCCACTGGAAGTCACAGGAAGAGGCCAGCTCAGCTCTGTAAGTCATGCACCTTTTTTCTCTCCACAAAAAGGGAACAACTGCTAACATTTAAAAAGGCAACGTACTATTTTTCCCAAAATGAAATTTCTGAGGACCAAATTTTCTGGCAAAGCCATTAGAAAAGGAGATGTAAAACCTGTTTTGAAGGGTTGAAATAATCATTCCAGCATTCAAGATTTGCTTCAATAGCAGTGAACAAAAGTCAGAAGGGATGTGCCATTTGCCTTGCTGAGACTTGTTCAGGAAGCAAGCATCTGAGGGCATGTGTGATTCTGAACTTCCCAAATCTGCTCCATGAACACATCTGGTCTGCTTCTGGTTCATGGCTGTGGCTTCCAGAGGGCTTCTCCCAGTGCATGCTGCCTCTCTGGCCCACCCAAAATGGGTTAGGTCGTGGCAACCCAAGCTTCAGGGGGCAGACAGTCTACATAATAAAAAAACACTGGCAGTCTTCTTAGAAGTCCAAGTGGTAACCCCAAAGAAAACCAGTTACAAGGAGTGATTATCATATGATGCTGCTCATCATGTGTCAGAGCAGCCACAGTGGTGTTGAACATTTCCCACAGGAACATTCAGCAGAGGAGGTTTGCAAAACAATCTGAAGAGCTACTGAATCCCACAAAATTCCCGAAGGCCAGGAGGGTTACAGGTCCCCTCCATCTTCAGACAAGGCTCAAATCTCTCTTCTGCATTTGTATTTATTTATCGTGCGTACCAATGACCAATTTACAGGAGTTCTTCATAAGGAAGGAAACAGGAATCTGATCCTCCAAGGCAAAACAGACATCTTCATGGAAAAATTCTCTCAAAGATACAAAAACATTAGGGATAAAGAACAATAACATCACAAATACTGAAGAACTCAGGCACTGATTTTATCTGTGATGTCTCCACCTGACTGGGAACATCCATTCTGTTGACAGGGAACAGAAGGATAAAATCTGCCTTACATCTTGACAGAGTTGTTGGAAGTTAAAGCAAGTGACACCTTTCTTTTCACCAATTCCATATACAAATGCTGCAGCAGTACTTAAGCCTGACAATAAAATTCAGCCCTCACTGTGCTTGCTGTCATCCAGACAACTCTGAAGACACAGCCCCTGCTGTAACAGCATTTAAGGTAAATGCTCACACCTAAGGTTTATGTAAAGTTTCTTGCTTTTCTCAGTGGCTGCATTTTTTGTTGTCTCTTGTGATATAGAAATAGTACTTATCCTGGATGCACACACCTGGAAGTAACTGCTAAATTCAGAGAATAATTTCTTAGTAACTCTTTCCAAGCATATTTGCCAAGTACATTTCTGTGTATTTTTAAACTAGGATTTGCAAAGCTGAAGCCAAAAGCAGATATATATGTTCTGCTGCTTTCTGCAACAAAACTAATGAAAACAAATGTTCATCCAAAATGTGTTTTCATCAAAGTACTAACAAATAAAAAGCCCTTTTAGTTCATGTTATTATTGGAAAGCCTAAAGGAACATGGATGTTCTATTTACACTGCAAAAATTAATGTTCTTTATTTCACTTAGCATGGTGTAAACCATTGGAGCAAGAATGGACAACAGAAGTGTCAGAATCATAGAATGGTTTGGGTTGGAAGGGACCTTAAAGATCACCTAGTTCCAACACTCCTACATGGGCTGTAACACCTCCCATTAGACCAGGTTGCTCAAAGCCCCAACCTGGCCTTGAGCATTTCCAGGGAGGGAGCAGCTACAACTTCCTTGGGCAACCTGTGCCTGTGTCTCACCACCCTTACAGGAAAGAATTTCTTCCTAATGTTTAACCTAAATCTACACTCTTCCATCTTAAAATCATTACCCCTTATCCTATCTCCACATGCCCTTGCAAAAAGTCCCTCCCCAGCTTCCCTGTAGCCCCTTCAGGTCCTGGAAGGCCACTGTAAGGTCTCCCCAGGGCCTTCTCTTCTCCAGGATGAACAACCCAACTGTCTCAGACTGTCTTCATAGGAGAGGTGCTCATTCCTGCTCATCCCTACGTCTTTCCTCTGGACTCACTCCAACAGCTCCATCCTCCTCTTATGGTGGGGGCTCCAGAACTGGACACAGTACTCCAGATGAATTCCCATGAAAGCAGAGTAGAGGAGCAGAATCATCTCCTGAAACCCCCCTCGATTTTTTATCACCTTTGGTGATTGAGTACATTCTGGTTTAGTGTGTCTGTACCTCTTCTAGTGTGCTGGAGTATAATAAAAATGACACATTCGGCAGCACAAATAACTTCTTGTTTGTAATACCTCTTTTTTATGTTCTCAGTATTTGCTTTGCATAAACATCCACCACAGCTCAGCAACCATGAAACAAAAAAGATATGGATTTGTTGGTGACATTTATTACTGCATGATACTGATGAGCTTTTAAATAACATAACCAATGTTATGAAACAAGCAAGAAACTGGAGCAAAAAAGGAAACCTATCAAACAAAAAATACGTAATTTTAATTTCATCAGCTCTACTAAACAGATTAATTTAAATCTACCAGGTCAAAACTTTCAGGGAATAGAGGTGCCCAGAATTAATGCAGAGACCACAGTCATTCCAAATAAGCAAAGGAGCTTTGTCTCATTGGAGCTAAACTTTTTGTGAGTTGATGTCAACTTAGCAAATACTGATAGTCAAATTGTTTTAGAACTCAAAATATTATGGGTTTTATTTCTGAAAGCCTTGCTTGGAATATTGCCCAAACACAATTTTTAAATCCAAAGTGAAACAAAATGCTTCATTTCCGAACATTTCAGATGGTGCCCTGTATTCATAAAACTCTACGAGCGAGACAAATGATTGAAATATGTATAGAAATTTCAAACAGTCTTCAGAAAAAATAAAACCCACAGGCTCCATGTCCTGCAATGCATGTTGACCACAATGAGAGACATGACCTGAATATGTAGATTGAACTTTTATAGGAAAGAAGGAAATTTCTCTTGTCGTTCTGTATTTAATAGCTGTGACTTCATTGTCAAACTCTCTCCCCTTTGTTCTCTCTTGAGTACAGGGAAAAAACACCTAACACCTAGATGGAGCAAAGAGACAAGAAGCAGTGATGATGAGGCATGTGGTGTATAAGAGCAATTTAGCATGCTACTCCAGTAGTTAGAGGTGTTAGGCATCTCATTAACCACTCTTAGTATATGTATAATGTTAATAATATAACCACTCTGAAAGTTCTGTCCATAACAACTGCCTTGGGCTGGGGGAGGGCTCCTCAGCATGTCCCTGAATATCTAGGTAGTATTCCAGGGGCAGAGAAATCCTGCTACACTACGATAAAATTTAGTAGGAAAACCATAATCCAACAAGGTTATTATGGGCCTGCCCCTGCTGTCTGTGAAGTTAAAGCCCTATTGACATCAATGGAAAGAGGATCAAATGTTCTGCAATATCTACAGAGTGAAGAGCCCCCAACAAAGAGTTTTGTGGTGCTGTAGCTAACCAGCAGGAAATTTGCATTTTGTCATAGGTGCCTGAGGGTTCAAGATTCTGCCTTTATCATGTTTAGTTTAGCACTTGCAACAGCAAAACAGATAAAGCTACACAGGATCTCTGCAAAAATAAATAACTTCCTCAGTGCCAAGCCTTGAGCTCATTTTATATTTCCTCAGAAACTGAGATGGTTATCAGCAACAGCAGTGATTATCAACTCGAGGAATTTTAAAAAACATGCAGCAGTGTGAGCTCTATTGTGCAGTTTCCCTTAGGCCTATACGACTAACCTTTTCTCAGCTTTGGACCCTGGAGTGAGGAAAATCACTGTCTGATGGATAGCCTATTATTCTCACCAATGCCACTGCAGGGCCTGTTCTGTCTCTGGTGTCCATAGTCTATGCCTGCAGGGCAAATGTCACACTGGAGGTTTAGAAGATTTGCAGCAAACACTCAGCCCAGACTGAATGGACCCTATATTGTGATCCACTGCCTTGGTGAATTAAAGATGCATTTTGGGAGGAGGGGAAATGTGACACACACACCCCCCCTTTTTTTTTTTTTTTTTAATAATGATCATAATTTATCTTCACCTACAGTGGCACCTTAGACATTTTCCTCATTAATATTAGAGGCATGATAAGATTGTTGGCTGTTGTTTTTATTAGCAAGACTGGAGACTGTGAGACACTGCATAATGCCAAATACTGTGCTGTAAAGATAGGTCAGGCAAAGGTATTGGTATTATCACTCGTGTATCTTTTGGAGAACTCAGGCATGCATTGATTAAGGAAATCTAGAACAGAGCCAGGAACTGACTTGAAGTATCCTGCATTCCAAATCAAATGAAACCAGCTTCTGATATCAGTGCTTCTGCAGCAAATGTGGTGCTAGTTCGGGTGGAAACCAGGCAGAGAAAATGCCAGCAAGCAGTGTCTTATTTAATCAAATTGACAGTCCAATCTGTTATCTGTCTATTATTGAAATAGGGTTTTTTTTAGGGTTTTTTTTTTAGCATCTGTTCTGGATTATTTATGTCATGCTAATTCAAGTATACATAAGGGGCTAAATTGAAACTTTAGGCTCTATACCACCAAGTATTATTTATGTATCTCAACTTCCTTGTGTGTGTACTTGCCTACATTTAGTCTCCTGGTGCTGATCACAGGATGCCCTTTTCTCTTGTGTGGCATTATACTTCTTAGACCTCCCTTTGTGATCAAGTGGAAAAGAGGCTTCTGTGAAATAAAAATCCATAATGTGAATTACTTGGTCCTCTTGGAGGAGCAGGAGGAACACCCTTGGACAGTAACTTAAGGGCAAAATGTTACCCAAACTTTAAGGGTTTGACATTGTTCCTTTTTGCTATTTATCTTGGTACAAGACTAATGTTTTGTTTTTCACTGTGTAAAACTTCTGCTCACTTCAGCTGAAAACTTAAAGGTTTCTATTTGAAGTACACGTTGAAAATGTTACCTGAGTCAGGCACCACCTGAATGGAACTCAATCACAATTTTTTCATTTGTGAGAACCTCCAATATCCTCAGTCCTTCACACAGCACAGTCTATTCTTGGCTGCAGTGTTTCATTCCACATCATCTTGCAATCACAGTCCCACAGTGTAAGGACTCTCACTTCTGCTGCTTCCAATTCAAATAAAGACAAAATCTAACAGAAAGATGCATGAAAAGAAAAATATTACTTTTAAAGAACTTGGAAATCTCTGCTTAAAATCTTAACTCACTCCTTCTTCTTCCTACAATTCTATGGTACTCAACTAATGTAATTTTCCTGAATATTTTTATTTGCCTTGTAAAATCCATGGTGCAGATACTGGCAAACACAGAGATCCTGGCAGGAAAATAGTGGGGTAGACGATCAGAGTGAGCAAAGCTTGAATCCTTCCTTTTATTATAAAGTGTGCACCTTCAACCTTCATCCAGGCCTCTGCCCCTATCTTTGGTTTGGAATCATTATCTTATTACTTCTGTGGGAGTACAGAACATGGAAATTGAGGAAGTCCTTTAAGTGTTTTTTTCTGCCCAATAAAGCAAGTCTCAAAAAATAAGAGAAGGAAAACTGATGCCTCATTATGGGTTGTTTGGATGGTGGGTTTTTCAGGAGAGGCACAGAAAAGCCAGGACCATGACTGTCCTCAGGCAGCTTACAGAGCCTGTATATTGGCTTCTCTGTCCCTTTTACAGCCTGCATCTTGTGAAGGAGTTGATGCTTGTAAAGTAAATCCCACTGTTTTCTGTTATCTCTGCCATCTCCATCTCTCCTTACAGACTTTTGTCATATGTAGATTGCAATACTAAGTTAATTTAGTGAAACCAATGCCTATGCAAATGGCACCTTTGCGAGCAGGAAGAGCTGTGTGTGTGGTATGATCTGTGCAAGGCAGAGCTGGGAACCATCTCCTGACACCTGGGACTCTATTTTCAGGATATGTTGCCAAATGTTAAGTGACCAGCTTTGGCAGTTCCATTCAAAATCCTTCCACTGTGAAAGAAGGAATAATAGAAATCATAAACAAGATAAAACCCAGTCTTTCAGGGTGGAAAAATAGCCATTTGTATGAACTATCTTCCTTCTAGAAATAATGTCATCCTCAGCTGCCACTTCACTCTCCAGCTTTGGGGGAAAAAATGCTCTACAGATTCATCTTCACTAAACAATCCTGGTTCCACCAAAGAAGAGAGTCAAAAAGATGTGGTTGATTTCACTGGAAGATGAACCTTATATTTTTTTATAGTGTTCCACTCATTCATTGAACCACCAGTTGGTTGGCAGTTCACCTCATATGAGCAGCGGGGTTGTAGTTCATTTCACAGAATCACAGAATGGTTGAGGTTGGATGGAACCTATGGAGATGATCTGGCCCAATCCCCCTGATCTATCAGAGCCACCTAGAAATGGTTACCCAGCATGTGTCCAGAAAGCTTTTGAATATCTTTGAGGATGGAAACTCCACAACCTCGCTGGGCAGCCTGTGCCAGTTGTAGTCATTCATACAGTGAAAAAGCGTTTACTGATGTTCAGAGGGAACCAAATAATTAGAAATTTGAATTTGCCATGTTTACATCACTGTTTCATCATTATTTCTGTACACCATATTTTATGCTCTCTGGTCTATCGGCAGATTTAATGACATTTTTTCAAGGAAGAGTCAATACAGACATCAATTGTTATTTTTAGTGATTACTATCAGAACAAATGTAGATATCTTCTGAAAGGCTGAATTTGTATGCAGGCCAGATTGAATCTGGGTTACTTATATCCCTGTCAACTTATATGAATATCAACTTATATTAAAGCCTACAGCCTCTTTCATTGCCACAGTTCTTTGTTGTGTTCGCATCTAGACCACAGGGACTTCCCACTGAATTATGTATCTCTTAGGCTTTCTGGGTCAAATAGGAGCAAGGAAGTTGCAAAAGAACACTGTGCACTGAAGGAATACTCTAATTGCTTAAAGGTTCCTTAATTTAGTGGAGTTCACTATGTCTTTGAAAGTACTTTCTTTTCTGATCATTTTAAAAAGAATAAATATTTTATCTCATTTTCCCTGCAGAAACAATCATTTTCAATGCTGTTTATTCCTCACATGGTATAATACACCCTAGGTTATACTCAAGCTGCATACTGAAAGATAGTCAAAAAGAGTTGTTTAAAATGCAGCTCTCCTTTGCTTTTGCTGACTGCAGTCTTACCTTGCATCCCCTCTCTTGGGCAGAGCTTCTGTTCACAAATCCTTCTTATGACACCTAATAAGAATAAGGTGGGACACAGCACTTTATGTCCTTCTCCTGTCCCCACTGAGAACTTGGTACACACAGAGAGATGCATCCAGGGGAACTGGAAGCTGGTGAGTCAACTAGAGGAGTTGAGGAGAAAGCAGGAACTCCTTTTGACTTTTGACATTATGTATATGCAAGACATGATTCAATTCCAGTCTTTTTGTTCCCTTACAGACCACCCAGAACTACTCCAACACAGGAAGAGCGAGACAGAGGGTGTTGTGGAGTCCCTGCTACCTGTCTCCTCTTCAAGCTTTCTATATGCCTGGGCCTATATTTCTGCAAATCTTCCATAATCTTTGTGGCAAAACTTAAAGATCCACCCAGAAAAAGGGTTTCATCATGCCTGGTGCAGAGCAGAAGACATGGTTCTCATAACATTCTTATGCACCATAGTTCGGGACATAGTTTGCATTTCATTTCCTATGGAGGCAGTCCCTGCTTTTCCACAGGAAGGACAGAAAACTAAATCAGTCACTGTTCTGCAGTGACTTGTACCCACTGCAGCCCAATGCATAGGACTGGACAATTTTGAGTCGTATCATTTAAGTGAACACAGTTAAGTAAAGCTAACAGATATATTTGCTATCATGCTCTTTATCATACACGGACTGTAGAAGAAGAACATGAGAAAAGCTTCTAAAGAAGTACATAGAAAATAATCTAGAAGGAAATAATCTGGAAAGAAGCAAAAAGATAAAAAATTTTGTAAATCCAGAAGTTTTTATGATTCAAATAATCGTGTACTCACTCAGGTGCAAGCTTGGTCCTCGGTCACCCCTGGGAAAAAACTGGCCTTCTTTTCATTCTTGCTTCCATGCTTAATGCAATGAAGTCGGCCAAAGATTGCTGCACACAGAATCCTTGCAGTCCTAATGTTCTCCCAAAGCTCTGCTGAGCAGCTATAACCTCTTTGCTGTTGGCAGCCCAAGAAGTAAGACTCTTACTGCACAGGGAAAATAGAGAGTGAATAACCCTCAAATAACAGAACTGAAGTGAGAAACAAGAACTAAAGGTCAGAGGAAAAAAGGGCAAGTAGAGACAAGAATGAAAGAAAGGAGGGGAAAATATAATTGTCTCCGTTGACAGCAGAAGGACACAAAGAGTCTCTAGAGTGAAGATTTTGACTATGTATCCTAGTGATTTTGGAACTTTTGTTCAGTAAATTGGAAAAGTAAATCCAGTCATAAGAGGACTGAAATTCTTTTCCCTAGAAAGGAGATTTCTCATAAGGAAAAAATCAATCATGCAGCCAAAAGCTATGAAACAATCAGCATTTCTTCAGGTTAAAATAACCAACCTTCATCTCTTACCAAAACTTGACTACATAAGCAGGGAACCTTACAACCTCCTTTTTGTTGCTTAAAGTAAGAAATTAAATACTGGTTTGTTTTTTTTTCTTTAATTAAAGATTATTTTTACTGATAATTTACTATTTTACTGAAGGCTACTACTTCTTTTTGGAAAAGATCTGTCAAAAAAGAAAAAAAAGTACTGCTCCAGTAATGGGCCATCATCTAATTCTACACTTCAACCTTACCTCTCATTCTTGTTTTGCAGGGTTACATCAATAGGACAAGTCATAGGTGTGTTGGGCAGCCTCAGGAACATAAAGGATGACAGTCCAAAGAATTGCTCAGCAAAGCTACTGCAGTGATGGGATTAGGTCACTTATAAGAGATACGAGCTCACTTTAAGCTGAGAAAAGGTTTTAATTGGGTTTGTGCACTCTGGGTCAGCAGATGGTAAAATCAGCACAGCTTTAATGACTGTAAAGCTAGTTTCCCCCTCAGCCAGTCTTTTCCTAGCTAAAACTACACAGGGAAACAGAGGGTGAATTCACAAATACTGCATATTTCACTGGGAAAACTTCACCTGGAATTAATTACACATCATTTCTCCACACACCCACAATCCTTTTCCTGATTACTGTTTTCTAAACATCACCTTTTAGTTCATGTTTGTGAGATTATAAACAAGCACATACGGACTTCATTTAGCAATCCCACATCCCTTGCACATTCTAATAAACTTTATAAACTGGGGCATAACCCATGCAAGCTTTCCCATAGTGACCAAGAAACACAGACTCGCCGAGAGTCAGCATTTGGATTCAAACTCCTATCTATCACCATCAAGACCAGAGCTGAGAGGTTAGTTTCAGCTCCCCACCTCATCTTATCTGCTTTGTTCATACCTGACTTTCCTTGCCCTGGATCTGCAGAGCAGATGTCAAGGCTTTTTCCTGTTCTCTCTACTCCGGGCAGCCGCTTCCCCAGCAACAGCTATCAGCCGGTACCAGGCCAGAGCTGCCCGCAGGTTCTTCTGGACCTGCTAACATCTGGAGAGCTCAAATTACCACCATATGTTGGAGGAGCCCTTCCTGAAAGGCCAGAGAAAGGCCTGAGATGTGTTTGCAGCACTTGAAGCATCTCAAATGGTATCTGAGAGCAGCGCCGTGGGGAGGGAGAGCATGAAAATGTTTTAAATGAGGAGGAAGTCTGTGTTCTTCCCAATGCTGCCCCATACCCAGGTCTAGAGAAGCTGCCTCTGAGGGCTGTGGCAAATACATCAATAAGTTATATTGTCTAAAGCTACCCATTAGCACTGTAAAACTGCATTTTCTCTTGCAGTAGGTTTTCTTATTGTCTGCCACTTTCAAGCTGAATTATTGGATTACAAGCAAATAAGCAACATGTCCTTTAAAGTCTTTTGGTATAAATGGCTAGGATTTTATACGTTCACATAAGATCTTAATTAAACTTCACAAAGTTAGAGGCAATTTTCATAAGAGGCTGTTTTACAGAAACAATCTCCCTTCCCTCGTTTGTTATGGTGAATCCTGATTAATTCTGTCAAAGCCAATAACATTGATCTGGCTGTATACCATTGTATCTGAGAGGAGAATTTAACTCATATTATACATTAAATGATGAATATACCATATACAATTCATATGCAAATGCATTTGTTCTCTCACCCGTCCTCCCTCTCATATGATGTTTATTTGCATGTTAGCATTTATATTAAATAGACAGACAGCATTAAAGTTACAAAGCTGAGGTTCCCTAAGAGAAAATGCCAGAAATAAGCTAGCACTTTAATTTGCTTTTCATGGTGATGCAGCTGATCCAGGAACGGAACACTATCCCATCCCGTTATCTGCTGGATACTTTAACAGAGTCTTTATTCAGCCTTTTTGCACTGTTTATTTTGTTCTGGCTAGTTCATTTACTGGCTGAGGAGGGAATGGAGCAAAAAACAGAAAAACAATCCTTGGGAAGAAAACATCTTTGGAAAAGACAAAGTCCTGGGGGAATTACTGGAACAGATACTGTATTTCTTTCTCTCTTTTCATTACTGGGAGGCAGATGTACAGTCAGATACTTAATTCTTATAAGTGCAGCATCTTATGACAAAGCTCTACCTCTTTTTTTTTTTTTTTTTTTTTTTTTTTTTTTTTTTTTTTTTTTAAATTCCCAATTATTTTATCAGGTTCAGAACTGGTATCCAAATGCCTTGCGCTCTGGTCTTTGTCAGTTTTCTCTGTTCTTGTTTGTTGTTCTAGCCGTTTTTGTTAAAGTCAGTGGAACAAAGTCTTCTTAAAACTCAGACAAATAGAGACTGTCAAGATATGCACATGAAAAGCACTCTAGCAGGCTGTTAGGATAGGGGGCTGAGGGTGGTGGTGTTTCAAGGGCTTTTGGAGTACACCCAAGAGGTTTTAAACAGAGCCTTGCAGAATCCTTGATAATCCATGTCTGTCATTTGACTACACAGGGCTTTCTTTTGAAAAATACATGGGTTGCCATCATAAGGAACTGGAATTTTAAAAAATTCTTTATTATGATCCAATAGGCCATTCAGACATGTCATACACATGCAGTAGTATACCCAGTTATGCATTAGATTTTCAAGAGCAAGAACTACTAAATACGAGTCAAAGTCCTTATGCATTTCCATTAAAAGATCAATTCAGCTAGGAAAATATAGTTTGAAAATGAAAGTCAAGTTGATGCAGCCCTTAGCAGCACAATGCATGCAAGCTTTTTGGTTGTTCTGATTAATTCTCTTTTTGGGAAACACCACATGGTATCAAAAGAAAAGAAAGCTTCAGCTAGCATTTTGCCCTTGAGCATGCTGGTTGGATGCTGACATACTTGCTGGCAGGGATATATAAAAAATAGGACAAATATTTCAAGAAAGGAATGCAGTGTGGAGTCTTGTTACCCAACAACCATGAGTTTAAAAGGACATTATGACAGTCATTGCAAATGGGAACTTGATGGCCTTCTAATTATCCATTGATGTAGGGGTCAGAAAAGTATCATAAAACTTTCAAAGGACTGTGAAAAGAGTAATAAAAACATGGTAAAATATAGATACTTAAAAAGAATTTTTAAAAAATGACTAAGAAATTTTGATTTTTGTCCTGCTGTTCCATTTAAGACCTTCATGTAAATGACCAGCTCTTTTAATGGACATTGATAAAATTAAATTCAAAGGAGAAATACCAATATGTGTTCTTATTTGTTCTTACCTTGAGTACAGCCGTAAAAGATGGGGATCCACAGTAAGCAGGCACATTCATATTTTTAAATGTTTTCATTCATCTAACTTTCAAATGTTAAGAAATAACTTTATGACAGCTGTACTGTGAAATATTCCAGCTGTAAATACTAGTGGTTGCCCAGGGTGAAATTCTGAGGTGAAGTTTGAAGAGTGGTACCAGTAAATCAGCTTCTTGCATTTAAATTCCATAAAACATTCTGCTGCTGTATATGAGGAACAAGACTCTCATGTCACACATTTTGAAGTAAAAATAGGGGGTATTTAAACTAAACTTTTTTAACCTTAAGTATTTATTATTTTCTTTATTCCTGTGTATGGCAAGATCCTGAACCTGTTGATTGCTGTGGTCTCTTCTGGCTTCATAAAATTACTTGGGGTTGCATTACAATGATACGTAGATGTTTTCTGAAAAAATAAAACAAAAAAGATATGCTGTTAGAGTCAGTCTGAGCAAAGACCCTGTAAGAGTTTACAGTCTTATCACAAAAGGTGAAAAAAATGAGGTCAGAGACTTGCTCCAGGTCATCAAAGTGAACTTCAAACTTAAACGTTGAGTTGCAGTCTCTCTCAATACTTTTATTCTCTGGGCTGTACCACTTACTCTCTTATGGTAAAATAATCGTGCTTGCCTCAGTACCTGTAGGACTTGAAGGTCTTCTCCAGATTACCTCATAGTGCTAATAACAATAGATGCCATAATCATAAAGGCAGGAGTAGGAAATGGTTGGGGAGGAGATTACCTCTTCCCCAGTGCAACCTAAAATTAAAAAAAGATAACATGATATTGCCACCCTTGGCCACAAGATGTGTGGTGAGCACAAGGTTAGATAAGAAAGAGGAGGGTGGCCTGGGACACTGGAAATCATCATCACTTCTTCCTGTCCCTTCTGATAGCCCAGACTGGTGGCTTCCTGGTGTCAATGTCTTCCTCAGTATCTTCCTCAGCTGCTATCAGAGGAGCCAGAGACTCCACACACAGAGACCAACATGCAACGTACTGTGAACACTGTGCATAATTTTATCTAGGCAGGGACGATCAAGGGGTAGGAAGTTTGGACCCCGCTGTAGTTGGCTAGAGTCCAGGAGGCAAACACTCTCAGCAGACACTGTTGGTTAGTGCCAGGAAACCTCACACTCTGATACCATGGAGCCTCCTCGAAAGTCAAGAAATAAACAGGGAGGAAAACCAGGATGAAAACAGACTGTGGGAGCAGCTGAATTTTCCAGTGAGCACTCTGCCACCAACACAGAGCTCCAGCCCAAGAGGTGTGTCCTGCCACATCTCTAGGTACTCTCAGCTAACTTGAGGAAGTGACAACTTTTGCCACTGGTGTGAAATAGATTTCTTGTCTCCTTAGATAGAAGTGTTGCTTCCATCTCCTTCAGCATAAACAAGCAAAAGCCTTGTGTTGTCGTGGGGACCCTTTTTTGCAAGGCTTTCCTCTAAACCCACTCCAAATGCCTTTTCCTTTTACATTCACAGACAGCTATGGACAGAAAAGTGTGGGACACATAGTAGTGTCAGAGGAAATAGATGCTGACAGTTTATGCTTGTTCATCAGAGGTTTTTGGGTTTTTTTCCTGTGATTTAAGACAGAATTCTTATGAAATACATACCAGACACTTTTAGCTGAATCAGAAATATGTCTCCATGGCAGGAATGCAATATCCCATCCTATGTGTGTAAAGTAACTTTCACCTCTACAGATCTTCCTTTTGAATAAAAAGGGCTCTGCTTTTCCTGCAATACTGTCTCTACACTACAACTGCATTCTGCCCTTCCTGTTCCTGATTACTGTAGAGGAAAGTATGAACCCAGAGGGAGGGTGACAGGCTGAGATGCTGCTCCCATTTGGCCCTTTGGAGAATTCCAAGAGGAGGGAATCTCTGAGGGTGCTAGCTCCCCCACCACTCCCCCATACATGTCTTTTCACTGGTCCTTGAGACTCTGATGACCACAGTTATACTGTCATGTGGCAGTAGAAGGTGTCTTACTACATAATGAAAACCTGAGATTGCAAAGCCAGGAGCTACAGCTCTGCTCAGACTTTTCTATAGGATGCAAACGACATAAATTTCCAATCTAATTTTATACTGGTAGCCATAGCACACCTGAGTGGAAGGCTTGGACCAGTCTGTGTTATAATGTAAGTCTTGAGTGTCCAGCTTCTGAACCCACAGCTCTGGCATGAGCCTCAGCAGATTACTGCAGTCTTAGCACTGACCACAATTTTCATCTAACCCAACCCATACGTGTTTTGACACTGTAAAAAAATTCACAATTTGAGCCACAGAATTCAGCTTTCTGGCTGAAAAAATAAAGGAGGAGGCAAATACTTATTTTATTTATTTATATATTTATAAATATATTAATTTTATTTATTGCACAGGATTTGCCACAAACCTGTGTCAGTTTCTGTTTTTACACAATCCAGGTCACTTCTTGTCTATCAGCTTGTCCATTGTTTGGGGAATTTTTTAGATTGTTGTGACCACAGAAGGATGGTTCTTGGCTTTTCACTGATATCTGAATTTTGCAAGGGTAAAGGCTGGTGTTTGCATGGTGTCAGTATAAATCCAAAGACAGGACTGGTGCATGACCCTTTCTTGACTGTCTGTGCATCACTTTTTGACTTCTGTGATTAGGAAACAAAGCAATGATTATTTTGTCTTGATCCACAGCATTGAGAAGCAAGTTCAAACCAAGTTTTGCTCTGTCAGGTTTGGGGATACTGCATATCAATTACTAGCCTTGGCTTTGGCCAAAAATGTTCCCAGGAGCACAGCTTGGTTCAAACAAATGGAAAGAACTAAGAAAACACTGTTGGAATATGTTTAGTCCAGCTGCAACTCAAAATTCACAACCTGTAGTTTTTTTAATGACATTTTCCTTTCTCTGCCATTCTCTCAGGTCAGAATTGGGGCATGCAATTAGAAGCAGCAGGGACTACTTCTTACTTACACATTAACCTTTCCAGCACTCCATGCCCTCCCTTTTTACATTGCACAGTAAAGGGGTTTCTGCTGATACAAACTGTCTCTTTTGTCAACTGGGCAAGATTTGAGTTCTAGAAGGAGTCTGAGCATCTAAGAAGTGACATCATCTAATATGACTGTTGAAAGAGTCCTCCTTATGAAAGGGAGTGTTGTGAAAGGGTAGATAATCAGAGAACTAATAAAGTCCACCTGGAAATCATATTATTCCCAACAGGACTTCACTTTGCTAGGCATCCTCAGGATTGAGCTATAAGTCCCCTGGCTGTGCAGAACAGTGCTGTGCAAAACTCTCTAAACTTTGGTCACCATCTCACAGTACCACGTAATGCCCAAAAGCCTATGTCCATCTGGACGTGTTTACCACTGCTGTGGGTGCACCAAAAGGTCTTAATGGCCTCATTGGAGACCTACATCCCCACCTCTGTCCATGGCTCCAGGAGCTCCATTTCAGCTCAGACTTGGTCTTGCCATTGGCTCAGTCTCCTGGATAGACCTTGGATCCGTGTTGTAGCCTTGTTTCCACTCCTGTCTTTGGTCCCTTTTCCTGCTGCTCCCAAGTGACCTCCCTGGATGGATCCTAGATGTGGTTTATCACTTGTTTTGTGGGATATTTTTTTTTTTTTGTGGGGGGCTGTTGATGGACCCAATTACTGGCACCCAGCTTTTCCTGCTAGATGACAGTGACCTTGTCAGTGAGGACACTGTGCAAACCAGGGTTGCTTCAGCTCCTGGCTCATCTCCTTGATGATGATTAACCACCACCATATAGGTGTCTAACAGCAATAGCATCTAGGATCTGGGTCACAAAATCAGTACACGTTGTACTGTGTGGAGAGCACATCTAATGTTCACTGGTTTACACCTGTCCAGCTGCTAGCAGTCTTGCTCTTGAAGACTTAGTTTCTCCCTTGTTACCTTCCTAAGATGTTCACATTCTTCTTTACTTGATTTTATTTCTAATTTACTTTTTCTGCAAAATCTCTGATTAGGAAGTTCCAGGGATAGGAGTTCAACCTTGTGAGAAATCTGTGGGTATGCTGGGGGAAAGAGTTGATGGGACTTCTTGTAATTTGTGTGCATAAGCCTCCCTCTATCCTCTACGTTATCTTGGTTGTTCAAAACATGACAGACAGTGGTGTTGAAAGGATAAAATGCTATGATAAATTAATGTACTGCTACTCAAAGAAGCATATTTACCCTATAGTTCCTCCCCCTGCTCCAAAAGTATGAACATAAATAACATTGATGGTTACATTATCATCACACACTGCAATCAGGCATTCATAAGATTCAAATCCACTGAAGTCATCAGCATTCTTTGAGTTAACAGATCCAAGAAGGTCCAAGAAGTATTTTACAGTACTTGGTTTTCTGGTTTTGCAACATAGTTTGGTCTTTTGGAAAGGGGGGGATCAGCAGGGAGCAGGATAAGTTGAAGATAAAAAATTTGCATATTTTAGTATGCTTGAACTGATTCATCATTTTCTTACACACCCCTTTGCTATGATTCAAACTTCACCTCACTGATAAAGTGCCTGGTATTCATTCTTAATATGACAGAATGTTACTGCTATGTAATATTTATAGCAAACTTTTCTAAATCCTCTAAATTACCTAAAGTATGCAAAAATTCAAGCTATGCATCTAGGAGCAAGCACAAAAGTTTTCAGTTGTGGGAAAGAGTGGGAAATTTCACTCTCAGTTTCCTGGATTTGACAAGCTTAATCCTAGCCCAGAACATTTGGTTTAGTGCATTTCCCTGTGTTTTGGGAAATAAAGAAGCATTTGTCTCCATTGCATATGCACAAAAAAAACAACCTCAATTTTTCCAACCATCGCACATAATAGAATGAAAAGATTCCCTCCTGAACTGTGTCCTTCTTTTCTGGACACATCAGACACATCTGCTGTGTAGACACCTCCAGATATCTTCATCTTTCCTTAGCATGTCCTAAGAGTCCCTGAAA
Organism: Phaethornis superciliosus; assembly: GCA_023637945.1. Classification (NCBI taxonomy): domain Eukaryota; kingdom Metazoa; phylum Chordata; class Aves; order Apodiformes; family Trochilidae; genus Phaethornis; species Phaethornis superciliosus. The sequence continues at coordinate 37,989,656 of JAJQWJ010000002.1, read as the reverse complement.
AATGCTGATTCAGTTCTGTAGCCGGGAAACATTGAACCAGATAAACGAGCTCGAAAAATTAACATTGAGTCAGAAAATTAGCCTGGCTGGAGCCTTAAGAGTCACAGCCCTCTGCACAAAAGAGCAATCCAGGCCCTTTCTGATTACTTCTCTTCTTCTCTATTTTTAAAGACCTTGGTTCTCATAATCACATCTCCTACCTCCATATGTCAGAAAATAGATGCTAGCTCCCAGCAGAAACTTTTCATAGTCTCTGACCTAAATCTTCTATGATACAATCTTATTTTATCCCATCTTATCTGATTCACCATGGCTATACAAGTAATTTATTTCTTCTCACTTTTAATCTTTACTTGAAACCTACTATCTTGTTTTCTTCTTCATCTTTTCTAGGATAAATAAGTCCAAATCTTAATCTTTGGTCATAGGTTCTAGATCCAAGTCTTTTAATCTTTCTTCACGGGTCTTCTCTACCCTATCTCCAATTGTTCCACATATTAAATACTGAACATCTTCACTTCCCTTAGGTAAAACAGCTCTGCTAAAACATCCTGATGTTATCCATCCTACGTGCATAAGATACAGTAATGGGGCAGATGGCACTGAGCAGAATGTGCTTGCTTTTTGCAGATGCAGGCTGTCAAGGCAATGGTTTTCCTAGTGGCAGAATACTTGACCTAAAGAGAGATTACAGTGGCAGAAATGCACAAGCTTACTTACTTGCCTTAGAATTTTGCCTTACTTACTTGCCTTAGTGTACTTGTCTATGGTTTTAACTCTAAGCCATACTTTTCTATGTCTAGTGTAACATTCATAAACATTTGTATGCATACATGTGCTTATAAGCATGTATATGTATAGTATGTATAATCATACACATATCCCAGCATGTGCATATGCATATATACATACTGTCACATATAAGCACATGTGTATTAGGCAAACAATTCTTCCTTTGCTTCTTTTTGTCAAATGTGAAAGGAAGCCCAATCTCATTCACAGTAAAAGGGCCTGTGTAGCACAGGACAGATGCCACTACTCAGCAGATTGGTTTTGCCTGGAGGAAATTGTTGAAATTTTACACTAAAGGGCAGGGAACTTTACTGGACCTTTTGATGATCTCCTTCTGTAATGTCACAGAATCTTGTTAGCATAAAGACAATAAAACAGGCTTGTTTAAATAACCCATTACTGTTCGTCTCTTATTCAGACCACATCACCAAATAAATGACTGCTGTGACTGTTTTTTGATCAATCCTTCTCTGTTTTGGGCTGCCAAAGTGGTTTGCCAGATTAACTCCCAAGTAAATCAACTATTTCCTGCTGAATGGAGCACACTGAATAGGGCACCCATCCAGAAAAACCACATATCTGACAGGGACTGAGACTCTGCTTCATGGTAGGCAGTACTAAAACCAAGTTTCAATATTTGTGCAAATATTAATATTGAAATAAATACAAAGTGATTGGAAATTGTGCATGCATCAGCTGTTCTTCAGTGACATAGGAAGATGGTGAGTGAGTAGGTTTTGAGTGTTAAACAGGTTTTCTCAGGCTAATCTCAATAGGTCATGTGAATAGAGTCTGAAAGAGATTAGCTGAGCTGAGTCCAATTGGAGAGATTTGTGTTGCTAAAGGGGACAGTCCCTCTCCCTTTTCCTTCTCTTGCTTCTCCTCTTCATTCTCACTTTACTCTGGCCTCTCAGGGAGCTGATTCAACTCATTAAATCAGCAGAAAACAACAGGCAAAAAAAAGCAGAGTAGGATTTTGCTGTCTCGGTGAGATGCACTGGATCACCTGGGGTCATCTAGACTTGTTCCTCTCAGTCATGCCCACATGAGCCTTTTACATCTTTTGTGCACCACCTTCTTACATGTCAGAAGCTGACCAAGGCCCGTGGACACCACAATAGAACGTGAACCAGCTGCTCTGTTTGCTTATTCATTTGGTAATCTTCCCCTAGATAGAGCAGTGGAATTTACCTTGGTATCAATAGAGAAGGATGGGCTTTCAAGAGAGAGATTCAGAGCAGAAGTCCTACTTTACCTTCCTTAATCAGCTTTTGGAGAAATATATGTCCCAGGGAGTCACAGGGAGTCCTAGGCTAAATACTCCCTCACAGAACCAGATGAAGGCTATTTACAAGCACTCCTCCTGCCACTCCAGTGATATGATTGAAGACTAGGGGGGAGATGATTGGACCCCAAATCCTACAGGTATTTCAATTAAAATGGTTAAAAAAACAAACAAACAAAAACAAACCTGTTGTCAACAAACAAAAACAAAGAGAAGATAAATTTTTAAAATTTAATTTCCCAGTAAGAAAAGTACTTACTCATTGAAATAATAATACAAATGTGCATCACTTCAATTGTGATAAATAAATAACTAAATAGCAGCTCTAGAAAATATACTTTGCTATAGATATTCAGGCCTACTTTACTAATGCTAAGTGGAAAAAATCCCTTATACCTATTATATGGATTAAAACTTTTTGTCAACTTTTATGAACACTGTCAGTAATATTTATTGTATGATTCTATTTGTTGAAAAAAGTTATAAAATTTAAATTAGAAGAAAAAGATACATATTTGCAGAAATAGCAATTGAAACCAACAGATAACCTGGAATATTATTCATTTGTGAAGGCAAGGAGATTGCTACTGTTATGTGTAGACAGGTAAGATTGATGTCTAACTCTGATTTTTCACTAAAGGCAGGAAAGCATCTGGAAGTTAATTTGCCTGTTTAAATACTGTGGACTTCCCAGGCCTAAATCATAGAATCATGAAATCATTTAGATTTTGAAAAAGACTTTAACTGTTAAACTAAATACCCCCAACTCCACCACTAAACTATGTCCCTAAGCACTACATCTATGTGTCTTTCAAATACCTCCAGGGACGGTGAGTCCATCACTTCCCTGGGCAGCCTATTCCAGTGCCTGACAACAACTCATTGAACAAATTTTTCCTAGTGTACAATCACCTGGAGCAACTTCTTCTCATCCTATTGCTTGACACTTATCAGAAGAGACCAACACCCACCTTGTTACATAAATGTGGTATACTCCTTGGATAAGTGAGGACCATGTCTTTTAAAGACAATTGAATTATTCTATTAGAAAAGAGATTTAAAAATGGACAAAAAAGTCTGAAAAATTGATTTAACAGTCTTCCTCTACCAAGGTTTGTCTCTGTACCAGAAATCTTGGAAGCATTTGTATGTTACCATTTTTGTGTTATTCTGGAACTTCTTCTTCTACAAAATGCACATTTCAGAGAATCAGGATCTGTTTATGTTCACTGCATATAAAGGATTGCTCCAAAGACTGAGGAGCAGAGTGTCTGTATTCAGGTTCAATCTGTGACTCCACTATGCTGAGTGGTAATGCTGCCACCATTATCAATAGAGCCACACGTCACCTGAAAATTTGTGTGGAAGCAAAATCCTACAATAATCCAGCTTTCTGGGCTTTTCTGTATTAATAAGTCTCAGCTCAGTGTGTGGGACCATACTTCTCCCAAACCATGGTTAAAAATCATCATTACATCATTACCCTGCAATATGAACATTACATCTGTGTGTTACTTTACTGTGTCTTTTAGTGGATCTTCAGTCCTGGCTGAATAAATGGTAATCCCTTTAACGTCCAGCTGTATTTTACTCCATCTTGTTTCATTGTGGGTCTTTTTTTCCTTTAACAGGACCAAGGCAACAGCAAAAGAGAAAGATGATTCACAAGCCTACTGCTGATATCAGCAGAATGGTGGTTCAAAAATGTGAGGCTGAGCAGCAAAAGTATCTCTTGCATTCCAGAGAGCAAGTTGATTTTCCTCTTTACCTCAATGTATAATCTGAAAGCAATGAGAGAACTGATATTCCCAACAGCCAGACTGATATGACTTCCTGGACCTTCTCCCCTTGCTGAGCCACAGCTGCACTGAATCTTGGCTGAGGTTCTGGCAGAATCAGATCATTTCTTTCATTGTAAATTTATTTTCCATGTTTCTTGAATTTCTGGATTCAAAACACCATAATGTCAAGTAAAAGTTTTCTTTCTCCCCCCTCCCACCCCTCCTCCTCTTGATTTTCCAGGGTAAATCGAAGCAGGAAAGTTTAAAACTGCAAACTTGCAAAAAGTGGCTCAGGACAAATGAGTTTTTCTCCGTTTCTAGTGGTGCACTTAAAAGAGACACATTTTCGAGCCTTGAGCTAACACAGGAGCTAATATTGTCCTGTTAAGATAACTTCCTCTTTGCAGGGTTCCACCCCAGGCAAAGACGGTTCCTCAAGCACTGGCATCACAGCACCTTCATCATTCCACCTCTGTGAATCTCTGGGACCAGGCTGATCTGGAATGAGAAGAATTTCCCCTTAGTACTTTCAGCACAGTTAAAAACAAACTTTGTTTTATACACCAATGAAGTTCCCAATTTCATTTTGCTGCTGGCAGAATCTGTTTTGTGTCCACATAGTTCCCCTTGTAGCCTTGATTTCTGCAAAACAGCTCGGGGTAACAAGTAATGTGAGAATGCTTCCTACAGCTTTTAAACCAGAGGTATTGTGAAACAGAAGTTTGTACTGTCCTGACATCTCAGTCCCAGAGCCAGTGATGGCTGATTTTAGTGGTGTGCTGTGGGAAAACTCAGCTAACAGAAGCATGTCCTCAGGACCTGATGACATGTCTGGAAAGAAGGAGCAGTGTGGCTTTTCTTCTACACAGACAGTGATGTATCACAGCCCTACACAAAGTTAACATCAACACAAGCAGTACTGTGTTTATCTTTTTGTGCTGATGTCTCCTTCTTTTCTGGGGATTGGCACTTGGTGCCACTGCTTTCATGCATAAGGCAAATGCTTCAATTGTTTTTCCTACAGCAAGCGATTGCTTACCCAAGTATTTGATTTTTTTCTTCCTTTCTTTCACATAATCCACCTTGAAACTATCAGCTTTAAAGAAATGAAGAAACAAAACACTTCTTGAAAATAAAATTTTCCAAAAATTGCACTGTGGAACATACAACTGCCTCTACAAAAACATGTACGCTCTGCTGTTCAGGGAAACTATCACAGATCTTAACTTACTCCTCACTCTGAGACATCTGTCCTTTAGTTTATACCTGCATCTGTCCTAGAGATATGATCCTAATATATGCTGTTCACTCCCACATACCCTGGATCAAATCCTGTTCTGTCCAAAATCAATGGCAAAACATCCTTCAGTGAAGTCAAAATTTCTTTCTGTAATTATTACTACAGTTGGTTCTCTGTCTCTAGTGTAAGTTTCTCTCTGCATGACGCTGGTGAGCTCCTTCCATCTGGCTCCTAACATATTAAATTTCCTACTTGTTTTTACAAATGCACAGCCAATGGTTTCCAGAACTTCATTCCTAGATCACTGACTTGCACACAATTTGTCAAAACTTAGTTAAAATATTTGCTGTCCCCACTGGCCTAAGGATGATAAATGGGATGTCTGTTCCTCATATTTCTTTCCTTAGGAAGCTGTAGAAACTCCATTTATACAAACTGAAATCCACTACCAGAGACTTACCAGAAGAAACTTGTCTGGTAGGTGATACTTCTGTGCATTTGCTGATGTAGTCAATTAAAGTAATAACCTAATATCCGTGGCCTGGCACCATTTCAAAATGCTTCCCTAGTCTTTTCCCATGTATGACAAACTACAAAATCTGGATACAGCACTGACATGAACGGTACAGATGTTTTTTCTACGTATCTGGCAGAGATGCATTTAATCATTGCTGATTAAAACTATAAGCCAATCAATTATTATCTCTAACTGAACCCCAAATGTAACAGGATCTGGTTTTGACATATCCCTGCTACATATCATGCAGATTCTGAGTGGCCTTAGGTTTTTGCTCAGTGGGAACAATTATAAATACAGACAGTACAGAGACTCCTTTGGCTGCTGCTCTGTGCCCACTTAGGAGTGAGTGGGATAGCATGCTGCTAAGAGAATGACACTCGAATGATATCATAGCAGTGAATAACATTTGCTTTATCTCCATTACAGCCCTGTAAGGTTGTTTTAAAGAAAAACAGAACAAAACAAAACAAAAAACCCCAAAACATTCTTACTATGTGGTTTGTCGGAATCAGACTGGAATTCGTGCCACCAGCTCTCTAGCTTCATTCCTTCATGCTTCATCTGCCCAATTATCAAATCCCCTGTTGTACAAAGACACAATTCAGCTGTTCTGAGGGCTTAACTGTGCCCACTGATACAGGGATGTGCAGTGCTCTGCATCTTGCAACACCAAAATGCACAGCAGCCAGTTTTCACTGGGTACACAGAGATGCATCCACATCTGAGTATTGAAGTAAACAAGTAAACACGATAATAAAGATCATTTAAGGGACAAACATGCATGAAGATGCAATGAACTGCTGACCTCATCAAACCAGGAACATACACCAAAACTGTACTGAAACCTGAATGCTGGGAAAACAGAGGCTCTAATTTACTTGCAGTATCCTCCAAGAGCATATATTCTGGATGTGCAAGCCCGCTGTAAATTAGACTTTTTTCCAACTTGCTGAATATCTGACATTCTCTTTCATTTTGGTAACATGACATTCCCATTCCTCTGAAAGATTCATGTCATGGTCTTACTTTCACTTTTCTTATCTTCCTGCCAGTTCACCTCCCTGATTATCAGTCACTTCTGAGCAAATATCTGTGATGTAAGTTGTTTTATGTGTGCATGAAGCTTTTCTACCACGTTACAAATGAAGATTATTTGATTCTTTTTTTGTGATGGAATGACCAACATGCTGATGCAGAGAATATGATTAAACAGAAATACTACAGAAAAAGAGGATGCAGGCAGAGCTCTGTTCCAGAACGATGCACTAAAACCTTCTTTTGACCAGTATTGAGCCATGGGTTTGTTCACTCATTCCAGAGTTTTGTGACATGCTGCACCTTTTTCTATGCAAAATAACAGAGGCATCATTATCATTCACATCATTCACAGAAATGTGATTGAGGCCAGTCAAAGGATATTTTCAGGTCTTCAGAAAGGAAGGAATGGTATCAGTCCTACTGCTTTCTGCCATAATAGAGTCCCAGGTAGCATAACCAGCACTACCTGTCACCCATGGCAGTGACATAGATGAAGTGACAGATAATGACTGAGGTACAGCTGAGAAAGAGTGATCTGTCCTCTTTGGCACCTTCTCCAAGAGACCCACGCAGATGAAGAAGGAGAGACTTCTTTGTCCTGGTGTTGCCTCTGTAGGCATATATGTGGTTTCCAACAAAACATCCTACTTCATTGTACCAAGGGTATTTTCCACACCATCTCCTTTAAGCATCTGCATTTCCAGGAAAATGTAGATGCATCCTGTCCTCCAGCTTGTCAGTGAAAAGAGACAGGAGCTTCCAGGGAGTCATCCAGAGCACTTAAGTTACAGTCCTACAATAGCCTGAAATTTGCACTGTCTGTCTCCAGGCCGTGGGCACACATTTCCACTCTAGGAAATAACCATGGAGAAAAAGGTTATGAATGGTAAAGGTGGGAACATCCGGCTATCAACAAGTAAAGAGGTTCCTTCCAGATTGTTCAGAACTTTGATGCACATCGCTCTATAAATTGTTACAATAATGTGAAAGTAAGAAACAAACAGATTTGGGGGGGGCAAAAAACAGATTCAAAGGCTTCTTCTCTCAGATGAATCTGTTAGACTCCTATAGCAAGTTTAACTGAGGAGTACAAGAGTAGACTTTTTTTTTTTTAAAACCAGCCTTCATTTTTACTGGCAGGTTGAGCTGTCAGAATTCATTACACAGATATGTAAAATCAAACTGCACATCTCTGCAGGAATAAATACCTTTGCAGCCGAGGTTCTTCTCTCAGATAATTATTACTCTAAAATATGCCAGATATGAGTTTGTGCAAAAGGTCCTATTAAAACAATAAATGGTAAATATTGGACATGTGGCACTGAAGCCTTCTTGAAAGGTTGCATGAAAGAATTTATCATTTCAGAAGCACTGAGTTTTTCCTTGGCGTATAGTAAGAGGTTGCTAACTTCCTGAGAGAATAAATAAAAAAGACATGATCGTTTTTCATTCTCAGTAAAATATTGATGAAGTGCCTTTGTCAAAATTTGTTTGGCAAACTGTATGGTCTATCTTGAATTATTGCATTTTATCTTTCTGGACACGAAGAACATCATCTTTCAAGATGGTCCAAAATAATAGCTGTAGTGAAACAAGAATATTGAATTTTGGTTTATTACAATCCACTAGGTAATAAAACTGTCAGTGTTACATTTGGACTAAACACTCATAAAGGGCAGTGTTTTTCACACTGTTTTTCAGATGCTCACTGACCATTTTCTGTATTTACCATAGTTTTTTCTTTCATTGTCATAAAAGTCATTGCCCTGAGAGAGATGCAGACTTATAAATATTGGTATGTGTTTTTCATTTGGATTAAGAGGACTGACCAGTGAGTGAGTGTCCCAGACAAAAACTAATTAATTTAAAAAAAAAAAAAAAAAAAAAAAAAAAAAGACGTAGGTCACTGCAGAGTTGTGTCAGTATACTAATGGTACCTATATTTGATGGACACCAGTTGGTAAAGTAGAGCAGAGAGGCAATTCCCCTCTGTGAAGGGAGGAAAGCAGAGCCAGAAAAAAGATCACTGAATACTCATGAATGCACTGATACAGAGGAACTCCATCTGAACACCCATGCGGCACGGCCAGCATATATGTGTGTACAAATATATATACATGTGCATGGCCATTTGAAAACATCATTACCCTCATGGAATTTCACTGGCAAAAAAAAAATGCAAAGGAAGAGCTTACCACCTTCAGACCAGCCTTTAAAAACCCTTGGTCTGCAGGCTGGCTGAGAGCTTAGGAAACTCTACAGCTGGCTGAAAGGTTTAGTGAGCTGTATGCCTTCTGGGCTCGGTCGTTGCTGCGTTTGTTCTCTCTTTCACTCAAGGCTCAAACACGGGGACTTGTTCACCAAAGCCCTTTGGGAAGGTCTCACCTCCATGCTGCTGGCAGGTGGCTCTCAGCAGCAGGTTGTCGGCTAGAGGAGTCAAATGCTCTGATTTGGGTCCCTGGCTGGGAGGCAAAAGTGCTGCGAATGCTAAAAAAACAAAAGAATGGGAACGAGCTCCTGCACAATTAAGTATTTGTATGAAGAATCACCTCCTTTGTGACAATGATCATGAATAGCAAATAAAAGGAGGTATGAAGAGGATCAGACTGAACAGCTGCTCAGACCTGGAACAAATGTTGGCAAATACTCATTTGCAGTATTCTTCTAGCTCTGGATTTTCTTTTCTCTACTCAAATATGGTCTCTACTTGAGTGGCTTAGCAAAATAAAGACAGATGGCAATGGATTATCTCTAACACTTCATTAATTGCAGTGTAGCCGTTACAGTATTTCTAAAGCCCTCACTAGAGCTTTGTTTGATGATTTCCTTTTAACTGTGTTGCATGCCACTTAGTGAGGAGAGACCTAATAAGAAATGGTGGCTTATTAATAAGGAATGCCTATGTTAGTCATAACAGTATATAAATTAGTAAATTTCATGGCTGTGTATATTGCCTATTTAGGAGAACCTTTTCAATGTAAAATAAGAAGCAAAAACTTCTTGCAGAGGCATAGATGCCTCAGGCTTCCTTGCAGTCGTGGCATAGAGTGAACAGAAGCAAGCCAGATTTTAGAGCCTAATTCACTCTGATGTCATTCAGCTTTCACAATCAGGAGCCTAATTTCCTCTTGAAAATTGGCTTAGGAATATACAGTCAAACTGAGAGATGATTCAAAGCCCAAAGATGCAGATAACATGCAGTGAAATTGCCAGTGCAACAAGGTACTTAGTTTTAATGACCTCAGAGGCTATCTGGAAATCTCTTGGATATATTTTCTCCTGCTTATAAAAATGTGATTCATCCAATCATGGAACAGAAGTAATAGCAGGTAACTTAAGTAACCCACTACCCTCTCACCTGAGGATAAGTGACAGCACATGTCTCATTAATTTAATTCTCTTTTAGATAAGCAATAAGTTGAGATATATGTGAAAAAATACCCACTGAACAGTTTTTAATAATATTGTTTAAAGAAAAACAAATAATGTGGAGGAATGGAAAGAAGCATATTCATAAAGGATTTCCCAATTCTGATAGAGAGCAGTATCTGATAGGCACTTACTTAAAACATTGTTGCATTTGCCTTTTTTACTTAAAAAATGAGTTCAAATATCTTGTTATTTCACATCAAATAGGAATTCTGCAACACTGACACTTACAATTTAATCAAATGGTCAAAGTTCATAGATATCTGCCTGAAAGACATCTTGCTCTCTTCAGTGAGTAGATCTTCCATTCCAAAAGACAGGGTGTCTGCTGAAAACTATGTTGTATGGATGTATTTAGACAGGAAGGAATTAGGGAAAGAGAGGTGACATAGGATCACTAATACAAAGTGTGTCATAGGAGAATGCTCCCGTTGCACTCGGGGTGCACCCTGATCCCTGAGCAGATCCTGGTGACCCAGGTCAAGTAGAGGCACTCCAAAGGTCCAGCACTACATATGACATGTCCTCAGTCTTCACTCATCCAAAACCTGCCATGTTTTCCTGGTTTCCTTCTCCAGGCTTTCAGAGGCAGCAGATTCCATGTCACAATAGTAAATGCCCAGACCCCACAGACAATATATCACCTTGCCCTATGCGTACTGGACACTATCCTCAATCCTCTTCCAGAGGAAGCAGCAGGACTTTTCCCTGTACTACAATGAACGAATTTTCATTCCTTCCTTCTCTTTCCAAGGTGGCACCACTCCACCAAACTCAACACATGCTACAGAGAAACTGTTCATCCTGCCAAGCAAGACTGTTGGGTGAATAAGCATCTGCAGCAGAGAAAGGGGTATTACATCTACATATGCTAAACAATGAAGTCCACCACTGGGACAATCTGATCCTGGAGTCACAGAGAAAATGCAAATAAAAGAGAGGTTAGAAAGAGCAACAAAAATGATCTGTGGTCTGGGAAGTCTGACTTAGATACGGAAATCCAAGCCGCTCAGCCTTAGTTTGGCTAAGCAGTAATTCAGTGAGTCTGATAGTGCCAACATAAGGAAAAAGATTGCTGACTGTGGTTGATTCTTTAATTTTGCAAAGAAAGTAGACCAAAAAAACAAAAACAAAACAAAAAACCCAACAAACTAAATAGAAGCAGAAGTTAAACCAAATCAAACAAGAAATAGCACATTCCCAAAAGCAAGGGTGGATAATTAGCCATATGTCTCCATATGTGGTCTTTACATCGAGGATGGATCTGTTTTTCTCTACCCAAACAGGTTTGATCTTTATGCACAAATCACTGGGGCATTTTCTAACATGCATTATCCTGGACATCGAACAACATGATTTTTGTGTGTCATTATGGTCTATCAGACTATTTATGGACTACATGATCTTCAAATACCAAGCTGGTAAAAAAATACAAGTGATGCTATGTTGACTTCTTATTCTACTTCTGTTGGTCCCTACTAAAGGGGTTCTCAAGAGCCTGAGTTAAGTGCCAGGCTCCTCCCATGTTCCCCCCATCTGAGTTAGACACTGAAATGCAGCTGTTCCTTTGAGGGAATGCTGCAATGTCCAGTGTTCCCCAATGCTCCAAGAGGAGTCTACAGCCTTGGCTTAGACATTGCAGTTCACCCTGCAGTGTGTGAGGGGTGATGGGTGCTTCAGGCGGGACTCAGGACAGGGAGTGAACCATGTGGGTGCACTCAATTAATACCTCAATTAGCTCTTAGAAAACACTGAGAGACACATGTTTCTTTTTCAGTCTATTTGGCCTAATTCTGAAATGCAAGGGAGTAAGCAATGCTACCTCTGGACTTACAGCTCAGAACCTGCTATTAAATTAGACAATGAGTTCTTGCTTTCAAAACCAAGTCAAGATCACCTTGCCTTTTAAAACATCAGCAGCAATTACCCAACAAACTTGGCACCTGGCCAAACACAAGTCCCCTTCAGACACTGGAACAAGGGTACAAACCCAGCCTGTTTTAGACAATAGTTAACTCTGTGAATCTGAGCACTTTTCCTTGCACTGAATACACAATGTCAAAAGTCTCAATGGACCATGAAAAGGAATATTAATTCAAAATAGATGAAGTTTGGCTTTTTATTCCAATGTGAGTAGAAATAGATAATATGGCTTTTAAAGTACATGTATAGAACATGTGCATCAGTGCTCCCTTTTCTGAAGGGCTTTCATTATTTTTATCATGGATTTTCTTGAATATAGGACTGTTGACACATCAGGTGCTCTCTATCATTGTGTTCAAATCACATCCTAAAAGTCCCACTCCAAATGGAACTTTATAGCTTATTAACTACAATGTATTTGTAGTTTTAATTGTGCATATGCAATTTTTTGCAAAATGTTCTTAATGCTGGTCACCAACTAACCACGTGTTTTTAAAACATTAACAATGATAAAGAGCATAATTATTTTTAGAATGAGGGCTAACAACTTATAACAGAGACTCATAAGTGTCTAATTTTGTAGCAGCACAAGACTTGCTTTTCTGAGGTTGGTCTCATGCTACTCTTTTGATGGCAAGATTCGCTTTTGATTTATGGTTGAACAGGCACAAAGAAAGCATGTGCACAGTAACTTTCTATAAAAATTCAAGGGACCTCTGAAATATAATTTTTAGGAGTTTTAGAGGGTAAAGTTATGAGCAACTACATTGGTGACTCTGTCCCATTCTTCCCCTTTGATTTTTGATCAATACAGGAATGTAGGAACTGTTATACTAGAAATGTGGTCCAGTGATCTCAACTACTACCCAGCAGGTGTTCAATGTGAGATTTAAGAACGGCTCAGTAAGTGCAGGTGGGGTAGGTGTCCCTCATCATTATGTCTCCTCCTGATCCAATAAAGATTAGTCTATGCATGAGATTTTCTAGCTTTTTCACAGAGCTGTTGTAATTCTTTATAATCACTTCAAAATATTTTTTAAATTCCAGATTTCATTGTCTTTCTGTTGCGGTGAGTTCCACTTTGTGGGTCAGATGTTTCACCACTCTTCTGAACATCTTCTTTTCCTTTTCCCAGAACTTTTCATTATATTTCAGATGGAGCTGCACACTTGGTTACAGCATTATAACTTCTACAGGGTTTATCACCCTGTTCTTATCTCTGCAGTATATCCTGTCTTTTATTGACTGTATTCAGCAGAGCCTTAATGGCGCTATGGTGGAACCCAGCCTCTTTGCCAGGCTGATAAGGTTAATTGAGACTTCTCTAACGTCTGGGTAGTTTATATTTTTCTCCTCAACAGGCATGATTTTTCATTGCTTAACACTGACATTTACTTGCCATCATTCATCTGGATAACTGAGGTCTGAATTCCTCCTCAGCCTTTTGGTTCTTCTAAATCACCTTGACTCATCTTCTCCCCAGTGATCACTCCTTCCAAGTCACATACACATATGTATAATGAACACTCTATACCTAAACAAGCTGACGTATCATATCCTAATCTTAACCACTTAACCACTTTCTTTATCACTGCTTCTCCACCTGCTCTTCTCCTTGAAAACAGTTCACAGGAGGTTACAGAAGACTACAGACAGCTTTGCTGGGGACCATGCTGACTCACCAGCACTTCACAGACACCTCAAAGCAAAGCACTCTGAAAGGAGACCGAGCAACACAGGCTGCAAGCAAGGTAAGGTGCTACTTACTATCAAAACGTGCCACTTCACATCACCATTATGTCTCCAGTTTACACCGGAGGTATTGACTTATAAGCAAAAAAATCCATGCACTCCTACCTGGGACCTACCTGGTACCTCCAGTTGCTTTGGAGGATTTGAGTGTGGGATTGAGGTGTTTGATAATATTACATGCTGTACACATCCACCTGATCTGATAAAATGCCAGGAAGTAGTGTAATAGAAACTTTATTTAAATATCTACTATGACTCTATTTCAGTCTTTATCAGACATTTCATAACAATAAAAAATGCATCACCATTTTTCTCACAGCACTGAAACTTTACTGGTATTTTGTAAGGCCTGTGGTTTCTGTTCAAGTAGAAACCAGCTCATATTTCCCTCTTACCTAATACTGACCTTAAGCTGCATCCTGCACTACTGAACAGTAGGAGCGTTTCCTATGACTTGGAAAACCTACATGAACTTGGGAACTCTGCCTTTATTCTGTCATGTGGAATAAAGCTCCTGGGAATCATTGCAGATAGTTTTACATAGCCCTCATTTTCCAGAACAAATAGGCATTCAGAAACATACCAGCTGTGAACCTGATTGAATTTGCCCAAGTTAAAGATACATCTTTACAGAAAAGTCACTAACAAAGCTATTGGTGTGCCACTGTTAGGAAGTATGGAGAAATTTTAGCAAAATCATGCTCCGGTAGATTTCACCCAAGAGACAAAAACTCATTAAATATTTTCTGGGGTGCAACAAAGTTCATTTAACCCCCTGCTACTTTTAAGCTTTTTACATACAAGAGCACTTTCTGCTTTCATCCCACCCTTTTTCCAGATGCTTGAATATGCTGGAGGAGAGCTATGCACAAGAGCTGCAGATTCACTGGAGGAAGAGAATTTGGTTTTCCCGGTAGTTTCACTCCAATTTTTCACATTAAAGTGTGACAAACTCCAGACACATTCAAAAAGCACCAGCACTGCATTAATTCCAATGACTGGACTGTTTAGACTTGTAATGGATAACTGTGCTGGAGCTGCAGAAGCTGTTGCTGTTTTGCACTGAGCTTTAGATTAGGGCAAGTGATCAATTCACACTGTGTTTATTCCTGCTTTCTTTGGCTAAGAAGCCTTAATTTTCATCTGAATAATAACAGCTCAGTTTAGGTACCCAAAAGCAGTGAGATGAGGAAGCTGGTCTGGTCCCTGATATAAGGGGCAACCAGCACTGATTGTCACTTCTGCCTTCTCCTGTCTTTGCAGTCTGACACCTAGGTCCTTTCCACATGCACAGATAGCTCTGCAGCAACTCAGCTGTGAAATACTTAATTGGTGTAATACTGTCTGGCAGTGCTAGCATAGGGTATGAACCTTTTTGGGACATCCGAACACCGAATCTTTTCAAAATACCAAATGACCCATACTAACAGATTGAGTTTGCTACAATATTTTATGAAGACAAAAGAATGGAGAATGGTCTTACTGTTCTGGGAAACTACTGAGATTTTTAAAAATAGTTTTCACTCCCAAACCAGGTCAAGCAGTCAATACTGGAAATTTCCTCAACTTGGTCACCATTAATAATGAGAAAGAATGGGAACTATTGAAACATTTCAGGACAGAAGTGCTTCATTTTTATTTGATTATATACTTCTTGTTTCTTTCCCACAATGTAAATCAGTTTGCTTAAATAACAGCCACTGCAACATGATAAGTGTGAATTTTTTGGTTTGAGAATAGAATTAACTTTCATGAATTCAGAACGTATTTAGAAAACTGAAGCTCAAATAGGAAATTCATTAAAGTCAGGCCATTTTCACAAGCATGCCCGGGTCTTCAGAGTAAAACCTTTTGGTAAAAAGGTAAATAAAATTTATCTTTTCCCTTTGGGTAAGAGTGAAATTCACTGCTTCTCACATTTCTCTTCTGCAAATATCAGAGCACTCCAGCTTTTATCACAACATGATTAAATCTGCCGGTTTCCATTTGCATAAATACTTTAGCAACTGTGATAGACTTCCATGTTAATGTTTTTATCTCAGTGGAGGAACAACTTGTCCTTGGGAATCTCTTTTCCTCGTTTTTATGAACTTGTATAGATATGCTTAAACCAGACAGAGTAGGAAACGTGCTGCACATGTATTACATGGCCATGGCAGTTTTGCTACTATTGCATTTGACTGGTCCACTTTATTCATTGCAGTTATCTTCTTCAAGGTCAAAAAATCTGCTGTTTTCACTGTACTTTTCCTGTGTACTAACTTATACCCTCCCAATAACACTAGGTCAAATAAAGTGATTGACTGTGCATAAACAAAATGGTGATGTATTATAACCACGGAAAGAAAAAGACATTGCTGCTTCCTGTAAGTGTAAAGAGATGTGATTTTCAATAAAGTGAAGGGAAAAATGGCTCCGTTCCCAGTTTCTCAAGGCTGTGCATATAAGGATCCATTTATCACCCCAGTGACAGAAGTTCTGAAACTTCTGTCATTAAAATTGAAGCAAAACACATTTGAATGTCATGTCAATAAATCATTTGCCAACTAGAGGGCTGAAGGGTTTTACAATTGTTAATCTGGCTGGTCTGGGAATAGAATTTACACACCATTATCATTCATTACTGGGAACAAGATAAATCCAGATTAATATAATTAAAGAATAAAAGAGGGAGTCTCAGATTCAAAGATTATTTAAAAAACAGAATTTTTACAAAATAACATTGTTTAACATCACAGAATCACAAAAAGTTGGGGGTCGGAAGGGACCTTGAAAGATCATCGAGTCCAACCCCTCTACCAGAGCAGGGTCACCTACAGAAAGTCACATAGGAATGTGTCCAGACAGTTTTTTAATGTTTCCAGGGAAGCAGACTCCACAACCTCCCTGGGCAGCCTGTTCCAGTGGTCTGTCACCCTCACAGTAAAAAAAGTTCTCCTTGTATTTATATCGAACCTCCTATGCTAAAGCATATATCCATTTCCTCTTGTCCTATCACTGGGCATTATTGAGAAGAGCCTGGCACAATCACAGAATCACAAAATCATCCGGGTTGGGAAGGACCTCTGAGTTCAAGTCCAACCCTTAATCCGCTACCGCTGTGGTTACCAGCCCATGGCACTGAGTGCCACATCCAGTCTCTTTTTAAAAATGTCCAGGGACAGAGAATCCACTACTTCCCTGGGCAGCCCATTCCAATGCCTGATGACCCTCTCTGTAAAGAATTTTTTCCCAATATCTAACCTAAACCTCCCCTGGCAGACCTTAAGTCCATGCCCTCTTGTCTTACCGGTAGCTGCCTGGGAGAAGAGACTGACCCCCTTGTTCTCTCCCTTTATGTATTTATAACCATGAGAAACCTAATGTATATAGAAGTAGTGATGTGCTTGATTTTCTTATTCTGATACAGTACATAAAAAGTGTTCAAAATCCAGCTGTTTGCCAATTATTTAACAGAAAAACAGATAGCGTTTTTTTCTCTTTTTTTCTTTCTTTTTTTTTCTTTTTTTTTTTTTTTTTTTTTTCAAATTTATTGTACTGTGTTTTGTCAAGACCCAGGCAAAACAAATGGGCACTGAAGCACAGTCTGAAAACGAGCTAATCAAAGATATTCTGGTCAAAGCAGGGAAGCATTGCAGACTTGCAAGCCTGTAAGATCAACATCTGTCAGCAGTTCACTCTCTCCTATGGAATAGAGGTCAAACATCAGCATCTCACCTGCCTGCAACCATGTCAGTGAATCAAGAAGGGCATATGTGATGGGATCTCTCAGGCAACCCCAACCTTGCTGTTTAGTCATTGCTATATTAGTTTATGCTCTATTTATGACTTTCAGAGTTTATAATACCACTCCATACAGTGGAAAGCACCATCTGAGCCATAAAGTGGAAGCCAAAATAGCTTCTTCAATTTCTTTCTAATTGAAATTAAAATCAGAGTAATCTCCAAAACATGAAAGAAGAAAAATCCTTCCCCACCACCACCTTAAGCAAGTTCGTGTCTTTTATTTTTGGAGCCAGGGAAAGTCTGAACAAAACAAGAGCCTGTTTTCAGTTTTGACATACATCATGTTTTTTTCATGAAAAACATAAGGCAGTAAAAAACCAACAACCAGGATTAACATATAATACAGTCAATGTACAAAATACCATGGAACTGTAGGGTAATATAGATGAGTCTAACACATGGCAGCTTTTTAAAGAAAAAGTTTGGAGAAAATAGTTGAGTTTTTAAAAGTTAACATATTACACTGAGTGATACAGATGAAGTTAGAAGACTAAAATTTTGGGCCTGAGAAATACTTTCTGAATACTTACGAGTACCCTCAATGTTGTACAGAAGAATAGATCAAGACTAGAAAAATATCAGAGCACCAACCAAGTCTTTATGAGCTTTGCCAATTCCACCCAGGACCTTCGCAGCAGGGAAGTGTCCACACCAGCTAAAGCAACACAATTTTCATCTGCTGAATAGTATTTGCTGAATGAATGAGCAAGGATTTCTCATCCACTGGGAAAAAATGAGCTTCTGGGAGACATGAAATGCCTCCTGGAGCTTCTGAGAAGCATGGAAAGCTGACATATCTCTTGGATCATGCACTTTGTTCTAGAGGTCCAGGTCTAAATCTTTTCTGGCCAGGGTGGCTAGCAGCCTTGACTCTCCACTTGTCAGTGGTCCCAGAATTATCGATGGGAGAGATTTCTGCCATTATAGTTGGCAGTTTCTTGGGCTTAGTTTATCCTGCCTGTCTAAGTATAGGGCACAGTTTCATCACAGTTAAATTAATAAGATTATCATTGCAGAAGGTACTCAGAAAATAAGGCCTCATTAATTAACAATTCATGACATCTTCAGAGAGGACAGTATGACAGAGCGGCTTACTGAAGAGAGAATATTGTATAAATAAATATAATATTAAACATAATAATTACTGTATTGGCACGAGACAATAATTATTACTCATGAGGGGACAATTAAATGAGAGGTAAGTTGTTACCGGAATTAATGGACTATATCTAGCAAGCTTTGATGGCAAAACATGTTTGAAAACTGTGGTGAGTTTTCTTCTGCTGATTTCGTAGTATGTCTTCTGCCATGGAGATGACTGAAAGTTTCCTGTTGTGTTGTGCAGAGATTGGAATGTACATATAACAGCCCCAATTGAAACTTCAGTTTAACACTTGCAACATGAAAGGCTATAGCAGTCTCAAGAATATAGCAGGAATCAGGTCTATTTTTCCAGCAGTAACAAAATTTAACTTTCAGCACCCATAAGCTTTTGAAACATATAATTCTGGAGAATAAAGTTTATTTTTTTCTGACTGTACATGGTGACATTACCTTCTTGAACAGATTGGCAGAAGGTGCGTTTCAATTATCTGCCCAAAATTATAGGCATTTTCCCTTTGAGTTACATGTTATAGTAAAGAAAATTCTGAGAAAACCTGTCATATTTAAATGTTTACTGCAACTGGTATCCAAGGGGATTTTAATGATTTGAAATGTGTAAATGCTCATTTCAAGATAGCAGTAAATTTTACAGTTGAATGCTAATCTAAGTGTGGTTTATGAGACAAATTTTATTTCCAGTTCACTCAGTTTAAATGCTGATGTAAGAGCCTCTGGCAGAATTTTCACATTCAAACCAAGGTCCAGATCTGTAGGTATACCAAAGGTATTTGTAGCCCAAAACAGTCCCCAAAAGCTAGATTTTTTTTTTAATCTGGGGGAACATAGTATCATCACCAATGGTTATGCTCTCCACTAGTTGAAAAATTATCATAGGATGTATCTGATCATTAGAAGCTGCAACTTTTAGTTTCCCTGGCTCATGAGCACACACCAGCTTCATCATCTTAACACATATGTTCTTTAGCTTTGCCCAGCAACACAAGCACCCAGTCAGTGATTTCACAGTGCTGGTAGTAATGGTTGCAAGAGAACTGTTAAATAAGCTATTAGGTCTGGTGAGTGAAAACTTGTAGAGACCTTGACAACATATACAATGTCTGAGTGTATATCCACAGAAGTCCAAGAAAGAGATGGTTGATGTGTAGGAAAGCTTTGGAAGTGGAGTGAGCTCCTGCACCTGTCCTCTGGCTCACCCAAAGGCCTGACAGCAGATTGAAGGAAGGATGGATGCAATGGCAGGCAGCTCTGGGAAGGCACACAACATTTTAGAAGGACCTAGATTTAGCTAAAAGTTTTTTGGAAGACATTTAGTCTGATGCTTCTCACCCAGCTATAATGGCCTTTGTCAGGTAGATGTTCACCACTGAGGTTTTCATTTTAGGCCCTCTGTGAAAACCAGAGAGAAATAGTTTTAGGCAGCTGTTTATCTGACCTATTTTAATATATTTCTGGGGAGGGAGTAAATTGCCCAAAAGCGGATATTTCTGGTCAGATTAGTTTGTCAAATGTTCAAATGAAACCCACCTTTACTTTTAGCTTTGTCAGAGTGGAACGAGTCTGGATGACTGTGGGCTGATTCTATTAGTTTGAGTTGCTCTGATCATTATTTAAGCCTGTGCAGAGTAGTGCTTCAATATTATCTTTAATGATGACAGAAAGTGTCAGATTTCCCATGTGTGCTGCACAGATGGTCCACAGTAACCCTGATTGTGTATTTATTGTGCTCAGAGACCACTTGTACCACACATATGCAGGAGATTTGAAGCCTTCCAGAAATATCAGCCTCATTGAACACATGGTGAAAAGTTGATCCCCACATAGCAGGAAACCTGTGATGAAGAAACTATTCCAGCTTGGTTCTTTGTTACCCATAAATCCCAGGCAAATGTACACATTTCTCAAATGCCACCATACAGAGCTTCCAGAGAGCAAACAGGATGCATGTGGGGAAATCCAGACACCAGATATCCCTACCAGTACTGTCATCAGGAGAGCAAGCCCTCAAAGGGATCAGTGAGTTAACCTACCATGACGGGAGACACTTGGTGTAGGAGAGATGGAGACGGCTGTGCCATTGCAGGAAAAATACTTCAAGGGTTGATTTAATCCAGGCTCCTACCAAAGAACAATCTGGAAAGTCACATAAGAATCCTATGCAAGACTGAGATTTCACCTCATAATTATCACAAAAGAATCACGTCTTTAGAGAGATCTGCCATTAGCACTGAATTCAAATACCTTTTCTGTTAGCTAATCAATTTTTAATGTCTACATCTCTCTGCTTTTTCTCTGTGCATTTAATATTTTGTATTGGCTCTGAGAAAAAGAGCAAGGCACTACATTTACATACAGTCCTACTACTTTAACTTAATAGTTCAAAAGAGGGACGTTTATTTTTTTTGCAAAATCACAGTTTCTTTCCATTTTCTGAATCCTGCCACTGACATTAAACCAAAAGAAGATTTTCTGTTTTCTAAAGTTTTGTGAAATTTGGGTGATATATGCAGTGGTGAATCAGTGTGAGGTTCACAGCACTCTAGACTTGTCCCTGTTTAAATTACATCCAAATCAGGTATTTTGGGCCATCAGGTATTGTATTACTAGCTAATGTATTACTGTAAAATATGAATCTGGTTTCCTCTGAAATTTTACATGCTGTTTTCGTCAGCAACCAGGTGACTAGAGCTTTAAAAATAAGTTATTGAATTCAAGCAATGCAAGGCTGCTCATTCTAAAACCAGTTGTATGCTTTAAGTAAATTTTGCCCATTTGTATGACTAAATTTAGAAATAAGAGGTTAAGGAATCCTCACTGACCACCTAATGGCTTGGGACAGTCTTTCTGGATCTGAAAAACCTGAATTTGATGTTTTCTTCTGGCACAAGAGCACTTTAGAAGACTGCTTTTTCTACCCCACTAGAGAATATGAAGTGTTGTGTGAAGAATAACTGTTAAAGCCATGTTAGGTTTTTGTGCAAGTCCTTAAAGACTTATTGAAATAAAGCAAAACACTGTTTTTCAATGTAGGAAGTGGGTTTTGACTTGTCTGAAGAAGAGAGAAATTAAACTAAATTTTCCACTTTATTTTGTGAGTGTTTCTGAGAGCTTTACATTTTCTATTACTTGCATTTGTTAAAGTTGCCCTTGTTGAAAATTAATAATTCTGCATTGTGCAAACAGGGAACAAAATGTTCTCATTTTGGTTAAAAATGGTTTTTCACAATTTCTATCTGAGAGTGCCAAAAATATAACCAAACTTAGTCAAGCAAACTGGAAAAATGGCTCATCCATTCAGTCCACTACTTGGCAAAAGTGAAAGAAACCCCCAAAAGAATTATTTTATGGTGGAGTTTGACAGATTTAGGCATGGGATTTAATGGTGTGCTTGTGACAGAAGTGTCCTTGCATGGGACAGCTGGAGTGGATCTTCACATTCCCATCTTTCTTTAATATTTCTCCTCAGCATTTCTCACTGCCAGTGTGACTAACAGGAGGACGCTGAAATTCAGCCTTCAGTGTCCAAAGATAAGGGAATGATATTTCTATTTTTTTGAATGAGCAGCTGAAAACTCTGTATTGAGGAGAGACTGAGGAGTTGGTAGCCATGGGAACCAGACTGATGCTGGTGTCTTTGCCTAAAGGAATTAAACCTATCAAAACTCCCAGAAACATCTTTATAAGAGCAATGGCTGAAGAACTGACAACAGCTATTGATGTCCTTCCAGTAACAACTGGGAATATTCGGGCTCTGTAGGACTGTGACCATGGGTTAAGAAAAAATCCATAGTATATACGAGAAAACTCCAGGAAAAAAAAAAAAAAAAAACAACAAAAAGACCAAAAAAAACCCAAAAAACCAACACCAACCCAAAAGCTACAGCAGAAGACAAGAAGACACTGTATAGCAGCTGTTGGGAACATGGGTTTGAATGTAGGAGGGAATGACTCAATCCTCAATTAAGTTTGATGTGCCAGCATGAGTGTCACTTGCATGCATTTAGGATAGAACTGGTGCCCCAACTCAGAAAATGGGATCAGCAGCTCTTAACCCTTGCACTGGAAAGCAAACTGCACAGCATTTTTTTCACATCTGACAGGAACAGAAAAGATCTTCAGAATACTGTGTGGCTCCTCTTCAGAAGTATCAGCCCCCCAGCCCCGATTGCAGTGGGACCACAGAAATGTCTGCTCAAAACTACAACTCAGAAATTCCAAGCAGCACTTTGTCCACCACTGCAGCAAGATAGGAAAAGGTTTTATAACTGCTGCAGGAGAAGAGCATCTCTAGGCAGATGGGATTTGGCCAGGGAGCCCTCTCACAGGAGGCTGATCTGAGAGCACCATCCTGCAACAGGGCAGCAGCCACACAGCAGTACCTCTCCCCACACATGGCAGAACTCAGCACCTTCCCTTGACACAAGACCCCACCGGTGACCAAAGCTACTCCAAGCACAGGATCAAGATGTTTAAAAAGGAAAACCTAAATCCAAATTTCCCTGCTATAAACCTAGCAGTGGTCTGAGCGGTGAAGAAGCTGAACCTCTGATCCTGCAGATCAAAGGTGCTGCCTCAGCCAGAAAGCTCAGGGCATTGCAGAGATCAACTTTATGTGTTCCTTTTCAGCAGTGCACCCCGTGAGAAAATTCACTCCCAGCCTGCACGTTATGTCATATTCCAATGCAGTGATGGGATACCTGGAGGAAAAAAGATCTACATTTATATAAAACAGATTAAACCCTCGGGAGCTTGTAGCAATTGTCTAAGATGCATTTACCCAGCCAGATATCCTATGGGAACATATTTTTTTATGCTGATCAATAGAAAAGATTCTGCGAAGTGACCTTAAGAGCTATTGGCTGGGTGGCATGTATATTTTAAAACAGTTGAAGCTTCCAAGTTTGTGATTCAGTAGTTTCTGGAACAGGATATCTAGAAGTAGTAGTGAACATATATGATGGTGGCATTTGTTGGAGGCAAATATCCAAAAAGGGGGAAATTCTGGGAGGAAAAAACTGGTTAAAATCCAGAAGTCGGAGCCAAGATGTTCAAGCTGCATTCCAGGCTCCTCTGTAAGTTTGTTGAACAGTTATTGCATCATGAAGTCCCTCCATGAGGAAGTGGCAAGTACTTTGTATAACAGCCAAATTGTAAAGATTTCTTCATTAATACTGGAAATCCTGAAGGCCAAGTATTTTAAAAAGTGGGGAAAAAAAGGCTTTTCTGTATAAAGAAATGTTTCTCTCCTTCATAAGTGTTATATTTATTATATATACATAAATTCTATTTGATATTCGAAGTACTCTTTCCACTCTGCCTGGTATCTTAAGGATATAACAATTTTTATGTCTTTTTTCCTCTTCTTTTTGATATGCATTTGGTCTTTTTTGTTTGGCTCCAGACACAAAGCAATTAGAAACTGCAGAATTTACACCACTACAAATGTTGTAATAACTTGGAGTAGTATCTGGGAAAGAACACTGAGCCTTTTTTTCCAGTGATAAATACTTTGTGGCATATGTTTTTACATTTCTGTATCCATTTCTCCATATCTTCATTTCTGAGGCAGTCAGTAGTCATTAACAGGAATACATTTTAAAGTGCATCATTATAGTAAAGCCTTTATGTGAGGCAGAGAATAAATTGCAACCAGTTTCACTCTCAGGTGGTAGTAGTAGGAAATTTGACATTTTTAACATATTCTTTATTTTATCTGAGACCTTCCATAAAGGTTGGCAGACTAATGCATCAGCCTGGAAAAGAAAGTGAAGAACTCAGATAAAAATATTTTTAAAACTGAAAAATCTGCTTAAATTCAGCATCTTGCAAAATATATGTTTCTTTAAATTATTTCTTTTATGTCCTGAATGCAAAATGAAGGTAATAAACCTTAAAGCACAAATTCAGTAGAATAATTATTCCTGTGCTTAATTGCAACTCTATAAGGTGTGCAATTCTGGTATCTACAGTGAGGTCACTCACAAGTCTGAGCAAAAGCCTGTATTTAAGTACTTTGCTGGATCAAGAGTTTAAGAAAATTATTGTTGCAACAGAGAAATTAAAATCTCATGGAATCTCATCTGATGGAACTCAGCTGTAGTGAACTTAGCATCAGTAATACCACCTACAGAAATATTTTGGGGTACCTTGTACAACAACAGACAAACAGCAATGCATTTTCCTCTCATTCTGAAATGTGATGAACAACCTTCTTCCCTTCCTTTTGAGGATGTAAATATCAGACAGAAGCCAAAGGAATACATCTGCATGGGTTTTAGTTCTATACTTAAGAGTCAGTATCAAGAAAAAGCAATTTTCAATGTTTTTAGAGAATTGAGATGAAAAGAGAAAGTCAACAAAAGAGGAAGGAAAAATAAACTTTCTTGCAGAGGGAAAAAGATTACTGGGGAAAAAGAGGGGTGAAGGGAAATCTTAGAAATATCTAGAGAGAGATGAGGAGAGCAGAGAAAAAAAAACTACAGATGAGATATTGCCAGATAAAAGCTGCAAAGAGTTTTAAAAAGGAGGAAAAAGAAGCCTGAATTTTATGAAGAAGATATATGGGGACTCTGGTGAGTGGACCTGAGTATTGGCCAAGTTTATTTGAAATCATGTCCATTATATAGGTTATAGAAAGGCTAGTTAAGGAGAGTCATAGGAAGAGGTTGCTGCCAGCTATGAAATGATCAGTGTCAGATTTTTTTATCACATACCTACCAAAAGGGGTTGTTATTTTGACTGTTCCAGAGGAAGCGTAAAGATTTAGTGGAAGTCTCAACGTGAGGAGGAGGATAAAGTGAAAAAGATCAAAGCTAACACTGAGATTCAACTTTACAGAGAAAACTGGTGATAGAGAGCAGGGGAGGCAGTTTGGAAGAAGGAAGAGAAGCTCCATTTTAGAGCTGCTTCATTTGTAGAAGCAGCACAACATCCAAGAGAAAGGAGTGGAGAACCAGAGACAACATGCTCTGGGAAAAGAGTAGTTTTGCATTTGAGAGCCAGAAGCACGGAGGTGAGAAACTGAGTGAGAATAAAGCAGCCCACAGGCAAGGAGCAGTAAGCAATCCAGGGTGGGAATCTGTAGGTGCCCAGGGAGCCAATGAAGCCCCCATGAGAGGCCTATTTTTGGAAAATTTTATTATTGACTATTCACAGCTGAAAGCAAAAGAAACATGTTTTTGATGGGGTCAGGAGGGAGATGCTGCAGATGATTTGGGAAAAGGGGGAACTGGGAGAAATAAAGGCAGCAATTTACATCTGGGTCAGTTGTTACTCAGAATGAGTCACATGGAAGAATGAGAAAACCAAAACCAAAATGTGAGGCCACTGCTATAAAATCTGAAACAACCAGAACAACTCTATAGGATGAACTGTTCTAAACTTTTCTACTGAGAAACATACCCTCTGCAGGATAAGGGCGTGTTCATACAAAATGACAGCTTTTTGTTGCACATCTCAAACGGTATTTGGTGGGTATTTAATGGGATGCATTGCAGTTCAGCCTCAGGTTTAAAGCAAATGATGCATTTCTTTGCTTGAGGCCCTCATTATGCTTTGTAAACAATCAGAATGGAGATTTATTCTCCACTCACTGATTTCCTGCTCTCAGGGAAAAGCACAAGGGGCATATTAGAAAGAAAAAGCTAAGATACTGATCATCTCTTTCCCCAAGCCAAATTCTGTTAGGTTTCTCCAGGCCTCCTAGCAACAGCTTTATTATTATAGTTATTTCCCCCAAATACTTTTAAAACAAGTATCAGATTAATGTTTGAGATAAGAAGAAAGTATATTCATTAACTCTCAGAGCTGATCTGTTGAAACAGAGGCTCCCAACGAAACACGCATGTAGGGTTTAATTTTGATATGTTGATTTTCCTTCTGTTTTTGCAGTATTTAACAGTGTATGGTTAACAGCAATCAATATGGCACAATCCATAAATGAGAAAAAATAATTCCTGCTAATGAGAAAAAATAATTCCCACTAATGAATATTCTTCTGCATTATTAGCATATTACATTTAATATCTTTCAATCTAGTCATAGATATGACTCATCATGCATAGATGCACCCCTTCTGTTTACTTATAAGCCAGCTATACTGCACATTATGTTGGAAGTAAACACATAGATGAAGAATTTATTTAGCTCTACAATAATTGTAGTTTCTGTTGTTTACAGCATTATGGAATACATATTTCTTATGATTTCTGAGGAGAATTACAATATGTTATAAGAAGTGAATTAATCTCATAAATATGTATTTTTTGTTTCATGATAACATTTTCAGGAGTTGTCATGTTACTCAGACTCCTACCTCCTAATAACCATTTCATTAATCCCCAAGTTGAAAATCTATTATGCAGTCTCGTTTCCAAGAGTAGCTTAAGCACTCAGTGAGACATGGACTCACATGGCAGCTCCTGAAAAGGTATTTCTTCAAGCTTTGAAAGACAACAAAAGATGACTATGTTTACTGCTGTTACACAGATCATTACTTGCAATTTCATGAAGAAAAGGTACAGAAAGAGCAGTTTCCTCATTTTCCATGGTACAACTGCAACTTTTCAGGAGGGAGAGGGTGTTGTTTTGGTGCTGTCTCATGCCTTAACCATAGGTACAACCTTACTAATTGCTCTCCAGAGGAGGATAGGCTGAAAACCTTTTTCTTTTTTTTTTTTCTCCCCTTGTATTCTTTTCCTTCTTTATGGGCTGCCATAGTGATAAGGTCTCAGGAGGGGTCAGCAGCCAGCTTTGTAGTGTCACTTTGTTTGAATTGCACAAATTGCACAGGACAGGAAACTGATGCTGAAGGACACACGGTCACCAGTGTGGATGTGCTCAGCTCCTGGGGGAATGTGGGAAGCCCCTTGTGGGTTATCTTCATAGGGGACTCTCTTAAGACAAAGGAAACAAAGAGGAAATCACAGTATCTACATTGTTTCTAGAGGACAGGAGTAAAGAGGTAGGAACTCTTATATCCATATTGAAACACCCAGATTCTACTTGGGGTAAAATACAGAATGCCAACACTTTGGCCTGTATAATGTTTTTAGTGTTAGAAATCTTGCTGGTAACTCCAGAATACGACTCACTTGAAGGCAGAATTGGTTTATATCTATTTAATTATGTTCCTAATGATTGCTGTTCCAATTCCTTTCTTCAAGAAAAACTTAGATGACAGACCAAGGTAACCCTGGTTTCATAATGCAGGAAAACAAACTCTTAGCCCATTTTGTTCAAGTGAGAACGGGCAGGAATAATTACCAAAAAAATCATACAAAACTATGTAAAAATTAATTCATATTTCCTTTTCTACTGAAAACATTGTGTTTCAGGAATTTTTGCATATAGCATCATTTTATGATTGAACTTAATTCAAGTGGACACAGTTTCAATCACTCTTTTTACTGGTGGTACTTGTAATGGCAAAGACTTAATATTAGAATTACAGAGTATTTAAAGTCAGCAAACCTTAGACAGCCAGTGGTGCAAAACACTTTGAAGTTTTAAAAAAGAAACACTTCAGAATGTCAAGATTACCATCTGGCAAGAAGATTGAGAGAATACACAGAGGGAATAGATGTTTTTATACAAAGTCATATGAGGCCTAGAAGGAGAGTTGTTTTCGATACAAGACTTTTTATGAACAGGAACAATTTGTAGCATAATGTGGGACAGTGAATCAGAGATGAGTGGTTCTAACTTCAGATTAACTGCATTTTAAGCATTCAGTATCATTAGCAAAAGCATATGTCAAGTTTAATCACTGCATGGTTACAGTACAGTAACAAGAAAAAGAATAAAATAAACATAACTCATAAGTATTTAAAAACAAAACAGAAAAACAACAAACTATGTTGACCACTTTATTCCAGTGAATGTATTTTTAAAAAAAACAAAACAAAACAAAACAAAACAAAAAAAGGGACAGCCTAAAAGGTTTCATGAAACAGTTGCTTGTTTGCTACAGTGCTGAAGTCAGTGGCTTTGTCACAGCTGTAGGACCAGTTATACCCTTTCCCTGGTGAGCAGCCTCCCCTGAACAGCATCCACAGCATCCATGGCAGACAAGGAACTCCTCAAGGATCAGGCTCCCCCAGAGCACCCAAGTGAAAACACTTGACACTTGCAAATCCTTTCATTCTTTGGATGTCTGCCTCTGGTTTGACTGGAGAAACTAAAATCCAGGGTTTCCAGCACAAAGGGTAAACACAGTATGAGCTCTCTGATGCTTTCAAGCTTCTGGCTGTCTGTGAGATGCAGTTTCATGTAGACCATGTCCAGGCCACCTGAGCACCATGACATGCTGAAAATATATGGCTCATGTTACTCATATTAGATAAATTCACACAAATTAAAAAATATGTCAATATTATAAAATATTAAAAAAGAGGATCTATGTTCTTTCTTAAAAAGAAATCTATTTAGCCATATAGCAATGCTACATAAATAATTTTTTCTTTCGATAATAGAATTGCTAAATTTTTTTTCAGATTTTCAGCTTCTCTATTTTCTGACTGGCAAAAGACTGGTGATTATAACCAAGAACTGCTCGTGGTTCATGATAAGGTTCATGCCTGAGCTTTGCAACTCAGACCCCTATCTCCACAAAACAGTTTTGCTTTAATTTAATAGAATGTCAAGGCAGCCACATGAAGGCAAAAAACACTGTAATACTAGAATGTTAATTTCTTTTTTCCTCAAGAAAAGGAATTATTAAAATACCAAAAAATTCTTGGGGCCTGCTTATTATCCATTCTAATTGTATATGTTTCATGCTTCTCAAAACTCCACTAAGGACCAAAGGCAATACACTAATCAGTTGTACCAAAGTTTCTTGCCTGGTATATTAAAATGCCCTTCAGTGAAACAAACTAAATGCTGCCACAAATCAACCTGAAATGTAATGTAAAGGCAAAGGACAGAACACATTGTTCCCCACATCCTTCATTTTGTGGGTACAACCCCAAGCTGTCCTTTGGCACTATGATGACCTTGCACAGCAGTGCCCACAGTGCAACAGGAGAAGTTTGGCTGCTGCACAGCTCACACGTGAAATCCAAAATGTTTTCAAAGCGAGGGGTTCTAGAAAGCTTTGAGATCCCTTTTTGACAAAGAGCAGTTGTTTTATGTGGAGACTTTTACTACCTAAGGAGCTAAGTTTGCTTCTGCATTATTGAAAATACACATTGTAGCACAGCAAACAAGTAATGATTTATTATGGAGTCAGGGAGGATTAGCCACATTGTTTTGTCACTTTCGTTTGTGAATAAAACATACTGGTAACAGTATGTTAACTGTTTAACTCTGTAAAACCAAGTAAGGTAGAGCAGAATAAAGCACACAATAAATAAAGTCAGAAGGTTTAATAGACAAGAATATTTGTTGATCTCTCTCCTTGAAATGAGCTGTATACAGCCTTCTTAGTTTATATATCACTGAAGAATCTTTCCTTAGTGGAGCATGGACCTTATTTAAAGTTGAATGTACCTCTTAAATATATGCCTAGATTTAAATCTGCAGCAATAACAAACAAACAGGTAATTCCCAAAGGATCAACAGAATTCTGTCCATATTTTTAAATATATTATAATATATATAGTAAAAAATCAGGGAAATGCTTGGCTGGTGGTTGAAGTCTGTTGCTGAAAGTATGAGCTAAAGCTACATTAAGTTTGATGCATCCCTGAGAAGGGATGATGTTCTTCACTCAGGTTGCACTTTGCGTGTGTAATACACACTGTAAAATAGAGAATTATAAATAAAGTTTCATATATTGTCCATGAAAAGATACCATTAACTATTGCACAGTGGGTTTGGTGCAGCTGTGAATTGTATTCAGGCTTCTGTAACAGGGTGTAAATTGAAAAAACTCAATCTTTCTTCACATCTACCAACAGTTGCCATTATTTCATTCACATAAAATCTCCATGTTGCAAGAGAAAAAGGGTTGATGTGTAAAGTAGGATATTGTATACAGTAACTTTAATAAAACATCTCCCTCTTGAACAATGGGAATCACTTTAGTAGCTGAAGGAATACTGAAAAAAGAAAGAATAAATAGCATTTAAAAATTAAATATATTTAAAGAATATTTTTTATGACCAAGTCTTTGTTATAGTTTGTATGGTAATTTTATAGACAGTTATCACATTAATATTATAAATAATTTATTCTCATAGCAATCAACTAACCAATATATTACTCATTTGGTTAATGTATTTTGTAATGAAGATACTATATGCCTAGCTGTGTGTAGTTTCTTCTAGACAAGATCTCCCTGATGTTGACACAGTTATCAGTTTGCAGAGGCCCCATGTAATGAGGAAATAACAAATATTTATTCAATTGCAGGAAGAAGACTGCAGAAGGCACATATTCAGAGGTAGCATCTCCATTCACAGCTGTGGAAATTCGAGCATTTGGATGCTCTTTAGCACCTGTGGCTGCTCTGGAAGCAGAGCTGAATGCAGTCCCTGCCCCACCACAGCTGTACCCAGCCCTGGCATCATTTCTTCCTGAAAACTTATATATGTTTTTTTCTGCCATCATTAATTCCAATGAACAGCCAAATACAGAGAGAAGGCACTTGACTCTCCATTTCTGTAATACAATATTAAAATGCTGTATTTTTTTTGCTGTGGATAGACAATGTATCTCTTCTGTGATTTATGATATTTAAACATGCTGACTCGCACACTTTTCCTGTTATTTTGCTCAGTATGCTGAAATAGTGTGCTGACTGACGTGAAGTCTTATCTGACAGCTCTTCAATCTAAAAGTGTTTGAGGATGATAATGAGTCCACCACGTGGGAGCTGATATTCTGCTTCTGCCACTGAACTACCCTGGAAGCCCTTAATCTCTCCTTTTTCCATTTTTCTAATGTAAAATATTTCTTTTTGGAAAATTCTTCAATGACTTCAAAGATTTGTTCTTTGCTAGATTATACCTGTGTCTGCTTTTGAAGAAAATAGTAGGGGGGGTGTGCGAATAGAAAATACAACAAAAGTAAGTATCACCTTATAACTTATTGCTCTCATCATAATTTTTAGTCTACAGATAATTAACAAAGAAAAAACGAAAAATGCCTGAATGAAAATACAGTCATCAGTCATTGAAAGAGCCCCACAAATTCATTCAATTTTTTTTTCTTCCATAACTCATCTCTTGCTGAAATAACTGCATTGTTCCTATGGGGGTTAAACATAATATTTCTTTTACAGCATGACTTCATCACCATCCAAATTACTTCTACCCTGCACATACCCACCACCCCACCCACTCCTGCTGTGTATTTTAAGTAACTTTACAAAATCCTTTTTAACTCGCAAGCTAGAGTGACTCCCAATCAATAGGAGTTCAATGCAGACTTGTTTCACAAATGCACCCTTATGTCACAGGGTAAATATTTACAAGAGTAAATATTTACCATATACAGGAATTCAGACTCAGTTTACAAACACTTTCTTCGTAGATGTTGGGGTTTTTTCCTGAACTGTTACATTGTGATTCCTTTAATCTTGATTTTTAAAATTTTTGATTCATTAATAAATCAATTAATTTTGATCTGGTTTTATGTCTATATTTTTTTCTTTTAATGCCTCCAGTCCTTTTTCTCATTATTACCTGATTTCTGCTTTCTTTTCCTCCTGTTTTTTTGGTTATTCATTTCTGTCTTCTGTATTTGTCCTCATCCCTTTTCCTTCCTTTTCAAGCTAACAAAGGTAGAATGTATTTACAGATTAGGGTTTTTTTGTTAAGAATAACATACCAAAGTCAAACTACAAGTATTACTTATGCCTGATGTCAGTTATTCATTACTTGTCACTTCCAATCCATGCCTCACCAAAGAGCCTTCGCTGACACTCTGGCCCAAAGTATAAAACCTCTACTACTAAATTTCAAAAATAACAAAACCTTTTCATCTATGAGCTATCAAAAGAAACTCCTGGATTAGCCAGCAGAGAAAGGGATGCAGTCAGTACCGACACACACTAGATAAATATGAGCCATGTAACTGCAAGCAGCAAGAGCTGGTAACTCTGGGGGTAATGCAGTAATAAGGGTTGATTATATATATATATATATATATATAATCTGCCTTTTCTGAGGTATTTGGCATACTCTGGAGAGCTGGATTTGCAGACAAGCTTTGCTGGAACACCACTGAAGGCTCCAGTGAAGGAACGTCACAGGTGAGTACCAGAGTGGCACTGAGCATTTGGTGTTGGACAATAAATAAGGCCCCACTGTGCTGCCTGCTGAGATGTCCTTGGTGGAAAAGCCACGAAAAAACCTCAACAGCTAAGGAAGGTAGGGTAGTTTCATACTCTGCAAAACTGTTTTAAATAACCCCTCTCTGATAGCCTCACTAAAGAGGGAGATAATTGCAACTCAGCCTGGCAGCTAGGCACAGGGAGGGTGTGAGAGGGTTGCTGCCAGCTCTAAGCCAAAGGGAAAGCAAAACTTCTCATTCATGTTAAAACTACCAGCCTTCTGGGCCTCTCTTCATGTAGACCGGAAAAAAATTTGGAAAGAGCAGGTTCAGGGAAGCAATTCTCACAGAAGAAGTTCTTGAGAAAGGGGATCCTGTTCCCTTTAGTAGAGTACTTTAATGGAAAGGAGAAAATAAATGCAGAGATGACAAAACAAGGTTGCATGTGTCTGATCTTATATCTCAGCTTTTGATTACATTTTGACTTGACATGTTAGTGTGTTACTTTGATTGCAAGTACTTCTGTATAACTGACTTGTTCTCATACTCAGAAAATTTTATGAATACTATAGATACTATGTCATAAACATTGTGATTTATTTATCCTAATTTTGACATATAGTCTTTATTTAATATCAAATTATTAATTTCTACACGTAATTAACGTCATGCTCACCTTCTAATATTCCTTCCTTTCCCTTAAGTGTTCCTGAGACTGTTGAAAGCTTATCCTCCTTTCTGGAACAAATTAATTAAATATACTTTCACAGAGTCACAGAAAGTTATGGGGTTGGAAGGGATCTTGAAAGATCATCTAGTCCAACCCCCTGCCAGAGCAGGGTCACCTACAGAAGGTCACATAGGAATGTGTTCAGGTAGGTTTTTGGATGTCTCCAGAGGAGAATCCACAACCTCCCTCTGCAGACTATTCCAGTGCTCTGTCACCCTCACATTAAAAAAATTCTCCTCATGTTTATATGGAACCTCCTATGCTAAAGCTTATATCCATTGCTGCTTGTCCTATCATTGGGAATAAGTGAGAAGAGCGTGGCTCCATCCTCCTTTCTCTCTTCATTTATGTATTTATAAACATTAATGAGGTTGCCCTTCATTCTCCTTTTCTCCAAGCTGAAGAGACCCAGCTCTCTCAGCCTTTCCTCATAAGGGAGATTTTCCACTCCTTTAATCATCTTGGTGGCTCTGCACTGGACTCTTTCAAGCAGTTCCCTGTCCTTTTTGAATTGAGGGCCCCAGAACTGGACACAATATTCCAGAGGTGGCCTCACCAGGTGTCACGGTTTAACCCTGGCCTGGCAAAACAACAGATTTAAACCGAGTAACAGATTTATATATTAATCTCTCTCTCCTCTGATAAAGGAAAGAGAGAGACAATAAGGAAGAGAGACTTATGGGTTGGAAACTAAACTACAGAACTTTAATGAAACAATAATGATAAATAGGAACAAATTACTAAATATATACAAATATACATGAAAAGTGATACCACGTTCCTCCCCCCTTTCCCCAATAACTCTCACGTCACCACCGAGGCTGCAGGGCAGCCCTGGGAAAGTCCAGGCTGGACTCCTGGAGCCGGCAGCAGTCGGGAGCTGGGGGCAGGAACACACAGATTCAGGCTGGCACGGATCAGGACCACAGGCAGACGAACGTACGGAATCCTCTCAGGATGCCGAAGGAAGCAGGGAGGGCAGGAAGGAGTAGAGGGGTTTGACCCTTGTGATCCCTCAAATTTATTCCAAGTATGACGTGTATGGGATGGAATACTCTGTTTGGTCAGTTCTGGCATCTAACTTGTCCGGTCCTCCCCAGAGGAGGGTTTCAGGTGGGACCTTGTTGCTCCTTCTGGAAGGCAAAATGTTCCTGAGAGCTGAGCAGTGTCCTTGGCTTGCATGCCAGTCTCTGGCTGTAACTATAAACATGGAGTGTTATCAGTCCTAGAAGCAGACAGTGTCTGAGAAACTTGCTGTTAATTTCAGCAAGTGCAACTACTTACAAGAGACTTAGCTTAAAGCAAAAGCACAAACCAGAAAATCACCTTTATCCTGGCCTAAACCAGGATACCAGGTCAGAGTAGGGGGGGAGGAGAACCTCTCTGGACCTACTAACCACCCCCCTTCTAATGCACCCCAGGATGCCATTGGCCTTCTTGGCCACACAGACACATTGCTGGCTCATGGTCATCCTTACATCCACCAGCACCCCCAGGTCCCTTTTCCTTTCACTGCTCTCCAAGAGCTCAGTCCCCAACCTGTACTGGTTCTTGAGGTTGTTCCTATACAGACACAAGACTCTACACTTGCCCTTGCTGTAATTCATTAAATTTTTCCCTGTACAACTCTCTAACCTGTCTAGGTCCCTCTGAATGGCAGCACAGCCTTCTGGGGTGTCAGCCACTCCTCCCAGCTTTGTGTCATCAGCAAACTTGCTGAGAAGACACTCAGTCTCATCATCAAGGTGACTGATAAAGATGTTGAACAGGACTGGGCCCAGCACTGATCCTTGGGGGACTCCACTAGTCTCAGGTCTCCAGCTGGACTCTGCACCATTGATCACCCCTCTTTGGGCTCTATTGTGTAGATGATGTACGGTGTAATCCACCTCACTGCAGATTCTTCTATCCCACATTTCCTGAGCTTGCTCATGAGGATGTTATGGAAGCCTTGCTAAGGTCAAGATAGACTACATCTACCTTGGTCTCCCTGCAACTACCCATTCAGTTGCAACATCATAGAAGGCTATCAGATTATCAAGCATGATCTTCCCTTGGTAAACCCATGCTGGCTACTCCTTGTAACCTTCTCTTCTCTTCCACAAGCTTAGAGATGACCTCCAGAATGAGACGCTTCATCATTTTTCCAGGGATGGAGGTGAGGCTTAATGGTCTGTCATTGCTTGGATCTTCCTTCTTGCCCTTTTTGAAGACTGGAGTGATGTTGGCTTTCCTCCAGTTCTCAGGCAGCTCTCCTGTTTGCCATGAGCTTTCAAAAATGATGGAGAGTGGTAGGGCTACAACATCAGCCAGCTCTCTCAACACTCTTGGGTGCATCCCATCAGGGCCCAAAAAGGTATATAGCAATCTTTCTTTCAGGCAAGCAGACACTGCTGTCTGAATTAGTGCTTTACTAATCCAGAACACTTTTAGTTCTTGAGAACAAGCTGTGTTGTTCTGTCCTTTCTCCCATGTGTTTCTGAGCTAGTTCTGCACCTGACACAAAACCTGGAATAAAGATAGATCTGATTTAGTAATGGTGAGAGACTGAGATCAGAACTCACAGCTGGCTTGAACAGTACTCACTCTTGGCAATATTGACCCATGTCTGTTGATTTTGAATTTTCTAGCTTCTGGTAATCATAGGAGAAAGTCATGTAACAGGCAAGAAATCACTCCTTTAGTGACTCTTCCCTACTGCTTACTGTGTACTATAGGAGCTGCTAGATCTTTCTCATCTCTTCTACTGATAGAGCCTTCCCCAGATAGCATCACTCCCCATGCTGGCTTGGTTAGCTGAAGACAAGAATGCCTGCCCTGGTGTTTGAGAGCTGTGTAACAGCCAGAGAGCTGCAGGGTGATGTGAACAAATAAATACAGTGGGGACTTTTTCCATGGATAAATTTTGCTTGGCAGTTAAATGTCGTCGCATTTTCTATCTGTTATTGATTCTATTATTATGTGCCATTCTGTAATGCAGTCATGAGTGTGTTCCTACATTCCTCTGGTACAATAACAAGAAATGTGATGCTCTGTGGTTTCAGTCTCTGTAACGAGAACAAGGCAGTTCTCCTCATACACAAAATTTGTAATTATACAAGACTATATTGTGGCAACTAATTAGAACTCTCTGTTGAAATGACATTACTTTATTATGTATCATTAACATAAAATGTCAAAATTAGCATCATCCATCTTTTTATATGAAAAGTGGGCTTACTTTTGTAATCGAAATCAACAAAAGTACAGCACATAAAAAGGGAATTATTCCTTTTAAAAAAGTCAGTGACTAAAGATTTTGTCCTCTGCATGTATTGTACAGATTAAATACAAATTAAAAACCATGAAATGCCAAAAGGGTTGCCTGAAATTAGAGTATTAAGCTTGCATTTCACTCCATATTCTTAGAGCACAGGGCACACATTAACTAATTTACCCTCTTCCTCTGTGAAGTAAGCAATATTATCATATTACATACAGTTAAACTGAGACGAGGAACTGAAGTAAATTCTTCCTGGACAGACAACAAGGAAAATAGTAGAGCTGGGATGAGGGCACTGAGGTCTGTACTTTAGAGCAGTCCGAGTATCAGGATATCACATATACGTCTTGCTCATCGATCTTACTGAGGACAAGGACAGTAAACCACCTGTTGTTAGTTAAAGGGTATTTTTGCAATGATAGGTATACAGATAGAAAATAAATAGGATGTTCAGAGATGCCACTAAAAGTTTCTTGCTATCTATAACAGGTTTAGGACTAAAGTAACTGTACAATCACATCCTTTAAGGTTGTGTGATTCTTGTTTATCAGAGTAATCAAGCAATCAGTCTTGGAGCACATTTGCATGACAGTTTCAACTGTTTGTAAACTAGGTAATAAGTATGGTTTTCATCAGGGGCAGTAGAAGACATCAGTGAATTCAAGCCACAGTTCTACCTGTTCCTTGAAAATATTATGTTGGTAACACATAAAAGTGATGGGAAGGTAGCATTCCCCTGGCAGCACACTAAATATGCCGCAAGACAAATAACCAATGGATGTAAATTGCAAATATGTATGGAGAATCAGACTTGACAGTTTTGTTTACAAAGGCAGGCAGCTATTTGCTGAGAACAGATATGACATGCTATTCATCTTGCTGCTGCTAAGCCAAAAGGATTGCAACTATGATAACAAACTGTTAGATTTGATTGTTGGAAATGCTTATGCAATGTTAGTAATAAAGAGTGTTTAAAAGCATATCTCATTTGTTCTTGGGCAATCTTATGGTGGTTTTTATAATTTTCCTGGGGCATTTAAAAGGACAAGCCTAATTAAAGAACCGGTATCTGTCTGGCTCAGCTTTAATTGGTCTACATTCTCTAAGTAGGTGTATGTAGGAAAAAGGAACAGACATGTCTTTATTTCCTTGCTTGAGTAGCTGAGACCTTCACAGAGCTGTTTCTGGTTTGTGTCTTGAGGTATCTGAGCACCAGAAGAATGGGTTTCACAACTCTCCTTTGTCATCTCCGCCTGCTTCAAACAAGACTGAGAAAACATATTTTTCTAGCACTTTTAAATATACGCACCATTTACAATCTCCACCAACATGCTGCTCACGCATTTTCTACAGAGCTTATTATTAAAGTAAACAAACAAACAAAAAATAAAGCCCAGTGCATAAATACAGAATCAGTGTCCTTCAGCACCATGTTTGTGCAAGCTGCTGGATGTATGTGGGAGTGCGAATGGAGAACTAGGCTTTTTTTTTTTTTTTTGTGAAATACTGCCCAGTGAGCTTTGTTGAATGTGCACATGCAGCTCAGTGATGTGCAGGCAGGGGTGATCCAGCTGTGATGGCTAAAGGAGTGATTTTCTCAGGCTATCTTGTCCCCATCTCAGCATGCATAGCTGAGGGGATGCCTGGAGTGCCCCAGCAATCTAGGCAGCAGTCTGCATCTTGAAATGTGTTTTAGTCATTACACGTAAGTTTACACAAGCAGGACAGATACAACACTCAAACATCCTGTAGCAAGGCCTCTAGAGTTAAAGAGAGGGAAATAAGCTGCTTTGTTGTCAGTTGTTCTTATGCACGGTTACAGGTGATTTTGTGAATAGCATATGCAATGCCAAAAAAACCCTGAAATTCTCTTTGAACACAAGCAGGCCTTAGGTTTAGAAGAAGCTGTGAGATGGAGACTTAGTGTTAATGGCAGGTCCAAGTAGTGTTAACAGTAACACCACATTTTTCAAGGTGGATAGAGCTTGTCTTCCTGGTGGTGTGCTGCATGAGAACAAGACCTTGAGAACCTGTGTTAATTAGCACAATTTTAAGTAGTGTCATCTGTTTCTGAGTAAACCTATTGATTAGAGCAACAAATGCTTTGTTCTTGGTCTTATGAGAATGTAGGCTTAAGAAGACACTTATGATCAACAGCTGGGTTTTAAATTTTTTTGTATCTTGAAACCTTTTGAAAGTTGTGAAACATTGAATGGAATGATAAGATTAATTCATTTCATAATAATCTGTTCTTAGGAAAACATAAAGAAGTAAATCTGAACTAGGTAATTTTATGTTGATTCCCAGTTGTTCTTATTTCCAAACAACACATTTTCTTATATACTTGTTTCATTTTATTTCTAGTAAGTAGTCTTATTGAATTAACTTAACTTAATCAGGTATATGCATGTTTATGGAATTAGGCTTTTGATTTGGATATTATTTATAAGGCAGAGGTTACGGCATCTCAAAATGCAAAGATCTGTGTACAAGGTTTAAGGTGCCCCTAAATGTCACTGTGGGGTCAGGAGGCTGGTTTCATTAAGGGGATCTGGAACATGATAAAGTCCAAGGGTTTTCATGATCAGCTCAGGCCTGTGGCTTGCCTTGAAGCTCTAGCCACTGCTTGGCCATCTGTCTGAGACAGAGGCTAGGCTGTCACTGGTCTTGGTGGTGAGAATGAAGATCACATTTTAGTAGCTATATTAGCATTAAAAGGTAAGACATTAATTGTATTATTCCATACTTCTCCCCAGAGGCAGCAGCTGCACAGTGTGGCATAATTTAATAAAGCTATCCATCGTGTGCTGCCCAGGTGTGAAAAACTTGCCCGTTAATAGTGTAAGAAAAAACTCCATAAATCTTGTTTCCCTAGTAAGGGCACAAGTGAAGTCTATAGCTATGCCTTGGCTTTAACAAATGTTTGTATATTGATTTGGAATTAAAATATTAGTAAGACTCTGTTTTGACCAGGAATGGAGAAAACCTTAGTCCAGAAGAGGTCACTTAAAAAGAGAAAAGCTGCATTTGTCTGTTCCTCCCTCTATTACAGGCATCCATGCTAAAAAATGAAGGGCAAAATGCACCTCTTATAAAAGGTGGCTACAGGAGATGGGATGCTTGTGTATTAAATACATGACAAACGAGTACCCCACTAAGTGGTAGGGGCTCCCTTTGGTAGAGTTTACAGGGGTGATAGTTGGCTTCTATCCTCAGTAAGTAATGCAGCAAGCAAGTCTTGCCATAACTGGAAATGCATGATGTAGCTTATGCCTCTAGCACATTGGCTTTACTTAAGGCAGACTTCCCCAGATTTATTACGTTACTTTGTATTTTCAGACTTTTTTTACCCAATGTTTAGGAGAATATAATTTCCTTTTTTTTTTTTTTTTTTTTAATTTAAAAATAAAACGCAAAAATGTGTTCCTCCCCACTACCTAGCTAGAGGAGTCAAGGTTCAAGTCACATACTTGTTTTCTCTAACACAGCCCTGCCAGCACACCAGGAAGCAAAAGGTCCTTGTTAGTTGTGTGGATGAGCCCAAGCACTACAGCTTCCCCCCTTTCCTCACATTTATATGCCTTGCAACAGGGACATCAGGGACTTTGTGGGCCTCACGGATAATTTCTAGACAACAGCTAGAGGAACTGATAAACCACCTGTTTCTTTAAGAGCCTGTGGCACACCAAAGCAACTTAGTCTAGTACTAAACTCAATGAGCTGGCTTGGCACCAAAAGCCTTGTGCTACCTTGCAGGCTGGGAAGCCGAGCTCAGGGCAAACTGAGGACTCCTGGGTGGCATCTTTTAACTGCTGGGGGGGTGGGGCAGAGGCTTAATGAACATTAGTGGAAAGAGCTTTTAAGGAAGGCCGCTTAGCTAAGGAGCTTCTCTGTTTATGGCTGGTCTTAACAGCCCTACGATGGACCAGTTT
The DNA here is from genome assembly GCA_023637945.1 of Phaethornis superciliosus. NCBI lineage: Eukaryota > Metazoa > Chordata > Aves > Apodiformes > Trochilidae > Phaethornis > Phaethornis superciliosus. The sequence continues at coordinate 37,948,847 of JAJQWJ010000002.1, read as the reverse complement.
TGTTGCTGCCTTCTTAAAAGGTCACTGATAGACAGATGGTTGTGTAGGTTGAGCCATTTTGCTCATTCTACCTTTAATACACATTACTTTGGTCTTCACAGTATTCCTGCCCTTCAGCAAAGGCTTCATGCAAGAGCATTTCTAGTATGTCACTCTCTTCTTCAAAGTGAGAAGTCAGTAAGGGGAAATTCCCCCCTTACTTATTTTAACTGGTGCAACAGGGCTGCATGTGTTGGCTTAAGTAACTGAACTAAAGGACTGAAATGAGGAAGGTTTCAGTGTTTGGAGGATGGAGGAAAGTGGCAAAAAAAGTGTGCTTTCAAAAGTGATCTCGGTGAGCAGCTGCATGTGTGGATAAATAGGCAAATGAGTGGCAACCTTTGAAAGAAAATCCGTGAACTACCACAGACAACGGGATAAAGATGTATCTGCAATTAATTTGTTATTAGTACTTGATGGCTGCCAAGTGCAGAATGCTAAGAAACCAGTCTTTACGACCACATCTACGCTCTGCAATAAAAAAAAAACCAAACCTTAATTTAAGGGGAGTCACCAGGCAGCTGAAGCACTGCGTGTAGCCTGACTTCAATGCTGGATGCCGAGCGGCATTTGGCACAGGTGGAGGGGGTTTTCATCACAGACCCAAATTAACATCAGCGAAGTTACCCCACCTTTGCCAGGGCGAGAACAACAACCTTTGGGAGGAGGGAGAAGCGCCCAAGTTACCGCTCGGCTGCCTTCGTCTCCGCTCCCGGGCGCCACTCGGCCGAACAAAGGCTGCAGCTGCGGGTCCCCTTTGTGCTGTGCGGCCAAGGCAAGGGGCGATCCCGCCCGCCCGGGACTCCCCGCCCCGCCAGCCGGGCCCGGCGGCGCTGGGCGGGCTCTGTGCTCCGGCCCCCGCGTTCTGCCCGGCCCAACCCTACCCGGCTCGGCTCAGCTCTACGCCGTGTTGGGAGGAAGCGCCGGCTGCTCGGCGGGCGGGCGGCTGCCAGCCGCTCGGCTCCCCCGCCCCCCGTCTCCTCCCCTCCGCTGCCATCCTCCGCCCCCTCCTCCTCCTCCACCTCCTCGCGGTGGCGGCTTTCTCGGCCCCGGCTCCTTGCTCTTCTCCGCGGCTTCGCCTCGCTCCTCTCCGGGAGGCTCCCGCGCCGCGCTGGCGAGGACGGTAAGGGCGGCGATGAAGCGCGGCGCCGGAGCGGGCCAGGCCGCTGCTCGCTGCTCGGTGGGGCCCGGGGCTGAACGCGAAGCCGTCCCGCAGCGGTTCCCCGGCTTGCTCGGGGAGCGGTGGCGGGCGGGACCCCCCATCACCAGCCCCGGTAGGCGTCTGGCGATGGGGCGGCAGCACGGGCGGAGTGCGGGTCTGGCGGCGCCGCGCTGCCCCGGGGACGGGCGGGGGGCTCTCCCCCACCGGGAGCTGCGGCAGGAGCCGCCCAGGGTAGCCCTGCTCGGGGGTCGGGGAGGAGGGCGGCGGACTCCGGTGGCGGAGAGGAAGCCCCCGTGGGGTCGGTGCTGCTGGTGGGGTGCCCCTCTGGGAAGCGGGGCCGAGCCGGCTTCGTCCCCTGCCCTTGGGGGGGGCGGTGGTTCCGGCGCCGAGCGGGTCCGGGTAGAGCGGTTTGGCTCCTTTGAAATTTCTCGTTAATGTCAGGGGAAAATGTATGGCCCAGGAGAAAGCCGCTGGAAGCGATAGCTGTCGAAGTCCTCCGAGTTACTTCCCCGAACGGGTGCGAAGTGTGAGCTCCCTCGCCGGGATGCTGGTGTCGGGGGATGCGGGGCTGAGCACATGGCCGCCTCCCACGGGTCCCTGCCCGCCCTGCTCGGGGTCTGCTCCGCATCTGTCACAACAGCGGCTGGAGCTGGGCCTGCCGGCGCCTGGTGCCTTCTCAAAGTGCTAGTCTGACCGAAAGAAAACTTTAGCTGGGGGAAGGGGAGAGAGAGGCTTATCCAAAAGGTAATTTATTGAAATGTGGGGGTTTTTTTGTTGTGTTTGTTTTCTCCTTCTTCCCTTCCTCAGACAAGGTATCTGTGAAAAGAGGGGAAAGCAAAGGAATTATTTGTGTCTAGGGGTCCAGTATGTCAGCTCATACGGAGAAAGTTAAAACTTTTGAAGACCTGGCAGTGGCAAATTATCATCTCCAGTGAATCATAGTATTAACTTTTTTAAAAACTTGAACTTTAGTTATTTGAGTGCTGATCCTTGCTTGCGTTTAAAGCCAGCAGTTACTGTGTTGAGATATTTAAGGCTGAAACATATCCTTTGTGCTTAAAATACCAAAGCTATTGTGTTTTGTAAGCAGCAAGACAACTTTTATCTTTAATGTAGACCTTTTTATCACTTAGTTGTAAATGCTTGCTTTGTTTTTAAATCTTCCACTGCTCTTGGGTGGCTTTGCAAAGGTCACTCCAGTTCAGCTTTCTTTTTCTCTAAAATTCCTGTATTTAATATGATACTGTGTCAGATTTGACTTCCTTTTTTTTTTTTTTTTTTCACATTTGTACTTATGTGCCATGAGAGCCATGCTTTCCAAAGTAACTTCTGCTGGTAGAATGTGCTGGTTGTTCATGTTGCATCGTGCACAGAGAGCACACAGCTTGGCTTGTACCTGATGTTAAATGTCCTACTTATTTAAAAATGTTGAGAGCTCTAAAAGGGTCAGTGTAATCCATACCACACATGAGCTCAACTGACCTAGAATTAACAAGATAAAACACTTTTAAGCACTTCTGGAGCAAAAGGTGGCACATTATTTCCTCCTGTGCAACTAAAACAACCAATTTGCTTTTTTGAGGTGTCCAGTGTTGCGCTCCTTGGCTTAGAGGGTGGCTGAACACCCCACTTCTGCAGAGGTTTGGCTTGAGCTAGGGAAACTGGACATGAGAGCATGGCAGCAGTGTGCTTGTCCTCCCTGGGGAGATGTACCTGTTGGTGGAAGAGTCCAAGGAAGGAGATGCATACTGAGACCACCACTGGTCCTTCAGAAACAACAGGCAGCCTCTTGGGGCTGTTGGAATTGATAGATTTGTATGCCCTGCCAAGTTCCCCATTTTACGTGGGTTAGTTTACTATGTCAGCTGATATGTCCTGCTGTGGTGCTGTGTTTTCCCTCTGTGGGCAGGAGGTAGCAGACAGGTGCTTGTGCACCACAGCCTAGATAGCTGGTATAGCAGGAATGGGGTGGTTAGTGTGATTTACTGCCTCAGTGGATCTGATAGTCTGTGCCAGTAAGTTCACTCTTGCACAGAAGGCCCAGACTGCCTTCATGGCAATCCATGCCTCTTAAGATTAAGTTGTATCACAAGCCAGTGTTGAGAGAAACTGTGTTTGAGATTGATAGAGAGGTCACTTGCTGTTGCTTTCATAGAATCGGCTGGGTTGGAAGGGACCTCAGGGATCATCAAGTCCAACCCTTGAACCACTACCCCTGTGGTTACCAGACCATGGCACTGAGTGCCACATCCAGTCTCTTTTTAAATATCTTCAGATATTTGCAGAGTGGTTCTTTTCATGCCCTGCTGTAGCACTTGGCCATCAGTGCCCTCTTTCCCTGCTCCTCCTAGGCTTGTGGTGCACACACCAGGGGCACTTAATATAGATGCAAGTTTTGTAGTAGACAGGAGATGGCTTCCTGTTAAACATTCATATTCTCCAAAATCTGGAGGGCTAACGTTGATTTAGTGAGGCAAAACTGAGTCAAATTACAGAATGTAGGTGTGCAAACGTGTTCTGGTTGATCAGTGCTACAGAGTGCATTTGAGACACTGCTAGGGTATAAAAAGGAGGTGTTTCTCAAATGTGCTTTTGTAAGGCTTTTTCCCAGTGGTGGCATAGTTGGATTGGAAATCTGTGCAGTGAAATGTCATAGGGTAGACTTTGGCCATTAATTGTAGTGGAATGCAGAGAAAATTAGGGCTCATGTTTACAGCTTGCCCAGAACTAGAGGGTGTATCTTTGAACTCTGGGTAAGGAATGTCTCTGTTCTCTCTGTGGCTGACACTGGGTCTTGCTTTCCAATGCTAGATTATGGCTCAGTTCCACAGACATTAAGCACATGTGTTGATTAGCCACAAGTTAATAATTTTAAATTAAACTGAAGGATAAGTATGTTAGCTAGAAAGTGTTTTTATTTCAAGGAAGTTTTATTTTAGTCAAGCAAGTTCTGAGAAATTAAAGGAACTCCCTTGTGAAGTCCAAAGGGATAAAGACCTGCAGGATTTGGAGGTTCAAAAAAAAAAAAAAGAAAAAAAAAAAAGAAGGCTTGGTCTGTCTTTCAGTGGAAGGTAGAACAGCAGCTTGGAAATTGCATTTTAAGGAGGAGGAAAAACTTGCCAAGTGGGGCTGTTGATCTTGCTCTAAGAATAAGATACTGCAAGTTACTGGAAAACCTGCAAGGAATGAAGTGAAGGAGGGGTTTGATCATTGGAGAGCAGAAACTGCAGGAGTACCATGAATTGCCAAAGGTTAGAGCATGAAGAAATTTAAGATGAAGAAGAAATAAAAATAAGAGAATTTGGCTATGATATTGTGAAGATCAAGTTATAGTGGAAAAATGCCTAATGCCTCCAAAATTAGCAGTTGTAACCAGTTTTAGTTAAGGATGAGGATTTGAACGTGGGAGAAGGTTAGGATGCCAAACAGAAATGACCAGAATAAATGTCTTAAGCCTGCTTCCAAATTTAATGCCATCAAACTGAAGAAACAAAGGGGTTTGAAAGAGTTAGCACAGGATACTGGAGCCCAGTTTAAAAAAAAAAAAGGTTGTTATCTGTTGACTGCAACATTTGAGCAATATAGCAGAAGAAATATACTTGTATTTATTTTAAAAGGTGAAGAGAATGAAATCTTCACACATCTTACTCTGGTCTCAATAGTGTTCAAGTAGTGAGAACAAATTTGGAATGGAAAAAGTATGTATATAAAGATAAGTGGAAAACAGTATAAAATGCTTCCCACAATTAGGTCATGGAAAGCAAGTCATATTATTACTGGTATAATATTGAATGTCCTAGAGAAAAGGATCAGAAGGCTTCAGTTCGATGTGTATATACCATGGCAGGTACAACACTGAAAAATAATTAAATTTGAAGTGTAGGTTTTGGCTAAAAATGGCGAAGTGTCTTCTGAAGAATTTATCACAGAATCATAGAATGTCAAGGGTTGGAAGGGACCTGTGAAGATAGTTGAGTCCAACACCTCTGTCAGAGCAGCACCAAAACTGGGGCAGCTCAATCAGAAACTCATCCAGATGGGTCTTGAAAGTCTCCAGAGGAGACATCACAACCTTTCCGGGGAGCCTGTTCCAGGGCTCTGTAACCCTTACAGTAAAGAAATTCTTCCTCATGTTGAGGTGGAACTCAAGAAGAAGATGAACTCAAGAAGAGGTTGTCCCTTCCTTCTTGACACCCAGCCTTCATATATTTATGCACATTAATTAGATCCCCTCTCAGTCTTCTCCTCTCCAAACTAAAATGCCTCGGGTCTCGCAGCCTTTCTTCATAAGGCAGGTGTTCCAGTCCCTTAAGCATCCTCATAGCCCTCGTTGTACTCCCAAGTAAATCCCTGTCCCTCTGGAACTGGGGAACCCAGAACTGGATGCAAGACTCTGGGTGAGGTCTTGCTAGGGCAGAGTAGAGGGGGAGGAGAACCTCCCTCAGTCTGCTGGACACACTCTTTTAAATGCACTCCAGGATACCATTGGCCTTCTTGGCCACAGGGGAACATTGCTCTCTGGTGGATAACTTGTTGTCCACCATGACTCCTGTCTACATGAATAAAAGAATTCCTGCTCTGGATGAGTATTAGTAGGGAGGCTAGGCTTTTTACTTCACCATGCTGACTAAGATAACACTAAGGAGAGGATGGTTGCTAATGGGGCAAAGTCAGGAAACAGTCAGCATCAAGTGGGGTTGGATTATTGCACAGGAAGAACTGAATGTCTCTGATGACTGAAGCAGTAGGAATGAGAGAAGGTTAAATGGCTCTAAAAGTGAACTTATCAACTAAGTGATTGTTAGCAGCATATGTGCTATCAGCAGGCAGGTCATCCCTTAAAACAGGCCTGGAGGAAAAAGCTTGAATGCCAAAGTCAGACACAGATGACCGTATTTGAAGGTGGGGATGAAATGTAAGCAAACAGGATCCTCAGAAAGAGCTCTTCGGTAGAGATAAGTTATTACACAAAGTTTTAGGAAGGGTTCATGTCAAATACTGCACATAGTTCTGGTCACTTGTGTATAGAATATATTAAATTCTAGCCGAACATGTACAGGGATACACAGTCTACAGGGATGATGGGGTGTGGACATTCTGCAGTTAGACAACAGACCAAAACTTCAGCAGTGCTGGCTTTCCTAGCTTAGTAACGGCATAGAGATGTGATAGCAGCTGCTGATAAATTCCCTTGGGCAGATTCTTGGAAAAGAATAAGGGTTGTAAATTGAAGGTTCATCTGTAATTTTGGATTAAAAACTTGACATACAGGAGGATGATTTGCCGACTCATTGAATGAATATCAGAATATGGTACATGGGAAATCAAAATGGGTCAGATTTAGGATGCTCTCCCAGCTGTGTGTTACTGTAGTCCCAATTTGTGTTTAAACTTGAATGTGACTTTTAAGGAAATGGGCAGTTCAGGTAACTCAAACTACCATAAATTTTATGCTTCGATCTTCACTACAAATCAACAGAAATAGAAAACATTTATGTGAAGGAGGTGTGATGAGCAGAAATACTTAATCTTTGAGGAGCGTATGATGTTGCCATATGATGTTGAGTGGAATTTATAAAAGATGAAACACCCATCTATAACATTAGTAGCTGTTGCTTTTTCTTCTTTTTAGTGTTTTATAGAGCGGAATCAAATATAGCTCATAAAATATTAAAGATGACCACAAGTTAATATGCGTGGGACAGAAAACACATAAATGGACATGCAGGCTGGAGGTCAGGATGAACTTGGCTTGGACCCATAAATAAAAGGATTATATATTGTCTACTTATCTATTGTCTCTCAGCTGGATTTTGTGTTCTCTTAGGCCCTGGCTGCACCCTGTTGTTTGAGGAAATAGGAATAGGGAGAATTCCCCTGGAAGGTGCTTGGTGGGTAAAGTGGAGGACTGCTGAAGACCCAGGGTGAGGGCTGCCAGCCAGGAGGCCTCCGAGCTTGCCTGTGGCTTCATTTTGCGGGTGTAATACCTGACCCAGGTGCTGAGCTATGCAAAGGTCAGCATGAAATAACTACTGGCAACAAACTGAGGTATGAGATGTGCCAGTTCAGAGACTTTCTTTTAACTCTGTGAAGACATGTCTGGTACAGACTGAAGAGTCATGTTCTTCATAGAAAGTGTAATGATGGCTTATGTGGTTTGAAGGCTCCACTGTGTTGACTTAATTTGAGCTTTGCTATAGCATCATGCTTTGTCCATTTATAAGCTCTCCTGTAGCTCAACTTTGTATGCACAGTCAAACTTCTGGAAGTTTTCAAGATGACTGTTCAGAAAGGAAGAATGTGTGTCATCTGTGTGGACGCATCTTGAAAAGAGTAATTTAAAAAAATAAGATGCTTTGAGTGTGTTTGTACATCAAAGCAAGATCAGTATCTTGATATTGCTTTATGTCTGCCAGTTCTAAATTTATAAGGCAGGTGTCTAACTTCCTTAGAAGTAATGTAGTTGCAAACTCTTTTCCAGCATAGTTTATTAAAAGCTGAACTATTACATTTTAGGTGTTTGGTTTAAATGCATGTGTGTTTTTTCTTTAAAGAGGAGCTATGTAATGAGCTCAATGTGTCAGCATCCCCATAGGAAATAAATGTGAAGAGATTGTGTTGAGCTATCAAAAGAATAATTTAACAGTCCCAGGGAAAATCGAGTTTATTGTCTTGGTAGCTTTTAGCATGTAGTATTAGGCTATTCATTTATTGTAATTTTTCATTTGCTTCTATTGCTCTTTTATATGAGTGTTGGGTGAATCATTAAAAAAGATGAAACCAGGGCTGTACTCTGCAATTCTATAGCATCTTTCACTTAACAACCTTCAGGTTCTAGATATTAATGGATGTGGTGGAAAAGTTATTTCAGACTTAATAAGGAGAGAGCCAACTTAAATTCAAACAGTCTGTAGCAAATCAGAAAGCAGAGGACTTGTCTCCTCATGCTTTGCTCTGTTCTTTAAAAACAAAATCACTCAAATATTTCCTATTACAGTTTGAGGTTGTGGAAAATGCTGTATTCAGAAATGGGAGGAAATGCTTTAAGACGTTATTGAGCAGGGTAGGTAACAGGAGCATCCAGTATTTTCTGTAACTCAGGCAAGTGCAAGGGAGTATCCTTCTTGTTAGTAGGTCAAGAAAGTGTGTGTTCATGGTGGTCATGGTCAGACTGGGTAGAAAAATTGGACTGGAGCAAGGAGTAGGTGGTGTAAGAGATGGAGGTAAAACTTGGAACATGCACAAGTGAAAGAATTCAAGAGAGAAAAGTGAGAAAACAAGAATTACAGAAAGATGCGGTCGACAAACTGGTTGAGATGTAGGAGAAATGCTCATATATTACACTTGAAGTCAGTATGCACTTTAACTCCCGTCCAATTTTAATTGGAAAACTCATGTTTTATTCATTGTTGTGATGTAACTGTGGGATATCTATTAGCTGGTTGGGGTTTCACCATTTAGAAAAGCACACTTGGAATGAGAGGTTACATCGAGGAAGGAACAAAGCAGAAACTTAGAACAAACTGCTGGAGAACTTTTTAGGTGTGAGCATCTGTAAATTACATGGTGTCTTGCATAGTTCAAAACCAAAGGAAAAGAGAAGAGTTGTGGGCAGAAGAATGAGGAAAGCAGCATTGTTCTGCAGCCTTCCAGTAGCTCAACTTTCAGATTTCCACATGGTGGTTTTTTTGTGTAAATAGGAGCTGAAGGAACATCCCAGTGTGAAAGAACTATGGGTAGTACTTTCTCTTTGTCCAGTATCTCTGTATCTTTGCACACTGTTAGAAAAGTATTTTAAGTAACTACTGAAGTCCATGAATGGATCCAGACCTTTGGATTTGTAACGAGCTCTGTATGTTGTCCTTCTCGATTTGATGAGTTAATCTGTGCATGGTACCATCTCAGAGGTTGGGGAGCTACTAGAAATGAAACCATTTCATGTGTGTGTGCACTTATACCTATGTATATATGCAGCTTAAATGAGGGTGGAGGAGAATTGTTTAAGTAATCTTTGGGTAGAGGACTTTTGAGCTGGAGATGATGGTATACGTTTGTAGTTTATTTTATATTTATAAAAAGTAATGCTGCTGTAATATATTTGACAGAATGTCGTTTTCCCCTCCTGCCCACCCCCAATGGTTTTAGACCTTTTTAAAAAAATCTCAATTAAAAGAACACCTTGTCATTTCCCATGCATGCACCTACTTCAAGACTACATTTGGAAAAAAAAAAGAATTTAATATTAACATTTGTAAATTACTCATAAAAGCACAAGTAGTTAAAATGTGATTGATTTCACTTGCATGTTGTATTTAATTGCAAGATTCTTATTATCCATGTTGTTTTGCCTTTCATTACTGAAGTATATTGCTGTTGAGTTCTCCCAGTGTGTTAGTTTTGCATGTTAAATGGTAATTGAAGTGAGTGACAATTCTGAATGAATTTAAATGCTAGGTAGTGTGCATGAGTCTTCATGGATTTCTTTCACTCCCATTTGAATAGATGCGATTTTCTCATTGAAGATGACTTGTGGCTGTTGGACTTCTTTCTAAGTAATAAATCTTCATACAATATGTAAAGGTTTACTGATACAACAGTTAATTTAATACATGCTAATTGGAAGGTAGAATCTGAATTCTGCAATGCATTTGCTTGGTGAACACTTTGCAGATATGAAGGTCTGCTCACTCACATCTTTTGCAAGACCTCCATACATGCTTTGCTGAAAGATTTCAGATATTTTGATTAACTTCTCCTTTTCTAATTGTTACTGTTTTGTTCCCTACTTTTAATGTTTGATCACATCCAGGGGGTTACTCCCATTGTAGTCTTGGATCCAATTTCACTAAATGAAACTGACTTTAAAGAGGCAGAGCATAGAGATATGCCCAGAATAAGCCCTTAAATGTGGAGAGAAAATGTTCTCTGCTGACCTTAGGTAAATGTTTTGAGGTGTTCAGTTATGACTTTAATAAAAAAAAAAATTGTATATTTAGAAAAAATCTTGACTTTCTGGTGGCCTTTTTATTATAGACCTTTGTGCTATTACAAGGTTTCTATTTTAAGAATGAGATATCAGCTTTTTTTTTTTTTTTTCCTGTTTAATTGAAAGATGATCAGTGTCATTTCTCTCTTCCTGCCCTCTCCATCCCCCTTAAAACAAAACAAAACCCTCACTCCTTAAACAAAAGTGTCTTTATTTTTACATTTGTTTTATGAAATCACTAAAATCCTTTGGGAAAAGCTTTCCTCTCACAGGAAGATGGGGGGGGGGGAAGAAACCCAAACCTTCTAAAGCCAAAACCAGCAAGTCTGCCACCAGATATCACCGTGTTTTGCTATCTGAATAGTAGCAGATTTCATAAAAGAAGCAATTTCTCATCTTAATGAAAGAAAAACTGCAGCTGCAGAAATCTACACATATACATTTTTCACCCAACAAGTACAAAATTATTAGCATTTGGGGCAAAATTTCACTGCGTACCTTTCTTGGAGCTTCTTTGGACTTTCAGTGTTGGGAATGAAACTTTAAATGGGGTATTTGAAAGCTCTGCAAGATGGGAAATTCAGCTGCTGATTTTCCTTATTGCCTTCCTAGCATCTGGTGCCACTTCACTTAGCATATCCACATGTCTTGGGCAGCTCCTGGACTTAGCTTGACATTCCTTCTGTGTATGCCCTGTGTTGCTGCTGTGTCCCACGTGTTTCTGAAGCCTGTGCTGCATAAATATTTTCAGCACAGGTTTGGCTTTGGTGTGTTTGCAACCTGTGAAATTGCTGTAGCTTTGACGCTGTGCACTCACAACTTAGACAAGGATAGCTGAGCTCACTTGGTTTGTTCAGCTTGGAGAAGAGAAGGCTGAAGTGGTGACAGCAGTAAGGCTGGCAGAGTTCAAGGAGCACCTGCACAATGCTCACAGTCACCATTTAGTTTTAGGGACTCATGCAAGGAGTAGGGAGTTGGACTCGATGGTCCTTAGGGGTCCCTTCCAATTTGAGACGTTCTGTGAAACAGCTGTGTCCTCACAGCTGGCAAGTCCATAGTGTAATGGTAAAACTGTATATCCCTTTGTGGACTTATTTTTATACTCTACCTTTGTAGGTACACTTGCTTGTCCTTTCAGCACACTGTACGCTCTGCGGTGCCTTCTGGAGTAGCATCCTTGCCATTCGTGAAGAGGCATGTGAAGGGAAATTAAAATTATATGAACATTCATGTTATATTTGAAACATTAAGTGCCATTCATGAAGACTAAACCAGAGAATTTTTGGCTTTGGGGAGATAAAGTTGAATTAACTTGTGCTTTCCTTGCTAAGCAGTGTTAATGTTTTTCTTTCTTAGCCTAAAATGAAATAGGCAAAAGCTGTAGGGAGGAGCCCTGACCCCCAGCTGTGTTGGGTTTAATAAAAGGTAGGATTTCTCCTTCTAAACTCTCATTAACCAAGGACTGCTGTGAAGGTATCAAATGATGCTATTTAGATTGTCACAATCAACTAATTTGATTTCTGTATTACTTCTGGAGGACTGTTACTGAAAAGACTTTTTATAAGATGCCTTGCCTCAATATGAAATCAGATCCTCAAGATTGACTTCCTATGCAAATTTTACTGCATTGTATGAGCTGCAACGCCCAGCCAGAGAATCGAGAGGAATATTTGCCTCCTGTGCTATCATCATGGATAGTATTAATCAAATACTCCTGATGATGGTAGGCTTGTTTTACTGAAAAATAGCAGGATATTATCATATATTTTGGTCATAAGGATTCGATGGAATTGTGGACTAGAAAAGCCACACACTCTATAGACTCACACTTGCTCTCTCAGTGCCCTCTGTTCGTGTTCTGCTGCTGGGCCAAAACATTTTCCCCAAGCCCTCTGTTTCCTCTTGTTGCAGCTGAGGTTGAGTGAGATGGAAACCAGAGGGACAAAGAGAGTTATTAGAAAATCCCTATTTGCACCTAATAATTGTCACATGGCTTAGGTGTGGATGTGGTTAGCTCTGTGTTGCTGCAGGCCAGTGGCATGTCACCCATTGCTGAAGTTGAAGCATGAAGGAATTCTAGTGTGAGATGAAACAGAAAGCAAGGAGGCAGTCTGCAATTATAGCTGTTGTGATACAGATCCTGTCTAATGCAAAGTTGCTTTCTGTGAGGTTCCGGTCTTTCTGCTGCATCTTTCCCATGCCTAGAACTTCTACTAATTTAAAGTTGAAATTCTAATGAGAAACAGAACCAGTTCCTTAATCAGTGTGATTTGCTTTTATGGAATACTTCATTCAACTTAGTGCAAATTGTGAAACCCATTTAATATTTGAAAACAAAGTCAGCTGGTTTTGGAATTGAACCAGACTGAAGAGTGCTAGCAGTCCCTGTGAAGTGTAATCTGGTATGATAATATACTGAACTAAGAGCAGGAATAAAGTAGTTCTGCACTTAGTCCTTTTTACATTACAATTTTGGAGCTGCAACAGTGAATTTAGCAGTGTTTCTTTAATATCTTTCTCTTATAAGGCAATACATAGAACACCGACCTTGAAAAATCCACTTAAAGTGTTATTCAAATAACTTGGAACAGAGAAAATATCCTCTTTTTTTTCTATATAGCAGTCACATGGATAGAACTTTTTTTTATTCTTCTTTATTTGAAGCTGTTTTGCAGAGTTACCCAGGGTTGTGGAGATCTTGCTAGGCTGGGATTTTTCTGAAGTGAACATCTTACTTTTTCATACTTGCAAAGATTGCAATCTCCGACAGTGAGATATACCTCACTTTAGTTCTGTTTATCTTGTTCATCAAGTCAAGCAGCTCTTAGAGTTTTTATCCATGATCAACTAACTGATTGGCATGACAATTAATAGAAGTGTAAATGAGAATGTAAGAAACCCTGTGGTCATTGCCCTGCAAACTTCAATGGCAGTGAGTGTCTAGTGAGTGCTCTTCAATGATAAGGAAGAGATGTGGGTTGGTAAGGGTATGGGAGAGTGAATTGCAGTGCTAGGCTATGGCTGGGTTGGTTCAGGCTGCTGGGATTTATACCTCTGAAGCCTCCTGAGAAAGAAGAATGTGCCATCTCTTTTTTTTTTTTTTATCATAATGTCTTTGATCACATCTTCACAGCCTTTGACAGCTTGAAGTATAGGAGAACTTTCCCCTGCTGAGAAATTGCAGAACATACTTGCGTAATTGTTCTCAGTTACTTGGTGGTTCTTGTTTTAACCAATCTTTTTCTGACTTGGGAAGAAAAGGGATGTGTTCTATGTGAAACTTGTGTACTGCTTTTTCAGATAATACAAAAGTGTTTCTCAAAAGTGATCTGAATTGTCCTGAATTACATAGTTGCTCTTCAGGCTGAGTATGTATGAAATACACAGTGATGTAAAATGAAGATGTCTGATTTATTATATTGTCTGCTCATAAAATACAACTAGCTAGTCACAAGGGAAAAATCTTGGGGAAAAGATTCAAATTATGTACTGCCTCACTTTCTAAGTTATTACTTTTCTGTTGTCTTTTTTTTTTTTTTAAGATTTGGTTTCCTTCTGATAATTGCTAGGATGTGTATTTAAGCATCAATAATTCTTTCTGATGTCTGTAGTACTTTTACCTTTATTCTAATTTATGTAGATGAACAGGTCAGGACTCCTATGTACATTCCAGAGTGTGAGTATAAAAATAAAAACAGGAAAAGAAGACAGGCTGGTGAACGGTGCAGTAGTTGCTGGAGACTGAAGGGAGTTCAATTGACGAAACAGCTGCCATCTGATGCACTTTTTTTTTTTCCCTGACCTGCCTGTAAAGGCAGCTCCTAGAAACACAGGTACAGCAATGAAAAAGCCAAGTGCTTTTTCAGGTCAGTCTTTTTGCACTCCTCTAATCAATCTTGATGTCACGATGTATGTGTTAGATATGTCTTTGCAGTGAGGCATGCCTCATGGATGTGCTCCCTGGTGCTCTTCAGAGGAGTCTGTGTGGAAAAGTGCTGCAGTGGCCCATTGCATGTATGTAGCATTTCTCTGGGACTATGGTATGGCTGGCCTCTGCATTGGATCATAGGGTCTACCTAGTTGCCCCTCCTGGATTCTTTGGTGTTGCCTACCTCTGATGCTGTGAGAGATGCACAACAGGAGGGCCACATCTGACTTTAAGGGGTGATGTGCCCAGAGCCCAACTGTGCAGAGCACTCAGAGGTCTCAGTCAAGGTTTTGCATCCTAGGGAAAAAGGAGCTATCCCTTCACATAAAACACTGGAAGAATAAACAAAACAGTGTCCCCAGGAAAATGGGTGTGCATGAGGCAGGGAAAATGGGTTGATAATACGGGAACTCTAGTTTATGACTTGCACCACTGACCATGGGACGTGCAGCATTCCTCACCATTGCAGAAACATTGTGGGTGTCTCCTGGTAATCTGGAATCATGTTAGAAATAAAAGAGTGAATCCTCTTCCTCATCCCTCGATACTGTTTTCTGTAACACAATTATGTCCACATGTGTACATGCACAAATGATATTCTTTGTTTCAAAGTCCTAAATATTTCTGTAGGGACCTGATACAATTTTCTAGATGAGCTTTCCCTTTCTGCAGCTGGTCTGGACTAATTCCAGGAGTGCATGGTCTGTGTCCAAAGGAGAAGCATTGCTCCTCTGAGGACCCTTAGCTCCAATATGAACCACAGTCCTTATCCCCAGCTGTGGGACTCTTCTGCCCTGGGACATGAAGAAGCAGCCCAGGATCTTTGAGAGACAGTGTTGCTGCCTGATAGCATCTGAAGCCTGTGGTGGGAACCTGGTGAAATGTATTCCCTAGGTTTTACTCTCAGGTATCTCTTCTAAAATGCCTCAGATGCTTTTAATTTTCACTTAATGACTGAGCTCCAAGTTGCTTTGTCTGGAAGTAGTTACTTCTTGTAGATGTTCTCACTGGTGGTATAAGATAACTTGGCAACAGCTATGAGAAAACAGTTATATGGGGAAGAGGTTATTTTGAGATTTTTGTCTTATCTGGAGAACTACCAAAAGCTGGGAAGTGCAAAATATGTATGGGTTTTCTTTCCCTGATACTTCACACCAGTTTTCAAAATAAATTCTGCCTTTAAGTGGGTTAGTCCTTGCTCAAGAGTAGTGATTCCCAAATGTTCATATTTGAGCCAAGAATAAATTTTTTATGTGATCTCTTCAGAGCCTGATTTTAAGAAAGAAAGAATTTAGTCTTCTTTTAGAGGCTATTCTCTTGACAGAATATAATGAGATTTCTTTTCAAAGGAAAAACAGGATTGCAGTGAGAATGCTCTCTTGCATTTTTAGCTCAATTTTCTGCAGGATAACTGTTCAACATTTAATACAGTAAAGTATTTAAGGATAAGTTATATAATTACCACAAACGTTTAAATAACCTTCAGTTTTAGTACTTGTTTGTCAATAGCAGCACACTGTAACAATGTTAAGAAGTTAGCAGATCCAGAATAACTATCTGAACCTTTACTCTTATGAAGCTGAAAATCAAGGATGTGGCTTTATAAAGTAGGAAAATGGTTGCAGATAACAGTCCTAAATTTAAAAGACATTTTTGCTTTTCTTTTTATTATCTCTGTTTGCATATCTTACTTTTATAAAAGTTGCCCTTTTGGAAGCTGAAGGGCTATTTTATTTTTCCATGTATCTTTTAGTGTCCGTGAATGCTGATTTTAGAAGCTTGTTAACTTACCTATAATAGTTTCTTCATAGGTCAGATATGACAGCTGATGTCTGACTGCTTTAAAATAATAATTAACACCACAAAATTCTTAGTAAGGTGATCCTGTAGCCTCATTTAAAGAAAACGTATGGTGTACAAAAACAAGCTAGTTTTCCCTGGCTCTGTGATATCTGCTGGTGGAGTGTAGCCGACTCTTCAGACAAGAAAAATACTTGATGGTAAAATATCAAGTGGTATTTAAACAGTCCTGTTTGCAGTCAGCTTGTATATGTATACTTGAGGGGAAAGGGCCAGAATATAGCCTGCAAATTTTTCAGCTCCCCTATGTTAAATCACAATTTTATTGTCAATGTTGGCTACAAATGAGGTAGGAATTGAACCCAGGTTTTGGATAAATCTCACCAAATTGAATTCTACTCCACTTCAAGAGAAGCAGCACTAAACATTAGCAGAATGTCTCTTGCTGCTTTGTAATTTAAACTTTTTGACAAAATGGCTTAGGACTGGAAACGGTAGCTTTAGTCTCAGTGGAAAATGGAGGCTTCTTAAAGCTGCTGCACTGGAAAATATATTGTTCTCTGTGTGTCTTCTTTTTATTGCACTCTGTGCCAAACCTATAATCACAGGATTTAAAAACCCCTCACCATGCAATTTTTAATCGTGGACCAATCTTTCCATGAAAAAAAAGGACTTGGGAATGTCTGTGGTTCATTTAGCTCCTAGGTGTACCAGAAGAGCTCCAATTTAGTGAAAAGAATAATTCCTGAGGTCCCAAGCCCAGTTGGAATTCTCCTGCTGCAGTACCTAATGCGACTTTGCTTCATGTTATAGTATAAAAGTATCAGAAAAGATTGTGTGAGACAAAAAAGATGTTATTTAAAGATAAACCTTGTTCTTTAACCAGTCATTTTGCAGGAGCAGATAAATTATACTGTATTTTCCAGATTGTATCATTGTTAGGGAGATTCCATTGTGGTTGAAGGCTTGCTCTTCCCTCCCACGGTTTATGAAGACATTTACTAAGTCCTTAGACTCCATCAGTTAATCCAGGAATTTACAGAAGGTAATGCAAAGTTCACAGGGCAGTGGTGTGTTACAGCTGTTTCAACTTGAATTGTTTAGTATGTTTTCAACAGTTTTTTTCCTGTGTTCTTGACATTTTTTTCTCACTATCTCGGATTTTTCTGGAAACGATGGGATGAGTGTACATGTGGCATCCAGATACCATTTTGGCAGCATCACTGATTAGCTAATGTGTGCGGTTGTTTTGGTGGTGGTGTTTTTGGTGTTGGTTTTTTGGTTGGTTTTTTTTTTTAATTTTTTTTTTTGAAGGCAGATACTCTATTTAATAAGTCAAAAAGAAACTTTTTCTCAGACAAAGCTTGATGTTTTTCTGTATATTTTAAATCCTGCCTGTGTGTTGCAGGTGTGTGCCCTTGTGGTCTATATGCTGCCTGGTGACTGCTCCCTCTGTGGACAGAAGGATTAGAATAGAGTTTCAACCCTAATCCTGGGTTTCCTGTGCAGATTCACTTTACAGTCTTATTCCAGTTTATTTGCCTGTTTTACAGAGCAGGTTTTTTTCATTCGTACTTGCTCTCAAAAAATAAAAATAAAGCACTAGTTATGATATTTTGATTTTTGTTGTATTGATGATCTTTGAGATTTTTGTTCTTTTTTCCTCTCAGAGTTTTGACAGGGTAGTAGTTAGACATGTGCTATGCAAATGTTTGCAGTAAAAGGAAATGGTTATCTGTGAATTAAAACTAAATTACAGGAATTTCAGATTGAGGTTGCTTCAAAGTATCAAAATTATCTAGAATCTGAAATTGTAAGGTTTTTTCAATGAATGTCATAGTATTATTTTTCTTACTTTTTAACTCTACAGTAAATATGTTTTCTTAGGTACCGAATGATATCTAGTAATAAAAGTCCACAGCTTTTGTCCGTGTAGGGGCTTGAACTTGCCTTCAGAATTTCATGAAATGTGAAAAATCATTTTATTATTTCTTTAGTGGTCTTGTTTTTTATACTTTTTATGAACACTGCAGTTTTAAATGTAATTTTGCATGAACTGAACTGCATCTAAAATTAATATTGGTCAGGGCAAAATGTTGTAAGTAAATTTTTCATCAATATGTTTCATCAAGAAACTGATAAAACACTTTTCTCCTTACACGGTTCCTTTTGTTTCTTCTTGAACTTTTTGTATTTAAGAAGCTATTTGAATGCTGTCATTAGATAAAACAATATATAACTGGTATAAGCAATAGAAAAGTTAGGCTCTTGGTGTTCTGACAAATTTAAACAATATGTTTTTGAATTGTGCAGTAGTGACAAATTGTAGCTTTTTGTTTAAAGAAAAATGTACTAGAAATATGTGTTTGTCCTGCAGTTATATTCCAGGTTTTAATAACTTCACTTTCTGTACTGGTTTTCTGAAAGTCTGGTGCACTGGTGAGACCCCTAAGGGTTGGTGTGAAAATCTAGAAAACCTAAAAGCAAAATTTCAGAGGTTTTACCCTCTGTAGTGGATGCTACGAAAATCTAAATCTGTGGCAAAGCATATGTGAAAATACACAGAGGTAAATGTAGTTACAGGTTGGCTTGGAAAATTTCAGATATTTAGAATTTCAGTGATATGTTTGCAAGATGATTGTCAGTGTCCTGTCATTCTCAGTACCTAAAAAAATATGCATAAGTGGCAATTAAGCCTGTTTGGCGGTAGTGCTCATTAACTCTTGTGTCCCACACTGAGGAAGCTGTGGGCCATACCCCTGTATGGGGGTGCAGAAGGGAATTCTTCCTTCTCTCATCCTATCTATATGGGATAGTTTAAGCAAGTTTAGTTAGCAAGCTAGTTTAGGCAGTTTAAGCAATAAAATAGCTGTTGAATAAAAGTTCCTTCATAAGTGTTGGGTCTTTGGTTGGCATGCCTTAGGGCAAATTAATTTGTTTTCTATACAATTAAGTGCTGATTTTTGGTTCTCATAGAAGCTCAGCAATAAGCCTTGAACAGAGAATAAATTCTTTATCCTGTGTGATTTGTGTATATTTGTCTTTTAAATCTGTTTAACAAAGCAGTGCAACAAATTTGGGATTAGTGACATGCTAGTTAGCTTTGCTGAAGGAGCCTGGGATGGAAAAATGTGGAAATTAGTGTTTTTTGCATTAGGTATGATTAGCTGGCACAAAGATTAGCTGTATCATGTGTTTCTTTTCAAACGGCTCCTGACCTCACGAGTGCAAGGAAATTGTGATCCAGCTGTAGCAGTATAACTTTGGCAAAGAAAATAAGTGTGGGTTTTCTGCAGATTTGTATACTGGCAGTAAAATATTCTCAGCTCATAGTCTTTCCTTTTACCTCTTGCAAATATAAAAATAATGTTGGTTTAGTGCCAGATGTCTGTTGTTACACATGCCTGTTTGTATTTTACTGCTCTTTACTCCTTTTAGTGCCTTTTGTTTTCTCTGGGTCCACTCTAACTATTATGATATGGGGGGCTGTTAATAACAGCTTAAATTAGGTATTGCATACAAAAGTTTCTAATACATTATGAAATACAAGCTTTAAATTTCAGTAACACAAAAACTGGGCTGTAAAATCCTACTTATAATCTAGACTTATTTGTTTAGGCTGTGTTAAATCCATTCTTAAAAATACTCAAGTTTTTTGTTTTGCTCTTTTTATTTTCATTTGGGATCAAATCTCTTTGAACTATGTAGACCCACACCTGTGCTCATTTTAATCCCTGTGTAGTTTTCGTCAATTATCACAGCAGGCAAGAAGAAAATCAAATTGTAAAATGCTTTTGAAAAGTAAGTACGTTCAACCTGGGGTTCAGGTTTCTGTTTCAATCAAACATCATATGTATTCATGTTTTTACACAAAGCTGGGTAAGGGAGGAGCACGAAAAGCCTTTTTTTGTTTTCATTGTGAAATATCTGTTTTGAAGTGCTCTTGTGTATGATGAGTGTAGTCTCTAGTTTGTAGAGGAAGGCTGTGGTGTGTGTATGTGCGTTGGTTTTTTTTTCTTTTTTGTAAAGCTGGAGAAAATCTAGGTCAAGAGATTTTATTCTTATTAATAACTTAAGGCTTTAGTCAACAAAAAAGTATTCTGCATGGCTATCCTGGCTGGGAAGGAACCTGCCATGCTGGAACATCAATGGGGTGTTTCCCTTCCCGTCAGGACATTCTAATGCTCACCTTCTCCCACGTGTTTTTGATTGCCACCATAAAAGCTCATAGGGACACAATGTGTTTTTTGGATTGAGGCCAGGGACCATCCATGCTTCACCCCAACCATGTGTTCCCACACATGGCCTTCTGCCAGCAGGTTATCACATTCCACCCAAAACAGGTTTCATGGTGTTGCTAGAACAAACTCGGGCTACAGGACCGAATTATTTTTGTTTTTCTTTCATGAAAACATCTATGGAGGTGAAATAAATGAATCCAAAAGGTAGCAAATTCTTGTTTTGAATCACTGGGAGATGCTAAACCATGAAAAATCTTCCTTGGCTTTGTCTGGGTTTCCTGCTCCTTTCCTCAGCAGTCCCTGTCCTGTGTATTTAGCTCCTCAGCACCTTGGCATGGTGTTTTAGGTAAACTGAAAGAATAGGGAAACTCTTGGATCTCCAGCTACAGTAATCTGCTGTATTACAGGTGTAAGAAAACTGGGGTAAAATAGTTGTTATGAAGCCTCTAATTTTCCCTTAAGCTTCTGTGTCACTCCAGAACCAAAAGCAAAGGTACTTAAGTTAGGATAATTAATCATGGAACAACTTACACAGGGAATGTAAATTATTTTTTTCTTCCATTTGCAAGTTCTGTAAACCAAGATAAGAGGCTTCTCTAAAATACATTGTTTGTAAACTTATGGCTCCTGAACTTCTGTGTTCAGGACACTTGTATTCACACTTTGCTTTTCTTCTGCTCCTTCCCAAGATCTTGTGGATGTGGGAGAGGTCAGAAAACCTGGCCATCTGCTGCTACAAGACCTGCCAATGATTGTCATCTACCTCACAAAACGCATTTTTGTGCTGATAAAAGATGGGAAAAATGTATTGCTTTCAGGGGAAATCTTCCAGTGTGCAGAGTTGTAAGTCCTAACTTTCCAAAGTGATGTGCAGAGCTCTTGGATACTGTAGTCTTCCTGTGTGACTAATATAATTGCATCTTCTTGAAAATCTACTGTAGATGTGAAGCAGACTTTGAAGCAAGTCAGTTGACACCCACGCAGGACTGAATTATTACATCTTGAATAAATTGCTGTGCAGTGTAAATGTTAAACTAGTGTCAATAAAAAGAAAGTTTGTTCTCAACAATTCTTCCCATGTTGAAAATCACTTGAAATTTGTTAGATTAAAAAGTTGTGTAGTTAGGATATTTGCATGTAAAATGAGCAAAGATTGTCAAGATCATTAAAGAGAGAATAATGGCAAATGTATTTGAAGTACATCTATAAAATCCAGTTCACATCCCGTATACTTTGTTGTAACTTTTTTTGTTAGTGACCAAATGGTGAGTTTTAGTATACTACTGTTTAAAGTGTAATAAAATAATAATTCTCTATTTTGTGGCAAGCAAAGAAAACATTGTGCTTAAACTGCATCACATAAAGTCCTTTAGCAGGATCTGAGGAGACATGACTGAAACTTTACCTAGCCCACAAACATAATAACTGGAAACTTAAATGCATTGTTTATACAGCATGAAAATGTACTAGTATAAATGATAGCACTGCAATAAGGATCAAGATAGAAATCTCTTTAGTTGTTAGACTTACTTTTAAAGTTTGTTTTTTTTTTTGTGCTTAGTGCTTTCGATACTTTGTTTTCTATGTTACACAAGCACCTTAGATTCCCCATGTATTAGAGCGTACAGTTCAGAATGTTCAAACTTAGTGTTTGGGGTTTAATTCTAGTTTGAGTGCCTGTCTTTATAGATAATTTGCACAGAATTTTTGAAGGGAACAGAAGGACACCCAATGGATGAAATGTTACCATCTTTTATGAGGGAGAATGCCACACTGAAATTTTATTGGGCTGTTGGAATCATTGAAATGTGCATTATTAGGGGTGTCAGAGTGCCTCCAGTGAAAAATACATATTTTGATATACAAAAATGTTGCATGAAAACCTCTTTACAACCCAAATGACCAGCATTATTTTCTTATCTGTGAGGTTGTTTGAAATTCCAAGAATTAATTAGTGCAAGTGTTAGTGGCCCATCTCTGCTATTTTATAAAGAATTGCTAGGTAGTTGCAGAAAGAGTGACAGAGTAGGATAAGCACTCACTTGCCCTTTGGCTTCAGGCTACCAAAGAGACCTTGCTTTATAGACTGACAGGCAGCTGTCAAGTTACAACCTCCCATATGTCCATTCCCTTCCTTTCTGTTGGCTGCTGAGAAATAACTATTTACAATATGAATTCTGTTCCTATTTTGAAAGTTTTTTAAAAATATTTTGTGATCTTCTTTGACCTCAGTGCTGTTAAATGAGGATAAGAATTATGAAAGAATTATAAGAAATATGCACATGGCAGCCCATGGAAAAGGACTATTAGCCATCTGTGGCTTTTTATTCTGCATCTGGTGATACAGTGTGACTGCAAAGGAAAGTCACGGTAGATATTTTTATTTAAAAGGAATAAAAAAAAGTTTTAAAAGTTTAGGTTTCTGAGTTATCAAAACAGCAGGAGAATATAGTTTTTGAAGCTTCACTCCCGATTTGACAAAAAAATATGTCTGAAATCAAGGTCAAACTTGTGGTATTCTACCACTCTTGCTGCTTTCATCTCTAATCATAGCAACCTGATACGAAGTTGATAAATGTTTATAAAAGAAGCGGTAAGTGGCTTAAGTCGTCAGAAAGGAAGTGTAAAACCTTCTGATTCAAACTGTTGATTTATACTGCTCTTAGCCTTAGTAGTTGGTTTGGCTGCCTGCCCCTTGCCTGTGTTTGCCAGCTTCCCACCATGTGGAGCTGAGCAGTTGCCTGGATTTGCTTCCTCTGGGGTATGGAAGTACTGTAGCCCTGCACTAAAATTCAGGGTAGTAATAACTTGTATTTTCTTTCAAATCTTTTAATCAATATAACCAGATGTTCTTAACTAGCTTTAAAGAAAAGTAAGTGAACATAGGATCTTACATATTTTTGTAACTTCTGTAAAGAGTTTCCTCACATAGTACATATGGAAGCTAGAGTTGCACCCGTATATAAAGCTTGTTTCCTTCATGTTCTCTTTGTATGTTTGACCCTGTGGTCTGACACCAGGTCAAAGCTTTGTATATCTTCCTATTCCTAGCAAAATAGGGTATTTTGAGGGCCAGCTCTAGAATTGGTATTTCCTATCATGGGCAATAGATCTGTTTCATGTCTCTTATTACTAACATTTCATCTGTTGACTGGTTTAAGGTCTGTACTCTTTCTTCCAGTAAAATATCCAAAGAGAAACAATTACAAATGAATAAGAGCCAAGTTACTCTTCCTGGTTATATTGACTAGAAAGATAGAATTGCACACTCTATGATGCAGGGTGAGCAAGTGGCTGTATGCAAGTGAATAGAGATTAAAGTAAATTCTTGCTACTTTGAGGTTTTAATAGCCTGCTGATGAAAATTCTTTGCCTGGAAACTTGAACATACAAGTGTGGACTGGAGAGGCTTTCAGGCAAGAGGAAAATTTGTCATTATGAGCTGTAATATCCATCTGTATTTCAGTCATGCCTAATGAAATAATAAGGGGATGAGCATTTCCCTCAGCTGATTCCTCCTGTCACTTATTTCTTTTCAAGTGCATAACTGGGTGGGGAATGTTTTTTTCCTTGTTATTTTTTTTCTTCTTTATTCTGTGTTTGTGAATGTCTTGTTATTAATAATCTGTACTAATTCTAGTTCCCAAGCTCATATTGTAAATTAATTGTTGTTTTGGCCAGTGAGCAAAAAAAGGTAACCTGAAACTCCTCCAAGATGTGTGTCTATCTTGGTGTTCAGTGACCATCTGGCACTTTCATACTTCCTGATCTTCCCATAAATCTGATGAAAGTGCCATACTGCTTCTAATCATTCAGGGACTGTGGAGAATCACTGTTGCTGTTCCCTGGCACTGTTCTTTGCAAAATTGGTTGGGCAAGTTTTACCTCATCACCTGTGTCCTGAAAAACAGTGAGCTGACTTGATCTGATCATTTAATGGGATTAGGTGTCAATTGTATTGTCTTGAATCTGGGTCATTGTCTTTTGGTCATACCCATGGGAGAACGAAGGCATCTCACATGGTAGTTTGGTACCAAGATAGAAAACTTAGGATCTCATGTTTTTTGCACAGCTTGTCTCATGCAGATAGGGCAAGATGAGAGCATGATTAGAGGCTAGGGCAAATTTGTGTATAACTTGTGTAAAAATCCTGCTTCTCCAACTGTGGCTGGATTTTTAACAAAAACAATCATGAGGCCACATCTGTTGAAAGCATTAAGTAGCATTTGTCTAATTTAAATGTTGCAAAGACTTTTTAAAGTGCATTCCAGAGGAATTTCCTTAAAACGATGATGGTGTCACTGTTAAAAGCCAGAAAAGCTAAAAATCTGTTTAATGTATAGTTCTTGCTTTTAGTTCCATGCTTTTCTTATGCTTTGTAGGGTTCCAGCTTTACCCATTAAATGCTGCTAATTTCTGGAGGGTTTGCTATGAGAATGCCAACAGCATAGCGTGACATATGCCATTCCTTCTTCAGCTGCATATAAATATTCTCATGTATACTTTCATGAATGTCTTGTCTTCAGACTTTTCCCAGATAGCAGGCAAAGATGGTGGTAGCATATGGTTGCTTCTAATGTCTGTCCTAAAATCAAGCCAATTACCTAGCTTGCATCTGATGAATTACAAAGTGATTATGCTTTTGTGGGACAATGAAAAATGAATAAAGCCAAAGGGCAAATTCACTGTAAGGAGTGTTCAGAATTTGGTTTACTTCAGGTTTTTAACCCAAGCTGTCATTCAGAAACCTTTGTATTTTGGTCATTATAGTGTATTTTGACATGTTCCAGGGATCATCAATAAACACTCGGTGTATACTGGTTTTTTGTTAATTTTTTTTTTTTTTTTTTTTTTAATTGGAAATCTCCAGGGCTATGTCCAAGTCTTAAACTGTTGTCAAGACTTCCAAGTCATCAAATCTCCTTGGCATACATAATATTGGTATTCCTCACTAGTGCTTCTTAACTACTTTAATAGTGCCCTTTTTAGGAGCTTAATTGACTCTCTATAGCTGCTGGAGAAGTCACCAGAAATTCTTAGAAAGGTGGCGTCTTTTGCCTTGTTTTTAACTTCCATTCCTTATTTTGGAACTATTTTATAGTTCTCTGCAATATTTACAGTAATAAGGCAGTGTGATATAACTTTATTCTTATTTTCATTCTTTTTTTTTTTTTTTTTACTCCAGAAAAAGAAAACCCATACTGCAGAACCAGATAGCATGCTGGCCAGGAACCTGTGGTGTTGTTATTTTTAATACTTTCTTGGACTGTGTGATTCATTCCAGGAAAGTGGTATATTTCTATTAATTAGTTCACAGATAACTTTGGAATTAAGTTTGGGTTCTCTTCCTTGAGATGTATATTTTTGTAAGTACTAAAACTTTGATTTTATACTTAGCAAGATAATGAAAGAGAGGAAGAACATAGTAAGTGAGGATGAAGAGTCTTTTTTAGAAAGCAAGCCTTGTTGATACTGGACAGCAAAGCAGGAAACAACATGTGTCATAAAAGGCTCCAGCGTTTTGAATAAAGGCCAAAACTCAGGACGTAGTCTATAAATACAAAAGTTTCATAGAAAATTTTTTAAAGTGTGGTTTTGAGTACTTCAGAGAAACTGACCAGTAACTGTGCAGCTACTTTAATACATATATTTGTGCACATGCATACACCATACTCTCTTCTTCAGGCATGAATATATTCAATTTTGTGAAACGTATTTCCTGTAGGAGACTGATAACGTTATCAGCACCAGATGTAAATTTGGGAGCTAGAACCTGTATTCTTTGTAGAATCTAAACCAGCAACTGTAGTGGAGAAAGAGCAAGCCAGAGACTCCAATTTCAACAGGGGAGAAAAGGAGAAATTAGTGAAACTGAATTATTTTCATGCACAAAAAGGCACAAACTTTTTTCCCCACAGTATTTTACCACAAGTTTTTGTTTTTAAGCAATACAACTAGCCAAGTCTTCTAGGGATTTTGGGGAGGTGTCTTCTGCCCTTACCAGTTGATAGGTCTAAAAATTGTCACTTTAACATGGAGATAAAATGCTTGTACTTGAACTTGCTCAAGCTGTTGGCCAAGAAACATGGCTGGAACAGATTTAGTAGCTGTGGTTAATGGTGTTATCTTTTCTCTCTCTGACTTGTTCAATATGAACTTACAGGGAGCTTAAACTGTGAGTTGCCATCCTTTTGCTTGCAAAGTTGCTTTGGTTTTAAGACTGAAATAAATGTCAATTACTGCTTAAAATACAGTAATTTGGAATATTCAGATAACTTCTAATAATACAAGAGTGGTTTTAGTTGTTAATATGTTGCTGGATTTTGTTCTAAAAAGGGACAGGTTGGAAAAATCCCTTTTTTCCTCATGTTTTTAAAATGTTGTTTACATTTTTATTTTTTTACTAAATATCAGATTGATGCCACAACATTCCCATAGTAAATAGATGTAATGCCACATCATTTTGAATCTGTGTATGCCTTCTTTCCCTTGTTGCTTATTCTAATTTACATGAAGAAAAATGTTACATCTGCCTCTGAAACCCCTCCACTGTTGCTCGTTTCTGTTGTACCACTGTTTCAAAGGTAGCCAGTCTCCAGGATAAGCCTCCATCCACCCACCCAGCACAAATGAACTCTCGTCTAAGGTGTACTAATGTCAGTACCCAAAATCATGCAGATTCCCAAAGACTGGGAGTTTGGAAACCCAATATAATTGATACCTTACAAATACTGCTGCCTGCTTGGTGTATCAGACAACTGTTTTCTTGAATTTGTGGTTAAACAGTTTCTGCAAATAATTTTCAGATTTTTGCTAAAGGAACCCCATGTTTCATCACACGGTATGTAACCTGATTGCAGTTCTGCTTCTCGAGTGAATAACTGATTAGAAAATTAAAATGATTTCAAACTGCTCAGGAATGTTTGCTTAAAAGAAGCTGCTGTGCCATCTGCTTGTGCCAGTAAGGGTGCTTGAGCACATACTGTCAAATAATACCATACTCCAGAAATCCAAGTACTTTTCATTTTAGAGTATTATGATTAGAGCTGATCTTACCTCAGGTGGAGTGTTGAGGAAAAAGGAACATAAACCTAAACAGGGATTTAGGTCACATCTTGTAACCTACTAAGATATCTATGTCTGTTTTTCATGTAAGAAGCGGCAGTGAATCTCAGATCATTTCATGAAGGCAATCTTGTTGTTATCCTTCCCTTTTGATGGTAGAGTTGAAACATTAATATTTTAAACTTTTTCTAAGCACAAGACAGTGTTTTTGCATGTGTATTTAACAAGGATGCCGTTTAACAAACATCCATTTGTCGGATGGGTGGAAGTCAGAATCATAGGATGGCTTGCTTTGGAAGGGACCTTAAATATCATCTAGTTCCAACCCCCTGCATGAGCAGGAACACCTCTTAGGTCGGATCAGCTTGCTCAACATCCTCTCCAGTCTGGTCATGAACATTTCCAGGGAGGGGGCATTCACCATGTCCCTGGGCAGCTTGTGCCAGTGTCTCACCACCTCATGCATAGGGAGGTGGGATGGTTTCTAGGTTGGGTTTCTTGCCTTGCAGTGGTGCAGTACTCAGTGACTCCTTTGAGATGATGTCTCACCACTTCTGCACTTTTTTCTGAAGCAGTGTGTCCGAGCAGTTTCAATATGGGGAAAATGATGACATGAGAGAAACTCAGAATTGATACCTGTAAGTCACTCAGTAAATTTCAGAACTTGGAGATTTTGCTGTTAGGGCTAGCAATATAAATGCTGGAGAACATCTACAGCTGACGAGTACTCATTCGGTATCACTAACCACCTTTTTGTAGCCTTTCAATCTCTACTAGAACACATACATCCTACAAGGAAGCTCACTGCTCATCCTAAAACTGGCTTTGACATATGATGATAAAGCTAAATGCTTTCCCTGTTGCTGTGTCTCCAGGCACCATTGCAAGGAGCCTCTGGGAGTTCCAGGGTGAAGAGACGTGCTTCTACCTGTAGACCTCTGCTAAAGGTGAAGACCTCCTAACAGACCAGTCAGCCTTAGCAGGAATTCAGAAATCTTACATCAAGGTAAATAGATTCATTTTTTAAGTGAATTAAAGTGTTTGATACCATTTTCAAAGTAAGAATTTATTTTCTTACTAAATACACAAATACATCTCTGAGCTTTCTCCTTTTGTGTGTTTTGCTGCCTGCTATGTGCTACAAATGTTAGATGATGGGGGAGAGGGGGAAAACAACATAGGGTGTTTTAAGTTAGAGACAGAAGTAATTCCTTATTAATAGATATAACTGCATTTACATTTCTGAGCTTGACAGCATGTTCTGTTTTTAGAAATATATCTTACTTTAATTGGCACACTTAGAGCTTGCTTCAAGTGGCCACAAAAATATGGAAGCTCTTTCTGATGTCACAGAATCAACCAGGGTGGAAAGGACCTCTGAGATCATCAAGTCCAACCCTTGATCTACTACCACTGTGGTTCCTAAACCATGGCATTGAGTGCCACATTCAGTCTCTTCTTAAAAAACCTCCAGGGGCAGAGAATCAATGTCTTCAGCAATGGGACGAGAACAGGTTTGCATATGATAAATTTCTGTTTACCAGCACTATAATTATTTCTTAGTATAGTCATCCATAGCTGAATGATACTTGTAAAGGGTAAATGGGGATGGATGAAAAAAAATGTGACCCCAAGAACTTTATTTACCTGTCAGTTCTACAGACCCAGGCATTCTGGGAGATTGGATTGTTCTATGGTTTTGTTACACAGCTAGGATTGTCATTGTAGTGATGATATATGCAGAATCTTTCCTTTGGA
Source organism: Phaethornis superciliosus (assembly GCA_023637945.1). Classification (NCBI taxonomy): domain Eukaryota; kingdom Metazoa; phylum Chordata; class Aves; order Apodiformes; family Trochilidae; genus Phaethornis; species Phaethornis superciliosus. The sequence continues at coordinate 37,919,868 of JAJQWJ010000002.1, read as the reverse complement.
GTGGCAAGACTAATTGAACTTTGTGTATAGAGTTAGCTGAAAAAAATGAGTAGTAGTGGAAATGTTTTCTACAGATTTCTTCAAAATTAAATGTAGGTCATTCTAAAGTTTAGCTAATTTCTGCATTCTTTTATAAGTAGCTGTTGCAAGGTGGTAACTTCACTTTTTGGAATGTTTCTTAAATGAATACTCCTTGATTCATCTGAAAACTTCATTTTTTTTCTTCCGAGTCCTTTATTAATCTTTCTAATTTAGGCTAGACCAAAGTTCATTGTCCTGCCATACACAGAGTAGAATCAAAATTGGCACGAGTTTTCCCATTAGCGTAGTCAGAGTTTCACCCCATAACCTTCCCTCATCTGCTGTATTCACCTGCGAGTAACACCACCAAGCACTGTTTGGCCCACTCATTTCATTCTTACACCATTCCCTTTCTCTCTGTTTCACTTCTTTGAATTGAGTTTCAACTGTGTTTCTCCAGTCCACCTGCAAGATCTTGAACAACTGAGGATACTGTACTGAAACCTTGGCAGAGCCCAAAAATTGATTATGGTTATACAGTGATTTCAAACCAGAGGGGGAAAAAAAAAAATCCATAAATTCTGTCCTTAATGTTTCCCTTTGTTGCATTTGCTTTGGGGAATCCATGTAACAGTACAAGTTGAGACAACCATGCATTAAAAAAAATAATTTCTTCTGAATGTTATTTTAAAGTCCAATTTTGCACGCTGAAAGAGTAAAGACTTCATAGAGGGTATCTGCATAATCCTGTGAGGCGCATGGATATATCTAAGTAGGGATGTTGGTAAGGATTTATGTAAAATAGTGTAGGGTACTGTCAGTTTTGAGTGATGCACGGTGTCCAGGATTGAAATGCAGCCTTGAACGTTATCACTGCTTCCAGCAAGGCAGTTTGTTATGTGCTCTTCTGTCTCTTGTTTCCCTTTGTTGGAGGAGTGTGTTGCTAACCAGAAACACATGATATAAGACAACCAAATGTTCTGGTGAAAATCAAGGGCACTTCATAGCTATGAAGATTTTATGTATTTGCCCTAGATTCTTTTTTCTTTTTTCATTGATGCAGCTGTAACTGTTGTTGTAAATTGTATGAATAATTGATCAAGGAGTTCTTGTTACCTCAAGTAATGTTATGCTTATTGCTTCTCAGAACTGTGCTGCTCTTTGTTGTATTACAGCATTGCTTATATGCTGCTCTCTGTGTGTGGTTTTTATTCCCTTAAATTTTTCTTCTGCTCCCTTTGCCCTCCTCGTCGTCCCCCATCTCTGTAAGAGCATGTTGTTTCTGCTTCAGTGTATTCCATGATTTAACTGCAAAGAGAGGTCTTTTTTAATTGACAGCAACATGTTTAAAAAAAACCCTCCACAGCCCTGGGGACTGTGCAGTGTACACATCTGGTTTCACATAAGCATGAATTGCTGGCTTTACAAACATGAAACATGCAGTCCTTGCCGCAGAGTTAGCTAAAGTGTTCCGTAACTTGAGACTGTATTCGAAATGAAAACAAAATTGTATAGCTTCTTTACCATGCTAATGGAAAACATTTCTTTTACTTCTTCAAGCCAACCAAAAGAATGACGCAATGCTGCCCAAGCAGATTTACAGTGCCTTTTCTTCCATAGAAATCAATACAGCTTGAAGGAGCTGCTAGGGGAGCTGGCAAGTTGACTGCAATCCAGCTGCATTCGAATGTAAACTTCTGTACCACAAACCAAAACTGATGATTTTGATTTATTAGGGCATCGCTGTATCTCTGAGATGTTATCTTCTTGGATTTTATTCTCTGCTTTATTGTCATTAATACTCGATTGGAATTTCAAAATAGCAAGTTCAGTCTGCTTATTATTTTTTTATTGAAATAATTTAGTAGTTTCTGCATTTTCTGAAATAAAATACTTAGCTCTGTCATAGTGATATCAGCAAAAACTTCTTCATGCCCACCTTTCAGTGGAGTCATCCTTTCCTTAAAAACAAAAGAAAAAGGGCAAAACCAATAACCAGGCTCTCATTCGACAGGAGTGTTAAGGGCTAGCATAATAATTTTCCACTTCGTACAGAAGAAGCTCTGAACATGAAATACTTTTCAGTTTTTCTTCTAGAGGAAGTACAATGTAATCGTGTTGTTTTGGCTTAGTCCAAAGAAGTTCTTAAAATAGTTTTTTAAGAAGTGAAACAAACAGTACAGGTTTTCATAATGCAATAAATTTCATGCCTTCATTCCCTTTTCTGTTCCCCTCATCCACCCCTAATAGCTTTGGCTTTATTTAAACTCTATTGAGACTATTGGTGTTTCTCTCCTTATTTTCTTCCTTAATTGGATTTCGGTCTCATTTAAGTGCTTTATTTCTGGAAGAAATTCTTTAAAATAGCCTTTAGGGTGAGGTCCTTGATGCAGCTGCAGGTGCATGCTGTATTTCCTTTGGAAGCCCCTCACTAGTGGTCTGTGTGCTGGTTGTGCTAACTTCTAGTAGAAGGAAAATTGCAACTTCATACTTGCCTGCTAGCTTGCCAAAAGCATTTTTTTTTTTTTTTTTTTTTAAAAAAGAGTATTTCTACTTGTATTTCTCAAGTAACTTTATCTGGGTTTCCTGAGTCTGTAACCATTTTTCTCTTCTGTATACTTAGCAATGTCATGGTGAATCAATGGCTTGAGAAGATGATAAAGAGGAATTGATGGTTTTTTTTGCAGAAGTGGCTTGGGATGCCAGGGGTTAGCAAAGAGGAAAATGGGAATTTGGGTTGTCTGAAGTTGGATGTTTTTTGAACTTTTTTTGAGAGAGAAAATGGAGAAAGTGGTAACAAATATAGTTAAGATGTAGCTCAATTTTGCCAATAGCTGCATTTTTTAATTTGAAAAGGCTACCATGTGAGGTTTGCTAGAGAAATACATGAATCTGAATTACAAATATTAATGATTTTACTCATCTGGAGGAAAATGGTGAAAACAAGATTTATGGGCCTGAATTTCAGCGTGGTTTACAACAGTGTTTAAAAAATCTTGTAAATTTTCAAACTACTGAAGAGTTATACTCAGTATAAATACTGAATTGTTAAGATTTATTGAATGTACATTCTGGTACAAAATCTTTTTGGATAGTAGAGAGCATATAGTGCAGTGTGATTAATTTTGCTATAAATAGAAAAACAGCTTATATCTAGTAGCTGCTAACTTAGACATAATGGAGATTTTGGATATTAGATATTGCCAAGAAATTTTAAACAGCTTAAACTTTCTGAAAAGCTTCACGAAGACAGAGTCCCTCATCATTAGCATGTCTCCCTGGCTGCTATTTTACAATTTTGTCTTGTATTGCAGAATATCAAACTACTGGAGGTGCATGTCCCTTAATACTCTTTCAAAGGAAGAATGTTGTAAAGAACAACACAAAATCTGTAGAAGAGAAGCAAATATACCTTCTCTCCATCCCCCCCCCCCCCCCCATTTTTCCTTTTTTTTTTTTTTTTTTTTTTCTTCCCCCCTAAAGATTTTTTTAGCCCACACGTTTAGAGTTTGACTCATCCAAAATTCTTGTTAACATGAAAGGTCTGTTGATAGTTTTCCTTTAGCATTTTTCCCTACACTAGCACTGGCAGGTCAGGCTGGAATATGTCATAAAGACTTTTAAAGCTACATTTTGTTCAAAGCTTAAATTTACTGTACTGTGTTTGCTTTGCATGGTTGCAGTACTAGTGCTGCATTCCCATGTAAACACTGTAATGAAGTTCTAAAGAAGAAAAGAAACGCTTACAGTGTCTGCACTAAAGTTCGTGGAGCATGAAGATAGCTATGATTAGGATCCTGGTACTTTGAAAGGGATTAAAAGAAGCTTCTCATAAATAAATAAACACAAATAACATTCTCAGACTAGCAAAACAGTATATAAGCTAGAAGAAAAGCATTAATTATTAGGTGGAGAATAATCTGAATTAAAATGTCACAGTGGAAGCCACTTAATGATGTGACCTTTCTCTGTCTGAATTGAAAAGCAGGAAGAAGTACAGGGCATGACCTAAAAATGGTAGTCTGGAAGTTTTGTTGAGTATGTTGTAGCTTGCTTTTGTCAAGCCTGAAATTCAGTTTTTCCCCTTGGGTCAAACCCAAATAAACTGTTTTGGCTGTTTTTTGTTGTCCTCATGGTTCCATCTCTGCCAAACATAGCTGTTACTTTATTTTAAGAATGACATATTCAGAGTTTGAGTCCTGCTTGAAACAGAACATTGTCAGGAGAATGCAGTTTTGTGGTTAAGAAACTTCAATAAGATAAGGCTAATCCTGTTGTATGCTTCCACTTTAGAAGTTAGTGTGGAAACTTCCTAGTTATGGCACCATACCACTGGCTACATGTTTATAGGATTTCATCCACAGGTTTTTTTTTCTGAATTGCTGGCTTGATTAATATTCTAAATGTTTCACAGTTATGGATAATGGCACGATACTGTGCCAATTTCCAGACTTCCAGAAAAAAAAACCAATAAGCTTTTTGTTCCTGACTCAAAGAAGGTGAGGAAAAATAAATGTGTCTAAAATAACTTTTGCTATGGCAAATTCAGATTTCTTTTATGCAGGATGTTTAATTTGATTGTTTGTTTCTTGTTTTATCAGTAGAGATACAGTAAAAATTGGGGTGCTGAATACCTCCATGAGCTTTTTGCTCAGGTGATTTACAGTTTCAGAAGCAGAAACTCTGCATACCTGAGAATTTTTGAATCGTTATTTTAGATAACTGCTGAACCACACTTCATTATCCTTTCTTCAGGAAGAGTAATGAAAACAAAGGTACAGGTGTAGGAGGATCTGCTGGGCCTAAACCATGAAAATAATCTTTTCCATTTAGAGAGAAATTGCAAACTGACTTCAGAATGAGGTTTCTATTCAATCATCTAAACCACCCTTACTTGAAGTATAATAGAAGGTATGTAGAGATTAGGATATTTGAGGGTATGTTCTCAAAATAAATTTGTTTTGAAAAGAAGCTTTTGAGACTCTGAAAATGCATAAATTCTGCAATAACTTAAACTTAAGTGATGGCTGCATACATGTAAGTGATTAGCAATTTGTCTCTTTTCCTTTCTTCTAAAGAATCTGAAATTTTTATAAGACCAGATAGTTATCAGTATGTTTTGACTCACTGGGAAGAACATCTAGATTAAAAGCAGAAACTTTTTGCTCTTAGATCAGCAACTATCTTGCTGTGTGGCCTTGGACATGTCCTCTTGACTTTCTTGCACCAATTTACCATTGTATTGCCACCACCATAAAGCTCTTTCTAAGCTTTGGGATCAAAATACAACTGAAACTGTGTATTACTCTTGAGTGGATTCAGCTTCACTTACTCTGCAGTTCCTAGTATAGCGATGTAAAATGCAGTGGAAATGGGTAGTTTAGTCCATAAATAACTTCAACAACCTGGTACAACACCTATTATACTAAAGTGGATTTGAAGAAAACAGCTTTATTTTAGGAGTACCAGTCCGTACAAAAACTGCGAGGAGGAATAAAACTATTTGGTTAAACATGGGAACGCTATGACTATTATAGTTAAACTAAAGAGAGAATGAAAAGGTCTTCCTAAAAAGAATACGTGGCAGGCTTAGTTTTTTTAAGTCTTTAGCAGAAGATTTCCATTTGTGTTTCCAAGTAAATTAAATTTATGAAGAAAGCTAGAGTCCAAGTGTTGGATTGTTAGTATCTTTTAACAAGGTTAATGTGGTGAAGCGAATATTGATAAAAGTAATGTGACATTTAACAGTGAACCAGCTGAGGCATCTTTGTGTTCCTATGTACTGCGAAGATTAAATGTCCCATAAGCTTATTGTTTTGTGTTTTGTACTTACTTTTGCATGCGTGCCAGGACATGCTCCAGCAAGAGGCATAAACTTTTTTTGCTTTTTTTCTTTCATGAATACATTTATTTCCTCTCTAGAGTTGGAAAAGAAGAGCAACAAGAGGGGTTTTGTTAAATACAGCAAAATCTAATTACAGCTTGATTTAAAGCCACATTTACACAATGGCTGAGGGGTGAGTTCACTTCCACAAAAACAAACTCGTTGGCTTCCTACTGTGTGTGCATTGGGGAATGTGAAGATGCTTGTCCTGGAGTGCAACTACCTCCCTCTACTGGCACCAACTTTTCTAACACTGTACAGCAGCTTTGCTGCTCAATATAAAAATATGACTGTAGTCCTATGCAAAAGAATAGTGAAACATAAACTCATTGGTTTAGTGCTAACCTTACTGATGATGCTGCAGGGAACACACACTGTTACCTGTTAAATGTGACAGGCTTCACATCTGCTTTCTATGAGCTGTAGAAATCTTACTGCTCGAAATGAACGGTTCTTTCTTCCAATACTTACATTGAAGAACTGTGGCCCTACTAATTCAAAAGATTAATGTTGGTAACTAAACTGCATTTTCTTGACAATATGGTATTCACTAGTTGTGCACCCCTGAAAAGTGCAAGCTCTCAACTGGATGCTACAGTATCTTAGCTTAAGGTATTGAGGAGTTGAAAATCATAGAATCATAGAATCATAGAATAGGCTGGGTTGGAAGGGACCTCAGAGATCATCGAGTCCAACCCTTGATCAATTACCACCACAGTCACTAGACCACGGCACTGAGTGCCATATCGAGTCTCTTTTTAAATATATCCAGGGACGAAGAGTCCACCACCTCCCCAGGCAGCCCGTTCCAATGTCTGATCACCCTTTCTGTGAAAAAATTCTTTCTAATATCCAGAAATATAATATAATTCTTTCTAATATCCAGAAAATATAGCTTAAAATTTTTGGTGGTCACCTTTCTTCAATCATTTTAAGTGTCGTGCTGTTCTTTTCACTCTCTCTTTTGAAGGAAAAGGTGGTGCATCTCCAGTTGATTGAAAGTTCATAATTCATAGTATGTTTTTCTCTTCCTGAGATAGCCTTTGCCTAAGACACCCTCACAGGCTTCATAACAGCAGCCCATAGTCTAGAGTGATATGCGTCTGGTCTTTATTCTTTCTTCTTTCTAGATAATGATTGCCGTTTTTAGCAAGTTTTTGATTACTGAACTTGCACTTTATGCTGGCACTGATCTTTCAGTTTCTTATGAATTAAGAGTAGCGGAGTCTAGACATTAAATACATGCTCTTCCATTATCTTGAACATATTGCAGTTCATCATTTCCAGTTTTTTATATGTCCTTCATTATTCTCGTCTTCAGAATTGCTCTAAAACCATATACCTCAGATGAGAAAAAGGGTCTTACTGATTCTTTGTCACACATTGTACCCAATGCAAAACTACTAGAATTTCTGCTGTCAGTTTCTCTAAAGATGACTTGAGGAGCAGAGATATGTAGTTTGCTCTACTTCTTCTGATTGTTTTTTATATTTAGACTCTTAAAACAAACAAGCAAGCAAAAAAACTCACCAAAACAATAATTAGGAGTTTGATAAGCTCGAATCTAATAGTCAGTGTTGATATGCAGAAATTACTCGGGATGAATTACAAGCTTTGGGGTTTTTTGGGAAGCATTTCTTTCAATTGTGACAATTTCAAAATATCTAAAATATCAAAATATCTCTAGGAGATGCACAGATTTTCCACATTCTAGTAATTACACAAATTAGGTGTTGCTGGTATTTCTTTAGTGGATACATTTTCAGGGACAATAAAATTTTCAGATGCACTAATTGCCACAAGTACACTGTCAAAATACTAGGTATGTGATTTTATTACGTCCCTGAAAGACCCATAAACACCATCATCAACCAAATTCTGGACTTTGCGAAGCTTTTGAAAGGAAGACTGACTTACATTTATAAAAAAGTATATTCCGACATGATGTAATATAGGACAGAGATTTTCTCTGTTCTGATCACACTGAATCTTCTCTCTGTTGTAAAGGAATTTAACTCCTGTGGTGAATCTATTTTTTGTTGAATACTATGGTTTTTGGAGCCCTTTCAGTTGGGAGAGCTCAGAGAATCAAGGCATTAAGTGGCATGATGCTTCTGTTATATCTATCAGATACAGTTGCAAAAGGAACTTGATGTACAAAATGGGACCAAGAGGTCACATTAATCAACTGACTGCTGACCTTGAGCACTGAATGCTCACTGGGGATGGTTCACTTAATCTTGGTTAGTGTTGACCATAGGAGGTGTATGTTGACCAATATGGAGGTGTACAGAATGCAGAGGCTGCATGTTTTCTACACATGAGAAAAGCTCTTCATGGAGGAAAGCAGCTCTCTACGTGAAATGTAGGGAGCCTTAAGTGGACTCCCGGTGAAGAGACTCCAGTTCTTCTGAAATTTTACTGCTGTAGTTGCCAGGTCTGAGGCTGTCTCCCAGTTTACTGATATTTGTATCGTTCCACCTCTTACAGCTTTTCCAGAATGCCCTTATCCTTCCATAGGGGTAACTGATGTCATGATGGTTATTGTGATTAGTTATCCAGAATTACCTGTTATGTGATAAAATTAAATGCTCCCACTCAGGCCTGTTTCATGTGTTGAATGAGAAGAATCCCTGTTTAATTCTTCCTGAGGAACTTGTACTAGGCACTGATTTATTGGAAGTAATAAGAATAGGAAATATTTTTTCAGTGAGCTCATTCATAGCTGGTTTTTTTTCCACTTTTATACCTGGGTCCTTGAGCCTTTTTTACCATTGTCTGACTGTGTCACAGTGTTATGAGAAGAGGTGGTGGACTGCTTAAGAGAAGCAAAACTGAGATACATGACCTCAGCCAAAAATCAGTCATTCATTTTGGTGTAATTTAGGTTCTCTCCATGCAGAATTGCTTGGCATTAAAATGTAATCATTCCAATATCCAAGCTTGATATATTTACATTAATTCTAAATTAAGTTTTCTCTTATCTGTGGACTATTCCGGTAGGATTTTGTCTTCCGTAGAGCATTCTGTATGTCGTCTGTTTTCTCTTTCTGTGCTCTATTACTCAGAACAGGTTAGAAAAAATTATTAAACTTAGGTATACCATGTTTACTTTGTGATGGGTTTTAGTTATGTCTCTAACTTATTTTTAGCAGAACATGTTCTTTTGTAATGCCCATTCTCTTGAATTTTCTCTGTGGTAGGCAGCTTGTAATGAAAATGTTGACTCACCTGAATAATATTTGTTTTCTCTATTTGGTAAGTCAGATAGCAAGGTAATTTTAAATTAAAAGTATTAGATCACATTTTTCTTGAACAGTTGCTTAGGATTATGCCAAGCTACTGCACTCACCTATTTTAGTCACAGTGAACATTTTAAATTTCAGGACTGAGGGAAGCAGAAGGTGTGTTTATATAAAGTCCTGAGTTATGATGGTTTCATATCTTGTTTGCTTAATCTTTTGAGGCTGTTCAAATGGTTGGTATTCCTTGTGTTAAGGAACTTTGTGTAAAGAACAAAACGGATTAATCTTGTAACATAAAATACAGGTTATCTTGGACAGTAGGGAAGAAGAAAAAGGGATTTGTGAGAAATAGCCTGGATATACATGTAATGTAGTCTTCAGTTCTATAGATTGTAACTATCAACCTTTAATTTTTGCATGCAGTAATTCTAGTGCAAGTGCTCAAATGACTCATCACTTATCTAAAGCATCAGGTAACTAACTATACCTATATTTAGCTTTGTTCTGTCTCATGAACTACAGTGACTTCCATTAATGTTTAGAAAAACAAAAAGCCCAAAAAACCAAAAGCCCATGGGAAGTGTTCCAGAGTGTTCCAATAAGTACAGACTCTGCAGGCTCTTCACAGACTTTCTTCTGATGGTCAGGGCATGTGGAGGGTAAAGTCCTCTGTCTTCTTTCACAATACCTTCAAACACAAACTACTTTTTTCCTCCATTGTGGCACTGTGTGCTGTATTGTGGTATTTAACCACTGGTAGGGATGTCTACCTTTTTTAGCTCACTAGACAGAAGTACTGAACTGCAAAGGGTCAGATGTGAAATCAATACTGGTTTTCCATCTGGCTGCCTTGAAGACTATGTAAATTAAATCTATTTATTTGTAAAAAAGTTATGTCCACACTGCAAAAAATACAGTTAGTAAGAATGAGCTGATGATAGGTGCTGGGAAGGATCTGGCCTCGTTAATTTTGTTTTTAAAGTAGTTACAGGTAACTTCCCTTGAGGTTTGTAGTAGTGAGGATCAAATAATCTACACAACAATGACAGTTTTGGGTTTTGCCTTGAGAATTTTGTTGCTCTGACAGGCTTTGAAAGCTGATGAGGTTAGCAAAAATGTGCTTCCACCTAGAAGGCATACTTTTTTTTATGGACTTCTCTGCCTATTAATATCTGTTAGGTGTTGATTTCACGGCCCCTTTAATTTGGGCACATTTTTCCTTTTGATTTGGTTATTTAGGATTTCTTTGACATAAGAGGCTTCTGAAATGCAGGCTTGCATCTTCTACAATTTTTTTTTTTTTTACTATATCTCTAATCTGTTCCATATTCCCAGTTATTTTTGGTATTTTTTTGTAGTTGAAATTGTCTGTAAACTCTGTCAAACAAGAAGGCTGTAACAGATGGGAAATGTGGGATATTCTAGTATACGATATCATTGGGATGACTTAGAGGCGTCTTTAGTCTTATTCCAAATTTCTCCTTTCACTGGCAATTGAAGAAACCTTATAGAGAGTCCTAAAAAATTGTGACAACTGCAAAAAAGGAAAGATAATTTTCAGACTTCATTTATGTAGTCTGAGATCTGTAAATTTAAATTGAAACCCTTTCGTCTGAATCAGTTCCTTTTATACATAGTTTAATCTTTACCCCAACTTATAAATTAAAATTTTAAAGTATTAATGTATTGCCTTGTTTTTTTCTTATTGTATTGATGAGATGCAAAACAATGCTAGAAACAAGTGTTTCCTGAGGTAGCATACTAAGTTACCACAAGGGATTATTATATTCCAAGTGCAAAAAAAGGGAAAACGAACCTTCTAAATTGTTCTCAACATCAATGTTTCAAACTACTCCAGTTTGCTTTTAATGAAACAGGGAATTATATAAATGGGTGGCAGTAAGAACTCAGAGTAACTTCAATACTTCAAGTGAGATAAATGATTATATTTTGCAGGTTAGCCATGGACATGCTGTAGCTGTATGTGCCGAAATGATCAGTGTGAAAACTCATTGCTTTGTGCACTCAGTACATTGCTACATTTCTTGCCCTTGGTACTTCCAGATATGAATATTTATCCTTGTGGGTGGGATTGCATGCAGCAGTTCAACTGAGTATAGAAATTGTGATGGTTTTTTAAGTTATGCAGTGTTTTTCATAGTTATGTTGTTTCTGTTATAAAATAGGTACTGTGAAGTCAGTGTTAAACACTTATGCATCTTTTAAACTTGCTCATGTTTTCCTTCTCTAGCAGTTCTTTTACTGTGGTTATGCTGCTTATGTTTTGTCTACTGACTGTTGGAACTTGCTTTGAAAATATCAGTGTCTATTTTATTTGCTGATTAGCTTCAGAGCAGCTTCTTTAGACCTTGATTAAGATAGAAGTTTAGGCGGCAAGGAAAAACTTCCTTGTTGAGATCACTGAAGACTGCATTGTCTTAGAGACATAAGAAAGCTCCAGCTCTGACTCCATTTAATTTTAAGTGCTCACCTTTTGACCTTCTTTCTGATGTTTGTACCTAATTGCTATAGGGACAAAAAAGGATTATTATGTTATTAGGGTTATGTTGGTACAGGATTACTGATATCCTTTCCACCTCTGTGTTTGAGACTTTTACACTCACCACTGAGACATCACCTGCTTGAGGTAATGGAGAACCAATGATCTCAAAAAATTGCTGTCCTCCACAAAGTACAGTATTAGAAAAGATGAGGCATACTTGCTTCATATTTGTGGTCACAAAATGTATTGGTTTTGGCAGTGAAGACAAGGTTCAGACCTGTAACCATTATCCTTCTTTATTCCTGATCTTCTGTTGATATAAATTCTTGCCAAAATAATAAATGCTCACTAAAATGATATGTGTAGTCAGCAGTGAAGTTGCAGAGTCAGTGAGACAAAGGTTGTTATGAACTTGGGTTTTGTTTAATGTAAAACTAAAGATGCCTCTGCTTTTAGAAACCTGTTAGCACTGGGGATTTGCAGCTGGTACAAAGGGGATAAAAGGCTCCATCTGATTAGGAACTGATCCGCTGAGCAGCCAGCACTTCACAATGGTGGCCACCTGAAGAAATTTTGGTTATCAACAGCAGTAGTACTACAAGTGGTGACTTGTGTGAGGCTACCATGTCATCCAGACATGTTCTGCACAGAAACTGGGCAACATTTTTTTGCCCCCAGACCTAGGAAGGGAAGTTGAAGAAAATGCCTCCTTTTTTCCCCAAGATTGAGAAGGCAGACTAGTAACCAATTTGTCTCCAGGATGTGACAGAGTTCTCCTAGTACATGTTTCCCATCTTCTTCAGAGCACTCCCTAGCTCCTATGCTAGTTTTGGAAGGATCATTGGTCTCCCCTTCACCTTAGTTGGAGACCTATGCAGGGAGGGGAGTGTCTGTTCAAATGGTCAGAAAGGGATGAAAAACAAGGAGTTGGGAATCTGGGTGTGAGGGGATTGGGTACTTGTCCGTCATTACTTACCCTGATTTTTTCAAAGCTCTAGTTACACGACTTGTGTGCTAATTTTACTTTAGAGGATTGGATAAAAAGCCACAAGCAGACCTGGAAATAGGGAATGGGATCTTATCAGCCCCATGAACATTAACTGCTAATTCTACAAAGTGCCTGAGATGCAAGTATGCTCTTCTTCAGGATCATTATATGGGATGAGTCCTGAATACTCTTTCATAAAAGGACTTTTGGCTTGCTGTGTTAAATAATTAAGCCTTTTTTCCTGGAGAGGCTTTTCATCTGTGCCAGCAAGTTGCTTCTGGTGCCTTGTAAGAAGACTGTGAGACTGAATTCTGGTATAGCAGGTCACAGTGTCTGGTTTTATATGGACACAATTTCTAGTCATTAAATTAACAATCTTTCCAAGATTAAAATCTAAATTTATCTCACATTTTGCTAAAGAGTCTTGGAGCTTAGTAGGCTGTCTTCAGACTTGTTAACCTTGAAACAATAACCCAGGCCATTGTATTCAAAGCTGGTTTTCTTCTGGGATTATTGTGCTGAATACCTTCAATTCTTTTGTAAAGTAGTAAGATCTGAGAATTGCTCTGGAACTCTTGAGTAGTGGGTGTGGGCTGGAGACTTGAAGTCTCAAAGGTTTATAGTGTTTGGCTGACAGTAGGCGGGTTTTGAGCAAATGCCCGTACGCGTTAGCGTCTGTAAGGAACCACCTAACGTTCCAGGAGTCACACCTTGATTTGCTTTCTGGTTGCATCTTGTGGCTTAACATGGATGCCTTCTCCCATAGAGAGATGTAAGAGAGCAGAAAACAGGCTTTGAAGAATAATATAACAATGGGCTTCAGAGAGCTTGATAGGTCTTCATTTTCATCACACAGGATCAAAGAAAGCCTTGGTGCTGCGCTTTCTACTCAGACTTGGAAATAACATTCTTAATTACAGAAATGAGCAAGTCTGACAGAGTTTTTCCTTCAAAGGGAGAAACACTGCACTTCATCCTTCAGCTTTTGTGCTCTTTGCAGCTTAGTGATTTTGAAAAATTGCACCTGTCTTATAATGGAAGACTTGCATTTAAAGTTTTGACTTGCATTTAAAGTTTTCAGGGGCCAATCTATAGATATCTTAATTAGATATACTCAGCATTGGGTTGTGTCACCCATTGCAGTAAGGTGGTCATAGTGAAAATGTTACTAATTAGAGAAGAAGAAAATGCCAGCAGTGGTGAAGATTTATAATGAAGAGGTTCTGGAAGTATAGTCGTTATATTGCAAACATTTTTTTCTGCTCTTCCACTGAGGAAAATCTGTTACTGTCTGTCATCTTTCTGGCTTAAGTGGTGCTCTGGGGGACCCTATCTTCCATCATACTGAGTACAGAAAATGTAAACTCCTTACGAAGTCCTCCTGTGGCTTGTTCCAATATAGAGTTAACCTCCTGTGTCTTTGGGAGCAGTTGACTTATGCTACCATTATACCTTGAGTTTGGACTTCAGCATCTTAACATCAGTCATGTTTTGGTTGTTTTATTGCTCTCACTTGTAAAACATGTTCATTATAGTCTTCTAATGTGTCTTCCTCACTTGGCTGTTTGGAAGCAGAGGCTGCTTTTTCTATATTTTATAATCTTTGGCTTAGTAGGGTCACAAGCACTGATTTTATGTGAGTCAGGCAGGTACTATATGGGGTCCATGGCCTGGATGTGCTGTTTAAGGTTATTTGTTGTGCTTACTGTGTTACTAATAAGGAGTGTGATCCCTTTCTGTGGTTTGTCAACTTCATGATCATCTTATCTGGTCAACCAGAGGTCATGAAGTCATGGTTGGGAGGTACAAGAGTTTTGGCCTTGCTAAGGTCTCAGTTGTGCTTTCAGATAAGTTGATTTCTACAATGGGCAGTTCATACTTGCCTCTTCTCTGCCAGCTGTGAGGAAATCTAGTGGAAGGGAAAATAAATAGGATGGGAAGACAGGACAGACACAAAGCATACTTACACAGTTTGAGGTGACTGCACAACTACAGTATAGGAGTGAAAGAAAACATTGTACTGTCAGAAAAATGGAAGGAACTTGAGAAACAGAAGGTTGACGTCGGGATGGAGATGTGTTGGAGTGGTATGTGATGGAAAGCATATTTCAGGGTGATGTAAAGTCTTTAAATGACTTCTTATTTAAATTTGGTATTTCTGTGTGGTTAGGGTTGCAACCAGAATTCCAATACTGTGTTCTTCTGTTTCTGGTTGTGTGGGTAAAATGTAAGCACTCAGCATAGTAAACCTCCTGCAGGCTCCACTTCAGATCCTTCTTTACTGCATCCAATAGTGGTAGGATGAAACACAGCCCATGGACTGCTTGACCGCCCCTCTCCTGCTTCTCCAAGATGGGAGTGATGGACTGGTGTAATCATTTTGGCTATTAGCATCTTTGATGAAGAAACTGCCAACATGGAAGTCTGGAGACAAGGGATGGTGATGTCCTTGGGAATGTGTGTGTGTATTTTTTTAGTTTTATGATTCTTGGAAAAAAGCAAATGTGTATGCTATAAAAAAATTACTCCTTAGGAATCAGGCTTAGTGCCATCCTCCAGAGAATCTCTGTTAAAGATACCCCTGCCTGCTATTAAGCATCCGGAGGAAGTGCTATCTGGGCTATTTAGAAATATAATTAGCGTATTTGAAAAAAATGCCTCAAGGTAGAGTTTAGCTGACCATCTGCAGATCAACTGTGTTCACGTATGTGCACGTGTATACGTGCATGTGTACAGATAACTGCTGTTTTACTGAACTGATATCAGTATCAGTCCAGGAAATGTCCCTGTGCTCCATAAAATGAACATCATTTTTTCCATGCTGAGTGCTGACCTTGCATTTGTGACTTCCAGAGGATGGTGTATATGGCAAACACTAGGCCCGTGTTTTATTTCCCGCCATAAATGATGATAGATCTTGGGATGAGTTTGCCACCAATCTGCAGACTTTCCGAACTCTACTAAATACTTTCTAGGAACAGGAAGATCCCAACAAATAATTGTTGTGAAGTCAAAGCTAATTTCCCCAAGAAAAAGAAAATCTTGCTAGATAAATGGTTTTGGGCATGAAAATTGGAATGTAGAAAAACTTAGGGAAGAGAAAATTTTTCCGTCATCTTTTAATCTGTGCAAATATAAAAGGTGCCATACAAAAATATTAAGTTCTTGTTATTGCTATATATAGATAATTAACTATGGAATGGTTTAGCTTACCTCTAAAAGTCTAAGGAATGCATCAAGACAAGTAAAATATTCATTAGAGTAATTGCTTCAGCTCACTTTCTCAAGACTACAGCTTGGAAATATACATACTGTTGCACTTAGAAATCACCAACCTATTTGTTCAATTCATATTCCTTCCTTGTGTTTTCTATACTTGGAAAAATCCATGTGAGTCACTGAGGTAGCAGTTTCCAAGCAATATTTGATACATTTTTGCGTCAAAGGTTAAGTGGTATACGAAGTGAAACCTTTTTAGTTGCAAGACCCATCAGAAATTTATCTTTAAATATTTTTGTATTTAAATAGCTTGATATATCAAGTATTTATAGAAGCAAACATAATGTAATAAAAACTTATTTGTAGCCAAAATATTAATCTGTCTGTTAACTCACCTAGATATGCCTAAATGAAGTGTAAAATTCATTAATGTGCTAGGTAGGCAGTTTTCACTATAAGATGCTTGGTTTCAGTTTCATATGGAGAAATCATCATACCCCCATAGGTTTTTCTCTCTCCTCCCCTCTGTGATGGGCATCTGCCTTAGACCATATGGTTTTGGAAAATTTTGATTGAAACTGTTTTGTCTAGGAGCAGGGCTAGAGAAAACCTATCTTGCTTTACTTTCTAAAAACATTGTGGAAACCTTCTGTTTCCATGCAGAGGAGCAGGAACCCAGAGCTTAGCACCGAACTTGTGCCAAGGACAGGCTTTTGCTTTCGATGAAAGTCTGTCCCAATGTTGGCCAACTCTCGTACATTTCGTAATTTGTTCATTTCCAACAGAGACTTGCTGGGCCTGAGGACTCTCCCGTGACTGTGTCCTCATGAAACCTCTCTTGGCCTCTCTTCCTGGCATTTCTCTGTGTGTCTGTATCTGTGTCCTGGTGCACGGTGCAGGCACTTGTGTGTTACCACAGGTGGTGGGAGGATGCTGGCAGAGCTCTGCTTTGTTCTCACCTGGAGTTTTAGCCACCTGCTTTGGCTGAATGTGGACCCTTGCAAACCACTGCTGGCTCCAAATGTCAGACCCACGATGCTGTTCCTCACTCCTTCTTTGCCCAGCACGTTGTTTCGATGGTTAGAAAGTGATTGTTAAAATTGAGACAAGATGCTGGGACTCAGAATTCTGAGTGGTCTGCTAAAATAAGCATGGAGGCTTTGTAAATGCTGGCTGTGTTACCAGAGGCAAGTAGGTGTCTCTTGAAATTCGACTCTGCAGATGTCAATGGGGAATCATCCTAATGGAGGACCTGAATCCACAGTGTTTTCTTAAGTGTGGTAGGGTGTCCCCCAAGTATTGCTACCATGATGTTTTAAAAAAGAAAGCAACTCCTTGAATAAATAGCCTTCTGCTATGGTGTGTTGAGGGCATGCTGCCTGGGCAGTTCTTTGCCAGGGACATGGGCTGTACTTGCCCTTGGAGCCAGGAACTCTGTGGGGAGGAGGCAACAGGCTGGCTGCTGGGAGATGGTGCTAGACCAGTACAGGAGGAGCAGCCAGGGCATAAACTTACCAGCTTGCATGGGAGGGAGCTGAATCTGAATCCTGTGGCAAGCTGAAGCCTGTTTAGTTTCTCTTCAAGGATTCTTGGTCTTTTTGTCGCCTGTTATGAATAGCTTGGTCGTCTGTGAAGGTGGATTAGATTAAAAGAATGATTTAAATATCTTTGGTTTTCTTTATGTGTGTCTTTTCTTTTACTTAGCAAATGTGAGCGTTGCCACTGACTGGATCAGAAATGAGTGTCAAGACTACTTATCATGTTCCTTTGTGTCTACTTTTGGTAAAATGTTAGAAAAATCATTGTGGATCTGATAATCAAGTAATTGAGCACCTCTTCTTCCATGTCTTTTGAACTCTATTTAAATGAAGCCCCGCCTGCCCTTCTTCATGAAATACATAGTTTTGCATCTTCAAATAGTAATGCTGAGCAAATTGCATTATTGTACCATATTTTAAAGCAGCACAGTTCATAAAATTGATTAGCTCCTTAGATGATGTAATCTGCAAAGGAAGACTTAATGAAACAACTTCCTTTGTTTGTTGCAACAGAAAATGTAATGTTGACTCAAAGTTGAAAAAAAGGAGTGACGTATCTCTCTTCCTGTATTTCATTTTTATTTCTAGCCATATAGAGCTCTGAGAATGTTTTTCTTAAAGTGAAGGCTGCTTCTAGCACTGAGTGACTCGTTATGAGCAATTTTCACATGGCAGATTAAGAAAGCTGGGGCACAGCTATTTACATACTGTCAATAAATACATTTTTGCACCATGTTCAAACATGGAAGTCTTTTTCCCTTAGTAACATTTTATGTAGCTGAAAATAGGTTTTTTACTTGAGTAAGTATAATAGATGAAATATTTATAGACAGCCTTTAATGTCATGCACTTGGGCTGTGACTTGTACTGTATCATGCTGGTGATAGGAGTAAAGAATTAGAAAAAATGCTGGTGTGGGCTTATAGTAAGTCTTTATCTCGGTGGGATACAAGGACTCGTAAGCATAATATTTACAGATGTGTGGTAAGTGTAATGACGTGGAGCATCTTTACATTTTTAAGTTTGTATTTGTATTATTATTTAGCAACATCAGTCATGAAAAGTATACTGTATCTCATAAGAGACAGATGGCACTGACCCTTTTGAGAAACAGGCTGTGGATTTCCCTCTTACCACTGATGTTTGAAAACCTCTTCGTTGGTGTAGAGCTTAGGTGATAATATGAACCATAAACAGGAAACTTCAGAAGAAATTTTTTTGCCCAATTTGTGCTAATCAGAGGAAGATCAATTGAAATATGCTATCACCTAAGACTAAATTACAGGTGCCTGTATCTTTTTTTCATGATTATTCACCTGATATTTGAGAAGCTCTCTGCATCTTTCAGATACACAGTTGTCTCTTAGATCATAACATTGTCTCTTAGATCCTTAGTTTTGAGACTTATCTAAGATGTGTGTAAGGCTTATCTGAGTCAGTTCTCCATACTTGTAAGGATTATTAGCTCACAGCAAGTGTTTTTTCCAAATAAATTTGGTTATTTTGCATAATGGCAAAAAATTCCTTGGCATTTCCACCATAGCTTCATGAAAGCTTTGTAAGGACTTTATGTGCCAGCGCACGCTGAAGCTCTTGGGTCATCTTAGTGTCTGCCCACGTGTAAACATAAAGATTAGAGGGGATCCTGTTGAGTTCTGTAGGGCTACTGTGCATTGAAGGTACGCCTGTGTTTCCTCTCCAGTTTGAGGTCTGTGTTGCTGATGGTGAAGTACTGGACATAAACCGATGATGAGAGATAAAAGAGGCTGGTTATGTGCCTAATCAAAACAAAAATTCCAACCGGCAGAATAAACTGCAGCATTTTATTATTTCCTCCTAATATACCTAGCAAACGACAAGCCATCATCTTCTTCTGAAAGAGATGAAATACAAACACAACTAAATACAATACGGATACAACCTTTTTTTTTATTTTATTTTTCCAGAGAGGGCGACAGCTCCCCTCCTAGGCAAATCACTCGCTTAAAAACAATAACCACAGCAACACCAGAATTTTTATCTTCATGCACCGTGCCAAATAACCCTGAAATGCTGATGCCTCCAGCCCGGCAGCCCTGTGCTGGGGCTATAATTAGCCACACAGCCCGCTAAGCAGCGGTGACAGCCTGGCAGCCCCAGCGAGCATGTGCTGGATTCTGCATGTGCCTCCCGCTTATTGGCGGGCAAGGTTGCTGCCTGCCGGTTTTGATAGGTTTTCCCCTGTAATCTGTGTGCTGCATTACAGACATAGATACAGAGGTAGCTGCGTGCATGTGACGGGGAGAGGTGCCCGGCTTGTAGCGTAAAAAGAAAGCCCAGAGATGAAAGGCACCGCTCTTTGTTGCAAAGCATCTCTACCTAAGGACTGCTAGCAGCGAGAGGAGAGGTCAGTGAAGGAGTTTTACTTGGCAGTGATTACTTTCAGGTCGTTATCTCTCTGATAGAACAGTCGTGCATGAAATGAATGCTGTTAATCATGTCATCGGTTTAATTTGATCTTGCTTTCATTAGTAGCGTGTGTACTCTGGTGGGAGAGCCGTCTGATTACAGAACATGTCATTAGAGTGCATTTAGTTCAAAAACAGTGTGTATTTGTATGGGAATATTGCTTTTGTTTGGCATTTTGAGCCTGTGCATGTGAGTGATTTCACTGGTTGCCTTTTATTATGCTAATAGTAATATTTCTTTTATTGGGATGTTTTCTGCAGGGCAATTAAATTAGAGCATTTATAAGTATTGGCACATGAAGATAAACCTCTATAAATAATGATTAGTTTAAAGAATAATTCTATGAAGTGTTCTTTAATTTGATCACAGCAATAACTGATTTGATGGTTCTCTTCCAACAAGACAGAGGGATGAGGAGTAATATGCTATTGTTCTTTCAACAAAGATGCTGGAGCCTTCATATTTGGGTGGATTCTTTGTTTCATTCACTGGGTTTAATTTTAAGTGGCTTTCAAAATTAAACTGAAACCAATCTGCCTGGTAGATTGCAGTATATTCTTTGCTTGCACATATATGTGTTTATGTTTATATACATAGATCTGTATTGTTCTTAAAGGCTGGATGATTTTGGTCTAAAGCCTTGTTTATTGTCAGAACTGCCTTTAGCAGTATAATGAAACAAGATAAATAAGACAGCCTATTCATCTGTGATTCTGAGACTATTAGAGTATTTATCATATCATTCTCATTTAAGTTTTTTTCACACTTGACCTACGCATCAATTGATCACAACTTTTCCTATAAAAAGCATGCATATTTTATGAGCACATTTTACAGTTCGGAACAGAAAGAAGCAAGCATGAAGTATTAAAAAAAAAAAAAAAAGTCTCTTGATATAGTCATGCCTCATTTGATGACTTTTGTATCGAAGCTGACTGTTGTGACTTCAAAGTTAATGCCCTTGTCTGCCAGACTCCAGAGCCTACATGAACTTGTATATTAAGTCACAAGTCATCTGGCTGGCTGGCTGCCACCATGCGTCTGAGGTACAAGTAGATTGTCTCAGCCAGGATCAGGAAGGTGTCAGGAACAGGAGTTATTTTGGTATTATTCTTCACTCTTCCCTCCACACCTATCCATGAAGTTGTTTTTTTGTACTGTGTAAACAAAAGCAAAATTTCAGTTGTTCTCTCTTGAACTATATGGTATGAAGCTGTGTTACCTCTTGAACAGATAGCCTTAAGGTGGTATTTATTCGATTGCTAACTTTATTTCACTGTGGGTACAACAGATAGACATGCTTTATTTTTTGTGATAATGTATTCAAAAGAATTATTTAGGGGTTTTAATGACAACTGGTGCCAGTTTCTGTGAATTATTTTTGCATTGACTAAAATAGTTACCTTAATATCTTCATTTACCTTGTTTTCATTTCCAAAGTTGTCTTCTTCAGTGTAGGCATGAAAAATAACATTTTTGCATAGTAACAGTAAAGCCCGGATAAGGAGATAGGGATGTGAATGCATGTTGTTCTCAGGCTGTTTTATATTCCCTTGTTGCTCTGAATTACCAATCAAACGTGTCTTAAAAGAGGTTTTAACTGAAACTATACCTTCTACCCGAGGTAATTTATCTTTATCTTTCCGTCCTTTGCAACAGCATCCTATGAAGGAGTAAATAATGGCAATGTTAGTTATAAAGAAATGTAGAGAGCAATATCCCCAGATGAATTTCTAAGCTGACTGTATCCAGGCAGTTTATTTTCAAAAGAAGAGAGGCTGCTTTTCCTATTCCATGTATTGAGCTACCATTATTTGTATGTAGCAGAAAGCGCAGCTGGAAAAATTCTCTAAAAGTTAGCATATTTTTGTGGTGGATACAGGTGATACCACCACCCACTGGTACTGAAATGCTGTACCAGTAGCTATTTAGGTGTGAACTGTTCCAAAAAAAGCTGTGATAATCTATGCAAGGATCACCAGAAAAAATTAGTCATGAAACTAGAACTGATGACAGTGTAATTTAAATTTGCAGTGTTTTAACAGCAAGGAATAAGCTGCTTTGTTATTGCTTCTCTTTTTGTTATAACCTTTTTTTTTTCTTCTGGGTAAACAATGAAAAAAAGCTGAAGCAACAGTTTGTGTGGATTGCTCTCTAACAAAGTTGTCCATCTTAGAATATGTTTATAGCAACAATAACCGGTATGCTTCTACAGGAAATGTAGATTATTCAGATTATTCTTCAGTAGAATTCAAATTATGCTCAAGAGTTTATATTCAGGTTTTGCTACTGAGTTTCTTGATGTGAAATTTGTTAATTGTTCCTTGTTGGGAGGTAGCTGCATGCTATGGGTCTCTGTGGATTGTTCTTCTTTCTGTTATATTGTCTTGCAGATAAATCTCAGAGTCCTTTGTTATATGAAAGGAAAACTTTTCTTTCCAACCAGGAGTGCAGTGTGTATGTGTGTGTATATGTATGTTACAAAAACCTATGTCTCAAATGTGTCCTACATACACACACACAAATAGTTGTGAAAGAATCACTTATACCATCTAATACTAATGGGAGGTTTTGTGTAGATACTAATATGTTATTAGGACTTTCAATATCATATTAGTTCTCTCATTATAATCCAACAGCCATATAAATATTCTTTGAATATTAGGGTTTTCAGAAACAGTAGCTTTGGCTGCTAGCTGGAGAGATGGATATAGGCAGTAAAGTGAGTGCTTGTAATAAGCCCTGCTACACTAGCTCTGGTTTATTAAGACATTATGTCTTTACTGCTATGGGTTTAAGTGAATTTTGCATTACTTAAAACCGTACCAAGTCAACGGGGGAAAGATAATGCTTAAGGTTAATGCATTTTTTTTGGTAGTCTGTTAGCCATGAGAGATACTCATGAAAAAAATTCATAGGGATTTAAAGTATTTCCACAGTGTTTGTTTAGCAGGTTTTATACTTACATGCTTTACTGTTTTTAAGTCAAGTAGCAGTAAGTGATACCTGTGTAAAGGTTTACATTAGAATGAGGAAAATAACGTTGTGCTGTAAAGCTCCTTTTACCTTTTGCTCTGTTTTTGGAACCAACTTCAATTATTACTTTGCTGATGAAATGTCTGTTTGTTTAAATGGTCAAGACATTCAATAGCTCATTGTAACACTTCAGGAGTTCATGGGAAATCAATAGCCTCTTTTCTATGTGTTGTTGGGTGAAGGTATTCTTTTAAGCCTGGAAACTTCTGGATGATGAGGAGGACCAGGTGAGCCCGAGCCCTCTGGGTGGAGATTCCCCCTATGGGCTCTGCAAAATGTATGTTAAGTTGGGAAAACATTATTGTCATTACATTCTTCCCACAATGATGCTGCAGAACACTTGATGAGGTTGGAAATGTGACCACATGCTTTGTGTGCAGGTGGCTGCTGTCCCAGTTTGGGGGCACAGGTGCTCCTGTGCCCAGGGCTGGCACAGGCAGAGAGCCCCATGGTGTGGGAGCTCTGCCCTGCACCTCCCCTCCTGCAAGGGTCTTGCTCATCTGCTGCAAGTTATTCTGGGGACAAGATGGGGTCAGAAACTTAAACAGTAAGTGAAATATGCTTAGCTTTTGGCATATACCTTTCAAAAATTTACTATGTTTAGAGGATGGTTGTGTTTTATAGATCAGGGAATGGAAGCAGTGATGTCTTTTTCTTGCAGTTCTTACAGCCGCAGCGTCATGGTGAACTGAAAACGAAATGGATTTTTTTTTGTTTAATTTAATCTCCTGTTACAATTAATTTTAATTGTCTGTAAATGTATTACCTGCTGTATTAAGAGTGTCTCAAGAGATTTAATGTAGAATGCAACCAGCAAATAGTAATCCTGAATGCTATTGTCTTGCATAATCCTGGTAACAAGATTCCTGTCTCAGTTTTTCATTGTCTTTCATGGGTGTGCTTCAGCCACCTGTAGGCACAAATACTTTGCTATAGCCTTTCCATATAGCAACTGAAACTTCCAGCCAAAATGATGGTTATATGGCTCTCTTTGTTTGTCAACTGCAGTTTTTTAACTGTGGAGTCTAGTAGAATGACTTTACTTCATCCATTTTTACCTCCCTAATATGAATGTGTGTACTACAAAATCCCAATTGATGGTAAAGAAGGGTATTAAATCCTTGCCTCTCTTTTAAGGGAGCTTACCATTTTGGAAGTTGGTAGACTAACCCAAAGATCATGCTGTTCTATCCTCTGATCAGGAACTCTGGAAAAACACATTCTGTAGCAAAGTTATGCCATGCATAATGCAGTCTTATAGGTTATTTGTACCATTTAACAGGAAAGAAATGGGAACATCCAGGTTTACAGTGGTTTGCACATTTTCACAAGTTTAGGACTGTTTGGCTTTTGCTTGTGTTTAGGGTCCATAGTTATAATGGATTCTTTTAAGGTCAGGGAATTAGCTTTGTGTAGGTAATTATACTGAAGGGGAGATGTTTATATCGTGAGGTATGTTGGCCGATAATGTAAAAGCATAATACTATACAGTCCCTGTTCCAAAGTGTTTCCTGCCTGTATAATCCAGGCAGAAAAGGTCTAATGGGAAAGGGAGAAAGAGACAAAAAAGATGAAGCATAATTTTGTAACCACAGGCTGTGGGCTTGCAAGGAAGGCTGAACAATTTGTGCTTTAAGATCATAAAAAATGACTGCAAATGTCCTTAAAAAGAGTGAAGCTTATTATAAGATTGGTCTAACTATTTCTGTCTGTATAAGCACTTACAGTACAAACTTCCAAGGATAGGATGATTTCCTTCTGTCTCAATGTCATAATTGGCACTGGGTATTTTAGGCATTTCAGTCATCTGGAAATGAGTGTGCAGCTTTGTATTTTTACCATGACAATACAACAGCAGTCTAGACAGAAGGTGCATGAGGGACCTGATAAATTACATCTCTTCTTCTTCCATTACTGTTACGTCAACCCTACTGCAATACATGGTACTGTCCCACCCACCCCCAACCCTCATTTTCTTTTAGCACACTGTGGCATGCAGGATTGGTGTTTTGGCTCCAACCTCCCCAGGGACTGGGTGAAGCCCATCAGAGGCAGTAGACTTGCTGTTAATGATGTGGAAGGCAGGTACCATAGTGGGTGCTACAGAACATGACCTTGAAATAGACTGTCATTGTCCTTCAGTGTTTTCATGCTTCATTTCTCTCTTCCTAAAGTTCTCTCTCTCTTATTTTCTTGCCATCTCCTTTCTAAATTTGTCTGCCCCATTTTCCCATTCAAATCTATCTTCTCTTTTTATTCAATTTGCCCAATCAATTTCTCTCTGCCTTTCAGCTTCCTACCTGCTATTCAACCATGTGCTCTTTGACGTTTTTGCAGCCATTGCTCCCTTTGGGGAGGTAGATATCCAAAAATACCTTGTAGGCAGAGTTGCCCAAGGACACCATACAGGTGAAGAACTTGAAGTTCTCCTACCAGAGATGCTTGATATTTTTTCAGTCTTTATTTGTTGGAGCAAAGTGTCCTTGATTCCTGCTTTGAAAGCTCATTCTGACAAATACAATTCTTACCCCTGACCTTTCCAAGTCTGACATGCCTGCTTTTTTTTTTTTTTTTTTTAAATCTCCCAGCTTTTCTTACCCCTCTATTGAAAGCAAGCATCTCTGTTCATCTTCCTGTCATCCTCCCGTCATCTCTAGATCAGGCCTTTCTGAAGTGATTAATGAGCTTTGCTGATTTGTTTCTGTAAATGGGGCTCCATTTCATCATGGCTTCTGGCAGGTACGTGATGTTGCCATGCTTCTGGGAGAGCTTGACCTCAGGAGTTGCTTCTGCCCTTTCAGCTCTTTCTAAGTGTCTCAGGCAGCAGTGGCACATTACTTGACCTAAATCTTGACATCTTTGCTACTGTCTTCAGGGTTCCAAGCCACATGGTTTCTTTTTGCCCTAAAGTCACATTTACTTTATTGGAGGTTTTTTTGTGCCAGCTACTTGGCACATTTGCTGTGCCAGATGCCTAGGAATGTGCACTGGAGGGGGGGCTTGTAGAGTGCCTTCATTAAGTCTTTAATGAAGGAACACCCAAGCTGACTGTGCCCCCATCCTGTGCTGAAGTAGACAGTATTTGGGTTCTTTGTCTGTAGTATGGTTTGATGAGGAAAATGTACCATTCTTCCTATAGTACATGTAAAAAAAATCCCAGAAAAACTGGGATGGTTCTTTACTCTCAACTATTTTTTTGAAAGGATTTTCTCTTGCATTATTCTAGAAAGCAACTTACACTTTTTTTATTTTACTTCAGCATGACTCTGAAGCCTAAACTTGCATCAAAACCATGTCTGCAACTGACTGTTGAAACACTTCCATTCTTAGAAGACGTCTGCAAATACTAAATCCATCTGGTGTTGAATTACCATTGTGGTTTGTTTGGTTTTTTTTTGTGTGTGTGTTTCTTTGTTTGTTTGGGTTTTTTTCCAAGCTTGCTGAAACTGGATTGATGCTTCCCTCATCTCCAAGAAATATGTACATCTGCCATTTATAGTGACTCTTATTGCTGACTTTTGCCAAACAAAATGCTGGAAGCATTAGCATCTTACACAGCTTTTTTAAAAATGCTTCTCACTAAAATTATGTATGGAATTATCAGTGTATCTTACTAGCTCATGGAGAGAAGTAAAGAAAGTGGAGCCAGGCTCTTTTTATTGGTGTCTCATGACAGGACAAGAAGCAACAGGCACAAACTGAAATAAAGGAAACTGCATTTAAACATAATACTTTTTTTTAAGTTGAGGATGGCAAACACTGGCACGGGTTGCACAGAAGGGTGATGGAATCTTTGTCCTTAGAGCTATTCAAAACCCAACAGGGACATGGCTATGAACAACCTGCTGTAGGTGGCCTTGTTTTCCATTAAGGGGTTGGACTGTGTGATTTCCAGAGGTGCCATCTAGGCTTAGCTGTTCCTTGATTCTGTAACTAGAGGTCTTCAAACAGCAGACCAAGCAGGCCTTGCAGCTCTAGGCAAGTTATTTTTTCTGCATTACTTCTGCTATCCAAAATTAATCAATGTTTCATACTACCCTTAGTTATGAATGTGCACATATGTATGAACCTGCCTATTTCTGTCTGCCATGTGAACATACCTGGAGGCTAGGACAAACTGGAGAATATCAGAGATGGCAAAGGGAGGAGGAGAACGGGTTTATATTTTTCTTAAATATATAAATGCTTTTTTTCTTACAGGCCACGTTGGTTTTCTGTACTTTATGCAGCTATTGAGATATTTTTTCCTTCCAAAATAACGTGCCATATCTATATAGTAAAAATTCTAGATAAAATTGCTTTACAGAAAGCTTTTTTTTTTTTTCTAGGTTATTTCTCTTAGGCACTACTTAAACATAATTATATCTTTGTCATGGTCCACATTACATTTAAATGGACACAAATCTCCTAGAAGGAGATCTGCATGAGAGAAAGAGGAGTCCAAAAGGGTTTAAGTTGGAAGAGGTAGATGTGCCCTCAGTGAGACTATTTTCTCAAAAACATATCTCCAAATTAAGTAGTAGACATGGGAAAACTGACCTGAATTGAGAACTCTCTACAGACAACTTGTATTTATGTAAATACTTTCTGGAGTCCTACATATGCATAAGTACTGCTCTGCTAGTATTCAGCCCAATTTCTGCAGCCCATGGTAGCTGTGTAGGTCTGACAGTGTTGCTGAAAATTAGGAAGCCAGACAAGGTTAACTACTAAAATTTCATCTATTTGGAATATACGAATGAGTCATGAGATGACCTCAGGGGAGGTGTTGGAGGAAGTTGTCTGTTGGCATACTTTGTAGCATGAATTGGGTGACTACATGGGGAAAAGGGGATACTTTCAAAGCTCTTCATCATGTCCTTTCAAAGTCATGAGCCATCTAGTATTAGCACATTTCCTTCATCTTTTCAGCCCTCACTGAAGTAAATTTTGCCCTTGTTTAAATGATCATCACTCTTACTATTATACTGTTGGGGGCTGAAGAGATTGTCTTTTACATCTTGTCTGAGATAAATGACCGAGAGTGCAGACCTGGGTTTTATGTTTGCAGATGTAGTAACCATTAACTTTGTTTCCACAGGCATTTGGATTTTTACTGCTGAAATACATGACAATGCCATGTTTTGTCTTCTCATGCTCTGTGCTCAAATACAGTGTGAAAATTACTTTTTCCTGCTTTTTCACAGGTCTTGACTTAACATCATAGAAATGCCACTTAGACATTTTTAAGGTAGTGATGGCAATTGCAATATTCATAATAATAACTGTTTTGAAGATGAAAGAAACTGATACTGACTTATGAGAGCTTGCTTCATAGTTGACACATAAGCTTCAGTCGCAGCCACTAGAAAGTGTTGAACTTCTTTTTGTGTTGAATTTCCAGAAGTTAATCAGATAAATCTTTTAATCCTTATGAAGTATGCCATTTTTCCCGTGTTTCATTTTAGTTTAGCAGTTAGAGCTTTTAAACTTGATTAGATGATTTTCTTTGGTCCATGCAATTGTCTTATGAAAATCCTTCTCAGGGCACCTGAGGTAGTCAATAAGTTGTCTTATTGGGTGTCACAAACGTGTGAAGACGAGATGGGTTTGTGTAGACAGCTTGAGTCTCCTTTCCCTGCTCATCTTTGTTTCTGCACGTGTGTTTTTTAAACAGTCCCTTCCTCTGTCCTCCAGCCCCTTTTCTCCCCCAGTCTATAAGGCTCGTGTGTTGTGAAGTTTGATTTCAAGGACCATTTGGCCACCTGAAGCAAGAAGAAAATGTTCTGTTCCATATTTCAAGTGTAAAACTTGCTCTTCATTTTCTTCTTTTATGTTATACCTGAAAGTGTTGCAAATCTTTGATGTGACTTCAATAATAGTGGAACCTGCCCATAAATCAAGCTGCCCTGCAAGTCAGAGTCAGGCTTGGCACTGCCAGCAGTGGTCAAGAAGTAAGCTGCCACTGGTGGAACTGTCACTTGTATGATCCTGCCCTTCCAAACTCCACAGGGGAGAAGTGAAGAAAAGACCAGGAGTTCTTCAGCTACTTAGAATCATAGAATCAGCTGGGTTGGAAGGGACCTCAGAGATCATCAAGTCCAACCCTTGACCACTACCGCTGCAGTTCCCCATGGTGTTCCCCAGGGAAGACTTTGGTAGTTTTAAGCATTTGAACTTCAGAATGGTTTTAGCAATACCCTTCATTTGGAAGCAACATGCTACTGGGGTGTGGGTTTCCTGTTTTTTCTCTCATCTGGAAAGGAGTTCTCATTGAGCCATTGGGTCAGCTCCTTTTGTAGGATGTTTTCTTCTTGAAACCTACTGCTTGTGGAGGACCCCTTAACACCAAACCCAGTAATGTTGGAACAGAGGTTGCAAGTTGCACAAAAGCAATATATGCAGCAGGGACTTTTTATGCAAGACCTTGGCATAGAGGTGTGACTTCTTGAGACTGCTGCAGTTTGTTAGAGTTTGGTTTCTTTCAACCAGAAGTATACAAAGCACAACCCTTTATCTTGTACCAGTGCATCAAGATTCCCACTATGCTATGGAAACAGCTGGTAGCTCTGTGCATTTTTTTATAAAGAGCACAGAATCCCAGCTGTAATTATGCTTATGGAGACCCTGTTTGAATTTTGTCTTCAAAATGGAGTTGTTCTATTGCATTTAGAAAATGACTTGCTAATACTGAGAAACAGGTTTATGAGGTTAATCTTTACTGCTGGTTTGTTTAAATTTTTTATGTTTGTGGGAGAAGTCAGATGGCCTAATTATGAATGCAGAACTCATTCAGCCTCTAAAAATCATTGGTTTTGCTTCTTCAAGAGCAAACCATTCTAGGTATAATTCTGTTTCAGTCCCCATTGTATTTAGCATGATCTTAGCATAGTTTTGAAGCCATAGGGGATTTCCTTAACATTCTTAGTTCACATGAGCTGTTCACTTGAGGTGAATTTTACTGTACTTTTTTAAATGTTCTCTCCCTTGCAACTTAAGTTCTTAGATAGTCTGCATAACTTTGGAATGCTTTCATTACTTCTGACGTGGTTAGACTGCAACCTTTGTTTCTGTACAGATGTGCTGTTTCTTTGGGTAATTTTATAAGTACATAAAAACAGGGTTAACAGAAAACTACAGGCCAGACAGCTTCACCTTGATCTCCAGAAAGGGGCTGGAACAGCTCATTCTGGTTGTCATTTGGAGGAAAAGGTGGTTATCAGAAGTTGTCAGTATGGATTCACCAAGAGGAAATCAGGCTTGACCAGGCAGATAGCCTTGTATGATGTCACAACTGGCTGGGTAGGTGACGGGAGAATAGTGGATGTCATCTACCTCAACTTCCACTTTGGCACTGTGTCCCATAACACTGAGTTTAGGTGAGTTTAGAAGTGTAGGTGATCTCCAGATGTTCCTTCCAACCCCTATCATTCTGTGAACATTAGTCTGTCTTCTAAGTTGTCTTCTGGTCAGCTGAAATCTCTAATTGGCTTTCAAGGTCTTTTAAGACCCTGAAGTGTACTAATATGAATAAAGGTCACTTTCTTCTATAGCCAGTGCAATTGCTATTAAGTTAGCCTACTGAGGGCCTTGTATCTTAAGGAGCTTTTATGATGATCCTTCCAGACAAAGCAGCACACCAATTTCCTAATTTCTCCCGAAGGTAAAAATTCTTCAATCCACTTGAATTCAGGAAATCAATTTCTTTTCTCGCCTTAAACCTGTTAATATTTTTTTTTAAAATGAAAAATGGAAGCATAAAAAAGCAGTTGTCAACTCATTATCAATGGAATAAAAACTGACCAGCCAATCCTACCCTTGCTTTATTTCCCAAGGTCCCTGCAAGCAGGAGAAGCTCGTATCTTGAAGATTTTCCTAGTGTAGCATATCTGAGGTGCAGCTTTCCCCATCTGCCTGTACTGTGTGAAATATTCTATCCGTGTCTCTCATCCTGCTTCTGGAGCACTGCTCTGTCACTTTTCTAGTCTAGATGAAAGCAGCCTTGTCCCACTGAGATCAATTCTGAATGTTACTTGAAAGAGCAGTTTCCAAGCCTATACCTTTGATCACATCGTCCCTCTTTACATCTTTTCATCGGTTCCTTCTCTGTTGTATGCAGTGCTGAAAGTCTTAGGAAGATATTCTGGCATTATCTATCACCCCTCATTTACTATCAAAAAAATGTCTTCTGGTGTCCATAATGCCATCCTAAGTCACCTTGTCATTATGCTTTCAAGCAGTTACCTTTTTGCTTCGGTTTACATCCTGTCCACCCGCAAAGAGCTAGGAGTGTTAAATAAGTTCACTGTGCACCACTGTGTTATGGTCTTCCTTTGATTTACCTTGTATTACCAGATTCCAGACAAGCTTGCACAATGAATATTAGTAAGTTTTCAATTAGGACCTACAAACAAAAATCTGTTCAGAAGGACCTGCATATGCACTTGTAATGGTGCATCTGGAGAATTGTATCTGCTGGCAAGACTTTTCTATGCAGATGGCTGGCAAAAGCTTGTAATGCAATGCAATGCAAACTTGCAGAGGTGTCTTTGCTGACAACAAGTCTAGTCCAATGGCATTTCTAGGTGACTGGACTTGAATGATATGGGAATTACCATTAATTAGGAAAGCAAATACTCCTGAGAAATAAAATAATGTTAATATAAGATAAAGAACATCTTAAAGAATAATGAACTTAAGTTCAACTTCTTATGGTGCTGTTTGGTACTGGAGCTCCTAAACATACTCAGTATGTATTTTATGGAGGTTCATAAAATAACTTGTGCAGATATGCTGGCTGAGGGAGCACAGGTAGGTGTGTCATTTTGGAAGACTCAGAGTATTGTGTTGAGAACTTGGAGAGGGGAAGCAGCCTTCCTTCAGGAGCCAGCTTCTGACTTCCACTGATTTTTTTCATACATGAAACAAGAGTGACATGGGTCCAACCCCCACTGTGGTCCCATGCATTTATTATGTGACTTCTTAACACCATTCTGGAAAGTCAAGGGGGGATTGTTGTCCTTTTGGCCTGAAAGTTTTAAGTTCTAGGGTTTTTTTCCAGTTTATTTAAAACTGTGCTACATTCACTAGCTTCCCATAAAGGCCATGCTACTGTGGAGTCACTTCATTTAAAAGAACCCGTAACAACAGTGCAACAACAACAATAACAACAACAACAAAAAAACCCCAACAAACTAAAAACAAAACCGAAAAACCTCAAAACATGAATGATGATTAAAATCACTGGTACAGCATTAAAAATAAAAAAACCTTCTGAACATTAACTGCTTTTAGATACTTAGATGAGATCTGCAAGCAGTACCTTTTTAACAATTTGTATTTTTTCTTTTCATTACACTAAGAATTATGAGGATAAAGAATGTAATGTATCCTTTGGAGGTGCTAAGCAAGATGTTTGTGAAACACTGTCACAGAGGTCTACTTGGTACTACAGCACTCTCATAAGTAAAACTCACTGATGATAAGTCAGAGTAGATAAAGTAGTGGGTACTCTTTTAAAGGAAGGAGGGAAAAGACTAAAATTAAGGAATTTCCTGTTTTAAGACTTAAAGTAAGCAAAAGAAAGATTTACCTTGAAATGAAAATGTAACTGATAAGCATTTCTCTTCCTTAGAGGTATGGTGACGTATTTCTTCTGAGCTTGCAGTGGGTTTTTTAAAAAGTTACTTTATTGTACAGGTAACATGTGAGAGAAGCTCATGAGTACCATAAAGGTTCACAGAAAGTTCACAAAACCATCAGAGCTGAATGGGTTCCCAGTTCTGGCCATTTCCCATCAGTGCAGGCAGGAAGCTGGGATGGGGAGAGATCCCTCAAGTGTCCCCCCAGGCCCTGATGCCAGGGCAGCTCACCCCCAGGATGGGATCCCCTTGGCTGGGCTAAGACAATCACATTGCCCCAGTGCCCTTTGCCACTTGTGGAGAGAAATGGGCAGGCATGACTTCTTTGACTGGCATGGATGGTGGACATGGTCCTCCTCTGATGGCTGTTGAAGGGATGGGATAGATGACTTGGATGGGGCTGCAGGTTCTTGGCTATGTTGCTCTTCTTGGAAAACTGTGAACCTAACTGCTGCTGTGGTAAGAAATGGTCTAATTCCCAGCATAAATTTTTACTTTTCCTTGTTGTAATATCCTGTATTGATGACTTAAAACTTACTACACTACAAAATGTTTTTTTCCCACCATACATACTCTTTTGAGATGTATCTTTAAAATGGGAAGGGGTTTGTTGTTGTTGGTTTTTCTGTTTGGTTGTTTTTTTTGTTCAAGCCTAACTTCCCTGGGTAGTCTCTTTAATTTTGTACATATTATATGGACCTAGAGGAAGTTTAGAGAAGAACAGTGGTGGAATCTTTATTCCCTGTCAAAATCTGTTCATACAGGTATGTATCAGGTTTTGAAAATCTGAAGACACTAGGCAAATTGATGATTGTATGAGCATGGAGTCTGAAGGTTTATGCAATTTAGCAATTGCTTCTCTCTGGAACTGGTAACAGTCATGAGAAATGGCAGTAATGGTCACTGCTAGGCATTGGGGACAAACCCAGTCATGGGAGGGCTTGTTCAGGGGCAGCTTTTCAAACCCTAATGCTTTTTAAAGCAGTAACTGAGGGATGGATGTAGCTGGCCTCTTTGCAATAAAAAATAATCTCATTACCAGTGCACAGGTGCTTTGCTGTGCTTCTGGGTGGTACTGGGAGTTTTGGGGTGGATAAGTGGAGGCTTGGAAAAGAAGTCTGGAAGGTGAGGAAGCACATGCTGGTGTTGAGGATGGAGGCATCCCAGGGCTGAGATGTTTTATCAGCATGGCGGCACTCCTCACGTCACCGTGTTAAGAGGTGTGTGCCAGTTCATTGACTGAAATCTCTAGGGGGGTTGTAGCAGTTGCTAAGCAACTGGAAAACATTTGGAAGCAGTGTTTTTATTCCTTACCCTGGGACTCTCCTTTCAGCAGGGAGAGGAGATAGGGAAGGAGCATGGTGGCTGCCCAGCAGTGCTGTCCTTTCTTCCTTCCATGTGTCACTGCCAAGGTGATGGACAAGGGCCCAGACTCAAGCAGCACATCCCTCTCAAATTTTCA
Organism: Phaethornis superciliosus; assembly: GCA_023637945.1. Classification (NCBI taxonomy): domain Eukaryota; kingdom Metazoa; phylum Chordata; class Aves; order Apodiformes; family Trochilidae; genus Phaethornis; species Phaethornis superciliosus. The sequence continues at coordinate 37,885,904 of JAJQWJ010000002.1, read as the reverse complement.
ACTCTCTAAGAAATTTCAGGTTTTTTATGTGCTTAAATATTCCCCTCAACAAGAGAAGATGCTGTATTTTAAGAGTTCCTCTGACAAGGAGAGAAATTCTCCAGTAAAACTGGTATTTTGAGGCAAGCAATCAGATGTGCAGCAAAGGGATGTAAAATGAGAGCTGAGCTGCCTCTGACCCACCAGCTCACTTCTCCCTTGGTGGACAGGAATGCTTTTGGCATGGGCATCAATGAAAATAACTATATTTTTGCACCACCCATCAGTATACAAACAGATGGGTGTGTGAGCCATTTTAGGGGTTGGCATGCCAGCTATCGAGATATAAATTCTACTGTTGGTGCTTCAAATTATTATTTCCCATAAACTATGACTACCTTGTAAGGATTATATTCAAATTAGTGCAGCTTGAAATTGGCTGCTACTTCATGCATTTTTATCCTTAAAATACGGTGTCCTCATTGGCAGTAATTTAATTTTGCTGTTTGATTTATTTTCAGGCCCCTTAGTTTTACAGCTCATGTATCCTGGTTTTGGCAGAAAGGCAGCTCCAGTGGGGTTTAATAACCCAGAGCCACTAGTTTGCAGTAACAACTGTTGGTCCTCATCAGTTTTCTTTCCAATTAAGACACAGCTGTTGTGACTTTTGGAGGGTGTGGGGATTATTGACCTAAAGGTGTAAGCAGGATAATCCTGAAGTGAGGATCTGCCATTCAAAGCAGCTGGGAAAAGACCAAGTTGTGAGACATCAGTTTAATGAGAGGTACCTGGGGCTGTGATTTTTGTGAGAATTCATGTAAAATTATCTGTTTCTTATGTAAATGGAAGAGACTTAATGATTCGGAGAAGATTATTCTGAAGGATTTTTCACACTACATGTTGTGTGACATAATAAAGGAGTGTACATTTGCTAATGCCTTTGACCTTACAGCTTTATTGTGATATTTTGAGCACTCACAGGTACAGAACTTTTTGATTTTTAGTATACACAGCTAAGTCTGAAAATTCTTGAGCATCACTTTTTTTTTTTTTTTTTTTTAGTTAAAGCCTATAAATACTAATCAGCAACAGAGAGAGCCACACAAATGCAGACACATTTTGCAGTGTATTTATTTTTTTAAAATTCAACATCATGTACTCAAACTCCACCCAGACAGAGCAGAAAGTCAGTCGTAACTAAACAAATGCTTCCACAATGGAAATCACACAAGTTAAACTGTAGTGCCATGTATACATACATATACATGCCACTGCACATACATGTAGTGGATTTTCTCAGGAAGGAAAGTCCTTTGAGCAGAAGAGCAGCTTCTCTGTTATCTTCTGGATGTGATTTTTGGAAAGCTAGGGGCAGAGGGGGACAGGGATACTGGGATTCTGGCTCACTTACTGCCTCTTTGTGTGGCAAAGGAAAGCAAGAAGCAATCCTGTGCTTGTGTAAGTCTTTTTGGAGGGATTTGCATAATGTCTTTGGACACAATTTCCTCCTTTCCCTCCAGCTTTCTGAAAGGAATATGATATAGCCAGTTGTTTCAGAAAACTAATCAAAAATGCTTTGAAATTACCTCCCAACTATAAATGATGGTATCACCTAAAAGAATAAGAATTAATCATCCAGGTCAAAAATAGAGAAGTTGAATATTTGACATATTATCCTACTAAACCCAGCAAGTTTAAATTCCTATTAATTTTCATAATAAACCCCCCTCTAATTTCACATACCATTGAACTCCCCGATCATATTAGAATATTAGTGCTATTGGCAAGTGATGTTATAAACTGAAACATCTAGCTCTTACTGACACAACCATAAACTAATGGCTGTTTTCTCCTTTATTTCAACACAGCAAGAGTCAGAAAAAGTCTATATGATCCCAACATTTTTCCAAATATTTTTGTGAATGGTAAGACCACAGGAATACCGTAAGGAGCTCATTACAGCAAGTTTTTTACAAAAGGTGTTTGCATACAATGAGAAATAATAGAAATATTAATAGATATTTTAATAGAAAATATCCACATACCAGTCTGCAAGATTTAAATTCAACTGCTTGATGCTGTTTGAAGAAAGACTGTTGCTTGAAAACTTGCTGGGATAGATGGGGGTTCCGTGTTCTCAGTACATTCTAGTATGAAGGTGCTGTATGATATGGCTGGTTTGGCAAGGGCTGGCTGTACTGAGAGCAAACAAACTTTGTTCTTTGAGATATAAAGAAACCTGTATTTTTATCAAGTTCTTCTGAATGTAGGACAGATACTCTGGCCTGTTTGCATGTGGTGACTGTGAAGATGATGTCTTTTGAACATTGAACTTTATATGAGAATGTTTTTAACTTGAATATTCTCAGTTTGAAGATTGATCAAGGATGGCAGCTTGACTTTTAGGGCATGTAGTGCCATTTAACTTCCCCCAAGTGTCTGAGAGAGCATGGTGGGACAGGGTCATGCTGTGTGAGAAGCTCTGAGAATGAGGTGCCACTGGGTTTTAAATAGTATAATGACAGTAAAAGTGTTTTTTCTGCTTGCAAGCAGGCTGCAAAAGTTAAACCAGAAATGGGGTGTTAGAACTTTTTGTTTGTTTTGTCCCTTTTTTTGTTGCTTGTGGTTGTGGTTCTTTTTATATTTACACAGGATCTATTCCTGCATGACAAGAAACAAATTCTGTGTGTATTTCAATAGGTTTTAAAAAGCTGAAGAAATAGTTTAAAAAAAAAAAAAAAAAAAAAAAAAAAGCAACACAAACAAACCAATCAACAAAGCCCCAAAACTAAAAAAGCAGGAATTTTTATAACTTGTTCAGTCACTAACTTGATTATAGTGGATGTACAAAAAGTGGTGTATTTTGGTAGCACATTATGTTACCATGGTAACATTGACTTATTAGCCTGAAGCTTTTCTAAATTAATTTTGAGAACACTAACATTGCACCAGTATACCAAAACATGAAAAGATTTATTGTCAAAGTAAGGGCTGAATGTTTAGGATGAGCCCTGCAGATACATGTGGACTTTTTTCCTCCATTTCCTGTTAGGTTTTACACTGCTTATATTACAAAAAAGATATGTGACCAGAAAAAAAAATTAATTTATCTTAATGGTTCCGCTGTTTCTCTTAAAATTTTTATTTTCTTCCTGGGAACTGGACCTTTCAGGTCCCATTGTGAAAGCCTTGGTAGGTGGAAGTGCTTAGCAGCAGAGGGCTATTACTAGGGATATGTGCCTCCTGCTCCCAGTATTAAGACTCTTTCACACTCTAAGGCATACATATTAACAGGTTCTGCATCTTCTTATTTGCACATTATTACAGTTTTTTCCCAATTATATTGATTTATATCAGCTAGATTTACATTGTGGATTTCTTCTAGCACTTTTTTCTGTATATTTGAAAAAAAAAACCAACAAAAAAACAAGTGATTAAATTGTAGAATCATATAAATATAGACTGGCTAGGGTTAGAAGGGGCCTTTAAGGTCATCTAGATTCAGCCCACCTGCCATGGGCAGAGATACCTACAACTAGGTCAGGTTTCTCAAAGCTCCATCCAACATGGCCTTGAACATTGTCCCATTGAAATGCTATGTTACTATCACTACACTCTACTCTCAATAAAGCAAAAAAAAATATTAAAAAAGGCAGCTGTAGGGAGGATAAAATGCTAATATTCACTAGGAATGCAAATTAATTCAGGAGATACTTCACTGTCACTGTTTCTTACTGCATCTATAATTTCCTTTATCTTATTGTAAAAATCAAGCAAAGAAAAAAAAACAAAACAAAAAACCCAAAATCACCTGTTACACTCCCTATCATGGGTAACTTCTAATAGAGCAGAGTAATTTTAGCCTTAGCTCCTTCAGCCTGTTCTCATAACACCCTTTAAGGCTGATGTGTGCCTTTATTTCTTTGAGGCTGCTGAGAACTGTGGTTGTTTGGGACTAGCAATGCATGTGTATGCCTAGGGTGTGGGTCAGTTTTGGCCTTTTTCATCAGATCTTATAATGGGGGATTTTTTGGCAGTATTTCCTCACTCACTGCTGCCTGTCAGTATATTTGCACACAACTGGATTTGTCACCTAACTCGGTTATGTTAAGCAAAGCCAATCTTTGCATGGGAAATAAGCAGTATTTATTAGATCTCAGTTGAATTGATTGTGAAGTCTAACTAAAGAAGATTTTTGCCAGAAAAGAAGTGACAAGAAAATTGGAGTATCAAGAAATACAGCTAAACCAGAGCTGACTGAACAGTAACCTCCTTTGAAGAAGTATATTAAACCAAATCTGATTTGTAGTAACTTGGTGTGTTTCTTGTTTCATGATAATTTCTTAAATTCTTTTTAGATAGCGGAGGTAGGTTTTACTCTAATTTTTTAAGGAATACTAAACGGACAGCTCTGGAAAGCAATAGTAGCATTAGATTGCAATACCAGATTGGCCAAAATCGAAGCTGTTTTAGATTCTGAGCTTTTTTTTAAAAAAAAAAATAAAAATAGGCATCTCCAATTCTTGTGGTCGTGAGGATTACTATTAGACCCATGAGCAGAATGCAACTGAAGGAGTCATGTCCTCAGGTGTCCTTGTCCTACCTGGATCTTGGATAAATTTAATCCACTATACCAGCCTTATGGAGTGTTGACTCCAAACCAGAACAAGGGTCTGAAGGCTGCTGTATCTCCTCTGAGCATGCAGAGAGTGTGCCTCTGTGCAGTGTTTCTCTGCAGGTCGAGGGGAAAAAGCCCTAAACTGAAACAGCATGAGGCTGTGTTTGTGCCAGATTTTCAAGCTTTTCCATAACAGTGCTGTGCATATGTGCAATTACAGGGAGTAGCCAGTACTGTGAGCTGAGCATGTCAGATGCAGATACTTAAATAAAACAGTTAACATTCAGATTTTAAAAGAAAAACTGACTGAACCTGCAGGAGAGCATCCATGGTTGGCACAATTAACTGCATCAGTTCCTGAGCCAGGTTATAAATGATGCTTCTTTTATTTTGTCCTCCCTGCACTTCTTTTGGTTGGGAGGACATTATTTTTAACCTGTATCAATTCTTTGTCCTGATTTTGCTGCACCCCTGTAAGGAATGTTTCAGAGGAGAGAGAAGGGTGTTGCCTGGCATGCAGGAGATGAGGTCCTGGTGGAGTATGGCTTCCTGCAGCCTTCCAGGCAGAGGATGCCTTCAGTCACCCACCACCCTCTTCACTGTGCCTTGCCTCCCAGCAGCCTGACCCTGACCATCCAGTGATGTGCTGCTGGACCAAAATGGCCTAATTTTGGATCAGAGAGGTAGCAATCAGTGCTGGGATGAAACTGAAGGGTGGAAGTCTCAGGTTAGTATGGGCTCTAGACCAGATCTTGCAGTTAGGTTGGAGTGCACACCCTGGGCCCTTTCCAGGAGCTAGTTTGATGCTGGAGGTAGCACAGAGGTGGGGACAGGGATGGAGTGTGTAGGAGCCCAGCCTTCTCTGCCCTTTACAATGGGGAAGGTATGGGAAAGGAGCAATATGGGTGAAACACAGCCACGTTTGGCCAGGTTTCCATGCTCAGTGGTGAGAGTGAGCCTGACCCGCTGGGACTGTAGCCGTGGAGTTTTCCATGTTGGCTGTGCTCCCCTTCCCTGCACCGTGCCATCCCAGACAGATCCATGGCATGAGGGAGAGCACGGTGACATGGCGTGCTGCTGAGCCATCCCAGCTGTATTGCAGCATCCCATTGCTCCCTTCCCCCTGCAAAAGAAAATAAACATTTAGAGTTTGAATTGTATTGCTTAGCAAGAACAAGTTCATATTGCCGCCTGCTCCGCTCTTTGGGACTCGGTAACAGCAGTCAATGGCATTTTGGCATTATCTGGAGATAAAATAGTAATTACTGTCTGTTTTTATCTACTTAAATGGCTGTTGTCAAAATATATTTTACTTTAAGAACTTGTGTACTATCTGAGCACTCCCTTAGCTTTCCCATTTCCACCTCTTTGCTACTAATTGTGTTTTTCAGAGGTCTGCGAAGCTTTTCTCATCTGTGGTTGCTACCAGGGCCAGTATCAAGGTTTTCTAAGCTTGAAATAGCATTAAGGTGGTTCTGTGAGCAGATACTCTGATCAAATTGATTTCAGAGGGGTTTTAGGGATTTTTATTTTTTTAAGTGTAGCACTGGCCTGTGTGCCAGTTGAGTAGACTCATGCATAAAGAAAAAGCCTCTGACAGAAGGAACCACAGCCACCCGCTGCCATGCTGCAGTGCAGAACATAAAAACAGAGACTGTTTTGTTCCCTTCCACACCTCAAATCTGAATGCCTGCTCACAGCCTCCTGCAGACCTCCTGCCACAAGCTGTTTGTGGGCCAGTTCATGAACTGCCCATATTGGCAGCTCAGCCTTTTCTCTCCTCTTCCCATCCTTTCACCTGGAAGGAAGATACGGGTGCATCAGCACCGGGGTGTTGGGTCTGTCTCTTCTACAAAGGTGGGATGCTTTTACACACAGTCCTGGGTCCATGTCCTGTTCAGCACTGGAGGTTTGGTTTTATGATTAGTTCAGACTGGTTGGATTTACAGAAGAGTGACTCAGGCTCCTTTCCCAAGTATGTGATTTGGATGCTTTGGGGTTTTTTTTCTTATAAATTATTCTGCAATGGATGCGTTCATCCTCCTCACTCCAGGGTGTGTTTTTGTCCAGCTTCTTCTAGCTTCCTTGAACAATTAAGGACAAGTTATTGTGGTACTTTATCCACCCAGTGATGCTCTTTGTTGGGAGGGAGATGGCTTGCAGCACTGCTCATTCAGAATTTTGGATCCCAAGCTTTTATATACCTATATGTTAATACTTGGTATGTCTCATGAGGCTGGGTTTTTCTGTAGATATCAGTGACACAAGCTGCATGATTTTTCTCAGTCTAGTGAAGGAAGAGGTAGAGAGCAGAACTGTTCTTAGCAGCAATAAATACAAATAAAAACATAACTCCCCAGGTGTTAACAATAGCCTAACTGTAACTCTATAAAGCCTTATTTTCTGCTATTTCTTATACTTTAGGCAGCAGTGTTGTTTAGTGTTACCCCTAGGTTGGCATCTCCTGTGTGTGTTTTTCTGGAATATGGTAATAAAGTCGATGATCCATGGGTTTGTTACTGATGGTTTTGTTTTTCCTCAGTTTGCTGCTTCCCATGGCTTTATTATAGAAGTTAAAACTTATGTAACTTTAATTCTAGGTTGTATATTTTTTTCCCCTTCAAACTAGGTTATATTTCATTTGTGCCCATGTTTTAGGCGTTTAAGTCAAAATTGCTTCAGCAGAAATAATCTGATGGGGGTAGTGTGATAGAACAGGACTTAACTTTGTTTCAAGATGTTTCTCCAAATTTCCATCTTTTAAAGACTTTAGTTTTGTCCTTTCTAAACTAAACTGATGTTATAGAGCAAATTCAGATGCTGTGCAAACCGCATTCAAATAAGGAAGAGTTGAAAATACAGGTCTGGAAAAATATTTAAAGTTCAAAAGAATCTAAAAGAGGTCAAGAACATAAAACAAAATGCATAATTAACTTTACCAAAGATAATTCCAAGTAAAACTGTTGCAGGCAGTGGAGAGATCTCAAAAAGTGTTTCTCCCGTAAAAATACCTCAAATGAACAGTCATTTGCAGATTCCTTACTCCCTGGAGGAGATCAATGATATGGGAAGGATATCAGGAAAGAAAACCACAAATATAAGACATAAAATTGAAGTACGAGAGAAATTTTCAACATGGGGATTGTAACAAGAATTGGGGATTAGTTTTATACTAAGGGATTGCTATAAATGCATAAACAAGATTTCTTTTATATATCTTTATATTTTGTAGAGGCATAAACCCAAGGAATGATCTACAGAAACTGAGAAGAGGCTCTAGTACTGGATCTGGTAACTCATTAGGTAAGAGACAGTAGAGAATATTCTTCAGTTCACATGGTAATGAACTCAAGAAGGGCTCAGCTCTTTTTCCTAACATCTGTAATTGCTAATTACTTAATAGCTTTTTATATGTGTGAAAGTAAAAATAAAGACTGCCTCTCGCTCAGCTTCTCCTGCAAATCTCTCATCAGAGAAATAAAAATGTATCCCATGAATGAACTTTGCTCTTTCTCTAAAAACATGTTAACTAAATTAGATGATGTGAACTGTACTTAATTATGACAGGTCTGGTTTCTGTTGTGATAAATAAATTTTATTTGGTTTTCTTCCTTTTACAATTCCATTCTCAGCTCTTTCATGTAACCTACTGTCATTTATATACAATGTTGTTTTTTTTTTCCCTCAAGTTGTATCTTTTCTGATACATCTCCTTTATATCCTTTCCAAAATTTAAAATCATCCTTTGGGCTAGATACCTATTAATCTGTGGATTTATCCAAAACTCCTTAAAACAAAGTTTCTTCTCAGACTGTGACCCATCCAAATTGTTTTTCTCCTTTGTGAATAATTTGCAATGCTCCATTACAAGCTCATCTGCTCTAGTTGCTAGTGAAGCTAGTAAATATTCAGTAGGTGTAGCTTCTCTGATGATCCCTCTATTAATCTTTGGCTAAGACTACAGCCAGTGGGCAAAAATTTTCACAAGTCATCTTCCCTTGGATTGCCTGGGCTGCCTGTGCTCAGTGATGCCCACAGTGATACCCTGTAGGGCGAGCTAAAACATCTTGCATCGCTATCCATTAAGCTTTTCCCCTCTGGATTCACATGTAGTTGAACACCTCAGTCATGCAGGAATTGCTGTAAAATTGTGCTTGGTTGTAGTGATGTTTTGAGCATATAGTCTTTATTTTAAAGTGCTACAGGAGGAAAAGCACCAAATGTTGAATCCAGCAAGTAGAAAGCGGCTTGAGTGGGCACAGGAACAGCAGAGCTGTTGCAGCTTGTCCTGTCGTGCTGCCTTGGGACAACTTCAGCTGCTGTAGGATTTTGGGGATTTCTCCCTGGCTTCAGCCCTCTGAGGAACAGCAGAGCCTCAAGGAAAAACAGCTGAGGTTTTCCCTCTTTCGCCTTCTGAATATGTCTGGCTTGGCTCATTTGCAGAAACGTGGGGAGGCTGCTGGTTTTGGGCACCCAAAGCACCCTATTTGTTGTTAGCGAGGTCCGGTGTCTGCACCCACTTCCCCCCAGCCTTTGTCAGCATTCAGCTGAGGTAGCAGCAAGCAGCCTCCAGCAGAGAGAGAACTCTTTCCATGCTGCTGGCTCAGCTCCACTTTTCCTCACATGGTGATGATTTCTGCCTGCCAGCAGTCTCCCCATTGCATCCCGGTCACTCAGGCAATGAATCGGGCCAAAGGATGGATGTTCACGCAGCGTTAGTGTTTGCACCTTCAGCCTCCAGCAGCAAACTTTGGGGAAGTTAATTCTTCTTTCCAGTCACCTCGGCCAGTTGCTGAAATCCTCAGCATCTTTTGTGCTGATTTTGTTCTTTAAATTTGCATTGGGACTGTCGTCTCGTTTGAGACCTAGGTCAGCAGGAAAACAGTCAAGTGTGGAAAAACACATCGTTGCCATTCCCTGGGAATGGAGCAGCATGGATGACCTAAATTTGAAATGCTCTGTACTCTGTGGCTGATCCTGTGTCCTCAGGCTGCAGCCTGTCTGTCTGCTGCAGTTGCAGGCTGAGAAGTGCTTTTAATTGAAGAGCAAGATCTCTACCAGTTTAAACTGCTGAAATTTTGTTGACATCAGTAATACGGAACAAAATGAAGTAACCTAGAGAAAGAAAGAGAAAGAAATGAGGGGATAAAAAAAAACCAAAAACCAAACAAACAACAAAAAAACAAAAACACAACGTACTTGAGAAGCTTGACCAAAGTACAAAAGCTTGCATTACATTCATACAATGGGGTGTGTTTCATCAGTTTAATTTCTTCACTTTTCAGAATAGGCATGAAATCACTATATTTGTCTATATAGGTGATAATAATGGGTTAAAAAAGCAACACATAAAATTTTTCGGGTGGGAGGAGGAACCAAGAGAACCAACTGCCTGAAGGCAAAACATTTCCTTTTTTTTTTTTTTTTTTACTCTTCTTTTTCAGCTTTTTTTATTTTATTTTTTTTTACTGTGTTTTGCTGTTGCCCATGCTGATGTCATGATGGAGAGCATCTTTGCAATCTGCATGAACTGATTCAGCACATGGCCAGCTGTACTCATTGCTTCCTCTAGGTCACAGCTTCCAGAGTTTGCTGCTGGTTTGTATGCGTTCATGAGGATGGGCACACACACACACGAGGTGTAGGAGTGCAAGTCTTGGGAGCACATGGCAACAGCCCCCACACATGATGATAGTGATGCTTGCTGACATTGAAATACAGCACAGAAAAAGTCAGGGAGGCTTTCCTGAGGAACAGTAAGATGCAGCTTGTAGAAGCACGCCTCATTTTGCTTTTGCTCTTAAAAGCAGATGTTTTGGTTTAGTTCCAGGCCACAAAATTCTCCTGACTTCTTTTTCTCAGACCTCTCGTGATGGCATCAGTACCCCAGGGAAGGGATCTCCTGCTGTTCCCTCTTGCACAATGGGCAAACCCTGGGTCAGTGATGATGACCTGGGAATACTACTTCACAGGGTCCATCTAATCATTAAGAAAAATTGTTGCAGTTATTTTGGCAGAGGTCTTGAACACAACAAAATGAGGGTTTGGGTTGGGTTCCCCCCCTACTTTTCCTTGATTATGAGAAGTTTCTGGGTGGTTGTGCTGGTTGAACAGTCCAGAGGAAAACAGCAGCATTCCTGCAGGGGCTTGCAAGAATTTATACTGGCTTTTGCTGACGCCTGTTTTTATATCAGAGATGGCAAAAACATACTGACATATCTGGTCTATCTGCTTGGGAATGGAGATTTCATTTCTGCATGAATCCACCCTCTTGCAGTGGGCTTAATAAATTGGATTACTTTTTTTAGCTTATCTGCATTTCCCCCTTGTCCTGGAGCAGATCCAGAGGAAGCCTTGAAAGATAAGGGGCTTGGGGGAAAGGAGATCTGATTCACACCACAGAGGAAAAAATCTAAAAGTTGCATGAAATTTAGTGGCTACCTTGGAAATTGTGTAGTTTTAGTCAGTCTAGAAGGGTTTTGTTCATTCCAAATCCTAGTAATCTGTGGGGATGCTGTTGCTCTTTTCATTTTATTCTTTGGTATCTTAATCTAGGAGCTAAATAGCTTCTTTAATTAATTGGTTCACTTTCTGTCTCTGGCAGTGTTTCTAACATTTCTCACTTATTCTTATCTTCCTCTGCCATGAGGTAGATTCCATTTACTCTTTATAAAATATTTTACATCATAAAGATGTGGAAGATCTTTATATCTTCATCCTTCTTTGCAGGAATTGGAGTGTATACTGGGGAAGAAAGCAGTGATTTTTCTGGAATTCAGGGTAAAATATATAAATCATAGATAATTAATAGGTTGTCTAGTTCCATGGAACTTCTAGAGGCATTTTCAGAACATATTTATCATCCAGTGCATGCATGGCATCAGATGAAAAAGTTGAAGTCTGCTACAATGATACAATTTTGCCTTTTGCTGTAAAAATACAGTTATACAGATTTATTTAGCAGTTTGGTGGGTTTTCTTCCCAAGTTATTGTGCTCCTATGTACTTAAAAAGAAATGCAGGTATGTATTTAAGTCTTGCACAGTTACTGACATGAATTTCTTCAGATATACCAGTAGTTGTTCACCTTTGTGCACTGTGAAAAACAGATTATTGATACTTGTTAAAGTACCACTGAGAAGAAAATGGACAGATTTACCCAAAGACCATGTATAAAAAAGCAGCATACATGTGTTTGCTGAATTCCTGTAGCACATACTGAAAACTAAGAAAAACTAGGAAGAAGTAATAAAAACCGATAAACAGTTGCTCAATTTAAGTTTCGTGCCATTTCTGCCCAAAATTGTAGTGGTGTCAGATTTTTCTTGTTTCATCTTCTATCTCCCATATGTTTCAAAATATGAAAAAATATATAAAATTCATATAAAACATGAAATCCATAAAATCCTGATTTTTGATGTATCCATCTCTGTTTTATCTTGTCTTCCTTTGATCTGCATATTTTAATACAGAACTTTTAATGATATTCAGGCTTTAAGAAAATTTCACAAAATCAGTGATTTAGTGCATAGCTTGTCTTTTTTAATTTCCTAACAGCTTTAAGATAAATATAATAAATATATATAATAAATATATATAATAAATATATATAATAAATATATATAATAAATAATAAAATCTTTACAGCATAAGGGCAGGCATTTTTTGTGATAACTGCTTTTCATTTAAGATTACAGCTAGAGAAGTGCTGAGTTTCATAATTCACTGAAGTTGGACACTTTAAAAGTTTGTCTTACAGCAGCACTTAATAACATAGCTACAGATGGGGCTGTTTCAAGTTCTATTGTAAATCTGACTTTATAAGTCTTTAGTGTATGGGCTACTAAAATCACTCTAGGATTGAATGTGTGGAATAAAATTGGGTGGTTTTAATATATTTCTAACTACTCAGAGAATTTTGTCATCTTAGATGCTTTTTCACCAAAATTTTATTTTTCTTGGGTTTGTAATAATTGTTAAAGCTTACCTTCATGTCTGAGGGAAGAGAAGGAAAAAAAGAAAATAAGAGAACCCAGAAATAAAATTGCTTACTGCACAGTAAAGCTTAAAGTATAAGCGTGAGCTTTTGGCACAGGAGAAAAGGGCATAAATATTTAGCATGAAACATGCTGTAATAATAGCTAATAATTTTTTTCACATGGTTAGAGCACAAACTCCCCGTAAGCTACAAAATATGAGCTGTGAGTCACTGAAAGTTACCCGTTCTGGAAGACTGGCCCTCTGTACATCTCTCCTTTCTTGAGAATTCTGGGCTTAAGCAGGAGAGGAAGTGGTCTGACCTGAAATTCCAAGTTTTCGTGTTTTTCCATGAAGGATTCACCTGGCAACATAAAGTGAAAATGTGTGAACATTTTTGAAATGTGATTGAAATACACATCTTGCTTCTAGGAGTAATCAAGGAGTAAGCATGAGTGAATGACCCTACAAGTTAGCCATTAGTCAGTGTGCTGCACTTGGTCAGTTCAGTGATTTTGCCCCAAGACTGTGCGGGGCTGCTAGAGCATGTTTCTCAGAAAACCTTGTGCCTTTACTTCCCAGTGATGATTGCAAGACCAGTTAAAAATTTGTCTGAGGAATACTGTATTAAAATTTCCCTCCATCCCCATTTTACTACCCATTGCAATTTACACTTATTTTGTTCCCTGCTAGAGTAGTCGTTTCTGGCTCAGTTGTCTGATCTGAAAAGAGCAGGATGCCAAATGCAAGGGTGACAGCCAGCCTGCCTGTGACCTGCCAGCAGGACTTTAAATGGCACCCCTGGGGAAAGGAAATAAGGTTAAGAGCAATAAATATAAGGGCAGAACGGACCCTGGAGCAAAGATCTACAAATTTCTCTCTGTCATACTCCTTCCCCTGCTTCTGTAGGCTTCAAGTCATGTTAATTTCCTTAGCAAGGTATAATAAGCTTTCAGAGGGCTAGGGGCTGGTGACAGTAGCATGCTATCACTGGATTGGGGTGCTAGGTTAATGGTTGGACTTAATGATCTTAAAGGTCTTTTCCAACCTAAATGATTCTATGATCTTATTCTCCTTTACTAGGTTGGAGTTTCTTGAGCATCTCTGGCATTGCTGCTTTTGCCCTTTTCCAGGCACAAGGGCACGTTGCCTGATGTTTGGTTGCTGTTGGACAAAGAAGTGAGATTTAGGGAAGCTGTTATCTCTGTCTGCCACATAAAGAACACTGTGACAACCCAAGAAAGCCCCAAGAGTCACTGTATCTGTGGTACACAACATACATTTTGCACAACAGCACCATTATTTTGCTTTTATCTGTAACGTGGCTGCTGGGAAGCGACCCTGTGGGCTGTTCTGGGCTGGTTGGGGCCAGCAGAGATAACCGAGCTTGCATTGCACAGGAGACCTGCCAGGAAAAGGAGAAATTAGTGTAGGATAAAATCAATTCCTAAGGATAGCATGTCCTATCACCTTGGTTCCTGATGAGGTGGCCAGCTGGCAGTTCCTCCTGTCTGGCTCCCATGGAGCCAGCCTTAAGCATGGTTTAAGATGCACTGCCTGTTTGTCTAACACTGTTCTGTATAGGCAATCACAGAAACTTATGTAAGGATTCAAATAGGGGAGAAAAAGCGTTCAGATTTTCAGGTATCACCTACATTCTGGATACTTAAAAAACTATGGTCCACAGCTTGCCTCACAGGCAAGAAAAACCCTTTTCATTCTATTAGACTTTGTTGTTTCAAGAGAGGTGATTTTTCCTGTGAAATTGAGTGTCCTTCAGGTATCCTCTTGTGGAAAAAAAACAATGCTTTTTTAGTAGTGTTATTTTTACTTTATTCAGTTCTGTACTTGAACACTTCTGCATGCTGTATTATTTACTCATGTTGTCTCACTTGAGCTTAAAACTGCCAGGCAGCTAGGGACTTGCTTCCCTTGCTGTTCCACATGTAGAGACTGGAGAGAAATAGAAGTTCCCTCAGGAAGCAAAACAAGAGCTCAAGGTAGGCACTCCAAGACTCCGTTTAGAGGGAGGGAATTTGAGTATCTTCACCTTGGTGGTATTACTACTGCATTGGCCTCAATTTATGTACCTTGAATTAATGTTGCACTGAAGTCATGCTCTGTCAGGCAAGGCAGTTGTTCATGTTCCCATATTGGGAGCGTGCATGTTATCAAAATCCTTTCTTAATGGGGAGACCTTGTTAGATTGTATGTGGTTGCATGTTAGAAGCATTAGACGTAGGAAGATTTGTTATAGGAAGTGTAAAATAAAGTGTCTCAGGCAGCTGTGCATCTTTGGTGCGAGGAAGACTATGCAGGATGTTTTCACAGGTATAATATAAAAAGAAATGCATGTTTGTTTTAACCCTCTGTACCTTCTGTAGTTTCATTTCAAAATACAGGAGTTGTATTTTATCCAGTTTCTATTCCTGGTGACAGTTTAATTAAGGGGCAGAAAGACTGGCCAGTTTGAACACAGAGAAGTTGTTTGCTTTCCTTTTAATGTTCATTGGTATCAGTAGTCCCTGGTGAGCTGGCAGCACAGCAAGTCCTGCGATAAGGATGAATGTCTGGGCAGTAGACCCTGTACTCCAACTTGAAATCATCCTGCTCTGAATTGGATTGAACATAGCTGGGGGGGGGGGGGAATGTATGTTGTTATGTTTAATTAGAGAAGATCAGTGTGATTTTTCTTCTTGAGAGGTGCCTTTCAGATTTAGAGGGGGTGGGGAGAAGGGAAACCTGAAACTTCTGTGTGTCAACATCATGTTGCTGAGTGCCTGTTTGCAGGTACTGTCTCCACTTGTGTTGCGGAGGTCACCAAATAAAACCAGGTATAGGCACATAGATTTTTAATGACATAATCCTTTGGGAGTGCCTTTGTGTACTTGTCTACTACCAGATCATAAAATAGGAGTATTCTTACTAAGCCCTTAGCCACATGTTTGGTCAGGCACAGCAGCGAGGATTGCTTTGCATTGCGTAGAAAGTGGAGATCTGCTTATTTCTACTTGTGAGTGTGTGTGTGGATTTAACTAAAGAACTTGTGGTCACATAGTTTTGCTGTTTAAATTAACTTGGAGTGACTCAGTGTGTTTTCACTGCTGTCATCCCACACTGACTGAACATTTTATTGTCTGTAGACAATGCTACTAACGGTAGCATTAAAACAGCATTGTAGTTTCACATGATGATAATCCATTCCCAGAACTGCGAAGTGACTAAGAGAGTTGCCCTCAGAAGGAGGGAACAGAAGGTGACCTGCAGCACAAGCAGCACCCACTGCTTGGGCTGGGCTGGGCTGGGCTGCCTCTCTCCTCTCCTGCTTTTCAGCAGCTTCAGCAGGGTTTGTCCCAGCCGTGATCACTGTTGCAGAGGAAATGCTCCAGCATCCAGCTGCACCAAGAGCTGTTGTAACACAGCCCCCTCCTGGGGTGGTCCTGCCCTAAGCTGCTTCTGTCTAACAGGTGAGCCATCCACCAGCATCCTGCATCTGTCACCCCATCCTGGACAGGCAGAACACCCGGGAGGGCATTCATCCCTTCTGACCCCTCCTTACCTAATGCTGCTGTGGGATTGGCCCCACTAGGTATACAGGTTGGTGAGGGACAAAGCTCAGTATTTAGGTTCAGTTCTTTGTAATAAATATATTGTGGATGCGATGGCATTCCCCATAGCATCCCAGTGCTTCCCAGTCAAGCATTTTACATTAGTTGTGCTTGTCTTTACCATGAGCTTTGGTGGAGGGATTGTAGGATGAAAGCAGCATGGCTGTAGTGACTAGTGGAAGGAAGCTATGCTGTCTTATAAGTGAGGTATAGCTCATAAATGCAAATAAATTGTCAGTACCAAATTAATAAGCATTAAATACGTGTTATTAATCCTTAGCATCACCTCTTATTGTGTAAACATAATAACTTCCTTATCAAAAGAGTTGGTAATAATGCTTGGAACCTGAAAGCAAAATTACAGTGGTGTGATGCATATGCTTTTGTTCTTTCAGAGGAAGTACTAGAAGTAAAACAGTTCCACCCTGGAAAATACTCCTTTTCAGTGGGTTCCTGATATAGTTATAATAAAATTGTATTGGATAATCACAGCAAAGTCAACATGAGGAGAAGATGAACCGAAGAAGAGATTGTTGACGGGTCAGGGACCTCACTTTCAACTACTTTATCAATACCATGGCTTTTATGCACAATGACAAGCTTAAAGCCACTTGGAGGCTCACTGATGAGCATGTAGATACTTCCATTGCAAAGTTCACTTCATGCACATTAGTAATTAGGAAATAAGATAGCTGTGAATCCATACTCAGATCTCACATGGAACATCTTTAAGATGTGCAGCCACTGATTAGGACCGGCTTCTTTAATGACACCCTTCTGTTGGCAGTGCTTCCCACGTGACAAAGTACCAGAGGGCTGTGCTTTGATTTCTCTAGCTTCATTATTAAGTTGAGCTCATCTCTTAAGATGGATGTTCTTCAAATGTAATTTGTTTTTGATTGGGGTACCGAAGAAAAAGAGCTGACTTAAGGAAAACAATGTGGGGGAAGAGAGTTGTTTCACAGTCTTGAGGTTCCAGGCATCCTTGCTGTGAAAAATGGGAGTTTATTTAATTAGCCAGTTTCTGTGTGGTTTTGCTGAGTTGCCTTAATTTGTTTGCTCTTTGTCAATTTAATAATGCTATTGTTTATTTCCACTAAAGAAAAAAAAACAAAACAAAACAGTTCTGTTGCTCAGTGTCTGCTAGGAATACTCCTTCTGTATTGTATCACTACAAACATTTGTATGTTCTTGACTGTACTGCCAGCAGAAATACTGAGCTGCATGAGCTTCCATGAGCTGCAAGGAGCAGGTCACACCATTACTATCAAACTGTCTAGTTCAGTCATTGTGATATGTACCACAGCACTGTGTGTGGGACCCTTGGTTGTTTCCCTGCCTAGTGTTTTGTGGCACTAGAAAATCCCCTCTGATTAGACAGTTACTGAATAGCTGTGTTATACCTGCCACATAGTTTTGTCCCACTATATCCTGCATGTCCCTGCATATCTGTATCACCAGTACAGTATATTTGGGGTTTCTGTAGGGTAATGGATTATCACAGCATGCCAGCCAGGCTTGCACAGAATGACAGCCCATCAGCCCCCTGCTTAGCCTCTGCTGACAGACACAGGAATCAGCAGCTTCTTGTCCTTCTCAGCCCTTTCCTGAACTGATTCCTAAATGCTGTACACAAAGAAGTCCTGCACAGTGTACTGCCTGTCAACTGACTGGCTTGCTGAATAAGTTACAGGTAGTTACAGGTGCCTGCTGCTAAAAAGGAGAGATCGTGCTTTGTTTTTTTTTCTAGGTAGTTGTTCTGCCTCCTCATGTTTTCTTGATTTCTTCAAGTCCTGCTTTGTTTGCTGTTGACAAGTAAATCACTGAGAGATGCAGAATAGCAGAGGAAAAACCCAGAAATGCATACTGAGCAGCAAATATCATAGTCTTTCAAGAATGGAAAAAAGGAACAGTACAAAGAAATGGATATACATGGTGATGAATTTTAACATGTACGTTTTAGTATTTATTTTTGTACCAGTGAAACAGGGTTAGCAAGATGATATCAGACAATTGTATAGGTTGGAGGAAGCCTCTGCAAGTCACCTGGTCCATCCTGCTGCCCTAATTGGGTCCCATTGGATCAAGTTGCTCAGGGCCATACGCAGGACATTTCTTAGCATCTCCAAGGATGAGGGTCCAGAAGATCCTCTGGGCTTCAGTCACAGTGTTTCATCCCCCTGACACAGAATTTCCCATCTTGCAGCCCAGGCAATGCCTTCCTGCCCTCCCTTTGCATCTTTGAGGACAGTCAGTGTTCCCTTTTGTCAGGCAGTTGCAGACCATGGGTAAGTTCCCTCTCTTTTCAGAGCTGAGCAAGCACTTTGCTCTCTCCCTCTCCTCCTACACTCCAGCCCTGCAGTTTGTGCAGGTGGGTCTATATGGGTCTGTCAGTGGGCACCCAGCACCATTCCAGGCAGTATTTCTTCTTCCTGTGCTGCCTCCCAGAAGTATTCCAGAGTGGTTCCCTTTTTCGTAACAACTGGTCTTAAGCTCACCCTTGTTTCTAGCTTTTTTTTATGTGACATCCCCAAAAAAGTAACATTTTCAGATAGCTGTATGTAGTATGATGTCACAACAAATTCTATGTATGGTAATAGATAGGAAAGCCATTGTTATTTTTCAGCTCCATTATTTTTATCTCTTGCAATGTCCATTTTTATAACTATCCCTATCTAGCAAAGTCTTGATCCTAACTTTTTTCTTCTTGAAGAGCTTAAAATGTTGTCCAGTATAAAATTAAATATTCTGCAGTTAAATTCAAACATCCAACCGAAAAAGGTGGATGCTATTCCAGATCCAGGTGTGTATCGTACTCTGTTTGTGAGTGGAGAGAAAAACTGGTGTTTTAACAGTGTCTTCTACTGCCTCCCTATTTTATTTATTTTCCTTTTTCAGATTCAGTTGCCCTCAGTATTTCCGGAGCCTTTATACAGATTCTGTATACTCTTGCAGCAAATCCAAACACAGTTTAGCAGGGCAAAGCAGGGTTGGAGGCTGGCTCAGTGCCCAGAGTCTGCTTTTAACCTCTGCAAAGGCGCTTTTCTTAGCAGTGCTGAATGTGGTGTAGATATCCAACATTCTCTAGCCAAGGGAGGAAAAAAAAAAAAATTCCAAGATATAACATCTGAATCTTAGGGAATCGAGTTACAGGTACTGGCCTGGAGGAAGGCATCAGTTTGTAAAGATCTCAAGAAAGAGAATCAAATACATTGTAAGCATCTGGGTTAATAAGCTGAGAGCTACAGCACCTGGTGAATCCTCATGTAATTTTTTATGACATCCATTATCTCCCAGCTGAAAATTCACTCAATTATTCTGTGTATATATTCTAAAAGCATTAAGGTTTTCAAAGTATGTAATTTGAAGCAGTAGGTTTCAACCATTGTTTTGATGTGCTGACCATTAAACATTGTCCAATGGATGTACATATTCTGTATGTCTAGTTCAGACTTTGGACAAATCATTTTCTTCTTAGAGGTTTTTTTGAGAATTCCTTTGGAATAATTGAGACTTATCAAGGAGCTATTGACTATATGTTAAAGCAAATAGTATGTCAAGAGGCTGACAACTTATTTTTATGTTATTTCTCACTGACTGAAGAAATTGGGTCTGTCTCTCCTTTCACCCTAAAACAGAGTAATACCAACACCATATTGATCCATTCTTGAAGAGCTGTTGCTCATAGCATGATGCTCCTTTTGGAACTTGACATAATGTGCATCCCTTTACAAGGTACATGAATAAAAGATTAGAGGTAGAGTTTGTGACCTAGTTAGGAGTTATGTGCCCGATCTCCTTGGTTGAACTGAGGAAGAAGTAGAGCAAGGTATATCTTTGCATACAACAAACCTTGTCTTAATTTTTTGTTTGTTTTCCTTTAATGAAAGGGGCATGTATGAGTGTGTTTTCTTTTGATTTTTTTGATTGAACATAAAACATCTAGACATCAGAAAACTTAATATGCACAGTGAAATTTAATTAGTTAACTGCATAAAAAATCAAAGGGTTTGGGTTTTCTTTTTTTATAGAGAGGAAGCAAGAATCCCATTTTGGCACTAGAGCACATATGTAACTGAGTCCTATTTTCATCTCTCCTCTTCACCAGTAGATGTTAGCAGCAGATATATGTGTTCTGTGCTAAAGCTGATGGAACCAAGGATATTAGGAGGACTGGGCTGTATTTCTTAAATCTTGTACGGTGCCTTTGTTCAGCAAAGGTGCACGAGGTCAGACTTTTCAAAAGGTAGCCTTTAACTTTGTATGGTCCAGTTTGAATTACTATACTCGGTTTATAGCAAGGTTTATGCTTGGTTTATAGGATAGCAAGCACCTACTTCTTCATGATTACAGTTTGATTTGTAGATGGTAAGTACCACTTGAAAGGATACACAAAGTCTCTGAACTTAGTCTTAATAAACCATTTCCATTAAAAATATGGACCTGACCTTTTTCAGTACCTGACGAATTCACCTTTTTGTAAAAATAATGAAAAAATGTATCATTTTGTAAAAATGTCTTAATATCTATGTTATATGCAATAACTGTTGTGAAAGCTAATATGCTTTTGTTGTACTCCAATAGCACTGTTCTGACTATAGTTGCTTCTTTCAAAATCTGGTTATCTTGTGTGGTAGATTAAGCAAAACATAGTATAAATAGGTGTGCTGAAACATCTGTTCAACATTAACTCAGAATGAGAGACAACCTGCAGCTCTTTATTAGTCATAATTATTGCAAGACTTTTTTTAAAAAACAAACAACAAAAAACACAGCTGTGCAGGTGAAGAATTGGAGGATTCCATTGTGGAAAACACCAGGTAAACTTTTTGAGTGAAATAAGAAAGTGGCACATCTAGATATGGGTATTTTATGTAAGCCATCAAACCTTTTAAGTCATTTTGCTGGCGGTACCAAACCCGGCAAAGTTTCACATGATTCATGCAGGCAAAGGTCACTGATGATTCTACTTTCATTCTCTTAAAAATTTCCATTTAGCTTTTATGGCTCTGTAACTGTCTTGGGTTGTTTTTGTTTTCTGGGTTTTTTTGTAAACAGCGCTTTTTGCAAAAAAGCCATGAGAGGAATATTTTTACAAAAGAAAAAAAAAAAGTTGGTTGGGAAGTGTTTAAAACAATTTTCTGTTTTCAGTCATGGGAAACATATTGTAAATAAGCTGTTGTATGTCATGCAACCCATGGTTCCAGCCACCTGCTTTATTACATACACTGCGTGCTCCTCAGCTGAGCTCCAGCTGTGGCTTTGAGCTCCCTCTCCGTTCATTTCCAGCTTGGGCACATAGCATTCTGTTCTGAGTCTGACACATCAGTCTGTGCCATCCTGATCAAGTTTGGTTGTCCTCCAGGTAGTTCAAGTACAGTTGTGTGTGTGGTTTTCACTTTTGTTGTGATATTTCTAGGGGTTTTACTGTTTGGGGTCAAGATTTCACAGCAGAGAACAGCTATGGAAAGCATATTTAGCTATAAGGATTTTAGGTTTTCCCAAGGCAGACTGCAAACAATAAGATGCTTTTAGTGGGTATGGTGTTCTCTAAGAAAATACTTGAAACTTGTTTTATAATAATTTCCTTCCATTTTCCTTCAGTGTTCATTAGCAGGGGAAAATACTCCTTCATTTTCCTTTAACTAATCTTTAAGTTTAAGATCTCTGAGTCTAAACTGAGATAAGTTTTGGTAGTGCTGTGGGTGTCAATATCTAAGGAAAAAACAGGGTGTGGCTCAGGAAACAAACTGCCTGGTTTCCAGCAAGTAGAAATGGAAAGAATCAGGTAAATTCCCACAGGACTCCCCATGATTTTAAGAGCTGATGAAGAAGATATGTCCTTGGAAATGCCTTTGAGAACTGGTTATAAGACACATTGCTTTGTGCATAGTGTGCAGGGCCAGGTATCTCTCATTCTTCAGATGTATCTCAAATAAGTAATCATTACATTAGACTGTCCTGATTCTCCCTTTTAAAATCCTCACCAGGGGTCTTACTTGCTTGGCAGACAAGTTGGCCATTCCTTCTTTGGAGATCTTGAAATTTTGGCTATGAAATGTCAGTTGTAGGACTCACTGATCTGAGCCCTGCAGTGATTTTTGCTCATGGCATCGTACTTTTTGTTGTAAGGATGCTGAACTGACAAGCAGACAACTAAAGGGGCTGCTTTACACAGCCACTGGTAGGACAACATGAAGCTTTCTGGCCCCACTAATTGGAGGTGTGCATGACCTCAGAAGCATCAGGTACCTTTAGAGATAAGGCTGACCCACAGAAAAAGATAAGGATGCTAGCCAGGAAGAGAAAATTCTTACTTATGTTAAACTCTTGCATTTCCCTGGGTCTTAGTACTAAAGGTCTCAAACCCATTAGGGAGATGTTATTTTAATGTGGCTTCTTAATGTGGTATTGTACTGTAATGTTCTGGAACTGCAGATGGAAGGAGAGCCTTGGTCATGCCATCACCCAGCCTCAAAGTAGATTTCCTCAAGTCAGTCTTAGAAAAGGAGCATCACTCCTTCTTGAACAGTTTGCCTCTCCTTTTGCTTGCCAAATGATTTTCAAAAACCTGAAAATGGTAGAAATACTTAGCACTTTTTTAGCTACAAACTTAATTATGAGATCGTCAGATCTCCCTACAGTGGTTGTTAATGTTTTTTGCTTGACTTTGATTTTACCAGCAGATGACAGAGACTATTGAAATTAGGTTAACAAGCAATTGCTGTATGCCAGCTGCCCAGCCATTGTGTAGTATTTTATTCTAGGCATTCCAAAAGGATTTTTCTGAGAAAAAATTGAGGCTGTGGCATGTTCTAGAGACAAAAAAAATAATGATAAATGTCCTTTCAGGGGAAAACATATTTCACACCTGTGTCATTGTTTGATTTGAAAAATAATGAAATTTTTTGCTTTTTATAATCTGACTCTAGTTCAGAGTTTCTTATCTTAACTTGGGTGCTTCATGACTAGGTTAGGCGCTAGACATTTTCTGACCTTAAAAAGAAGATTAAACCTTCTTGCTCAAGTTCAGGAGGTAAGCTGGTTTGTGTACATCGCTCAGTTTCGTGGATTTTTGTGATTTTGAGAAGTCTGACATCAGCTTTCTTTGTGTTGTTTTAGATCTGCAGTGCTTTAAAGTATTTTTTCTTTTTTCTTCTATTCTGGACCTTCAGGTCTAGGAAGAAAACCAAAAAAGAATTAAAAGGCACCAAGGAATCAACTGTTTGTTTCATTGTCTTCTTGGAGGCCAGTTTTTGGTTGTAGTTTAGTCACAAATACCTGGGCTCTTCTAAGCCAAGACTGTCCACACATTCCCCAGAAGATGTGGGAAAAGCAGACTTGTTCCTTCATTGCCTTCCTTCTCCCTGGTGGAGAATGTAAGTGTATGTTATTTGGTGGTGGCTTGTCTGGGTTGCCCTGCACTGGGGTTGAGCTGGACAGGTTGATAGGTGGGTAAACCAAAAGTTTGTGACAGGGATCTGGCCTGGTGCATGCAGAAGGGATGAGGTTTTCTAAAGACATTAGAATTATACTTGACTGAGCAAATTAGAACTTGAGAAATATTCATATGGCTCCTTTTATATTAACACAGTGTAATTAATTGGGAAGAGAGGATTTGGTGCCTTTCAGTGGCCCAGAAAGTAATCGCTCATGTTTTTGGCTGAGTTTTACTTTATAGTCTACATTTTCTCTTCTTTTTCTTGCACTCGCCTTCTTATGTTTAAAAATTTTCCCTGCAGTTGTGTACCTGGTAACTGTGTTACAGGTGTGTTGATTTAGAAGTTTGCCTGAAATGTGATGCTGAAGAGCACTGTGTTAGGCTGATAAAGTGCTAGGGGAGATGTGTTTACCAGAAGGGCTCAGCTACTTATAACAGTGCAATTAATGGATGGTTCTGCCTTGGACTGTTCATCCCACACCTAAAAAGTCCAGCCTGAGGATTTGTTCTCCTGCTGGTGGAGGCACCTTAGATCTCATAAATGCTTATCTACTACAGTGCTTTGTGATTGTTCACACCTTTATATGAGATGCATAGACTGGAAAATATTGTGCTGGTGTGTTGAAGAACTTGCAGAGTACTTGGTTTCACCCCATATTACTCTATCCACCTTTTCTATTTACAGTTTTGCCACTGCATGCTCCTTTTGCAGATGCTAAATGGTGGTGGTTGTGTTTTTCTTCATAGCATGGACACTGAAACCAGCCATAGAATCATAGAACTGTTTTGGTTGTGAAAGACCTTTACAATCATCAAATATAACCTGAAAATGCCAAGTCCATCACTAAGCTGTTTCCAAGCACATCTATACATGCTTCATGTGCTTTGGAGGTCTGCAGAGCATTTTTCTACTTGTGGTTTTTTTTTTTTTTTGTATATTTCTTTGGTGTTGGTGTCTTGGGTCCAGATCTCAGCTCAGTGAAGCCTGTGTGGTGTGTCCATTTCTAACAAGTTCACAGTTTAATGCATACCCTCTCACAAAAACTTGGAGCAATATGTTTATTCTGGAACTAGAGAATTAAAGCAACTCACCATACACAAGCTGCTCTGGTATTAATACTTGCACTTTTTATTACCATGACTTATTTCTAGCACTTAAAAGATGCAACAGGCTGCACATTTTAAAAATAGTATACACTGCTGTTCACTAAACCGGAATATATTCCACTATATAGTTCACACTGGCAGTCACATCATAAATGTGTTGATGCCTGTTGCTATTTGAATAATGATCTAAAATCAGTGTTACATATTTAAGGAAAATATGGAAACTTATCTAGTCTTGCTGAAGTTTTGAAGGTGTTAATTCTTGTATGTATCTACTATCTCATAAATTGTTTTTAGGTCATTTTGAATTATTAGTGTTGGCGTAAACAGCATATATGTGAGATTTTATTTCTATATACATGTACCAATAAAAATAAGTCTATATATTTTGATAGGGAAAGAAAGAAACATTTTGTGCCTTCCCTTACATGATGTCTGCGTTTAGGAGTGCTCTTAAAAAAAACATTGTGCTGAGGAGTCTTCCTCATCTTGGCATTTCTACCCTTCAGCTGGGTGTCACCAGCCGCATGGCAGGGTTGGAAAAACTGAGTCTTCTCTTATTCATCAGTGCCCTCCTGCACACTAAATGTTCAGAAGAAGGTTGCATCCTGCAACAGAGCTATTTTCCTCCCAAGCGAATACACTGATTTATTTTTCCCTCAACTACTCTGTATACAAATATTTAATTACAGGAATCCAGTCACAGGGAGGGCAGGGGGGGTGGTAAGTTATGTGCTTTTCTGTCAGCTTATTGTATTGTGAATATATTTACAAATATTTTTAGCAGCTGACAAAAAGTACAATTCCTTTTGGATTTTTTTTTTCTGCATGGAATTTAATAACTGATTTAAATCCTAAGAAAGTGCCTAATAATCTTGGAGAGAAAAAAATGACAATATATTGGTTATGAAATTTGAAGCATATATGGATTGACTAGACGGGAGCATTGTTTTGTAAGTATGCTACTGCCATAGTTTAAAAAACATTGTCCAAATAAAGTGCTTTAGAAAAGGGGTAGAGGCTATACAAAAAAAATGCCAAAGAAGAATTCATACACAGAAATTTTGTGCCACTGGTTTAATATTATAGTTTAATCACAAAAAAACCACTTCAAATAGAAATTGAGAAGTAAAAAGCTAGTTCCTAATAGACTTAAACAAATTTAGTAGCAGTTTTTTGTTTATCTGGTTATTAGCTTGGAAAATACCCTGTTGACTCTCCCTAGTTTCCAGCAGGGGTGTGAAGGGGGGTGAGAGTTAAGCACACAAACAGTTTGGTCTTTGGCCTTACCCCTGAAGATGAGAGGTCACTTCAAAACAGTTCATCACTGTAGATTCTATAACTTCATGTTAAAATGAACTAGCAGCTGCCCTGAAGTAACACTAACATTTATGCATTGTTTTTCCTCCCTTACTTGCTAAAACTGATTCCATGCCCTGCTAAAGCTGTATCATTAAAATCGACTGGTTTGGGTTTGTTTGGTTGGGTTTTTTTTTTCAGCATTTTCTCTCTTTTTCATCAGGAAATAGCCAAAACTAAACCAAAAGAGATTGTTTATCTATAAGAAAAACTTAAAATGCATATTTCCGTGTCATACTTAATTAGTGAAATTAAAATTTCATTTTGAAATTTGACCTGTTTGGCTTCATACATTGATCTACTGCATGGCTGCATTACATCTCACATCCTCAGATACTATGGCATTTGTGAATTTTTGAACTTTTGTTTTGATGACTTTTTGATTGGTTGGTATTATACAGCTCATCACTTTTTCCATATGCAGCCATGTTGATTTCATCGCTTATCTTTCATGTGAAATAGTCTTGGTGGCTCTTAGAGTTGCCTTGTGTTTTGCTTCCTGCCCTTCTCACGGCTTGGACCAGCCTTGGCATTTCAGTTTGCCAACATCACAGCATCACTGACACACTCATGTGTATGTATTTGCTGCATTACTGGTTTGCTTGTAATTGCTTTTGTAATGCCTTTTCTCTCTCTCTCTTTTTTTTTTGGTTTGTTTTTTTTTTGTTTGTTTGTTTCCAGAATCCACTGGAGAACCTTATTCCCCCCTTTCAGAGTGTGGACAAGAATTTCTCTTACAGGTACCTCTTTGAATTAAAATGCACATTTTTTTCCCAGGGTTTGATAAAAGGAGGGCAGTTCCAGAAGGACTGTATGATGTCCTCTTTTGCTGTCCTGGGAGGTATGTTCTGGTAATGAATTTCTCTGTTTGACCTTTACTAATCGATGGGG
Source organism: Phaethornis superciliosus (assembly GCA_023637945.1). Classification (NCBI taxonomy): domain Eukaryota; kingdom Metazoa; phylum Chordata; class Aves; order Apodiformes; family Trochilidae; genus Phaethornis; species Phaethornis superciliosus. Next base: position 37,858,925 of record JAJQWJ010000002.1, on the reverse strand, counting down.
GTGGCAGGTTCCTTAGTTGCAAATACATACTGTGTGTGTTTCAGTGCTGTTTAAGAAGGATTGAGGTTTGCTTTTGCTGGCATAAGTCATGCAGCTGTCTTATGTATCAACGTGGCAGATTCATGTTTGGAAGTAGTTCAGGCTTTTTCCTGTCCTCTATTCCCAGCTTGTACTTTCCATTCAGTAGATTGAGATGACTTTTTATAACAGAGATCATTGGTACAAGCAAGCACTTCCAGCCACAGTTCTCCAGAACTTTATGTTACTTGTCTGGTTGTTATTAATGCACTCAAAACCAGAAGGCGGCTTAAACATCCCATGAGTCTATCCACAACACTGAGCCTGATTTCAAGGTCTGAGCAGGAGATGAGCATTAAAATTTAAAATATTAATCATTAAAGCCTCCTAAACAAACAAACAAAAAAAGGGTGGGGGACACCCAGTGTCAGGAATAATGGAAAGAATGTCATCTATCCAGTAGCTTCATCCTTGATGTGTACAAGAAAACCAGCTGAAACCCAAGAGGGTAGAAGGGGACAGGAATTGTACATGTGGTACTCTGCACCAGTGGTTCTACAATTCTTGGAAGGGTAGTAGGGCACTTCTGGTATTTCAGTGTAGCAAAATAAAAATCAGCAATCAATGTCAGAGGCATCATGTATCAAATCAGCAACACATTTCTCTAATATTTAGTTTTAATTCCACTCAGTAGAAGGTGTTTCATGTTCATCTGTTTCCAGTTACCATGCTTGGCTCCAGAGCATACATTGGCATCGTGAGAGGTCTTAAATTAACAATTATTACTGTTTTATTTCAAGACAAAAATGTTAAGTCTGAGAGTTTGCATAGCTAATTTAAGAGTAAAAATCTGTTCCCAGAATGTAGAAATTATCTCAGAAGCCATTTTTGTCAGATGACAAAATTGGGAGCTTGAAATTCCGAGTATGTTGTAGTATGGAATTAAAGGCAGCAAAACTGTCTTGGCTCTGCTGAGGACTGACGCAGGAACATTCAAACTCCTGTAAGTGATCTGTGTTATTTTTTGTGGTCACAAGTTAACCTACACTAATTTCATAGTCACGTTTCATATTTTTACTTTCCTGATGTCATGCCATATGGGATTTATTTCTCCCTTCCCAAAAAAGGGGAATTCAGTGTTTGATGTTTGTACAGGTACTCCAGGTCTGTGGCTTTGCTGGAGATATATTACTCATTTTACAAAAAGAGAAGATTGGACCTGTGATTTATAAAAGCAGCATTTGGTCCTGGCTGCAGGGACACAGCCGGACTTCCTTTGTTATTAGCTTTTAGACAATATCTTGAAACCAGTCCAGGTCAGTGATGAAGTGATGCTGCTGAGTGAGGTATACCTGGAGGGACAACACTTGGTGGACTCAGTTCTCCAGCAGTGATGGAGATGGTGTGCTGCAAGGCAGCTGGACAGGAGAGGTGACCTTTCTGCAGCAGGCACAGGTGGATGAAAAACAGACACCACATGTCCTCACTTGAGTCTCGGCACCTTGTTTGCTGCATCTCACGATTTGTCTTGCTTAGGCAGCTTTGCCCTGTGATGTTCAAGTTCTGTTTCTTTAAATCCACCTACTTTAAAAGTTTGCTGATAATCCTCCCTAAGGAAGTAACAATTCAGTGTGGTAAAGCAGTAGCTACAAGCTCAGGGTACTTGTATCCAATTTCTCATTTTAGAAGAAATTTCCTTTGTTGCTTTGGGCAGGCATACTCAATCCTGTATTTAACTCCCTGTTTGGAGATTTTGCTTTGTTTACAGGAGAGGGGAGGACCTATTGATGTGGCTGTGTATCATGGGTCTGTGAGGAGAAGAGATATGTAGCAATGGTGTAGGTAGTCTGATGCTATAAGAGGGGATAGGAATAGAGAAATAATTTAAGCAGTCTTTCTAAACTATAGTCTAAGGCACTGGTGACAGGGACAAGAGCATCCCTAGTTCAGGACTCCCTGGGGGAAACCCTATTGCATATCTCAGCACAAACAGCACATGAAAGGCAACTGAAGTGTGATGCCAAAGGGAAGAACTGGGTTTACTGAGGAGGCTACAGCAAAGCTCATTCAGTTAGTTAGCTGGTGTTTCTGGTTGACAGAATTTCCTCCATTGTTCATTTTCCTCTTGAAAACACATGGGGCTTCAGGACAGGTCCTCGTGATCTTCTCTCAGCCAGCCTGGTGCCAGCTCCTCTGCTGCCCACCTGCTGGGCTCAGTGGACAATCTGTCTTGGGCATGCAGGCTGCAGGAGAGAGGAAAGGATGCCTCTCTCAACTCTAATCCAAAAGCAGACTGGGTTGGAGGGAACTTTGATTCAGGAGAAGCCTCACTGGGCAATACCCCTCTACACTGCACTCTTTTGCCAGCTCCGTTCCCCCTGTGAAACACAGGAGCTGCGAGGGAGGTGATGAGGAATAGCATTTGAAATGTCCTTCCTTTTTCCTCTAATCCCTCTCTGTCCTTGTAATGCATTTCTGTTTCCCAGTCCACTGTTCAGTGCTTCCTTCTCTAGCCCCAACACCTTTTCATCTCTTCTCTTTTCCCAGTAATTGATTTATCCTCTACCTCTCTGTGTCTTGACATTTCTTGCTCTTCTTGTGTCTGCCCCCACACTCCCAATTGCAGATTTGGATTATTTTTTTTTTCTTCTTGGAGTTGGGAGGTTTTTTTGAGTTTCTGCCTCCCTACACTGCCTCCCTCTGCTTGATTAAATGCACTGGTACACTCAGTACAGCTTTTGATTTCTTTTAGATGGTATGGTATTTATGGTGTATTACAAATTGTGGCTAGGAAGACTTTCCATTGCCATCGTAACTTAAATCAGGGCCCTCAGATATGCAAAAAACTTTCAGTGTGCAAATTCTGGACAGTCTGACTTCTTAAAAGCGTCTTTCTAAGATCAGTGTTTAGTGAAGAGTCATTACATTAAATGTTAGTAACATGAAAACAGATTTTGAGTGAGAACTTGGATAGTAAACAAAAGTTTGGGTGCTTGATAACAGGTAGTTGATTGGATATTCATCTTCAGTTAAACAGGTTGTGAAAAGTTTAGAAGATTGTAGCTTTAACATGGATTCTGTGGGCATGTATTTGCAAAGAGCAAATAAAAAAATACAGTCAGTGTTTTCTAAGAACTAACACCTCAAAAACTGCTTAATACAGCTGGTATAGTCTAAGGGGCTAGACATGCAAACATGTCATCAAGCCATGTACATACAGTGTAGCACTTGTGTTGGGTTATGTGGCTGTATTATTGAAGATTTAAATTACATTGAGTTCCTGTGCCAAAATTTATATTTTTAACCATCTGCTTGAACATGTCTTGAATATACAGACATATCTTCAAGATGGGCACTCATTTCATTTTCTTTCCTAATTTCTAACACCATCTATCTTTAGACTTGAGGCTGGAGAAATGAGGAATGAAATATCCTATGGTATGGGAAAATGTCCTCTTATCTAGAGAAAAACATAGCTGTACCAGTCAAAAATAAAATATATAAGCCATGGAGTTGCTCTGAAGATTTCAGTGGCATGGAATGCTTCTGTAAATCATGCAAGGTTTGTTTTTGTTGTGGTTTTTTAATTATTATTTTTAAAAACTGATTTTTCTTTCATAGTAAAAACTTCTGTAGTGTGTTTATTTTAAAAAAAAAAACAAAAAAAACCCCCAAAATGGCAATATTTCATGTACCAAAGGTTGAATGCTGAGAAATGTTTAACTTAGGGCAATTATGGTGTAGAAATAATTTTTAAATAACCATGCTGACCTTACTGTAGTAATGCTTCATGTTACAGAAGAAGCTATTTAATATAAAGAATTTTGACAAACGGGACCCTACATCTCATCAGAAAAGTGTCACAAAGTAGTCGGTTCTCAGAATTAGGCCACTCTGTTCTTCACTTCTGAACACTGTAATTTTTGTCATGCTACTGGTTTTATAGCACACTTGTTTTTTAATTGTGCCTTCTGTACTGCCTGTTTAATGTGGTCATGTAGGTTCTTAATACCAGTAAAAGGACCTTCAATTGCTATATTTTAATATTTTACTTATAAAGATCAAAGGGTTGTGTTTGTGTATCAAGTTTAATGAAAAAGTATTTTCCATATACAAGACAAGAGTAAGCTGCTAAGCTAAGAGAGAAAAGAGTTGAGTATAATAGTTTCTTACATCTAAAAAGAAGAAATATCCTATGTACTTGTACATTGTTTCTTCCAAATATATTTTCACAAAGGATAAACTTCAGAAAGATGCTGTGAGGTTTCATTCAGTGGAATTTTGAATTTTCTTTGCTTCAAATGGAGATTTAGCAACTGGAATGTTGGGGAGGTAGACTCACACTGACTGAAAAGGCAGGGGGGAGGTTCTTGCCCAGGTGGAGCTGGCAGTGAGCTGGTGCACCCAGCTTTGTTTTGAAACTTTGAAAATAACTATTTTTTTAAAACATTCTTCTACTAATTAAATGTCTGACTAAAAGAAAGGAAATTTGAAGTATATATTTTTTACATTTATAATAGCTCCTTATGGTTTCTTTTTTCACAGCATAAACTTTTAGAATTGTTTCTTTTTATGAGCTGTGTTTGTTTACTTTGGTCTTTGTGTATTTGAACATTTCTAGAGTTTCGGTCTCATTTCTAGTTTCTAGAAACTAGAAATCTAGTTTCACTAGAGTAGTAACTCCAAGGCAATGTCTATCTGCAGCTGTTTTCACTGCAAGTTTATTGTATATTTGTATATTGTATATTTATAGATATGTCACTATGTTCCTTTTATATATTTCTTATTACAAACACTTCTAGAAAGCGTTTTTTAATAAGAGTCTAAGCAGAGAAACTTGAGATTTCAGGGCTTTTGGTCTCTTATGACAGCCTGGCAACTTTTTTCCTTTCCCACAAAAATGAGCTGGCAGTGGCAGCAAGTATCCATTTATGTTTATGAGATCACAGATTGTTATGCCTGAGAAATAGGAGATGGGATCAAATCCCAAGTCCTCAAACTGGGGCAAGTTTCCCACCCCTTGAGGAAGATCCCAGTTGGCAGAATATTAAGTGGGTCTTTCTGACGAAATGTCCTACTTGCTAGAAATCACTGAATTGCACTAGAGCAGGGTTAGTAAGTGTATTTCCTCACCAAGGTACTGTGTGTGGGCTTATTTACTCTTTTCTTAATTTAATGACAGCTTGCACAATATTTTTTAAAAGTGGAAACCTTTTAAAAGAAGTACTGGAGAAGGATCTGCATCTATATGTTTTATAGCCTAGTACTTTGAACATCTGCCCTGGAAGGTTGCTTTCAGTCTTCATAGGACTTCATAGGCCATGGATGTCTTTCAGTGAGCATCCCTCCTCCCTACTTGCCTTCCAGTTTTTTCACTGTTTCTGCTCATGGAAGTTAAATATGGGAGATGAGGAAGGAGTCCAGGTTTTGACATGGTTTGTTGTTCAGGACATAGCTGGGGTGTTGTACATAGACAGCAGAGCTCAGGAGTCTGAATTTCTTAGTTCAAGCAAAATAAGTAGAGGTAAAGGAACATGTGCTTCAAGGCAAGAAATAAGCCTTAATGTCAGCTACCCAAGATTTTATGAACACTTCTGTAACTTAAATGGTGAACCCAGAGACTCTGTTTCCCTACAGAATCTGCTATTTTAGGTATGTGTGTTTCAGTGTTAATTAGTTTTGAGTGCTCAGCTTGAGGTTGCTTTAATAGGCTCACATGAAACAGGATGCCAAATCTCAAAGGGAAGCCACGTTGCCTTACGGAAGTAGGTATGAAAGAGGAGAACCTGCTAAAGTCATCTGGGTGTGGGTCCTCGAATCTTTGACTACCAGGGCCATGTTGGCAGACACTGCAGATTTAATACATACTTTCATTTTGAAAATCTATCTTTCTTGTTTTATCAGTTTAAATATGACTTGATTTCTTACTATTTCCTAGTTTACATGCAGAAACTTTTCTAACCCCAGGTGATTTATTTTTTAGGGCTCACTCCATAGCATAAATAAAGACCATTCCTGATCCTGTAGTTGTGCTGGTGACACCAAGTATGCTGCAGCAAAATGCTTTAACATTCATCCAAGTTTTCAAACATATAAAGGATTTAGGGATATGTTTAATTTATCTCGATATGTCAGATGGCCCAATTGGTGTTTTGAAAATTCTGCTATCAAATTGTGTGTTCCATAGCTGAGTTAATGATGATCAGTTTTTCGGTGAGGGATGCTGCAGAAGTTGGAGCTCGTTTCCCAGCTTCCTAATTGCTGACCATGCTTGTGCTTCTGTTGTTCTGTGCAGGGCAGAGGATCAGACTTTGCTGTGTGGTTGGGGGCCATGAGAGTGGCTGATGTATGGAGTCTGCAAATCCTGGTAGTGAGTTGGTGTGTCTGTGTGGTGATACTAGAAGGAGGATGCTTTGCTTCTCCACATTTTTGTGAAGAGAAGATTTTTATTTCCTTCTTCACTAGCGCATATGATCACTACTGAACCTATTACCACAAATATTTGGGTAGCTTAAAATACATCTCATTCTTAAAATGGACTTTTTAATAATTACAACAGATCTGAGATGGGAACTTAAATGAATAGTGTTCCATTACAAAATATTTTTACTGAGCTTCATCATTAAAACTGTTAAGTTGTTCTGTGTCCCTCTTTATTTCTCTAAGTGCGCAGCAATGACCCCCCCATTAATTATATTTTTTACACATTGAAAATGTTGCCACTAGGGAAAAAAAAGTAGTTTTCCAGGATGCCAAATCCAAGCGTAACTGTGAGGGACAGCTGCCAGGAGCAAGGAGATATGATGTGCTGGCTTTTCCTGTCCGTTGAGGAGAAGGGAAAAGTGCAGTCCAGATACCACTGCTCTTTCATTTGGAGCAGAGCAGAAGTTACTGCCTCTTGTAAGGACAGGGTTGTGCAATGGGAAAATGTTTAGCAGAGCCAGGTGGTAAAGGAACAGGGAAATAAGAATCCCCTTTTTCCCAGAGAAGAGGAACTAAGCACCTGGGAAGCAGTGCAGCAGAGATGTATGTCAGGGTCTTGAAAAACTCTGAAATGTGACAGAGCGCCAGGACCAGGTGTATCCTGTATTGAAGGGAAGCATTTTCTGGAATTGCAGAGAGGATCATGGAGAAATTGTATAGGCCCAGGATAATAAAGGATAAATTTGGAACTCTGATCTTCGTGTAGGGAGGAGGCTATACATTTAAAAGTGATGTTTTCGGAGACATGCAGAATTAAAAGGATGAATGTGGTCTGGACTTGAGACCATTGACACTGGTTGATGAATCAGCAGTGATGATGTTTCCTAAAGCTTTGAAAAGTGTTGAGAGAATCATTCTCAAAATGCACACTGAAACAGAAGTATTCACAGAAAGTTAGAGCTACAGAAAAATTAAAAGAGTGTGCAATGTGGTGTAAACAACACTGGGGTTCAAAGAAAGAATTGATTTCCATCACAGCTTTTAAAAACACAGCATGTAATATTACTCTACGTAATAATATGACTTTTTTTTTCTTACTTTTTTACTATCTAGTTAGAAGAAAGGGAAGTTTGTTTCAGAGCTTTCTTGTACATTTATGCAGCTCTCTGCATCTTTTGAAAGAAATCAGAGGTTTCATGTTTGGTAGCCATCTATAGAGCAGTAATTACCCAGAAGCAAGTATCTCTGAGAGTGAATTATTGCTGCTGGGTAGGAAATGTAGTAGTGCTGTTATTTAGAACTAAAAAGAAGAAAACGAGTAAGATTTTTCTTTCAAAGTGACATCTTTATCCAGCTCTAGGCATGTGTTACAGAGGAAGTATGTAAGTATAGCAGCTAAATTGCTTTCCTTCTTTCCAAGCATTTGTACCTCTATGGATCTTCCAGAAGTTATTTCCTCATAAGAGTGTTAGCATTTCTGGTTATGGCAGCATCCTGCTTTAAACCTCATCATTTTAACTGTACAGTGAAATAGAAAGAATGGTAAGTGGTGGCAGTGTCTTGTTTATGGAGAGTTTCATCTTAAAAGTCTTTGAGTGTGATGTAAGAACTAAGCAAAATTAGTTTAAATATATCAGCCCATTGTACATTCATCTATATTATGTGAGGCCAAGTCTATATCCATGCACCTATGTTTATCTCAAATGGTTTTCAAGAATACTGCTGTCATGCTGAGTGTGGATTATTTTATCTCAATTTTAGCCTGTGTTTTCAAGCATAAGTATGTGAGTTTTATAGTGACAATATATATTATATCCACAGAAGAACTTAGATCAGTCTTAGACATACAGATTAGTATAACATAGTGCATAGAGCTTTAGCAAGTCATTCTCAGTGAATCCCTCATTTGTGAGCTCTGCAGGGACTATTAGTAAAGTAGCATCTTCATAATGAGACCTGCAGCTCTAAGTGCAGCTTCAGAGCCTGATGTTTTCCATCTGTGTACTGTGTTCATATGTAGCTTTTGTTTTGCCATCTCTGTGAGTCCTGGTGAGATCACTTGTTGGTTACTTATGGTGGAATTTATGGGATGTTTGTGGTACATCTTGAGGTAGTGGTAGTTATATTTTATCATCTGGAAAATAAAGTTGGCACAGGCCTTCAAATATCAAGCAAGGCCAAGTAAAGGCTATGAGACATCTTTATATTTATTCACTGTGCTTCATTCTACCTCCTGTACAAATCCTTCATCTGTTGTCCCAGAGGGATGACTTTAGAGCCCAAGCTTCATTGTAGTTTTGACAGGTGAAGCTGTGTCCTTGCTGAAGTCAAGGGTAGAAATTCCACAAATTTCATGTGGGCCAAATTTTCACTGTCGCTTTTTGCTGCTTTGTTGCATCTTGAATACTGTTAAAATATGTAGTGCTCTTGTGTGGATACTTTTAGTCAAAGATTGGCTGAAACTTGTCCAAGATGTAGGAGCTACAGGGTGACACAGAACTGGAGAAGGATGCGTGTTGTTTGCTCTCAGCATCATTCAGTCTGTGTTTAGAGTGCAGCTTTGGGTTTAAGAGAAAAAGTAAACTTGAATATTTTACAATAACATTGTTTAATAATAGGACTAGAAATAAATACTTGCCAGAATGGGGCCTGTTCATAAACTTCTGTTAAATTTTTTAAAAATTGTCACGTTTAGAATATATGGAACTGTAATTGCAAAGTTTCTTCATAGTTTATCTCATCCTACTGTCTTGGCTTTAAATCAATGAAAGAATATTTTATAGAGGATTTATTTGTAGTTAATGTTAGTTGTATAACTATTGCTGCTCTGGGCTGTATTGTGTTCTCCTAAATCATGCAGATAGTGCATCTGTAATTTAAATGCGAACATCTGACAAACATATTACAGACTCAAGAGTGATTAGAGCACAATGCCTGAAATGACTAAGTGCTTTGGATCTCTGCCTCTGTTGCAAAGGAATCCTGACTTGAAGTGTCTGGCTGAAAATACAGATTTAAAAATCCGGAAAACCTCTACCCCTTTGTACATTTTGTATCCTACTCAGCAGTTCTGCAACAATTTCTGGGTGCTAGAGGAACTCAGTTGGTAAGAACTTTATTAAAGGCTTTTTTAATGTATACACAGTATTAGAATGAACTGCATTTGAATGTGTGCAGAGCTTTTAGCTTTGTTTTTTTGTATATAGCAATTGTTATGTCTAGCATATTGTTAAAAGGAAGAGCAGTAATGGAAATCCAGAGTGAATCTTGAGAAACACAATTGAGTCCAGAGACAAATTACATCTACAGAGTAGATACTTGGATGTAAACAGAGTAAAAGGACAATTACGGACAATTCTGAGGTCCGTAACTTATTTCACACATTTCCTGGGAGAGAGGGACAAAAACCTATTTGCTTTTGAATTTCTGCAGTGCAAAACCATTGCTAGAGTTGTACATCACAGGAAATTCAGATGCCCAAGCAGTAAGTTTCTTTGGGTTGAAGCCATGAGAAAGCTACTTTTGTACCCTTATTATTCCAATGATGATTTTCACAATTGTAGTCTAAATGGCATGATTTTGTCTTCCTGAGACTACACTGTGCTGCTGTCTCTCAGCATTTTTCATTACTGATGAAATTAGTAAGTAGGAAGCCTCTCTAGTGTCACTGTTGTGTTGCAGGTGCCTGTGGACAGCAGAGAGACTGGGGGGAATTGCTCTTCCTTTCCTAGCCAGCAGCAGAATTATGGCTGCAGCCATCACCAGCACAGGCAGGAGAATTTGTTTCATTAGCACTTTACATTCATCCACCTCCCTTTCATCCCACTTTCTTTCCTAACGGTAGCTGGTTAATAATTCTTAGCTCTCTAAGATAAGACTAGTGAATAAACTTCCCTCTGATATTTAAATGCAGTGAAATAGAGCAATTTAAGCAACACATAGAAACACAGTTAATCCTGTTTGTAGCTGCATGTACTTGAATGTATATCAGAAGCCCCACAGATACAAAGCCTCCATATCTGGTCACATAACCACCTGGCTGTTACTCTCCCAGCTCCCTTTGTTGGCTCAGGTGAACATTTCTGGTATGGATCCTCACCAGGTTTTTGCTTTTCTTTCTAGGTATGCCTGAAGCTCACTGCCAGTCACAGCATATTTCCATTGGCTTCAGGGCACTTAGCCCCATATGTGCTTGCAAACAAGCACTCTTCTTCTCTCAGATGAACATGCATGCACAGTGGGATTTCCTTTTATACCTTTTTTTTTTTTTTTTTTTTTTCATTTAGGTGTGGTGTTGAAGCCTATATGGATGCTTAGCCTCTTAAGCAATGCTTGCTGGCATTGACCAGGGCTGTCCTGAGAGAGATAGTTAAGTGCAGAGGAAGGACTTCCAAAAGCAGCCTGAAGTGCAGTTCTTTGGTTCCCAGAGCTCCATTCCACAGTGCTGTGCAGAGCCATTTCCCAGGAGGAGAATGGAGTTGGCAGGTGTTAGGGCAGGGCTGTGGTGGCCTTTAATGACAATGACCAAAGAAGGAGTGGGGAGTTGCAGTCTTGTTTAAGTGGTATTAACTCAGTTGGGTGACAGTATTTAGTAAAGAATTGAGGTTTTGTTTCTTGGGGGGTTATTCTTCCTCCTGACAAGCCCTGTGCTCTCACATAGATTTAATTTCTTCACACAAGTAACAAATATGCACATCAATGGGATATTTCTACAAGCACTTAGCCATCAAGCTCTGAGCTGGTGACATGGAAAGATCTGATTCATGTGTACAAAAGATAAGTGTGTGTGTGTACAGATGAGTGTTGGAATTGCCTTCAGCACTTTTGGGAATTTTATACTTAATTTCAAAATAGTACCAATAAATATGTTGTTTCAACTGAGGAAGGCATGCTTTTTCTCCTTCAGAAAGACTTAGTTAAAATTCAGGAAGTCAAACTGCTGAGGAGTTAGCAGTAGGATTTATAAAACAACATTGAAAGGGAAGCTTAATTAACATTTCACTACCCTTTCAGTTGCACTGAATGCATGTCTGGTTTATCACCCACCTAAATATGTTAGTTTGTATTTGAAGAATGCTTGTGACAGTGAGCCTTCAGGAGAAAGCTCAGCTTTTTCCTATAATCTCATTAAGGCATTTATGTATTTTATTTGCTTGCTTTGACCTTGAATGATTTAGAGAGAATATTTAGTGTATATATAATGCCTTTCTGGGATTCTGTACTTGAGGTTGTTTTCTTTTTATTGTTAATGTACCCTTACCTGGAATTTAAGGGGGTTTGTGGGGTTTTGTCGTCCAAAGAATATACTGATGGTAGACTCTATATTAGTAAATTGGGTATTGATGGATGAGCAGGTACAGCATGGCAGTACAGACAAAGCAGGTCATTCCTGGGAAGGATGCTGCCCTGCATTCCTGAGGATGAGTGAAGAAGTTACAGCTTCTTCTATTTCTCTCCCTGAAGAACGTAGTGATAACAGAAATGGGATATTAAAAAAGGGCAGCATAGATTAATGGGACAGTAATAAAACACATGACACCTATTAGCTAAAGATTTCTGTGATAAGTGCCCTTCAGTGCCTCATGTGGGAAAAAGTGTTACAGCACTTGTAACATCATCTATGGTGTTGGATGTGAGGCTGTTGTGATAAACCTAACAGAAAGGATCTTAAAATAATTAAGAAGAGGGTAAGATTCATATGCACTTAATGCTTGGTAGAAAACTGGAATGATTCTATCCAAATGTTAAGACAAGTTCTTTTCTTTCAAACCCAGTCAGAATGATTCTGGATGCTCTCAAAATCTTTCCTCAAAAAATTAAGCCTTGTTGTTGTTGTTCTGTAAAGCCTGTAAGGTGATTACAAGAACCTGGATATATGTATTTGACTGGTGGAGCATGAGTTCTTTGGGGACTAACGTTCAAACAGACTTTGAACCAGAACAGGCGACTTTAGCAAGATCTGCTTTTAATTGTTGATTTCATATTAAATTAACAGTGAAATGTGTCCATTGCACTTAAAATGCTATATGTTTCTGTTTACTCTCTGCTTTTTAGAAAAGATTATTTTCTGGAGCATTTAATTAAAGAGGAAAATACAATTACTTTCTTTCATTTAGAGTGTAGATAAAGAGGAGAAAAACATTTGAAGTTTAGAGAGAAAATAATGCATACGCAAATCAGCGAATCAAAGCCAAAGGTACTGCTTTGAAAGTACTCTTTCACTGATCTTCAGGGAATAGATGGGTGTGAGGCTCTGAACTGCCATATTTTCATTCTCTTTTTCCCTCCAGAAATATATCTGTATTGTGGTGGGGTGTCATTTTGGGGCTTTGAGCAACTTGGCCTCGTGGGAGGTGTCCCTGCCCATGCAGAGTGTTTTGGAAGGAGATGAAATGTTAAGGTCCCTTCCTACCCAAACCATTCCGTGAGCCTATTATTTAATTTATTTATTTATTTATTTATTTTTCTTAGCTTTTTCCAGAGTAATTTTGTTAAACCCGAGCTTAGACTGCGAGTAACAAGCGACACATTTCTGGTCAAATCAGGCGGGGGGGGGGGGGATGCAGAGGGAAAAGGGAGGGGAGGGGGGCACAAGCATCCCCCAGAGCCCACCTCCCCTGTGCTGGTGTCTGCATCCCGGCCGGGAGGCGGCTGTTGCTATCGCTCTGATGTCAGTCGCGCTGGCTAACGTGTGGTTGGTTCTTCTGCGTTTCAGATCGGTGCCGGCAGCGGAGCACAAAGGGAGACGGCGAGACTCCTGCATCTTTCAGCCAGAAGAAAGGAGTCGGCGGAGCAGACTAATAGGGACTTGTGTCGGGTGGCCTTGCCCTACAAAGGCTGCCTTCAAAAGAGAAAGGCAGTGTTATTTAATGAGCTGTGAGATGAGGCGCTGCTGCTAACGCTCAGATCCCGGGATTCATCGGCTATTCATTGTGCTTAATGTACATGTTTCTGCACCGTGCATTTAGGAGATCCCAGAGAAGAATCCAAAACGGCTGCGGGGGAAAGACCACCAAACATGCCTACAGAAACACTACCGACAGGTAGCATGGTGAAGCCGGTCAGCCCTGCTGTCACTTTCACATCCGCCGTTCCTCTCCGCATCCTGAACAAAGGACCCGACTATTTTCGCAGGCAGGCGGAACCTAATCCAAAAAGACTGAGCGCTGTGGAGAGGCTGGAAGCCGACAAGGCAAAATATGTCAAGAGCCAGGAGGTCATCAATGCCAAGCAGGAACCTGTGAAACCAGCAGTGCTGGCGAAACCCCCGGTCTGCCCGGCGGCCAAGCGGGCACTGGGGAGCCCCACTTTGAAAGTCTTCGGCAACAACGCAAAGTCCGAAAGCGGCGTCCAGAGAGAAAACCTGAAACTCGAGATTTTGAAGAACATCATCAACAGCTCCGAAGGCTCCAGCTCAGGTTCGGGGTATAAGCACGGTCCTCGAAACTGGCCCCCCCACAGGGCTGACTCGACGGAGCTGAACCGACATTCATTCGCCGAATCTTTGAAGGTTTACCCCACGCAGGGCCGTAGCAGCCCGCAGGAGAGCAGCTCCAACGTCAGCAGAAGACTCCTAGATCAGTCAGCAGAGACTTTCTTGCATGTCTCCCACAGCTCCTCAGACATTAGGAAAGTAACTAGTGCAAAGCCCTTAAAAGCAATACCCTGCAGTAGTTCAGCCCCACCTCTGCCTCCAAAGCCCAAAATCGCTGCCATCGCCACCCTGAAATCCCCAGAGATTGAGGCAGTCGAGTCTGGATGTGGGGTTAGTAGAAGACCCTCCCTGCAGAGATCAAAATCAGACTTAAGCGACAGGTACTTTCGTGTCGACGCAGATGTTGAGCGGTTCTTTAACTACTGCGGACTTGATCCTGAAGAGCTTGAAAACCTCGGGATGGAAAACTTTGCAAGGGCTAACTCTGATATTATATCCCTCAACTTTCGCAGTGCAAGCATGATTAGCTCAGACTGTGAACAGTCTCAGGACAGCAACAGTGACCTTAGAAACGATGACAGTGCCAATGACCGTGTGCCATACGGCATTTCTGCCATTGAAAGGAATGCCAGAATCATCAAGTGGTTGTATAGCATCAAGCAAGCTAGAGAGTCACAGAAAGTATCCCACGTGTGAGAGCAAATCCACCGTAAAAAAAGCAAGGACTGTATTTTTGTCTGTGAATATTCAGTTGTGAAGGGTTGTGAAGTCTACTTGAAGTCTTGTACACTTCTCAGATCTCTTTGTGTTGCTTGTTGTGCAATGTTTCCAAGTTGCATGCCTGTCAACATGTGAGCTGACCTGGCTTCCACTTGAACAATAACTAACTACAAAGCCTGGCTGAGCATACACATTATCTGCCAAAAGTTTAAGACAGAGAATCTAATTAGGGCTTCAGTATATTCAAAGTGTTTACATGGAAAGGTTGTATGACTTCCTTGTTATTTATGTGGTTCCTTGTGGATTTTATATGTCACTTTTTGTCTTAATACAGATATTGTCAACCAACGTTACTAGCTTCTAAGTTGAAACAGTATCCCTCTTGAGAGGAAGAAAAGCAAAATTGGCCATAATACAAGGTTGAAACATACAATGACAGGCAAAGCAGCCTTATCTCTTGTAGAAAGTGCATTATTGGCACATGTAAACTGTTTCTAAAAGGCAAAGAACATTATGTTCTTAAATTATGTATCATTGTTAAACTGTATATCCCTACTTGTAGTAAGGGACTGTTCAGTAAAGGTTTCTTTTTTCTTGGCAAGCTCCCTCAATTTTACAGCAGTAGCCTAGTGAATCTACTTGACCTCTCATATGAGTCATGGGCTTGTATAAGCATTTTAATTATTTTGTGTTTTACCCTGTTGGAAATGCTTAAAGAAGGTTGGGATCAACAGATGGAAACATTGTAGGTGCGGGATTTTGCAGGCTTGGTTTTTCCTCAAAGATTCCTGGTCTTAAACTTTTGACAGGAATTATTAGATCCTATAGCTGATATTGAATGCCTTTATTAGTCAAACACATCATGACAACAAACTCCGTGCTGTCTTTTGATTTTTTTTTCTTTTTTTTGTAGACCTATTTGAACAGTTAATGAACAAAAATGGAAACACACAGCCATATCAATATAACGCCTCCTATTCAGAAGTAAATACACTCAGTAGCTGAACTATATCTGAAAAATTATTATATTGTCTTGCATATGTTATATCTAAGGCTGTGAAAAATTGTTACAGCTCTAGGAAAGTGTAGAAACATGACAGTGTGTAGCTTTTCTTTTTTTTTTCTTTTTTTTTTTCTTTTTTTTTTTTTTTTTATTCCTCCTTATGATGGTTAGTGCTGCAGGTCAACCGGTTACAAATCTTTTGATAATCCCTGTCTTCCCAGTGGTTTAATTGACTGTCATTTCAACTGACAGTGGTGGCATTGTAGTGGAGTGGTCTGCTTCATTATTATTGTATACATGCTTTGATGTAAATTGCAGCACTACCTTATACTTCATCAGCTAATAGGAAACTTTTTTAATTGTGTAAATGCTGTAAGACTTTGTATATACTTCAGTTGTTATGAAATCTTTAAAAGGAAGAGTGTTATGCTAATAAATAGCTCCTGGTGCAGGTATGGTAGGTTTTTTGTTTGTTTTTTTTACCCCTCCCATTCTTAAAACGATATCAGCAACTCCATTACAGTGTCTTTTAGTGCTGTAGAAGGTCTTGGTTAAATAATTGTTCCAGTAAAAACTTTCTTTTGCTAAAGTGCTTTTCAGAATATGATTTTTATACAGTAACTGTAGCAGCATGATCTGTCAGAAGAACTTGAAGATTTTTCCAGACTCCTAAAATAGCTTGCCTCTTCCTTACCTAGCAATGTTACTGTTCCCATTTATAGCATCTGTTCATAATGAATCACCAGTCTTCTGAATTATTCTTCAATAGTGCTTATTTACATATTTGAATATTGAAGATGTTTTACAAAGTTGGGTTCTATCTTTTCTCCAAGAAGCCTTTAGCCCAACTTTTTCCCAAAAGCAACAGTTCATGCAGGCAAGCTGAGAAGAAACCTAGAAGCCAAGCCAGGCAGTCATTTATTGCTTACAAAATTATCTTACATCGAGTTTTATGTAATTGGTTTACAAATTGATTGTTCATATGGGGCAGTGGGGGGGGAAGCACACATTCAGTATCAGGAGATTACTCTGTGGTTTTTACAGTTGGCTTCACAACCTGAGACTTACAACTTTCCTAGTTCAGTCAAAAAAATGAGGAGCTATATGTTTCAGCTACAGGCACATTTGTGACATTTTAAGCTTCATGGGTTTCAGTTGGCATTGACATCACACTGTTTTTTCAAGAATATTTTTCCAATAGTAAGTTCTACTCAGTTCAGTGACGATTTTGCCAAGGAAAATAATGCTTAAGGGATTAAAGCCAAGTGTAATGCAGCTGTACAGCAATGAAATAAAGAAGTTAAAACTGAAATAAAAATGCGCTCACATTGTTCTCTCTCAAGTGTTCTAAGAATGATAATAAACATGCTATCTCAACTGTTGCAGGCAAGAAACATTAAAAAATAAGCCTTTATAACTAGAAAATGGATTTGAGTCTATGCTAGGATTGCAAACTTGTCTCCCAAGGTTTGTGAAGAAACCATAGGTCTTGAGAAATCAAATTTGTTTCCTTTTAATGCCACAAGGGCTTAGGCTTGTGAGCTGTATGTAAGAGATTGTTTCCTCACCTGAGATCTTAAGCAGCACCTTAGACACAGCACAGGATCTGACTCTGACATCCTTGCTTCTTGCCATGTGCACTTAAATAAGATTTACAGGACCCAGACCTTCAGAGTCAACTGAACTTGCAACACTGGTGAGGTTATAATAATCACAGGATAGCAAAATGTCCACAAGGCTTTGAACAAGCAGATAAAAATTGCCTCCATTTGTTACTTTATTACAGTTTATGCAGATATCATTTATTTATTCATAGTCTTGCTATAACCTGTAGGCTTGCATAAAAGCCACATGGTTGATGTCATGTCTGGTTTTGTTTTTTAAATGGGAATAACCACGTTGCCTTTGCAGAGGTGTGGAGAGGGTCCCTTGTTTGTCTCGTTTGCCCAAGTGCCAAACACTGAATTTGCAGAGTTGTAACCAACTCAAACACCTCATCAGGGACCCATTCTGGTCTTGTTCCTGATGCCTCCGGTAGCCATTTACTCAGCTGCAAAGCACAGCAAGCATCCATGGTTAAAAAGCAGCTCTTGTTGCAGCAGCAGCTCCTGAAGGGGAAGCACAAATCTCTGACATCCTTTGGAAGCCAGTACTGAGCCCAGTGCTGGCAGCCCTGGTCCCAGAAGTGAAGAAAAATGCAGTATGTTTTCAGTAGTTTGTGTAAAATTCCCAATCACAAGTGCACAAAAGAAACCCCTACAAAAGTTTCTGGTGGTTCCATTATTTTGACTTGCTGGGAAGGGAAACAAAAAGGATAATCATGTAACAAAGTACACTTTGAAATCCATGTACGGCTTAGTGCAAAGATAAACAATTTCTTCGAGTTAACGAGATGGGCAGCAAAGTAAAACTGCTCTTTTAATCACTTCATATTATGTAGTAACAACACTGTGAACAATGAATGATACAGGATCTATGCCACAAATTTCCAGTCCAGAAATACAAGTACTGAAATTTTCTTTTTTTATGACTTCTGTTTCTGCAAGGGGGAGCACTGCGCTGCGAGCGGATGCGCCATCTGAGTGACCAAGGGCTTTTGAAGGGTAAACACGGAATGATGCTGCTTTTGGCAGAAATTCAAAAATCGAAAGGCACGCTCAGACAACAGAGCCAATCAGTATTGCTGACTTACCTCTTTTTATAGCAGTTTATCCATCCATGGAGGCCATACACGTTTGATTCCAGCCATTCAGTGAAAAACAAAGTGCTTAATGGAGCTCTGCAGTACAGAGCTGAATAATTTCAGTCTGCGAGAGAACAGGAAAGAAGCTAAGCCTTAAAGCTAAACCTTCCTGCTACCTATTGATTATGAGGTGATAATATTTAGTATGTTAAATTCAGAGCTTTCTTGTTCTTAAAAAACTTTTCGTTAAGCAGAATAGTAAAACCAATAAATCTGGGAGGCGCTGGTTTTCCAAGGCTGTAAAACTCGTGTTTTATGTGATTGATGGTGCCACACCAGTAGCTGAGCACATTAAGCATAGAATATAAGAGCATCTGGAGCTTTGTTCTCATGAACAGTAAGGGTCCGTTGCCTATTTTGGCAATGAATATAAATGCAGATATAGCATAAGCTTCCTTTGTGCTGTACAAGAAAATAAATTGGTCAAGGTGTTTTGTCCTGCATTGTAATATAACTGTATCGTAATCCTTGTTACCAAGGCTTAGATGCTCACTGATACTCTGAATTCATCTGACATTCCTTGCTGACAGCAAAGACTCCAATAATCTGCCCCTTGAAATATTTCACCCATAGCTTAATGGGAAAGGCCATTAAACTGTTCTGTTCGGTGTAAGGACTTTTATCTCCTGATAATGGCATCTGCTAAGTGAAACTCTAAACAAGCAACACTCAGTCGGAATTATTTACCCATGAAAACCTTTTATTTTTCTCCCCAAAAGTTCTAGTGCTGAGCAATAGCTTTGTCTTATTGTTTGTTACAGTCAGTATGTTGTTGCTAAAATACTCAGATGTTGTCCATTTAGGGCAAAGTACAACAAATGGAGACACCTACACTACACCATAGGTCTTACTCTGGTAGGTATGAACAGCCTTCAAGCATATTTTGTGTTTGATCTCTTAAGAATTTGGTTATGGCTGCCTGTCAAAACTCAGTAGCAAGTGAGGGGTTTTAGTTGCCATGAAAAACAATAAATTATGTAACAAAAAGTGTAGTCTCTTAAATGTCATTCTTCTAAATTTAAAGTAATTTTCATGATGATCTTATGACAACAAAGTGCTAGTATGTGTGCTATTATTGT
Source organism: Phaethornis superciliosus (assembly GCA_023637945.1). NCBI lineage: Eukaryota > Metazoa > Chordata > Aves > Apodiformes > Trochilidae > Phaethornis > Phaethornis superciliosus. Next base: position 37,839,504 of record JAJQWJ010000002.1, on the reverse strand, counting down.
TTCCTGCCTTTGGCACTGCAAGTCATCTCCACCTTCTTGGTGTTTTGCCTTTTCTGAGTTTTCCCAGCTTCCATTCTTCCTTTCTGCATGTTCATTCCTTGTCTGATGTTTTCATTTCCCCTTCTTTGAAATGTACAACCAAGGTCATCATCTTCTTGCTTAGCCTCTTCTTAAGCAGTTATGCTTGAATCCCAAAGCAGGTTTACAAAACTTGCTGTGTTTTTTACAGCCCTCATGTTCATGGCAGCTTGTTCCCAAGAGAACAACTCTAGCTGCAGTTGAGCTGCCATGACCTGAACAGAAAGTGGTATGTTTAATGGATTACTTTTTTAGTTTTTATGGTATTCTGTGCTATTTGTAGATCAGATGAAACACCAAGAGGTTGTTCTTCAGGAAGATGTCATGATTGAAAACATTCGTGAAGAACAAGATGCCAAACATACCTTGAAGCCCTCACCTTGTGATCTAAAATTACCAGTATTTCTTCCTCTGCTCTATCTCACTCCATGCATACCCTTGCTACTTTTTTAGCTCCATACAAAATGCCAGCCTGAGGGCCATGGTGTGCTAAGGTGGCACAAGTTGCAGTGGAAAGAGTGATGTAGGCCTGCTACACAAGCAACAGTAACCATTTTCCCTTCTGCCATTTGGTCCCCTGTCCCCTCTGTGTCTCGCACCGGTGGCATCCAGACCCCTCGCACTGACTGCTCAGTTCCCAAGCAGCTGGCTGAAGAGTGCTGCCTAAAAAGGCTGTCCTCAAACAAGGGGACAGTGGAAGAGCCAGGAGAGAGAAAGGCTGTCCTCACCTGGTTGTTGCAGGACACTCCCAACTATGGTAAAGAGCAGGTTTGGAATATGAAGTCCCATGGTTGTCATCTAGTACAGCCCACGGGATAAGGGTCCTCAACCCTGTGTGGGAAAAAGTGGTATCCATGTGTTCAGCTGGGAGATGGGATAAATCAGTGTGTGGGAGCACTGGTGTTTCAGTAAATATCTGCAATTCATACCTTATAAAATGAAGGAGGGGGAGAAAAAATACAACTGAAATCTATAGAACAGCTGTTTATGCAAATGCTTTCAGATGAGATGCAGAGGTGGGTAGGTCGTTTTGCTTTTTAAGAAATGAAGCCTTTACAAGATCTTATAAATGACCTGCTTTTCAAGTATTTTAATCTTTCAGAGCCAGTCTTGCCATTCTGAACTGTAAAAGCTTTGCTACTTAGCACAGAGCATTCAGAAGTACACTGACAATGGTTTGGAGTGGCTAAAGGAGTAGGATAAAAGGGTGCTCAGCTGAATGTGAAAGTTATTTTACCAAAGTTTTGTGGGATGATGGTTTTTTCTTTATTTTAAATAGATTGGAGAGGGTAACATAAAATTAACATAGTCTCATTTGTTAATGTTGGCCTGCAAATAATACTGGAAAGCACAGATTAATTTAATGTATTTGACTGCATGAAAACGATAGTATTAGGCTTTGGCAGAGGCTTGATTTTCTTTATCCACGTTATGCATATCTTGGAAGATGTCAGCTCACACGTATCTGGCACTAAACTAACTCATCCCATCTGAAAACACTTTCTGCAAGCTTACAGGTTTGAGTCCATCTGCTGAATTTTCTTTTGTGTGGAAGGACTCTGAACAAAGAGTTGCCATAATGCTTTTGATTTTCCATGCTTGTGTTTCTAGTGTGTTTGACAAATGAGGCCTTTAAAACCCTCTCCTACAGACCAAGAGAAAATCGAAGCTTTACAGTATACACTCTCCAGTACTGAATATAGGAAGCAGAGAGCAGGCAAGAACTCATATTGTAAACTGATTTTTGGGGGGTTATTTCCTAATATACTTGCAGGTTGGTAATTTTTTACCCCCGGATGCCGTACAATGAGACAGAGCCAAAGAAGCTCTTTTAGGTTAGATATTAGAAAGAATTTCTTTACAGAGAGGGTGATCAGACATTGGAATGGGCTGCCCAGGGAAGTAGTGGATTCTCCATCCCTGAAGATATTTAAAAAGAGACTGGATGTGGCACTCAGTGCCATGGTCTGGTAACCACAGCAGTAGTGGATCAAGGGTTGGACTTGATGATCTCTGAGGTCCCTTCCAACCCAGCTGATTCTGTGATTCTATTCTATGATAGAATGTATGGCAAATAAACCATACAAGCATTCCCCACAGTGTCGTGATGAAACTTTAAAACATGTCTGGGTGCTTCATCTGAGAAGACCATGAAAAATCAAGTATCCAAATTCTGGCCTTATTGAAGCCAATAGGAATTTTGCCACTGATCTTAAACGGGGCAGGCAGGATTTCACCCACTGTCTGAGCGTAATATTTTGCCCTTCTTTGAGGGGTTTTTTTTACGCTATTGTAAATCTTGTGCATGAGTCTTCTACCAATTCCTCACCTACTCCTGTCTCCCTGAGCAGTACCAGTGGGAAGTCCCTAAAGGCACCACAGGTAGGAGCCCTGGGAGCCATGAAACCTGGCAGAGGTGTGCAGAGATCCCTTCTTGCTTTAAGGCAGACCCAAAGCAGCATCACTGAAGCACCCACTGTTTGCCGTGCTATTTGCCTGAGCCGTCAGCCTGGCTTGGTTCAGAGAGTAAAGAGCCAGAGGAGCCAGTATTTTCTCCGACCTTACTTATCCTCCTGGCTTTCAGGTGTGTCCCATGGTAGCCTGGCATTTTGAGAAATGCATAGATCTTGTCAAAATGGGTTCTAGTAAAATTAGTTACTCAAAGAGGCTGTTTCAAACCCTTGCTACCTAGCTGGTATGGGTGCCAAGGGACATGGCCCTGATCTAAATACAAGAAAGCAGCTGTAAGGTTACACCCTCATCTTGTGATAAGGAAGGGGCTACCTAGGTGTGTGGAAATTCCCCATCTACAGCTCCTTCTGCTCACTGGACCGAAAATTTTGTCACCATACTGTGTTTGCAGTGATCCCTGATAAAGGTCCTTATGTATATTATTTGTATAATGTTCTGCTCTGAACTATCTTAATGAAGAATAATTTTTATGTAGATGTAGAGCTCTGAGATGAGGCAAAGAACAGGTTGGGTGAAGTACAGCTTATCAAGGTGCTAGTACTCGTATGAGGAGAAAGTCAGGACCTACCTGCCCAGAAAAGGGTGTATGTCCTTACACATAGTTAGCACACATTATAATTTGTTCCCTGAATTTTTACTGACTGCTAATGAACACCTTGTAGAAAAACTGAGAACTAATGAGCCATCATGAATATTCATATCAAGCCTCAGGGATGCTCTTTTCACTCATCTCTAAACACCAATGAAGTGTTTCAGGAGCAGTATGTGACTGGTGCTGTTTTAAAATAAACTTGCCCTACCACAAGCCATGTGTAACAAACTACAAAGTGGTTGGCTGTGATATCAAAAATCTTTATGGGAGGTTATTTATTCAAGACATAATTTCTGAAATGTTCAGGGTGCACCCTGCTCTTTGGAGGTCACTGTTGAAAGGCATGATCTTCTCCCATGGTTGTCCAACTTCCAGCTCTTCTTTGGAAGAGGCAGCAAGGGCAGCACTTAAGTGCTTTCCAGGGCCCTATCCTGGAAAATCCTCCACTACAGGCAGGACACTCCTGTGCTGTCAGGACTCAGGGATGTGTGTGGTTTAAATCCAAAGGCAGCTGCAGTGTGAAATTTCTAATTGAAAGATAGATATCTCTAATGGGCTTATTGCTACCCAAAAAATACCACATAGAGCTGATTCTCGGGGACATGCTGGGTTTTAAGGGGGTTGCTGAGGGCCTACATGACGCCATGAAATTATGGAATGGGTTGAAAGTGTATGAAAGGGATTTCCTGACCACATGTTTCACTGAATAAAAACAATGACGCTGAACTTCATGAGGTTGGCATGGGCCCACCTCTCCAGCCTGCCAAAATCCCTCTCTGGATGGCCTCCCTTCCCTCCAAGATGTCAGCCACACCACACAGTTTGGTATTGCCAGCAAATTTCTTGAGGATACACTCTGTCACACCATCCATGTCTCTAATAAAGATATTAAACTGGACAAAAGTCAGCAGTTCAACTGGCTAGCTGAAGGAGAGAGCATGTGTGACTTCAGGAGCAATGAAGTCCTGCAGCTGCCTCAGCCCATTCTGGGATACAGCCTTACATGTCAGGCATGGGAAAGGCTGGATCTGCTGATGGACTAACTCTATGAAGCCATACCACCAGCCAGGCCTGGGCAATTAATTATATTTGTAATTCAGCAGTTTAAAGGATCTTAATTGAAAGCCTCATATTTATACACAGGAAATCTAATCCATTGGCTTAATGTGTTTGTGAGTGGTGGTGGTTTGTTTTAATTTTTTAATATTAAGTTAGAAAAACAGTTCATTATGACACTGAACTTTTTTTTACTGTGCTAGACAATAGCAGGCCATGTAGATAACAATGTGGGGTTGTTAGCTGGGTTATGAAGAAGATGAACCTTTAAAAAAAATTATTAAAACAAAACATACAGAGGTTTTTCCCGATGTTGAGTATTTTCCTTAATGCAGCGTGTTGCACGTATGCCTCTCCCAGCAGTAAATTGTTGGCTGTAAAAATAAGTGACAGCCTTGCTGTCTTTAAAACCATTAAACAAGGAAGCAGGAGAAAGAGCATGAATTTCTATCATGACCTTGATGTTAGTGTATCCTGCTCATGTCCTGTCTGGTGCAGAGGGACAGCGAGGGGAGGGACAGCTGCTTTAGCACATGGTCTGCAGGAGAAGAGGAGGAGGAGCAGAAATGTGATCTGAAAATAATATTAGCTGTGCTGGATTGACCATGAGGTCTTCCTCAGGAGCAGCCTGCAGGAACAGAGTTAGTCTCTGTGTTTCAGTGAAGAAGCTTTTCAGAGCAGGGATGTGGAACGGTTTCACTGTTCAGTGCCCCCAAAAGATCTTGGTGGCCATGGCCCCCAGTGCCAGCTTATTATTATTTCCCCTCTCATGATACATCCTTACAGACTCATTTATAATGCTTCTCTCATTCCCATAAGTGAGGAATGCCAAGATAAGAATACTGGAGGTCTTTGTACTCTCAGCAGCAAAACAGCAGAGATGAGAGCGATACAAAAGGTCCAGGAGTCCAGGAAAATATTCTCAGTTGGTTTTCTTCAGAAACCATCTCCTCTGGGGGAGGCACTGATGTACAATAGTGGAGGTGGGAGCTGCCTCCTTTAAACATTTTGGAAAGGAATTGCCAGCCTCTTTGAACAAGATGCTAATCCCAGGCTCCCTCAGAGCTTCTGCTGAAAGCAAATTGCTGCTTTTTTTCAAGTCCTGCCCTGCATGCCACCTCAAACATTTTTTGCTGCCGCAAATAAGCAACATTTCTACTGAGATTTAGTAAGCGTGGGGGGAAATGGCACATTCAGGAGCTTGTTGCCTGAGCTGTGTCCTCACGTGTCCCTTTCCACTGCAGGAAAGGGACGTTTCTGGAGAGCAATGCTTCTTGCCTCTGTGTTCCCTCTGTGCTTCATCACTGCTATTTCTCTCCCACAGCCATATTTTTGCATTAGCTGCTCAGGATCCAAATATCTTTTCTCCTGAACCTCATCATTCTTGTGCTGAAAGGCAAAACCAGAAATAAGAGCTGAAGCTACTTACCTGTTTGGCTCGTCCTTGAAATTGTTCTGACAACAGCTTGGGTCTCATTTTATTTATGAACAGCCTTAAGAAACTGTTTTCATGAAGTGTATCACTAAACTTTGAGTTTTCCTGTTGCTTTTTTTACTTTAATCTGAGCCCATTCATTTCCCTTCCTTGATATTTTCAGTCTTTTGAGTTTCCTCAGGTTGAAGCATTTATTTCTTTAGGCAATGGTTTCTATGTACTTTGAAAGACAGTCTATTACTTGCTAACATTTTGGTACATGTAAATCTACTAAACTGTTGGTATGTGTTTAGTTAGTCTGTTGGATAAATATGCATTAATGACCAGGATAAAGGAACAGCAAATGTGTGGGAAAATTTAGAAATAATTTTTTGAGAAGCAGTTTGGAGCTGTTCCAGTCTATCTGAGCACTGCAGATATAACACAGCCTGCCTCCATTTGCAATGCACAGTAAAAATTATCAGAAGATTCTGATTGGTAAATAGAATGCATAATGTGTTCCTGACAGAATATCTTCCCATAAGAAATAATTCACATTGAGCCTTGTTTATTTTCCAAAGGTGCCTAATGGCATTGACATTGAGAAATTTTTCTGTGGAACAGGGGAAATAGAACAAAAAACACCTTCAAGTTAGGAACCACAAATCAAATAATTCAGCTGAAACACTTCTGAATCATTTCTATCGAAGCATTTCATTGACAAGTGAGTCGTGAAAGAGCAGTAAATCTGCTTGCAGGGATTTGTGGTTTCTAAGGAACCAAGGGCAGAAGGTCCCTGCCACTGCCTGCAGCCCAGCCCACCACTCTGGGGTTGCTGTTCACAAACAGAGTTAGCTCCATCTTTAAAATAAGTAGGGCTTTTGTCCAAGTTGCAGTTTTAGAATGGCTGCTGCTTTGCCCTGCTTCCCAAAGACAAATTTCCTTTAGAAAACGTTAGCAACTGCAGCCATTGCATGGCTGTTTCTCCTGGTGCTGGTCTGTGTGGTGATGGAAGAAGGTGGAACATACATTTTGGAAAGCATAAAGGTGTTGTATCATGCTATAACAGCCAGTGATGGACAATGAAGCAGCTGGTAGTCTCTGATGTACCAGTTTGCATCTGCCATGAAGGAGGTGGCTTGTGACTAAACTGAGTACCTTCAAAAGGGAGCTTGGAGAATTCCTGGTCAGCAGAAATGCATCCCATGGTCAGAAAACACTGTGCACCAAGGCCTTGCTCTGCTGCACCAGAAGTGCTGGCACTTTGTACTCTGTGAGAGCTTTCAGAATTCTTTGGAAACAGAATTTTGAGATCTCATTTTTTATTGGACAAGACTCATTCCTGAGGTAGGGTTGCTTTTGTCAGCACAGCTGCCAGCTGGTCTTTCAGACTAATCTGTAAGCTTGAGCAGGCATTTACAGCAGTTACAACCCCTCCTTTTATTCAGCTCTTTCCAAGAAAAATCTGCAAAACCTAGACATGTGTTCTCTGTGGTCAAATGTAGGAATAGAGACTGAAAAATAATTAGGGAAGGCACCTATTTGCCCTCTCCTTTGCCTCTTCAGCAGTGCTCACACTACAAAAAAAGGGGTCCAGTGCTCAACACCAAATATTGTAAAAATATGTACATGTTTGACACATGTAAAAAACTGAAAACGCTAAATAATGGGAGGCTACTGCTTTTTCTTTTTACAGATTGGATTTGGGATTGCAGAACTGCATGTTAGCTACCTCTGAGGGATGAGATGGGCTCGACTATTTTCTCAAACAAAATGCCACCTGGAAACGTGAATGTGAGCACTGAGATGCTGCATTTCAGCTTGGCAGTTAGCCCTGGTCAGTGTTTGAGTAGGAGACTCCTTTGGGATACTTGGATACTGAATGAAATGTCTCTGACAATTGAAGATGTGCATTGGGATAACATACCAGTGTGCCAAAATGCTGAGGTACCAGTATTTTTCCCATCACTTCTGAACAGTAAGTGTCCTGTATCTTTGCTATAAAGAGGGCTGTTAGAATTCCTTTGCTTTGGATACCTAATCCATTGTCTCTTCCACTGATTGTGTTTTCTTTCATTATATTAAAACTCATCATATTATTTTACATCAGTAGTTATATTTCTGGGATGGTAGCAGTGATTCTTTGCATGTAAGTCTTCTTTTTCACTCTGATATTGGGTTCTTCTCAGTGATAGGCTATATTATTGCTGAGGATGTAACTGCAACCCTCTGTAGCTGAAAAATATCAGTGACAATTCTCTGTTCATCTAATCCCTGGCTTCAAGACATCATCAGATCAAAGCTAACCACTAAGTTAGAGTATGATGGGTTTTTTCATAGCTAAAAGAAATACCACAACTTGCAGAGCAGAAAATCCCCTGTATCCTTCTGTAAAATCCTGCAGAATGAGACATGCTTATGGCTGTGAAAGGAGGGAAAAGCAGATAAAGTTCTGACCCCCTGTGGAAGTGAAGCTACTGTCATTTGTGTCACCAAGGCTCTGATTTCACACAAGAATTACAATAACTGCTGTCTCTAATAAGTAGTTTGCCTCCTTAAACAGTGTTTTTGATAAATACAGCACCACCACCCCAGGTACAAATTTACGTTAGTGGTAATTGAAATATTGTGAAATGCAATCTGCAGAAATTAATATCTCCTGAGTGATCTTTGTTATGTTGAATGATTTTTTTTTTTTCCTTTTGAATAGACTCATCAATTTTTAGGCCAGATGAGATCACTGTAGTTGTAGTCTGTAGTCTGGCTTTCTCCATAACACCCATTATAACCAGGCATCAATTAATTCTTTTTCAAATTACAGACTATTTCAGTGAGAAATCATATTTTATTTGTAAAAAGTCAGTGATGGAGAACCCACAAGAACATTTCCTAAATCATTTCAGTGGCTAATCACCCCCTCTTTAGATACATTGTAATCTCATTTCCAGGCTGGCTTAGTCCAGCTTCAAGGAGCAGGACTGCCCAAGGTATGCTGCATATTTCTTTGCTAGGCTGAAGAGCCCACTGCCACAGTTTTGATTGCTGGGTAGGTGCAGAGCCCAGGATGGTGTCTGCCCCTAGCTTTTTCTTGAGCAAACTGAACAGTCTTCAGATGAAGACATTATCATCCCACTTGCTCCAGGGAGTCCTAGAAAAATTGCCTAACATAGTCAAGATGAGAACGGTGTCATACACTGTTGATGATATTTTCTTGCCTTTGTGCAGTCTTTGCACATGCTGTTACACATTGATCAGTGTTAAGGCTAACACCTAGATCATGGTGACAAAACAGGGTTGGAGGATGATGAAGTAAGATCTTACATCAAGTCAACTGCAGTCAGGACATGGTGTTTGAGGCCAGTCAAAACTTCTTTGCTTTGTCCAAGTCTATGTGCTGAATACGTTTCCACTGAACAGTCCTTAGTAGGAACAACTATGTCTTGAATATTTACTACTGACTTACTACCCAACTGAATGTTACTCAAGGCTTCCCTCAAATGTGCATGGCCCTGGGCTAGCTGACTCTTACTCTCACTGGGCATCACTCTGCCCACACACTTTGCTTTGATGGAGCTTGTGGCAATCATCAGACTCTTTCCTTGACCTGAAGAACCAAAATAATTTTGCTCCATCTTCAGAACGTGTTAATTCTGTTATCTGTTTAAAAATCCCAAAGAGTTCCTCAGAGTTCTTAAACAATCACCATTTTTACACTTGGCCATCTGCTATTAAAAATCTTTTATAAGTTTCTCTTTCAGTGAGTTATTTTATAAATCCTTGTCATATTTTTGCAGGGAACCCTAGTGGTACCTTTGTGGGAACTATCACATCTATAACCCTCTGTGTTGTCTTCAGAGATAACTTAAAGCAAGTTATGGTGTTCATCAGTCTCCATTCATCAAGTGGAATAGTTAATTTCTCCTTATAGCTCCCTTTTCTCTTCAGTTCCCTCAGAAATGGAGCCCTGATGTCATTACACCTGGAGCACAACCTTTTGGGAGAGGTTATGTCCTCTCAAGTGCACCACAAAGTGTCACCATAGCAGAAATGTTAATGCAGTTGTGCCTTCACTATCATTTTATCACCCCATTTTTAACTTCCTACGAGGTTCCCTAAGGGAGGGGACTCTCCATAAGGGGGACAAAGAATTCTCTCCATAAGGGACACAAAACCTAGTGCTCTATGTTTACAAATATAGACCCTGATCCCTGCTTGTTGGCTTTTTCCCTCTGAACTTTATCTGACTTGAAGACATGAAAATAATTTGATGCTTACCTGTCTAGTTAGTAACTCTGGGCTTTGCCAAGAGCAGTTCTTGCTCTGTTAACCCATCAATTTGTTTTCCAGAGTTCTTCAGCTGTGGACTCACCACAACCTACCAACTTCTGGATCTGTTCAGGATTTCTCCCCCACCTGCAACACAAATATAATATTATCATTCTCCACTTAAATCAATAAGACAGCTTAGGGACCATGTTAAGCCAAAGCAGAAACTGTTTTACAGTTTGTTACAACTGTTTAAGCCAAAGCAGAAATATTTCTGGAAACCCATAGGATATGAGTCTGGAGTGGGAAAAGACTTGAAAATTCATTTGTCACAAGTGCTACTGCAGTTTTGGTGTCATATAAACTTAAATTAACCTTTTGTTTTGACTTAGTGGGCTTCCTAATGAAGTGTTGTGTGACTGCTTTTGTTTTTAAATTTACTACATTTTAACTCAGTAATTGGTTGATGGCTGTAATTACTAGTCTTTCAGGCAACACTGATTAAAAAGAAATAAGGTTGTTTGAAACTCTGGTGATTTTATGATCATATAGAGCAATATAAATCATAGTTAATCATTATAATTAATGTATTTATCACTAAAGTTTTCCATACATAATGTAGTACAGCATTGCAATAACAGGCACAATTCCTGCCTGTCCATACCAGTCTAGTCATATTAAAACAAAATTTGTTTTATAATAACAGAGGCTGAAAAACAGACTTCAATTAAGTTCCTTACTGCACATTAGCAACAATATGATGGTGTAAGTTGATAGTGTTTATCTATATAGGAAAAAAAAATCAGAAATGCTATGAAATATATGGAAAATAGTTAAAAAACAAAATAAAAAAATAAGCAATCCAAACCAAAACATAAAAAACAACAAAACCCAAACAAACAAAAAAGCAAGCCAAGTTAAAACTCCAGTAAAATCTTTATTTCTTTTCCAAAAATTGTCAGAGCTCTTTCACAGTATAATTCTGACCTCATTATAATGAACAACAAAAAAAAAGTTAGCTAATTAAGACTGCAAGTATTCCTGACGATGTCTAAGCCAAAAACAGCAAAAAAATAGTTTGGATTTGTTTTCTTTCTTACAAGAACCACTCTGTAATGAATTTCTCTTTAATGGCCACTAACTCCCCAATTAAAGATTTTGGTATTAAAATGGGGTAGAATTTACCAAGATGAAATGCCTTGACATTTAACTCAGTGACCCTCTAAGTCACATTCTGTGGCACGTGCCACAGGGAGCTTGTGCTATAGAGCATTGCTGGGTGCCTGTCTCTAACTGGCAGAAAATCTGGTATAAAGTGAGGTCTTTCTAACACAGTTTGAGCAGCATGAACTCAGTGAGGTGCCTTCTACTCACCCCAAGGAGTATGTTGGTTCTTCTGCAATCAGTGAAGTTCTGCTACTGACTTCAGTGGAACTGGGATTTCTCTGTCAGTTTCTTACAGTCAGTGCATTGCTTTTTGTCAATAATATTATTGATTTTTATAACAGGTTGTTTAACTTGCATCTCTGCCCTGGGTTTTCCCACTCAAATGTTCTTAGGGCTCTTGCCTTTTGTGGACCACCCATATCTTCATGTGTGTATAGGAAGTGCCAGTTGGAAGTAATAAAGTCCACAGAGATGTAGTGAAAACTCTTCTTACTCTATTTTATAACATTGTAACATCTGTTACAGTATTTTTATTTTACCTACTTTCTCCCTAGCAGGTAGGTTCTAGGTCAGGTGGCCCAGATGGAGGAAAAATCCTTTAAGACACACTATCCCTTGTGTCTGTCATGATGCTAAAACAATGATGGTAACCTAAGAGAAGTTATTACCACTCTTTACAAACCTGATCTCTCCTATGTGCCCAGATTAACACAGCTATATCAATACTCTGATTTCTATGCATGCAATCCAAGATACTATGCTTGAAGAGGATGACCTGTGATCATCTCATCCTCTGATAACTTTTGTCAGCTTCCAAATGCTTTGTTTTCAGGGCTACAGAGTATTGCAGGAGTCTCTAAGTGGTAATGCTAAAAAAAATTAAAAAAAATAAATTTGTTCTTCAGGATTTTTATCCTGTATCCTTGAATCAGGGACCTGCAGAGATATCCCACCAAAAACTCCAAGGCAAGATTCATCAATCCTGGAAATTCTGATCTTCAAAAAGGTATAATTTGCCATACAGGTTTTTTTTTAATACTTATAGATAAAGGCCATGAGCCAGGAATTCCTTCCACTTAAGTTTATTTCCTGCACTGTCCTTCTCTATCTGTCTCTTCATATTTATTATGGCTGAAGAAGTGCATCAGCTTAAAATGATTAACATGAATTTGATGAATTTCAAAGGTGTTTGGAATAGTTTTCAATACTAAACCTTTATTTATTTTCTTGGAAAAGTAATATTTGCTAGCCTGGAAGGATTTAGTGAATCTTACTGATGTGGGGAATTTTTGCTTGCATTTATTCTTCTTTTCTCCAGTTGTCCTAAGATGCATACATTGTATGTTGCCTTTTTACTGGCTGATGACAAAGAGCATTATTTGATTACAGAGATCACTTACAGTTTTCAAATACTTCATTTCAGTGATATTAATGTGTTCCTTTAAAGTCCTTTCGGGCTGAGGATCTGTGAGTACTACTCACAGACACCTTTGCTAAGTTCACAGGAGCATGCCTGTCTGGGGATGCCACCTCTCATAGAATCATGAAGGTTGGGAAAGATCTCTAAGACCATCAAGTCCAACCATCAATCCAACACCACCCTACCCACTACATCATGTCCTCAAGTGCTGTGTCCACACATTTTTTGAACACTTCCAGGGATGGTATCCCCACCACTTCCCTCGGCAGCCTGTTCCAGTGCCTGATGAGTCTTTACACAACTCAAGGCCATTTCCTCTTGTTCTGTCACTTTTAACTTGGGAGAAAGAGACCAACACCCACCTCACCACAAACCCAACCTCTGCCCAGCATTTTTGGCTGCCAAACCTCTCTGGGCCCCTGAACAAATGCTAACTCAGGTCCAGCTGACTAGTTTCATTAATCATTTATTAAAGTAGGCTGCTGTGGGGATGAATGTTTCCAGGCTGATATAATCATTACTTGATCCCTGCACTCACTGCTTTTTGTAATACATCTTTGGAAACCTCAGTCCTGATAGTTTAATTGATTATTGGAAAAGAAACAGACAAACGTATCTGATAACCCGTGCTGTATCTCCTGCTGGAGGTGATGTGTGCAGCTCAAGATTCGAAACTCTTGCAAAAGCAGCTTTCTTTCTTTTCATTCTAAGAGAGAATAAATTTAAAGTTTTGTTTTATTCCCCCTTAGCTGCCACCTCTGTACTGTCTGTAAAGTTTTCAAATTATCTTCCTTTGGTTCTTACCTTTTTGGTGTTTGGGTTTTTTTAGGGCTTTTTTTTGGGCTTTTTTTTTTTTTTTTTTTTTTTTTTTTTTTTTTTTAGTTTTTGTTGGTTTTTTCTTTTTTTTTTTCTTTTTTTTTTTTTTTGTCGTTTTGGGGTTTTTTTTTGTTGTTGTAGTTTTGTTGCTTTTTGGTTTGGTTTGTTTGTTTTTTTCAGGCTCCCTATATTTATCACATCTTCTTGAGCTTTTTCCTCCATGTGGGACTCTAAATAAATAACCAACACCTCCACATGTGCCTCAGTCTGTGCTTCAGGTGGGATTTTGGTTAGTAGAGTGTTTGAAACACTCAGTGAATTGTACCAGCACAAGGGAAGAAGACTAGGGAAGACCACTTTGGAGCATTTCAATTTCTGCTCTGGCCATTTCTAGAAAAGGATTCTCACTCAATCACTCTGGTACTTAAATTAGTGAAAAAAACCTTCTGCTGTCTCTTGAAACAGCCCAGCTGAAATTTGTTGCCTGGATGGGCTTGAAAAAATGAGAACAATCTTGACCTTGAGAATAGTTTCTGGGGATTGTAGCTTTGGCAAAATTGCCTTGACAATAGTTCAGATTGCTACCTGCTGTTCTCTGAGGTTACATTTTGTATCAATATACAGCATACAACAATTCACCTATAGAGGGGCATCAGAAAACAGTAACTTCTGATGCAACATATGGCTGAGTTCAAAAGCAAAGACCAAGAAATTATGCTGTTTCAGCATCATCAGCTGTTTATGTCCTTGTACAAAATGAAGTGCCTTGTGGACTGTAAGTTCTGTGGTTGTAATGGATTTACAGGGGCAAGTTTAAGATACATAATTTTATTATTCAAAGAAATAACTCTTGGATTTAATTTCTTGTTTTTCTCGGGTGTGTTCCTACACACTTGAGTAACCCAACTCTGCCTTTTTCCCACTGACTGGAAAAGGAGAAACCCCATTTTCAAAAAGGGAAAAAAAAGAAGACCCAGGGACCTACAGACCTACATCTCACCTCTGTGCCTGACAAGATGATGAAGGAGATCCTCCTGAATACTCTCCTAAGGCACACGGAAAATGAGAAGGTGGTTGGTGATAACAAAAATGGCTGCACCAATAGCAAATCATGCCAGAACAATTTTGTAAGCCTTTTATAATGGGTTCAAAGCATCAGTAGAAAAGTGGAGAGAAATTGACATCTTCTGCCTGGACTTGTGAAAAGCATTTAACACTATCCAGCATGACATCCTGGTCTCTGAATTGGAAACATAGGGATTCAATGGATGGACAACTTGGTAGAAAAGGAATTGTCTAGGTGGTCACACCGAAAGAGTTATGGTCAATGGCTTGGTGTCCAAATGGAAACCAGTGATAAGTGGAGTTTCTCAAAGGCTGGTACTGTGACTGGTGCTGTTTAATATCTTTGTAGGAGACATATTGGATTGAGAGCAAAACTGAGAAAAAGGACTTGGAGGTGTTGGTCTATGAGAAGCTCAACATGAGCTGGCAATGTGTGCTTGTAGCCCAGAAAGCCAAATGTGGCCTGGGCTGCATCAAAAGGAGCATGGCCAGCAGGTCAAAGGAGGTGATTTTCCCTCTCTACTGCACTCTTGTGAGACCCCACCTGGAATACCGTGTCCAGTTCTGGAGTCCCCAACGCAAAAAGGACATGGAGCTGTTGGTGTGAGTGAAAAGGAGGGCCACAAAGATGATCAGAGGGCTGGAACACCTCTCCTACGAAGATGGGCTGAGTTTGGGTTGTTGAGCCAGGAGAAGGGAAAGCTCTGGTGAGACCTTATAGAGGCCTTCCAGTACCTGAAGGGGCTACAGGAAAGCTGAGAGGGAACATTTTCAAGGGCATGTAGTGATAGGGAAAGGGGGTAATGGTTTTAAATTGGAGGAGGGCAGATTTTTGTTATACACTGGAAGAAATTCTTGACTGTGAGGGTGGTGAGACATTGGCACAGGTTGCCCAGGGAAGCTGTGGTGTCCCATCCCTGAAAGTGTTCAAGGCCAGGTTGGATGGGGCTTTGAGAAACCTGATCTAGTGGGAGGTGTCCCTGCCCATGGAGGGGGGTTGGAACTAGAGAATCTTTAAGGTCCCTTCCAACCCAAACCATTCTATGATTCTATGATAATTTGAGACGGTTTATAAAAAGATTAGGAGACATGCTTTCTTAATATTCACGAACTCACACACTTTCATCTTGCCTTGAGAAACATCAACTAAAATAGTGACGTAGATGTTGGCAGCAGTTCAAGAAGGAAAAAGACTTTGTAAAATGCTTCATTTAAAATGTTACTTTAGCAGGTGGAACTAGCATACTTATAGTGGCCAAAAAAGCTGTGAAAGTTCATTAGAGGAAAAAAAAATCTTCCCTCAAATGTATCTAAATGTCACATCACACAGAAATACTTTCAAAGAGGAAGATATATTCCGTCCTGATGCACCAGTTTCATAATATTGTGACATTTACATTCTAATGATAACTAAACTTTGATCTTTGGGAAATTACACAGCAAAGAGTCTGATTTGCTGTGATTTAGCTACCTCCCTGAGGGAACTAGATGCAGTTTGCAAACCTCACAGGGGTTATGCAAACAGAAAAGAAGACAGTGAAATATTAGGAAAAATGGCTGTTTGGATTATGTGTGCACAGAGAAGTTATGAGGATTAACCAGATTGAACACTGGGGTTTGGTTAAGGATAGGTCCTCAAAACCCATGCAAACACTCTCCTCCTCGTAGGAGGAGAGGGAGCTAAAGACATAAATCTGAATCTATTTATCTTTTCCTGACAGTGGCTCCTGAGAAGTTTGGATACAATGGACTAATAGAGTTGCTGAGCTTTGGCTTTATTCCTCATCCATGGTGAAGAAATTGCACTAACATAAGGCAAAAAGCCTGTGAAAACCCTCTTCAGGAGTAAATGACATAATCCTGTGTACAGCTGAGCAGAGTAGTGCTAATGCTGTTCTCTGAGAGAAGTGGAGGCTATGGTGTGTAGATACTTTTGTGGGATGTACTCTCGTGTGTCCTAATAAAAATATCTATGTTAACAATTAATCTCTAGCTTAACACCTGGTGCAGACAATATTTGCATTGCAGGTGAAATACTGGCATTTGGATGCTGCTGAGAGGCAAATCCTCGCTAAACAGCTGAGCCATTGTTCATTCTTTCTCCTTGCAGAACCCAGAAGCAAACACTTTTCCTTCACGATTTTTTCCTTTCAAAAGCCCAGAAGTTACTAAGTCTTAAGTAATTATTGTATTTGCTCTTGAGCTTTGGGAAAATGTCTGTGTGAGTGCAAGAGGAAAGAGCAATTGTACCTGAGTTTGTATTCTTGGGGGCTGGATCCTGGCAGGCACATCCTGCACCTCAGTCTTATGGTGAACAGGTTCCATGCAATGGGTGGAGAGTAAATGAGGAATCAGGGGGTGCACAAGTGCATGCAACAAAAGACACTGGTTTGCCTTGCTAATAATCTGCTGCCATAACTATGCTGAGCAGTGTTTGGCTTTTCCAGACTGGGAAGCCTTTAGGTGCATTGAGATCTCCCAGAGGCAAGTGCATTTTGCCCCAAAGTAAATTCCATCAACTGCCCTTCCAAGTGGGATACTGGACAGAATTAATTAGCTCTTAAGAAGCAAAATCTGAACAGCATTTAAAAAAATTCATCTACTCCCTCCTGGATGGAAATGTTGTAAGAAAGAATCTTCTTAGTGCTACTGTGTTTGAGATTCTAGTGTAACTTTTCAGACACAGATTATCAAGTGATGTATGTTCCGTGTCTTCCAGTAATTCAGTAATACTGCTCATACACATCTTCTGCTGGAAATTATGTGTAGAAAAATATCTATGAGAGGAATACCATTTTTACTGATAGAATTCTTGCATACACTCTTCATACCATAATTCTACAGTTCGAATAATATAATATTACATTGCATAAAGGAAGGCAATTCTCACATCTCAAACTGAAAATGCCTTTTGTGACTGGCATGGAGTCTTTAACTAAGGGTTAGATTACAGTGTTCTCATGCACCAGGAAATTTCTGTAAAAGGAAATATAAACTTTATAAAATGTTCTTGGTTTTCTTTGTTAATAATATGCAGTTAATTAATGTTTTATATTTAATTACAATAGATTGCAATTCATTATTCCAAACAGGTTTAAAATCTAATTCTAAGCATCAGACTGCAAAGCAAATACCCTTCCTTTGTGCACAAAACTGCTTCCGCCTTCGTATTCTTTTACAATATAAGTACAGAAAAAAGAACTAAAAATGTGTACACAAAGGGATATACACTGGAACATTTTCTCTATTCATTGGAGCTGGATAGTCAACATGACAAAAAAAATTAAATTGGGATTTAGAGGCTTTTTTCTTTTTTTTACCTTGTAGAATGAAGAGCTTCCAGGATTTTACTTTAATTACCTACTTGTTCAGTTTTTCCTTTTTTGTCTGAAATCATCAATGAGACTTTTGTCTTCTATTTTCTATTGCTAGAAATCTCTTGAGCAAAACTGCTACATTCAAGTAAGAGCAGAATAGAACTGGAGACAAATGCACAGAAATATTTAGGCAATAGATTCCATTAAGAAAACATAGGAACAGAAAGAGAAAGAAAGTACAGATGACTGAAGCAAAATTTCTAAATATTTTAATTTCTTTCTCCAGCAGAAACTTTCTGACCTCCCCCAGGAAAGTTTCCCACAGCTACTGAGAAGACAGCAGGGTAGAAGATGGACTGAGATACTGCAGTGCTCTGCCCTGCTACCTCTGCTGAGCTCTGCTCAGCACAGCTCTGTCCCCTTCTAATTTCCCTATCTGCTTCTTGTTCCTAACCAGGCCCTAACTAAATTTCTAAGCTGTTCTGGGAAGGGAAAAAGCTAGAGGAAAAAAAAAATACACTGAGAAAACCAGCTGGCTGATCCCCATAGTTGGATATAATCAGGTTGCTGCAGCTCACACAGTGTGGGAGGTGAAACACAGCAGCATCTGCACTTTGGCTCCTGTAGTATTCCCAAAGAAGCTCAAGATAGATGGGTCCTTCTTTTGCAAAAATTTATTTGAGAGGTGAAGAGAAAGAATACAGTGCCTTATTCCCAGACAAAAAATACCAGAGTTACTATGGGCCCTATCAGTGCCAGCTGAAACAGGCACAGGTCACTGCTCAAACCCAGAGATGTCAGACTTAATCATGGGTACCAAACATCCTGGGTAGCTATAGTGAGGCTGAGCTATCTACCATAAACATCTGAAAGCAGGAGAGCTGTGGATCTCCTTGAAAGAGTTCATGAAGAACCAAGAACACTTCTGTGAGAAGTTTCAGTGCTTAAGAACTGAATTACAATGGTAATTGATCTGCCAAGCTTGAGAGGTGGGTCCATGCCAGCCTCATGAAGTTCAATAGGGCCAAGTGTAAGGTCCTGCATTTGAGTCAGTGCAGTCCTAAGGACAAACACAGGCTGGGCAGAGAATGGACTGAGAACAGCCCTGACAAAAATTACTTTAGGGTGTTGTTTAGTGAGATGCTCAATGATTGTGAGCCATCAATGTGCACTTGCAGCCCTGAAAGCCAACCATATCCTGGACTGCATCAAGAGTAGCATGGACAGAGGGTCAAGGAAGGTGATTCTCTCTCTACTTCTCTCTTGAGAGACCCCACCTGGAGTACTGTTTTCAGTTCTGGAGCCCCCAACACAAGAAAGACATGGAGCTGTTGGAGTGAGTAGAGAGGATGGCCACAAAGATAATCAGAGGGCTGGAGCCCCTGTCTGCTATGAGGACAGGCTGAGAGAGTTTGGGTTGTTCAGCCTTCAGAAGAGAAGGCTCTGGGGAATCCTCATAGAGGCCTTCCAATACCTGAGCTTTCAGTGGTATTCCTCTAGTTGTTCTGAGCTCCAGGAGAGGATAATTTTCACCTGCTGCAGTGATCCTTGCCATCCCTGTGAGGAGCCTTTGGTGATGCACTGTGCTCAATGGCCCAGCACCCATCAGCAGGTGCAGAATGTGGCTCCTGGGCACTCTGTCACTCAGCCAGTGTGTTGGCCCAAGAAGACACTTTAATCCGGCACACCACTAATTTGGGTTCAAAATCTAGGTGCGTGACAGCCATTTTTTTAATGTGTGTAAAACAATTCATTGTCTCTGTATTTTATATCTGAAACACAGAGAACTGTGTTTCACTTGTAAGAGACTAGGGTAGTATTAATTTGCTGAGGTATTCAGAGGAGGACAGGACTGGATCAGTTCTTAGAAGATTTAGCAGAGTCACATCCATATGTATATAATGTCTAAGATAAGGTCTTTGGGTAGACATTGTGTTGGGGGTTTGAATGGAGGTGGACCATGGTGTGTCTCTGCAACCTTAGAAGAACAGGTTTCACATTACAAAGTTTAGGTAGCTCTTCCAGTCAGCTCAGAAGAAAAGCCTTCACCTTGCTTTCTTATTGTCTGCCCCTGGAAGGCTGAAAGACATTACAGAATACTTTTTCCCAGGAAAAAAACCAAACCAAACTAAACCAAAAAAACCTTTGCAGAAGACAGGATTTTAAAAGGTTGATTCTTATCACAGGGCTACAATTGAATTTTGAGTTGAAATTTAATAGCAGCTGCCTTAGCCCAATATATGGCTTGTAAAGTAAAAGCCTGCCAGACAAAATATCTACCTCTTTCTCTGTCTACCTGGTAGTTATTCTGTTTTATGCCCCAGTCGAGGGAGGAAACAATAAATACACAAGTGTCTGTAAATTATTTTCCCAGGGAAAGTCAGTGGAAGCAGAGAACCCCAAGCTTCTCATTAGGGCTATCCATCCTTATAATTTACGGTCTTCTCTCTTTTTGTTCAGGTCTCCAAAGACCAATTTCCCACAGCTCTCCCCTCTGCTGACATCCTCAGGGAGCAACATGCCTGGAGAAGCAGGGATGTCTCTCCCAGAAGGGCCAAGTCTGCCTGAAACCCATTTTGGCACTGATGGCTATCACACTCTGACCCACCAAGTGAGAAGAGGGTCAGCATTTTAGATAAGAAAATGCAGTACAAGACAGGAAAGAGGGAGAATGGATGAAGCCAGGTCCACTTCAAATGCCAGTTTTTGGCAAATGTCAGCAGCTGGGAAGATACAGACTGCTGGACTGCTCTCTGCAAACCATCTCTGTAATGAATTTTGACTCTTGGTGCCTGTTGCCAGCCAGGAACTCTTGGAAGAAGATTCCAGGCATCAGGGAGGGGAGAGGAGCCACCACGACTGGATCTGGCCAGTCCAGTTGCCTTGGTGGTGGATGTCAAGCCCCATGAGCCCATTCAGGGACAGGATGGTGGGGGAAGATGCTGTCATCATGACCTGCTTTTCTTTTCCCACACATGGCAATATCCAGGGCACAGTGAAATGGGGAGGCAGATTTGGTCCAATAAGAGTGGGTTACACTCACCTGAATGCCTTTGCCACTGAAAGTTTTCAGATCATTGACATTTATCTGTATAGGAAATAAGTATGGGCTCTTCTCATTCTACCTACAGTAACTTTGTTATGCCATTTGCAAGGAAAGCCAACCCTTTCTGAAGCAAAACTGAATCAGAAGTAAGCAACTGAATCAGAAGACCTATATAATAATATGAAAGGCTTTGACTTGTTTGTATATTTTACCACATATTCCCTGTAAATACATCTTCTTACAATGGTAGCTATGGTAACTTTTATGTCAATAATCTACTGAGAAGTCCCTCAGTGTGATATGTGCACAGGTAAATTAGCCCTTCCAGAGGGTCTATTGAAAATCACATTAACACTGTTTAACAAAAAGGTAAATAAGGAAAACTTTTAGAAGTGGGCATATGTTTGGCATAAGTTGTGTGTTTCTGTGAACAAACCTTCTTAAAGTAGCTCCTGATGTCACTCTCTGTAAAGTTGTGGTTTTCCCCTCCCTGGAAGTGTTCAAGGCCAGGTTGGATGGGGCTTTGAGAAACTTGGTCTTGTGGAAAGTTTCTTTGCTTATGGCAGGGGAGGTTGAACTGGATGATCATTAAGATCACTTCCAAAATAAACCATTTTATGATTTTAAGTCATTTTCAAGGCAACGAATACAGATCAGATGACCTGGCAAAGCCACCTACTTTCTAATCTAAAGGCTCCATCAGGTATTTCCATCACTAACATTGTAACTGTAATTACTTCCACTAACTAAAAAGAGAAGTGACTGGCCTGAGGGGCTGAATGAACACAGTTATCTAGAATGCATTTATATGGCCATTCACCAGAACAGCCTGTGCAAGATTGAGAGGTTTTGTAACTGCTTGCTCTCACTAATATAGTGATAAGAGAAACATGACTCTTCCTTTGAAAACATGTGCAGTTGTCTCTCTTTCTGGATAACTGCAAGGTTTTTCCAAGTGACTCCATGGTGGAAGTCACTATGAAAACTATACCTGAATATAGGTCCCATTATCTTTGCAAGGATACAGCCCACAGGCAGTTTGCCAGCAAGAAATAATAATTCTAGTCATAAGGGTGTGGAAGTATTGGGCTAGATTGATGGCCAAGCAGCTCTCAAAAATTTTGCACTCTAAAACACAAGCTTTCATAAGATGTAAATGTACAGATGTTTAATTAAACAAAACCTGGCTGATCATCAATATTAGTACTGTTTGGTACTTCTTGAGACTAGTATAGCCTTCATATGCAGTATTAATATTTTTTCCATAAGAAGGAATAGATTTTTAAATTTAACTACAGCACCTGGTGGCCTGCAGAATGGCAACTTCATTGCTTAAGATGTTCTTTTTCAAGGTCAGAAGGAAATCACCTTCTCTCCACCAACACTATTACACTGTTTGCATGAAGCATCAGTTAAAGGTAGGTTTTGTCATTTCCCTCAGACAGATGAATCACAGCCATTAGCAACTGCAGAGGTCCTAACTGGAGGGCAACGGAGTGGGATAGGAAACCTGTTTGGTCCAGTGTGGCAAATCCTCTGTTTAAGATGTGAATTCTCCAAATCCCCATCATTTGTGTCTCAATACCATTTCTGCATATTCTCAGATGAAGGAAAATGTGCCATATCTTTTCATGTCTAGCTAAGAAAAAATGGTTTCAGTCACCAGAAGCCTAAAATTGCCAACATAGATAGTAACTTCAACTGCAGTTTGAATGCTGGACTCAGAAAAGAGTATTTAAAACAGCAGCTTTTTATCTACTATCTTGGGGTGCTGTAGGAGGGCATCAGAAACCAAACAGTTGGAATATGTGTTTTTTCTCTGCACTTGAAAATCGTTTTATTAAGGAGGGTAGAAAAAAAGTGGAATTTCAAAGTCTGTGTATCTGATGAGAGAAAGTATGTTTGTGCCTAATCCTGAAAGAAATGAAAAACAATCCATTGCTGTGGTAGAGGGTTTCTTCTGTACCTCTGCCAAGGTCATTCAATGAATAAATCCAGGGGGAGAACAGACTTTGAAAGAAAGCAGCTCTGCTGTTTCCCCACAACTTTCTCAGGAGCTCTCTTAGGACTCAGAAGGGTGAGAGAGCTTTCTTGCCATTACGAAACTGTTAAATACAACTGAAAATATTTTTCATGTGTTTGGCAGTTCAAGGTCTCACCAGCATCTAATGGACATAGCAATACCTGCAAGGTTGCTGCAGACAGTGAGTCAGTATTTCCTTGCTCCTTTCCCAAGATTCAAAGTCTCCTTGCTTCAGAGATCCCACTGTGAGCTTTCTGTGTTACAGTCTTTCAACAACTGGGCTTGTTGTCAAGATTTTTGAATTCAGGGCATCCTGTTCCCTGTTTTTTTCCATTTCTGCTTTGCAAGGCAGTGCTATTGAGCCATTCAGAGTGCATGCATGGGTTAAGTGCTTCACAAGTAGTCCTCACTCCAGCCAGTACCCTTCCACTGAAGTAACCCAAATGATTTCAGAAGTTTTACCAAGATAGAAGAATGTAAAAATATAAAAGCCTTCTGGAAAAAGAAAACCACTTTTGTTTTGATGCCCCAGGTATCTTCTATGTCCAACTGCCAAAGCACCTGTAGGTACATCTGGTTACCTGCCACAGATCCCTAAATCCCAAATAACTATTTGGAGATGAAAGCAGTGGTCTCATGGCTCTGTGCTGGGAAGTCCGAGTACCCCGACTGCTGCAGCTCCATATCCAGAGACACTCAGAAGTCCTGGTCTTGCTCTGCTGGTGGAGGTCTCAGCCTTTCCAAGTTGTTCATGGAGACACAGGTGGCAATCCAGTGGAATGTACTGGGAGAGTCAGAGGCCTGGAGGACATGTCTTGTAGGGAAAGGTTGGGTTTATTTAATCCGATGAAGAGGAGGGTAGGGGAAATCTAATATCAGCCTACAACTACTCAGAAGACAGTGGCAAAGATGATAGAGTCAAATGCTTGTTCATGGCTGACCACATGGTAAGGGGCAATGACCACAAACTCTGGCTTGACAGGTTCAGGATAGACATTAGAAAAGATCACCTCCTTTGCTGAGGTGATAGTGCAGCACCAAAGCACATTGGCCAGCAAGGTTGTAGAATCTCCATCCTTAGAGGTTTAAAATATTTTAAAATGTTGGACAATGCCATAACTTTATGGAACGCTGTTGTTAAATATGCTTTTTAGCAAGATGTTGAACTAGAAACCTCTAAGTGATGCCTTCTGCCCTACACCTCTATGAACCTGTGGTGATCTGAAAGCTTTAAGAGTGCTGCTCTACACATAAGAAGGATCATAGGCAGGATAAGATATCCTTATTTTTCAGAAAAGGATAAATAATCCCCCCTTTTCCACTCAGGACAGCTGTATTTTTTCCCTGTCCTTCCTCAGGTTCCACACTTACTGAATTTCCTCTCTGTGAGAATTTCAGAAGTCTGAGCTTTCTTCTGGCTTATAATGGGCAAGCCTTTCACATCTGCAGTTTTCTTGAGGGACTGCACTACAAATGGTGGTCAGCATCAGTAAATCACTGCCATAGCAAGGCAGGCAGTGAAGAGATGCTGGCAGAGAGCTGAGATGGACAGCAAAAGCCTGCCCTGCTCTTAATTGCATTGTTTCAGCAGACAGGCCATAATGTCCAGGCATCTCCCCTTCCAAATGCCCCAGCTCCAGGGGTGGGATTATTCTTTCCTTCAGTGTACTGTCTTCTGAACAAGAGGGAAGTTAGAGGCCTGATTTCTGCCTCCCTTTTTCTTGCTGCAGAAACACACAGGCCAGAGTCAGGCCTGCCATTAGGACTACTTGCAATAAGCTCTGCAAAGTTGCCAGAAAACCTTGCTGCTGCTTGCACTTTGCTGCAAACAAATTAAAAGGCTTGCCTTTGATATTTATTTTTTATTTAACCACAGAGCAGCAACAGCAGCACAGTCTGAGCATGTAAAGCAGCTCCACTGAGCACACCAGCTGAGTCACTGCTTTTTGCCACAACCCCCTTAGGAGAAGCTGAAGAAGTCAGCAACACCGTGCAGCTTAGTAAAAGTGCTGAAGCTGTTCAAGATTCTTATATTGAAATAAACCAAATATTCCTAGCAGGAAAAGCAGCACACCTCATTAAGTTTAATTTGCCAGACACACTGAAGTGCAGCCTCTGTGATGAGGGAAAGTGATGGGTGAAGAAATATAGGAAGGAAGTGGAACTGGTGATGCCACCAGAGGGGAAAAAGATCAGCTTTCAGCATTATCACTGAGCCTTGGAAAAGCCATGGCACTCTGTATAGCATCTCGAGCCTGAACACACAGCCTGAATAAATACACAGATCCTGCACACAGGTAGAAGAGGAACTCATTTTAAATTGTAGCACCAGTTGTCTGAGGGCAGGAGTACCACAGGGCAGCAGAATGCCCTCTCCCCTTGCACGTCTCTCTGTAAAGCTTGTGATTTCTGGGAGATTGTGCTGTCATTATCCTCTCCAGAGGAGATAATAAGGTGCCAAATCCCATGGGGGGGGGAAGAGATGATGCTACTCTCACCATCTATGAAGAGACAGCTCTCAGCCTGTGACATTGCCAGCAGCTAAAATCAAGATTCAGGAGAACAGACTGTCCCAGTCTTCTTACACATACACACACATACATGTACAAGCTTGCATTCATCCTCCATTCTGCAAGAATCTTCTAAGATACTTGCCTGTAAATCCCCCCCTGGACAGGGATGCTGTTCTTTCTTTGACAGTCCTGTAAAACTCTTTGCATATTATAGTGATTTGTTGTCTTACCATCCCTAACATAAGACTGACTGACCTTTTCACTAGAGTAAACATATTAAAGCATAACACTATCCATTCACTACATATTCCTTCCTTCCAGAGGCAAATTTATATGAAAATGGGCAAGTCTCTCTTTCTATACACAGTTTCTCTCTTTTCTTTGTTGTATTAAATCAATACTCATTGCACTTTTCCCCTTTTCTCTCCTTTAATCTCTGAACAGGCATAGGCTCCATCCAGGAGTAAGACTTTCCACAGCCAAGAAGCAGATGTTCTCAATTTGACATCACATCCCAGCACACACTCATCTCTTATCTGCTAGCATCTTGTGATTATAATCCTTGTGATTATAATCACAAGATTCTTCTAATTATTACAGTATCTTCTTTATTCAGTTATGCACCTGGTCCACAGAAACTTGATTGCATTCCACAGAGCATTGGAGCTCTGTGACATTTTAAAGTCTGTGATTGCTACAGCAGCAGTCCTGACCTCCCGTTTGAAAGCTTTTAATTGAAGAAAGAAATTGCACCTGTGCAGGAAAAAGTAGATAAACTCTAAAGTGTAGCCAGTTACAGCTGTCCTTAGGGTGCTGGGGTACAGCTTTCCAAGAGGCCACTGTGCTGTCTTTCTTCACTTTTCACTTCTTAATTTAGCTGTTAAGATCTGAGGAATATATGCAGTGCATCCTACAGACATATGCAGATCAGGGTAATACTGGTTTTGGTAGTGCTGAGCTGACCTTTTTGCTTTTGATGTTTTTTTGGCTTGAAAGAAAACAATGGTATTTGCCTTCTATGACTTGTAGTTATTCTAAAAATATTTGACTTCCCGATGATTTGGCAAAATTGAATCCGTGGTCTGCAAAATGCAACATTTCTCAACTCTTGAGAATGAAGCTGTAAAAAGTAAAGAATAGCCTGATGAAATTATAAGGGGTAGAGTAAAGCAGAAACATGTCCAAACCTCCTGAGGGATCTGGATCTGAATGAACTTCCTTACTACCAATCACTGCTAACTTTATTTCCTCTCTGCTAACTGAATTATGAGGAGAAGTCAAAGAGATGGTGTTAAGACCAAGACATATGTAGCAAGACAGGAAGAGTGCAGGCACCCCACCTTATAAATAAATCTTCCTTTAAGGAAAAGGTTTATTTCAATATCTTTGTTTGGTGCAGCCCCCATTACAAACACATAAAATCACACCACACCTGCACTTATTCATAACATTATCTTCTGTTTAAATCCTTCATCTCTGCAAAGAAACAAATAGTAAAGTCTCTTCATGTAGGAAATGCAGGTACACCCAAAAGTTCTCTTGCCTCTCATCTCCAGTATCCCCCTAGCCTGAGGAGAACACCAAATATCTCACCTCCAATGTGAAGGTTCCTCCGTATAAAATATGTTAAATATGAAATTGTAATGACTGATGTTCTCAGAGCATTAACGTGACAGAGTAGTGAGTCCTTAGCAATTTGCTATATCAAGTCAGTTCTTCTGGGGTAATCATCCTTCACTGTGTATTTTCTCCTTTTACTCTTCTGTCCTGCCAAGGGAAGAACTCTTGTTCTCTGCAGTTTTCCTAGATAGTTCTTCATTTTCTTTAAAAGCACTTTCAGCTTCTTCTCCCCCTGCTCCCTACATTCTCGCAGTATCCCTTTTTGCAGGCAAAAAAAAGCAAATTTTGGGGACAAACGAAGTTTTTTGTTGATTTGGGGTTATTTAATTAAAAACTTCTCAATGTACAGGTAAGGCACCTGGTGTTCCCATAAGCTTTCATAGGTACTCACAGGTAGCAAGTACTACGAGTTTTTGCCAACCCACATTGGTTCTAATTGACTGAACAAATTTTCTTCACTATTATTGTGAATTTGCCTTTGGAGAAGCAACTCCAGGAGGGTTCCACACTCTCCCTTTGAGCTGCTGTACTGCACACCTCCAAATGCAGAGTGTATGTGCCTTGGAGGCTCAATGCCATCTGTTACTACTACAGCAGCACCACGGGGCTGTGATGAAGCTCTAGCCCCACACTGGCACTCACGCTTGTCATACAGTACCAGAACTGGCTGCAGACTTCAGAGGTACAAGAAGTGGGTAAAAACACAGCACACAGTAATAGTGAAACAACCATGATAATTTTGCAAGTGCCGATTCTGTCGTCATCATCTATCCTGCAGGTGGGAGTAAGGCTTCTGTGAACTCACTCATCCCTGTCTCCACACTGAGAACATCCTGTAGGTGTCCACAGAATCCCATACAGGCTTGCAGAGCATCTTAGGCCTTGGGATGATGGTTTTCACTAGATTTCCTAGCAACTAGACTGCAGGCATTTGCACTGTGGTGAATGCCTAAGGATTAAAAGCTTCTGACTGAAGAGCAGAGATTTCACTGAAGAGAGGGATTGCCAGTCTCACAGCACTGATCGTGGACAAAAGAAAAAAAAGTATGTTATTTGGACATTCATCCTTTCTAGTTCTTTTTTCAAAGGAGATTTTTAGCTATCAACCCAAGCAATTTTTTGATGTATCCATAGAATACAGTCTACTGTAATTTTTTTCTACAATGGATATTATTTTGGGGGAAAAGTTCTCTGTCCATTGTGCCCTTACTCCCAAGTCACAGAATTGTCACAGTTGGAAAAGACCTCTAAGATCACCAAGTCCAGCTGTCAGGGTGGGTCCTGGTGGAAAGCTGGAGTGCCTATAGGTGGAAGAAGTGGTTCCCTCTGTATAGTCTGGGACTCCTGCAGAACCTGCCCAAAATGTGAAACTTCCCCATCTATGCATGTATGTGCTCCTCTGTCAACCAGACCAACCCATTTTCCACAGACTGAGTAATACTTCTCATAAAACAGTGATCTTTGTTGGTATCCAGTTAATCTGATTCAGAAATTTGTTGGCAAATTTGTTAGTGCAGTTAACAGACTAAAATCTGTTCTCTTCCCTGACCATAGGATTATGACTGAGGTATTCTGGTATTTGTATTTCATTTGGTAATTTGTTTATATATGTGCCAAATGCATGAAAATATTCCATGTACATTGGGCAGCTGTGCTACTGATATGAGGATCTGACCACTGTGCCTTCACAATTTTGTCTAACAGTATTGGAGTATCACTTGTAAGTAAAACTATAAAGGATTGATTCACTGGTACAGAATGGAACTGAGCTTAGGTTGGGAAAGATCAATTTAAATAAAATCAAAATGAACCCTCTCTTTATTTCTCAGTGAAATCAATTTTCATTTCAGATTCAATGAACTATTCTATTAAAATAAAAAGATTAAGTTGTGGATGGATAATTTATGCTGGAGGGGGTTTTGGTGAATAAAATATACAGCAAACCAAACATCATCTTTCCAGTACTCACTTAAAAACAGAGTACAAAGAAATGTTGACAGGAACACCTAAACTAAAAGTGTTTGTGACTGTAGTGTTTCTACAGGTTAGTGTCTCATTAGGGAAGAAAACAGCCAAAAATAGTAGTACAAAACTAAACTGCTGAGGAGTATAGATTTTCAGTTTCAACATAATTTATTTTTCAGGAAGATAGTTTTAAAACATAAAAATTCTGAAAACTGAAAGTGTATTCATTATTAAGTGATTTTACATTAATCCGATAAACAATAAAATAATTGTATGAAGATTTTTCTGCCCTTTGAGAGATGCACTCTTTATTGAGTTTAAAATTATAATAAACCATTGAGAGCCTACTGAGGTAGGTAATGAATGTAGCACAGCAATTTAAGAGTTCATTTCTGAGGCTCTATAATAGTTTCCAGAGTTTTTTTTCTCTTAGTGGGGTTTTTATGGTGGTACAATTGTAGTAATTGAAAGTAGATTATAAAAATTATTCTCCTCCAGCCCTTTCCAGAGGAAAAAAAGAGATGGAATTATAATGATGTTTCATCTGGGAAAATACAAAAATATAATTTTCATAACATAATGGCTAGGATGGCTCTACCTGCAGTCTCATTATTATAGGGACTATGCACAAAATTTAAATTAAATCAGACAGTCTCTCCTGGTTTTTTCTCCCTGCCCACCAGCACAGGCAGTGCAGAGAAAGGTTTATCTGGCATGTGATTGAGCAGAGAGAGGGGTCTGCACAAAGACAGCTTCACCAGCACCATGAAATATTAACGTCCCCTAGAGCACCATCAGCCCCACTCCACATAACAGGAGAAGCTGTGCTAGTATCAAGACCTCTCCTAAGGTATAGCTGTATCTAGCCAAGTCTTTCCAACAGGAATATGTAGTGGGAATATATGGGGATGTGCACTCATGTACTAAATAGGGAAGTCAGTGCAAATGACTTTCTGCTCACTCTGAAGGTAGAAGAAGAAATAGTTATAATGCAGGAGGGTCAAGAGTGCACATGACAGACTTTGCAAGGGGGGAAGATGCTATCAGAAGGCTTGAGGAGGGTAGGGCAGCTCTGGGAAGCTCATGTGGAACAGAGATGCACATGAGTTTTTCTGAGCTCTACTATTGGTTGGAGGAAGGTGGCAACAACAGAGGTAGAAGTTGCATCTCTCTTGCTCCCATTTCTGACTGGAGGTGATGGACCCTGAAGGAAATGTGGGGTTAGAGCCAAAGAGTGTAAATTTGTCAAGATTAGAAGAAAAATGGATCTTTGCAGAGGAAGCTGAGGTACTGTCTCAAGCAAGATGATATGTAGTAAGTGGGAGAAGGCAGACTTAGCATCCTCACAGACACAAGAGGTGAGAATTATGTAGGAAAAACTGGAATGTGAGGCTTAAATAATACAAAAGTTTGAGAGAAAAAAAGAAACATCCAGCTGGTGATAGGTAGCCACAATACTTAAGTGAGAAGAGCTGCAAGGGAGAGCCTTTGTACTTTGGTGATATTACCAACCTACAGCAGGAGGGCATCATGCAAACCAGAAAGACACAGATGCTACAGGTGAAATACCAGAAGGAGAATGAGATGCAGAAGTGGGAAGTCACAAAAAGCTTATACTTCTTACACAAGAATTTGATTTGATGCTCCAAATCTTTCTGCTTTTCAGCTGTGGAAAAGAAGGCATTCTAGGTTGGCGTGTCTTGAAAATACATAGTGGCATTAGTTTGAAAAGTATGTGTGGTCTCATGTGCTGTGTCCTGTGAACATCCAGGAGCCTCATACCAAGCCCAGTATCCTGGCAATCTCTTAAACAACACAGAGAAAATACATGAAACCCAACAAGATTATAATGCTGTGTAAGCACTGGCTGAATTTCATTCATATTCTATAAACAGAAATCTTGTTATCTGAGCCATGGTGACCTCTGAAATTGAGGAGCCAGGGATTTGATGCACTCAGAGGAAACAAAAAATCTCTGATGCTCCATATGCATGAAAGAACTCTGGCTGCATCAGCATTGTTATCTGGGATAATGGGCTCTCGTGGCACAACAGAGCATGGGTCACCTCGCTGAGGGAGGGACAGGGACAGACTTGCCATCTGCACATCCCAGATTCTCTGCACAGTAATCAGCCCATTTTTCAAAACACACTTCGCCTGCAAACCTGTGTGTTTAACATTTATATCAGAGGCATATGTGGCATTGTTTGAGCTGCAAACTCATTACCACGTCGACGGGACGTGCTACATGAACAGAAAGAAGCTTGCAAGAGAGAGATTAAAAGGTAGGTGGAACTGGTTAAGGGCAAGGGTAGACAGTGGCAAACAATACTATATCTAGCACGAAGGAGAGTCATACTTTTTATTTACCATGTGTTTTGATTGATGGCTCTAATAACGTCACATTTGAAGGCATACAAAGAACAGTCATGATCCAAAATGTAGCTTCAAGGACCATCCCACAAGTGACTAAAGGCAATGGCTGTAAGCACAAATAGAAAGAGTCTGGTCTAGGACTAGATAGATTAAAAAAAATCAAACTAAGGAAAGAGCAGGAAAAAGAAGACAAATTCCTAAAGCAGTACTGACATTTATGTGTGATGAAAAGGTAGGAGAGCTACCTTTACAAAAAATGGAACTGCTACTGTAGATGATGATTATTAAAATGTCCAAGAGAACAGACTGCCTCTATGGGACTGTCATTTGTGACTGAAAATCATGAAGTATCATTATGCATTCTGGTAACCAGACTGAAGCTGATCTCAGGCAGTGGCAAGAAGGGAGAAAGAAAAATTTAAACTATTTGAGTTACAGAATATAAACAAGTTCAGAGCTTTGATGTGAAGAGAAAGAAGAAAAGTCAGCAGTTAGTTGTAGCATATGAGCTGGCAGCTACCTCTGGGCTAAGGAAAATGAATCTTACTCATCAGTGAATAGCTTGGACTCAGACTGAAGTAAACTGCATGGCTGATATCCCTAGCACTAAATAGCACTTAATTGCACTAGAATGTCTGGATAGGTACCGAGTCCTCATCTGTGTCTGCATCAGAATAAATAAAGTAACCAAAAGGAGGCTAATTTCTTGCAATGTTTTGCTCTCTATTTGAAGGCCCTCAGGAGGGAGCTGAGGGTGATTTAGGTACTTAGATGCATTCACAGTCCACCAAGAAAAGAGAAAAACAGTGCCAGGGCTGATGTTGGCTTCTGCAGAAGTGGATAGCTTTTGTGATGAAAACCTGGCTAATTTTCATCTGCTTTGTTCAAGCAGAGCATAATAGAGGGGCTTTGAATTAGATATGAAAAGGGGGAAAAGGACTGCTACTCAGAGTAATGTGATACAACCCAACTTAAGGCAGAGCTCTGAGGTAGATCCACTTACACTTTTTCCTTCTGCTGAGCACATGAAAACTATTTCCATCTCTGCAGCTCTGTTTCACTAAAAGACAAGCTAGAGTTCACTCTTGCAGCCAAGGAAACCCGAATCATCTGCATCTGAAAAAGATTAAAACGGAAAGTCTTGTAAACAGACCTTTTCCTCCCTGCATCCCCAGCCCCCTATTCTTCAGGGTAGGTCCTTTCTTTCATTCTTGTTTGCAGGCCAGCATATTTTAATGGCTTTATACAGTATCTCTCCCTGGGAGAACCTCTTTCTTTCCATCACCTTTGAGATCTGGCTGCATCTCTGCCCTCCCTACCCTGCTCAGGAGTCTCCAGCTCCACTGCCATGCCAGGCTCCCTGCTGCAGCATCTGTCCCTGAGCAAAGTTGTACCAAACATCCTCCCCTGCTTTCCCTTCCCCTTCCCCTTCTTGGAGTCTCCTTCTCTGGAGACTTTCAAAACCCACCTGGATGCCTTTCTGTGTGGTCCCAGGTTGTTATTCTGCTTTGGCAGGGGGTTTGGACTGAATGATCTCTAGAGACCCTTCCAACCCCTAACATTCTATGGTTCTATGATTCTTTGATTCCCTGCCAGGGCTCTGCCTGCCACAAGTGTAACAATCCAGACTCATATTGTGGAAATATATATGGTACTTGTGCCACAAATGGTGAACATAAAAGTAAAACCCATCACCCCAAACCACTTTCAAGTGATCTAAGAAGTTAAACCAACACAGAAGGCACTACATCATAGTGATGGTATCACATCAATTAAAAGCAATATATGTACTATAATATATCACATAAACCAGGGAGCCCACCAGATGCCTCATTCTGAGAACAAAAATAGTCAAAGAATGAGTAAAATTACACCCCAGCACACATGTTCACAGCAATGAGACAGGACCAGCACTACCAGAGAGTGTAATGGAAGTGTAGTGCTTGTCTTGTGAAGACACTGACCTTGACAGTACTACTCCTAGAATCACAGACACAGAATGGTGTCAAGTGTTGGAAGGCACTTCTGGAGATCATCGAGTCCAACTCCCGTGCCAAAGCAGGATCACCTAGGCCAAGTCACACAGAAGAATGTCCTAGATGAGTCTTGAAATCCTCTAGATAAGGAGAGTCCAAAACCTCTCTGGCAGCCTGTTTCAGTGCTCTGTTACCCTTACAGTAAACATTTTTTTTCTCATACTCAGATGGAACTTGCTGTGTTCCCGTTTATACCCATTGCCCCTCATCCTGTCACAGGGCAGCACTGAAAAGAAACTGGCTTCTTCTTCTTGACACCTCCCTTTAGGGATTTATAAGCATTAATAAGATGCCTTCTTAGTCTTCTCTTCTCCAGACTAAACTAAATAAGAGTAATTCAACATGGCATAATAAGAGTGGATATAAACACGAAAAACAGTAGTGAGAACAGAAGCCAATTGCCAACAAGGCAGGCATTAACAAAAAACCAGTTGGGATGCTGAACTGAGTCTACAACTGAGCTGGCTTCTCAGTTTAGCTAAAGCTGAGCTGATGGCTACCTGACACCTGAACCCAGTGCCAAAACCAGATCAGCTCTCGTCTGTACCTCCTCATCCAGACAAACTCTCTGTTCATTATTTCAGGCACACATGCATGTGTACATAAACACACACAGAGAATCAAGTTATCTGGATTTTGTCACCTACTTTTTTTCATTTTCTGGCATTTGGTGCTGCTAGCATCCCACCCGGGCTGTAAATCCAACTTACTGGCAATCAGCACAGGTGTTTGATGACATTCCTGCACCTTTTTGTTCACATCCAGGCTGCTTTGCAGTTGCATGGATAATTAGATCATCTCACAGCTACCTTTGGAAAGGCCAGAACCCATGAAGTCTGACTGAGTTTGATATTACTATTATCTCATGCATACAGACAGTTTATCACAACACTGCTGAATTTCAGTGCAATATGGAAATGAAAGTGCACCATAACAATATAGCCATCTTACACCCCACTGTGATTTATTTATTTCTCCCTTGCTTTCCTCATGAAATCTTTCAGTTTCATGCTTAGCTCTTCTCCCATAACGTTTAATCAAATTTCAGTTTATTTTTCATTTTGTAAGTCTCATATGGGCGTCTTTGAAACTGAAACCAATTAAGAAACATCTGCAGACAACAGAACGTTGTCAAGTGTGAACAGTGAAATTTCTTCTGAGAGCAGAGCAAGCAGAGCACATTCTCAACAAGAATGGGAAAGCTTTGTACAAACAAAAGCCATGTTTATGTCTTCACTGGGGCTGCCATTGTGTTGCAACCTGGCTCTGAGGAGCAGTATAAACCAAGACAGATCTGATCCAGCCTTTGCAATCAGCAATACTAATTAAGTTTAGCCCACTGCCAACCCACTGTCTGGTTACTGCACTTCAACAATATAGGAACATGAAGCAATGATTACTTGCTTGTGAGGAAGATAGTTTTATCTAAATTGATTTTTTTTTTCTTTTTTTAATTCTCAAGGTGTCTCTCTAGATCTCTCATGAGAGAGCCTCAT
This sequence comes from Phaethornis superciliosus, assembly GCA_023637945.1. NCBI lineage: Eukaryota > Metazoa > Chordata > Aves > Apodiformes > Trochilidae > Phaethornis > Phaethornis superciliosus. The sequence continues at coordinate 37,804,766 of JAJQWJ010000002.1, read as the reverse complement.
AAATGTTATATTTCCCCTATCTCTAACCTAATTTAATTTCTTTTATGCTTCATCACAAGTCACTGAGATTGTCATGTTTCTTTATGGGACAATTATAATATCCCCATAAGGTTTTATTACCTGAACACACTGGTATATGTTTACCACCTTAACTCTAGTTAAGTATGCATTTTAAAATAATTAATATGTAATATAGAAAAGCATGTGGTGCAGTGGAGAAATTTGACATCAGGAGGGTCTCTGAGTGAAAGATGTACCCTGAGCACATTCCTGTCCTCCTTGTAAGAGTGGTCAAGTAGAGTTACATCTGAAAAAAATTGGTACCACGAATTTTTACTACCAGCTCTTTTCTGCTGGTAGAAGAGACTGTATCAAAGCATGGTCAACCTGAAGAAGTAAAAAAATAAGAGATGAGGCTTCCACATTGGGAGCTTGATTATGCAGTTGAAAAAAATATATTATGGGGGGAAGGGCTGTGTTTTTTTGTGTGTTTGCAAGTGTGAGGAAAAGAGGCTCATCTTTTCACACGTCTTACATCATAAAGAATTTCAGGTCTAAGGAATAAAAAAGAAATACTTCAGTAAGGGGGTTCAGTAAGGCTAACAGTGTTGGTGTCTGTAAACACCATGAACCCAGTTCTGAAGCTAGCAAGCACAGATGAGTTTCCAAATTGCTCAGTGCAGCTCTGAGCAGGATATTTTGCAGCAGACCTTGTAAAAGCCCTAATATTAACCATCACTTTACATCACTTTACATAGCTTTACATATTTACATAGCTGGATGCACACTTCACAGCGCAGGACGGCTGCAGGAGTTGCAGTGTGGACCTGCCTGAGCTGAGACCATCATCTGTGGCTTCACAGCAAACATGCTGCTTGTCCTTTTTCCTGAGCAGAGATGAGAAGCCTTTACAGCTTTGTTTGCAAGCATAATTTTTTCTGTTTCTTTATCAGAAACAACAGATACTGGCACGACAGCCCTGTGCTTCACAGGCTCATTTTTCTTCAGGCAATGGTATCCGAGCTCTTGGTCCCAACGGTATGGCTACAAAAGGAGTCATTAATTATAACAAAAAACAATAGCAATAGTAGTTATTACTTACAGATAATGTAAGCTGCAAGAAGACAATTGCCACAGGTGATGTAAAGACTTGACGTGAGGATGTTGGACTTACCTTGCAGCACCTCCCAGGAAGGGAATAGCCTTTACCACATCATCAATTACCAGGGGCTTGAACACTGACAGAGGCTTCTGTCCCTTTTCATTAACATTATATCCACCATCAAGGCCTCTGATTATATTTCAGAGAAAGAAAAGGATAGCATAGGATTCAGTAGGGGTAGCATAGGTTCAGTAAGAACCTATGAAGAGAGCAAGTACAGAGAAATTTTCACACGTGGTATATACAGACACCACAAAATCTGCACAATACCACCCAGAAACAAATGAAAGGATGCTTTACAAATTAAGTAAATGCCCATGGATAAATTTAATGGTCCATTCTATTTATTAGCAGTCAGCATTTTTGCATTTTCCCCTTTGCCTTGTATCTTTGGGAAATGCCCATCCATACAGACATTCATTTTAGTAAAAAACTTCTTCCCTTTCTCTTCTAACATGTCCCTTTATGTCTTCTCTCTTGCAATCTCACCATCTCTGCAGCAAGCTCTTTAAAGCAGTTTCTAATTATATCTTAAGCTGAGAAGTTTTTGAAGATTCTCTGTTTGAAAAAGTCTGCAAGAAAAAATAGGCTGAACTGCATAAATATTTTTTTAACATTTTGATGTCTCATGGGTATAAGAGCTGTTCAGGACGTGGGGGTAGGATGAGGCTCTGAAAAATGACAAGCCTATTAAAGCTCCCTTGCTGTTTTCCTTCTGAAACAGAGGGGTTTAGGTCATGCAACCTCCTTAACTTAGGTCAGACAACTGATGCAGTCCTTGTGATGCAGCAGCTCAAGAAAGCAAAGAAACAGGGCAGGAGGAGATGAGTCAAAGTGACTGGGTCTTAAATTTCTGCTCCATTTTACTGAAGACATAGAAGCAGTGGAAATGTTTACAAAAGAGTAAGTTATAATTGTACCAAAAAATCATGTTCTGCTTTACTGTGAGAGCTTTGAGGAAATAGTGTTACTGCTCTTTGCCAGAATACATCTGTCTTTAGAATAAGAATAGTATTTAACCTGTTATACAAAAACATTTTGAAAGGTTCAGAAAACACTATGTGTTACGTAGGGGTATTCTTAAATTTCTTGACAACATACATAGGATCATGCCTAATATTTGCAATGTCTTATTAAAAATAAATGTAAATAGGTAGCACTACTGAGATATTTTGCTAAAGTAGCTTGGTGGCAGGCTTGCAGTGTGGTTTTTTAAACTTAGGAATTGCTCACTTAAAGGTAGTGTTTCATTGGCTACCACAAAATAACTGGCACAATACAATACTTTTAACGTGGAAAAGAACTAAATTGTAGTTTTTGTTCAACTTGGCAGGCACTGAACTGAAACTCATATACTCTAAATGATCCTTTGAAATCCAGCAAACCTATTAAAGAAAATTACTCCACTACTTCTCAAGAAAATCTGATACAGCCTTAGACTGTTTGGAGGATAAATTATTTCCTTTTCTCATATCTGAAATAGTTTATTTCCAAGTGTAGCTGTCTTCACTTCCAGTGTTTTCCCCAAACACCTTTCAACAATGTCAGTGGGAGCAGGCATAATGCAATAGAAACATACCAAACATTGATTACCAAGTAAAGTGGTTACCTTGGCAACTGAAAATCCTAGGAAAGCTCTTAAAACTTCCTCCTTTTCTCATGTGACTTCTTTTTTTTTTTTTTTTTTTTTTTGCTCTGGTAGTTTCAGAAATCATAGACATCAGATATAAAACTACTTGCTGTGCATATAGAGCGATGCAGAAAAGGTGATTCACACCTAGATTATCTGTTTCACTAGGAATATAACTACCTACATTACTGCCTTAGTAATCACTTGCATAATGGACAGGCAATTTTTGTAATTTTGAGGGGCAGAGTAACCTTCTCCCACCAATTTCTAAATCTATATTCAGATGTGATCTAAGGAAAGAAAGTCAAGGATTAGAATTTTCCTAAAATGCAAGCAAGATGAACAGTGTACCAACCAAAATTTTGCTCTGTACAGAGCAGAGGAAATGAATGCCCTCCCTCGATGGCTGGTTCTGATTGAATTGTGGCTAAGTGTGACAAAAGTAGTGACCTAACCAGAGGAGCAGCAGGGACCAGAGCTGGTAGCAGCAGGCTCGAGCAGTTGCTTAGGCTCATTCTACGCACATCCTGGTGGTGCCAAGTGTATTTAGAAGCATGCACAATTGAAAACACACATGAAGCTCATTTGGGAGCAACTTTAGATGGCTCATTTCTCTGTCTCCTGCTTGGTTCAACACCCAAACACACAGAGGTCTTCCTACTTACTGCTCAGAGACCCTCGTGAACAGACAGACTCAGCTTGTCAACCGTCTTGATATTTCAGAAGGAATTGCCCTTGGGGGCATTGAGCAGGTGCTTCCTGGTTTATTCATTTATAAGCAGGAACTGCAACTGGACTATGAGGAAAGGGGGAAACATGTAACAATGATTACATTAGGGTTTGGGGTTTTGTTAGGAAAAGGGAGTCTAAGCCAGCAATTCAGAAAACAGGGCACTACTGTTCAGGCTTTGATATGCTGATCTTTTTCTTCCCTGAACAAATGGTGGTAGGGTTTTTTTGTCCTTCTATGCTGCCTTTCCAAATAAAAATTATTTGGAAAAGGTGCAATTACAGAGGTTACAAATAACGTGCAACAACACAGCTGGCACTGGATCATTTCCAGAACATAATCACCTGTCGCGAGCACTAATTCCTGCTGTGATGAGGGCCCATTATTTCCAGTGGAGTCCGACAGATCTATTGTTTAAAATGTCATCTCTAAATGGAGCAGGTTTGGGATTGTCAGAGCCCCAGCCTGCTTTACTATGTCTCTTGTGTTAAGAAGGTATGTTATTCCTTTGAATGATGGCTTTTTATTTGTCTCAGGCTAGTATTGTTAATAGCAGGCTGGAGAAGATGTGATTAAGCCACATGGAACTACAAATTAGCTTGCTATGAAAAGAAATTACACAAGCAAAACTTTCCAGTAAACATAATCCTAAGGAGAACTGAATAGGGTATAAAGTGTGGGGAGGAACACAGTGGTTATTTTTTAAAGGTGAGATATTACTTCAGTGTAACAAAAGGCAGTTCTCTAACTCCCTTTATTTGAACAGATGTTTGCTTTGTGTTGTCCTGTGTATTCTCAGAGCTTTTCTGTCCGTCTTAAGTGGGAAAGCTCTGCTAATGCCCTACTAATACACAGTCTCCTTTAGTTTATTTTTTTCTGTCTAAAAACCACAAACCTCTCTGGTAAGACAGCAATGTTTGTCTCACATACAGGAAGCTGGCATCATTGTGACTTCAATAAGCATCCTTCTGCTAAGAAATACCAAGATTATACCAGTGAGCACTAACATTTGGATATGTAGCAATCACAGGACTTAATAGTAACATCAAATTGACATACCTCGTAGGAGAAGGAGTGAGTCCTCAAAGGAAATATGGTCCCACTTCCCTGTAACTGTCATCACTCTGATTTGCATGGCAATGATTCCAGGATGTTGGATCAAAACACTGAATTTTAGGATTATATCCCAACCTGACCAACATTGCCGCAAAAGTGGGAATGTGCTTCCAACTGCACAGGCAGTCATCTGCTGCTGTAACAGAGCCCAGTGCTCTTTTTCAGGCCTCTGCACATCTTCCACAATTCCCAAGAGACTGTTGTTCAGTTTAATGGGAATATGAAGACTGTTTGTTATCCAATACCACATGTTTAGGTAAATTTTCCCATTAGTGCTTGGCAGCAGCCAAGTTATTGCACTAAACCCCATGCATTTTTAATACTGGCAGCTCTGAAGACTGGTTCACTCCCAAAAGCCATGTGAGTTTAACTTCCTCACAGGGTGGAAAGGTCCCCTGATGCCACAGATATCTCATGTCCTAGCAGTCATGCCAAGTGGCTTTGCCAGAGGCTGAGAGGTTCCCAGTGTCTCTTCCTCCCTTCAGCCTTCCTGTGCTGCCTCCTACCCCTGTGCAAGGGGTTCAAGCCATGGCTCAGCCCCAGGTACAACTGCTGCTGACAAAGTGTTCACTGCCAGAGGTCCTTCACCCAGGCATCTCGCAGGGAATGATTTGTGGAAGTAGAGAAGCTCCCTCATCCTCTGCTGGACTTCCCAACAGCCTGGCAGGATTTGCATGGAGATACCCTAGCGCAGCAAATACCTGTAGATCCATGAATGCATTTAGGTTGCTTTCTTGTGCTTTGTCACTGCCCTTCATTTCCTCTTCTCACTAAGGATTAATAACAGGCCTACATCTGGCCATGAGCTGTCCCTTTTAAGAGCTGTATCCTATAAAGCCACTGAGCTTGTGCAGCAGTAGCTCAGACTGCCACATGTCCCACTGTGCAGTTCCTTAAAAAAGAAACACCTCTCCGCACTCCCAACTTTCAAGTGTGCCTGCCTGGGGCTGTGTGCACATAGAATCACAGAATCAGCTGGGTTGGAAAGGACCTCTGAGATCATCGAGTCCAACCCTTAATCCACTACCACTGTGGTTACCAGACCATGGCACTGAGTGCCACATTCAGTCTCTTCTTAAAAACCTCCAGGGACAGAGAATCCACCACCTCCCTGGGCAGCCCATTCCAATATCTGATCACTCTCTCTGTAAAAGTACATGTAGAAGTTGTAGAAGTATTCACTCCTTAGGAATTACCAGCACATTTTACACAATGATAGATGAGGCATTAAGCACAGGTTGTGGTTTATTGGGTGGAAAACTATGTGGGTATCACTGACCCAACAACCTCTTTCTCTTCTTCTCATGGAGATGCTGGACCCAGGCTATTCTTTCATTGCTGAGTATTTGCCTTTTAATTTTCTCTGATCTTTCTCTTCCCTTCTCTGTGCCTAGTAATTATCTCTTACTTATTATATGGACAGGACAAATTTCCTTCATTACTTGATCTGAGGCCCTTAAGTGGATATTGCTACTGAAATCCCTGGGTAGAGGGCAGATTTGGGAGGTGGTGGTTATTGCTGACAGCCACAGCTAATTACAGCTGGCAATATGGGAGTGTGGAGGGGAGCAAGAGGTGAAGGGAGAGAGCATTTAAAACAGCATAATCAGCAGATGTGGCTTGTTATCAGCAGTGTTATAGCTAGCAGCATGATTAGCAAAGCCCTAGAGTTTTAGCTCTCCTTTATTACTTCCTAATAAAGTAATATAAAATAAAAATGTTATCTGTTTTTACACAAGAAATTTAACAATTTTACTGTTCCCATGATTTATCCTCTCTGACTTTAAGATTGTTCCATGTGGACAAGTTTATGCACAAACAAGTTATGCTCTTATCTTATGAAGCCAGAAAGGAACCCAAAGCCTACAGTTATCATCGAGATTATTTGCAAACTGGGGTCCCAAAGTGACACAAATCCTGTCTAGGATGAGCAGAAAGGATCTTAACCTTTTTATTTTCAGCTACATCAGGTTTTCTTCCAACTCCATCAGCTGATCTAACAAAAGATATTGGCTCTCCAAATGAATGTTGCTTCAGTGGGACTAAACCACACATCTGAAATAGCCACCCATCTCCAAATGGGGTGCTGACACTTGTTCCATGGAAAACAAAGTTGGGGGGTTTTTGGCACATATGTCAGAAGGGACAGTAATAGTGATTTGTATGGTTAGGTAAAAGGTTAATGGCTAATGGCAGTAGGAAACCAGAACTGAGAGGTCTTTCTGGTCTGAGACAGTTCATGCATTAACCAATCTTGATGTTGCAGGAGAGATCAGACAGAGAAAAAGCAAGACACTAACAGTTCCACTGTTTTAAATTGTGCCACTATACAGAAAGTGAACTATACTCAAGAGTCCAGAAAGGGAGTATTCTAAAATGAACAAATGTCCCATTGAGTTCAACCTGCAGAAGCAGAATAACCAGACGAGCCTGGCAGAGACTGGTGCTGCTTCATTACACTTGGAACAGGCTCATGCAGGGCTGCATTGGGCATCTCTCATAGCACAAAACTTGTCTCAAATTCTGGAACAACTGCTACTCGTAGTGAATTTTACTTGCCACAGAAAGTATCTCTACTGTTCATGCTTTCCTAGGACATACATATGCTTTTTCAGAAGAAGTACCATTTGTTATATCTGCAGCATTAGGCACATACACATGAATACTTGCCTTACTAAGCTTTACAAATATTGAAGAAGGCAGGGCTTGCTACACAATATTTGTTTTTCACAAGGAAGTAGCTAAAGGTTGTTTTATTATTTTATTTTCCATTGTAAATAAAAAATACCAACTATCTATACCCTTAAGGTAAACAAAAATTTAAAGAATCTAATGAAATTGGCACTTGACTCTTCCTCTAGTCCACTTAATTGAAAGTTCAGACACACCAAATAGTTTGTATAAAACACTAACATAGATTATTTCCTCTACTTTGATGAGTTGCAAATCCTTCCAGCAGAAGTTATTGAGTAACACAAACTCCATTATACATTGGGTTTTCCAGTCAGGCTTTGGTCTTGCACAGATGTAATGGCCTTGAATTGCTTTTTTTTTTTTTTTTTTTTTTAAAGACTCAGCTCTAGCTTTACTGTCAGATAATGTACACACGTAAGCTGCTGACTGCAAGGCAGGTAGAGGGCCCGTACAGCCTTGGATTTGAATGATTTAATTATAAACTGTTTGATACATCAGAAGTACAGCTGGGGAATAGCATTTTGCACAATACTGGCATTCTACAATAGGAGGTATCTCCATACAGTTATGAGTCATTTTTGTAATCTTATATACTCTTTAGAGGTACGGATTGAATTTTAGGCACCTCTTGACCTCCTCTGGCTACGTGGGTTGCTCACAATGACAATTAAACAACAGAAGTAGCAAAAGGAAGAGAAAAACATGCAGAAGACACTGGCAACAGCTCATGTTTTCTTGCACATGAAATGAGCTCTCTCATCTTTGCTGTTTATGTATCTTTTCCTGTAATGAAAGAAGCCAAGAGAGCAGAAGATCAGGAAGTTAGGAGAGGAAAACTTAAAATAAAATGGAACAGTTTTAAACTGTTTAAACAGTTTTACACCTCAGCTGGAGGTTTGAAAACTAAGAAGCTGACCAAATCAATGAATATCAGCCAACAATTCTGTTGGGCAACTGGTGATTTTGAATTCATCACCTTTCAGATGACAGATACAGATTTTCCAAGGAGTCTGACAGTGCCCAGAGCCAGACCAATGGAAATCTGTCACGGTTTAACCCTGGCCCAGCAAAACAACAGATTTAAACCGAGAAACAGATTTATATATTAAACTCTCTCTCCTCTGATAAAGGAAAGAGAGAGAGAATAAGGAAGAGAGACTTATGGGTTGGAAACTAAATTACAGAACTTTAATGAAACAATAATGATAAATAGGAACAAATTACTAAATATATACAAATATACAGGAAAAGTGATACCATGTTCCTCCCCCCTTTCCCCAGTAACTCTCACGTCACCACCGAGGCTGCAGGGCAGCCCTGGGAAAGTCCAGGCTGGACTCCTGGAGTCGGTAGCAGTCAGTCTTTCATCAACTTTAGAATTAATTATTACTTGTTTCCCACAACCATTAGTCTTTGTGAATGTGCCTCACAGAGGGTAAGTATTTGTCTTTTTATTCTCTTTTCCTTGTTATGCTCCTATAGTTATTTCATCCCAGGCTGACAGTCAGCTGCATCAGACGTATTCTGCTGTTGCAGTTTAGCATAGCAGTGTGCTTTAGAATGGAATAAACTGAAGGATTAGTGAAGGAAAGGTATCTGTGAATGACTTCATGTACAGAGGAAGCATAATCCTGTGAGTTTCTCCCTCCCCATTATGGGTTGGCTGCAGATGGGCTCAAAAATTACAGCCAGTCCTTGTTTCACTTGCACATACCCAAGCGTATCTGCTGTCAGGTTAATTCAGGCTTTAGCAGAATCCATTAAAAATATGTTCTTTATGCAAAAAAAACATCCCATCTCCTTCTGCTTCTTGAATCTGACAGATGTTCAAACCACCATGAAGATTAGGCTTGTGTAGAGGGAAAACATATGAGTAAAAATGAAGATAAAATCCTAGTTTCCTAGAAATAACCATTGAATATCCCATTGCCATCCATGGAACTATGACAGCATGCTTAGTGGCTCTGTACAGAGCACTTCTCTTTCTAAAAACAGCTTTTATGCATGGAAGATTCCATGGCCAAGCTAATTTATAATCTGGTCAGGATCTGTGGATGGGTGTGTACATTCATACGTCTGCCATGAAGATTTTCTACCAGACAATCAATACTCCAGAGCAGAGTGGGAGCTGGCAGAGTAGCTAATTACTCTCACTAAGAGAAACTTGCTATCTTGATTAATGCCTGTTTACCAGTTGTTTCTGTTATTTCAGCTGTAATCTCAGAAAAGGATTTGCTAGGGGTGACTCCCCTGGAACTTTGTTGACTTTTGCTCTGCTACAAGAAATATCTTTTTCCAGAAGCATTTCCCTGGGCTTCCACATAATGGTAGTGAAAGCAATAGGTATGTAATAATTAGTAATAATTAGTGCAGTAACTGTGCAGCACCATCCTCTTTTATGACACTATTTATCTGTAGATTCCAAATGATATTTGGAAGGAGGCACTGCTATCACTGTTTGACAGATAATATCTGAATGTTAAGGTTCACACTGAGGGTTCCACCTAAGGTAAAATCTTCCAGCAGAGGTAAGTAAGTACTAGATGAATCTAAAGACACTGGTGTTGTCAGTCTCATTCAAGTTAGCTGAAAAACTAACTTTAATTTGAATCAGACTGACAAAATAGGAAAAAAGAAGAGAATAATTTCAAGACCACTAATCTGTTTTTTCTGTTTCCAGCTTCTCTGAAAACAAAACTCTCTGTCACTGTGATGAATTTACCTTAATCTGCAAATGCATATTTAAAAATAAAAATTAAAAAAAAAATTAATTGTTTAGGAAAATAATGAAGTTCAGCGTTTGGGTTATAGTTTAAATCACAGTTTCGGTGCAGGTAGTGGCTGTGTAATGACTGGCCATCCATGGCTCTTTTTTTTCTGTAAAATATTATTCTGCCTTAAGAAGTTACTTAAAAAAGACTGAAAAGACACATCTATGATTTTGGTGATTCTTGTAGGTCAAGACCTTTTGTTTATGGAATATGTAGCACTGTGGTATGAGTAGAGCTGTAGAAGAGCTCTTTCTTTTCACTTTCAAAGGGACTGAAGTGAGATGGTAAAGAATATACCAACTGGGTTGCTATTAGAAGACTTACCAGCTACTAAGTAGTATCTTTTCCATCTAAAGAAGAGCAATTACTGTCTCTTTGCACCATTTCAATTGTGCTCTAAATGACAAAAGTGTTTGTCACCTGCACAACCAGTCTTAGAGCAATAATTCACCCTGACGAAGTAGACTGTACTTTTAGTTCCTTGAGAAAACCAGATCGTGTGAAAATACATCCCGTCTTGTCTTTTCTTTCTGGGAGCAGTATTCTCCAGCCCTCCCTGTGAGATCATTCTAAAGGCAGAAGCCAGCACAGAGCCAAGCCTGCCAAAGCCTTTTCTGATTTGTACTGGTTGGCCAGGGCTTCCATCAGTCCCTGGTGCAGTTACAGATAACCCAGTGCAGCTCCAGCTCCCTTCTCATGGGAAGGAGCCCACTGAGAGGGCTGGCAGAGGGACAACTTCTGAGATTCAGAATCCCCCAGATCCCCATAGAAGTAGTGCAAAAGAGCACTGCAGCGTCTGCAGCTGGCCCTGGTATAACTTCATGATACTATTGATACTTTTTCTGCAGAGCATTTAAGTATTGAATGATGTCTTTTCATTTCAGGATTTACAACTGCTCATAGGAAGGGAGGCAAAAGCTTCTTCTGGTCCACCACCTGACTTCCAGAAGTCACCAGAAGCAGTTGGTGTGGGAGTGTACAGGAACAAAGCAAAAGTAGCAATACCTCCTGCTGCACTCCCCTAGCATTGCTTCCAGCAATTTCTGGCTCTGGGGCCACTTGACCTAAAAGTGGTATCCTAGTATTTGCATATGTGTACAAATTAGCAGGGTCCTGCTCACAAAGGGCTCTTGTTAGGTGGCAGAGTCCATTGCTGCCATCATCCCTTTGCCAGCTCATGACTCAGAAGGCTCAGCAGCCACTTGCCTCTATCCTGCTTGCTCATGAAGCAAAGAACCATAAGGACTGAACCACGTGTTCAAACAGGCTCTGAGCTATGATGCTCAGGTCTAGTTTTGTAGCCAATTTATTTTTTCCCCTGAACCTGGCTATGTTATGACTCCATGCTCTGGTTTGGTCTAAAGCTCTGATTTGTGTCTGAACCTGAGCCCAGAGCCTGCTTGAATAGGATCTGTTGTTCTCTTTTGAGACTATCTTAGATAGCAGTGCTCCCAAAGGAGTAACTGTGCTTTTTGAAGCAGCTCTCCCTCCTAATGAAGTCTTTCATCCCAAATGACCTCAGAAATAGCCATGTGAAGCAGTTACTTCTACTAACAGGAAGACCAACTCAGGCTGAACAAGGGGCTCAATATTTGTGAACTTCAGCTCATTTTTTAAAAGCTTGAAATACCCAAATGTAAAATGTTCATACATCCAAGAAACTGGCAAACACCACCTTACCTCCTAGCACTGGAGGAGGAGATGGGAAGGAGGTACAGTCTTGGAGGGAAATGCTTGGCCATGGGGTCCAGGAAGCTGCCACTGATTCAATGCAAATCCCAGCAAGTCAGCAGGGCAATGAATGCACATCTCCTGAGATAAAAAGTGTATCTCTGGCATTCCATTAATCCATAGGTATTTTACAAACTTCATATCTATCCATATTGATGAAGCAGAGTACAAATGAGGTGAGTAATATATAGCAAAGGCTGGGAGAGGGAGCTGAGGCAAGAGCCAGCCTCACAGTCCCTGTGTCTGTAAGCATATGGACTGCTGTGCATGAAGAAAGGAGCTTTGTGCCTGCTTCAACTTTGAGGGGTATGTGTATGTCTCTGTAGTTAATGAAGTATGAGAAAGTTAGCTGGCCCTCTTACCTTCAAACCTGATCTCCTTCTCACCCATGTTGACTTGCAGGCCTTTGTGAAATAGTTCCTCTCCCAATGACATAAGTCATTTATTTGCTGAGGTTGATGTTTAAGTTTAAAAACCAGGTATTTCTATTGTCATTCCTCACAAATCCAAACAAATAAGTAAAATAAAATTAGTGCTCTGAGGACCTATTTGACATTTCATTGTCAACACAGAAATGAGGGATGTTTGATAAAATCTCAAGACAAATTGATTTAATTCTTTATCTGCCACACCAAGGAAAGGCTGCTTCTCTTGGTAATAAGGCTATATTTGTTGTCCCTCAAGATGAAGGTGAAAAATAAATTCGACTAGAAGCTGTAAAGCTTTTCTGGTTGCAAGATCTATTTCAGCACAAAAATAGCTCCTTTGGGGTGGGTAATAGATATTCCTTAAGCGTCAGCTGTCATATTTATCACAGAGATTTCAGAAAATTATGAATTCCTGCACTTAAACCAGTTACGTTTCCCTGGGAAACACAAATTCTGACAAGATCTGCAAAAGCAAGCACTGTTAACATCATTTTCCTTTTCAGTGTCATACAAGCTCTTCACTATCAAATATATTATTTCAGATGTGTCTACATCTGAGAAATTTTTGAAAGAAACATTTTGTTAGATTGAAATTAGTCCCCACCTTGGGAAGATGTTAGAAACCTATAGTGAAAATGCCCTGGAGATTATGTTGGCATGAGGAGAAAGATGACAAATCACAAGTTACCAGGAAAAAATAAGATTGTTTGTCAAAGACACTGCCTGGGAGAAGAAAATGTTATTGACAGAACTGAAGAAGTGCAATCACAGTTGGGGAAAAAATGAAGGAGTAGCAATCCCAGATCTTTGGAGCTTTTATTCCCCTAGCATAGGGAGAATGTGAGCAACTTGCACTTCTTGTGCAGGACACAATAGGATTTGGAATTGGTATTTTTAATTAGAATAATTAATGGCAAGGGAATAAAAACATGTTGAAGCATATTTAGTTGTGCTAGCAGTAAATAAAGGAATGGGGAAAATGTGAAGATGGGCAACAGTGTTGGCAAAAGACCTAAGCAAAAACTGCTGAAGCTGCTATCTTCTTGAAGGAAGAATCCTTCCACAGAAGCACTAGATGTGCCCAAAGCTGGTACAAGATTTAGTAATGCTGCTTTATTTAAAGAGAGAAAAATGTGACAGTGAGCCAAACGGAGGGGTTTTTTGCTTCATGTTCTGCCAGGTCTATGATTAAAGAAGTCAGAGTATTGTGTTTGTATTCAGCTTCAGCTGAATTATTAGCCACTTAAACTTAATCATAAAAAATGCAAAATAGAAAGCTAGGTACCCAGTCCCCCGTGTTTTTGGCTTCTCTGAGGCATAGTTTGGTTTCAGGAGTCCCCACTGGTGGGTTTTATCCTGACCACAGTGCCAAGCTGCAGGCTGAGGCAGTGCATAAAGCAGGTCTTGCCACAGTCTGCCTGGACAAGCCCACTCTTGGGCTTGTTGCCCAACAACTCCTTGGGTTGTTGTTGCCAGGAGGCCCATCTCTGCTGTCCAGGGCAACCAAAATCAATCTACTGGTTTTAATGCCATCCCTGGACAGCAACCCATGGAGAGGGAGAGGAAGCAGGAAACCTCATTGCAGGTCAGAGGTGAGATCAGCTGTGAGAGTGATGCAGAGGAACTTGTGGAGCAGTTGTTGGCAGAAGCAAAGCTCTTGGCTGTCTTGCTACTGGATAAAGTCCTAAATCCTAAATCCACTGTTTTGCAAAAGAGAAAACAATGCTTCTAGAGTTAATCAGAACCAATTTATGTTTCCAAAAGTGTCAAAATATGATATAGAGAGTGTATTTTCATGACTGGGTTGTCCTGTTGAATACAATAGCTTATTATTACTATTGTCATTACAGCGTGACTATTGCCTCATATGACTAGAATGAATAACACCTTCCCTATTTAATTAAGCCATTCGAGATTGCATTTATAATTGTTGAAGCCATCACTCTTCTTTTCTGTGTTATGGTTGCACCTCAGCACAGGGGCAAAGGTGAGCAGATGATTAAAAGCTGGTTAATTAATTGTGAATTAATCCACCTGCTGGGAGTGCTAACTAATCCTAGTAACTGGCATCTTCGCTGCCACACCAACCTTGTCATTGCCTCCACAACTGCACCAGCTGGTTGGCTTTGTCCCAGGACTTGATATGTGCTCAGATGCCATACACAGCATGTGTAGATACTGCAGAGTCTGTGGAATTTTACCTTGTCAGTAAGATTTCAAAGCAGATGCAACCCATTTGCAGGATCAACCTGGCTTCCTGTGATGTATTTTGAAGCTGATCTCCCAGGCCAGTATTAGACACTGTAAAACATGTCAGAGTTTGTCTTTATTACTCCTTAGCTTCTTGTCTGATGTGTTTGCTTCATAGTTGTGCTCTGAAAATTTGGCTAGCAAACTTTCTTGTCGTCTGGACTGTAATGAGAACACCACTGCCCTGGTATCTCTGGCAAGCGTTTGCTCTTGATTTTTCATAAACAACCCATGTACTGCTGACCTGGAAAAAAATGATTGCCTGTAATATACTATGTCTGTATTTAAAGAAAAAAAAAAAACCAGTACTTGGGAGTGTTATACACAGGAAAAGCTGTTCTTCTGTGTAGGAGGACAAGTCATAATGAATTGCACATATAAAGCCAATCTCTTCCAAAGACAGGCTGTGAATCCTCCATCCTTGGAAATAGCCAAAACACAAGTCAACATAGCCTTTGGCACTTGCTCTAGTTGATTGTGCTTTGAGCCAAGGGGTGGGACTAGACAATATCCAGAGACCTTGTCCAACCTCACCTATTTTGTAGGAAAACAAAAAAAACAGGGGTGTATTGATCTTCCTAAAATATGTTATATCACAGTGTTAAAGAACTATTGCATCATTTAATTGTATAGGAAAATGTAGAGAAACCATCCAAGAAAGAGTAGAGAGACTGAAAAGGTACCCACAGTTTAAAAAATATTTACAATAGCAAGAATAACCTCTTTCAGAGGCACAACATGGGCTTCCTTAGCTCATGCTTGAACCTGACCTAATTTCACTGCTTTGTGAAATTATTTGTGCTCTTCCACATGCCTGTGGCGTGCCTTCTGTTCCTTTCATCTATAAGCAAAATTATGTAAAAATGCACACATGTGAATGTTGAATATACATTTGCTCATGCTCCTGTATGTGGCAGATTTTCAGTGGCTGTGGGGACTCAGCAGAGTACCTGAGGAGCTGGAGACAACTTGGTTGGATGATCTAACACCCTACACAGCTACTTCTCCAGGACAACTCAAAAGCAGCCCCCACAGCCCTGTGTGATCTCTCCAGCTTTACTTAAGGGAGCTGGCACACTGGCTTTCCCCACTTGGTCTTTGTTTTTTTCTTGCAAGTCCTGACAAAATCAGGTCCTCAAGCGGTGAAGCTCTGGGCAGCTTTTAAAATTCAAGTGATGTAATAGAATTTGCAGATGTTTGTACACTACTCACTCCCAGCTCAGGCCCTGAAGATCATGCTGAAAACCCTGGTAATCAGTGGAGAGAGCATTTCAATTGAAACAGCATAGATTATAAACCACATTATTATGTGCTACTGGAGACATAATCGTTTTGTTCCTCCATTTTGTCTCATAGTTTCTAGCCTTCCTAAGCTATCTGCCAAATCTTTGGGTTAAAGTGAAATAATTTGTTCCTGTTTTGAAAGGGAACCTTCTGATGCACGTCTGATAAAGCCATCAAACCCCCCTGTTATTATGTGCTATAATGGCCCACAGGAGTGTTTGATTAGAGCATTCTCCTTGTCATGCTGACAAGCTACAAGATATTATCTGCCTCAGGAGGCTAAATGGAAGACTTGGGGGATAAAAAGGTCTATTGTTATTACATGCATAATCTTGTGCCTGAAAATACCCCAAGGGATTAAGAGAGCTCTCTGGGTGTACAGAGTGAGACATTACATGTAAATTAATTTTGTTTACCAACACTGCTGTGTTGTAATTATTCTATCTAGCTACACTTAAATTTTGGAATAAACTAGGGAATACTCTAACTGTGATATGATTGTTTTCTTATTTTTAACAAATGTTATTTTCCTAACAGTGGGAACAAGGAACCTGTGTTGATAATGAGGTGTCTGTGTAAACCTTAACACAGAAAGCTCAGTAGTGATATTAAATATTAACATTACATCAAAGATCCAGGCTCTATCATCCTCTAAGACTGCTCACCTGCCTACAATGCCTGGCTTGGTAGGATAGCCTTCCACGTAGGTGAATAGCCTAAGAAATTCAGACTTCTAGCTGAAACAAAAGAAACTGCTCTTGCTGTCTGCTAAACTTTGTCAGTGCCGTGTCATATTTTTTTTTTTAGGTATGGCAGTAGGAAAATATAGAAATATTAGAACTATGTTGTGCTATATAGAAATATTGCTGAATATACCTGGCTAAGTTCATATCAGGTGAAGATAGTACAAAGAAGGAAGAACTGGGGTGCTGGAACATAAAATGTTGGCCTTCTTCTTCATTTGCTTTTATTGTGGCAACACTGATGTAACTGCCATCAATCTTTGACCATAAGCTCCAAATGTATTTTTATCATGCCCAATACATGTATAGCTTTATGAAAATGCTGCTTTTCTTGGTGGTAGAACAGTTGTTATGGTGACTCCTCTTCTTTCCTCATTTAATACAGGAAGCACAGCACTAAAATAAAAATTGTCTTTAGACAGAGAAAGACACTCTGAAGTTCTAACTCAAGACAGATGTTTGGAACTATTTAGCAGCATATTTAATATATATTATTTGACTTTTCATTCTGGAACTTGAAATTTTGTGGAAAGAAGTGATAATAAGAATCTATGGAAGGAAATCCTTTTTCATATGGCATATACTACATCATTGGCTCATATAAAATATTTATACAGTTTTGTGGGCACTGAATGTACAAATTAAAAAACAAAACAAAACAAACTTTTTGCAGGTTATGTACCTATTGAGTAAAAATTCCATAGGGTTGTGTTTGGAACACCTCATTAGGAAGTAAACTGGATTATTTTTTTCCTCCTTGATGAATATATAAAAAAAAATATGGCCTTTAACACCACTTTCTCCCTTATCTTTTGAGTGTTAAAAATAGTCACAGTGATGTACAACAACAATTCTGTAACTTCTTAATGGTACTTGCTCATATACTTACAGGATTTAAGCAGCATAAACACCCAACATGCTTCTTTACATTCGTTTTTCCACTTAGATCAGACTTTTTTTCCTAACACCGTCTTAGAGATTAAATCCTTCACAAGCATATGAATTACTCCACTTTTTATATTAGCTCACAATTTTAAACAAATTCACCCCAATTCATCCAATAAGTGTTGCATTTGAATGTGCAATTGAATGTAACAATTAAATGTGCAGGTTAAACCCCAGTCAAATGTCCATAAAGTCCATAGTCAGTGCAGACATGATGTTGCAAAACCCTGTTTTATCTTGGAGAATTTGAGCACATCCTATGTTGGTCAAAGCTTCTACATGGACATGAAAGATAGACAACTCTCTGGAGTTTTTGATCACCATCCAGTGGAGATAATGCCAATTTGAATGTATCTTCACTGATTCTAAAGAAGAATTTTCATTTCCATGGAGCAGGTTTCAAGGAGGCAGAACATGGGCTGAACCCATCATTGCCAGGAAGGAACAAGAGGACCTGGTGGTGAAGAGGGATCAGGCATGAAAAAGGAAGGAACATGGGAAATTATCAACTTTACAATAGGGAAAAAAAGTACAGCACAAGTTAGGATGCAGGTGGGGATGTGCTTGGAGAATAATGATGGTTTGCAAATGGGGAAAAAGGAAATAAATGAGAGGAAATGCATGATCCAGTACTATTTATCATAGGAAAACTCTGACAGGTGTAGTGGTGTATTTGAATTCCTCTGAAAAGATAATTCCCACAGGAACAGCACTATAATTTTATCAGCCTCCTGTAGGAAAGGAGCAGCATCACCGTGGATGAGAATTGCTAAAGTTTTATTAGAACCAGACTATCAGTGTAACTTTTTAATGAGCTATTTATCACCCTTACGAGCCTCAGTTTTTATTGACCTCTTCGGTAGCTGAAGATGAATTACTTTCCCAATCTGGGGGCCAGCAGCCACAGAGCATCCCCTTATCAGCAGTAGCCCATTCTCTTAGAAAGCAGCTCTCCTGGCAAGAGAGGTCCATAGTTGTTGGGAGTAGTTCAGCCTGGGACAGATGCAGTGCCAGTGCCACCTGCTGAAAGGCTGAAGGCACTTTGTGGCAATGCCAGGGAGTGCAAAAGGGACTTCCAGCCACCTCAGATGCAGGCTGTGCTTGAGGATCTTAGGTTTATCCCACCAATGACAGATTATAAGTGTCCCCAAAAAGATCCTCACTTTTGATGGAGTGCAAACCTCTGCTCCACACCTGAGTGCAAACACAGGGCAGTTCTCATCCAGCTCCTGTGAGTCCCACAGCCTTTGTTGCTCTTACTTTTCACACCTCTATACTTCCTCTGGAATCCCTGAAAGACATCATCTTCCTCTCACTGACCAGCCACAGTATTTTATATATGGGTAAAGCTGCCTCTAGAGCTTGGACCACAGAGGGGTACCAAGGTGGCCACAGTACTGGTGATCTCTGCCCAAGACACCTATTTCTGTGTTGGAAGGAGCCAATTTGACCTGAAGTCATCACTCTATAATCTTCTGTCTCCTCCAGGCAGAGCTTCTGCTGCTCCCTGTTGCCTTTTTTTAATATGAGTTTTAAATTGTTTTTATTCCTAATACTGCACCAGCTTCTATAAATGATGTGTTTTGGAAACCAGATTAGGCTGTGGAGTAACAGTGTCTGAACAGAACCCCTGACTCTGCCCAGATTGACTCAGCCCAGCCCTGTGTTTAAATAGGCTTGTAGAGGCCAGACAGACAAACCCCAAGCCAGTCTATTTCAATTCACTGTAGACCAAATTGATGACTGCACAGCTTAAGTTCAAAAGGCAACCAGAATGTCTGCTGATTTTTTTTTTATGGTTTAAAATTTGTCCAGGGAAGTTGTGGCTGCCTCCTCCCTGGAAGTGTTCAAGGCCAGGCTGGATAGAGCTTTGAGCAACCTGGTCTAGTGGGAAGCTTCCCTGCCCATACCAGGGGTTCCCATATCTTGGAACAAGATGACCTCTAAGGTCCCTTCCAACCCAAACTATTCTATGATTCTATGATTCTAACTTTGAACATACTCTTTGTAAAGCCTCTCAGCTGATACCTTGACTATCTGTAGGGGAGAGGTTAAAACTGATTAACACTGGAGATCCTCACAGTGAAATATTTAAAAATTCTTCACTTAAGGGCATTCAATTCAAGTAGTTTGTAACCTCTGAAATCACACTATTGTAATTACTATTTTGTATACTATTACAAAATTACTATCACAAAAAATCACAAAAGTTTGATCTGCTAGAGGTGTTGGGAAGAGGGAGGAGAAGACTATGTTGTTCTGATATTTGATGATAAAATGCTGATTTGATGAAAGGAAAAACAGATGTGTCTGAAACACAAGGAGATTAATTCATGCAGCTTGCTCTTTCCACCTCTACTATCCATTCCCATCCATTCTAGTAAGACATGGCAATCTACAGGCTTGCAGGAATGAAGAAACAAATCCATAACCCACCATGAAATAAGGAATGCCCAAGCACATTCTTAATATAAAAAAAGTTACCTGCTTTTCTGGTTTTGGTGTGACTGAGTAGTCTCAAGGAATCTGTAGCAGGGACTACACACAAGGCCAGAGAAAAGGAGACTAAATCATTGGATTGTAACAAATAATTTTATTGTAATAATTGCTGTTGGCAGACCACTAAAAATGCCCCCTATGATTTCAAATATCTTAACCAATAAAAGCCAAGTAGGATGGTTTAGAATGCAAACACAACCAGCTGCTTAATTGGAATAGACAAGTATAACGGTGGTATTAATAAAGGGATGATAAGATGTGTAGAGCAAATTACTTGGGATTAAAATTGAAGTCACCAAAGCAGAAAAAAAAGCCAAGTGATGTCTTGGATGAGAAGAAAAAGAAGAAAAAAAAAATGCCCTTTTAAGCATATAGAAGAATACAGAAAAAATTCCTTCAGTGTTTACCACAGTTGCAAAACTAGGTAAGTACTATGGCAGGATGTACTCTGGGCTAAATGTGTGAAAATAAACCCTGAAGAGTCTGTATTCTGCTTTAAGGAAGCAGAAAGGACAGAATGTTGAAAAGCACATCTGCAACACACTGCAACATAAAAACATGTCCCAACACATTGCCATGGTAGTGATATATCAAAGCAGGAGGAAATGAAATTTAACCTTCCCTCCTTCTGCATTGCTGCCAAGGGACAAAAATATACCATAGACTGAAGGTTCTCTGCCAGCCCCAGCCAGTTACAACATAGCATACAATTAACTTTCACAGCTGGTCACAGGCTTTGTCAGAAGCCTGGGGAAAACAAAAAATCCTGTGTGTTGAACCTGGCTGTGAATGTACTTTAAATATATCTCATTAAATCCCTCTGAGTTACACTTGCTGCTAGCAGGGTTAGATGGCTGATGGTGTACTTACAGGACCACATGGGAACAGTACATGATCTATCTAGTCAATAAAACCCCTTAACTTCCATGGTCTAAATTGCTTTTGTCATTACACTGCATGCAGCCACAGTGAGATCACCGATATCCTGCATTTTTCCCAACTTTGGCCTCAGTTCTGCCCACACTTACACACATGCTGGTAATTTAACAATGAGACTTATTCTACTTAAACATTTGGACCTCACCTGTTAACTTTCAGTGGCCAAAGCTATCATTGTATGATATGTACCCATATTCATGTCTATCAGAAACTCAACTATTTCCATAGTTGCCCCTTGCTGCACCCAGGGAAATGTGGAGGGAACAGGGAGTTCCCACTTACTGGTCAAATGCTATCTGAGAGGTTTTTCAAGTAGTAGATTGTTACTTGATGAATTTAAGTCAGCTAAGACAAGACTTTTTCTTCTTGTAGTTCTTGCATGCCTGCTTTACAGGTTCATCACAGGCCCCAGGAGCCTTTTTTCTGACCTCAGAGTAAAATGGGCAGGGTACATATGTGCACCCTCCTAAAGGGGTTGTTTGGTTACCAGACTGGAACCTCACCGTGGTATGATGGACTTGGACCATTTGGACCTATCTGAATTCATACATATTGGGGTGATCTCAATACAGATGCCTCAAACCAAGTTTTTTTAAGGGGTGATCACCAAAACCTATTTGGGCTCCTGATCTTTGAAGTTATAAACCTAATTTAGCAGAAGTGGTAGCTATTCAGGTTGATGAATTATACAGTTCCTCTAGCTATGTGCATCTTTTTAGCTTAATAAACATTAACAGGTCTGATCTTATCTGTCAAAGTTCTACCACTGAGATGAATCAAACAAGATTTAGTCATTTCAGTTGCCTTCTTCTATATTTTTCCAAGGGATCCCTTGGTTGGTGTATTGGTCTTGCTTAAATTAATGGGAATTGTGCCATGGATTTGAGTGAAGTCAGGATATAAACATCAACACATGCTGCATATAGACACATTTTCCATCTCCATGTCACGTCCTGAATTGTACCAAAGATGACTTCAATCTGTCTTTGGAATACACTGGCACAGTTTAATGCCCCCAGTGGTGACTTAAATACAAACAGTGGGTTTTTTGTCTGCAGGGCTGAAGCTGGAGAACGAATAAACCATAACTTCACACAACTAAGGACATGCAATTATGCTTAAATGTCTTAAATTTCTGTACAAAAACCCACACTTAAACTATATTTATAAACTGAAGTAGTTGATGCAATTAAAATAACTCCTAAACATAAATTTATACCTTTCTTGAGTTCTATCTTTTGTGGCATTTTCTAGGTGTGTCCAGAAAAAGCTTGGTATTATATGTATAACAGCTCTATGTGACCAATATAGTTTCAAATTCCATTTTAATTATCTTTTTATGTGTAATTCACAGCATGATGCTGCTCTTAGCACGGAATAATATCACAGATCTCCTGAGACTACTTCAGGATATGTACATTCCTGTAAGAAGGCTGTGAATCTAATAGATAAAGGTCTATTTTGTTTGAGGATTCACAATAGTTCACCTTTAGCTTTTCTAAAGATTCATATGTTTCCCTATACTTCATACTAGGAAAAGTTAGATTAGTTCTTAATTGTACTTTACCTTGCTTCTTTTTTGAAGATGATCTTCACCCAAGCTATTTAACGAATAATGGGAAAAATAAATTCTATTATCTGAATCTGCTCCACGAACTAGCTTTATTAGGAAAAAGTTATCCCTGTATGCATGTCCACTCATCTAACAATGAGTACTATAAACTTCCCTTCAAAACCTGTGTGGCATTCAGATGTGACTATTTCTTGTTAAGAAAAGCCCTTATATCTGTTTGCTCTTCCAGAAAACTTTAGTCTAAGACCTAAGCTTCAGAGAAAGTAGTAAACAATTTAGTCAACCAGAAATCAAAAAGCTGTTCCAAATGTCACTGTAGAAGGTGTGTGTAACTCCATCTGCTCTTAAAAAACCATACATTTATGTCATAAAAAACAAATTTATAACTATGCCTCTCTTCTGGTAAGTGAAATGACTCCGAGGAGTGTTCCCAGGCACAGGAATTGGCATCATCTCCACTCTTAAGCATCAGATAGGTCTCTGGCATGTTTTTGGCATTTTCTGATTTGCACTTACTCTCATGGTTGCCAGGCACAGTTTGGGAGATAGTACAAACTAAGGACTATTCCCAACAGGAAGCTTATTTGTTTTACCAGATAATAGAGTATAACATAGGATATTTTGTTCCTCTTGTCAGAGCTGCCAGGGAATGGGTTTAGATAACTTCAGTTTAGTGCTATAATAAACTTCTAAGGAAACCCAGTCCCCAGTGAATGGAAAGAAGTTAGCTTTGCACTTAGGCTGCTTTGGGGGTGAGAGAAGCCTTCAGTTTACACTTTGGTATTTGTACAAAGAAGCCCTATTTCACTGCAGTGTGTTTGACTAGGTTAGAGAGATAATCCCTCTTTAGCCTTGGAACTTCAAAGAAAGCATCTGCTTATCTGCTTTGCTGGCATGTTTCATCTCAGTGCAACCCCCTGTTAAAGTAGACATTTTCAGTCTTTCAATTAGGAAAGTGTGTTAGATCTAAAGGCTAAGTTAATGCATCATTGTTGCCATGAGTTTAAAAGCAAGACACAAACAAAACCAAAACCAAGCCAAATGAAAACAAACAAAAAAAACCCTAGCAGACTGTAACATCCTGATCCACTGACTTTGGATGATTCATAGAAAATGTCTTTAAACTAGAAGAAGGGAGATTTGAGTCAGACATTTGAAAGAAATTATTTACTATGAGTGTGGTGAGACACTGGAATGGGTTTCTCAGGGACATTGTGGATACCTCCTCCCTGGAATTGTTCAAGGCCAGTTTGGACACAGCCTTGAACAACCTGGCCTAGGGGGAGGTGTCCCTGCCTATGCAGGGAGGTTTGAACTAGATGATCTTCAAGGTCCTTTCCAACCCAAACCATTCTATGATTCTGTGACAGAATACAAGGCCATATGAACCATAAGGTTCACTGAGTGTTCATGAAGTAGTGGCTTCTGTCAGGATCCCGTTACCCAGTAAAATCCTAATCTTTAGTTTCCTAAAAGTGGATATTCAGTCATGTAGACAATCAGCTCTCCTTCATGCCTATTTGCAATTTCTATAATTTGGGAAAAGCTCATTTCTACATTTCAACAAATACATTTCATGGTTCAGTTTCTAGGTTCCATTGTCAGAACAATGTTCCTGCGTGTGGGAAGCAATAAATGCAGGCACTGCCAGGATGCACACGAAGTACACAGCTCACGTACAGACAGCGAGCTGGGCTGTACTGATAGATAAATGCTCTCTGCCTCCAGTGATATTCACACAGCTCTGAACTTCTAGGTCCTGGACTTGAGGACTGCTCTAATCCCACTCAGCACTTTGCTTGCAGTTTTTTCTCCCTTGAGAGAGATGCTCAGAAGGGAGTTTCTTCATTGTTTCCAGTGGCTGTTTCCTTTCCCCAAACTTCTTTTACCCCATGGGACATCTCTGACCTGCACATCTTTATCTGTCCCAAATCATGCTTCTAGGTACTTCATTCCTGCTTCCTTCATTAGAACACTTGCCTCAACCTGAAATAGGAGACCAGATAAAAGTTGCCATGTGCTCCCATATCATATTAATTAATCACTAGGATAAGTGCTTTTAAAAAGAAAGGGAGACAAAACATATTTTTTAGACTTTATAAAAAAATCAAATCATTCTGGAGGGATATATCTTGCCCCAGAACAGCTCCTAGCCAGATTTTTAATTATAAGAATCTCTGCCTTCCAAAGAGCAGGAAAAGCTCTGCAAAGATAAATTAGTTCCTAAGGAAGTCTGAGAGAATATAAAAGACTGTCCCTCTGAGATCAGAGTGAAGGTAAAAATGATCTTGCAATAGCGTTGCATCCTAATGGAGTCCTTCTGCCAGGCAGGAATAATTCCACAGGCAATATTACTGATCACATTCAGCAAAGGACTTCTGTGGCCTGAAACTGAACTTCCTCACATGATATCAAAATGCGTTCCCATTCCCTTCACTGTAGCAGCATCCACTTCCAGTGGATTTAAACACAGCCAAAGTGCTAAAAGTAGAGCTTAGACAAAAAGCAAGTATTTGCACAATGAAAAAAAATTCTGCAGACATTGGCAATGAAGAACCTGCAGAAGCTGTGCAGCAGGAATGGCAGAAGATGTGCAACAGGAATGCTTGGTGACTACATGCTAGTCATAGCTTTGTATCAGTTGGGCTTGCTAAATGCCATGCACAGGACAAAGTTACTTTAGAAGGCTTTCTTTGAGTGCTGGTTATGGTGAAAATTCTCTCTGCTTTCCAGAAGGTCTAGGCAAGCAGCTAGCTAAATCAAGCTGGAGTGGTGGCTACACCTAGCAGTCTTGGAAGAGCTTTTTTTTGGGGTGTTGTTTTGGGGTTTTTTTTTTGGTTTTTTTTTTGAATAATGCATATCCATAGGTCTTCACACACCAAAGAATGCCAGAATGTATTTTAATGATACACAACCTCTAGCACTGACAGAGACGTGCTTTGAGAGTGAAATGTGCTCATGTGAGGTAGCTCATGTGGTATATAGCATTTGGAGGCAGGGAAAATAGTGGCCAAGGACAGAAAGGTGAAGCTGCTTCATATATTAGGCAAGAGATTTTTAATGTCTGTGCTGCTCAGAAGGAAACACAGCTTTTGAAGTCTGGTCTTGAATATTCAGCATGTAGCAAGCTGAAAAGAATTCAATTTATTCAATGCAGAAAGGAGAAGAGGAAACTCGGTTTCTCACAGTAGTTTTAGCAACTGATGCTAGAAATGCTATGAGCTGTGATATTTAAAGTTTCATCTGAAAACCTGGAAATGCCACCACCCAATCAAAGCACTATCACCACTGCAAATAATGCCTAACATTCCCTTTGAGCTCTCTCCCATGCCTCTGTGAACTGTCTGAGAAACTGGAAAGGGAATTTTATGCATCACCACAGGTGGGCTTTGACATTTCACTGATGCTACACACTCTCAGCCACCAGAGAAGCCTCAACATATTGTCCCTGTCCTCAACTTCCTTCCTCTGCAAAGACCTTAACCAGGAACTTTGTGGAAGGGGACTAGTCTACCTATATTTTTAAAAAGCTGCTAAGCTTTTGAAGGCACGTCTGGTCCCCATGTTTTGGGGGTAGTCACTCCATGGGTTGCTGCATCCTTCCCTGTACTCCAAGCTACTCTCCTCCACAGGAAAGCTGGTGGCATCCTGTCTCACCATCTGGGAGAGGGCACTCAACTTTGGAGCTGGAGGTAGGAGAGTAAGTTAAAAGTCATTGAGGCCATGATAAAAAGATATATTTTACACCTCAGAAATGCCTGTGGAGGAAACAGAGCAAACAACTGACAGTTTGGAGAAGGAAGAGGAGCTGTGGAGATCTATGGAACTGAATGTGGAGTTTTTCTGTAGGATGAACTGGTCCATCTGGGTCTCAGGCCACTGCAGGATGACACACCAGCATATCTCCCTCCCTATAACACTCTGGCAAAAATGCCTCGTGAAGTGAACCTACCCTGTTCTTTACTCAGTGTGACATAACCTTCTAAGGTGCTTTTAGGACACCTTTTGGTTACACAGTATTTCCCACAATTTGTGTTGGGATATCTGGAAGAACAAAAGGTACTAGAGAACTGGGACTTCCCTTTTAGAATCTGGAATGATTCTTGTGAATCATTTCTCACATGGCTTTTGATAGATGTATCAATGACACTGCTATTCTTGACTAAACCCAATGCAGGGGGAAAGAAAAAGGAAAATAAAGAGAAAAAAAAAAAAAAAAAGACTGAAAGTTGGTCTCGTATGACTTAAAACATAAAAAATCTGTGTTCTTCAGAAGAATATTTTTGATTAATATTTCATGGACTCAGAAAAATATATATGACAGTACCAACAACTATCAACAAACAATTGACAGTGTGGAAGTAGTAGGAAACAAAAAGACACCTAAGTGAAGAGAAGAAAAACATTCCTAAGCACATACATAGAACTTGTTCTATCTCTTGCATTGAGACAATCCCCATCAGAGATCAAATAGAGTTACAGTGCCATTTTAGATGGCTAAAGAGAAAATTAAGTCCTATGGAGACCCAAGAGCTGGAGAGTGCTTTGGTCTTCTATCTGATGAAACCATTAAAATTCAAATGTTTTCCCCCTTGTAATGGAGGATATATGAGGACACATGAGGACACAGACTGGAAAACCTCTCTGATTGATGAAGTGACTCAAAAGCAATGACTGCTGCCTTCAAGGCATGAAAAAAGATCCTGCAAAAAGAAGGTGAACTTACTCTGGAAGGGTCAAGGGATATGATTTTTAAATGTCATGCCAGAGAAGTCTAAACTGAAGTCCATCTTCAGGAAAAAGACCCTATCAGATGGAGACTCCTGGAAAAAAGAATGTATTGGAAATACTTTACTTCTATGACCTATGTGGAAAGTGGGAGACATTTATAACCCCCGAAACATGCCTGTGCTGTTGTCACCTTCACCCTTTCAAATACAGCAGACAAATATCAACAGCCTGGAGTCCTGTATAAAGCTCTCCTGAGAGCCTCTGAGACTGATGACTTCATGGGAATTTATCAAATTTTGGAGTCTGCTCCAAGCTGGTTTGGAAGACAGAACGCACAGGAAAAGAGGAAATTAATGGAGATAATATACATCTGATTGTTTCCCTCAGGATATTCATGTCGCAGATTTTCATGGGAAAGCTTTATCTTCAAGTTAAGCTCATCTATACTTCATACCACAAAATCCAGACTGTTTCCTAAGTGTCTCAAAGGCTCAGGGGCCAATGCACTTTAGATGTCTGCCATCCAATCTGTCATCTATGGCACCATCTTTCAGCCTCACGCAGACATGTTATGGCAGTAATGAGAACATAATAATGTAAAGCTCTTAAATATTGGATATATTTCTCAGCAATGGTAAGCATTTCTGAAAAGCAGAATCAGGGTTTCTCATGTTTATTGAGTTATGGGGACTTTCAGTTCATGCTGAAATGTGTCTTTACTGGAGGTGTTAAAACACTGGGGAGCATTGCATATACTTTTAACTCTTACTGAAATCACACAATGGGCTTTTAATGCATCAGACTGCCATTGCATTTGCTCAGTGTAAAAATAAAATACTCTTTCTCACTACCACCACCACAGACCACTCATGACACTGTAAATCATGTAACTTTCCTTCTGCTATATGCAGGGTCCTGTCTTTTTTTTAGTCCTTTGCTCTATTCACCCCACAAGGTACAGATTCCTTCTGATTGTGCTATCTATACACTTTTAAATGTTTTCAACACAGTACTAATGTATTCTGTGCACACATCAGTTTTGCTCAGAATATTTTGTGGTCATTATTTTTAAAAACAGTGCTGCAAATTCTGCAGTTCAGTCCTCTAAGTTTCATAAGCAAATCAAACAAGTTATAGCTAAGGGACATTCAGGGAAAGGATGGGTTTTGCTTATTTATTTAAAAAAGAACTGTACAGAATGTTTATATTTGCATGTAATTGTTTTAACACAGAATCTCATTTATATTTTAAAAAATCTCTGTTACGGATTTATATGTTATATAAAAACATCACTTGAGTAGTAACAAACAAGCAAGTTTTTACTTTATCTCAAAAACAAAATGCATATGGTCTAAAGGTGCTACATTTTGACAGAATTGTATTTGGGTATCAGGGTAAATGAGAATGAGATCCTATTAGAATCAGGGGTTTATAAATCCTGCATGATTTTTCACATAAACTCTTCCACAGTGGAATACAGAAATTAATCAGTAACCAAAAGGTATTGGATTCCTAGCAGCTATTAGGATAGGGAGACAGTATGAATCCTTTCTTACCTGTTTCCCCCAAGTACAAAATCTGAGAATTTGGTTTAAACGTTAAATGCATGCATACATTGACAGAATCGTATGAGAACCAAAGTCAGTTTAGACAATATGTTAATGCTCAACATTTTCAGTGCCTTGCCAGCTGCATAAAGCAAATATTTTCCAATATAATCAGTCAGAAAATGCACACTAATGTTAGAATCATTAATATTTCTAAGTTTCAAACAAGCCTAAACTAGTAAAATTTACCAGTGGCTAATCACTATGAAACCTATTCACTTTGCATCTGTTCACACCAATACAAACTAGAAAGCAGTTATTTGGTTCTTCATGCAAGCCAGTAAATATGGGAATGTACTGAAAAGAAAGCAAGAGAAAAGAAAGGATACTTTTCTCGCATCATTATTATTGCTAAGGAAACCATCTCATTTTGCAACAGGCTAAAATACCTATTACAACTCTGGTATCTATTATATTTGCTGCAGTGCAGTTCATTGGTTGCATTACAGTAGCATCACTAGTAATGGGTACATTTTAAAACATTGCCTGATGCCTGATTCTGTTTCTCCAAATTTCATTACATAACCTGTATAATTTTTTTTTCTGAAGGCTGATATTGTTCATAGGCTGATGTCTTTGACACACCTATTTACATACGATTCAGTACCTGGGAACACATAAAAATATTTTAAATTATACATGTGGAACAGTGAAGAATGTTTTCCTTTTTTGTGTGTTGTTGTCTTCAATCAAAAATAACACACACATCTCTGTGTAACATGCCAAGTAGAACACTATAACAGGATAAAAGTAACAGAATATATCGACTGGAATAATGTAACTGAATTGCTTTGTACTGTACGGTCAGGACTACAGTGATTTAAAAAAAAAATTGAATCTGGACCTTCAATGAGCCATCACAAGTCACCACCTGGTACCCTGTAGCCCACAGTGATTGTTATTAAAATACTGTAATTTGCCAGAGAAAGAGATTGTCTTCTATAGTTTAATTAGTACAGAAATCATGAGGAACCTTTTGGAAAAGTTAGACTTCCTAGATATATCTACTTGACATTTTGATTCATTTCTGCTGCTTAGCTTTCTATTGCCTATGTTGAATGTTGTTTAGAAAAGTCCCATGATATCATTTCCTTTAATCAAAATTTTTTCTTTCTTAGTCTAGAAAAAAAGGAGGGAATAAGTCTGATACTTTCTCGATGCTCAAAAAATGCAACACTTGCACTCTTTGTTTGTTTTACCTTCAATAACTACATTGGTATTTTTGGACATGACATGCAACATGGACGTGACTAGCAAGTAGTGAATTAATCATATTGACATCCAGAAGTATTTTCTGTCTCTTAAAGTTGTTTGCCTACAGAGCTAATGATAACATTTTCTCCCGTCATCTCAGTTATGTCTGCTCTATTGCACACAGCCCTGTTCAGTATGTAACTGCATGACATATTCTTGGAACAGAGCAGAATAGGCTGTTGCATGGGCTTTTAAGGCGTTGCTGCTGTTGGTAAATCTCAGTATACATGTCTATGGGAAGGAGATAAAAAAGTTGTCTATTCTCTACTGTATTTTTTTAACATATTAAAAATCACCAAACTGAGCCTTAAGTGTGTAAAATGAAATAAATAAGTTTATAAAATGAAATAATGCTGAAATGTCAAGTTTCAGTCCTACCTTGATTTTATCTTCAGACTAGCAAGATAGATTTGGCTCTTAGAATACATAATCATAACACTTAAAGAAAAAATCCAAGTAATATATATCTGAAAGATCACTTAGAGCAGCAGAGTTCATTTGATGCTTCAGAGGACAAATCCCTCTGGCCTACTACATTTCAGAAAAGAAGCAGAAGGAAGACTGCTAGATGAAGCACTTAGAGCTGAAATATTTATTCACTGTATGCACCTAGGGAAAATTGAGATCACAAGCATTTCTTCTCCATACATACTTGCATGGTCCAACACGTACTGTTATATCAACAAAAAACATTGTGGAGGTCCTCAAATTGTAGGCCACTCACTTCAACCCAACCACTATAGCAGACACAGCTGGACCACCTTAAAGGTTTCACTGTATTGTTTTCAAAGCTATAGTATTTACATTGTAGGTATGGTATTTCCATCCTGCTACAAAAATAACATGCAGCCCCAGTGACTGTGATATTCAAGGGCAGCTGGGAGAATCAGGCTCAGGGTCTGCAAGATACTAGATCCAAAATTGCTTGATGCTTAGAAAATGCCAGACACTGTACCTCATCCAGATATATCTTTTTCTTGAATATAGACCAAACAGCATCATAGTCAGATCCCTACATTTGGCATTTCTTTGGATTTTCCCTCTGTCACCTGCCTATTTGCTTCAGTTCCACTGTCTCTCATTGCCTCAGGGACACAATCCAGCACCTCTTATTTAAGTGAGGAGAAAAAAAATCCTCCTGTATTCTGTTCCCATGCACAGGTACCTTCTCAAATGAAGAGCCCCTCATTCCCTATGCAATGTCCTGAGTCCTTCCCTTTTAAAAGAAGTTCCCATATGCAAACAGAATTCCCACAATTCTTTCCCTATTGCCCAGAGTTTCATTATTGGAGTGCAGATGGCTGTGCTCCATTATTGGAGTGCAAAAGCTTCAGCTGGCCTATTTCAGCTGCAGTACTGTGTGGATGCAGGGTTTTGCCTGGCACGTACAGAGAGCCTTTAATGCTGCTGCAAGGACTGTTGTAAGAAGAGGATATGGGGTTGTAAAACTGCTCATTCAATCAGAAAAGTAAATGAGAATATCACCGCTTGGCTACTACCATCACCAGATGGAGGTTAGAGAGAAAACAATAAGCAGAACATCACCAACACACAAGAACAGTCAGGAGAGGTTGATAAAGTGACATGTTCTTCTTCGTGATTTCCTGAAGGTGTAGATGCTCAGGACTTATAAAATTCTCTTGTTAAATTTAAAGGGCCTGAGGTCAAGTCCATTGTAGTGTTGAACACTTTCCCTTGTATTCCTGGCAAATAAATCATGTTGCTTTTTGACATTTTCCCTGCTCGATAAGCAGCTGCTGCATCTTATAAGCACAGTGGTGTGAGGCTTGTCAGATTGGTGAAGTCTGAATTAAAGAGCAATTTTAACACAAATGCCAGCTTTCTGCAAATACCTTCCTTCAAGGGAGACTTGTTCCATTTATGTTCTCTGCCTCTCTGAAGGGCTCTTTTTATGTACTGGAAGAGTCACATGTTATAGAAAAGTCCCTTATTTGGATTTAAATACTTTATTTTAATACTTTCTGTGCATTTATATGGTTCCGGGGTTTCTTACCTATAAACCACTTAGATTCATCTTTTGAAGTCTGCTGGGAACCATATTTGTCACTATCTCAGAACAAAATGAGGGAGATGCACAAGACTTTTGCAGACTTGCTTTGTATTCTACAACTCATGTATGTTGCCTGGACAAAAGCATAAATAAACTTAGTGTTGCACGAAACCACACTGAGCTTCCACATTTTCTTCCTTTCTTATGTAAATTTGCCTAAGACTACTTCTTTTAATTAGAGTATAACCTTAAAGTGTCACATACCTTGCCTAATCCTATTTCTTTCTCAGTTAATTCTCTCCTGCAGTAATACCATTTTTATCAAGTGAATTTTGTGACTCCCCACCACCTGTTGAAATGAAACTGTAAAATGGCAAAATCAACAAAGTGTATATTAAGCATATTCATCACTAAGTCGGAGAGCTGCAAAAGTATCTGAGGTGTCCCTTGATGTCTTTCTCCCTGTTTTCCATGAAGTACTCATGAAGATTCCTTCATTGTTCCATATCTTTTAACAAATGTGGTATCCTTAGGTCTATATTATTTTTAAACAGAGTTGGTTTTTTTCTTTTTTCTATTTGTGAAATTTATGCAGCCATAACTTCATCTTACTTGCCATAGAATCTAAAGTCAATGAAGTAATACATTCTGCTTTCTTTTTACTAAAGAGAATTTGTGTTTTAGATTCTCTATATGCTCTGCCCAAATTTTCCTTTGGTAAAATATGGTGTGAAAGAGCCTTCTGGAACTTGGTGATTTCCTTCCATGCCCAAATTTATTGCAGTTGTATATTTGGATGAGAAAAACAACTTAAGAATAGGTTAGGATGGTTTAAACAGAAATATTAATCAGTAATGTGTAAATCAATTCACTGCATTCCCCAGTGCTACATGCAAATAATTTCACTAGCCAGTTTTTATCTAAGTAAAACAAATGTATTTCAGAATTTTCTCAAAACAGTGTTCTATACCCCTTTAAATGGATTTCTTATGTATTACATTGCAACAGAGACATCATTTCACTTTCACTTTAGGTCATTTTGTGTCTGTGACCAATGGTTCAGAAAATTCTACTTTCTTGCAGCAGAAACATCCTCCTTGAAATTCTATCATAACACAACCTTCAAGATATGCACCAAGGGCAAGAAAATTGTCAATGTATTCAGTTTCATAACTTCTTTCCGAAATTTCTTTGGCATCAAATAAGCTATTTGCAGAAATGAGCATGACTTTGGTTGTTGTCAGATCAAATTCTTGAATTGTGAGACTCTCTTAGGGACATACTGGTCTCTTTAAAGTCACAAGAATATCTTT
The DNA here is from genome assembly GCA_023637945.1 of Phaethornis superciliosus. NCBI lineage: Eukaryota > Metazoa > Chordata > Aves > Apodiformes > Trochilidae > Phaethornis > Phaethornis superciliosus. The sequence continues at coordinate 37,771,355 of JAJQWJ010000002.1, read as the reverse complement.
TCATCAACCCCATTTTCTGTTCACCACACTTACTGTTACTAAATGTTTGTTCTGTTGTTTTAGGTTTTTTTACCCTTCTCTGTATTTTTGCAGATCTCTGGACCAATTTGTTGACCTATCTGGAAATCTGACACTCAGCAAAACCAGCCAAGGACTCTCCTATATCATGGGTAACAGCTTTGTCTGCCCACGTGTCTGTGTCCAAGGAAGGGGAAATATGGTTGTACAATGAAACAAGGTTAGTGTTTCTGGAATTACATTTTTTCCACCATTTTGCCCTTGCCAGAACACTTCTATAGATTTTTAGAGTCCAAACCAAAACTTTCTTTAGAAGTTTTGATATTTCCAGAGTTCTGCCTATGACCAGGTAAAGGTATTGCTGCACTTTTCCAGTCATGCTACAGAGCATCTTTGCTCTTGGTCTGGATGCCCTGGGCATTAATCAGGGAAGATGGGAGCAAGGGCTAGCAAATGGCTGCAGGAAGGAACCACTCTTATCCATTGAGATGTCTGTACCTGTTCTGGTAGCAGGGCAATGGTTATCTACTCACTCAGGACATTGCAAGGTGCATGTATGGCATATTAGTGAGCACTCAGAGGTGCAAAAGCCCTTTCAGCATGTTCTTCTCCCATAAATCTGCAACTGGATTTGACAGCTGCATTGTAGAACTGGTGGTTCCTGGTCCCAGGGCCTCACTTTTCTTTGGCATGTTGTGAGCACCCTTGGAGTAGACTCTGAAGCAGATGTAGTAAGGTCTTTCCTGTTTCAGCCACAGAATAACCACATCACTGCACATGGTACTATATCACTAACATCAGAGCATAAGCATCACCTGTACATCCATACCACAGCCTGTACATACATTATATTAGTGACCTAGTCATAAATAAGCTATCTAATGACTGTAATAAATATTATGATATTCCAAAGTCAAACCAGCTGATAGCAGCATAATGAGGGATGGGAAATAGGTGCAGCCCTAGATATAATCATTAACTGCTGCAGTGTCAGCTCTGTATCAGATCTATATTATATAGCCTTTAAAAACTATACAATACCCAGTAAGGCTTTGGTGTTTGTTCTGTTGGAGTCAATGTGATGTACAGAAGACAAAAATACTCAATAACTTTGCTTCATCTTTACCTGAAAAGATATAGCTTACACTCAATCACACAGGTTTCAAGATGTCACTCAACATGATAAAATGAGACTCTACGCTGGAGGAAATCAATAAGTTTTCTGTGAATTACTTTAAAATAAGTGGTGGAAGGAAAAGTTTGATTACTGTGAAATTGAAACACTTTGTAAGATCCTACAGAAAGCTAAAGCATAATGAAACAGAAAGTCAGTTCTAAATGTATGATCTTTCATTATATTTGGGAGACAATATATTTTTATGAAAGTTACACTTCCAGATTCAAGTGAAGAATACAGCCCTTTGTGTCATTTTATCATCTTGCTTGAACCTCAGTAGACAGACTCCATAACCCAACAATCACAATCAATGCCTTGTTACGCCTTCGAGCAGAAAAAGGGTTCTTTGACAGAATGATTTGGTGTTATACATGCTAATGTGAGCCATAGCATCTGCGGAATAGCTCATGAATACCCCAAATACTCTTCAGCACTCTAGTCAGAGATGTGTTTTAGTTAGCTGTAGTGCCAAGACGCAGTTTCATTAACCTTATTTCTCTTTCTTTTCTGTAAGGCATAATTCTGTTGTAGCTCAGACTCACCAGGACACGTCATGGATACCAAGTAGAGTAAATAGTATTAACATAATATGCACAGTCTGTGCTTTCAATTTCCATGCTTCACACAGAAGGATGTGTAATGACTAAAGTCTGACAGTTTAATTTATTCAGCCCTATTAGACTTGTTTGTTAAAAAAAACCCTTCAATTTCAGATTCATTCTCCTTTTCTTAAACCGTGAAGAAGGAAGTCATTTACTCCCATACTGATTTAATTTTTAGCTGACCTGTACTGCATACAGTTGATGGAAGAGCACAGATTTTTTCAAATGTCAACAGGGACTCTGTTTCTAGCCTATATTTAAAATTCTGACCACTTCTTGGTATTGACCTCATGTCATGGTCTCTCAAAGTCTAAGAATAAATGAGTTAAATGTATATCCAGGAAATGAACAGAGTTAGAAATCCTATATTAGAAGTAAATTTCAGAATGCAATAATGTAGCTTGTTATAACCGGAAGGAAGCTGTCTCATCTTCAATTTTAGCAAAGTTAAAAGCAAAACAAAAGAGAATCTATACTGTGTCAGAAGTTGAGGGAAATAAATTCATTGCAAAAATTGGGAAATATTAGACCATGCTTCTGAAAGAGAACTTTTTCAGAGAGATCTTACTTAAAACCTTGGTTCAGTCTCTGTCTCAGGTTTGTGCTGTAATCCTAAGAAAATCACTTATGAGGAGATTTTTCAAAGTGTTTAGACAACAAATCCCATAAGACATTTTGTGTTGTCTGTAGCCACTTAAGCAACTGAAAAAAATCAGCCTCTGTGTCATAGAGTTCATTTCTATTGCAGAGAAGGTAGACATGCTGACTTTGCTCAGATATGTGGTAGAAGTGCATAAAATACTGGAGTAAATGATAGCTATGCTATGTATATACATATACATATACACATATAAAATAAGTTAATATTATATATGTAATACATATTATAAATAACAAATATAATTATACATTTATAGATATTTATTATATGTTATACATATTACATATATATTGCTATATATGTTTGCTTCTGAATATCAACTTAAAATATAAATATATAATTTTAATGTAATATAATGTAATATAATCAATGTAACAGAAATATAAAGCAAAACAGATTTTATTACATATAATAAAGTTGCATTATATATAACATAAAATATATTATATATTTATATTATTTGGTTTTATATATTTATATATTTATTTATATATTTTCTATATATATTGCTTGCTTCCAATCTGCAGTTTTCCAATATGCACAAAACTCAGTTTGAATTTTGCATTGTACAGTAATTGTTTGTCAATTTCTAACAAACTTCCTCTTTCATCTTAACAAAAGGTGCAATAATTAACTATGTCAGGATAGCTGATCTGTCAAAATCACATTACAGCCTGAAGATTCTCCAAGTTCGTTTACATGTGCAAAAGTTTTGGGCTCTGCTACCAGCACAATTAATCTGATGACTGATCAGCTCCTGTTACATTATGTGTCTTTCAACACTCTTTTAACTGCTTCTAAGGTATCATGACCTAAGTCAAAATCCCCAACTTGCTTACTTGAACTTTTTGTAAGATTACAATGTTCATGTAAAGGTGGTTAATCTAAGTTGTGATACTTTATTTTTGTCCCACACTAAGGACACACATGAACATTTTTCACCATGCAGTTGATGAGTAGCAGCTCATGAAATCGTGGATTGTAATCCTTAATCCTACAATGCATACATCACCTTAAACCAGCATATACTTTTCCCACAATTAACTCCCAAGACTCCAATACACATTCCAGCACCTTTGCTTATCACTGAAAGTAGCTTCAGATGAATGAAATGATCCAGAAGCTCCACTGTGAAATCCCGTATTCCACTCACATTCAGACAGAAGTGGAGGAGATTTAAAAACACAGAGGATATTTAGACAAGCAAATTGATCTTAACATATTTAAGCAAAATACAGAAAGCTCCTTCAATGGCCAAAAAAGCTGCTTCTTTTGAATTACTTAACGCATCAATATTCTGCTGGGTAATTCACAATGTTTTTCCCTTTTCTTTCACTATAAAAATTGTTTTGTTTGTTTCCTAATAAAAATGTAGCACCACAGACAATGTTATACCAGTGGTGTCACTACAAAAGAAATCTCTCTGCTGATCAAAGATCTCTATCTTGTAATCTTTTCTCTCCTGGAAGTATGTTGATAGAGTTCACCCATTTGCTCTGGTTCTGCTAGACCAATGTCAGTGTATCTGAAGGAGGTGCTGCAGCCTGCTAATATCTTTCATTCTTGGGCCAATGCCAGCTACTTGGTGAAGCTACCAATATTGAATATAATTCCACAGTCACAAGGCTAGAGATACATAAAGACATTCCTTAAAAAATTTACAGTTTCTAACAGTGTCCAAACTCAGTAAATCAAATGCAAGAATTAGAAGCTGATAATAAATGCCATACCAAGTAATTTCAAACAAGGACAAAAATGCTCTATAGCTATTTGCATGGCCACACGTGAGATTTGGGATGTTCAAAACATTCCAGGAGCTGAAGTCTTTCCAAGGAGTTTGGCTCCATCATAACTGCACTGCCTCAGAATATCCATCTTGGGAAGGTTTGGCCCATAGCAGAGTCTTAACATGTAGCAATACTCAGTACACTGGAAAAAAAAAAAAAAAAAAAAAAAAAAAAGAGTGTTCAGGCCCCCTTTTTTTAAAGTGCTTTTTACTTAAATGCAAAGCAAGTCAGGGAATCTAAATTGATGCTCACATAAACACACTGAAGGAAATTCCCAACCTGCTTTTTGAAGGCAGGCTGACCCATGAAAAGTTTGTACCTCCTAAATGTCACACAAGTTCAAAAGAATGAGCTGAGTCTTCAGAAGTTCTTTCAATAATATAAGTCCTGCTAATGTTGCTCCTCTGTGCTGTAGCATCCAGTAGCTCTTCACTGATGAGTGGTCCATGAAAGGATGCCCAGCTCCACACATCACCAGGCTACATACAACACTGTCCATCCTGGGGATGTTTTAAAGCTACTTTTTCACTAGGCAGACCACAAATTGTTAATGTGCTTTTTGACAAGAATACATTTTTACATCAAGCAATGTGAAATATAGTGCTACATCAAGGCTGGGAACTAGATACTGCCTTCACTGACAGGTGAGTTACTAGATCATTAGGTGAGTTTGGAGAAACTCAAGACTATTTCACAGGCATCTGTGGGGAAGAAGAATAATGAGACAGGACTGAAGATCTATCTAATCCTCCCATTATGAACACAGTTGGGTAGAAATTTCTCACTCAAGTGATTTTTTGACTGCAAAATGCCAGATTGTCAGAACTGACAGTGAGGAAACGATTTTGGTTTCAACAAATATTTGTTGGAATATTTTGGGTAAAAAACCCCACATTTTGAATCTGTCAAAATATCCATTATCATCATTATTAATTGTGACGTTCCAGATCTCTTCTGAATTATGTAATTTGAAATTCAAGATACTTCACTCTACCTAAACTAACCAACAATTAAATCATTAAAAAGAAATTATCTATTTATTTTTGTTCATTAATACTTTTCAAGCTTTTAATTTTTCATCTTTACTTGAGCAAGGGCCAAAACTGATACTAAAAAAGGAAATGAACAGAAGAAAGATATTTTGCTACCAAAAATAAGTTGTAGTTAACTCCCAGCTGCTCTGCTTTTCAGAAACCTGAAATGTACCAACTTATGTCATACCAAGTGACCTTTCTTGGCATTCTTGTGCTTTGGCTTTGTACAGAGCACTTCAAAGACTCAGTGAGACATATCTTTTCCCAGGCTACCTTTGTTACAGATATTTTTCAGGTGATGACTTTTTCCAAAGTTCACATCTCCTGAAACAACACAGATGGTGTTCATCACCTCTAGGCTTGCAAGGTATGGCAGGTTCTGCAGCTCCACCATGGGCTGTCCCTGTTAATGTGGATTAATGGGAGGGTTATTTGTAGATCCAGATTTCTATCATTTGTCTGTAAGTGCCTAGAAGATACTGCTGTGGCTGCTGAGTAGCAACCAACAGCTGCCTCTTGTTATTCACTTCTTTCATTCTTCTTTCCCGTCTCTTTGCTTCCATTTACTGTTTCCATTACAAAAAGAAGATTAAAGAACTGCCAAAGATAAAAAATGTAAAATGCAGAAATTAAAGGAAAGGTTGCATGGACAGGATGCCTGTAGGTGACTTTCTAGAACTTGTGCTGAGTTAAAGGTCAGAAGCTTAAGTGGATGAGGATGAAGTATTGCCTGTGTTCCCTGATAAATCTAACTTCACTCTCCAAAAGAAAAAAAAAAAAATCAGGTCAAACTGTTCCATGAAGAAGTAATAAAAATGTAAAAGAAACAAAGACCAAAAGGAATAAGCATCCCCCGAGGTTCTGTGTTAGAACACAGCTAAAATGGGTTTGGTTTTTATTTCTACATATGTCTTTCTGCGTATTATTCTACAATTAGAAACTTTATTCTTAAAAAGACAAAATTTTAGTCACTTCTAAAAGAACTGGAGACTTAATTTTGTAACACTCAGTGCAAATAATGTGAAAGTAAGCATGAGAACTGTGTATAATTCTACTTATGCAAGACAGAAACTCAACAAATCCATTAATTTCCATTGCCACTATCAAATTAAGGACCAAATTATTATTTTCTGTGATTAAATTCCTTATGATGTGTTGCCTGCATTTCAACTGGTGTTACCTAATGAACATTCCACCTTCACTTATGGCAGAGCTGTGCACTGACAGGAATAAAAAAAGACTCAAGGAAAACTGATGCTTTCCACAAATAGGTAACCATAAGACAGTTATGTAAGAGCATTTTGTGAAATATATTTCTCTTTGAATAATTTACAGGGTAAAAGATTCAATTTCAGATATCATTCAAAGTGGTGGGGATGCCATTCCATGCAGAGACTTTTTCACCAGAAATTCCTTTATTCCTTTTCAAGTGCCTGCCATAAAATGCAGCTGTAAGTTTCAAGTGTGTCTTTGTGTTTGCAGTAATATAATGATATTCCCATAGCTCTGAACTATATTGAAGGTAAAGAAACCACCTCAACTTGACCTTTGATTCATTGGCAGCATTTTGTCAAAATTTCTGAGCATTTCCATGACTGCTGTGTGACATATTGTTAACCTGTTTGCTTGGACCAGTGGAGGAACAAAATGCTGTGTATTGTCTTTTTGTTCACTATGTATATAGACTTTCAAGCAGCGTCTCCTTGGTATATAGCTCCAGGTCTTAGCCTCTACAGCAATAAGACGACAATGTTTAAAATTAGAAAGTGATGTAGTAATGGTATCAGCTAGGAGGAAAAGTTTTGAAGTGCTGGCTTTAATTCCGTGCCTGCAGAACTTGCTCACTGTTGTTCCAGCCCCACCTACTGGTACCTCGCACCCCTTTCCTCTGTAATGCTGGAAGGAAGAGTTCCCTTTAAACTTCATTTCAGCTCTAAAAACACTTGGGGGATAACTGAAAGAAAGTTTGTTGTTTCCTAAACTCTTTTGAGACGACAAAGAACAATTTGGACTGATGTTATTTGTGTTAGGGAGAACAGAGTAAGAGGCTTACTCAAATCTCTTAAATTCTGAGTTAAGCAAACCTTGCTCTGAAACCAACAAAAAGGATCTAGGGAGTTTGCTTCTGGTTTTTTTGTTTGTTTGGTTGGTTTGTTTTGTTTTGTTGTTTGTGGTTTTTTTTCCCGTGTAATCGAGTTTGTGATTTTTTTTTAACTAAAAAAAGTTGGATTCATTAGCACAGTGAATTATTCTGAAAAGGTTTGTGTACACACTTTATTTCACCTGTTGTGACTGTGAGCAGTCCCAGCATTTCAAAGGGAGGATTCATCTCTCCTAAGAGTCACATCCAGAAGTCTGTCCTTGATCAGCTGAATGGGTCTGACCAGATGTTACTGCCACAGCTTGTCCTGGACACTCTCCCTTGGCATTTTGGCACCAGCACAGGATGCGTTACACTGAGATTGAGGCATTTCAGCCCCACTGCCCCCAAGTGAAATCAGTTGGCATCAAGAGGGTGCATCCATTCCAATGCTGACAGAGGCATCAACAGCCCTCCTGAGGTCTCTGTGTTGATTGCAACAGGTGCTTTACCAAGCTGCCAGGTAGCATTAAATGCAAATGCAAGCCAAGGTTCATGTGTGACTCACACTAGCATTCTGTACCTACAAATGTCTATATGTGTCTTTATTTTAGATGCATTAAATTACTAACAGTTGCACAGTATTTTCCTGAAGGGACTGCCAGGGAAGCATCATGAGATTGTACTACTGTTAAAATATCAGGAATATAGAAACTCATGACTGGGAGACATTTTGAAGGCCATCAAATCCAGTTAACATCAGTTATTAGCTGATAAAATTTATCAAGGTTTTTTACTAAATTGAACCCTACTTTCTATTTTCTAGGTGTCCAAATCAAGAAAATAGATGCCCAAGTGAAGCAGAGAGGGCTCATTCATGCACCAGAAGAGAGAAATGTGGGGATTACAAAGTCTGTTCCCTCTTTTGAGAAGCAGACAGACATGCAGGATACATGCAGCTCTGGACAAGCTACAGCATATAATGTCCCTGTACCAAATTATGAGCCAAAGCAAGGAGCTAAGAGACACATCAGGGGATATGGGACATTGCAGTGCAAGGACACCAGGGACACAAAAGCTAGTGGTACTTACAGAAGGGACTGGGTATACTGAAAGGGGATGAGAGAAGGGACAAACTTGGTATTTTCATTTGGCTGTCACTGAGGAACTGGAGAGGGATACAATGGGAGGAGGTGAAAAGAGAAAAATGGAAAGAGGGAATGCAGCATACAGGTTTCTGGGAATTCAGCTTCCTTAGATTTGTGAAGCACTTTGTCTAATGTTTATCATTCCAGCTTCCTCCTTTTCAGAAACAGTGTGAGGTCTGTTACACTTGTGTAGAGTTGTGACTTGCACTCACATCCATGTTAATATGGCCTCACTGCTTTTTCTAATGAAGATGCTTTCCTATTACAGTCTCTTAAATCTGTTTTGAGACATCTGCTGTTGTCAAACTTTGGAAAACTCTCTTCCTTTGCATTTTGCTTCTCTACACATTATTTACCCTGAAGGAGGCAAGGAGGTGGCTACTAGAGCACTAATATGACATAAACATACATTAGCACTTGCAGGTTGAATCTAACTATACTTATTTTCAGAGCACCTGCTGGAAGAATAGAAATACTTTATTTTAAAATACCCTTAAAATATAATAGATTCTTTTGCTTATCTTGTCATGTGTACGGTCTGTGAAAGATTTGCCTGAAATCTTTAAATACCCTTGTTCCCTCCTGTGTGTTCTTGAACCCTTTGGTCCCACAGTGCCAAGTGCAAAATCAAGGTTATAAAGGATCCAAAATATTTTCTCTTCCTTTCAAAGGCATCTAAGTGGCTAACCTCATTTTGTCCAGCAATACGGTTCTGCCCTTGTATTCTACAACTGGTGCTATCGTTCTGAAGGGTTTCTTTTTTGTCAGTACTCTCTTCATCTTTCATTTCATTCTACTCTTTCTGTTCTGCTAGGAAACTTCGCACCTGTGCAAACTCTTTCATTGATGAAACATCTGGAGACAAACAAACAGCAATGAGGAAATGAAAATATTGTTACTGTGTTGCAACTATTACAATATACTGGCTGCAACAAGTTCCTGTGTGAATTAAAGAAATTCTAGGCTGAAATCATGAGGGAAATAGTAGAACATTAGACCTCAATAGCAACAAAAAGCCTACTAAAGCATTTTTATTTGAGTTTGAGATGTGTAGAGCTTTAGATACTATAAATACCGATACATTTTTAATGAGCTGTGCTGTTTGTTTTGGGGTGGAGGGAGGTTTTTGGTGGGGTTTGTTGTTGTTTTATTTTTTTTTGGTAACACGAATGTGATTCTCTCAGCTCCTAAGAAATTTCCTTTATCATCCAATGTTATCAGTTGCAAAACAGCTGTTACATTGTGACTATGGGCCATGACAACCCATTGTATTCACCCTAATGGTTTTCTTGGTCTTAGGTTATTTTCTGTGGGAAATTCCCCTCTCACACAGTTTACTCCACAACAACAGAGCACAGAGGTTCTCCTCCTGTTGCACTCCCCCCTTTCCAGCACAAGTTCCATAGGAATGAACCTCCTGGAGAAGCAATACAACCAGAAAATTACCCATTGACTGCTACTCACAAAATTAAGTACGCTTTTTCTGGTAGAAAACAAACAAATGTATTTATATAAAAATGTTTTCTCAGCTCTCACTCATTTGGTGTTTGAGTGCAAAAGATACAAGTTTTCTAATCAGGAAGATAAATTTCACTGTGCCTTCAGAAGTCCTTCAAAAAGTTTTTATCTTACATATCCTCATTCTACAAAATCTAGTGTGGGAGTCGTTTAGTTACTTAGGAAAAAACAAAACAAAACAAACACTCCAAAACAAAGTAAAAACAAAAAACAACATACCAAAGCACCATATTTTCCAAAACACAGCTTGGAAATTTCTCACAGAAATGCTGTATGAAGCCAAGTCAGTTCAAAGTCTACAGGCTGGAGAGGCACAGTGAACTGTTAAAGCAACTACAGCAAGAAATTCTCAAGGATGTAGAAGGAATAGTTCTCAAGAGCTGCTGATGTCCTGAGATTTCAGCAAAAAACTCACTCCTAAAGCTCTCTTGGACCCTGAAACATCTCTTCCAACTGCCCCAGTTGCCAGATCCCTACATCAGATATTTTTCTGTTTCAGCAATGATATTGTGCCTTCTCAGAGTAATGACATAGTGCACATGATGGCAATGCTTCTCCCTCCCACTGCTTGCCTTCTTAGTCCAAAGCTGCTGGAAATCCAGCCCAGACAGCCCCCCCAGGACAGACAGCATCTCTCAATGTTTTGATACATGAATCTAGGAGGGTAAATAGGCTGAAGTAAAGCTAAATTGAAAGTAAATGTATTTTCTATATAAGGCTTACCCTTACTGTAGCAAAAACTAAGCAAAATGCAGCAGCCAAATCGAAGTTTTGTGAACTCTTATAAAACACTATATTGAAGTATCAACAGCTGTCCTGGTTCTCCTAGATGTCGTCTTCCTTTGAACACTTTTTACGTAGGAAGATTTCTGACAAACCTTTCTTTATTCTCTGTATTTAGAGTACTGAAGACAGCAGGCTTTTCCTCAAAGAGCAGGCTGGTGTTTGACAAGTAATCCCAATTGAAACAGTTATTCTCTGCTAATCAAACTTTCTCCAAGAAAGAGCTAGTAAATTATACACAAAATAACACAGATTGCAGGCAGATTACATGCTGTCAGTTAAACCACGTTTAGCTAAAGAAGGTACCGTAACTAAGTGAGTTAATTAAAAACTCTGGTCTTTCTGTATAGAGATAGAGAGAGATATAATCAGATAGATAGATAGACAACCCAAGATATTTGTCATTTTATATATATTTTTAACTTATTTTCTCAAGATACTTGTATTCCTCTTCTGTCGATTATTGAAACCTATGTTCCAAATTTATGTGCTCCTTCGTAAATAAAAAGGTCTCCCATACATTCCTGAGGTTTGGGATAATCCTATATGTAATTGGTTTGTACCTTAATTTTTTTGTTTTGTTCTTGTTTACACAGTAAATTTAATGTGGTATCACCAGTCCTTAAAGTTCAAAGACCTGAAATAGTACTGCTGGTTTTACTTCAGCACCGGTTGAATCAGTGTTTCAAGTGTCTGTCTCAGCCTCTAACCCCTTTACACTGGTTGTCCTTTAATGTTTACAAACATAAAAATATTAATTTTATTGTCTATCTCCATGCTGATCACTCTTTTTTAAGCCTCTACAACATTTTTATTTGAAATAGCTTTCTAAGAAAGTTCCTATTAATTTTCCTTTAGTCTAGTTTTATTCTTCTTTAATTTTTCTCTCTTCAGTTACACCCAACATTTGTTTTATTAATTGATTTTTTGTTATTTTTACTTGTGTTTTAATTATTTGCTTCTGGACAGCACCAATAGCAGTAAAATTTTGAAAATAAAACACTTGTCACCCATTAGCTGTGTTACTCATAAATAGAAGACTGTAAATGCTGCTAGTTTTAATCTCTAGGAGGAAAATAACTAGAATAATTGAAGAGTATTTCACACATAAAGAAAAATACAAGAACAATTTTAATTAAGGAACTAGAACTGCCAGATGGTAATTAACTGTTTTAAATATATAGCTGTGTGAGAAAACACTGGTCACAATAATAACGTTATGTAAATTAAAATGGCTGTGTGGGGTAGACTGATTTAAATTTCCACATGTCTGTGACTATATAAATTTAACTGAGAAAAAAATTCTGTGCTAATCTGTATTCAGGTGATCTCTTAAAGCATGGTTGGCAGCCCTAATGAAAGAGGAGGCAATCACAGATTATGCCAGTGTTTAGGGAAGATACACCTGCCAAAATATGGGACACTCAATTATAAATAACTGATTTAATAATAAAGTTTTCTGTCTTTTAAAGTTATTACAGTTTAGACATTCTCTATGCTGGCTCAGTCTGTATCACCACAGGACATTTTCACCTGGACAAGAGCTGCATACCACATATCAGTCCATGGATGACTTAATGAAACAACACGTGACTACATTTTTATTCTTGACATATTCATCTTATGAAGCTTTCAAGTACCAGAGCTAGCTGAAAGGGAATTTTCTTTTCAGCTGGGATTTTTTCCCAAATAAAGCAGAATTTAGGAGTTCTTTACAGGCATAGATGATCAACTTATACAGTTAATGTGGGGGCTATGTGAAACATATGATATATCCAATAATTTTATATATGCATGTTTATAAATACATATATTCCAGTTGTGATGTTCTTCTCTGTCAAACACCCACAAAAATCCTGCAGAGAAAGACAATCATCCATATCTACATTTTCCCTAAGAGCAGTAACACCATCAGCATGGAGCAGACAGCATTGACTTTTGAGATGGATCTGAGTACTGGACCTGAGTATTCAGGTCACAAGTCACCAGAGCTCCCCTGTGTGGCTCAGTGGACCTCAGATGACTAGGGATTTTAGCTGGTAGTCCACAATTCCAGATGAACAACTCACCAGCCAATTGACCTCTGTAATCACTTGCATATTCACCATCTCAGATCACAAAACTTTTCGTCTGCCAGCCAGCTAATGGGCCTCCCTTCACGCAGCAATTTATCTGTGTGCAGGTACTATGGATCCATGACTTGATAAAATATCAAATTGGGAACTGATCTATTGATTCCTATTTGTAGTATTATCAATACTTTTTTTCTATATATATAAAAACCCTTGTTTTATGTGAATGAATAAAATGCTTGCAGTCAGCTTGGTTGCCACTGTGTTTTGCTCTGTAATCCAAATGGCAGATACCAATGTCTGCTGAGAATTTCTTTAAGGGATTTATTTTGTTGGCTTCTTTCCTTCTTTCTTTCTTGGGAAACCAAAAACACCCACCCTTAAACATTACTTGCTCTTCATTAGTTATCTTTAGGGTCATTCCACTCTTTTATCTTTTTAAAAAAAATTTTTTATTACACTGCAGGTTAGCACATAAAATCTTCGATCAAAATTTCAATAGATCATTGTACTGTATCTGTCTCGGATGGAGTTAATCTTCTTCAGAGCAGTTCATAAATGCTATGGTTTGGATTTGTGACTAAAACAGTGTTAACACACCAGTGCTTAGGCTGTTGCTGAGCAATGCCTACTACACCATCCAGGTTTTCATTTTCCCACTCTGCCCATGCAGTGAGTAGGCTGGGGATGACGAAGGTGGTGGGAGGGTGCACAGCCAGGAGAGCTGTCCTGAATGTGTCAGAGGAATGGTCCATAGGATATAACATGATGCTCACTAAAAAAAAAAAACACCTCAGAAAGGAGGAAGAAGGTAGGATGTTCATGGTTATGGTGTTTGTCATCTCAAGTAACCATTGTGTGTGACAGCGCCTGGCTTTCCAGGAAGAGCCTAAAAACCTGTCCCCAGTGAAGAATGAATTCCTTGCTTTGCTTTCTTTGTATGTGCAGGTTTGCTTCACTTGTTCAACCGTGTCATCTATTAAACAGTCTTTATCTTGACCCAGGAGTTTTGGGCTTTTGCTCTTATGATTTTCTGCCCCATCTTATCAGAGAGGAATAAGTGAGCAACTGGGTTTCTGGACATGCTCAACCCACAGGCTGCAGAGATTGGTATATACATTTTAACTTCTAAGTTTCTAGTTTTACTTTCTGACAGACAACATTGTCAAATTTGATGACTACAAAATTATTACAGAAAAGCTAGCATATTTTCAAGGTTCAGGGTATTTCGTCACAAAATTAAAGTGAGAAACTCAACTCCCAGATTAGGAAACATTTTTAAACCTCAATATTTACAAGTCAGAAGGAACCCAAAATCTCGTACTTTTTAAACCTGCCTTGTATTCGGGGACCTGAGACACATGATTTTGAGTCCTCAGAGTTTGCACTTGCCAGGCTGATATCCCTTTCTCCTCCAAGTTTGCTGAAGCAGGTGAACAAGTGAACAAGTGAAGCAAGAGAACAAACCAATTTGGTTTTAGCCACCATCAGTGGTATTTTATAGCTCCACAGAGAGGCCTGTATGTACAAGTAGACTGAGAAGCCCTGTTCTCATCAGCCATGTGTGCACTTTGGCCATTGGGCTGGCATCACTGAGCAGGGGCTTCCAATCTCTACCAAGGCCCAGGCTGATACAGTGGAGACACTGGTACAGTGCACAAAAGCTTCCTCCATCACCAGGTGCTGGGAGAAGGCCAGGGGCAAATCCACCCATGTCATTTGTGTCCACTGTGGGGGACACAGCTGGGCCCACGCACACTGAGGGGATGCTGAGACAGCTTCCTGCCAGGGCAAGGGAGGCGGAGGGCACAGAGACAGAAAGAGAAGAAAGAGAAGAAAGAGAAGAAAGAGAAGAAAGAGAAGAAAGAGAAGAAAGAGAAGAAAGAGAAGAAAGAGAAGAAAGAGAAAAGAAATGAGAGGAGAGGAGAGGAGAGGAGAGGAGAGGAGAGGAGAGGAGAGGAGAGGAGAGGAGAGGAGAGGAGAGGAGAGGAGAGGAGAGGAGAGGAGAGGAGAGGAGAGGAGAGGAGAGGAGAGGAGAGGAGAGGAGAGGAGAGGAGAGGAGAGGAGAGGAGAGGAGAGGAGAGGAGAGGAGAGCAGAGGAGAGCAGAGGAGAGGAGAGGAGAGGAGAGGAGAGCAGAGGAGAGGAGAGGAGAGCAGAGGAGAGGAGAGGAGAGGAGAGGAGAGGAGAGGAGAGGAGAGGAGAGGAGAGGGAAAGGGAAAGAGGAAAGGAAAAAGGAAAAGGGAAAGGGAAAGGGAAAGGGAAAGGGAAAGAGGAAAGGGAAAGGGAAAGGGAAAGGGAAAGGGAAAGGGAAAGGGAAAGGGAAAGGGAAAGGGAAAGGGAAAGGGAAAGGGAAAGGGAAAGGGAAAGGGAAAGGGAAAGGGAAAGGGAAGGGAAAGGGAAGGGAAGGGAAGGGAAGGGAAAGGGAAAGGGAAGGGAAAGGGAAGGGAAAGGGAAGGGAAAGGGAAGGGAAAGGGAAGGGAAAGGGAAAGGGAAAGGGAAGGGAAAGGGAAGGGAAAGGGAAGGGAAAGGGAAGGGAAAGGAAAGAGAAAGGAAAGAGAAAGAAAAGAGAAAGGAAAGAGAAAGGAAAGGAGAGAGAAAGGAAAGAGAAAGGAAAGAGAAAGGAAAGGAAAGGGAAAGGGGAAAGGAAAAAAGGAAAGGATAGGGAAGGGGAAAGGATAGGGAAGGCAAAAGGGAAGGGGAGGGGGAGGGGTAAGGAGAGGGGAGGGGAGGGGAGGGGAGGGAAGGGAAGGGAAGGGAAAGGGAAAGGGAAAGGGAAAGGGAAAGGGAAAGGGAAAGGGAAAGGGAAAGGGAAAGGGAAAGGGAAAGGGAAAGGGAAAGGGAAAGGGAAAAGATAGGGAAGGGGAAGGGGAAGGGGAAGGGGAAGGAGAAGGGGAGGGGGAAGGGGAGGGGGAAGGGGAGGGGGAGGGGGAGGAGGAGGAGGAAGGGAAGGGAAGGGAAGGGAAGGGAAGGGAAGGGAAGGGAAGGGAAGGGAAGGGAAGGGAAGGGAAGGGAAGGGGAAGGGGAAGGGAAGGGGAAGGGGAAGGGGAAGGGGAAGGGGAAGGGGAAGGGGAAGGGGAAGGGAAAGGGGAAGGGGAAGGGGAAGGGGAAGGGGAAGGGGAAGGGAAAGGGGAAGGGGAAGGGGAAGGGGAAGGGGAAGGGGAAGGAAGGGAAGGGGAGGGGAGGGGAGGCAAAGGCAAGGGAAAGGGAAAGGCAAGGAAAAGGGAAAGGCAAGGAAAAGGGAAGGCAAGGCAAGGCAAGGCAAAAGACAAGACAGACGCCCCTCCCGCGGCGCCCACTCCCTCAGTAGCCGAACGCTCCGCTCCCATGGAAACGCCCCAGTGGGCGGGGCTATGCCGGCCCGGCCCCTCCCGTTGCCACGGCAGCCGCCGCAGGCGCCGGAAGTGCCTGGGGGCGCCGGGCCCGCCCCTCCCCTCCCTTCCCCTCCCCTCCCCTCGCCATCTCCCCTCCCCTCCCCTCCTCGGCGGCTGCCACCGTAACCGCCCTCGGAAGATGGCGGACGGCGGGGCCGCTGCGGCGCAAGAGGAAGAGGATGTGTCCGCAGCGGCGGCCGGCAGCGTCGGCCGGAGAGATCGGCAGCCGCGGAGTGGCGGCCGCCCGCCCAGCGCCAGGGATTTGCAGGTGAGCGGCTGGAGATGGACTCCGCGCTCCCTCTGCGGGGCGGGGCCGAGCGGATCGGGGCGGAGTGCCCCGCGTACCCTCAGGGACTCCCCCGGCCTTCCCCAGGCCGCCCCTGAGGGGAGCGGGCGGTGCGCGGTTCCTCCGCCCATCGCGCTGCCAAAAGGGGCTGCTCGCAGTAGCGAGGCCGGGCCGGGATTCATAACAGAGGCCGTCGTCTTCTTTCTTTCTTTTTTTTTTTTTTTCCTTTTTTTTTTTCTCTCCTTTTTGAAGCGCCTCTGAAAGCAGATGTGCGCTTTTAGGAATGGGTGGGCGGGCAGGTGGTGTGGTGCTGGGCTCTGGAGGGGGCTGGATGAGCTCTCCTGACACCTCAGGAGCTGGGGTTTGACTGTGCTTGAAGTTATTTTTGGCGCCCTTGTGATTCCTGATTATTCAGTGGGAGTGTCCTTCGCCGCAGGAAGATGCCAGTCTCCCAAAATGTGTGAAACTCTGAACAGGACCTTTCCCAGGTTTACGTGGGTGAAGTTTCGAGAGAGTGTGGTCAGAAAAGTAACTCGGCATGAGTACTTGAATGCTTAATTGCAGACGCTCTTACCAGTATTTCTTTTTTGTGTGTGACTTTGAAACTGTAGGAAGGTTTAAAACCTTTTAGTAACAAATTGATTGGAGAACAGGTGAAACTTGTGGTCACTGAAACGGCCCCTATTTTATTTAATAGTATATAACTAACAGAGAAAGATGGATATAGTTGTGATATACGTTGATGAATTTGTATTCCTGTAATGTATGTTGATGAATTTATATTCCTAACCAAGTAAAATTCAGGAAAAGAATTAAATGAGTAAGAACTAAATATCAGTAAAAAATAGAGTAAACCCCTAATACTACTAACTCCTGTTAGCCAAAGGCTAACTAGGCACCAAAGGAATGCAAACACCTACACAAACCCCCCCCACAAAGATGTCACAACAAACAGATAAGAGACAATGGTTATGGTCAAAGTCTGATACCGTCTTGCAGCAACACAATGGAGTCAGCAGAGGAGTCAGCAGAACCAAGAAAGGTAAAAGTTCAAGCCTGATGAAGACTTCTTACTTCCTCCAAAGACCCCCTGAAGACCCCAATACATCTCCCCAAAAAGAAGACTCCGCCTAGATTCCACCCAGACTCCACCTATTATGAATATTATAATGAAATGAATATGCATAAAATTGTACTCAATATAAGAGAATGTCAGAGCTTTGCCCGGTGTGCGTGAGGGACTGGGATTCTGCTTGTCCCCTGCACCCAGCGCTGCCTTGCTTACTGCAATTTTATTAATTAAACCAATCTACTAAAGAGAACATTGAGACTTGATCAGTGGTCATTTTTATAACATAGTTTTCTGGTTATCTTGGTTACTATTTGGGGTTTTCGTAGGTCCTTGTTGAGATTAATTTTGTGAAAATACAGAAATAAAGTCTGAGTTGCTTCTTTTTGTTTGCTAGATGTTTCTTTAGTCAGCTGAAGCAGACAAGCCTTTTGAGTAGATGATCATTGCTAAAATGTTAAAAAACATAGAAATGCACTTCTGAGCCAGAGTATCCAGCTGTCCATCTAGCTCTGTACTTGAACAACTTTGTCATGTACTTTGTCATGGCACCATAAGAGGTGTGATATAAGGTATGTACAGGAGCCTTACAGAGCTCTTTTTCACTCCCACAGCATTCCTCAGTTTTTCGATTAGGGATGGTACAGGGTAGATCTTTGCCTGTTCCTTTTAGTGTCTTCTTATGGACTTCTTGTCTCTGATTTAGCCTGTCAGCTTTACATATCTGAAAGATATTTGTCTATATGCTCAGATATAAGTCTTCAGTGGTTTCCTTGAGTTGTCATGTAACTCAGTTTAAAATTCCTAATGTATATGATTCCTCAGCTCATATTTGTCCCCTTCAGAAAATGTCTCACAGTTATATGGAATTAATATCCTGTGTTATAGCAGTGTGTTTTGAAGAACAGATGATGTCTTATTTTATTTTAATGTGTATTCCATCTACATAAAATTGTAATGAAATTGTAGCCTAGTATCTGTTCTGGTGTGTATGATGAAATGTTAATATCACTTGTATAGTGTGAACAAAATTGTTTGGGGGCAAAATTAGAGATGATTTGACAAACAGAGTATTATTCAGAACAAAAGTAAGGTTACAAAAAATAATGCCCAACTTCTTGATAATGAGCTTGTTAGCTTTCTAGTCTTATGAATGTCACCTATCAACTTTATTTCAATACATTAACATTAATGAGATGAAGAATAATATATACATGTGTATATATTCTTTGAGTTCTGTATCTTACACTTGAATGTAGCCAGTGTGAGAGCAGAGACAAGTTCTAACAACGGTATTGAGCATCATGTGTTTTCTTCATGAAGTAGAAAGGAAGTTAAATTTACAGAAGTAAGTAAGGTTTCTCATGCTGCTGTTTCTAATTTTCTGGTGATGTATGTATTTTGCATTAGTTTTTGTCTTACATCTGTTCTATGTGTAGTTCTAGAGTTACAGACCTCTAAAAAGAGTCCTGTTTCCTACAGCTGGCCTTGGCAGAGTTATATGAAGATGAAGCTAAAAGGCAGTCATTGTGTCATGACAAACCAACAACTCCAAAGATGAGTAACACAAAAGTATCGCAGAGGTAAGATGTGCTTTGCACTTCAGAAATGTGCTAAATGGGAGCTGTAATTAGCTCACAAAACTTTGTTGTACTTACTTGATCTTCTCCTTATATAAAAAGCATTCTTCAGCAGTTCATTCTCTGGAATAGTGCAGATGGTTTTTGATTTGCATTTCTTTAGAATACCACATAGCACAAAGGCTCCTAAAGCACTTAAAGCCACTTCAGATAAGATGAAGTTGCTATAAGTGAAATGCTGTGTTGCTCATTGTTTACCCAGAGAAAATTTGGAAATTTGCTGTACCTGAAAACCACTGCAGTTCTTTTGCTTCTTAAAAATTCAGCAATTTGGTAATTTGTGTGAAACTTGACAAGTGAGCTGCTTTGAGTGTTGTACTTAAGACAGTATCTGATGAGACAAACATTAATATGAAAAATGATATTAGTAGGTTCATTAGTAGGCTTCTATTGAGTAAGGGCAATAAGAAGGGCTTCTTAATAAATTCGGAGTTTGCAGGAGGTGTATCTGTGTAGAAATCCAACTTTTACTGGTTTGCAGTGTTTGCAGTTCACACAGCATTTGAAAATTCTGTGTAGTTTTAATCTTTTTATAAAGGAATCTTAACATCTTCTAATTATTTTTTATTTATTTGTTTTAAAGAAGTCTTTAAGTCACTACTGTCATTGATGCCATAACAAATCTTGTATTTGGTTTGTCTTTCAATCGCTGCTGCCAATATGGATCTCTGTTTTAAAGGAGGTTAAGCAGCAGAAAAGATCTTAGTTACCAGAGCCATGCTTCAAGTGCATCTGCAAATGCAGATCTTCAGGAGGAGAGATTCTAGCACAGTATGTGACACTTGGAAAATAATAGCTTTTTTGGTGAGTTTTTTTGTTTGTTTTGGTGAAACCACACAAGTTGATTAATTAGCTAGATAGAACACAGTTTACAAAAAAAATAAATAACTCCATTTACCAGTACATATCATGAAGTTACAACTTCCCACTCTAACTGAAGGAAAAGCTGCAGTACAGTATCTCAAATACTTCAGTGTGATAGCTGTTGGCAAACACACTCTTCGTTGGTAATCATATTGGAGTCTGTCTGAAAAAGAATAGATTGCTGCTTTTTTGCATAGTATCCAAACCAATATTTTTCTTGTAAATTTCAGTTTTCTCTCAGAGGAGCAGTATATAAATTGCCAGGAAACATAATGCTGTCCTTGAAGTCATCTAGTTGGCTTGCCTTTCACAATTGCAGGTGTAGAGGAAGAATTTTTCTGTCCCTGCTGGAACAAACACCTTATTATATATGCTGTCGTGTTATGTAAGCTCCTTGAAGAAACTTAAAAGTCTACTGTCACAAAAGTAAAAGCCCCACAAAACCTACAGTCCCATGAAAGAAGAAAATAGAAGAGATGAAAGCATTCCTAGTACCCTGACTAGGAATAAAAATGCAATGTCCGTAGAAATGCATGTTTCTGAGAAAGGAATAAAAAGCAGTTTCTTCACTGAGATATAGAATTACATTGTTTTATCACCACTAATACTTAAAAAAGCAGTGGCCTGCTCTGCTACATTTTCATTTCCAAGGTATAGTAATCAAATTGTATAAGTCTAAACTATTGATCTGCCATTACTCATGTTGCAGATTGTATGTACATTCCTATTTCATAGTCATTGGCTACCTCATTTACATTTTACATTAATTAATTTTACCATCAATTATTACAGAATAAGAGCATATATATATATATATATATATGTACAGTTTGTCCTGCCATTTTTCAGACTAAAAACAGTAGCTTGTCCTGTGGTTTCTTGTCTGTTTTCCCCTATCATAAAACAGACTCTGAATCTTCAGTTTAATAATCTTTTGAAAGTCTTTGCAATGTTGCCATTCAGCATATTTTTTAAAGTGTATAAAGTAGAAGAAAGAACTACTAACTTTTTTTCTTCTGAAGTCCTCATAAACAGGGACTCCAGGATACCAAAGAAAGGTAATGTTGACTTCACTAGGCAACTTACCTCTTGACAAAAGCAACTAAAATATGGAAAGAATTTTAAGTGTAATTCATTCTGGTTTTGTAACAGCTCTTGAGCTTGTATATTGCCTGTTGTCTGTGGGACCACTGGTGACATAAAGCATAATTCTGCATAACCTGTGCTTGAATAGTATAACAGTCATTTGGAAGGGACTTGCAATTATTATCTAGTTCAATTGTTATTGCAAGATGACTCTGATACACATGTGCCCTTCCCTGCTTATTCAATGAGAAGCATTCATGGCTATGTACTTTGGCCAAAAAAAAAGCATGGTGAGAACAAACAAAAAACCAAAAAAGAACCCAGCAGCTTGATATCCGTAGGTTTTGGAAAAGAGGTTGTTTCAAAAGTTAGATATGAAGTACTTAGTGAAGTGTATTTACCAGTTATCTTCAAATGTTTTCTTTTATTCTCTTGGCAGTCTTAAAATTGATTCTCTTAGGAGGTTGAGAAAACCAGAGAGAAGCATGAGCGATGACAAAGAAAACCAAAGGTATTTTTAAAACAAAAAAAACCTCATTTAAAAATTGTTAAAATAATTGGGGCTTTTTGTGGCATTCACACTTTGCTCACCCATTTTTCAAAATATGTGAGCTAATTCTGTCTGACAAAGAGCTAGTAACTACAGAGAGGCTATGTGACTTATTAGAGCAAGTGTTAGCTATATGCTGCTGTAGTAAAACTATATTTAGCAGAATCTGTCTGTAGATGAATTAACATGTGACTGTATGGATATAAAGTTCTTGTAACCTGTTCTTGGTCTCAAAAGCTTTTTTGCCTTTTCTCAAATATCCTGGATCGTTCTGTGTATCCATTACCCACATATTTAAATATTTGCTTTCTTGATTGAATCCAGGGGCTAATGGGAATTCTTATTTTGTCCCCTTACTGCTGTAATATTTTAAAATCTACTGATTAAAGATTTTCTATGTGAATGGCAATTGAGATAATAAATACAGATTTATGTACAAAGGATAGATGATGCTAAAGGGTTGCCAGTTATGTGACATTGAAAAAGTTGTATGATTGCACAGCACCTACATACCTACTGCTGGTTTTAGGTCAGTGTGGAATATGGTGGAATCAACAGCATTTTGGAGACACTGGCCTGAGAGACAGTTCCACATGGTTTGATTGATTTTCCTTGCATCAAGGGGTTAAGTGAAAAATTCAAAGTAGGAAGCACTTATTTTATTAGTTATTAATGCTTCTTGTAATCAAAGACAGACACTCTTGCGTTTTCCAGGTTTTGTATTTATATGTAGATTTTTTAGAGCATCATTTCCATTAGTATTTAGAGATCTTTAGCACCTTCCTCAAGATAGTTCTTAAGGAGTATCTTAATCTTCATAATGAAGCAGATACAATTTTGAACAGATTTATTTGTAATTTAACGTTTCATCTCCAAAATCTAAAAATGGGTCTGTGTCAAAGGAAAAGAGCACAAATTAGCTGTCATAGCAGTTTTCACAGATTTTGAAATGCCTTGAAAGGTTAATTAAACTTATTAAAACTTTCCAGTTCTGATATCTGCAGGTATAGAAGTATACTGGCTTGTTCAATGAAAAGATCAAACTGTGTCACACACAGTGCAGGTTTTCCAACAGCAGTTTCACACATTCTACCAAGGCAGTGCTAACTGTGGATCTGTATTCTAACCAGCCCAGGTAAAGTCCCATGCACAGGACACCTCTGAGGAAATGTGTCTTTCTGGGAGGGGTCTAAAGCCATGGCTGCCTCACTGAAACATACACCCTTAGCCTCTAGGCTCTGATCCAGAAGGCACCTTGGTAGATTTGTTAGTGTGATGTCTCTCAAGTAGTGCTGCTTGAATTGTTGGGGAGATCAGAACCAAGTGGAACATTTCTGTGATCAGTATGAAACAGCTGTGTGTCAAATTTGTCTCTTTGTTAATTTTTTTTTTCCTTTTAATGGGAAGAGGAAAATTTTGTTGTCATTTAAAGTTTTATTGCTTATGGATATTACTGTTCTAAAGATTTTATTCAGGTGACTCAGAATATAGAGGATTACAGATTTCTGGGGCTTCTAATAATCCTAGTAGAATTGTTGCTGAACTCTTCAAAGAAGCAAAAGAACATGGAGCTGTCCCATTAGATGAAGCCTCAAGAACATCTGGTGATTTCAGCAAAGCTAAGGTAAAAATTAAAATATGGTTTGACCTCTGTTTGTATTGGTCCCTCTGAAACTCATCTAACAATACAAGAGCAAATATGCCTTTTTGTGGTTTGTGAATTGCAGAGGATTTGATGAACACAGTTGTGCTCAAGCAACTTGCTCCAGAAAATAAAGCAGGAAGGAACTGAACAATTTTAGCAGGAATTATTAGACATCAACATGAACTGGAATTATCTGCTTTACTTTTAATTAAAATTTATTTAATTAAATTGATTAATGTAGTTGCAGCCCATTTAAAAATCTCTTTTTAATTACTAATGTCTAAAAAAGTGTACAGATTAGAAATGTAAATGCCCACATAAAACCTTCTTAGCCTGATTATGGTTACTAGGTATAATTTTCCATTTAGAAAATATACAAGTTAGAACAATGTGTTTGCTGTTTATCACAGAACAAGCTTGCTGATGCTTTATTTGCATCTAGGTAAGAGTTTTAAGAAACTGTTTCAGATGTTTCTTTTAATGAGCTTTTGTTTTCTTCCCAGTCTTTTTCTGGTGGTGGATATAGACTAGGTGACTCATCACAAAAACACTCTGAATACATATATGGAGAAAATCAAGATGTAAGTAACATTCTGAATATCAGGAAACAGCATCTCCAGCAGATAGCTGTTTAATGGCATTTACAGTTTATAATGCCAGGTATTATTGTAACTATGTCTTTGAGGAGATGTTGATTTCTAAATATTAGCTATGTGTTAAGTAGGAATTCTTTAAGTTTCCATATAGGACAGATGTTCATTGGATATCACTAAGGCATCCATTAGGGAATTCTCTGATGTTAGTTACTTTGAAATTCCTTTCTGTTACTTCCCTCTCACTGGTGTTCTGCTTTCTCTTAGCTAAGCTATCATTTTAATCCTCTTGGGTTAGGATATATTTCTTCTTGTGCCTTTCAAAGCAGATAGGCTGAGACTGAAGGGCATGGATGTATTCCAGGAACAACGAAGCAGAAGGTTAGAGGCTTTTGGAAATTTCTCTACCCTCTTCCTTCCCTAAAGGTGAGATGAGGGAGAGGAAACAAAATGCTCTACACTTCACCGTTCCTGGGAACGGCTAGAGCAAATGTTAAGTTGCTCTAGAAACAAAATCAAGAAATGAGTGAGGCCAAACAATGTGATTCAGACTGGGGGGTGCTGTCACATCACACCAAAGGCTACTAAGTGATGCCCAGCTGTACTGTGCCAGAAGCCTGCTGCAGGGGGGTCTCTGTAACTAGAAGCAGGTATTGTTCCTCTGGGGGGAGGTCAGTTTTACTGTCTAGGAAAGCCTGGTTGTGCTGGACTGTAAGGCACTTGCAGGGAAGAGAGGTGCAGGCTTTGAAGGTGAAAGGCTCTGGCTGGAGGTACAGGCAAGGCAGCAAAACAAGAAGGGAGTGAAGTAAACTGGTTTCCAGGATTCTCAAAATCCAAAGTAAATGGAGTTGGTCTCAACTTCACTGGAGCTCAGCACATGACACTTTGAGGAAAGAAGAGTTTTCTTTGTAACGGATGTATCAGGGAATTTTTACTTTTATGGTTTTATTTCTTCATTTATCAACTAAAAATGTTTACTGCATTCTAAAAGTAGTTGGAACACTGTGGAGATGACTACATAGTGAATGAGTATTTGTTCAGTCACAGATATTCTTTTATCCGAAGTGTAGAAGTGATCTTGAGGTAGGTAACAGTCTTAACTTTTTTAAAGGATTCTAACTAATAGTTGCAGTGCAGTGCTCTGTTTGCTGGTTTGTTTGGTTTTGGGTTTTTTTTTGTCTTTTGCATACTTGTTTGTGGTCGGCTACAAAATCTGTTGAGTGTAGATCAAAAATTCATAGAACCATAGAATCATAAATCTTAGAATGGTTTGAGTTGGAAGGTACCAAGGACGATCTTTAGATTGTCTCATTCCAACCCCTCTGCCATGGGCAGGAACACAGTGCAGGACCTTGCACTTGGCCTTGTTGAACTTCATGGGTTTGGCATGGGCCCATCTCTCTAGCCTGCCAAGGTCCCTCTGGATGTCCTCCCTTCCCTCCAGCGTGTCTGTCACACCACACAGCTTGGTGTCATCAGCAGACTTGCTGAAGGTGTGCTCAATCCCACTGTCCATGTTGCCAAAAAAGAAGTTAAACAGCACTGGTCCCATTATGGACCCTTGAGGAACTCCACTTGTCACTGGTCTTCGTCTGGTCATTG
This sequence comes from Phaethornis superciliosus, assembly GCA_023637945.1. Classification (NCBI taxonomy): domain Eukaryota; kingdom Metazoa; phylum Chordata; class Aves; order Apodiformes; family Trochilidae; genus Phaethornis; species Phaethornis superciliosus. The sequence goes on along the minus strand of JAJQWJ010000002.1, from coordinate 37,745,768 downwards.
AAGTCAATTATTTATCCACTGAGAAGTCCATCCATTCTATCCTTATATTCACAGTTTAGAGACCAGGATGTCATGCAGGACAGTGTCAAATGCTTTGCACAAATCCAGGTAGATGATGTCAGTTACTCTTCCCTTGTGAGCTGTCACTGTAATTCTATTGTAAAAGGCCACCAAATTTGTCAGTCATGATTTGCCCAGAGTGAAGCCATGTTGGTTGCCACCAGCCACCTCCTCATTTTCCTTGTGCCTTTGCAGAGCCTTCAGGAGGATCTGCTTCATTATCTTGCTGGGCACAGAGGTGAGACTAACTGGCCTGTAGTTCTGTAACTGTATAACTCATCTGTATGAAATTGAAATACATTATTTGTCTATCTTTCTTTTTTGTTTGTTTCTTTGGTTGTTGTTTCTTTTTTTTTAATTATTATTTTGCCTCCTAGGTTCAAATTTTGCTGAAACTGTGGAGGAATGGCTTCAGTTTAGATGATGGTGAACTGAGATCCTATTCAGACCCAACAAATGCTCAGTTTCTTGAGTCTGTTAAAAGAGGGTGAGTTAAAATTACAATTGTTTGAGGTCTTTTACATGAAGTGAAGAAAAACACTTTCTTCACATGTTATTACTAATTAATATCTGACAGCTTCATTTCTGCCTGGACCCATAAAATATATTTTGTATTTGTCATCAGATGCATTGGGCATTTAAAAATTGGGAACTTGTTGGTTCTATCTGTTGATTTAGCCGTGAATGCTTTTGGTTCCCTGCATTTTGTTGGCCCATCCTTGGTTTTGACTGGCAGTAGGTTCTAAGTGTTTACTGTCAGATCTCTGTTTTGGTTTTTTTTTCTCTTCATTTTTTGTTTTATCTGTTATTTGGGGATAAATCAGATCATGGAACAATGTCTGTGACTTGTAGACTGTACCGTTAATGTCTGCTTATAATTTATTTTCTAATATTTTTGTGTAAGTTTGGATTTCAGTGCAGAATGTAATAGGGAAACTTTCATTTTTGTAATTAAGGGAAATTCCTGTGGAACTGCAACGACTTGTTCATGGTGGCCAGGTTAATTTGGATATGGAAGATCACCAAGAGCAGGAATATGTGAAGCCTAGACTGCGATTCAAAGCTTTCAGTGGAGAAGGGCAAAAACTTGGAAGGTACAAAACACTTAAGGAGACACTTAAGATGACAAAAGGAATATGGCAGTATTCTGTGCAAGTCTCAGCCCTCAAATTTATATATAATTTAAAAAAAAAAAAAAGCTGAGTTAGTCCAGTGTCCAGAACTGCTCATAGATTTGCTAAATACTTTGCACTTAATTGTGACTGTGAGATTTCTATGCCTGTTCTTGCATATAATTTTGCCTGCTTTTTTTTTTTTTTTAACATAAATTCATCAGTGTTTAAAACTAGAGGAAAACTGTACAAGCTTCAAGGAAAAAAAAAATCTGTCTGTATAGAGGAAGCAGACCCAAATAATCATTTCCTATTTAGTGAGATAAAAGCAGAACTTGGTCATAGCATGATACTGGTTGGTCAGGACATACTGTGCTCTAGCTAGCTGTATTACATGTTGTCTTTTACTTTCATCTTTTTGAAAATGAAAAAAATTGCTCAGTAAAACTGCGAAGCTCTGGTATGAGTGACATATTGATCAATTGTATATAACTTCCTCAATTGAAGACTTCCTCAGATTATTAAAGAAAGTAGGTGGGGGAGCAAGGAGGTTCTGTATGGAAGAAAATGTGGATACCTGTTGTGTGGCATTTTTGTTTGTTTTGGTAGCTTATGAAATCTCAGTTATGTAAGCAATGAAAGGAGCAGCCAAATAGTTATCTTTAGTCAGATATATATTCTTACACTAATCTGAAGAAATTCCAAGCTTACTATGTGGTGATATCAATTACCTGTCAGTATCATTTGTTCCCCAAAGGGATGGGAGATGCCCAGAACCATAAAGGGGTGCTCCTGAAGGCAGTTGCTAAAGCAGTTTGGGTCAGTTTAATGCAGTGTAATAGTACATGATTTTTTTAAAATGGAGCCCATGAGGTACAATATATAAATCTTGGGATCAAAGCCTGGAATTTCATGCTTTGTAAGCATAAACAAAGATGATTTGTTTGTACTTGATTACCTCCTTAAAATAATGGAAATGTGACAAAATGCAGTTATAAGAAAAATAAACATGAAATAGTGCAGTCATTGACAAGAAACTACAAAAGTGTTATTTGTGTCTCTATTTTAAAAGCTGTATTTATATTTAGTTCAGGTAAGTTAGAGAGGATTTTCATTGCTTATTTTTACTATCTATAAATTATAGTCATTCAATGAAAAAGACATCTGAATTATTAAATTCTGGTTTGGCTTCATCAGTAACATCTGGTTTGGTTTTATTTTCAATCCCTTAGCCTTACACCTGAAATAGTCAGCACGCCTTCTTCCCCAGAGGAGGAGGAGAAATCCATTCTCAATGCACCTGTTCTGATTGATGATTCCATGCCAGCAACTAAAATTCAAATTAGATTAGCAGATGGAAGCCGACTAATACAAAGATTTAATCAAACTCACAGGTAAATTGATTCCACATCAATGCAGGTAACCATAACTACTTTGCTACATTTGTATTTTGTCATTAATATTAACAAGGTATTGAAAAAGGGGGAAAACACAGCTCCACTGAAAAGTTACAGCTCTCTGTTATTTTCATAACGTAGTTGTACTGATAAATTGATTATCAAAGAAAACTTCTGTAACTGGAAAGACAAGATATTTGATAACTGCAGTCACAAAATTTCATGACCAGTTATGTCCTGTGATTTGTAAGGACACGATACCAGACATAATGGTTCTTGGGAGGAGCATGCAGGTGACTCAGATGGTGCTGTGAAGGCACTTTATTTTATGGTATTTTGGAGTATAGTCTGAATTGAATATAACTCACACTGCAGGTAAAGAAATGCTTTGGCACATAATCAAGACCTCCAGTTTTCTACCTTGTTATACTTGAGACTATGACTAAATAAGATGTGGGTTACAAGTGCAGACTGCAGCCCACATGCAGAGGGTATATGGACCTAAAATACTCACTTGCAGTTCTGGCATGTAGGCTGAATGTGATACAGAGAACCAGCTTTTGTTTTGGTTTGGATGATCATCTCCTACAAACTGGCAGCGTGTGAACTTGGTGGCTTTTTTAGATTTTTTAGTTTGCTGATTAGAGCTTGCCATGAGTTATATTGACATTGCTGGGGCACTGCCACAAATGGTGTTGGCCAACCCCATTTATTTGCCCAAGAGTTTGTATTAGTGCAAGGTTCTGCAAAGCTCTACTTTGCACTGCATGGCTGAGAGAACTTTGTGCAGGGGGCAGAGATTTGGGCAGTAGTTCCACCCATGCTTCACAACGAGCAGGGTTCAAGCCAGCCCATGTCAGAAGTGTGCACCATTGGTTAGAACACAGCTGAAAGTGAGCTTGGATCCTGCCTTGGGAGGTGATCCTACCATGGACTCAATCCCGTGTTACTGTTGCTACATGGAGACTTCACCTGTTGCCTTTATTGCCTTGAGGGTCAGAATGAGGGCACAGCCAATGTGCAGCTTTCTTCAGCTGGCAAAATATTTTAAGATTCCTCCTTCCATTATTAATTTAGCTTTTTTGGAATATGTCAATTAATAGTGAAGTTTTTGACTGCTGGTGTTGAAATTGCTTGATTTTCTATGCTAAGTATCAGCCTGCAGTATAGTTATATGTTAAAAATTTCATTCTGTTATTTGAGAAATCAAGTAAAGTTAAATTTTTCTGGTTTTGTATACAAGAAGCAAAAATCCTAGGCCACAGTCATTGGCTTTCTGGATCAAATGGAAATGTAAAATCAATAGGACATATTAAATAACTTAGTCTGTTAGAAGGTTTTGTGTTCTCTGATCATCTTGATGTTTAGAGATTTATATTAAAATGGAATAATGCACAGTTTTCATGTCCATTTCCTTTCCGCAGGATTAAGGATATTCGGGATTTCATTATCCAGTCCCGTCCAGAATTTGGAACATCTGATTTTGTTCTTGTGACTACCTTTCCAAATAAAGAGCTAACAGATGAGAGCCTGACACTACGAGAAGCAGATATACTTAACACTGTGATTCTTCAGCAATTAAAGTAGTCTTATGGTTGTTGGTGCAATATAGGGAGTGTTTAGTATTGTCATACAACATATTTCCAAGAAATGAGAAAAAGGAAAGCTTGTCTTTTTATTTCCCCTCTTTCATGGATCAGATTTTTGGGGTTTCATGTCTTCCAGCTAGAGCATATCTAACTTTTTTATTTGAATTTCTTAATATTGTTCAACCTTGTTTCAATGTTAAGTTTCAGCTTCCCAATGATTGTATGTTTCAAACCACATCTTGTACTAAATGTGAAACGAGATATGATTTTATGACTTTGTTATTTTGAGGGGGATGGGGGAAGAAGCATTTTTCTGAAGGGGACAGTATCTTTAATACAGTTGGTAAGATTTGCACTATGGAAATGTCTTATGCTGCATTGATAAACAGCCATTTGAAAACTTAGCCTGTGGGTTATGTTTACCTTCCAAGCTGTATTAATATTAAAGTGTTCTGTTTAATAGATTCACTGATAATTAATGTCCTAATGTAAGTTTTTGTATATTCTGTTTGTAGTGTTTCATGGTACAGTATAATATTTATATCCTAGTTTTTATGTAATTTTCCCAGTATCATTGCTCATATGGGTGAATTGGTTCAGGAGATGTAAACTCGGCTATTGAAGACTGTAATAGATTGTTCTCATTTGTATTCTTGTTCTGCTTGTGACAAAAATAAGTATGTATGTTTTTTTTTTTTCTTCTTGAAGTTGGAGAAATGAGACCATTGTCATCTGGAGAAATGCTGTGATTTAGTTTTCATGAGAGTAGGCCTGTGGTCACTTTGAACCTGATTATGCAGCTGACCCTTGTGCAGCTACGTGATTCTTCACATGAACAGTTAAACAACCCCAAACAAAAAACCCCCAAGGTGCACAAACATGGAACTTGTTTCTGCTGTCACTTGCATGCACAAAAGTAGAGAACTTAATAGGTTGTATATTTTTGACCAGAATTTCAGGTCTTTATATTTGGAATTTTGGCCAAAGGCATTTTGTAATATTCAGTGGGGATTTGGTCATGCAGCTTTCACTATACTTGTTTGGAAGCTGTATAATTAAACCCCCTTAATCTTTGAAATTATGTATTTTTTCAAATAACTTGGGTCTACACTGCAGTATGCGGGTAGAAATCTTATGTTGTGGACAAGCTGGCTGCTGTGCTTTAATAGTATGCAGTTTTATAGTACTTGTGTCTTTATATCAGATGAGTGGATCACAGTCTGAAGGATGGTAAATGGGCTGTACCTCTTGTACTGGTGTATGTGTTAAAAATGCTGTTTTCACTGATTACTTTATTCTGGAAATATCAATATTTATTTATGCTAATCTTGTAATTGCTCAGTATACTAGATTAATCTTCCATTTTTATCTCAAAGTAGATTTTTGACTTAGTAAATTTGAAATGTGCAATTGTATTTGAAGTATTTCTTTTGTAATCTGAGTATCTGCATGATTTTAATCGTAATTCATTTCCCATGCTGAGTAATTAAAGTTTTAAGCTAAAAAGACCATAGGCAACACTTCTTGATCTCCTCCAATTTATGTTGTTATGAAATGGTGATTATGTTGTGTGCCAAATATTTAAACCTGAAGGAAAATGGAGATTTACTATGCACATATTTTAAAATACTAACACTTGACTTTGTAATTGCAAGGTTGAAGTTAGCATTGTGATATTGATCTTGGATATCTGGGGTTTGGGCATATTTCAGTTCAGAATATAAGTTTACATTGCTTATTACTTCTGAAGACCATTATTAATTAAATACTGATATGTGAAGGGATGGTGTTAACTGAATTGTATTTTTTTTCTCCTCTTATTATGGCCACACTCCTCAGCTGCATATTATCACAGTCTCTATATTTCAAATAGCTGGTAAGTTTTAGTGTTCAGTAGCAGCTGATAGTAACTAGGGGTCTCAGTAGTTGACATTACTTCATCAAGTACCAAGAAAATGTATCAATACTCATGTTTAAATATTTTACTGCTTAGTACTATTTAAAAACCTATCTTCAGTCTCATAATTTTATGTCATACATGTTATTAACATTACTGTTAATGAGTCCATTAAAGAGTCCACTCTTAAAGCTAACACCAGTTCTTTGAATACTGACCCATGTGGATATGCATTTAAGACCAGCTACAAGGGAGAGGGGAGATTGAAACAAGTGAGAAGGAACTTGGAAGAGAATGTTGAGCTATTCCTTGCAGCAGGGCTCCTGAGTGTCTTGGAAATTCCTGTTAGTTTCTATGAAATACAGGTAATCTGTCACTTCCCCATGTAGGCAGCTCATGGAAAGCTCAGGCTTCACCTCTGCTTATCTTTCCCAGAAATCCTTTATCACACAAGAGCCAAACAATTCACAACTGAATGTTTAATCTTAAGAAATCTCTCTTGACCTAAATATTTGTGCTTTTTTTTTTTTCCTACTCCCATCTTTGTAATAATTTATTCTGAATAAACATAGTCAGTCTTGTTAGGTTTTTTAGTTTTTAGTTTTTTTCCAGCCTGGAGATGTTTGTAAACATTCTGCTTTAATCTGACTACTGGACACACTTGTACAATTAGCATTTATTAACGATTATATCATGCTGCTCTCACTCTGGTGAAAATCTGCCCAATATTAAATGATTTATGGTGCTGGCACCACTTCCTAAGAACAGTACAGATAGGACAAAACAAAAAATCCCCCAAGACAATGGAAATGCTGAATTAAATCTCTTTTCTTAGAAGAGCTCAAAATAGAGAGCATATCAGGAAGCAAATGTACAGGTGAGGTGATTTTATGTGGGCAGTTAACTTCACAGGGCAGGAGAAATATAAAACTGGTTGGTAGAGAAAAGCATAACAAGAACTGGAAGTTTGAACAAACTGAAAACTCAGATATCTTTATTTTTGAAGTGAAAACACATTTTTTCAATAGTTGGATTTCTAGAATGAACCAACCTTGGAAGGCAACTTAAGATTCTTTTGTTTAATTCTCATTGTTCTGCTAGCTTTCTGTAAGATTTGTTTTAATTAAACCAAATTTATATGAGAAGATAGAATAAGATGGCTCTGGTTTTGGGAAGTAATTTGCTTTGTCATACTTAAAATTAATAAATTCTGCTGTATGTTTCATATTTAAAGGCTGGAAATGTTACGTGCCTCACTGCTGATTCAGTTCATTCATCCTAAATCAGATTTTAAAAATAAAAAATCTCTGCCTTAATGTGAAAATGTAAGTGCTAGTTTTTTGGAAAGTTTATAGTTACTAGAGAAGAGGTCAGATAAGGTGTTTATTTCTATGTGCATTTGAATTCCTTTCTTACCGTGATGGTTCTTGTAAAAAGAAATTGAGAAATGTTCAGAGAAGACTTGGGTTCTGAATGCAGAATAATGATACCACTCTTTTCCCATGAGTGAGTACCTTAATACATGTTAATAATTGTTTCCGCTTTTCATTTTATCACTTTTAAAATAATTGATTCTCTTGTTTTGAATATGTAATGTTTATACTTTCAGCTCTTTTAGCTATAAAATTATATTCCTGTGTATGCTTATTAATGCAGTGCTGCTTCCTGTAGCAGTCTCCTCATCCTGCAGTCCAAAAGGAAGCATTGAAAGCAGAAGAAGGGAGCATGAAGGGACACAGGAAGATAGTTATAGAATCATAGAATCATTTTAGTTGGAAAAGACCTTTAAGATCATCAAATCAACCACTGATATAGTACCAGCAGGTCCACCACAATGGGTTTACATTAAAGTTATGTTAAATGTTAAAATGCTTTTTACTAAATTATTTGCTCTTGCAGTCCAACAATTTTTCTGTATTTCTAAGGCATCTTCCTGAACACTTTTTCCTAAAAACAACCACATATCTTAGACTTAGGTGGAACTACTTGATAACTTTGGTCACCACTCAAAATATTTTAAGCCAGGATTCAGTCTGTGTTCAAAGGAGTGAATGCTTCATTTGGAGAGATCAGACAATTAGACCTTAAAAGAATCTGCTTACAGGAAAAAAGTAAACGTGAATCCAATTTTACATTCCAACACAGGAGAAGTTCAGATGTACCACTGAGTTGTATATGCATGTTTAAGGTTTCTCTTTTTATCCACAAAAAGAGAAAGTGGCTATTCTTACTCGATTTTAGTTGTTGTTTAGTTTAGTTTTTGTGTAGTTTAGTTGTCTTGAACATACTCTTCTCATTTCTCTGTGAAAATGGTAAAAATAAACTACAAGGAGAGAGCTAACTCTTCTACTGTACTGCAAGCTGGTTTTAAGATAGTGACTAAGAATGAACCTTTACAGAATAAAGGTAGAGTGCCTGCAGCATGTAGGTTCTTACATAAAATCATAGTGGTTAGCAACAGTGTTAAAAAAGGCAGGCTTGAAATCTTCCATTTTACCTCAATACCTTTCTTCATCCAGTTTCTTCAGTATAAGATCCCAAGATAACTAACATTAAACCTGAGTACATTAAGCAAGTTTGGATTGTCTTCTCACCATGTCCCTTATAAATATTGTGCTTGTCCTACTTCTGTTTAATTGGTTTTAACACATGTACCCCAAACAAAACAAATTATACAATCAAAATTTTGGTGTCTTCCCTGTGTCCCTTCTGATAGCTTATGGTGCTTATGGAGCAGGTAATTTCTTCTCAAGACTCCAAGCCTGTGGAGTTCTAATGAGGGTGGCTCTCCTTCCTCAGGTCTACACTTCACAGTGGCAGAATTTATTTATTTATGATTTTTTCTTTGTTCATTAGCAAATAAATTTTGGTTAGTCACGGTGTATTCCAGATTTCATAGTAGTTCTCCAGTGTTTTGATGTTTCACATCTAAATCTGGCAATTCTATGACACCCCATCCTCCAAGGGGCTCTTATTAATATATGAGATTCACTTTTTTTTTTTTTTTTTTTTTTTTTTTTTTTTTTTTTAGTGCTTTTTGTATTCCTGTTGTTACAGGAATTGTTACAGCCTTTGGAACACTATTCTCTTTTGGTTTGGGAGGTCTTTGGTAGTATCTCATAGCCCAAATTAAGAAATAAAGCTTAGGTTGCACATATGATAAAGATGTGAAATAGGTCACAGTGTCAGCAAATAAATGTGAGAAAATTAGAATCTTGAAAGCATTTTGGAAGAACTTTGATTCTCTGTGTTTCCCCTCTAGCCTCCACTGACCTTTTCCACACAGCAGTTTGTACTTGTTATTTGCTCAGCTAAACATTACCTCATATATGTACAGAAAGGATCTTAGAAGTTCTGTATCAGAAGACTGAGCCTACAATTCTTAATGCTTCTCTTCTGAAGCAACTCCTTGGAGACTACTGGCCCTGCTGGAAGGCACAAGTGAGAATAAATAACTCTAGGTTTAATGCTCAGAACCGAAGCTTTTTTGTGGCTTGTGCAATGTCTCTTGTTGTATCTGCATTTCCTAAAAACAGTGGATTCCTAGTCTTAGTTGCAGTTGTCAGGCCCTACTGCAGTAAAAACAATAAAAACTCTGTTTATGACTGCAGTATTGGTTCCTCCAGTTGTAGCTCCTAGAACCTGAACAAATTCTCCATGATGCATTGATGGGTGTACTCTGTAGTACTGTTGTAGAGAAAACCTATGGAAAAGAAAAATATTTTTCTCTTTCTTTCTCTTTTGAAGTTGCAGCTCAGCTGAACCCATGAAAAGTCAGAACATGTCAACCTGGCAAGGTCTGTTTGCCTTCATTGCCTGTATGGGCGTTATTACCCAATCGACTGCGCAAGCAGAGAAGGTAACCGTGACCTGGAGTTAGTGATTTCCAAACAGCCTTTACTCATGGCCAAGGCCACCAACGAACACACACTTAATTTTATGAGTTTTCTTAGAATGGTAACATGTGCAGATAGTGCTGCTGTCTTTGTAAAAAGAGCAGTAACTAAGTTTTTGTTAAGTGCTGGGAGATATGTTTATTATGGAGAGAACTAGATTTTGTTAATAGACTCGTTTAAGTCTACTCTTAGATAAGCAAGTCAGTCACTTTTCCATAGTGCAGTAATGTGATGGTCAATAATATGGATTTTTGAAATATAGTCAGAAGAACTTGAAATGTTGCATTGTAACAGTAGTGTGGTTATAGAAAGCTTGTCTGCAGTTGTAAGGATGTTTTAATTCCTGCAAGACAGGAGAAAAAAAATCTGTAACTGTACTATCAGATAGGAAGAATTTATTTGGAGTACAATTTTATAGATGAAACCAAGAAGGGGTTGCCAAAGCTCCTGGTCTGATGAAATTAAACTAATCTTCATGAGTTAACTATATTATGCGTTTTTCAGGATGCGGTAAGTATTTTATCTAAATTCCCTTAGGGAAATATGGATACAGATTCTGCCACTAACTTGCACTTTATAACAAAGGGGAAGTCTTAGGCTTTACAAAGAAGCCTGAGTAAATTGGAGATTTGAAGGTCAGGTTACAGTGTTAGTTAAGCAACAGAGAAATGGCTGCTAATATCAGTAGAGCCTGGTTCTCCTTTCTGGTTTGCTCTTACATAAAGCTGTTGATTACAAACACCATACAAGTTGATCATAGCAAATGGTTAAAGAGAAACTTTCCCTCCCCTCTTTATCCTGTCGTTCTTAGGGAGGAACAGATTGTAATCTGTATCAGGTATTTCTTCTAGAAAAACTTCAGCAGATCTGGCAATAGAAGACACTGCTGCCTTATTCCAGCTACCTCAGCACCCGCGGAGCTTGCAGTCTACGCTTCCCGTGGAGGTGGCTGCCCTTCTCTCATAAGTGTCATGCTTCCTTTTCTTCTTGCCTGCTTGAACATCTGTCACTGGAACTGAAGAAGTCTTCTGGCAACATATTTGCATTCTGTATTCTCAAGGTTTCAACTCATCCTTTTTATTTGGATTTATGTGTTTAATGTTCTTGAGAATTAAGTTGGTTGGCTGATCATGTAGTATTTTCTGCTGAAAAATTACTTTCTTGAGGATAGCTCATTATAGTTTGTATCTCAAGGATTCACCTTTTTTCTGCAAGCCAGATTTTTTTGTCCGTATTTAAAAAATCATTTGGAAGATATGTGTTAAAGTGGAAGAAAGGAAAGCAACTCCTCCTCAACTCAGTAGTGGCAGATTGTGACTTTTGATACAGACATCACTAAGAGATCCTGCTTTCTACACTCTGGACTTTGTGGTTTTTTTTGTTTTTTTTTTTTTTTGCCATATCTAAGCTAAGTTTTTAATTTTAAAAGGTGTTTATTCTGTTGTGTAGCTTCTTGCCACTATTCTGACAATATTGGTATCTGGATGTTTCTCAGCCCTCCTCTGGTCTGAATGAAGTTCTTTAACCTCTAGATAGAGGTAAAAGGAAAGATTTGCACTGGAAGCATGATCTTCCAGGTATTCCCTTGCTCAGTGAGCTGAAGTACTATGTGATGACTTTCCAATGAAATAAAACAGTGGAAATAAGAAGTGAATGATAACAACAAAAGACCCTGGTTAGCATGAGGCGGGGTGGTGGCTGGTTCTCACTGCAATACATTATTTTGGACTTATTTTTTCCACATTGCTTTTTATCTTTTGCCCGCTAGAACATACGTCTCTCTTTCCTCACCATTTTTGACTAAGTGGACGATTATGACATTCAGCCTCAGAGCACTTTGGCAGTATTGCCAACTCTCAAAACTTTATCCCAACTCCCAAAGCCATTGCAAGCTGTCAAATTTGACATACCAAAGACCACAGATACTGCAACCTATCCATAAGAGAACTTCCCCTTTCTGTTGTTTCTTCTTCTCTTTCCTTTTTGTTCCTTGTTTTCTTTCTCGTTTCACTGTTCCCTAAAGCAGAACAGTCAGACTGGATACTGGCTTGCTGCAGATGTCAGCAGGAGTTTGTTCTCATTCTGTGAGCCAATGGAGTTTTCTACATAAGGAAGTTATAAGGAAAGCAAACAAAAAAAGCTCCTGCAGCAAAAAGTGACTCTGCTTATGGCCTCTTTTGTGCACTGCCTTAGTCCCTTGAAGATTTACCTCCCCTGCTGCAGTGCAAAAACTGGGATAAAGAGGAAAGATAAATCATGGAATAAGTTAGGTTGAAAGATACCTCTTGTTCATCTGTACTCTGGGGTTCTTTTATCCTGCACTCCTGACTTAGTAAGGGACAGACAGATCAGGTTGCATTTAAACCAATGATAATACAAGACATCTGTGCAGTTGCAGAAGAGAAACATGAAATACAAGAAAATGAATTAGTCAGGTTTTGCCTGACCCAACCTAGTGGCCTTCTGTGATGGAGTGATTACATCAGTGGGCAAGGGAAGAGATATGGATGTTGTCTATCTGGATTTCTGTAAGGACTTTGACATGTCCCACACAACATAGTTTTCTCTATATTGGTGAGATAAGGACTTGATAAGTGGACTGATCAGTATATAAGGAATTAGTAGGATATTTGCATCCGAAGAGGAGTGGTCAATGGCTTAATGGTCAATAGGGGTTTGTGGACCTGTTTGGACCATTGCAACCAGTGACAATTCTTTGAACAAGCACTTGATACACCTTATTTCATAAATGATGGGAATAGTTGTCAAGAAAGCAAAAGGTCTCAGAGACTAAAACATAATCTTTTCCCCTAGGATCATGACTTTATACATCTTTGGAATACCATTCTGTTTTCAATTTTATAATAGCGAAGTTGTCACTGTAGTGTAGAATGTAGTTCTTATGAAGAAGCAATTTCCAGATGTCTTCAGGTGCCTTTGAAATTCTTCATTTGAATGATATGGTAGGTGCAATTTCTGTCTGAGGTTTTTGGAGGGGAAGTAATGATAGAGGTAGATTTGACTTGCACCAATGAACCTAGTGAGACAGACTCTTTTTTCCTTCTGTGAGTAGAGATTGTGCTCTATTGTTCTATTTAAAACAAGCAGATTCATAAAGTTTTCATGTTTATAAGAAATATCTGCAGCATCAAACATAAGTATATGGAAGCTTATCAGAATAAATGCCAAACAAAACAAACTAAAAAGTAGTATTATAAAATTTCAAATTGGGAATTTACATAGGTTTTCTCTGGTATATATTGAAGTAAACAAAAATGAGGCAGGTCTGCGATTGAACTATTACTGTGAAGAGGTTGTGCAATAGGCATCTCACCAACTGATGTGAACACTATGGTTGTGATAGTCATGAGATGTCCCATATCAAAATTTAATATCATCAGATGTTAGCATCTCTGTAGTTTGATGGATTTTTTTTTTTTTTTTTTTTTGGTGTGTACACCAACAGATAGAAAGTCATTCTTGGAATCTGCCCTGATATACCTCTTCTGTGGTTTCAATTAAGTAGAAATACAGAAAGCCACTTTCTGCCTTTCCAGAAAAACTTGTAGAGGAGATTTTCAAGAGCAGTTCAGATTGGTTTCTCTTTCTATGGTGGAAGTTTTATATTAAATTGCTACTGATGTTGACAAGAGTGAAAGCAAAACAATCCCAAGTGACTTGGGGAACTTTTACTGTTTAAGAATTCCAAAGAAGTGGCTGCTAAACATGTTCAAAAGAAAATGCTGTGTGGGTCTACATAGATTGTAGACATGTGCAAATTGCATGATACAACTCCTAAACCAAGATCACTGTCTCTAGTATCTCCTTTCACAGGATAATCAAGAGCAGAAGTCACCCAGGCAGTTTTATTATTGTATGTGGTTGATACCTATTGTTCCTGTAGAAAGCAAGATTTGTTGTTAGAGCTGATGACCAAAATGAAATTCAAAGCCTGCATTTCTGTGTCAGTCCTCCTTGAAACTCTGAGAATGAAATTCACTTCAATGATTTAACTTCACAGTTAAATGTGGGCATCTACCTGTACACATTTATGTATGAGCAAGGAGACCACCTCCCATTTGAGTCTGTGGAGGATTAGGGCTTGATCAGGCTGCCATTCCACAGTCAGTTTCCAGAAGCCTCTGAAGCACACCAGGAAGTCAACAGATTTGACACAACTTATGGGATCCATATACCTGCCTGAAATGAGTCTAGAGATTACATGAGATACCACACGGTATATTGAATGGCCCTGGATGTATACAAATGATGCAAACTCTTTATTAGTCCCATCATTTCAGTTTAGAATTAGTTTGGTTTACCCTAAAGTAGACACACATACTTTGGCAGCTGTTGGTATTAAACTCTCTGCTTAGGCTGACCAGATCTTCATTGGGTATATCAGGAGTTTCAAAGCCTGGTTCACATACAGACACTTACAGAGAGGTTCCTTAGTCTACGAGTTGGCTCTGACTCTCTGTCAGTCTCAACATAGGATTCAATCTTTTTAAAATTATATTTTTGTGCAGTGTTTGGTGGCACAATTAACTTTTTTTTTTTCATATTATAACACAAATTATTTTCATCTATGTCACACCCAGGTTTTTTTCTTTTCTTTCTTATATGGTCACTATTTATTCATTACAAAAATCTGTATTACACTGAAGCTAGAACTTGAACTAAAGGCTGCTAACTTGTTAAAAACACCTGCCTCAAAAATATTATAATTTTCTCCCAGATATGCCTAACAAGCAGTGAAAAGCCTGTATCCTGTAGCTGTTTCTTGTTGCAGGCATGTTTTTGATAATACATAAATTGTAATAATTGTTCTGTTGTGCTGGTGATAGTTGCATGGGTTTTTCTATTTGGCAGGCTCCAGATATGTTATTTTCTGTACGTTTTTACTGGTAGTCCACAAAGGTTCAAGGCTGACTGATGGTGCAGTTTGGCATACCAATCTTTAGCAATAGCTGTAGTAGTGGAGCACTTTAATAAATGCTGTTCAAGGCCAGTTTCCAAGGCTGAACAGTATCACCTAATAACTTTGATCAGAGGGGAGGCAAATATTTGCACAACTACGTGCATGTGGCTTCAGTCTGCTGTATTTTATTTACAGCAGTAAATGGAACAGGGTCTGCCTGTGGTCGGCTCTGGAAACTGAAATTCATGGTTTCCACTAAGCCCATACTTCATCTGGATTCTCCTCTTCTTCAGACTCCATCCTATCTAATATCCTGAGAGTTTAAGGGAAACTTTTGTTCTCCCTCCATCCTTTGTTTACTAACACAAGTTTACTTTAGCGGTGATTCAGGAAAGTTCCTTTCTTGCTTCTAAGCTTGTTGAATCCACCATGTAAGATCACAAGCTGGAGGACTGCTTTTAAGTGCTGTCCTGGCATCCCATCCATTGAATTTACATCTCCTTCACTCAAGTGATGCTGTTTCCCAATGTCTTTAGCCAAGTAAAGTCTCAAAAACAGTCCCTCATCCTCACCCTTGGTCATCCATCAGCAATCTTTGTCACACTCAGTGGTGCTCCTGTTCTTAAAAAGTTATGTCTTGGCTTCTGTGTAACTGTTGTTAAGATATTAAAGTCTTTTCTATCCATTCTCCTTGCAAAAAATTCATCCAAGTTCTCCCTTGGATGTATTATTTTCTAGAACAATTTTCTAGTGCTCTTTTGTCCTACTACATCCATTTCTATTTTTGCTGCAAAAGTTGCTTTTCTATCCTGTGGTCCATCCTCCCTTGCTGCTTTCTCCTGCAACCTGTGTAGCCCTGAAGATAAACCACACTTTTTCCACTTTCAAGGATCTTTGTAGCTTAATTCCCACTTGTCTGTCATCTGGTATTTACTGTCTGTTTGTTAAGTTTTAACTTTGACCAGATAAAGGTGCTTTTGTATGAGTGATAAACTTGATATTGATGAGCCTGTTGGGCTTTTCAGACCACTAGCTGCATGTTGGCAGAACTGCCTCATTGTTTCCTTGTCCTCCTCTAGATGGATGGTTTTCATCTTGTCTTTTCCTTAGACTGTGACATCCCTGAGAGCAGCACAGTGGCTCTGTTCTGTGTTTGTATACTTCTTACACCGAAGTCACAATCTCTGTGGGAATAGTAGCAATAATAAATAATAATAATAACATTCTCAGCAGGGAGGCCAAGGAATAAGCATGTAATTTTTGCCATCACTGTACTTTAGAAGCTACTCGTGGGCTGAGATGGGGCTGGCCCTTCATTTCTTACCTCTACTCTGCCTCAGCCAGGACCCTCAGCAGTTGGCTTGTGTCTTCTGAATTGCAACCAGGTGTCTGCTATTGCAACCAGGCTTTGCAATACCTCCTCTAGGAACCTAATGTCAGCCATCTGCAGGTAGCTCTGCAGTGCAAGCATCTCACTGTACATCTGTATCTGACACCCTTACAGTTTCTATAGATTATGTAGAATTCCTAGTGCTTTGCCATATCATCACAGTTCAGTATAAGTCCTTTGCAGATGAAGGAGAACTTCTTTTACCTCCAGACATGCAACTTTAATAGACAACAGTTGTTTTGGTCTGTTTACAGAGATTTGCTGTGTCTAAATAATATCTGTAAGAAGCTAATGTACCGGGAGAATGAGGCACAGTTAACAGAATCCATAGAGTTGCCTGCTGCTTGAATCACTAGTAGTTTCCCCTCTCAATTCTAACATCAGCTTTTAATCTCTATACGGATAGTATTCCTTGGACCAAGTTCTTACATCTAGGAAATAAAATAGCCATGAAATGAGCCAGTTCAATGCTGAGGATGTATTTTTAGAAAGCTCCCCACTGACTGTTTGCCTTTCCTGACGCTTCACTTACTTGGGCAGAGTAGTCAAGCTGAAATGTCACGTAAATCAGGGAGAAAGCCTTTCCCTCAGAGTAAAGAGCAATTACAATTAAGGAAGGGAACAGAGCTGGGGTCGTGATAGAATTATAGAATTTTCAGGGTTGGAAGGGACCTTTGAGATCATCTAGTTCCAACCTCTCTGCCATGGACAGGGACACCTCCCACCAGATCAGGTTTCTCAGAGCCCCATCCTTAAAAACTCCCAGGGATGGGGCTTCCACCACCTCTCTGGGCAACCTGTGCCAGTGTCTCACCACCCTCATGGTGAAGAACTTCTTCCTAACATCTAGTCTAAATCTACCCTCCTCTAGTTTGAACCCATTCCTCCTAGTCCAATTACTACCTGACATCCTAAAAAGTCCATCACCAGCATTCTTGTAGGCCCTCTCAGATACTGGAAGGCTACAGTAAGGTCTCCTTGGAGCCTTCTCCTCTCCAGACTGAATAACCCCAACTCTCTCAGTCTGTCTTTACAGGAGAGGTGCTCCAGCCCTCTGATCATCCTCATGTCCCTTCTCTGGACACACTCCAGCATGTCCGTGCCTTTCTTGTAATAGGGGCTCCAGAAAATAGGTCAGCAAGGCCCAGATCTCCTCTCATCCTCTGATGCAACTCTTCGGGCAGTAGTCCTCACCCTAAGCCTCAAACCAGGTGTACAATTTTGTGATGGTGAGCAATGAATCTTTCCAAAGTACCAAGTTCTGCAAGTACCTGCAATTCTGTTGCAGGTTCTGATTTGCCTTTTGCAGCACTCTTGTGCAACGTAGGCCAGACATCCATATGGAGCACGGGCTGGGAAGAGACGGGGAAGTTGGCATGGATTTCCCCATAAACTGGGCCAAAGGTGAGACTGGCCCTGGTGCAGCTGGCCCCAGCATGCCAGAGGGGTGACAAGGACTTGGCCCCACGCTCCTGCCAGCCGGCGCTTCATACAGGGTGTTTACCTGTGGCTAACACAAAGATGGAGGCTTCCCAAAGCCCTCCAAAACCTTACAGAAACTTTCAATTTTATTGAAAAAGTGCTGAGCACTTGCAGGCTGAGTGCCTCTAAGAACAAGCCTATTGCTTAGGAGTCTTATGCAGATCCTGGGGACACTCCACTCATGCTTGCTGTACTCCCATGGACATCCATTGCCACATGTGGGGCATTATTCGGAAATGAAACCTAGAGTGAAGTGGAGTTTTAGCCTGAGCTTTTCCAGCCTATGGTCTTTAATGATGTTCTTGTGGTTCCTTCAGTGTCTCAACTCAGCAGTTACTGAAGACTGAAACATCTAAAACCTTCCCAATCAACTATTACACAAATGCTACTGAGAAATACATGGCTCCTCCAGATGAATTCTCAAACCAATGGTGATTCAGTCAGCCAGAGAGTTTTTAATCTTTGAAAACCTCTATGGAAACCTGCCATCTGATGAGGTAAATTTCAGAAATGACTTATTCAGAAATTACTATTATCCCTAAAAAGATAAACAGAATCCGCAGGATCTTATTTGTTGGTGAATTATGCAAAACAAAGTTTTAATTTTAAAAATCTGTGGCTCTTTACTGAATTGCTCTGAAGTGACCTCTCTCTCCCATCATGACACGTGGACCACTGAAGATAATCTGATTTGAAGTGTGTCCCACAGAGCTGTCTGCCTTGGCAGAAAACAAATTAAAGTCAACAACAGTTAGCAAGCTAAGTATTTACACCGACAGCAGTCTATTTAGTAGCATGTAGCCTTTTCTTTTGTTTAATGCTAAGGTTATTATGAGGCAATGACTGCTTTTACCACCAAACCTCCTATATGCAGTTAATTAAAGGACAGGCTGCAGTCACAATTATGGTCAAGCCCCCCCTGTGTTCTGCTTCACTGTGTTGACCTTACTGTGGTATAACTGAGAGCAGATCTTTGCCCTACCTTCAGGCTGCTGACATGTAGCTTTAGGATTCTTTGCCATTCATAAATAGTAAATACCCATTTATGCTCCTTCAGCTATCCATTTACACCAAGACCATGACCAATAACTTTTGAAGCACCCTGTTGATAACTAAGCTATAGTTATCACTAAAATTTATTTTGTGATTTCAGGAAAAAGTATCCCATGACTTTTCCTCCTTTTGCTTTCTCTCTCTTATTTTTGTTTTCTTCTTCAGAAGCTTACAGCAAAAGTCTTACTGTAAACACTAGCTTACCTGATATTTATACAGTAAAATCTAAAAACAATCGAAGAGCCTTAAGTAGGGCTTAATAATCTTTGTTCAAAACCACAAAACACTGTTGACAAGTTGAAGAGTGTCTGTCTGAACTTGGTGGCAGCTCCATTAGTAGGTGCCTACAGATCTTCTGTTTGAGCTCAGAAGTACTGTATTTTTGATTGGAAGAGCATTGTTTTTCATGCAGCTTTGACCTCCAGCCCCTTAGGATCCAGAGACCAGAAGTTCCTCTCCTTCTGCCAATAGAGCATTTCTCAAAATAAGCCTCACAGATCGAATTTCCACACAACGCAGTGGCAGCTTCTTCCTTTTAAAATTTGCCTGGGATGGTTTTAGCTTCATCCTATCAAGCAGCTTCAGGTTGAAACTTGAGAAAATCACTAGGGTGGTGCAGCCCACAAGAGCCAGGTCCCAACCCCTGACACCCCCTTTACACTGCATCTTCCTCCTCCCAAGCCTCCCACTGCTGCCTTTGAGCGTGGCTGCTGCTGCTTTGTCCTCGTGTTGCTGGAAAGGAGCTGGTTCAGTTTGCTATGTGCAGATGGCTGACCAGGGAAGTTTTACCTGACCCTTAAGATCCAGCAGCAGTATATCTGGAGTAGTTTTTCTGTGCTCACCAGCTGGTGAGCAACAGCTACATCCAGCATGGTTTCAGAAATGTGAAACTCTTGTTTTCTGATAAGGTGTCTGGCTTCATAAGTGAGATCATCATGTCACCTCCAAGAATTCCATGATGAATTTCTTCTAGCCTGAAAACTGTAAAACACTTTCACTGCCTGGATTTCATTTACTCAGCCAAAAAACCTCCTTTTGTCATGGGTTATGAACCACCTGCTCTCACTCTGCTGCCTGTGCATTGCTCCTAATCCCAAGATCACTGTGCAGAGGCGCCTCACTGCCCCTGTGCAGAGCTCATTTGGGTCCAAAAATGCCTCAGCACTTAAACTCCTTGGTGTGCCCAATCTATAATGTTCTTGTTCCTCCCTCAGTACCCCCTCACTCCTATGCTTTACAGGACAACAAGATTCTGGGGATGGGGGAGGCTGGACTCAGTTCCCTCCTCTACTTTAGGCTTCAACACCATGTCCAAACTGAATCTGTTCTCTGCTAAGAGAGCACTTTAGCTATAAGGCTACCATGGGGGGGATAATGCAAATGAACCTGTTGAAACTGTTCTACTTTTCAGAGAAAACAGGCTGCAGATTCTCTGAGAAAATGAGTGAATACTTGAGCTAGCTTCATGATTAGTTCTTACCCAAGGGGGTTAAGAACTTACCCTTTGACCCTCTTCTGCCCACATCACTTTGTGCATTTTACCTAATTAGTATGTAACATGAAATACTCACACAACCCATGGCAGAGGCTGCCTCTTTCCCACCATCCTGGATCTGCTAATATTTTTCTAATTGATGTTATAGTCTTTAGTCTTACTTTTTTTTTTTTTTTTTTTTTTTTTAATCTAAGTCAAGTACTACCACTAGAAGAGGCAGCAAAGAGAATTGCCCTGTTATAACCTGGTGGTGTCCATGACCCCGGCAAGGCAAATGACTATCGATTGCTGAAGTATTTGATTACCTTAGCTGAGGCATAGCAGTCACAGACTTTGTACTCTTTTCTCCCCTCACTTGAAGCTATGTGACCCCTGCAACAGGGGTTTAACTAAGGTTAGAAAATTAGCAGCCATGGCAGCAAACTGAAATGCTCTTATATAGCCCAATGTATATATAATAAAAGAAGAAATTCCTATCTGAACTTGTTAAAACTATTCATATGTATGTTTTTTATCACAAAGTGGAAGCAATGGCTTCTTTTAGCAACATAACAGTAGATCAACATTAAAAAGAGGCATTTCTCCACAGAGGCCCTAGAAGACATGCTGATAAGCTCCTCGTGCTACAGTTCAGAACTGGGCAGAAAGAGCTGGTTGCCTCTACTTGTTTTTATACACCAAACATCAATTTGCATGTTACAGGTCCAGGAGTCCATGGAAAATCACAGAGGGGTAACAGGAGGCTGAGTGGCAAGGGCAACATTCCCACAGGACTTTTGGCCAGAGCACCTGATCTGTCCCTGAAGGACCCTGAGTGTGATATGGCAACAGTGCTGGCTTCTAACACTTTATGGTGGCTCTAAAGTTAAGACATTGGGCTTGGGTGGGATGGATAGGGACCCTCTTGTCAGTCTCTGCTGTGTTTTTTTACCCGGGAATGGTCTCATTGCCTCTGTTAGGAAATCTTTTAGTTGTCTCTGACTATTCCTTAGTCACATCTACCCTAGCAAGAGTATATCTCTTTTCCATTGAACTCAGATTTATTAAGATTTCTTTGAAAACAAAGCCTTATACTTATTTTTTCCAGTTTTGTTTGTACTAGTTGTACAAACTGGAGTAAATAATTTTTAAAGCAAGGTTGTTCATCATGTGCATCAATAAGTATTGCAATTTTTAAAATTTTAAATATTTTAATTGCAAATAGATTGTTAAAACCATCAATTTGGATTATTTCCACTAGAAACTCATAGGGATTAATGTAAATCGCAATGAAGCACTTTTTGTTCTAGAATGTCAACAATTTCAGCATTGACTTCGAAGCCAAACCAATTTGTAAATAGCAGTCCAGCCTGACAGAACTACACAATTTTTATTTGCTTGCTCTTTATCTTTTTGGTCCAAAACTGTCTGAAGCCTATAGACAAAACCTAATGTATTGTAGCATTTATCTGGTAAATTCTGTACATTAAAGACTGGAAAAATCAATATGAAAAAGCAAACCTGAAACAGGAACTGAACTTCTTCCCTATATTCCCATTGCCATGAAAAAGGTGGCATTGTTCTCTGCACCTGACTTTCCAGCTAAAATGCTGAAGCCCCTGTGAAGGAACTAAAGAACTAAAAAGACCACATCTTTCTCTGCATATCTGCCCATGTAGCATGTATCCAGAGGGAATGAAGAAGGAATAAACAAGGAGAAGATTTAGTAGCTGTGGGAAGAGGGGGTTTCAGACTCCCAGGAAAGAAAACAGGTATCTGACCTAATGCAGACACTGTCAGCATAGTGGGGGAGGGTGGGTAATGAGACTGGGCCAGTCAAACAAAGCCCTAAGGATGTCATTCCAGTGGTCCAGGATTATCACATAGCAGGGGAAGGAGGAAGACCAAGCAGACAATGCAAACATGGAGACACTGTCTTTTGTATCACTTGTCCTGCCTCTGAGAACATCAACAGATGGGAATAAAGGCAGAAGCCTCCCCACAGTGTTGAGGACTTGATTTTAATCCATGAGTTGAATCCTGTGGTGTTTTTCCTTCCCCTCAGTTCTCTACTCTTGGTATTCCTTGGGTAGCTGCAAGTCAGATCAGCTCTAGGAGTTACTGAATACTTTAGTGTTCCATAGACCAAGTGAACTGAAATAGAACATTCAATCACATTCAGAGCAGTCTGGAGCAGTCAGTTTGAAGGAGAGAAAGGATTTTAAAGAGTTCTTAATTTTCTGGGGAACTGAGAATTACTTTTGCTGCCATCTTATCTTTTGTTATTTGCTCTCGTAATTCTGCATTGAATTCCTTTACACCAAGGATGGGTATTTTGCTTAAAGCATTTCATAGCCCAGCTATCCTCAACACTTGTTGTTTTCAGAAGGATTTGTTTAAGAAAGGTGGAGCATGGTACATATAATTACAATAGTGCCAGGTTTTCATGTGTTCTCTCAGTCAGTGTTAACTTATACTGAATGTGCTATAATTTCTATAAATCACACAAAAATATAATTGACAAAAGTGGGAAAACAAGCTGTATCTAAAGACTGGATCATTCCCTTACCAAGAAAAGCAAAGTATTAATTGAAAACCGCTTGCATCATACGTGATAGTTTAATATTATACATATTGCAGATGATAACTAATTGATGTTCTCTGGCCTCCTTTGAAAATGAAAAAAAGTTGCATAAAATGACAAAGACAACATATAGGTAATAAATAATCACACACTACAGAATCTTTTTATTTACCTTTGAATATTCAGAACAGTGGATAGTGAGAAGAGAAACAGATACATAATTTAAATCAGTACCAGGACTCAGTCCAAAACTCCATGTTCAGGAAGAGCGCTATCAGGTAGACTGGATGTCTTGACAGAATGTGAAATTTGAAGTTATCTGCTAGACCAATATTTCATCTTCTGTGACAGGTCTTACTTTTGAGTCAAGGACAAAAGGTCAGACCGTAAGTCCTTAGAAACAGAGAAAAAACAGTTTATCAACAATATTTTCAGCCCATTTGTTCTTTTCATTGACAGATGATAAGAAAGGTATCTCTTACAGCTGGAAGATGTTTCATTAAAAATGCACTTTTATGACATCTATCTATCCATCATTGGCAGCAGTAAAGGACAGGGATGTTACAGAGAACCAAATGATCTTATTCCAGAGATATGTTCCA
Source organism: Phaethornis superciliosus (assembly GCA_023637945.1). NCBI lineage: Eukaryota > Metazoa > Chordata > Aves > Apodiformes > Trochilidae > Phaethornis > Phaethornis superciliosus. Next base: position 37,722,311 of record JAJQWJ010000002.1, on the reverse strand, counting down.
GAATGTTCTTACAGACATTCCACCACTAGAAGTGAAATGTGTGGGCATGCTACCCATGCTGCCTTTAGTGGAATCACACGAAGACTTAAGGCATGTGACTGATGGAGGCTTACGGAGGTATGGAATTCAGAGAATGGCACAAAATCCAGCAAAAATCACTGATAACAATATGGTGGCTATTTATTTGCTTCTGTACTGGGGTTTGATCTGCCTAGTTTAAAGCTGCATTAGGTGGCTTTGGCATACATCTTAGAGAATCTGAAGACATTAAAATGACAGATAGTCCAGAGATACATTTGGTTCAGCCAGTATAATTTATTTAAAATGGTTACAACTTTCAGAAACGAAGTATATTACAATGAATATAATACAAGGTTTGCAGTTTCACTAGAACGTGAACATTTTTTGAGTTTTTCTTAAAGTTTTTTTCTAGTTTTTCATAAAACCATAATGGTAATTCCCCAGAAAACTCTCTCCTACCCACAGAGAAGCTGTCTTTATGCAACAAAATTTTAATGTCACCTGTGGGGAGAACCACTATACCCAGTATTTAAATTATAAAAAAACCCCAATTTTACGTGTAGCTAAGTTCTGGTAATTATTTTGAATTAGCTAATGGAATTCTAACTAACTGTGGGAAAACATTTGCTGACTGAAAAAAAAAAAAGAACTATACACAATTCAGAATCTTAACTTGCATTTCCAAATGGTTGGCAAAAGGGGAAACGTTTTTATCAAAACTGTGCAGTAAACCCACTACATGCTGGTATTGTAATTGTATACATTATGCATTTTCCATTGGAGTGATGAATTAGCATCTTCATGTAGATTTTCTGCCCAGACTTGCAGCATTTCATTTCCACATATACATAAAATGTATATAAAGTATATGTTATATATTGTGTTTATATAGTACATAGTTTATATGCATAATATAAATTATATATTCATAGACATTTCAGTCTATACCTGAAATCAATGTCATTGGCTGGTTGCAAGATGCCTAGTCCTGCTCGAGACTGATCTAAAGAAGGACATTGCACATTATTGTCCACAAGCTCTATCTCAAAATATGTAAATATCAAAGCCAAAAATTGTTTAATTTCATGGACAGCAAATAACCTCCCAGGGCATTTTGCTATGCCTGTTCCAAAGGGCATATAGTAATATTTCAGCTTCCGACCATTGCGGTAGAAGTCAGTCTTTTCTCCTCCATCCTCATTGAGGAAGCGATCGTATTTGAAGGTCTGTAATAAGAAGCACAAAAGAGTTACTTGATATTTAAACACCTCCAAAGACTGGAAAATGCTATTAGGATAGGAAATGCAGCCGGGGGAAGAAGAGCCTCTAGCAATAAGTACTGTACAATAGCGCCAGGAACCTCAGCACTGTTTTGGAGAGGGTAGCCCCTAAGAAGTTTGGCTGTGTTGGACATGATCCCAGGTTCTTTGCAGACAACTCTGCTTTCCCTTACTGGCCTCTCAAAATAAGGATTATAAACTACATCGTTGCTCATGCAGCAGAACTGGAAGATTTCACATTCTGTGCCTTTGGGAAAATATTATCCTTTCCCTTGTCCAACCTTAGCCCCCAAGATGGTGACCTTTCCTCACTGAGGAAGGCTGTAAGTAGAAGGCCCTTGGGTTGGCAGCATGCTTTTTTGGTTACATTAAAACATGTTTTGCAGATAGTGCTGCACTCTATTTTATTCTCTTATTCTTTCTCTTTCTGTCTCTCTCTCTCTCTTTTTTTTTTTTTTTTTTAATTTTTTTTTTGCCTATCGCTGTATCTCCATGTGTAAGAAAAGACTGTAGTACAACAGGAAACCTGCTGTAGGGTCACCCCTAAAAGATGCACTATTAAAAGACACAGTAGAGAGCAGAATTTAATGCACTTCAATAAGTACTTACCAAGGGATCAACATAGATTTCTGGATCAAAATGCAATAGCTGAGGATAAAGAGCTACAATATCATCCTTGCGAATGTTGTAAAACTCATTCTCTAAGTGCAAAGTGAAATCCTCCTTGGCAACTCGAAAAGTCATGGATGCACTTGATAGCCTCATTGCCTCCTTGATGATGCTGTCTATAGGGAGAGGAAAAAGAATGATTACCATGGAAATAGTATGTGTATGTCCTTGGGGGACGTCATGCATTTTGAATGATTTCAAACCCATTATCAAACCCTGAATATATTAGAAGAAATATTTTAACAATGACTTTCTAAATGACTGAGAAAGTATTTTTCTAGTTTCTTTTTAGTATTATTATCCCTTCTGCAGATAATACCAAGAATATAATCTGCTTTTCCCCAGAAAAATATTTATAGTAGTTGCACAGAATATTTGAAATTGAGACACAAATTCACTCTGAGATAAAGAACAAACCAGACAAAACTGGAAACACAAAAAGAAATAGTGAAATGATCAGAATTTTATGAAACTTTAAGAGGTGGTGCATAGGAACCAGTACTCAGAAAAAGTAACTTGGATTTGGTTTTTCTTTGTTTTGTTTCAGTATAAGCTGGTTATATTCTCTTTTTTTCAAAGTAAGAAGGGGACATTCTCAAAACTCTCTGTAACTTGGACACTTTTGGAAAATGTGCCTATAATTTGAAAAGCATTCAGAAGAAATAAAAATAACAGTATCAGAAGATATTGTTTCATATCATAAAAACTGGGTAATAAAATTTGGCAACAGCTTTTAATTTGATCTAAAATCATTACTAAAAATATTTTTCTAAATTATCCATAGGTCTCCAGTATTATGACATGTTGCAGAGAAGCTCTATTGAGACATGCCATTATCCACAAAAAAAGTGCTAATCATGTGAATTCTGATCCTCTCAATACAACCTGGGACATAAATAAGCCTGCTTCTGTTGGCTATTGCTGAGGAACACTGAGGTTTTTTGTTCTACTGGTTATGGGCTAATTCCACAGTACTTCTGTAGCAAGCATATATCTAGTGAAAAACAGAAGACTATGAAAGTTGTGGGGTGATCTCTGGTACTCCTGCATAAAATAATCATACCAAGTACTGGCATATTGTCCAGCTGTTTTCTGTTCAAGGAGATAGGTTTGGCATCTAAGCTGATTTTCTCTTCAGCACTTTCCAAAACCCTTCTTACTTCTTTGATAGCAGCTCTCATTGCTTCTGGATTCCTAAGATTGAAGGAGCAGAAGTGTAACATAATTTAGACTTAAGAATGTCTCAAAAACAGGGAGTTGCTGTTAACTTTTTTCCAAACTAAAATTCAGTTTGTTAGCTGACAAGTAAAGCCTACTAAAAGGAAAATGTTGCGAACAAATGCTGCAACCACACATATCTTGGAAAAGTTAAATGGATCAGAAAAAAGGAAAAGAACCCTAATTAGTTAATTCTTTCTCCATTGGCAAGTGGGGTGGAACTAATGTGCATAACTCAGGTAAAAAACAATATTGTCACTAAAAAGCAATGCCAAGAATAAGAAATAAAACAATCACTTGTGAAATGGGAAGTATCCCCACTGCGGGTAGAAAGTTTAGGAACGGGATTGTGGATCAGTTTTATAAGATCTCTTATCCTGGATGATGTCCTAGTCTGTGGCAGTACTCTGTCCAGCTGAAAAAAATTTTCCTAATGCTAAAAGTCCACGTGGTATCCTTCATTGTATAGACTTTCTTACAGACATGAAACACATGAGCTGTGGTGACATCCACATAGATAATAATACAGGATGTGATAGTGTCTTGAGAAAGGCACAATGAATCAGGGTGTTAAAAGACTCCAAGGCCAGAAGACCTAGAGCAAATACATTCTTGGAATGAAAAATACAGAAGAACCACAGATATTAGCTTTGGCAGGTAGATAAGAGGGTGCAAGCTACTGGCTGAATTAAAACAAGAATTAGTCATGCTGAGGTACATTGTCCTCCACAGAGGCCCACTCTACAATTGACATTTAATGATAATATCTGAACTGTGCACTCCTCTCATGAGTAAAATACACAGCAGTTGCAGTCTACACTGCAGCCTCAGTATGATTTATTGATGTATGAACAATTTTCTGTTAAGTATCTGAGAGAACAATAATGAAGTTAAGCTCCTTATGCCTGCTCTTGTGAGTAGATCAAAAATGTCTGATTCTATTGGGAGCCATCAGTACAATTTATTCTCTGACTACAACCATCATTTTTAACACCATATCATATCAAATCAATTTACTCCACAGTTTTTTGACAAAATGTAGCATCAGCCTGGAGTGTGTATTTAAAAAAACAAACAAACCCCCCCCCCCAAACAACAAAACAAACAACCCACAAACTTCTACAGAACTGCTCTGTGCTAGAACTACTTGGAGTCAAACAAGGGAAAGGGGTTTCTGTGGAAGTTCAGAACAAGCTGCTATTTCTGTTGTAATGACTAAGATTTTTGACACTGATGAGGTACCAAGCAGTGGAATTTGCCTGTATTAATAAATTGGTTTCTGAAACGTATCAAACATTTTTCTTCTTTGTAAACAAGAAGTATTGGGACTTACTTAAGAAGATAGAACAAGCTCCAAAACGTGGCAGGAATGGTGTTGGCTTGTGAGGCCCAGAGCACAGCCACATGGGTCTTCGCTTTCTCCATGTCATCAAAGGTTGAGAGGGTGTCATTCAGGAACATGCGGAGGGTGACAAGCTGAGAGAGGTTGTCCCTCTTCTGGAGGTTCCTGTGGAGGAGTGCCTCTCCCAGCTTCTCACGTGCACTGTGGGCACTCTTGAAGAGATGGATAGGCAGCCCAGCCACAAGGGCTGGAAAGATCCTATCAAATTCTTTGAAGTTTTCAAGGGCGTTTAGGATATGAGCTCTCTCGGTTTCCTGCTTTGATGATAGATTCTTGTCGTAATTAGAACTAAATTCTTTACCAAAAAGTGTTAAGAAGCCAGACTCAAACATCACCTGGCAGCAGAACGTATAAAGTCCTTCTGTCACCCAGGCATTAGATTTAAGTTTAGATGTTCTTGACTGCAGCATGACATATTGTAGGTTTTCCATCATTGCTTCAATGAGGGCATCTAGGGCATTACCTTGAAGGGTTCTAATGAAAGTCTGATGAAAATTTTCAGTGGTGTTTCCCTCTGCTGGGTCAATGCTACCATGCCCAAAAGCCTGTCACAAAATAAATCACATGCATGATAAATAAGGCCTGCCATAACCTTGATGATAAAGTCTAACAAATTAAAGCCAAAGTATAACTTCACAGACTTTGATAAACAGACTTGATATAGCAAGATGTATCACCCTTTTGCAGATGGTGATAATTGTATTTCTAGTTTAGCAGTTTGGGATACTACATGACTCAATAATGTCATTGTTGGACAATCCAATTCATTGAAGGTATTCTTCCCATTAAGGAAAGGGGATAAAAAATCCCAGTGTTCTAAACTATAGAAGTGCAGAAATGTGAATCCAATGGAGTTTCAAAAGCATAGTTATGCTACAGGGATTAACTAGGTACATCTGTGCTCCCAGCAGATGTTTAGCACATTAAATATTAAAAGAATTTTTAAACTGGTACCTTGGCAGAAGTAGCAAAATGGAACTTTTTCCAGTCCAAGTGTTTTCCCTGGCGTGTCAATGCATTGTATGAAAAAGGGTCGGTGAGGAAATGAATGTATTTCCCAGCTACTCTGCAGGTGAAAATGTGGCCATGCTCCCTCTGCTTTTCTCTGAGGAATTCAAGGGGGTTGGCACCAAACTGCAAGGCACAGCCCAGGTATGGCAGGAACCCATTTTCAAGTGGTGGCTCACCTGGTCGCCTACAAAACAAGAACAAAAGCTTAATTTTGTACAAAGATCTTCAGGATTTTTGGGTAAGTCAAAGTATACAAGGTATACTTCAGGACTATTGGGTAAGTCAGATTTGTGACTCTGGGCTTTTTTGTGATGTGAAAAAGTGTTAAAAACAAACTCAAACAAATAGTATACTGGCAAATCTCTCCTTTTTAGTGTGTTTAAATGCAACATTGTTGCCACCAGCTAACATGCACAGTTACATAATTGTCCCAAAAATGAATAATCAATTTCGCTAATATTGTCTGATATATTTTTGGGCAACAGTATTCACAATTCAATATGAATACCAAGGGGAATAACCTTTTGAGTGTTCAAAGGTTGTTATTATTGGCATCTCCCATTTGGACCAGATCCTGCTGAAAACAATGGGAATTTTGCCATCATCTTCAGTAAGAATAAGACTTAGTCATTCAGGCAAAGTGTCATTAAGCACATACTTTAACTTAAGCATATACTTAAAATGAAGCATATGCTTAAATTATATTTATTCTCAGTCAGAAAACTACTTTGCTGCATAAGGACACTGTGGATGCTAAAATAATTTTCAGATAATACTTTAGCTTTTCTGGTAAATTTCTGGTGGTTATTCCCTGAAGTTTTTCAAGTAAAACACAGATATGACTGCTGAAAAATACAGAATTGCAACAGGTAAGCAAATTACTTGCTCTTTATTAAAATGGGCTAGTACGAAAAGTGCCTTTAAGTAATATGTATTTGACATAGTAAGATACATAAATTTTATCTGTATTAAACTGTGTAACTAGATAGGATAGACTGATAATACGAAAATGTTTGTAAATAGCTGTCAAGCTATAATTACATATAAGTAGGTATTAGCTGTGATTACAATGTAGATAAAACTAGGAAATCAGAGCATACATATTTATATTTTAATAACCTCATTTATAGATAGATTTGCATCTGCAGTTGTCTGCACATTACCTCACAATTGTAAACAAAAATTCTGTTAAAAAATAAATCTCTCAGAAGACTAAACTACAATGTTGCCCGTGCTGTCCTTCAGATTACACTTCTTTTAATTTGGTACACAGAATATTCAACAGAAATAAAAACTAGGTACACCAAGATGCATTTACAAGTAGAATCCTTACCTTCTCCTTCTCCCTAGAAGAAACCAGAGCCCACAACAGGTTATTATCACTATTCCCCAGATCCACGATGCTACAAACATTTCTGGTAATGCCCAAAAAACTTCCAAGTGGAAAACTGGTAATAACCAGGATGTCAGGAGAGGTGAGTGAGAATGATAGAGCAGAGAGGTCATGACTTATATACAGTAGGTATCTCATGGCACTCAGTCAACCCAGCAAGCTATTGATTAACCATTTCTGGAGAGAGACTTTTTGTCTCTGCTCAGACATCTTTCTGCAGAGAGCTCCACTGGATTGAAGCAGAGAGTTGCAGACATGGCCTTGAGCTAATGTCACATATCAGTAGTGGTTCCAAAGCAATCAAACAGCTGTAATAGTTGATAATTTGAAGGTCTTTCAGGTGTGGTGTGATCGATCTTGTAGATGTAACAATTGCAGTTTATAGTTCAAGTTTAGCAATACATGAAATGGCTGCTGACAGGTGTCCAGAGGCTGAGTGGTGGCTGCAGTTGGTGTTGTCCTTCAGCTGCCAGCCTGCTCATCCCACCCATTCTCCATCCCATGGGATTTGCCCTGGCTCTGGTGTGCAGGTGGGAAAGGTGGAGGGTTTGGCTGCAGGTAAAGTGATGGCTGCAGTGATGAACTTACTCTTTCTATGAACCTTTCTCTGGTAGAAAGGAAAAATGGTTTTTCTATAATGCGCAGGTGTTTCTTATATTTTTGTGGAAAAACTGCTTTTTCATCAGCTGAATTTATCCCGAGCTAACAGAACCATTTTATAAAACCCATCCTTTCCCCCTTCGTGCTTGTTTCTCTTATAGGATATTTCAATTCTATCATCTTTGAATACCTCCTATCTTCATCCTAAACAAGTGTGAACATTTTGTTATGTTTGTGTCTAATTCTTATTGTATGTATAAGTTTCAGCCTTTTATGTCCAAACAACACTGAATTAGAAAGCTTTAAGCTTATGTCAATTTTGTATCTAATACACAGGAATAACATCTAACCAGCAGCAGATATCTGTGGTTCCTTACACTATCATGTGTTGCACCAGGGAGAGCTTCCAGTCACACCTGCAGTTCCTTACATGCCTTGGATAGTTGTGCTGCAGGGTGAGGAAACATCATTTATAAATGGCATCCTGCTGCCACAACAGGAGTAACTTCTGTAAAGTTGCCCACCTTCTTTCTCTTCTTGATTTGTACTACATATATAGTAGTACTGAAATTGTAACCAGAAGTGGGCAAAAACCAAGAGCTGCTTGGCAGCCTGCCTTAAATTCTTGCTCATTCCGTCAGGCAAAAAAAAAATGTGCCCCCTCTTTTCTATTTAAGAGATATTTATGTGGCAACACACTTGAAAAATAACTATTATGACAGAACAGAGAAACTCTCACATAGTTTGAGGTTCCTAATCCTCAGTCATCTACTATAGAGTTTCTTAAATAGACCAATCCATAGCCTTAAAGCCATCCCATACTATAGCAGGCTGGAAACATATGTCCTTGTGTTGTATAGGAGCCTGTGACATATGTCCTTGTGATAACTGCAAGGAGAGTTGTCTGGCATATATATTCCTCCCAATTCAGCAGATGAGAAGTATGATTTTCCCTTCATTTATGTCAGTGGGCATGAGGTTTCTGTGATTCTTTAGAAGCAACAGTTAGATACCCTGACAATTTGGATATGGTATTTTGGCATTCTTCAGTTTCAGACAGAGAAACCATCTCTGACTGGGTCCCATTTCCCACTGCCAAAGCTCAGACAGTTGTCACCAATCTGTACCAGCAGGGTTTGAGGGCAATGTGTTGTCCCACTGACTGACAGATACTGTGTTTTCTGCAGCACACTGTGTGTTGTGTATGAGTTTGGCTCTCTTGTCCAAGCCCAAAAGAGCAACCAACAGGAGTTACAGATATAGTAAAAAAAAAAAAAAAAAAGAGAGGCGGGGTGGGAGGGGGAGGAATTAGTTTTGCGTGGACAGGATGCTGGCATAACTGGTAAGAAGTGTTTTTGTACAGAGAACTGACATAACTTGGGCTCAAGGCTCACCTCAGGCCAATGACACCAGCAGGAATAAAGCACCACGTTTCTTTGAACGTCTAAGTCCTTGTCATTGAAGGAGAGAATATAGGTGTTTATCCCTTACGAAGAGTGGAGAAATTCAACAGTGCATTGGATGGTAGTTAGAAAATACAAAACCTGTTAACAGCTGTCCTCTGACCTTTTGCTCAAGGCCTAGTGCATAAGGAGTCCAAAAAACAGTCCAAAAAGAACTCAAAAGAATGTGGATTCAGACAAGGCAGCATGCTGACATTTTACCCAGTATTGAAACAGGAGCCTCATGGGGTTATGTCATGTCACCCAGCTTTGCCAGGGGCTGCCAGGAGCTCTCTTATCTATCACCTCTGTTCCAGTTGGTGAAGTATGTTTGTTTGGTCATGGCCTCCATGGAGTTTTGATAAGGAAAACAAGCCCAGCTCACTTTTGCAGAGGACCTGTGGTCACTCCTGAAGCCTAGAAGACAGAAGCCTTTTGGATTGCTTTGTAAAGTTGGTCAGAAACAACTTGCTAACAGTCCAAACTCCAGCTTCATCTCACATGTTGAAGCCATAATGTTTGCATTGGTCATGGCCCACACATAGTATTTAAACAGACAGTAATAGATAGGCTAAGCTGAGGTGAATATTTTCCAGGGTCCCTGATGGCTTCATAACTTAGGAGTAGGGTGCTGCTCATGTCTGCCAGTAAACAGCAAAATTGCACACAAGTAACGAAAACCTGTTTATTCATTAGTAGTAAAGAAGAGGCACACTACCTAATGAGGTGATTGACTTTTTTTCTCTTGCATGTATTAGCAGAACAGTGTTAATATCTCCCATCAACACTTAAATTGCCTGAAAAACCATCTCAGCAGTGCAAAGGCAGCCCTGTGGATTACAGAGCAGGATCAGTTTGACATGCTACAGCCAGGAGATGCAACTGAGCCTATGAAACATATCTTCATCCATGAAACCCGAGGTAAAAGATACCTCAGAAAGGTGGAGCAATATGAAAGGAAAGCATAATTAAAGAGTGTTGGAGTCACACAGTGCATCCACTTGTAGTTCAGAACCTTTTGCAGCCAGAATATTACTAATAAATAATTATATGTCACCACCTACTGGCACACATCTGTGAATGGTGCTTGTGTGTGTTGTGTTCTAATAGAATCATAGAATCATAGAATCATAGAATCATAGAATCATAGAATTGACTGGGTTGGAAGGGACCTCAGAGATCATCAAGTCCAACCCTTGATCCACTACCGCTGTGGTTCCCAGCCCATGGCACTGAGTGCCACATCCAGTCTCTTTTTAAATATCTCCAGGGACGGAGAATCCACCACTTCACTGGGAAGTCCATTCCAATTTCTGATCTCCCTCCCCGTGAAGAAATTCTTTCTAATATCCAACCTAAACTTCCCCTGGCACAACTTGAGACCATGCCCCCTTGTCTTGCTGATAGTTGCCTGGGAGAAGAGCCCAAACCCCCCTGGCTCCAGCCTCCTTTCAGGGAGTTGTAGAGAGCGATGAGGTCTCCCCTGAGCCTCCTCTTCTCCAGGCTGAACACCCCCAGCTCCCTCAGCCTCTCCTCACAGGACTTGTGCTGGAGTCCCTTCACCAGCCTGGTTGCCCTCCTTTGGACCTGCTCCAGGACCTCAATCTCCTTCCTGAACTGAGGGGCCCAGAACTGGACACAGGACTCGAGCTGTGGCCTCACCAGGGCTGAGTACAGGGGAAGAACATCTCTAGAAAACAAAAATTGTATTTATTCTCCATGCCTATGTGTTTTTATTTGTGCTTACATACAAATATAGCTTTTATGAAAGCTATCGTGTTACTAGTCTCAGGGGAAGAGAGACAGGTTTGTTCAGACTGTGGGTGTTTTGGATGCCATGGATTGCTGTCTGCTCTGATATGCTGGGTAACACTGCTGAGATTGCTGAGGGTCAAGCTAAAAACCTGGCTTCTCTGGAGTCACTGCAAATGTTGCTATTGACTTCATCAGAACCAATGTTTTACTTTTCACCAGTCATAAGGGGCAGCTATTTTTAGAGATAAATGACAGATGTCATCACACAGGATTCTGTACTGAGGGAGCAATCCAGAAACTGAAGGTTCCTGTGGACCATCAGTGCTGAATTGACAGCCACCACACATCAAGAAACTAGGAAGCCTCAGTGATGCTCCAGGCACAGAGGAGACATTGCTGTCTTCCATATCCATTAGCAGCAACAGATCTGACCTCCCACCACAGCACCCCATCTCCCAGCTTCCAGCCTTCAGTGTGATTTCTCTGAGGTCAGTCAGCACTGGTTCCTGCCTGCACTTTGGCAAAGAGCTGCCCTTGTAGGGATCAGCTAATGACAAACAAGCCATTAAGTCCTGGGTATCATCTTCAGTACACTCCACTTTTCCAGTGCTTCCCCTTCAGGAAAAATCACTAATAGGATGGAATGGAATTACTGCATCTCTTGATTGCTTCTTCTTCTGACCTTGTCATGTTTTCTCTACCATTTTAGAGCTCTGCTGGAAGACCATTCACTTGCTGCTGTTAAGTGATTGTACTAGAAACGTAGTTTCTTCCCCAAAGAGACTGTAGCAGCAGAAATAAATCCAGCAGATCCATAGTTTTCTTGGGTCAGTTGAAAAGGTAGAAGTCTTGTATACCAAAGTAAGAGTGCAGTATCTGAGTACATACAGTATATAATATGAGTAAAATGATATTAAAGATGCTGTTGACAATAATGCCTTTCAGTTTAATTATTTCATGTTTTACACAATCAATAGTAAATTCCTGCTACTAAGGTATCACTTTCCAGTTCTGTTTTAGCAGCTGTCATGGTTGTTCAAAGGGCCAATTTGGCCCATAGTGTTCTCTGCCTTCTGCAAAATTTGAGTCATCAAGCTCCAGGAAGATAGTGAGCTCAGATATCTTTTGTGATTATTATTTTCTTGTCTGTGGATGGTTTAATGTAGCACAGTAATGTGCATCTCTTTCTGTGATCAGATATCTCTGTGATATCTTTGATCCTGGCTTTTTTTTTTCATTATGAAGCACGCTGTGTATACAATGTCTGGCATTTGCGTTAGTGGGTTATAAAATAGGACAGGCATGAGAACTGAGTTTATTTGCATTCTCTTTCAGGACAATTGTCCCTAAACATTTTAATAACAGATATTTTCTCTAATGTCAAAATTAATATTTACATATTTATCTCAGAGTATCCTCTGAATGTGCTCATTTATCAAATAATGAACTTTCCTTGCTTACAACATATCAGTTAATTTGCTCTCTGGGAGTTTCCTTGTTTTAGAATGTCTATTCAAAATTCAGTAGCCTTCATCAAAACTTGGAACTTATAATGTCACTGTCTTTCCTTTTATATTAAGCATTATAAATACAATCTCATTAATAAATAACCATCCCTTCATTTGAATGAAAGTATTTTAATAATTTGCTGCATTTTCACATGACAGTTTTCCTTAAAACTGTAGAAAAAGGACCTACTAAACCTATGGTTGCTGGCAACAACTGAAAATATTAAGACTTAAATGAGTTACTTTCTTCTAGGTATTGCAGAGAAGAAAATGTAAAGAAAAGAAATAAAATAAACTACGAGAAGTTATTGCTATTTGCTCTGGGAGGCAAACTGCATCTTCTTAAATAATTTTTTTTAAAAACCCTCTGGATTTGAATCGAATAATTTGATAACAAAACAGCAGCTTCTCTATTATTTTATTACACCTAAAATCCTAATTGCAGGCACTCAAAATGCCAGACAGTGAGAAATCAAAGCACAGATGTGATTACAAAAATGATGCAGCTCAGTGCTACCAAATAGTTATTTGGAGCAAGGAAATTAGGTAGCAAGCTAGTGGAAGTTTACTACAGTGCAGTTGCCTAGATGAACAGGACAAGCTATTCTGGGCTGCCCCAGCAGATGGAGCAGGGAATACAACAGCACCTTCTACCAGCATTTCCTTTCCTTTCCTTTCCTTTCCTTTCCTTTCCTTTCCTTTCCTTTCCTTTCCTTTCCTTTCCTTTCCTTTCCTTTCCTTTCCTTTCCTTTCCTTTCCTTTCCTTTCCTTTCCTTTCCTTTCCTTTCCTCTCCTCTCCTCTCCTCTCCTCTCCTCTCCTCTCCTCTCCTCTCCTCTCCTCTCCTCTCCTCTCCTCTCCTCTCCTCTCCTCTCCTCTCCTCTCCTCTCCTCTCCTCTCCTCTCCTCTCCTCTCCTCTCCTCTCCTCTCCTCTCCTCTCCTCTCCTCTCCTCTCCTCTCCTCTCCTCTCCTCTCCTCTCCTCTCCTCTCCTCTCCTCTCCTCTCCTCTCCTCTCCTCTCCTCTCCTCTCCTCTCCTCTCCTCTCCTCTCCTCTCCTCTCCTCTCCTCTCCTCTCCTCTCCTCTCCTCTCCTCTCCTCTCCTCTCCTCTCCTCTCCTCTCCTCTCCTCTCCTCTCCCTTTTTCCTCTCCTTTCCTTTTCTTTTGCTTTCCTGTCCTTTCCCCTCCTCTCCCTACTCTAGGCAAGCTCAGTTATGCCTGGGATGGAAAATCTGCCTTTCCTTCTCAGGGATCAACATACAAAGACCCATCCCCTCTCTCAGAAGCACCTGCCCAGATGCCCTGACATCTGGAAGGTTTGCATTACACTCCTGATCCAAACTAAAATACTAATATATATATGCCTAAGTTTATTTCTAAAAGACCTTCCCCTTTTTTACTTTCATATTCAAGTAAGACACTATTGCCTGTGTCTTCCTGGACATCTAAATCTCATGATTGTTGGGGAAAAGATAAAAATCTGACCAAACAAGTCAAAACAAGGCTCCAAACCAGCACAGAGTCTCCAATGCACCAACAATACATCACCAAACACTTTCACAGATATGCTGGCTGATGGCTTAATAGACACCTTAAATGGAGGGCAATATGAGAGAAGGGTTGTTTTGGTGTTCTCCCCTCCAAGGCAGCCATCTGGATGAAATCAAGCTTTAACAGACTGGAAGATAGCTGCAAGGCTTTGGAGACATAGTAGGGGAAGTCAGAGAGTGGCTGGTCAGGGTGTAAAGAACTGGGCAGGAGTGTAAGAAAATTTTAAAACTAACCCCTGACACCAGTATTTATTCTGTGAGAAGGATAGCATCTTCAGAACCACTCTGTTTTTAACAGGTGTTTCCATCTTCTCTATGGAAGTGCTGGTATCCTCCTAACTCTACAGGTTGGGTTTGTGCCAGTTCAGCAAACCCTGCATCAGGTTGCTGAGAGGTTGGCAGTGCTCTCCAGCAGTGATCACTCTGTGTAGTGGCATCCTCCATGGATGCAGCATGGAAGGTCCACCAGGACAGGCAGGATGCTCTCATGGGATATATATAACCTGTGAGACAGGTTGGGATCTGCAGACACAGTGGGGACTCTTCCTGCAGGCTATGGCTACCACAGATCTACAGGAAGACAGAGGACAACAGGGAACCAGCAGTTAGAAACCACTAGTGATTTCACCTTGATCATAATTTCAGTGGCTATTGTGGACACTTTGAGACTGGAGAAATCTCCAGAATTTGGGGGGAAATGGAGAAGATTGATTAACAATGCCATCTGGAAAAGACCTGCAGCCTGGAAATGCTGATGGCTACCTGATGGGCAGAGAGAAATTATCATCACAGCTTTTCTTGGACAGTTTCTCTGTTTCAGGACTGCCTTATCCTGTGGATCTATATACAAACATAGGGACCATTTTCTGAGATAGTCCTTGGTGGACTGCTGCTGGTCTGTTGTCTAGGTATGGAAAATTTTGTCTAGAACATAAACCTGACTTCTAATGTAGATCCAGGCTTCATGAGGCTATGCAAAATGCAAAGAACTAAATGAAGTGTAGAACACACAGCTATGTGACTGAGCCATATTTTACTTTTCTAAGGGAAAATACACATCCTCCTATGACTAGCATTATTTCAGTGTTATATTTTCCCCATCTGTATGTGCTACTTTTTGTACTACAGTATGTGTTGGGGTTTTTTTTAATAAAGGGAACTGTGGTGGTGAACAATGTCTTCCTTGTGCAGAAAAAAAGGAAAAAGATTGCAGTGTTGCAATAGACCAAATATGAAAACAGCTTCAAAGTGTGAGGCTGCTCAACTGTACAGATTAGATTAAAAAGAGATGAATATGGGACTATGAAAACAAACTGTCAAAGCACAGCCCACTATCTTTGCAAGTGAATCAGCTTAGAGGCCTGAGAAAATTGAATTGCAACTGAATCCAGATGGCTAATTTGAAGAACTGCCTATATGTGCTGATGTTTAACAAGCATTTCTGATTTTCTGCTATCAGAACTGCTGTAATACTGCATTTTACCCATTTATTTCTATATGTTTTATATGTTCATTTTTTAAACTTAATAGACAAAGACCAGAGATCTGCCTCTTAGTGCTTTTCTTTGGAGATGAAAAGGTTTAAACAACAAGTAGAAAGGAAAGAAAAAAAAAAAAGCAGAAAAAAAACATGGTGCTGAAGAAAGAAAAAAACCTGATGGATAAGGAATGACAGGTACACCTTGCAGAGAATAGGAGCTGGGGAAGATAAAGGCAAAACAGAAGGTAAAAGAAGCATTGAAACAGCTGTAAAGTTTACAATTGGGAACAAACATTTGCTTTTCTTAACAAATTGAGAAAAATCAGTGCTCCTGGAGCCATGTGACTTAAGATTCTGATCTCACAAGTTAAACAGGTTTGGTGTAGTCAGAAATGTCTTGGCAGACTTCCAAAAAAACCACTCCTGAGCTACAGAAAGCATTTGACTTGCTGAGTCAGAGCTGAGAGAGCTCCCCCCGAAAAGCGGGGGCACTGCTCCCCGCCTGTGCATCAGCTGCCTCCAGAGTGCTCATGGCAGTTCAAGTTCCCACGACAGTCTCCCCCCAAAATTTCAAGTTGGTGTGAAGACCTCCAGTGGGGATGGGCATGAAAAAGGAGTTCTAATTATAACAAATCAGCTGTGGTAATTTGTGACCGAGGAATGAACCGGTGTGCAGGGCAAGGAGGCTCAGTGTCAAGAAGGGGTTAAACTTGCTGAAAACAAGAATGCCAGGGTTTCCCTTGGTGATGAGATAAGAAACAGCCTCTGTACCACTTCAACCCAGTAAAGGCAGAGCACAGAGCTATGCTCCAGAAGGCTATTTTATTTACACATTGTAAATAAAGGATCTGTGTGTAGTCCTCTCGTCCATCTTCATGCTTTATCTAGAACACAGAATGTTCCTAAATCAGACACCATAACCTCAGTTTGGAGTAGACAGTATCTAACATGAATGGATAAAATGTTGATTTAGGGACACTGGGAGAAAAGAAAAAGCATTGAATCATTGGGTAAGCAATTAAAAGGATATTGAGGTCCTGGAGCAGGTCCAAAGGAGGGCAACCAGGCTGGTGAAGGGACTCCAGCACAAGTCCTGTGAGGAGAGGCTGAGGGAGCTGGGGGTGTTCAGCCTGGAGAAGAGGAGGCTCAGGGGAGACCTCATCGCTCTCTACAACTCCCTGAAAGGAGGCTGGAGCCAGGGGGGGGTTGGGCTCTTCTCCCAGGCAACTTTCAACAAGACAAGAGGGCATGGACTTAAGTTGTGCCAGGGGAAGTTTAGGTTGGATATTAGAATGAATTTCTTTATGGAGAGGGTGATCAGACATTGGAATGGGCTGCCCAGGGGAAGTAGTGGATTCTCCATCCCTGGAGATATTTAAAAAGAGACTGGATGTGGCACTCAGTGCCATGGGCTGGTAACCGCAGTGGTAGTGGATCAAGGGTTGGACTTGATGATCTCTGAGGTCCCTTCCAACCCAGCCGATTCTATGATTCTATGATTCTATGATTCTATGAAAAAGTAAAAATTACTCTTACTGTGAAATATATGCTCTATTTTTACTATGCCTACCTTCTGTTTCTAGCCTTTACAACATGCATAAAGAAAATACAGATTTTTAAAACAATGAAATGTGTATGTCAGAGGTGGGAAAGAGCTGTACAGGCTATTTAACTCCTTTCCAGCAAAGTCCCACTTGCGGATTAGGCACAGGAAGAGCAGAGTTACTTCTCCTGCCTGCCCATATAGAGCTCAAACCCACCCCTTCCTTAGCTCTCTTTCCTGTCACCTTTCTCCTAGGACTGACTCAGGGTCATGCATGAAATAACCTTTTATCTGCAGGAACTTTGCTTCATCCGTTGTAAAAGTTGGAAGGTGTCTAATGAACGAGGAGAAGAGAGTATCTGACTGCTCATGCCCTGGACAGGCAGGCACAGAGTTGGATGCTGCTCCCACCTCTGCTGCAGAGCTCTCCTGCTGTGACAAAAAAGTCCTTTCACCAGGTTCTTCACAAGCATCACAATTTCCAGTTGCCCCATTGGGGCCCTAGAGTCTCAATTGAAGAATTTTTGGGCGCACAGTGAGTGAAGTCAGGAAAGTGGTCATTTAACAAAAAATCTTGTGTATTCTCTCAAACATGAGGAGTAAATTGGTAGAACTGAGAGCTCAAAATAATGTATAATTAGCATACTCAGTGACTGATTTCCCTGTCTATATCATGGGAATTATGGTAGAAAATTAGTAATTGTGTGCATAGCAGCCAGACATCAGAGTGTTACTTAGAAAAGACAGCGACAACTTTAGTATTTCCATCTTTAGAGCAGAGTTTGAATAGCCGGCAGGAAATCAGGCATGAAACTGCCAACTCACCAGTGGAAAATCATACATTCACTGAACAACATCCACCCTGTGGATCAGGGAGGGTGACAATGACAGTAATATGTTATATTGCCCTTAAAAGATGGGAGCAAACATATATTAAACATATATTAAACAAGGAATCAGAGAGAAGTGTCCCAAGCAGTTTTAATTATATTGGTTTCTAGTGTTAAGCACCTAACCAGAATGAAGATCCTGTAATGCAATTTCTTTTGTATAACAGGGTTTTATGCTAGGATTCTCATTTCTATATGCAAACTCTAAAAAAACATGTTTACAAAGTCTAGAGGTGTACAGACACAGCTTGGTGCAAAGCACCTCAGTGACTTAGGCTGGTTAGGGGCAGGTGTGTTCTGGAAATGCAAACAATACATTAGGACACTCCTTGCACTTGGCTTAAAGCAGGACCTGTTAATTCCCTCACAACTCCCCTGGGTACAGAACCACTGCAACGTGGTTATTCTGCTGCCAGTCCTGACAGTGTGCTATCTTGCACAGCTTGTGAATGTTTCGAGTGACCATTGATAATGTCTCATTGTTGGATGGGTGGAGAGTTTCCTAAAGAACAAAAGCACAACTTGTTTCCAGCTTCAAATGAAAATGTGAAGCTTTGGGTAACAACCATGTACTATTTTATTAAATATTTTGCAGCAGCTGAGATTGATAGAGATCAGTAGGTGGTGTCTATTATTCTGTAAAAGCTGGCACAAGACTAGTAAAAAAACACAAAAACAGTACATTGACAACAGAAAATTACCACACTATTGCCCATGGGTGTTCTAATTTCAATGAGCAAAATCTGATAACCTTACTGTTTGTCCCACTTCCTTCAAACAATAGCTAATCTCTTTGAAAATACCCCAGGAACAAGTCAAGAGCCATTTGTTTGGGCAATTCACCTCCAGCTCCTTAGAACTCTCCAGTCTCAGAGGAGTTCTTGCAAAGATACAGCAAGGCCTTCCTACTGCCTGCCTCCAAACTCTGGGGTGCATAATTATCTCTTATCTAAGGTCCTCAGTTCATGTCAGAATGACTGAGGCATGTGTCATCCCCCATCAAGTTTTGGTTTCCCTGTGGAAGAAAGAAGAACAGAACAGTACATAAAATTGCCTTTGGTCTGAACATTTGGAGAAAGAGGACCCAGAGGAATGCTAAACTGTCCTGGTTGCACAGATTAGATGAAGCAATTTTCCATCAAATAATTTTCTGTTTTCCTATGTTTTCTTCCTATATTTAAACAAAAAATAAATTTGATAAAGCTTTTCAGCACATGGTTAATCTTTCTTTAGCCAGAAACTTCTTAAGCAAGATGAAGTAGCTTCATAGTGTTCTTCAAAATCTTTATTGACATGGCATTTCATTATATGTTCCAAAGATGATAAGACTCACTTTTGCTACCAAGGTGGATGTCCCACAGGTGGACATGGTGCCATGGCTACTGCCTGCTACTTTGCTTGTTCTTAAATTACATATTGGTACTAGTGCACACAGAGTACACCCAACAAGTAATAGACTATATGGAGTCAAGTGTTTGGGCTAGTACAGTATCATAAAAAAAATGAATATTCACTACAGCCTTGTGGGTAACCTCTGGAAGTGTGCATTGACTGTGCAGATGTGACATCCACCAACAAAGGCTGATATCTGGATAAGCAGGCTGTCTTCAAAGATCATGGCAACAGATAAAGTACTGCAGAAAATAACAAATAATGATGTAGCCTTCTTGTGTCCTCATAATGAGAGGGGTGCTCAACTTCAAAGCAAAAGAAAACATCACCATTCAGCTGTTAAAACCAGCATCCAGAAGAACTGTGCCACCTGAACAACAATCTGTCACACACCTGGAATTCCCATGCTATGTGGACACTCACAGTGGTCTTAATTCTTCAGGGTGGGTACAGAGCTTCACCACACTGAGCTCATTGCATGATGAAGAGTTGCACCCTTGTTCTGATCATGCAAATTTTTAAACCTTTCACTGCATTTATGTTAAAAGTCATCCTTGGCTACACAGAATGTTTAACACCACAAAAGTAGTAATCATCTGCTGTTAATAAACCAGATCCCCTCCCTCCCTCCTGGTCTGGCAGGCACTTAACACAGGATTTTTGTGAACTCATACCCTAAGCCCCCAAATTGCTGGTTCATATATATTTATCTGCAGTTGCATGACTCAGTAGCAGTTCAGGCACTGGCATGCAGGAAGGTGTCAGGCCTGGGCAGTCATTAGATATAGAAAGAGAAGTCTTCTGACCAGATGGAGAGAGGATGTACCTCCACATTCAGCACTGCTCCAGCTGCCACCCCCAACCCTATGCACCACTCTGGTGCTCACCAAAGATGCTGGCAACTGGCAAGGATCCAGAAATTTAAAAATATGCATTGTAATAGAATCTCTGGTTAGGGTTATAATTGCTCAGGGAGTTTAAATGATGAAACCGCCTGTTAGTGCCAGAAAGAACTGAATCACTCTTCCCTCATCCTCTTTCCCCTCCTTCCTCCTCCTTTCTCCTATTTCTAGCCACATCTTCCCTTCTTTTGCCCTGGATGGCTCTGATGTTTATGAGATCCTTTTGCTGGTGTGGCTCACTTTCCCAGCAGAAAAACATTCATATTTTTTCAGTGAATTTCAGTGAAGTTAAGCCATCCCATAGAACAACAGCCTGACAGCTGCTGAGACTGGCTGAGGATGGGAGAAAGAGATGGGAGGTGGGAGCAAAACTCCTTCCTCAGTGCTGGCAAAGCGGTGTTACCGAAGCTTTGGTTTCTTTGCTGAAGGGAAGCTCTAGAGCACTTATCACGGTTACCTACGTAATAATCAAGATACGACAATTGGCAGCTGCCTCAAAGACCGAAAACTGATGCTAGAGAGAAGCTTGTGCTATAAAATAAGGTAAATGTGGAATATTGATGGTAATTTAGTATGGAAGCCTCTTTCCGAGCTCGTATGGGACTTCCCTGTGCCTGTACACTTTGCATCACGGTTTCTCCACAGGAGCTTCTCCAGGGGATGTGCCCTGTGGTCACCCCGGGTCGCAACTCACGGTGCCTGGCTGGGAAACAGGCAAAGCGAAGATGGCAGCAGGCACTGCGTAGAAAGTGCTTTATTACAGGAACCCAAAACGCTGGGAAACGAAAATTATACTTTTTCCTTCGTGTAGACAACGGCTGTCGACGGCCGAACCCAAATGAATGATACAAAGGCAGTACAAAGAGCCCAGAAAGGAGCATTGCCGTCCGCGACGGAGAGAGGCAGCCGCTCCTAACGGAGCCGGGACACCTCCACTCGCCGGCCCGGCCCACTCCGGCCCCCGCCCCGGCCCCGGCCCCTCCCCCGCCCGCCGGTCCCGACCCACTCCCTCCGCCGCCGGAGCATGCGCGGGGCCGGCCCAGTTCCTCCCCCGTTCCTCTCATAGCGGCGGTGCCGGGACGCTTAGGAGCCGCCGCCGTTCCTCTCTGTGCCGAAGGCCCCGACGAACGGCAGCCGCCACCTGGACCGGAGGTAAAGAAGAGGCCGGATCCGGCTGACGAAGCCTTGTTCTCCGCGGCTCTTTGTCCGCGGGCCCGGGGCGGTGTCTCGTCCCCGGAGGCCTGAGGGGAGGCGGGGGGGAAAAAGGGGGAAGCTTCGGGTATGGCGGGGCGGGGCGGGGCGGGGGGAGGCCGGTGCGGAGCTGACTGCGGGGAAGGTCCCGGGGGAAGCGGCGGCTTCGTTGTGCAGCTTGTTAGGGCAGGGTACAGGGTTTAGGGTTTGTCCCCGCTGCTGGCGGGGAGCCACGTCGTGCTCCGGCGGGGCGGGGCAGCGCTGCCGGCCGGCTCGGGCGGTGCATGGCGGAGCGACCGCTCCCCGGAGCCGTTCTGGGGGAGGGTGGGCTGCTGAGACCCCCAGGGTCTCCTCCGGCCGCAGGTAGGGAAAGCAGGGAGTAAAGCAGTAGGTTCCTCCGTGTCCGTCTGTGTCCCCATCCTCCCGCGGCGTGGGGTTCAGGGGTGTCTTCTGACCCCTCTCTCCGGCTCCGGGGTGGTTGCATAAGGAGCGTACTTCTCGTCAGCCTTCTGTGAGAGACTCTGGGGTATTTGTAGTGCCTTGGTTTTAGGCTGGCTAAATATTGCTGCAGGGGTGGAGTGGTTGAGCCGTGCCTTTACGGCAAGAGAGCCCTGCTTCAGGTCCGTAATGGAGGTAGGAGATTTCAGAGCTAAATGCGTAATGAGAGCAATTGCTCAGAGGCTAATTAGAAATGTATCCGAAGGGAAACATTGAGTTATTAGTGGGGAACGTGTTTTGCGAAACAGTTGCTCGGTTCCCCGATGTGATGATGTATCAGCCTGACCTCCAGGAAGCTTTGTCCTGTGTCTGCTTTGAAGATCAGTTGTTGGGTTGATAGGTTTCTAGCTCCTTGGGAAATGGAAACCAATGTTTCATAGAATCATAGAATTAGCCGGGTTGGAAGGGACCTCAGAGATCATCAAGTCCAACCCATGACCACTACCGCTGTGGTTACCAGACCATGGCACTGAGTGCCACATCCAGTCTCTTTTTAAATATCTCTTTTTAAACATGGAGAATCCCCTACTCCCCTGGGCAGCCCATTCCAATGTCTGATCACCCTCTCCGTAAAGAAATTCATTCTAATATCTAACCTGAATCTCCCCTGGCACAATTTAAGATTGTGTCCTCTTGTTTTGTTGAAAGTCGTCTGGGAAAAGAGCCCAACCCCCCCCTGGCTCCAGCCTCCTTTCAGGGAGTTGTAGAGAGCGATGAGGTCTCCCCTGAGCCTCCTCTTCTCCAGGCTGAACACCCCCAGCTCCCTCAGCCTCTCCTCATAGGGCCTGTGCTGGAGTCTCTGGATTTGTGGCCTGCTGCGAGCTCTCCGTGGGCCATAGGCAGATAAACATTTGTGGGTGGCTGTTTGTTTCCCCCCCCCCCCCTCCTATTCCCCAGAATTGGCAAATTGGCAGCTGGTGCTTTTAGAGACAGCAGTTGTCACAGGCTGGCCAGGTCTGGATCCCACACTGCCTTCAGCTCCATGGTTTCCAACCTGGAGAGTGTATGGGGAAGCCCATCCCCTCCCAGCCGTGTCACCAGGGGTAGTTTGGGATTGCTCCCACCCTCAAGACTTCCTGCTGGCAGCCCCAGCGTGTCACGAGTGCTGCCTTTCCACAGGTTTCTCTCTCACCAGTGGCCCAGCACTTCCCTCTGGCAAACAGGATCCTCTGGCAGGCGCCGGTGGTTGGACTTCTCAGGCAAGGGCACTGAGAAATGGGAAGAGGTCTTCACCTCTGGGGTTTGTCGGTCTCTCCCTTCTGCCCTGTGCTCTTCCTTGGGTTTTCACTTTTGCTTTCTGTTCCTCACAAGGCATAGGAATGTGGAAACAATCAAGGAAAATTGTTCTGATGTCAGGTGTGGATTTTTAAGAGGAAAAAGGAGGTTACAATGAATCTCATTTTGTGGTAGCCTCTCCCCAAGGCCTAATTGCATTACAGTATGTGATGAAACTCTTGGTTATGCTGTAAATAACATCACGCAGAAGTCATGGACTAGTTCTTCCTATGACTACTGGTGGTGGTCCCTGACAGAGGCAATTGTTGCTAAATGTTCATATTTTAAACTAAATACAGTATTTTTGCAGATTATGCTCTACCTAATGAGAAAACTTGTTAACTAAACTTCTAAAACTGCCTGTGCAGAAGTTGAGAATATGTATGCAGATTGTCTCACTGAATGCGATTACACTGGTGACAGTTATTCTGGCTATTTAGATGGAAACCCAAAAATAGTAACTGATGAGATTACATTGAAGAAGCTAACCCAGCAGCTCCTTGGTAATGGTGAGAGATGCTTGGGTTTGTGAACCCTTGTCTGGGGAGGTGACTGGAGGCTTGTGAAATACCAGGATAAGCTGATGGTGTGTTGTCTTCTGTGATCTGAGAACCAGTATGTGCTCATCTTTGTTAACACTTGCCTATGGAAAGCACTCTACTCCTCCTTGTATGATATAGGGATGTCGAGGTTGCCCATCTGAGACAAGCATCAACAGTAATTGTGCCCAGAGAGTGGTCTGTGGAGGAGAACTGAAGCTGGCCGGGGTGCAGATGTAGGATTTGCAGTGTGGAAGTTGGCTACTGGGATGAGGGATCCAGCAGCCCCTGTGCTGTATTGCTGTGTGGACATCAGAGCTTGCTATCTGCAAAATTCTGCTCCTGCTCTCCTCCTCACCCTGCAGTGGGGTGATGCCTTTGGGGACACGGTGTCCTCAGCCTGCCCTTTTTTCCTGCTTTGTGCACTGCTGGGGCTGTGGTTTTTTTTTTGAACATGTGCCAGCATGTGGATCCTCACCTGAGTGTATCAGGGCAGCTGTAGGAGAGAAGTGAGTGATGCTGTGTGTCCCTGGAGTGGTGTAAGCAGCAGAATGCAGTGTCTGGGCACTGGTTACCTCAGCCAGGGGTTTGCTGGGCTTGGGCTTGCATTTGCCATCACCCATTTTAGGTGAGCAAAAGCACTCAGTGCTTTCAGGTCAATGCGGGATTAAAACAGAACTCAGTGCTGGTTTTAAATGTGTATATTTGACTTGCAAAGCTTCCAGACTTCAACTGTGTTTGGTTTAGTTGCAAAAATTAGTAAAAAATTAGTTATTACAACGTAGCTGGCTGCGTGTTTGCAGTTTAGATCTGGCACATTTTGGGCACAGTTTTAAAGTTTTAATTGGAGTCTGACATGATACTGGAGCTATTAGGCACTAGCAGAAACAAGCAGAAAAGCTGTCAATGACCTTACTGTAATATGAAAAGATGTCCTTTGTGTTACTGCAGTATCACATTAAGCATCAGTGTGTGGCTTTAAAAAAGTAATGCAAAACACACAATTCAGTATCTGTAAGAAGCAATAGCTCAAGGATTTGTGTAGTGGCACTTTTAGTCTGAAATTATTGCCTTGATGGTACACTAATGAGGACCTTTGTCTTCTCTTTGGTTGAGAAAATAAATCTCCAGACCCTAAGCATTTAATGGGGCTGCCTCATTAACTTTGGTCTCAGGGCCTTGTGCAACTTCCAAAACTGTATCCATTTTGTTGACTCCCGTTTCTGACCCTCATTCCCTACTTATTAAAATGGTATGAAATGTTCTTTTACATTTAAGGAAAGTTCAGCTGACCTTGGTGAGAATCTGAGTGAAGGAGCTCTGGAAAATGAGTTTTCCCTCAGTCTTGGGTGTCCAGCTCTGGTGCAAAAGAGTGTCAGCGTGGCACCTTAGAGGATCATGTGATGCAGGGTTTTTTGTTTCTTTGTTTTATTTTTGCTTGTTGTTTTTTCCCCTTGGCTTTTTTTTGGTTGCATTACTTCCTGCTGAGTTGTCCCTGGGCTCTCCCAACATCACATGAGACCCAGCCTGTAACCTCTGTGTTTTGAAACTCCCCACTTGACTGAATCTGTCTGCTTTGTGGTCTCTTGCTGCCATTAACATGTTGTAAAGTGACACAGGAAGACAGTTCTCTTTAGTGGCTTCTTAGTGGGACATCAGAACAGATGAAAGTCATTAGACACTTTGGATAATAAAGTGAAAGCTTCCACAGTAGTATATAAAACACACTGGCCTAGTTAGGAGGAAGAGGAGGACAGTGACTTCATTTTCCTCTTAACTCATTATCGCTGCATCCTCCTAAAGTCTGTCTTTGCAATACTTTGTGTGAAACAGTTTTCTCTTTATAAGCTTTCTCATCCTTGACAATCCTAAACTTTACAGTGCTAAGTATATTAAATAAAGCCTATTATTCAAAGACTCTAATTGATAGCAGATTAAATGGGTAGTCTTAATGGAATTTATGTGCATAGCTGGATGTCTGTAGTGCTAAGGCTTGCAGGTCACAGATCACTTATTTAATGCTTTGTCTGTTTTCTTTTATCCCTAAGTAAACATCTCTGACGTTAACCCTTTTTGTTTGCTTTTCCCTTTTTATCTTCTTCTACCCACCAAGACTGCATCAAAATGTCTCTCTATCCTTCTTTGGAAGATCTGAAGGTGGACAAAGTTATTCAGGTATGGTGGGCTTTAATAAGATGAATTTTGATGGTAATATATCTGATACTTAATCCAGGAAAGAGGACACTTTTATTGTAGATGAGAGTTTGTTTTACCGTAGCACTCTAAAAGGGGTAAGGCAAACAGTTTACTTTGTAGCTTGATATAATACCATTAATGCTTATTTTACCACTGTTGGGTATACTTATTTTGTTTATATAATAATTTGTAGTCATTTGTCTTTAATGTGTTTATGTTTGGGGTTTTTTGAATATAGATACTTGATATGAAGTAGACAAACGTGGTCAGTCCCTTCTCATATGTGAACTCTGAGAATGAATAGGCTTTGACTGAACTAGGAAACCTGCTGTGTCTTGTTCCTGGTGTCCTGACCTGTGTCAGAAAGCTTTTGTGGTCAGCTGGGCACAAAAAAAGAACACACTGGCTCCCTTAGGCATCTGGAAGCAGACTTGCTCTCTGGCTAGTTCATGTTAGTGATGTGCTTCCACAGTTATCACATTTGTGTGAAACTCCTTATGTGTAAGAATATAGGTAACTTTATTATTATTCAGGATGAGAATGAAAAAAAAACAATAAACGGCCACAAAAATAATTAAAAAAAATTTAATGGATAAAAACTCCATAAGAAATTTGTCATGAGTGTATTGTATGAGGCATTTTCTTGCTTGCTTTAGCATTTTACCTACCTTCCATTTTTCTTTCCTAAAGTGGATTCCCTCCTAGTTAAAACAACAGCAGAGAGCTAGACTGCATATTAAGGTGGCTGGTACTTCTGTCTTTGTCTTTTTTATTGGGAAGAAATCAAGAAAACTGCACAGAACAGCTTATTCTCCTGTGCTATACTGAATGACATGCCTCAGTCTCACCTGTGGTTGTACATGCAGGGTGGGGCTGTGTTGGGATTTTCCCTTGTCATGTCTGCCCACCCCCTTCTTATCTTACCAAAGTCCTTTATCTCCAGTCAGGTAATGCTGAACTGGAAACAAATAGCCTAGAGCCAAGAATGTGCTCCTTCAGCCTTTTAAAGACCAACTGCTAAAGTTGATATATTACAATTAAAAATACAAAATGTGGTATTTCTACTATGTACTTTTGTGGTCACTGAATGAAGCAGTGAGGGAGTATGAGTATCTCTACATTGAATCCTGTAAACTTTGAGCCATAAATCTTATACAGCAGGGACTCTTGTATGTTGACTGGTTGCCCATATGGGTTTATGAACTTGGTCAGCAGGGTTTATGAACTTGATCAGAATGTCTTGTTCATGTGATTGCACCTGTAGTCTATTATGGTGTTTCACAGACAAGTGTAAACTCTATTGAGGTTTCCTAGTGGGACAGTAACAGATTGTTCTGTTAAGCCAGTTTTATCCTTGTCGATGCCATAATCTCAAAGTTCAGTTTTCTAGAAAAAAGCAATTTGTGCAGGACAGATGCTTGCTGTCATACTTAAAGGTGACTGTCCATTTGAAGATTAAATTAGGATTGGCTATGGGAAAAATTGCACTTGAGCAGTTAAGTGACAGCAGCTTGCTCCTGCTGATTGTAGTAGGAACCATGGGAGGGAAGTGGGCTGTGTGCTTAGTATAGCTGTGAGAGAGGGGAAGTAAATACTGTTATTGCTAAATGCTATTATTTTAAGAGTAAGCCATTTTGTTTCCTCCAATATTTTTATAGCAAAGACTTAAGTTACTTGCCTCTCCCAAAAATGGCATTCTAAAGATGCCATCTTTTGAAAACATCTGAGAGCACTCTTAGGAGAAAAGGGAACAGAGTAGGTAAAGTCTGTATCCACAACAAGTGTGTGAGATTAAAATGACTGCTGGTTAAAACAGACAGACCAGTTACATTACAGATTCTAACCTGTTCTTTTTGGCCAGCATTTGAGTGGGAGGACATAAATACATCTGTTATTGATACATAGCGAGTCATTCTTGCTCTGAAACTTTTTAGGAAAAAACAACTTCCTGGAAGCTACAAGGATACAAAATCTTCTATTTTTAAGCATGATATCCTTAAAAACATTAAGTAATTTAACTGTCATGTTGTTTCAGGTGATTTATATGTCCTGTTCAGCATGATGTTTCACTATGCATTTAGTAATTTTACTCCCACCTTTGACATTCACCCTCAGGAAAACTACTGGGATAGCTATTTCCATCACATTTAAGCCTCTGTAAGGCAGTGTTTTCACTGGTCATGATTACCCAGGGCCAAAAAAAGTAGTAGGTGAGGTATTCTGAAGGAAGGAAACTGTCTGACTTAAATATGGTCTCATATTTGTCAGTTGGTAAGCAGTATAGAAACTACGTTTTGTGTGTTCACTGTAGTGGCAATTTCTCTAAAAAATATCTTAGGAGGTCTGTTTCTTTCAGAAGATGTTACACTAGTAGCATTAGATTGTATGGAACACAACTTGCAGTGTTTCTTGTATACTGTGGCAGCACTCATAAATAATGTCTGTAACTGGTGAAGAGAAAAAAATGGCTGCTCTTCAGCTGAAAAAGTAATCACAAAACACTATGTCAAAGGTCATGCCTTAAAACTTGGTTATAAAGCTTTATCAGCCAAATTTACTGTCTTTTAAGGCAGTCTTTTGCTCTTTAACTTGCTTAATGACAAAACCAGAGCAGGCTGACAGCAGTAAAGCCTTTCTGCATTGCTCTAGCCTCATCTCTGAGGAAGGTGTAAGTTGATCTGTCAAAGTAGTTTGGTACTACTGCAGCATATTGTACCAAAATTATTTATTTCAAAAGAAAAGCTTGACTTCAGAGCTTCAAGATGAATAGTATCCAGCATGTACAAGAAGAAGAAAGGACTTAGTCTCCTGGCTGCATAATGAATATTTCATAGATTTTTCTTGTACAGTGTAATGCATGGGAGTTTTTTTTTGTTTTCAGGCTCAGACTGCTTTTTCTTCAAATCCAGCTAATCCAGCAATCTTGTCTGAAGCTTCTGCTCCTGTTGCTTATGATGGAGGTAAGCTTATATACTGTGTATCATCCTGGTATTGTGGAAAGCAGTTATGAAAGCCTAAAGTTACAGTACAGTCAAAATTACCTAGAAATATGTAATCATATTTACTAAAGGTGAGATCATGCCTTTTTGAGTAGGCCAACACCCCCTCCCCACACATCTGTCCCAAACCACCTTGGTAGAGGAGCTGTAGGAGTCAAGAAACAGTGTTTGCTTATAAAAGGAAGTTGTGGCAAA
Organism: Phaethornis superciliosus; assembly: GCA_023637945.1. Classification (NCBI taxonomy): domain Eukaryota; kingdom Metazoa; phylum Chordata; class Aves; order Apodiformes; family Trochilidae; genus Phaethornis; species Phaethornis superciliosus. The sequence continues at coordinate 37,693,367 of JAJQWJ010000002.1, read as the reverse complement.
TGGTAACCCTTCTCCTGACTTTTGGAAAGCTTTTCCAAGTGAGTCTAACACAAAGATCTGCTGTTGGTACCATTTGAACTATTTTTAACTCATACTGGGAAAACTTAGTTGTACTTAACTGTATTTTTGTAAGCTTAGAGGGCAGCATGAATCTGAGTGCCTTTACTCTCTATTCATGCTTGGGAACAGAATATCAGGAATCTTTGTCAATAGGAAGTGCCCAGGAAGGTGGAACTTATTAGGCTATATACATAAAGCTTCCAGCAGATTTTGGAACAAATGTTTGGGAAATCCATCAGACCTAAAGCTGAAAGGCTTGTACCCATTTCTGCTCCTTTTCTCCCATGCACGTGTACACCCATAAAGACACACAAGTTGGTGTGAGATCAGAGTGTTACACTTGGTCTAAAAGACCCAAAGCCTCTCACCAGTGTGACCAGCCCCAGTGCTGGAACAGCTGTCAAAGATGCTGATGGAACAGATATTAAAGCCTGGTGGCTCTAACTTTGTTTCCAGTTCTCCTCTTGGTACTGGTGTGTCTTGAATGACTTGGAGGCAGGAGTTTGTGTAGGTCACCAGAGTGCCACCTCTCATATGTCTTTTCTGGAATAGTCAATTACCTGGGCTAACCTCACAGACCAGATTGGAGTCCCTTGGCAAGACTTTTTCTGCTGTCCAGAGTTTGAATTCCCCTGCAGTTTTTGTGCCTGCTGGCCAAATGATGTGATTTTGATAGCACCTTGCGTGTGAATTGCACTGGAGCTGTGTGTGTTTGAGGAGTGATTAATCACTCAATATATCCCAAAGGAAGGGTGTCCTACACCATCTATAGAATGTGGCAAACTGGCTGGGAATACCTCTTGTCCTGGCAGAGGCTGGAAAATCTACAACATCAAGAGGTTTTGGATGTTTTCCTGCTACTTGGAGGTGTCTCTGTTTTGAATGAGAATGTAATACGGTCAGTAAAGATGCATCCTCTGTTGTGGTCTTCAATGACTAGCAAAAGAGAAGAAGTGTAGCTACAAAAGTCTTCTGCAGTGTTAATTGTGTACAACCAACCCTAGGGGCTTGAAAATGCAAGCAAAAGACAGCCATAGAAGAATTATCCATTAAAAACTTATGAATTGATACTGATGAAACTACAAGCTGATAGATTAATCTGGAAAGGAGATCAGACAGGACAGAACTCATGTGAAGCAGCATTGCAAGCATGACCACTGAAAGTATTAATGAGCAAAAGTCTCCCAGTTACACTGGAATTCACATTGCAGTGACCTTTGTGTTCCTTCCCAGAAAAGTTATGATCTGTTTCTGCCCAAATGTGGATTCTTAGAATAGCTGGCTTATACATGTGCCCATAAATGAACATTAGAAACCTAAACTTTGTGGGAAGCCTGCTTGCTTCCAAGACTGTCCCTTGCACCACTTTTCTGTGGTGCAAGCCTTTTCTGTGGAGCAGCCTTTTCTGTCCCCACCAATTTGGTGAGAGCAGTGGGTGGGCTCCTAAGGGTTTTCAAAACTGCCACTTGTTAAATGGCACCAGGTAATTACCTGGAATGTAAAAAAAAAAAAAAAAAAAAATATCATCCTTATTTCCAGAGTGGTTTGGCTCAGGGTCTGACATATCTGTCAGCTTGACTTCTTTCTTCCCACTCTCTGCACCCTGCTTCTCTGGGGCTTAGAGAAATCTCTTGCTGGGTTTTAAGAACTGTATTTATTTTGTCTTTTTGAGGTGCAAGTCTAGAACTGCTTCATTTTGAATCTATAAGAAAATGACTGATGCTTTCTTATGAAGACTATCAAAGCAGACTGCACTGTGGACCCTACAGCCAGGAGGCTGTCTTCTGCAGAAACTTTACCATGCTCAGGATCTGGAATGTCTTTAGCATTGAAACCTCTTGCAAGTGCAGTCTTGCAATTGGCAGAAAGTCACTGTGTTTGTTCTCCAGCATATCTGCTTTGGGGCTGGTAGGGAGAGTAGTTCCCCAGTAATGGCCCAGAAGCTTTGAAGCAAGGGCTTGTCTTCATAGTCTTCAGCACAGCACTGGTTTTGGAACTTAGCACCATCTAACATTCGTGCCATAAAGGACGAATTAAGAAACTGAAGCTAAAGTTCTCTGAGCTCTTTATCCCAGAAACGCTGTTTGTGTGGTTACTTTTCTAAGCTGGGCTAGAGTAACAGTTGTGATTCAAATCTGTCTTCCATTGTTATTTTCAAATTAAATACATTACAGTAGCACAAGATTTGTTGAAGTAAAAGTACATATGAAAGAAGTAACTTCTTCTGTTTAATGATCAAGTATATTAACAGGTGTGTTGTTTTTTTTTTTTTTCTCCTATAGGGTTATACCCCAGACTGTATCCAGAACTTTCCCAGTATATGGGCCTGAGCCTCAATGAGGAAGAGGTGCAGAGAAACTTACCAGTGGCAGCAGCTGCTCAGCCACAGGGGGTAGGTACCAGTCAAGCATCTTTTAGGAAGCAAGAGTATAAAGCCTAAATGTATATCTAGCATTCCAGAAAGTAGACTCCTGTTGGCCTTAAGTAGCATAATCGACCAATAAATGAATTGTTTTAAGTAACTGCCTATTTTCCCCTGGTCTTAAATTGAGGGGTATATTTCCACTGTTGGAGGGGGTGGGGAAGAGCTGGTGGTGTAACTTAATTTGTGTGCTTTGTTGTTGGTTTTGCTTGTTTTTGTTTTTTTGGTTTTTTTTTTAAGTATCACTTTGCATAAACTAACTTAATAGCTGTTTAAGAAAGTTGAAACTAAGCTGTCTGGCTGTTTTGTTTCAATCAGCAACTGGTAACACGACCTTCTACTAATTACATGGTAGCTCCAGTGACTGGAAATGATATTGGAATTCGCAGAGCAGAAATTAAGCAAGGCATTCGGGAAGCAATTTTATGTAAAGACCAAGATGGCAAAATTGGACTTCGCCTGAAGTCTGTTGACAATGTAAGTATAGAAGCTTGCTTTTGCCTATAGTGATCTTACTGCTTAAATTAGTAATAAAGTTAGTGTACAATCATAGTTGTCTTCTGTATAATGCTTGTGTATCCATTGTCTTAATTTTAAAGTTCTGCATTGGATCAGCAGCTACATTTCCAGCTGTCTGAATTACAGCAGCTTAGGATCTGAATTTGCCTCCTTAAAACACGTGAAATTTTTTTTTTTTTCATTTTAGAAATTGTCCTTGGACAGCTTGTAAAGCTGCTTAGTAGCTGTTCAATCCTTCTTTTCTCTGTCTTTGTTGAAACACTGGGCACTACCTAAAGTTCAGTAGTATGCAGAGAAGTGTCTATGGCTTAGAAGTAGTTCTTCTTTTATAGATGCTTGCAGTGGGTTGGTGGTGATAAAAGCAGGGGTTATGAGTATGTGTGCCCAAAATTAAAGGATAGTTTCAGAGTAGACTTTTTTGAGTATTCCCCTAATGAACATAGCTGCAAGAAGATCCTTAAACTGGCTTTGGAGATTCTCTGTTCCAGTGCCTTTTGATTCTCAACATGGAAAATACTCCTGTTTGTTTGGTTTGGTTTGATTTTTGGTTATGTGATTTTTGTTTTTTGTTTTTTTTTTCTTTAGCAAGGAAGGCCATTTAATCTGAACACTCATAAAAAATTGCACTTGAGTTTCCACATAGGGTTAAAATGCTTTTTGGTAGCTCTCCTAACCCAGGAAATGCTGGGGGGGTTCTTAAAATGGCATGTTTGGGTTGTTGGTTTTTTTTTTTGTTGTTGTTTTTTGGTTTTGGTGTTTTGTTTTGTTCTGGGTTTTTTTGGTTTGTTGTGGGTTTTTTTGTTTTTATTTTTTTTAAATACACACACCTTTCCCCCTTTCCAAATGTACAGTTTGCCTTGGTGTGCCTTACTTGGCTTTTAGGGGTACTTTGACTAGAAATAGCTTTTAATACCTTATTTTACCTGAGGTGCTAACAAGTCATAGTTGATAAAAAGTTGACAAGTAATAGGGTCACAAAAGGAATGAAAAATCTGCCACAGAGATCTATTTCTCCAGCTATATATAGACTGTGGCAAAGGAGTTATAAGTTAATTGCCTAAGGAGATATGCAAATTGACCACAGTTCTGTCTTGATCCAGTTTCTCAGCTTTCTTGTTAAAACAGCATAGTGTTTATTCCTTTGAGTAAGGCTTTAATGTTATGCTTCTGCCTTTTTTTTTAGTGTATGTGCATCCAGACAGAGCAGATTTCCCCATTTTCTAACTGCATTCTGGCATTAGTTACCTGTCAGTCTCTTAAAGACATCTAGAAACAGGTTGACATTTCAAAAAATGCTTGTTAAAGAGGAGGAGGAGCAATTAACAAGTCCTTCTGTTTGGTTGGTATTTCATAGAGAGTGGAAAACTTCAAAGGGCAATGTGTTCTGTCACTGGTCTTTTCTACTAAAGAAGAACTTAAGAACAACTTCTTACCCCTCTTCTGCTTTTTTTTCTTTTCTTTTTTTTTTTCCCCCTCTTTTGTAGGGTATCTTTGTCCAGTTAGTTCAAGCAAACTCCCCAGCATCCCTGGCTGGCCTGCGGTTTGGGGACCAAGTTCTACAGATCAATGGTGAAAACTGTGCAGGATGGAGTTCTGACAAAGCACACAAAGTTCTGAAGCAAGCTTCTGGGGAAAGAATTTCCATGATCATTCGTGACAGGTGAAGCCAACTGCAGATACAGATTGTCATTATCTATGCAGCTCAGAGTAAATCTTTGAGTTCAGGTCTCCCCTTGTTTGAGTAGTACTGCAGGCCTAACTAAACCTGTTGGTCCATGTACTTTACTATTAAAGTTCCTCAAAAATATTCTCCTTGGGGGGAGAGGTCAGAATAGTTGTTAGCTTGTAAACTTTCAATGCACACTTTCCTGGGTGTGATGAGGCATAACATTTTTTTAAAGTAAACTAAAAAGTGATAGCACAAGCCGAATTTAAATTCCTGAATTAGGAGTTGGGTGCATTTTTGGATGCAGCTTGACTTTTGCTTATTGCAAAAGGTAAGATGGTATCAAAATATTCACTGTATTAATGGATACATTTGCTTTGTTCCTTAGCATCATAGTTTTCCTATGAATTCTGCTTATCTGTTAGTTAATGCCACTTTTGCTACGTGTTATCAGTATGTTTGATGAACCAGTATGAATTGTTAAGTGTGTTCTATGAGTTTGTAGCTAATTATATGTAATAATAGGTAGAGTCAACATAAGGGGCTTGGCTATGAGAAGACAGATGGTGCATGATATGACTACATACATGCCTTGAAGCTTTTTCAGTGTTCATTCTTGTTTAAGAACAAAGTTTGACCCAATGGGGGGCATACTGCTTCTATCATATATTGAATTAAAATAATGTGGTAGTAGATTCCCCACTCTACCATTTTTGTGCCCAGCTCCCCAACCCTTTGCTGGGCACACAACTTAAAGGTTTATTGTCTGTAAGGCAGTAGAATTGTTCTTGGGAAGTCTTTAGACTCTAGAATCTTCTGGTCTATCTACAGGTGTTTAAACTGCCTGCCCTGTTTTAGCTACCATGTAACATTTGTAGGTAAAACTCAATTTTAATGGCCATTTGTGGCCATTAAAGTTTTTAATAATAGTTTTTACTATTATTATTTATTATTATTAATCAGCTTGATGGAATATCTATAGAACAGGAGAAAACATACAAGGTTGGGAAACAGCCTTACAAATACACTGTGACTTCAGCCCAGAAAGAAGAAATTAAACTGGCCAATATTAAAAAAGGAAGTTAAAGTCAAACTACTTTTCGTTGTCCTTGTTGTATGAGTCTCTTTGAGTACAACTAATTTTTTTTAATCAAAGATGCTGAAAGAGTTTGGTGCTTTTCATGGTTTAATAGACTAAAACCATGGTATTTTTATGTTTTAAATGTCTTCTATTTCTTCTTAGGCCTTTTGAAAGAATCATTACTATGCATAAGGACAGCACAGGGCATGTTGGTTTCATATTCAAGAATGGAAAAATAACCTCAATAGTGAAAGACAGTTCTGCTGCAAGAAATGGACTTCTTACAGAGCACAACATCTGTGAAATTAATGGCCAGAATGTAATTGGATTGAAGGTAATACAAGTAGTATGTGGTGGGTGTGGATAGCTGTGAGGTCTTTGTGTTCAAACAGTAATTGTGGTTTGGAGAGGAAAAAAGATGGTTTTATGTTGTCTAATGTCCATATGATAGGGAAATAAGTGACAAGAGGTAAATTAATTGATTGAAGAGCCAGGTATGTTTTGAGGTTTCTTTGCAGTTTTCTCTTTGTAGTCAGGACAACTCATTCTCTTCTTCCTGGCTAGGCTGACCCTCAGTTTTTATTTTTAGTCTAACTTTGCTGGAAAAACAAAGAATAAGCTTCCCCAAGCCAACCTGTGTCCAATTGTATTAGTAAATCTGTGTATCATGTTTGTATCCCTTCTCTAGTCAGTTTGTGTAAGATGCTGATAACCAAACATCTATGAAGTGGCATTGCAGGTTCAGTGATTAGCCCTGAAGTTTAAATATGCCAAGCAAGGAGTTCTGGGTCTCTTAATCTGCATGAATCAGCTTTTGAACTGCTGCTTTATTAGTCAGCTTGAGTAATGATGCTCACATGACTTCTTGTTTAATAACAGGACCCCCAGATTGCAGACATCTTGGCAACAGCTGGAAATGTAGTGACCATTACTGTCATGCCTTCCAGTATTTATGAGTATATAATAAAGAGGTAAGTAATAAATAAAACAGCCGTGGTGCTTGTTATAATTCAAGTTGACAGTGGTGGGTTTTTGTAGTTTAAATGCAAAACTCATGATAAAACCTGTGTGCAAACTTAACCCCCACCCCCTCTCCAGCCTCCATGTTATCTGAAAATTTGCTTAATCACATGCTTCAGACAAAATTTTATTTTGGCTTTGTTTTTAAACTATGTGTATGTTAGTGATGCTCCTTTGTTTTATTCTCTTTCAAAAATACTGTTCTAAACATTATTTGGCTAAATTTGAGTTTCTGAGAATGTCCCAAGTATAAGAGTAACACCAGTGTTTGCTACTCTGTAACTAAAATTTTGTGTCCAGTGTAACTAATTCTGCTGACCTAAAAATGATTCTTGGCAGGATATAGTTGGTTTTTTTTTTCCTAATCCTCTGGCAGCACTAGCTTTCTACAGCTAAATCTCTCCTGCAAAAATGTTTTTGAAGTTGCTAGAAATTAATAATGCTTCAAGTATAATTGAGTCTTTTTCCTCCATGCTTTTTCTTCGAGGCAGTTTTCAGTCTAAGAGCCACATTTTCCCCCTGCCCTCCTTCCTTCACACTTGCAACTCTACTCTGCTTGCAGATGAGCCTGTAAACATCATGAAAGATGTTAACACGGCTTATTTACTCATAAAAATGTTGAGTATCATGGGCTCCTCTCCTGTGTATGTACTTTTGTGAAGCTTTTCTTACAGTAACTTTTCTGTCAAAAATAGTGGAGTAAAAGGCCTATTTTAACACTGTATTAAAGGGACAGCAATGACAATGTCACACTGAACAGAAACTCTAGGGGTTGTCTACAGCTGTCTTTTAGAACTGAATACCTTTTCTTTTTCTTTAGGATGGCAACCAGCATTATGAAGAGCCTGATGGACCACTCTGTCCCTGAAGTCTAGACTTGTGTCCTGTATGTGTGTACATATATATCACGATGATTCCACTAAACTTGGGCTATTAAACTCATTGATTTCTTTCTTCTGCACATCAGCCTTTCCAGAGGCTGAGAAGATATGCTGCATCAAGCATCTGCATCTAATGGCTGGGAATGTTCAACATACCTTGTTTATTCACAAACTGTAAAACTTGTAGCCTTACATGCTTGACAAATGTGAAGTTTCAGTTGTGTTATGACTTCTTTTGTAGGTCTTTTATTTAGTTTACTACTACTATAAGCCATTGCAACTAAAGGAATCAGAAATCACTTGCAAAGTTACGTGTTGTTACCTAGAACAATGCTGTGCTTTGTATGTTTAAGGCAAATGAGTATTTTTACTGCTTTCTGTTTGCAAGAGTAGATTTGAAATAGCATATTAGAAGTATGGCTAGCACTAATTAAGTTTTTGTTCTAGTAATATTGTTTACACAAGAATGCCAGCTAAGCTGAATGTAGCTTCAGGCATCATTCAGTAAGTAAGCATATTAAAAGTAGTGTACAGATACTCAAATCTTTTTATTACTTGTTATAAAAATTGTAACTAATATGCTTATCTCTTGCCTTAACCATGTTCTTAAGGATTCAGAAATAACCAAATAAATGACTGAAACTTTAGATACTGTGTGTGCATGGATACTTGTTAACATGAGCTAGGAGAGCCATTTTCAGTTGAGGTCATTTTCTACCACCAACAAAGAGAAGATAGGAAATATTTAGAAAGCTATTTTAAACCATAAGCTCACTGCCTACAATGTTGAAATCTTTTAAAAGAGAGAGCTGGGATACACTGGACAAGCTACACTTGACTTTTTTCATACCTTAACCTGTAGAACAGCCTGGCTGTTCTACAAGACAGTAACAGCAGCAATTTAATTTTCAAACTGTTTGCAGCTTGCTGTGTGTATAGTGGCTGGCTGTGATGGAGTTAACTTTCTTCCTAGAGGCTGCTGTGGTGCTATGTTTGAGACTTCTGACTGAAACAGTGCTGATATCACAGCAGTGTGTTTTGATATTGCAAGGCAGTGTTTGTGCAGTGTCAAGGTCTTTTCTGCTTCTCACTTTGTCCCCTGCCGCCACTGAGTAGGCCAAGGGACTGAGAAGGGTTACAGCTGGGACTGCTGACCCTAACTGACCAAAGGAAAATATTTCATCATTTGCTATCTAGGCTTAGCAATACATTGGTGGGAGTCTTTCCCAAGTAGCTGTTGCTTGGAGACTGGCTGGGCATCAGTTTGCTGGTGGGAGGTGGTATGTGATTGTCTTTGAATCAGGTTTTTTGTTATGTTGTTTTTTTGTTGGTTTTTTTTTGTTTGTTTGTTTGTTTTTTTCTTCTCTTTACCTCTTCACTTAATAAACTGTCTCTTCTCTTGACCCACACATTTTCATAGCTTTTGCCCTTCTGAATCTCTTGCCCATCCTGCTATGGAGCAGATGAGTGAGAAGCTCAGCTGGGGGTTCAGCTGCTGGCTGGGGCCAACCTACACAGAGTTTTTGTTAAGTGACCTGAAGTTAAATACCAGTTTGGGTGAGTGATTTCCTTTCTCTATGCTCTGTTTCAGGTTTCAGCTGTGCAACCTAGGACTCCCAAACTTCGGAGCACTGTTAAGTTTGGCAGTGTATGCTCAGCTGTGTGTGTCAGGAGGACTGTTCTGTAGCTTCCTGTTTCTCTAATTTCTCTGTTATGGTAACTGAAAGAAAACCATTACACTACTTCAGGCTGTAGTGGTGATCAAATTCATCCTGGGAGTCATTTTAATGGGATTGTTTGGTTACTAAATGATAGCTCTCTGGAACCACTGGAACAAACACTTACTGGCAGTAATTGATGGTTTCACCTACCATTGCTATGATTCAGCCTTATGGTCATACAACATGTGGCCTGTAGCTGTCACCTCTAAAAGTTTCTTGATAAGCTGGTTTGCTTAGCTTTGAAATCCCTAGAACACAAACTAATGTATTATTGAAATGCTGACCTCTGCCTCTAAGCAGTTTTTACTTAGGAGCAGATGATTCAGGAGAAACTAATGGAGATCCACTGAGAACAACAGAGGGGTAAAAATTCAGTAAAAGTATACAGTGTTTTCCTTCCAGCTGTAGCATGTAGCAGGCAGAAGTGAAAACTAATTAAACCCTCTTGTTTTCATGCAGAATCTAGCTTGCATTGAAGAGTAAGTCAAGCTGTTAAATATATGTACACAGATAAAGCTTTTGAATTAAGGTGCAAGAAAAAAAGTGGTCTATGTGTAAGTCCTTGCATATACCTGATTAAAAAAAAAAAAAACCCAAACCAGCATACTGATGACAAACCTGTTACTAGGTTAATTTTTTTTTCCATAAAAGCTAAGGCTGCTTCGAGCAATGAAACAGCTGGCTGAGCATTCTGCTTTGTGAGCATTCTCTACAGGAAAAAGCAAATCCAGAAGCTGTGGCTCTGTTTAAATGGTGTATTTAAATTCCATCTCAAAGATGACTTAAACTCCAGTTTATTAGGGAAACGCATTAGGGAAAGATTTATATAAAACATGTATATTGGACTGTTCTCTGTGAAGGGATAAATTTGATGCTTTATTTCCTTTCACCCCAATATATTTGTGCTGTTTCTTCATAGGGAAAACTGATACACTCTGTTCTTACTCTTCTCCATGCCTTTGCAAAGAGCTGCATTTGGAGACTAAAATAGTCTCTCCACTTAGAGACCAGACTGACCACTGCTCACCTGCTTTAGTGTTTCAAGTCTGTTCATCTACATCTGCACTAGGAAGAAGGTTGGCTACACAAGAGGTACTTGCACTCTGTCATGACAGGGCACCAAGCTGTAAGCATCCCTAAAGACTTCATAAGGATGCAAATTCTGCTGCTTTGAAACCAGTTCAGACAGCAAGCTATGATGTATTGTATGTAAATCAAACAATGACTGCAAGTTAAGAGGTCTTTAATTACAGAAAAATAAGTCTTTAATTTTATCTTAGATATAATTTTAGACAAGCAGTTTCAGTATCATAGTCCATGAAAAACAATTGCATACACTGTGGAAATTAAGAGCTCTCTATGAAGTCACCATGCATAGAAAGTTGTAGCTGAACAAAGCTTCCCATCTGGTTGAACTTCAGCAGCCATCATTGCACAAGTTAAGTTTCTTTAAAAAGTTTGGTTTAAAATAAGAGTTCATTTACATGTTTGGAGGGAAAGGCACTCAGTATTGCTGTTTCCAGAACATGAGTTGTTTATCTTCTCCTCCTGTAATAACACGGTTGCACTGCTCATTCATCCACATGGATGTTACAGCACCTGGAAGAAAAACCAAAAACAACCAAACAAGTAAATCTAAATGCAAATAAAAGTGATACTCAAGATGATGGAATAGATATTTTGAGAGTTTTTGATCATCTTATCATTAGTTTGGTTTAAATTGACATCACATATGCCAAGAAGTATTTCAGTAGGCTTCTAGATGGCTGCTCTTATTTGCAGTGCTCATCGCATGCCACACTGTCTAAGCTGATGTGTGGTACTGTAGGGACAATCTCAGTTGCAGTGTAGACTGCAGATGACACACTGGCAAGAGATTCCTGGGGATAAAGGGAGGACGTTTCTGGAGAAAGAGATTGTTTTTCACTCCGCCATTTGGACTTCTCATACTAAAAGTATATTTACATCTTCTAGCACATGCCTAAAAGCTCGCTTCTAAATATTCCCCTGGCTACAGAATCATCTCCATACAGGTGAAGTTCCAGAGTACAAATTTATAGTAGGGAAGTGTAAACTTCCCTCCTCTTTATACATCTTTAAACAGTTGTTCATGAAGGCAGCCCTAAAACCCAAACTGAATAGGTAACAGCAAATGGGAATCATGCAACAGGAATGTTTTAGGCATGCCTGAATCAAGACTGAGGTAGTTTTTCTCCTTTACACATTCTGGTTACTAATGTACTGAAGACTATACAGATAGATCAAAGTGGCCTATAAATCCTCATCCAAAACAATTGCTTTATTGAACTTATTTTGTTGTTGGACTCACAATCTGGATGGACTTGACAAAGTATACAGAGCAGTCTATACTACTGCTTATTAGGGCTATGAGGCAGAAAAACTCTTAAATCATTTACCTTTGGTCAGTCTTGTAAACAGCACTATTCCTCTGTTGTTATTAGATTTCCTGAAGGCTGATGCAGACCTACTTTTAATTCAGGTGTTCCAGAGAGCACTAACAAAGAACAACCTCATGACTGAGCAGATAACTCACTGTTCAATAGTAACAAAGCTGGGAAAAAAGCCTTCCATTCAATTTGAGAGTAGGAATAGTTCAGGCATACCTGTATGTCCTTTGATTCTTTCAATAACTTTTCCTCCAAGAAGGTCCCAGATCAGTAATTCACCTGACTGGCTTCCTGATAAGATGGTATTTCCATCCCATTTGAAGCACCTGCAAGTAAGTCTGAAATCAGTTCACTTCAAGCTTTTGTACAATGAGAGATGAGTATTTTTCAGCTGACTAAAGCCAAAAAGAATTGAAAATGGAGGTAAGAAAGTGAAAGAAACTCAACCCTTTAACACAGCCTTTCTCGAAAGGTTATTCCCAAATAATCTGAAAGGCTTATCACACAGATTTGCTTCTGTGCTTGCCCTGGACCCAGCCAGACCTTCCCCTGGCAGAAAGATTAAATGTATTCCCATAATGAAAAAGGATCAAAAGTCCAGCTGTTTATGTGCAAGGCACCCAAGAGTTCTCATGAACCATCTCTTCACTTCTGTCACTTAATGTCCTTGAAATCACTTGAAGTGCAAAGAGGACTTTCGGGGAAATAACTGAAGAAAAAAATATACACATGCATATACATTTATATTTATGTGTATAAAAACACACGAAACCAAGAAGTGTGCTCCATAGATGACTACTATATTTTTAGTCCAATAACTGCATAAACATTCCATCTGAACGCGATAACTAGAACCCTATGCATTTTGGTTTGTGAAAAAAAGTTTTCACTCTTTAATAATAATTGCCAATCTTTTCTTAGGTCAGTGAAGAAAGCATTGCTAAAAAAAAAAAAAAAAAATAAAAATCAGATTGCTTGATTCGTCATGACAACTGACTACTTGTAAGAAATTTCAGTAGCTCAGCTGCTGGAAGAGCTGCTTACTTATAGCTCTCACCATCTTTTGGGGAAATTAAAGCTGTTAAAAAAAATGTTATTAGATATTTTTTTGGTTTTGTCATAGCTTGGAAAGCTTGACCATAACGCAAACAACATGCAGACAAGCCTTTGCACTTCAAAAAGTAATTTAATAAAATAAAGCTGCCAGTTCTGCTGTCACCAACCATCAAGCATCTCCACAGCACCAACCAAGCTGGCCACACAGTTTCACAAACTATGTTCTCAGAATTACCTCTGTGGCTCATCAGCAGTTATAGAAGATATAAGCATTCCAGTTTGTATATCTATCACTTTAAAGCAACAGTCCTCTCCTGCACTGAGTAGATGTCTGCTGTCTGTACAAAAGAAAAAAGCAAAAAACTTCAAATAACAGAAAAACATGTTTAAACATTCTGCTCTCGTTACCAAAGCAGCAACACGTTGGATGTGACATCGTCACCTACTTATTTATAGATAATTTACTTTAAAATAAATCTCTAAGTGAGCAATGATAAAAATTGTCTTAGAGTCTAGATTACTGGTGTACAGTCTAGTATGGGCTTGTGTACAATTATTCAGTTCTTTGTAAGGGAGATGCATGTCAATCTAAAACATCTCACTATCCCCTTTAAAGTAGTATTTCCGATGACAAGGGTGTTTGACATGAAATAAGGAATAGGATTCCTTATTAAAGTCCCAACAGTGCATATTAAAAACTGAATTCCACCTTACCAGGGCTAAAAGCAGCATCAAATACAGTCCCAGAATGACAGGGCAACTGGTGCAACACTGTTGCTGTAGTAAGATCCCAAACACTAATGGTACCCTCTTTGGTTCCAGATGCTAGTATAGAACTTCCAGCACTAAGGTCGACTGTATTCACCTAAGAAGTTAAATATCCCATGAATTTTATATTCATTCATATAAGCCATCTCGAGACAAGTTTTTAACACACACTAAGCAAACCCATTATCCAAAAAAACCTTTTACATTTTAAAACCATTTACATTTAATTCCGCAACACTCTCAATTAACTTCAATTATTAAAAGCCCTGCCTAGAAAAAGAGAGATCTCTGATGATATTTTAAAATGTTTTTCTTTGCAGAATCAGAAATGCAACTTGACATTTCAGACTACTCTTAGTACCAATACTCTCCATCTAAATGCAAGACTTTATGCTTAAGGGCAAAACTGTTCTTTGGTTTTAAAGAGCTTTCTACCCATCATTTGTTCCCAATTCTTGTGGTACAGTTCTTGAATGTTATCAGAACTGTTTTGGCAAATGTCTGCTTGGTGTCCTGTTAAATAACTATTATGAAGGCTTAAAACACAGTAATTCTAAATATCAAACTAGAGTAACAATATAGGCTATAAATAAAAGTATGCAGTTACACATTTATGATGCACTGAATATAATGTGTTTACTTATTTACAGCGAAATTCAGTATTCTATTTTACAGCATAGTAAGCAACACAGATGAATTATTTTTCATTTGCTTTCCTTTAGCAAAGATACATTAAGAAGCTCCAATATTGAAAGTGGTCAAAAAAATGTTAATCTGTTTTCAAAAACAAAGAAGCAAACAAAGAAACCCCACAGTACTCCCTGTCTGTCCTGGAACTTTTTGCATACAAGCCGAGCAAGAGAAATTAAGAAATCTCTAAATTAGATTAAGAAATCTCTACTGGTGTCTCAGTCTCCAGGAATGAACCTCTCAACCAGGGAAGGAAGGGACTGTAATGCAAGACACATCAGACAGAAAAAAAAACAAAACAAAAAAAAATATTTAAAAAGTCCTACATACAGACTTCCTCAGACAACATCCCCCCTCAGCCCCCTAACCCAATCCTTGTGCTTAACATCTAGATCCTGACTGATTTTAATGAGCAATTCATTTGCACATTCTGAGATACTACATCTCCATACACATACTTACACTAACATCATGTTCTAACTCAGCAAGCAGTTCAAAGTGGTGCTTTTTATTGCTCAAGGTCTCTCCAGGAACACAGTGCCACACCTGCAACACAGATATTTAAGTTTGCTTAAGGAAGCATTAGTATAACTCTAGATGAGTTCCTTTAGTACTGAATTCTCACATTACAAGGAAGATTGCTTGTGTTAACTGTGTGCCTTGCCTATGTGGCAGAATACAGCAACAGTAAATGGCACCTGAACTTGTTTACTCCAAGTAGATCCACATTTAAACATGACTGTGCTGATTCCAGACAGCTTACAGAGGCCTGCCCATGCATGGGCATATCACTGCACTGAATTAATACTTACCCAAAAGCTGTACACAGAAGGCACTGGGAAATTCTTCCTGGTCTCGAACTTCCAAATTATCTTTCCACCTAACCTGAACCAAGTTCCTGGTTCACTTAGCTAATGAGTATAAGCTACAAAAGTATTAAGCATTTTAGAAGCCTGTTCCACTCAGCAATCAAAATCACCATTCAAGGTCAAAAAACATTCCAGTTCCTCCAACAAACACTGTTTGCATCCAAAGCTCTCATGTTCAGACTATGTGAGAATGAATGAAATTTATTTGAAGTAACACTTCAGCTTTGAAACAGAATTGAGATAAAGCTAAATGAAGAAGATATTCAAGAAATAAACCTACTGTGATAATGGCTAAGTCATTATTCTAGTACAACAGGTACATCCATTCCAAAGCATTTGACTGCTTGAATATTGAAAAGTGCTAGCTATAAATAGTTAATGAAGTGTAACAAACTCATATACAAACCTTCACAGTGGAATCCCAAGATGCCGAGTACAGACGGCCATCATGCCAACAGATCTTACTGACTGCATCATCATGTCCCATGAGGATGTCTTGCTGTCTCCCAAATGCTATTGAATAAAAATATCTAACAGAAAAAGGTTATAAAAGCATTATGCATTCAGAAAACTTAAAGGTTTTTTTTTTCTAAATACATGAAAGTAACTTCATTTCTATGGTTTCTAGCAGAAATAAAAAAGAAAAAAAGAGAGAGATAAGACACTGCATTTTAACAATGAATTTTGTATCACTATCTAAAACCATATGGATAATGACATAATGACCAAGGCACTCAATGTAATTCAAAAAAGCCAATAGGAAGTATATACACACATATGATTGTCCCATGAAGAACTTATGACAGTGGTATCTCCTGGTAAGATTAGACAAGATGACAAAGCCTGTAAGAAAAATAAGAAAAAAACCCATCAAAAACATTAAATTCCTTATCCCAAATGAAACAGAAGTGTATTAATGTGATTTTGTAGAACAAGAAGCAGTTTAATTGTCTATACACAGAAAATACAGTTGTTATCTGTACACTGATAAAAAAAATCCTACAGGTTAGACACTGAACAGCAAGACTACTTAATCCTTGGTAAATATAGAGGTAGCACTTCAAGTTTTAAAACACATGCAGAACTAATGGATTTCCTTTTTCAAAATGCTGGTATTTCAAGGACATGGTATCCATTTCCTCACTAAGAAGAAACTGGGTCAGCTCTTCATTGTGTAGGCTACTGCTAATTCTAGATGAAAACATCTAACAGAAACTGAAAATGAAGGGTTCCTTTGCTGACTTGGGTCTCCATGACAGCTACTTACCACCTAGGCTCTTTCAAACAACAAATGCAACTATCTAATTTCTACTATTCCCTAAAAGAAACATGCTTTACAGAGAGATGCTCAATTACTCTATCATCACTGGACTCAGCAAGGAAAAAGAAAATAAAAAATATCATCCCAGTGCTTCTACGAGATCATTACTGATGGTGTTTTAGATCTGTTCTAAAAAAACAGTAAGATACTGGACTGTCATAAGACTACTGCTTCTAGCATTGCTGCAACAGATCAGCTCTAAAACTAGAGAGGAAAAAAACAGAAAAAACTGCATACAGTCTCTTTATGAAAAACTGACTTCTGGCCCAGAGTACTCTCTTTTTACAGTGCCAAGAAGCAACGTCCTTAAGTTTGACTCAGTTAAAGCATGAGGAATTGTTGTATCTAGATTCACCACCCACCATGTGCCATGGCAAGCTGCAGGCTCATGCTGCAACTTACTTGGGGACCTGTTGGAGTATGATATGGCTGCTCTCTGGGCAACCCATTCACCTTTATTTCCTCTAGAGACAAGAATACAGAGAAGGCTGACATGTCATAAGTGTCTTGCCTCAATAAAGGACTCTAAACACGGCAGTGAATCTTTATGAACCAGGTCTGGCCAGTGCTCCAGCACAGAAAATCAAATACACAATCTCTTTCCAAATTCTGTTTCAGAAGAAGGGGGAAAATGTTGTTCATATGTTGCTCATTGAGGAAGGATGGCTCAAATTCACCCATCACAGATTCCATTCCCTGTACTTGGCTCTCCTCTGCCAGCTGACTCACAGCAATGCTGGATGTAAGCAGATGGATGGAATTTAAGCTTTGTGATTCCAGTCTCAATGGCATTTCAAGGTTGTTCAGGAAGACTCCTCTGCTCATTCTGGACTATCTTTATCTACTGCAAGTCCTTCCCTGGATACCAGTACAACTCAGAATGAAACTCCCATAGAAGTGCAAGCATTTAATGCTGTTCCCCTGTTTGCAGAATGCACTCTCAATGGATGCCTGACACAGTCTCAATTCACTCCACTAAATTATTCACACACAATACAATTGAGTAAGCAGAAGAAGACAGGAGGCATTGATGTATGCTGAGAGCCATTTCTGAGTAGCTTTCAGAAGATTCCCAATGATCTCATTTTGACAGCAACTTACCATGCTTGAAAAGGATACACTTCTCTGGATTGTTTTTGATTCTCTGGAAAACATCTTCAAAGTTGAATCTGTGAAAAATGGATAAAATGGAAGATAAAAGGACTGGTTTATATTATAAAAGCTAATTTTGCTCCCTTTTGAATATTCAAATAGCTTACTATGAAAAATATGTAGAGGTTTCTCATACTCTTTGAGAAACTATATTCTGACTTGAGTCTGGAACTAGCCTGTTTTGCACCAGCTACAGATGGACTTCCCAATACCCAAACTCTAAGAGAACTCAAGTATCTAAAGGGAGAAATTACCACCTTCCCAAGCCTAGATATAGATACCATTGAAACACTTGAGTCAAAGTGATCTGAAACTTAAGAAATTGATGGACCTAAGCTATTTTGTTACAGGGAATATTCAACTTAATTTCTGAAATCAGTAACTTAGAAAGGTGACAATCCATAAACCAAACAGAAGTAGCTCTCACACATCAATACTGAAATTCCTTCAAACAGTAAGATAGAACTGAGCATGAAGCAAAAAACCAGAATCTTGCAATTGGCAGATTAGAGCTGTTCTTCTCATGACTGTAAAAAAACCCAGAACTCGATGATTCCAGAAATATCCCATTTAATATAGTCTTCATTTTGCTCTCAGTGGAAATAGCCACAGGGTTTAATCTTGACTACTTCAGAGTTTCATGCTATTTTGTTCACAAAAAATGTAACACTGCAGGTTCTAGTAAATACCTCTGCAATAATACTTACCCTGGGATGTAGTGAAAACAGAGGATCCCTTGCAAGTGACTGCTATTCCAGTAATTGCCCTGTTTAATACAAGTAAGCTTGTAGGTGATTTTGTAGGTTGTGAAACTTAACTACCATACTGTACATTGACTACAGTTGAAATTTGTGATTTGATCTCTGTAAAAGCTAAGACATTCACAGAGATTAGAAATGCTACAGTGGTGGTTTATATGCCTAAAGACAAAAATATACCTTGATATATGTGAAACACCAGTACAGGTTCCCCATATTGTTCTGCAAGAACTTCATCCTCATCAAAATTGACACATGAGAGTTTCACATTCAATCTTTACAATTTGGAATTAGCTACAAAAGGTCAGGAACCTGCCTATAAGCAGATAGTGAATACCTCAAGTGTCAGGAATCAGAAATTGCACATTTTTCTCCTCAGATCTGACACTGGCAAAATCACTACAGGCTAGAAATTTAGACATACAGCTTATGTCAGGGAGTTACTTGTTTGGAATCACAGAACATTCTGCACAGCCAAAATTCAGTTATACAGACCTGCTTCTATTTTTCTCACACTAGTCTTCAGGAAAAAAGAAAAAGGAAAAAGAATCTGAAACTCAAGCCTATTTTCAGAATGGGGATTTCCCTAACCCTAACAATCCGGCAACAGAGACCCTTTCTCACTATAAATATTAACTTTTTTTCTGGACAAGAGAATGTTTCTTTTGTAGATTGGGTTATAGTTACCAGGAAGGTAGTTGCACTCAAGGTAGTAAGACATCCTCCTATCAGTCCATCCTCTAGGACAAGGGATTGTGCCAAAGAACAAATACTGTTCTTTAAAACAGAGTTGCTGTTGTCCATGATCAGGCATTTTCCAAGTTCACCTGAAGTACCCCTGCTGACTCATGGCTCCCTAGGATTCCATGAGAACAGCAGTTTGGTACCTGGATTAAATGAAAACCTGTAACTGGAGACTTGGCATACTGCTCACACAGCAGCAGTGTAAGGTGTACAGCAGCTGAACTTCAGTGGCTTAACTTTTAAAATTAATGGAATGAAAAAATTGTTAAGTCTTCTGGGGGAAGTCTTTACCTGGCTGCTGCTATCACAGCTTTAGAAAGGGTAATCAGTATCTGCTTCAGGTACTAAAATGATAATAAATTTGGATCAAGGTCTGTATTAGAAAAAACCAAAGAAACAAAAACCAAAAAATCCTTTAATCTGACAAATATATTTGCTTGATTGTTAACTCATCATATACTCAAACTCATCTTATGGAATCAAATCAGTAAGCTGTCTCACAAAGAGAAGTATTTAACTTAAACTCTAATTCATCATTCAGATTGGCATGAAGACACCCCTCCTCGTTCTATCCTGCAACTAAATGGAACAATTTTGGCTGTGAAAAGAAAAGAATAGTACCTACTCTTTGTGGATTTTATATTTCTCCTCTAATTTTAGTTTGGCAATATTGTTCCAAGCAAGCGTTATACTTTCTTCTGTTAAATCTTCAAATGATTCTTCACTGGGAGAGACTGTAATAAAATGACACAATAAAGTTTCATCACAAATAGAACAAAAAAAGATAGATTACAAATAACTAGGTATCTGAAATTGCAAAAAATAACATGAAAGTACAGAAATCACAACAAAAACCCAGAATAGAAATTTTTGGCTAATGTAGATTGACAAGATCACTACCTTCTTTCCAAATCCCTTCCTGAATGTGTAGGCTTACACAGTCAAAAATACAACTTTTTCTCCCCAAACCAGAGATTTTAAACTGGAGACTTTATAGGATATGCTTCAAAAGTAAAAAAAAAAAAAAAATCCAAACCAAACCACAACCAAACAACCAAACAAAACCCAACAAAACCAAACTAAAAACTTTTCTCCAGTGATGTTCCATTGAGATGTCAAGAGTATAACACAATTTTTTTTATTATACTCTTTTTTTTTGTATTTTGCAAATACAAAAGTGCCAGGAAAGGTGTCTACTGCTGTAATACAGCATGTACTATTATTCTATTGCATTCTGTTAGGAATGTCACTATTTCATTTCACTGTACTATTGCAAAAGTCAAGGGACTAAAAACGCAACCACATTGACACAATTACATGTCAACTGCATGGTATTATCAAGCTTTCTAAGCCACTCTTGCCATTTGGATGCTACAGGTTGCCATGCTAAGCAGGCCTCATTTTCACTTCTCTGCTTAAAAATGAAAGCCATAAAAAGGGTAAAGGAACTGAAGACAATCAAATGAGAAAATCCATGTGATACCTGGCTTGAAGATTAATGTAGTAGACCACTATAGAGATGATGAGGACCACAGCATCTTACTTTCATAAGACTGATCTAAGTTCCACTTTGAACAGAAGCCTGACATAGCATTACGTGTTCTTTTCTTGAAGGAAGTTATTCAATCAACATTGTCCCCATAGTATGTAGGGGAAAAAAAAAGTAACTTCTTTACAGATTCTCATTCAAGTCACAGAAAAGGAAAAAAATTCAGATTCTTAATTCAAGCTCTTAGGGTTTATTTAGGCCAAGCTAATCCATTACCCCAAAGACAAACCTGTTCAGAAATTGAACAAATCTTTACATCATTTGGAATGCCTGCAGATATGACCATTGAAGCTGCTGTCATATCAGCTTGATTTTGAAGTGTTATGAAAGGCCAGGGATGAGAGCCATCCCACAACTTCAAAAGCAGAAACCGAACAGTCCCAGAGGAGACAACAAGAACAGAAGGCAAAAATGCACCTCTTTTTGTTCAGATTTTAAACTGTTCTTGCCAGTTTGTTTTTTTTTTTTTTCCTTTAACAGGTAGTTTATGGGTTTATTTTGAGTTGGCTTGTAGGAAACTGTCCCAGAGAGTTGTTTAATGAGCTCCTGTGAGAAAAAGATACAGAATTTCTCAAAATCATAAATGCATGTTATACATTTACCTGGAGACTCAGTTATGGAAACACTGTGACTAGATGTCCGAGACAAGCTTTTCAACTTCGGAATTATCCTCCGGGGATGAGGAATTGTAAACAACTGTTTTGGTGTCTGTCCAAACTCCAAGATTTGTGTCAGCAGAGCTACTTTTTCATTGGGGTCCATAATACTTTACAAAAACAAGATATTTAAGTAAGCCAAGTAGGCAAGTACCTTCATTTTTCCTCCCCTTCCCTGAAAGCATGGACCTGCATATGTAGTTACTGCACCACTATAAGTCATGACAAATTCTTTCAGAAGTGACTTACTACAGATGTGGTGGACATTCATACAACAGCTGCATTTTTTTGTTCATGTACAATGACAGTATACTCAATTAAAAAAAAAAACCAAAACCAACAGTAATTTCACAAAACCAGGTGGAAGAAGTATGGAAGTAATTTTTCAATGCGTGCTAAATAAATTAATGTTTCTCTGCATATTTGGGAATACAAAATAGAAGAGCCACACCGTTGACATACAGCACTTTTATAGCCAGCAGAGAACCTGAAGAGATACTGAGAAATTTAGCTAATTGCTTTAACAAAATACTCTGATTCTCTTTATTTACCTGTTTAAATCTACTCCTCCTTCGTAAGTTAACGAGTGAAACACTGGAAAAAAAATAATTTGTACAACCTTGATATACAAGTCTGACATATTTCTTTCATACCCATTATAAAGAATGTTCTATTTTTATTAGACTTGGTTATATTTATGCAAATATGCTATTTTATCAGGCTAGGGAGTTTGAAATTTTAATCCTGGGTTTCTTATCTGAAATAATTTTTGGATTTCTAAGAGACTCAACAAAAGTTTAAGAAGAAATCAGTCCTTTCATAGCAGAAGGACAACTTATTTAGGCTTCATTAAATACCAGCCCACCCCTGACACCCCCCAAATAAATTTTAAAAAAACTATAAATCACAACTGTATAATCAGGCATTACAGATACAGTGTAATTTACCATTTCTGCTTAACTAAAGCATCTTTTTAAAAAATTATTTATTTATTTTTATGTAAAGTGTATATTTACCATTGTGAGCTGCAACTGCTTCGCTTCCTTTCTGCTTGTAGCCAAAGATTAAGTCAATCCATTCATGAAGATGTTCTGATACATACTGACTTTCTAAAGCCTCTTGGCTCTTCTGAAGAAAGTCATCAGGACCTAGCAAGAGAAAAGTTAACTAAAGAAGATATCTTTAAGATAGCCTAATACTGGAGACAGTATTGGTCTCCATCTCTGTCCCTCTTCTTTCTTGAAAAAGCAAATAAACAAGCAAACAAAAATCCTCCCCCCCCCCCCCCCAGCACCAAGTCTCAAATTTGCTGTAAAAATGAAATGGAACAATTAATTATGCCAGTGTTGTAAAGCATAAATTCCTACAGAAGAAAAAAGAATGGGCATTTTTGAGAGAAAAACCACTATCCCAGGAATCTAGATAATCTTGAATTATTCATAATGCCAGTAGTTTGACTATTACCTGATGCCCAAGGAGGAAGCTCTACATCTTCAACCATCTTTCCACCCTGCCTTTTTCCCAAGTCCAACTTCAAACTGTTCACTAGAAAACTAGAATCATTTTCATAAAATTCTGGAATCAACTGGAAGACAAGAAAAACTGAAAGTTATAAAACTTCATATGTCAAGCCCTAAAGTTGGGTAGTAATTTTTTTACAGGCTTTCTTTTTTGTCAGTGAAGAGGCACTGGAAGCTTGCTCCCACTATCTTTCCAACTACTTTTAAGCTTCTTGGCTCCTTATGAGGCAAATTTCTGAGCTTAATTCGGAGTGACAAATATTTTTAACATATAATGT
Source organism: Phaethornis superciliosus (assembly GCA_023637945.1). Lineage (NCBI taxonomy): Eukaryota > Metazoa > Chordata > Aves > Apodiformes > Trochilidae > Phaethornis > Phaethornis superciliosus. The sequence goes on along the minus strand of JAJQWJ010000002.1, from coordinate 37,670,228 downwards.
TAAATACTAAGAATATCTTCAGCACTCTAATTTCATAGCTACCATCTCATTTAATCATTTAAGAGTCAAGACAAAAATCTAGAATAAAACTACAATGATGACAAAAGTTTCAGAAGTCAGTTATTAAAAGGCCATCATAGTTAACCAACCTTAATTCCATTACCATTAACTATAGACTTTTTTTATTTTAAAAAAGTATGACTATATTAAATTCCTTTATCAAAGAAACATTATTTAACAGCATCCATTATTTGACAATTAATCATTCTCAATGTATTCTACAAGTTATGGCTTCTATACAGGCTCAAGAAATAAACATAAAACTTCTGTGGTTTAACCTCTCCAGATGTACTGTTGTAATACAGCCAATTCCTTATAAGACTTCAGCAGATGATACATAAAATTGCATATTTTCAGCCTTAATCCATTCTGACAATTTCCACTTATTTCAGTAACATTAATGATGACACTTCTGTTACACTAAAAGCCAGAAGCCAGACATAGACAACCAACCATGGAGTTACAGAGAATGAAGTTAAAAATGTTGAAGGATTAATGAAACAGCCAACAGCCTTGAAACCCATCTTGCCAAATAAAACAAAAACAACAAACCAAACAACACCCAAACACCCCGCCCCAAAACTCTCAAATCAACAGAAAACATCTGAGGATGGAAAGCTTAGTACAGGTACCAAGAAGGACTTGAATAATTTTCCAGCCATTTACCTCTTTGAAATCTGTTGCACCATCCAAACAGTTTTTCCAGGTTTCTGCAAGACTAGATAACACATACTAATCACACATTCGTTAAAAAAAAAAAATAGTAATTTTTAAGGCTTTGAACTTCATTAATGCATATTTTAAAATAAAACCAACATAGTTATAAAGAAGTATAAACAAACCTGTTGAACATTCTGTCAGCATGATCAAACTTTCCATTCTGCAAACAGAGCATGTATTCTGGAGCTAGGGAGAGAGGAAAAAAATCATCAGCTTGTTCCACAGCTTGTCCTCACTGGAGGTAACCATCTGCTCAGAGAGCACATAAAAGCTGTCTTACCAACTCTAACAAGATAAAACAAAACATAACCCGGAGATGAATAATGGCTCCCATACATGAACTTAGGCTCTGGCATTTCCTCATAACGTGTCTGCAACATATAAAGAAGAAAGAGATGTCTGTTTAAAATCAGCACTCCTGCTTTCCTTCACAGACATACACACTTCATTTTTTTTTAAATGCATAGATTAAGACCACTCTCAATTGTTTGTTTGCTTATTTGCTTTTTCTAACAATACAACAAACTCAAAGTTCTAATAACTACACGGCTGGAATCAGATCACTAAATCATTAGGGCAAAAGAGTTGTTAATATTTACCATCAAGAATTACCAAGTTTTCAGTTTTTTTTCCTCTCTCACTTTCACACCTGACTGCAGTGACTCAACTTCAAAGGACTGCAAACAAATACTTTCTTTTTATCTTTTGTATGAAGTTTAATGAGAGTATGGAAGAACATACTCATTTAATTCAACCTGAAAGATTCTGTTCTGTCCACAGCTCCTAGGCTTCATCCAGCCAATTCTATGATTATGTAAATAAAATTACTTGTATTACAGTGACATGTACATCAGACTGTTTGAGAAAACAGTCAGATCTTAGAAAGAAAACTTTATTTATTGTTACCGATAACGTAATATTGATCATCTTCTTACCTGCCACATCCTTAGAAAGCTTTATGATTTTAAAATATTTAACTTTTTTTGTCAATATAATACAGTTACTCAGGTAGTATTTTTCTTCTTGATGCTTTATTAAGAACCAATAAGGGTTCCAAAACATTAAGTATAGTTATGTTCTGTACATGATTTTGGTATAATTAACTACCTTAGGAGACAATGATTCCATACAAAGCATTAGAAGCCAAGAAATTGAGGACGTCCTAATCCTGCAAGGATCTTCTAATCTAAGTATGTGCTTGACTGCTTAAGAAAAACAAACTTTGAAAATTGGAAAAAGTTTGTGCACAGTTATCTGCACATGGAAAATTCAAGTTGGTGTTTTCATCTCCATGTGTCCAGGTTTCCTCCTTTTGAAGGGCTCTTCCTGAAATTAAGCACTTTTCTGAAATGGAAACACTTAAGTTTTCTACTACTTTTTCTTGTTTAATTCATACATGTATTTTACATTATGCATTTAAAACCACTGGTCTTGAAGTTTTGTATTTCCAAATATGTTTACAGTATTTTAGTGCCTTCCATACAAATGCAGTTAGAATAGTTAAATGGACTTGGGGATTTTATTTCAAAAGTAAAGTAAAACATTTAAAAGCATACACATATGAAAGGGTAGGAAGAGAGAGAAAACAGATTAAAATAATTTTAAATTAGTACTGACAAAAGCAATATGGATGAAATGAAGCAGAAAATAAATATGGTATGTTTATAGGTAAGCTTGATTCTGATAAGATTTATAGTTAAATAGCTACATAATTCCCAAAGCTTGCTTGACAAAGTTCTTTGTATTGCAAATATGTACAAATCCCACATGTAGCATATAAAAGCCAAGATATACATACCAATAGTCTATCCAGCCTTTCCTTATTCAGGGCACCAATTGGTTTACTAAGGTCACGGAATGTTTCAGGCTTTGTCAGATCTAAAAAAAATCATAGTTAGACTATCTGCATTCTACTTGACAGGAACGTATCCTAAGCAGCAGTGAAAAACAAAAGAAAAAACTTCCCATACAGCAACAATACAAATAAAAACCACCACAGAGCCCCTCCAGGATTTTTCTCTGCTGCCCAACTGCAAACAACTGAAGTCTTAATGGCTACTCATTGTCTTCCTTTCAAGTAGACATAATGTCATATCTCTTGCTTGAGAGCCAGTAGTTACACATATGTGACAGCTTTTGTAACTAACACCATCTAGTCAATACAGGTCCTGCTACCTGGAGCACAAAAGCAGTTGGTATTGTCTTCTTTCTATTTATTAACTATTCTGTCAGGCTACAGTTAAGTCCCACCAAAAAGTCAGATGGAGGCATTTTAGTGGGACTCAGTGTTCATCACTGGCTGATGAACACTAAGACTCCCCTACGCCACTCTTTGTAGAAGGTCACAGTCCTCAAAAGGACAAACTTTCAACACAAGCTGCACTAACACCATTAATAAAATATAGGCACAAGCCTCGTTAGCCTCTTCTGTTCAAGTTGCAATGCTAAGCACTGGAAAAGAACACTTAGGTTCTATACATTTCAATGCACCTAGCTTTCACAGAAAATCTCTGAATGCTCAGCTCATTTTCCAAATGACCAGGCAGATAATTGGTACATACTCAGTACGTGAAGAGTGAGATATTTACCAGAAAAAGGTGAGGTATTTTGTCCACTAAACTCCAGAGGAGGGGTAAGTACACAAGAAAACATCCAATATCATTAATGCCAGGTGCATTTTGATGTACCATGAACTTTATGCAGGGTAAAAACCTGTCCCTGTAACATTTCAGATTGGACATGATGCATTAACACATCTGTTTGTATACACATACCCAATACTGAACTAGAGTAGTCTGCTATGATCCAGGGAAATACAGGATACTGGGAGAGATCATTGCAGCTCCTATCAGCCAGATTGTTGAGATGAAGAAGATACTGGTAATTTGTTATATGTCCTCGCTGCCATTGCAACATATAACTTTCAGCTGTGTGTTCTGTTATATGATTTTCTAAAATAAAAGAAAACATTAAGAATGTTAATGTTTGTTGTTTCACCTCCTCCAAATTATACTGTGATTAACATTATGGAAGATATCGTACTTTATACATTTTAAAAGATGTGTTCAAACAGGCCTAAATTGCATTAAAAAAAATGTAGAAAGAGTGCTGACAGCAAACATGGAAACAATGGATGGGAAATAACTTGAACATTTATGGAGGTATAGAAAAATTTTGCAGACCATGAACAGCTCACTTGGAAATGAGGCAGAGTCTATGATTTCAAATTTCTAGAAGCAGTTCTGCTAGAGTCAAGAAAAACAAATATATTTTCCTGGTGGACAACTAAGGATACTGACTAATAAAGACTAGTAGAAAGAAGTCTCATATGTATGTAAATAGGATTCAGTTTCAGAACCACTGAAATAGAGTGGTGAGAGAAAAATAAAACTTCACCACCACTCAAAAAAGTCAGAATTAAGTACCTGAAGCTTCTGTTTGAGACATGAGGCAAGGGCTCAAGACATTTAACTGCACTACCCTCTACTTGACAGCTATAACACAAAGGTATGATGCTTATGTGCTGTAACACAAAGTTATGCTTCAAAATGACCTTGATTTCATTCTGCCCTGCCATCCTAAAATGAAACTAAAGAAGCTTCTTTGTTACCTTTAGATCAGTGGATCTTATTTTCCCCTTGCTTCAAAGATGAAGTGTTTCACCTTTGTTTTTTGTTTGTTGTTGGTTTCTTGGTTGTTTTTTGTTTTTGTTTTGTTTTGTTTGTTTTCAGATTTATTTTTGATTGCTTGTCTTTTTTTTTTTTTTTTTTTTTTTAACATATGCATATTCATTTGCACATCTAAAGAACTAATTTCACCTTAATGATGCTCTCATAGCTTTCACCCTAGGCTTTTCATACACAAACCCAGAATATATGTCATTTTGCAACATTCCTTCTGAACTTCACTTACTACTATGAAAAATTTTTAGGATTAGTATTTCTGTTTTTGATTCTCATTCTTCCCATAAATCTAGAGAACATAACCCAGACAAATTTCCCCTCACAAGATACTACAGACTAAATAAATAAATAAATAGTGCAAACCTATATATGTTGCAATAAGGAAATAGAGCTCATCTCTGTCGTGATAGTTGTAGAATTTCAAGTAGATGTCAGAACACAGATCATTTTCTGTGCAAAATACTTCAAGTCCCTTAGAAGTTAAAGGAGAGGAAAACATAAATAACAGCAATTACTGACAAGCTGTAATATTATTTTTATCAGAATATTTTTGTTACTAATATCTAAAACTTAGGACTCTAAGCTAGGTAACAGTTTTTCCCACTAAGTCTAATATTTTTCCCATTTCCAATTATAAAAGCATTCAATTTACACCCAAATGAGTAAATAGCTTTGTAATTGTCCATAGATTGTCTCTGTCTGGATTGATTAAGCACAGGTAATACATTTTTTTTTTTAAGTGAATGGAGTAAAGCCAAGAGGTAAACATCCACTTAGCTTAAATGTGTTTTGAGGCAGAAATTTTGCTCAAGACTGAAATTTCAGTGCAAACACTGAAAACATGCAACTGAGGTTCCACTGCAGCACTCTTTATCATCCTTCAGTCATGCCAGGCCTCACCACTCCACACTGGTCTTAATATGAAACAGTGAGCAAGCTCCTTCCATGAATCAATCCAGAGAGAAAATACACTGTGAAAAAGCAATTCATTCTGTCCCAAGATAGGTGTTTGAAATAAACAAAATTAATTGCTCCCTGGAGGTACTCCTTTCTCCCTTCCGCTACACTGTGTTTATGAAAGAAATTTTTCATCCTTGTCAGGGTTCACTCTTCACATTTTCATCTTTTTGGCAACACCGGGAACTAAAACACTTTAAAAAGAGAAAGGATCTTTTGAGTGCTGTTCACTACTTAATCCAAAGTTTTCCAAACCATGTAGTTTTTACCCAATGATGTATGCAGATTCAGCCAGTCACTTTAAGAAACAATATACACAGAAAGACATAAAAAAAACTCTATTTGAGCTTACCAGTGGCATTAGTCCATGTCTTCTTTTATAGATGCGACGCACGTTTTGCAGCGTTATTTGTACTACTGGTTTCTGTGGGGAGTGAGGGAAGGCAAAGAAAAGATGGAGATTTTTATAAGGTACATATTCTTCTACATTAACTTCCCTGGTCAATCTGAAGTTTCCCTTGATTATGCATACTAATAATATGAAAATAATATCCATCCATGTCATTTTATCAGTGGTGATAAGCAGATGTGTTAAAAAGAAGCAGCTTGTCTTTGGTGTAATTTTTTTTTCTGAGCAGGAAAGTAGTTCAAGAATATAATAAAGAATAGTATATTATCACCCGAGTCTGCCGACAGTTGTAGCAATCATGCAAGAGAGGGTCAGAACAGAAGAAACCATATTAAAACCAAGGAATCCATTGGGATGCTCGGCAAACTGCTTGCCAATGGTGCCACCCAGTGGGTGGAAACCGAATGGTGTTTTACACGCTCAGCCGTGAAACACATTTTCGTTGTCAGGACATACTTTGAGCACATTAGTGACCTGCAAAAACTGTCGCTGCAATTTCTGTGACAAAGTTCTAAAGCAGCCTGTGACATGCACACAGTTTTCCTCTAGAGAAAGAAATGATCGGTTTAAGAAAACACCTGTTTAAGATCTTCCAATGTCAACTAAAAGTATCTAAAGCTCTCAGGTTGGAACAGCATCACATAGTAAGATAAATTTCTTGATGTTAAAGTTAAATGTTACAAGAAATAGATCTTTAAATATTAATAGAGGGTGAGCAAATAACACTTTGCACTTTGGCAGCAGGAGGTCGTCTTCAAAGCGAGTTAGCACAGAATAAAGCCTCGGAAGTAGAGATACACCAAATGCAACAGAGCAGCACGGATCAATGGAAAACTCAGCTTTGGATTGTAACTGAAAATGGAGTCTTGGGGATGTGCTGCTACACGTGCATTGGAGAGGAGTTACAGAGAAAATGAAAACCATCCACTAGAGGGGCAGCGTGCTCACATCTTAGGCAAGACCGTCTAGGAGGCACTTACAGGGTATCCATTAAGAGGTTGGAAGTACAAGTTAGCATCAGTAACACACACATGCCCTGGATTAGTCACCAGTGGTGTCACCATTTCTGCTTTACATTCCATATGCAGCGTTTCAGAAATGCTTTGAAATCTACAAGTGAAGAAAGGGAGTAAGTTTACCTCCAGCTCTTTGTTAGGTAGAGCTACCCTTAAATTCTTTAAAAATGTTTTAGGCTAGCTTGCAATCTTGGCACATCAGAATTGGGACCTCATTTTAGACAGGGGAGCTCGTTTCATCCTCTTTTAGACATGAGGAAAGTCCTTTGTTGAGACCTTCAGTTTAACAGACAGTCTAGAAAGGAAACCTGCTATGTTCTGCACCAGTCTGAGCAGTAAGCCAGTTAATTTTTCTATACAGACCTTACTTTTTGCAACAAATTCACAAACAAACATAACAGTTTGTAGCAAGACAAAAAAGTAACATGTTCATCTTCACAACACAGAATTTGCCATGCTTCATTTTGGATGATTCAGAATACAACTAAGATAACTCTCTGAACTACAGAGCTAATGCTGCCCCAAAAAGCACCTACTAAGTACTGACACAGTTGACTAAACAACCAACAAGCTGAAAATAATTTCCCAGTAGAAACTGATTAGAAAGATACCTGTTTTTATCAAATGAAGTTCTTGCCAAGCGCGATTGCAATATAGCAGTTATCTAACGTGGGGGAGAAAAAAAGTTAATATAGTCTATGATTCAAGTGCAATTTGAACTTCATTATTAAAAAGTAATATCAGAATTTCATTATTAAACCCTGATGTCAAAAATAATCAGATAATTACCATGGCAGCTTGATCTCCCATTTTATCTAGACAAGACGCCCTGTAAAGCTAAAGAACAATGAGTTTTAAGTGAAGTAACACAGAGATCTCCCACACAGCTCAGAACTCAATAGAAACTGGGAGGGCTTTAGCATTCTTGGTGACAGAATACTAAAAGAGCTATTATTTTTTCTTTTTAAAGTAGGACATGTTTGTTCATTGCTACTGTCATGTTATTACTTTGTCTATATCCTACGACCCTACAGGATAAAAGCTAATACAGGTAGCTTAAAACAGATGTCAGAACTAGCTGCTGTGTTCAAGTGCTGTATTTTAAAAATAGATACTTCATGAATTTCATTTTGAGAGTAAATATTTAATGAAAGCTCTCCATTAATGAATTGTGTGAAGATATTAAATAACAACATACCTGATGCAGAGTTTGCACAACATCTCCTATTTTCCCAGGAACATCCAATTGGAATAAGTGTTCTGTTGCACCCTAAAACCACATGTGAATTTACTACAAAGAAGCTTAAAATAAAGCTTAGGGCAAAAACCAAAACATCTAAAATAAAAATATCCTAAAACCTGGTCAAAGTATGCAGCATACCAGAAACATTGCAAAGACACATCTTAAATATGATTTCTTTTTTTTCCCTTACAAATATATCTTCCTTGTGGTAAGCTCTTTGTGAAGTATTTAGTCTGCTATTTAGTACAATGAAACATAATAGCTTTGAAGTTAAGAGAATAATATAATGTAAACATCAGTAAGAGCAGAACTTGTATCTTCTCTTTCTTCTTTAGTATTAGGTAAGCACATATACATATAGAACTAATAAATGACATGTTACATTTAAGCAACTACTACGTATCTTTTTGACAAAAGATACCAGCCCATCAAATCCTCAGGCTAGAAAAGTTACCATTCTCCTTCACGAAGTTTTCAGCTGAAAAGATCCCAAATCCAATCACAAGCCATTTTAACTATTCATTTATAAAATCCTCTCTAGCACATCACCTAGCATATGTGGCATACTCATTTTTTCCCCTCAACAAAGCTTTCTCAGCTTTCTTAAATGTTACTTCACAGTACCTATTTCTGGTTTTGACTTAAGTTTATTAAAAGCATGTGAATGGATAAACTAGTACCAGTTCTTACACATAACTCATATTTAGCAAAGGTGGCAGGATTCCTTGATGTCCTCAGAATGCAATATAAAACTGGTTTAACACATTCCTGTAGGGTTTTGTAATTTGTCAGGCTGGACTTTAAAAAAACACCCCAAAACAACCCAAAATAAAATGTGATCAAAAAGACTGCAAGATGACATTGATCACTGGATACAATTGGATTAATTTAGAATGGAAGGGACGAAGACATGGGAATCTAGATGACCTTCAGGATTATGTATCTGAGCTGAACTAACAGCAAGCCACAGGGAAAGCATGCTTCAGGAAGCATGGAGCTGAAGCAAACGGACACAAGATATTCAATAGCATTTTTGATAACAGCCTTGTAACATTTCACCCAGAGCATCATTTTCCTTCAAAAGAGAAAACCTGTCTCTCAGAAATCCTGGTGGATAATCTGCAAGGATTGCTTACAGCCCACAACGTAAAAAGCTTTTGTGAGCAGTTCTCTCGGTAGCTCTCTTTTGTAAAGGCAACAGCTCAATATTTTGTGACTAATCTGAAACAATCGATGCAAGACACGAAAGATAAAATGTACAACCAGATTCCTGCACTCAGTGAAGCATCTGGAACTGGCAACGACTGAAGTCAAACTATATTTCTTGTTTTAATATAGCAGAAACATAGCTACACTTTTGTGAAGTGGATCGTAATGTTTAACTGTCAGTAATGTTTTAGGTATGTCAAGGACTTAGGAGAAAATGAAGTGAAAAGTCTTCCAAACAGCCCTCTTTTCTTTTCTCTTATTTTCTTTTTCACTGTGCTGGCAATGCAGTAACATATTTGTATGGCAGTTAATAAATCTTGCACATGGATGCAAATCAGAGAGGACTAGAAAGGGAAAACAAAGACTAGAAGGGAAAACAGGTTCAACTAATGAAGAATGAATGACATAAAGCAAACAAAGAAAACTGAAAAATCATAAAGACAGATTTAGTAGCAAAAACAACCCAGAGAGGCTGTTGAGAGAACAGAGATCATCTCTTGCCTCTTTGCTGTTCATTACAGTAGCACTAATTTATAGACTCCATCATTACAGCCAAATGTCAGGTCCTGCACTTTGACCACAACAGCCCCCAGCAGCACTACAGGCTTGGGGAGGAGTGGCTGGAGAGCTGCCGAGCAAAGAGGGACCTGAAGGTGTTGATTGACAGCTGGATGAACATGAGCCAGCCCTGTGCCCAGGTGGCCAAGAAGGCAAACACCATCCTGGCCTGCCTAATAAACACTGTGTCCAGCAGGACCAGGGAGGTGATCCTGCCCCTGTACTCTGCCTTAGTGAGGCTGCAACTTGAGCACTGTGTGCAGTTTTGGGCATTGCAGTATAAGAAGAGCATTGAGGTGCTGGAGAGGGTGCAGAAAAGGGCAACCAAACTGATTAGGGGTCTGGAGAAGAGGGCTTATGAAGAGAGGCTGAGGGAACTGGGGCTGTTCAGTGTGGAGAAGAGGAGGCTGAGGGGAGGCCTCATTGTTCTCTACAACTCCCTTAAGGAGGTGGTAGTGAGACAGATGCTGGCCTCCTCTCTGGTGACCAGTGACAGGACAAGAGAAAATGTGGTGAAGCTCCACCAGGGTAGGTTCAGGTTAAATATTAGGAAAAACTTCACAGAAAGTGTGGTGAGGCATTGGAACAGGCTACCCAGGGAGGTGGTGGGGGTACCATCCCTGGAGGTGTTCAAAAGGCAGGTAGATGAAGAGCTACAGTGGATTGTTTAGTGGTTGGGGGTTGCAGGGTGGAGAGTTAGACTCTAGAATCTTAGAGGTCTTTTCCAGCCTTGATGATTCTACAATGCTTGAAGTTTCTTACTTGAAGTTGAGAAAAATAAGTCTGTTTGCTTCAGTTCTTGGGCATATATGGCTTTTAATGACTCCGCATTTTAGTTTTGTGTTTGTGCCTCAACCCATCTCGCATTCCAGGCAAAAAAATCCTTACTTCTACGTCTTGAAGCCTCCAAGCTCAAAATCAGAGCAGAACCACCCCAACAGAAGAAAGGAAACAAGAGTAAGCTCTAATTTCTGCTATGAGCAGCCATATCCACCATTTCTTTGCTGTGAAGCACTCAGCTAGGAAACATAAATTAGCAATCTCTCATTTCAGGTGTGAGCAGAACTGAGAAGAAACTGTTTAGCCAGGATGCAGTGTCCACTGGATACTAGCAGCCAGCTGACAGGTCTGACTCTAGAGAGAGCCCCCAGAGCTGCCTATCAGGGTAAACAGTAAGCATTGAGTCTGCAGTATGACCTCCAAGGGACATCAGAAACTCATTGAGGAAGAATTCAGACACTTGTTTTACCAATATGAAAAATTACTTTTTTCTTTTAAGTTTTATTGTCATATTCCTCAAACTATAATTATCTGATTCTTTGAGAAACAAGAACCTAAATCCTTGCAAAACATTAGTCTGCTAAGAGCAGCACAAAAATATATACTTACTCTTACTGTTTTATAGGGTGCAATAATGTTTCTTTCTTTAATGAGAAAAACCTGCAAGAATAAGAGATGTTACCATTTCAGTCCTTAAAATATAATTAAATAAATCATAAGTATGGATGAAGACTAAGAACACTGTTTAAGCAAGCAAAACACTGGGTTGCAATATCCTGCTTCAGCTACCCCAGATAAGCTGCAGAAAAACAATGACCTTTTATAGAAGCTAACTGCAAGAGGGCCAAGTGTCCAATTTAGTTCAGAGGCTTACTTACTTATGTAGTTTGTTAGTGGGGTTTTATTCTAATCATATGACCTTCAGCGAGTTCCAAGATTAAAGCAAATGCACACAGCCATCAGTCTAATCCCATTCAATGGAAATATACTCCCCCCTCTTTTCTTCTGGTGGCTCATGCCCTCGGGGGTCTGTCCTGATAAGAATTACCCCACAGGGGCAATTCACAACACAAACTACTGTATAAACCTTCTCAAATGAGCCCCTTCTTCCACTGCAAGCATTTTGCTTCCTGTTCCAACTGCTATGAACACCACATCTCCTCTCTCATCCAACATTTTTGGTTTTGAATGATTTTGTTCTGTGATGCTATTTGTACATCTAAGAGGATCTTCCCTCCCCAAAACCCACATGAAATGACTCTCCTCCTTCAGAATATTCATACAGTCTGTAAAAAGACTTGACTGCTAGCACACTGCTTTGTAGGTATGACCTTACTATTTTCTGTCTGAAAGACAATAAGCCACAAGTAAGTTGTGCTTTTGTTTTGTTTGTAGGGAAGGCTCAAACTTACTAAATCTCAGGCCTGAGTGGATTGGTTCTGACTTGCACAAAACACCCTGGAAGGCACTACCAGCTGTCTTCTACTTCTACTCTGTGTCCAAGAGACCTGGCTGATCAAAGGGCCCTTTCCAGTGCTTCAAATTGCTTCCCATGGAAAGCACATCTGTGGCTGTACACTCCAAAAGCACTTGTGGCAGCCGCCTCAAAACCAAGAGCATAAGTAAACTTGCAGGAACAGATGTTGTACCATTCTCCAGCCAGAAGCCTTCTGGATGGGATGTGCAGCCTTCCTCCTTCCCACTGGGTGACAACAGAGCTCACTTTCACCACACAACCACTCACAGCACCTGCCAGCCAGAAGCAAGTGAGTGGTATGCTTAGCAGTTCCCAAGCTCAGCATGCCTCTGACTGCTGCCCTGAAAACTAATGGCAATTAGTGCCTTCCATCTGACATCAGCTTGTACAGACCTGTATCAGGCCAAAGGAGAATAAGAATCAGACACACCTGCTTTACACTCAGATCACTCTTCTACATGATAATTAAACATTCTACATGATAATTAAACATTTTTCTGAGAGCCCCAAATTCCATTAAAAAGTAGACAATACAAAAAAAAAAAAAAAAGATGGAGGCAGAGCAGAAACTTTAGCACACTGTACTAATTTTCTCTTTGTGAAGGATTTTCCCCATATTTTATCTCAAGATAACTTATTATAATCTCCACTATTACTTCAGGTTGCTGTATTTTACAGCTGTTTGTTTCTAAGATGCCTGTTATATACAGCAAAGCTTCCTATCCAGCTATAAATTAAGAAAGTTTGAGGGGTATTTTAAGACTGGTAAACTACACATGGGAGGAATGGGGAGTGGGGGTGCGAACCACATCTGCTGGTTTAAAAGTTAATTCCTTCTTCCTGTGAGATGTTTCTATAATTTTTTATTCTTCAGAACATATACTAATGACCTAACATGGAACAATTGGAATACCTTTTTAAAAAGCATTCAGAATACAAACTGCCAAGATGAACAGTATTCCTCAGTTTCAGAAACAGAAGCAGTTTCAAGATGAAATTAAATATACTAATTACTTTAACACAGTCCAGAAATTTCTCCAGCACATGCACTATTAAATTCTTAAATTAATTTCTGACTGCAACAGTACTTAACTAAGCAAGGCTATAGATTTTAGATATTGCTAAAGAAAGATTTTACAAAGAGAATATACTGTTTAACAGGGTATTTCCAACCTCACCTCTATTCTTTCCTGAAATAAAAATGAGCATTTTTTTTTTTAATTTTACAGTTTTGGAACACCTATCAGCTGCAATGTGCCAAAGGTTGAAGTATACTACCTTGTTTAACATTAAGTATGAACATACCCAAGTTAACTACAACTCGTGATTGAAATTGAACCCAATATTTCAGGACAGCTACTGAAAATTAGGTGGACTTACAGCACAGTCCAATGTTTTCACAAAGCTGAACTGCAAGGATCAAAATGTCTTTGCTGTTACCACTACAAGCTGCAGGAAGTAGGAGAAAGCAATATAGCAAGACCATGACAATGATTAATAACCCATTTAATTTCAGTCTATTCTCCTTATTCATTCAATTCTAAAATTGCCCTAAGCTCCATTATAAAAAGAACAGTGTAAAAACTTCTTTATCAAATTAATGATTTAATGAAGTCATTAACAACATGAAATTCCCAGCATCAACAGCTCCATATTAATGCTAAGATTTTAACACTAATTAGTTTTGTCTCCAGTTAACCCCCGCCCTAATAGTCCAGCTCCAAGACACTGTTAAAGAATGTAAACTCTCATTTATACATCAAGAGTCTATTATATGCAGGTCTTACCTGATTACAAACAACAGAAATTCTCCCAGATGTATCCCTAGAATGTAAAGAAGATATTATAAGAGATGGGTGTTTTAACTTTAAAGAGTTAAATATATACTTATAGCAACTCAAATCCACATACCGTGTGAAAGGGTTTTTTGTTTCATGGTCTTCTGGGGCTTTTATATTAATGCAGTCTCTCAGTGGTATCTGCAGGAAATCATAAGAATACATACTCCTTTTTAAAAGTTTTTAAAAGAGACTCTTAAGTTACCAAATAAATTGTAAGGTTATACTGCTTACCTTGATAATGGGTTGTATATTGTCATCAGGTTCAAAAATTATTGACTTTGAACAGATTTTTAGAGACCCTCTGAATTTTCTAAAAGGGACAATAAAAAAAAGAAAGTAGTTTTGTATGTGTTAAAGATACACAAGACTAGAATGACTCCAGTAAATAAATGTATGAAAAATATTTGTACCTTTCGTCTCTGCAGCCATTATTTATAATATGATTAGCTGTGTGCTGCTCAAAGTAATATTCTTCCAGATTAAGAAGAAGCAGTGAAAACCTACAAATAAATAAAAATTATATATTAATAAGAAAACCCCATAAAATTAGTATTCTTAATAAAATATATCAAATCCTTGGGAAGTCTTCCTTGATTTCTGTATCATACGTCACACCCTGCGAATCTAAATTCACTTTTAAAAAGAACAAACCCATATGGAAAATTTATGTACCCATGAAAAAGATCAATTGATGCTCTTCCAACATATATAAGGTTAGCTATTTGATTTTGTTCATATGTCTCTGGTAGGAGCTATCCTAACATAGCCAGGCTTTCCCATCCAGTAACCACTACTTTAGCCCTGATCACTGTGTATGCCTCTCAAAATATGCAATGACACAAAAGGAGAGGCAGGAACCAATTGCTTGGATATGAGGAGATTAGATCTTTTTGAAGTAAAGCCAAATTACATTGGTCCAAAGTGTTAAGTAAAAACACAGCCCAGGGTTTTACAACACAGCTGAGCCACTTGATGTATAGACTCTGAGGAAGCTTTACTTTCCTCTCCAGCCATATTTCTGCACTTTCTCCTACCAGCACCACTGCCTGTTCAACCCCAGAGGAAGCCTGTTTACAGACTAATCCAATAGACAATAGATCTCAGCAAAAGAAAATAATTAATAACAAAATCTGTAGTCTTCTAAAGTATTTAGAACAGTATTTAGTGTTTAGTCTGGAGAAGAGGAGGCTCAGGGGAGACCTCATCGCTCTCTACAACTCCCTGAAAGGAGGCTGGAGACAGGGGGGGGTTGGGCTCTTTTCCCAGGCAACTATCAGCAAGACAAGAGGGCATGGTCTCAAGTTGTGCCAGGGGAAGTTTAGGTTGGATATTAGAAAGAATTTCTTCACGGAGAGGGTGATCAGACATTGGAATGGGCTGCCCAGGGAGGTGGTGGATTCTCTGTCCCTGGAGTTTTTTAAGAAGAGACTGGATGTGGCACTCAGTGCCATGGGCTGGTAACCACAGGGGTAGTGGATCAAGGGTTGGACCTGATGATCTCAGAGTTCCTTTCCAACCTGGATGATTCTGTGATTTAATTGCAGGATCATAGTAATACCAGTGGTGGTACGAGGTAAATGCAAATAGGCTAAATTAAATAAGAAACTGTGTTTTCTAACAATTTAACCTTAAAAACTGCTTCACATGATTAAAACTTTACTACCAGGGTAAACACACACCTATGTCACCTATGTGCTTCAGCTGTGGGGAATGACAGCAGTAGAAGCAGAAACAGATCACTTCAACAGCTCGTTGCATGTAGCACTGCCCCATCTGCAGAAATACTTAAGAGTGTATATTCACATCCATGCTTGGAGCTTTTTGCAATGCGTTCGTGATGTGCTCCACAAGAAATGCCCAGGACCTCGTGTCCCCAGAGCAGCATTCAAAGAGCAGTAAACATGTCAAGCGTTCACAAAAATGAACTGAATGTATTGAATAGCCTGTTTGTTAAGAAAGCATATTTCACAATACAAAAAGCAGCAATACTGGAAAATACATCTTATTCAGGTAAGATTTGTGCCATGCCTGTGTTATATATTAAACACAACATAACAATAAAAGTTTACTGTAACTGGAAATAACAGTAGGTCCATATATTCAAAACTGCTGTGTTCAAGACACTTCGTCCTAATGCTGTTTCTTTTTCCAAACAATATACTCTTTATCTCTCCTTCATTGGAAACAGGTTTTTTAAGGTGCCATTAAGAAACAACTGATATTAAAATGTTAGAAAAACACATGACTAAGAACAGTATAGGCCATACAACACTCCTGAAGAAAATTCAACACAAATCTCAATTTATCTTTGGCCTCTGTTCCAATTGTTGTTATTACACAGCCCTTTAGTATCTCTATAGTTTCAATGGACTTTTAGGGGCTTTGCCATTAGATGTTCTTTCTCAGAAGACTTTAGTTGCCTTCTGTTTGTCATAGAAATATGTTCTTCAAACTTACTACTGCTCATGATACTGTGTTCTTGCAACAGGTGTAAACTGAATTTCTAAATTTCTGAGGCCTTGGTGCCTTTGAAAGCACTAAATCATTCTTTTTATAAGTATTATTTTGATCACCGACTTTCAGGAAGCTGAAAATAGAGCATATAGCTATGTATTATAAGTAAAAAAAGCTTCACTAAGAAAAGTCTACAAGTTAAGGGGAAAAAAGAATATGACACCATAGCAGCTTCCACACAGTTACCATTAAATCCCATTTTTCGACACATCATCCAGTTGAAATCATCTGGAACATACTTAAAATTTCTGGGAATTTGCAAACTCTCATCTAGTAAGTACTATCACATTTTGATTGAAGCTTTGAAATAAAGCTGTCTTTGGATATATAAAGAGCAATTTACCATCATAATTTTTTTCTTTCTATTGCATATAAGCATGTCCATTCAGCTTATTATCCAAAAGAAAAAGACAAAATATTTAAATTACAAAAGTTCATAACAAATACACAGATTTGTTCAGAAAAAAAGCAGGGAATGGACACTATTGACATAGAGAACAATCAGCTTCACAATGATGATGTTTGTGGCCTCACAGTTTTTCTTCCAAGAAAACTGGTAACACCTGGTTGATAAAACTAATTTCTGAAATTCTTCATTCTTGAGCTCCTTCCTTTTTTTCCATCTAGTCTTTCAACAAACTCCTCATACTTTTATACTCTTTACAAATGCACGTGTTGACAGCACTGGTAATTAATGTACTTTCAAGTTTTTGGTAACTGCATACATTCAAGATAAACTATGTTTTTAAATCAAAGCATTAGTTCTGTTATTCACAGTAACTACATCATGCTTATGTAAGCCAAAATATATAAAACATGAGCTCTTTTTCAAATTTTTCAGCATAACAACCCCCTAGAGACTGTTATATCATTAAACTCAACATCTTAGGCATCAACTCATCTTCCTAGACTATCCAGCTTTACAGGGAGAGCACTGCTGGAGAACTTGCTGAACACAAGCATCTCCTACACTGTCATGGCACACTCACTTTCTGATGTCAGCTGTGCTGTCTTGACAATGGGTTATACTGCTGGCAGCTCTTACAGCATTTTTCTCCAATCATTATACACCATATAGGCCAGGTGCATTTTCCACTTTCTATCTGAACTTCCACACTTTCCACAGAACCCTTCACGTGGTTCTGCAGCCTCTTCCAAGCATTTCTGTGCTTATTGCTACTCTACTACTTGCAAGTCACATTTACTCTAATAATGCTTTCCTGTATTTTCAGGCTGCAATGAGTCACTTCTGCAGGCAGAGACAGACACCAAATCTCCATAAATACAATTCTCAATCTCCAATCTTCTCAAGCACCAAATCTTCTCAAGAATCCAAAGATTCTGTCACAAGACAGTGTACCTTTTCAAAATTCCACCTTTCTTGGCCATACCATATCCTTCAAAATACACGATGTCACTGTCTGCATTTTCACTAGGACAAAAGAACATCATAAACTAACAAATATTGGAGGTCTTTTTCCTGAAGTCCAACTGCTTGTGTACACACATTAAGCCCATGTTTCACCGTTTTTCATGATACTGCTACAGTGTTCCAGATCCCCGGAGTTTGTGCATTTCTTTTTCTCTCAGCCTTTCAATCACTCGTAACAATAATCCCTCTTCATCTTCTTTCTACATGCAAGTTTCCAAGCTCTAGTTACAATACCATTTGCAGAACCAAAGTTTTCAAACTAACATCTCAATCACTGGTTGTGTTGGGCTGAAAAATTTAGACCAGTTAAAGACCTTGGAGATTATGAAGCACATGTTGGAATTTCTCATCTCATACGAGTCCTGACAGCATACTAAGTTTTGTTCATCTGTGTAAATGATTCATAGAGTTGTCAAAAAAGGAAAAGTTAAGTCAATATCACCAGATACTACTAGAGTACAGTCAGAGCTTTTTATTTTCACAGAACAGATTTCTTCCACTCATATACATAGAGCCACTGATAGCTATTTTATCAACAGGGTTCCTCTAGAGAACCATCAACACAAAGGAGGATACTTCAGGTTTACCAGGAGGTTTAACAAGTATTTACAGATAGCAAGGGAACAGATTATTTTCTGCTATGTTGCATCAGAAAGCAGTGTTGCAAAGCTCTGAAAAAATAGGAAGCCAACCACAATAGCCAGACAAGTAAAGCAATGGGGATCTTCAGTATGCAACTAAGCAGATGGAGTTTAGGCTGTCTTCCAAAGAACTGAAGAAGGTATTCCAAAGACACATATGATATCTAGCTGACAGACATACAAAATGTACATAATATCAACTGCTGCATAGTCCTATGACAGGAATTTGAATGCATGCTTGGTATAGATCTAAAAATAATAATTTAATTCTTCTGCGCATGAAAGAAAAAACAAACCAAAACCAAACAAGAAACAAAACAACACCAAAACCTCCAAACCTAGAGGAACCATCCAATAGGATGGGAATGGATGATACCTTGTACAAGAAACTGACTGAACCTGTAACAGCAGAGCCCCATATTTTGGTCTCAGGCCTCTGAGCAGCTGTAGTGTTCCCCATGCTGAGTAATTAGCAGCAGACACCACAAGCCTATGACTTACCCCTGAAGAATGGGTGGATCACAAAGCCAATGCCAAGCAAGCTGATCCCAGCCTGCCCTCCCTTACCCTCAAGTCTGACCCTAAGACACAACCTCAACAATTGTCATCCAAGCTGGGGTTCCAGTGACAAGGATTAGACAATTTCAATAATGCAACTGGTTCCCACCCCAAAAAAACCCCTATTAAATATACCAAAAAACACCTTCCATCCTGTAAGTATCAACTGGGAAATGTACGACACTATCACACCTAAAATGAAAAAAAGTTATTTTTTTTGTCCTTTTAATTTATCAGCAAGAATTAGCATCTGAACAAACACTTCTGGTTCTACTGCAAGGACTTTTGTTCCTTAAAAAAAAAGGAAAAGGATCTTGTATATGCTCCTGCTGCTCTCAGACCTTTTACTCTATAATAAAATAATAATCGAATAATTTAAAAACCCCAGGCAAACACAAAAGGATCAAGTTTGAGATATTTTTCTTAGCAGCAGCATGTACCTTATATTAATTCATTTTCAAAATGAATAACCCAGTTATTACTTGAAACTTCTGAAGTATAAATGATTTAATTAGTATTTTTTAAAAATCAAATTAGAAAAATTAATGCTGTATCTTCTGTTGGAAAGCAACTCAAATATCTGATGATACAAAATCCATTGAAATCAAGGAATAAAACTCACACTTTACAGTGTATTACAGGATATTTTTATGCTGCCATCCTAACTAAGTCAGATGTCACAGGTTTCTGTTTACAAATTTTGTGGCCTCCATGCTATTTGATGGCTCACAACAGAGTGATGAGGTCAGTAAGCCACAGTCATGTCTTCAAGGATCATTTGCATTTGTTTTTATATATTGAACTTGACATAGTAGACACTTTTTAAAAAAGCCATATACTATTTTGAAAATGACAAAGCCAAATAAGACAAGATTTTCAAAGAAAGTTCAAACCCCATGAATGCTCTTGTAAGTGGTAAGAGTCTGAAAGATGTTCAACACCATATAATACAGCTTCTTACCAGTATATTTATCTTCAAAATCTATCCAACAGTAAACAAGATTTTAAAAAACTTCTGAGACGATATTTGCTTAACACATGTATAATTTGAAAATTGGAGATTCAGAAAAAAAATAAATCTTCAACAGCTTCACCATTCCAGCTGAGCCTACACACTCAAACATGCCTCTGAAACTACTCTGCAGTTGTGGACACAATCCACTTCCAACAGAAGCAGCTATCACATTAGCAGACAGATCAGAATACAAGCTTAGTTCAGCTGTGACATTTCTTCCAGACAGTTCTGCACAAGTTTAGTAACTTGTATCAGTCCATGGAAGGGAACAAGAACTACCAGAGACAGAAAAATGTGAAGTCAGGGGCAAGAACAAGGTAGCCAAGAATGAGACTTTTCCCCTCAGAGAGCAGCAAGCCTGCACAGCAGCTCTGCTATCAGAGAAGCTGAGAGTCAGGTTCCCTTCCCAGGGTGACACGTGTTAGTAGCATCACTGCCACCACCACTGCCTTGAGCTTTAGGGTGAGTGCAAGGGCACTTAATACTGCTACACTTCAGGTTTAATGCACACTGTGTATCTGAAATCAATAGCAGTTGAAGCTGGGGAGGGGTGTGCAGAAGAAAATGCTAGGTAAGGGAGCTCTACTATAACAACTCTCATAGCTGGGGAAAAAAAAAAAAAAAAAAAAAAAAAAAAAAAAGTTACTTAAAAAAGCACAAGGACTTCTGCCAGTTTGAAACCAAAGGAAATGTTTTCAGCCACAGCTGTGTCAGTCCACCTGGGAGAGTATGTTGGGGGGACAAGGGAGAAGTGTGAATAATCAGTATAAAGTGGTCATACCCATCCTCCAGAAAACTTTAATGAGGGCTCTAAAGGCCTCTGTGTTGGAACATTTCCAGTTCACACCCAAAGTTAGACTTGTACAGAACCTGGTGGAGCAAAGAATTGATCTTGTAACAGTGTATGACAGAGCTGTTTGAGCTCAAAAAGTAAGCACCTAGATTTAAAGTGAGAGGCAAATCAAACCACGCCAATATAAATTTGCTTGAAGGCTTCTTTCAAATTCTTGTTCTTATATTGTCCTGGAAAAATTATATTAAGAAAATCTGAGAAATTCATATGGAAGTGATGTGGATAGTATCTTCTTGTGAAGGGAACCAGTACTGGTTTGAGAAGCAGCTTCAAGAAACAAACAAGCCAAAAACAACCAGACACATTCCCAAGAAAAACAGTACTTAATGTGCAGCAGCAGAAAGCTCAGATTACCACAGATAAGGCTGGTAAATGTAGTGAAGAACAGTAGTGAAGAACTCTCATTGCTCTTTTCTAAATATGAAGTAGAAAGTATTCTGTTTATTTCTGTCTTTTCCATAAAGCTCCCATTTAATTGCCACTCATGAAATGACTGAAAAATACAAGTCAAGAACACACCCAAGACCCATCAGAAAACCAGGCACCACTCTAGGGAGCAGGAAAGCACTCACAAAACTTCACCTCATCTGATGTCAGCCTCTACATACAAGGTTTGGGAACCCAAATAGCACTCAAATTTTCCTAGCATTGTTCAGAGTTTACAGCAGAGAAGTGAATCACACTTCACAAGCTAAAACCTGGGGCTTTATAAATCCTGCCAAGATGTTACAAAATGTCCTTCAAATAACAAGTGTGCTATACCAGGCTTAGCCTACTGTTTTACTAACAGTTTTACTGTTACTAACAGTTTTACTGTTATTTTGATTGATGTGTTTGTCCCTTTGTACTTCAGTTTGAAAAGATCTCATTGGAAACCCAACAACAGGGAGGAGGATGTGTGTGTGTGTGCAACACCCCCCAAAAAAACCACCCCAACTACCCCAAAATTTATTTTATATACCAACATCACCCACCAGCTAAGCACTGGATTTGTTCAAATCAGATGTGGATGAATGTGCAGGGACCTTGCTTGTGTCTTGGCAAAATCCCATCTATACCAACCAGAGGACAAGGTACCCCACTGATCCTGCCTTAAATTCTTAATCTGTGACTGAGTTTTTATTATTTCTCATCATGTCATCAGGAAAGTACACACTGGAAATATACTGGAACACAGGATCTGAAACACCTTGCACAACCACTTGACCTGATACTAAAGGACATTGCCAAGGATGAAAACACAGGCCAGCCCAAATAAGCAGCAGCCCACAGCTACGTAAAACCAATTCTAAAATTAACCTCCTCCTCAGAAGAGCAAACTGTCTACAGGCCAGCTGCAGAACTCATTTGGTGATGTTTGTATAAAAGCCTTTGTGATGTATATTTTGTCCCAACAGAATTAGATGAGGCTACAGATAAAATAAATAAATAAATAACCAAATGACCAAGCAGCAGTGACAGAAAAGATCCACCCACCCACAGGACCTGCATGCTGCCAGTAGGTCGTTGCTTCCTGTGAGTGATGCTCCCAGCAGAAGAGATGAATCCCTCAAACAGAATGACAACAAAGAGGACAAGACAAACCAGCAGAACTACATTGTAAAAAGCCTCTATATTAAGTGTTTGATTTGGCCATGTTTGGGCACACCACCAGCAGAACTAAGAACTCGGTTTATAAAGAGACCAACAACCTGAGCCAAACATCATACCTTTTAATTTGAATTCTTGCAAATCAAATGGTTTGTACAAAAAGGTTCCTGTTGATGAATGCTGAGTATTTTAGGGATTAAACAAATTGGGTAAGCATGCATGCAAAAGTAATCAAAAAGGGATATAATATCTTAGTTTCCATTACTATGAACACTTTGGGAAAATGAAAACAGACATGAACACAGATGAAACAGAGATAGAATACAGATGAATATGAAGGCAAAAACCTGCTCAGTAGGAACACTAATTTGTTTAATCAAATATAAAGTAAAACCTGCTCCTTGTTCTCACTGTGAGCACACAGGACATTTCAATACTTTCTTGTTTTGTTTGATTTTTTTTTTTTCTAGAAAATGGCATACAGTCAGAAAAGTAAGTTTATGTAATCAGATACTAAAATGGTTCAACTGATAGGAGGAAATAATTTTTTCAGATCACTTAAAATTAATCTAATTTTCCTTCCCTCAAAGCAACTGCATAAGGTCAACTTTTTACCTACAAAGTATCCTCTTTGTATACTTTCATAAGAGTATTCTCTTAACCATAACTTTTATAGCTCACATTACTGTAGAAAGCAATGTACAAACAACAACAATAAAAATACCAAACAAACAACCAAAAAAACCCCACAAACCACACATTTAAAGCAGCTGTCACAAAGTTGCAAAAAGTCCTGGTTATCTCACCAGGAAATATCTACACCAAGATCACATAGATCATGAGAAGCCTTGAAGTAGGAGTTGCTGTCTCTAAAAATTACCCAGTAAGAAGGAGGTTCTGAGAGGCTCTACCTTTCATTAAGTGATAAAGAGATGGGGGTTTTGCTGTTGTTTTAAGGCAGGACTGTAAGAAAAAAAGGAGGCAAAATTCAGTATTCCTCATTTTGTAGAGCCCCAAATCTTCTAAATCATGTAAATGTTTTTAAAATTTCCTAATTCAGAAAAGTGGAGGTAGGAAGGGAATAGAAAAGCCCTGATACAGGGTACAAAATATGCACAAATCTATTTTACACAAATATCAATTGTTAGGCAAGGGGAAGAATCAGAGCAATGACCTTGCAAATATTTACACAGGAAAAGCTACCAATGTGAATGAGAACAAGACTCATCTTTCATGAAGTACTCAAATTACAAACTCAAATAATAAATGATTCCAAATATGAGCAAAGAAAAACTTCTCATTAGAGACTTTCAGTAGCTCCAGATCAGTAACGCTGACAGACACTGGTATGTTTGATTTGTTTTGGGGGCTTTTTATGAGATTAAGATCTCGTTTGGCTTCTTTGGGTCAAGTTTGATGAGTTTTGGCCTGTTTCTCAGCTTCTCAAATGAAAGTTGACTATTTATAGTAAATCCTTAGCAGAGCTCATACAGTTATTCTTCCAGCTTTTCCTACACTTTTACATGTTTTACTTCAAAACTCAACTTCTCTCTTCCTTCTACACAGGAAGTTTGTCCATTCTCCTTGCACACTCCTTGCATTTTCCTTACACACATCTGAAACCACGAACAAGAAGATACAGAAGACAAAAAGCGATGCAAAATATGCCTCTATTTCAAAAAGTAGCTTTACGGGCTATATAGCTATGAAATCGGAATTTACATGGACAAAGTGAGCCAAGGTCCTTTGTCATGGGGTTTACTCATCAACAATAAACAGTGCTGAGTAACCAGAAGCATCAGGAATTTGCACAGGAACTGCACACCAACATCACTGCTGTCAGACCCCTTGGCTCCCTGGTTCCTGCAAGAGGAGGCAAACAGGGAGTCCTGCACTCCCCCAAAAAAAGACACCCATGTTTTCTGCCTGACCCACACTGTTGTATTGCTCTCACCTTGCAGATTTCCTCCGTGGAGATACAAAGATTATAAAGGGGTTTGAAACTACACAACAAGCCAGATGTAGAGAAGCTGCACAAAATAATGCAGGATGCTAGCTAAAAATAATGAGTAAATTCAGGGTCTAGTCTAGCACGTGTGATAAACCTTTCTTGTATGCTTAGTTACCCACAGGAAGACAAAATAAGAGATTACAGTCAGAAAGCAAACACGAGGAAATTGCATTTAACACTTTGAGGAGCTACCAAGAGTCTGTAATTTAAGGCCTGACAATACACCGATTGTAATTCTAGAAAAAAAAAAAAAAAACCCCAACGCCCACATCTGTAGTGAAGCAGAGCTGTAGCTCCATACCATTTACACAGCTGAGAAAAAGCAAATAAATAAAAACCTACAGACGCTATTTTCATACACTTTACAGAAGACGAGCAACCCCCGTGTTTCCCCAGGTCTGCCCCACAGCCTTTTCAGCCTCAGTTTTCGGGAATCGTTTGCCCCCTCGTTAAAACAGTAACAAAAAACGAGGGCCGGGCCAAGCCCAGCCCAGCAGCTGCTCGCCGGTACCGGCGCTCCGCCGGGTCCAGCTGCCCCCCTCTTGGAGGAGGCCTCCCCGCTCCAGGGGGGGCCCGCACTTCCCCGCCCCGGCGGAGGGGCACCCGGGGAAGGAAGGGGGAGCGTGGAGGCCGGGACACCGCGGCACAGGGGCCCTGCGCACCCGTGGGGGTGCGGGCGAGGTCGGCTCAGCCCCTGGGGACGGTGCCTCCAGCCTTCTCCCCTGGTGCGGCAGCTGAGGCCGATCCCGGGGGAAGGGGGAGCGAGGAAGGGGGGACCGGGAGCCGGCGGGACAGGGCTGCTCACCTCTCCTTAGAGTAGAGCTCCCGCTCCAGCCGCCGCTTACGGATGAAAGCCATGGAGCCGGGCGGCCTCGGTGCCGCCGTCACAGCAGGCCAGGCCGCGCCGCGCCTCAGGGAGGCGGGGAGAGGCGGTCGGCCTGCGGCTACAGGCAGGGAGGGAAGGAGGGAAGCAGGCAGCAGCTCTGGCGAGCCCGGCCGGGGGCGCCCGCTCCGTTTATACCGCCGAAGAGGCGGGGGAAGGTAGCAAGAAGCAGCCGGGGACAAGAGCCAGGCCGCACCGAGGGCTCTGCGTCCTCGCCCGGGTTCCTGCGGCCCTGCAGCGCCTCCGGGGCGAAGAGGCTTGGGCCGGGACCGCCCGGTTGCGTCGTGGGGAAGCTGTATCACTGGAACGCAGACGCTCGCTCCCCCACACGCTCCTCTGTCCTCTCCTTCTGCTGTTTTATTTTTATTGTTGCTGACACGGAGGTGCCACCCGCGTCCAGGGCTCAGGCAGCAGGGGCTGGGTGTGGAAGCGCGGCTTTTTGGGGAGCCCGGAGCCACGTCCGGGAGCGTAATGCTTGGGGCGAAAATAGTCTTCCATGTGCGCACGGGGGGGTTATTATATAGCAAATGAGCCTGTTTACCTGCATTTAAATAAAAATTGTAAATACATTGCATTGAGATTCCTTCTGCAAATATAGCATGCGACAGATGCTTCCCGGGCAGGAGGTGAAGTTCTGGCAGGTACTGAAAACCTAAAAATAAACGTCTATTGAAGGAGGAGGTAAATCATAGAATCATAGAATCGGCTGGGTTGGAAGGGACCTCAGAGATCATCAAGTCCAACCCTTGATCCACTACCCCTGTGGTTACCAGACCATGGCACTGAGTGCCACATCCAGTCTCTTTTTAAATATCTCCAGGGACGGAGAATCCACTACTTCCCTGGGCAGCCCATTCCAATGTCTGATCAACCTCTCCATAAAGAAATTCTTTCTAATGTCCAACCTAAACTTCCCCTGGCACAACTTGAGACCATGCCCTCTTGTCTTGTTGAAAGTTGCCTGGGAAAAGAGCCCAACCCCCCCTCTCCCCTGAGCCTCCTCTTCTCCAGGCTGAACACCCCCAGCTCCCTCAGCCTCTCCTCACAGGACTTGTGCTGGAGTCCCTTCACCAGCCTGGTTGCCCTCCTTTGGACCTGCTCCAGGACCTCAATCTCCTTCCTGAACTGAGGGGCCCAGAACTGGACACAGGACTCGAGCTGTGGCCTCACCAGGGCTGAGTACAGGGGCAGAATCACTTCCCTGGACCTGCTGGCCACGCTGTTCCTGATCCAGGCCAGGATGCCATTGGCCTTCTTGGCCACCTGGGCACACTGCTGGCTCATGTTCAGCTTCCTGTCAATCCAGACTCCCAGGTCCCTCTCCGCCTGGCTGCTCTCAGCCACTCTGTGCCCAGCCTGGAGCTCCCCATGGGGTTGTTGTGGCCAAAGTGCAGGACCCGGTAATAAAAATAAAAGCCTGTAGTTCATATAGAACACTTTAGTTCATATAAGTGCCATTGGATCTGAAAAATTTGTTATGTGTTTACTGTCACAATCTCTTGTGAGGTAGAAAAGTCCTGTTTGTTGCAGTTTGATAAGTAAAATTCTTAACTGATCAGAGGATGTAATTTTTCACATAGGAGTAAAACCAATTATAAGCTTGTAGGTCTCAAAGAGATTGTTTAATTTAGATTGATCTCTGTGTTGTGGTTGAACCATTTATATGTTGATCAGCGTTGTGCAAACATTTTTAACTTTTGGCCCCATAAATATGAATCTACAAAGTATTGTGTATGCTGACAAGAGGCTTGTTTTCCCTACTTCTTTTTCAGGGACCTTATGGCTGTGGTTCAGGAATCTAAGGAGGTGACAGATCACAGTTTGAAAACCAGCGATACAATCTAGAGAATAACTGGAGCAAGAACTATTTGTCTCATAGATTTGTAAAAGCACCAGTTGGAAGGAAATCTGTAACACTTGCATACAGTTGTACAAACACCAAATATAATTTATGACTCTGCATTTGTCCAATATCCAACCTGAATTATCTCTGCTTCATTCCTTGTCATAACCCCACTGGAAATGGACAATATTTGTTATGTTGTTCACCTATGCTTTAATAAAAAGGTGTCTGTAAGCATGCATACATCGATTTATACAATTATTTATATGTGTGTGTATATATCCCCACAGACTAAACCATTTGTTTCGTTTTCCTCATATACTGCACTCTTAAATTATTTGTTCTTACAGCCTTCCTCTGGCTTCTTTGCAATCTCACCATGTCTTGATCTTAAGGTATAAGGGCCCTTGCAGCACTCCAGTTGAGGCACTAACTTGTCCAGCACTAACTAGAGTGCAGTAATTATGTCCCACATATTACATGAGAGAGATGTCTATAAATGCATCCCAGAAATAATTTGCTTTTTCTCTTGTGACAGAAACTTATGCTCAGAACTCTTTCTAACATATTGCCACCAAGTTCTCTGCTTTTTATTTTGCATATTTGAGTTCTTAGGTTTAGTGTCTTTCCTTAGCCTTGATGATTTCATCCTTCTAACTTTAGACATTAATCTGAGCTATGGAAACTAGTTTTGAATCTAATTCTGTCTTGTAGTTCCCAAGTTGGTGGAAATAAAAATTTTTTTAAAATGTATTGGTAGTCTGTTGCATCTTGGAGATCACTAATAGAAACTATCACTAAAACTGAAAGCACTACAGATTCTTGTGGGATCTCATTTTAGATGCTGTCCAAGTTTGGGTTTTTTTGCAAGCAACATGCCATTTGTTTGGTTGTTTCATAAAACCTATTTCCTTTGCTTTTTGTTTTGAGAAAACTGTCATGGAACAGTGTCTGGTTTACACTAAACTCAAGATCTGTGATACATACTGTTTCTCTTTTGCTACCAAAGCAGTAAAATTGATTGTGAAAAATCGTATTAGATAACTGTGAGAGCATGTGCTCCTGACAAACTTATGTTAATCTTTTCATCATGGAGTTTATTTGAGAATATCCCTTAGGATCAAAATTGATCTGGATAGTTTTGGGTATGCTTTCCTTAGGTATAGACACCTCACGGTTTTCTAGTCACCTTGGATCTAAATGGCCTTTTAGCAATTCAGAGATTTATTATGCTATATTATTAAGAAAAATTCTTCAGATCCTATTAACATGAGTAGATATAATTTAAATACTTTTTAACCCATCCCTTCTCTACATTATATAGTAAGATAAATTTAACTAAGTATCTGAGTACTTTGAGTATATTTTTAGAACATTTCTTTGTTGCCCTTTATACCCTTTTTTACTTGTCACTCATTTTGTAATGTATGCTTTGTGATTCTATTCTTTTATTTGTATTCTTTTATGTTACTCTTCAGTTATATCCTCTTATTGTGACTTTCTTTTTTTCAAGTCCTTCAAGAGCTCCTAATGTGATGTTAACACAGTCTACTTCAGCTTCCTCTGCTTCCTTTTGTTCACATAAAGATAGCTTGCTATTGTATGTTTAATTAAAAATGAGTCTGTTGTTCTCTGCAGAATATCTAGGTTAGCTTTAAGTGACTGAGCTCAGGCCTAGACCATACAGAAAGGAGGTTAATTAACTCATAGAATGGCATGCTGCTATGATGAGCCTGCTTTTAGTACCCAGACTACCTTGATTAAAGCTGGCTTAACTGTTTCTGCATAACAATGAAATCTATAGCTGGTAATGTAGGCCTGCTTTTTCTTCCTCTTTTTCTTAGAGTAAGGAAGCTTATTTTGGTAAAATGTGTCATAATCACTTTCACCCAGTTTACCTTCTGCTTTTAAAATCAGAATGAGCTCCTCCCTGCTCGCTATGCAATTTGACTGGTGTTGCCTCTTATGAGTTCCTCAGTATTGTGAAGCAAAATATGATCCCTCAAATATAAAATACAAGAATTTGATGGACCTTTTATGCCTTACCTTATTGTTTTTCTAACTTGTATCCAATTAATTAAATTCCACTGGTATCTCACGGGCAAACTTTTTGAATATATTAGTTGCTCAGTGTAAGCAGAAAAAGCATCAACTTCCTCCTTTTGAATATGGCTTTATCTATTATGTAAAATAGACCCAAATCAGGACATACTTTTACTTCCTCTTTTTTATTTTCACCAAGAACTGTATTTTGGCTCTTCTCAGATTTGATATAAAATGAGTCATTCCTCATTTCCTGTTCCAATTTTCCTCAACATTCTCATACACAGCTATCACGTAAGTGTGCCACTTTATCTCTGGGATGCTACTAAAACTGTATTTTTTATGTAGGTTCACCAGATCCCTGACATTTCACTTCAGATATCCCAAGATATCATTACTTTTTCTTCTCTCTTAATGCCTACTACTTTCATCTCTCTTCCTTTCCAAAATGTCTTATTTTTAGCTCTTTGTTACTGACCGGTTTCCAAGTCTCTTTCTAAAGTTGTTATAAGTTCACCTCTCCATGTCCAGGAGTTACTGCCCTCTCATGCTCTTTCTTGTCTGTTGAATAAACATACTTTCTTTCCAATAATACTTATGAAACAATACCATACGGTCAAGTAGTTCAGACCCTCAGCCAAACCATCCAGAAAAATGTGCCATTAATGCCAGGGTTTCTCAGAGTGGCCAAGAGTCAGTCCTCCCCTAGGTAGAGGAGGAGGTATTAGTCTTTCTTCTGTCAAATTGTTGTTACAATCCTGTCACTCTGGCTAGTTCCCTACATTCTAGATTTGTGCCAGCATCTTCCTAATAATGTCCTTGTCTTTCCTGGTATTTTCCATGTGAGAACCCCTGCTTGTTTTCCTTTTCCTGGAGAAACTGGTGGAGAGAAATGACTGAACGCAGCAGAATGGTGAGACCTGGAACCATCGCTTAGTGGTTGGTCTTGATCTTAAAACTCTTTTCCATCTTAAATAAGCCCGTGTTTCAATTATATTTTCACACTGATAGTGCCACCTAAAATAAATAAAGTGTTGAATTCAAGCAATGCCTATATTCAATATCAGCACAAGCTTAGAGATGTAAATGGGTTGTTCTTTCAGGAACGGGGGAGCACATATGAATGTATTTCACCCAATATATTCATTAATGCCATTGTTAATACAGGATGTTTCAGATGTAGTACTATACTTATTGTGCCAATAGTTTTATTAGGGAAGGTTTTTACAATAGTGGGTTTCTGGCAGAGGTTCTTCAGGTTATTTACCCAGTAAAGCTTTGTCTATCAGATACCCAGAAAGATTCACAAAATGCAGTGCTCAAGTGTTCCTTGTCAATCCGTTTTATTATATTGAGAAATTTTACATATACTCAGAATAAGCCTAACCTCAATTGTTAAAGTCTGGTGAAATTCCCACTGAATTGTTGGGAGCATAAAAGACGCTTGGGTGTATTTGAAAAATTCATCCAATAACGTAATAAAGAATAATAGCTTATTGCTATTAGAGATAGTCAGGAAACAGAATTTTTTTTTTTTGTTATAGAAAATAACAGTCACCTCTCATTGTTTTTCTATTACATTTAAGCTTTTTAGAGTAAGTTAGGAGTTTTGTAAAGTTAACATTTTTTAAGAGGTACAAATGAATAGTTTTGGCTTTGAGCAAAAGTTTAGGGTAGGCTAAATTCTGCAAAGCAAACGCTAAGTCTAAATTCTTTAGACTTAGCATCCACTGTTTTTAACTTGTGTGTATGTGCTCAGAGCCTGGAATCCTTAACGGGTACATCTTGTTTCTAACACATTAACAAGAATAGAATCAACAACATCATCAGCAACAATAATAAGATGTGCCATATCTTACCTATTGCCCTGATCTGACTGATGACTTGGAGATACATGCAGAAATTCTACTAATTTAAAAATAATCATATAAAATTTATTCTGATCATATCATTGCAAGCTCTGGTGTGAACATATTAAACATATTTATAATCAGCTTATTTTTACTACAGTCTGCTAATTTATTTTTTTTAAGCTAGTTGTGAATCAGGTTATATGTGTACACAAGAAATTTGGCTTTGAACTGATTTTAAATCAGTTTTAATTAAACTAATTTTTGTCAATAAACAAATGCATAATTCACCATTTCACCTGGAGCAAAACAATCCTGTAGTCAGATTTGCAGTGTGAGCATTCAAAGCTGTTCTGTAAGCAAAAAACAGGAGGGCAGGGAAGAGATAATTGTGTCCAGGTATTTACTCAGCATTTTAAGTTCATGATTTTACATAGAAAGAATGTTTCTAGTGAAATCCCTCTGGACTACACCCATGATTAAATGGAATACTTGACTATTAATGGTTTTGGGCTTAGTACTCATTGAAGGATTAGGTAGTTAATACATGTCCTTTAGGTTTCTGTATTACTTCTCTACTATTATTAACAGCTCTTTTTCATAGATTAAGCCATGTGGAATATGAGGGCTTGGAGTCTGTCTCTGGTTTGGCATACACTGCTCAGGCAGATCCCTGCACTTCATTATGGAAGTGTCCTTAAGAAGACTTGTAAAATAGTGCAAAGTATAGGGTAATTCAGATATAATCCAGTACAATTTTATATACCTGCACTACCGGGGAACACAAATAGTCTCTTTAAAGGCATGTAAGATTTAAAGATTAGAGACAAAATTTTACCAGAAAAGAGTATATTTAGTTTATTAAAACAGGCTTAGAACTCAGACTGACTATACTAGAAAAAATAGCTGTTTATGTTCACGGAATAAGATCCTTCCTCACACCTTTGGTGTTCCAGCTACTTCATGAACCTGATGAATAGGCTCCCCTCCAACACTCACACATACTTCATGCCATTGGATGCTTAAGATTCACTCTGCTCTGCTGTATAGCTACTAAATACGGTACCACAGATGTTGATTTGGAAAATGTCAGTACTTTAAGGAAAGGCCTTTTAGTAAACTTGTTGCATATAGTCCACGGGGCAATGGGTCTGCATTTCATGTAATTTCACCATAATATATCACTTAAATAGAAATTTAAAAACTAATTTTTAATGTTGTTGGGTTTTCCCTGTTTGTGTATGGGGAAATGGCAGAGCCTTATTTTGTAGATTCATACATTCCTTGTGAGCAAGTGCATGTGCCTGTATGTTTATGAAGATACATGCTTAAAACTATGTGGCAGAAGAAAGTTGAAATCCCACTCTGTGAACAGTAAAATCAGAAATCTCCCTTTTTTGGTGAATAGGTTCGATGTTCTGCAAGGAAGTGCCCTCCCTGGCAGGGGATTGTTTGCTTGGATGAGAGGGAGGGAAAAGAAAGCAGAAGAACTGAGATGTGGGACTAAAATGTTTAATTTGTTTAGGTAGGCTGCCTTTAAACCTTTAAAAAAGTTTCAGCAACCAATATTTTAAATGCCTATATTTTTTTTATAGGTAACAGTCCCAAGGTATGTGGGACCTTTAGTTATTAATTATTTCTACTCTGTATCCAACGGCATTCTTCCTGCAAAGAAGAGCTCTGATAGAATAATATTCACACTCTCATATGTATGTATGCATGTATGTAAAGCAAATACATAATTTAGATTTTCAAGCATATGTACAAGAATGCAATATTTCTTTGATATATATTCTAAATTATTGGTTCAGGCTATCCTACTTTCCATAAATCAGAACCCAGCTGACCAAACATAAAGAGCAAATCTATGATAACAAAAGTGCTGTATAAAAGCTAATAAATACTGTGGTGAACCAGGGGGATATAAGATCAGGATATAAGAATAAAAAAATCAGACTGCTTACCCTATACTGAAGAACACACAACAAAACTATAAAGGCCCTTCCTTCTTCATTCCGATCTAGAAAACTTGACACATTTTGTATGATCAGTAATACGGATATTTTATGAATATATTTCTGAATATATATCACATTCTTTTTCTATATTGTAAAATGCTGTCCCCTGTGTCACAAAACAATACAGTTGTATATGATTTCAGAGCAGCTGGAGAAGCGAAAAATTAATACAGAATTTCTTCAGGAAAGTAATTGTACTTGAGGCAGTAAGGATGGATCCTTCTACCCTAGTTTTAGCCAAATATGTAAGTGAAGACTCTAGTTTGAGTTAGTCTTCCATGCTTCTATTTTACATCATAGAGAAAGGTGGGTGCTTCACCATTCTTATCTCAGATATACTTAAGGAAATGAATTGCATTCTGTAGGAGCTCTGTTCACTGTGAAGAGAGTACAGATGACTGTCTTAAATTAGACATCCAATTATGGGGTAACTACATCTGGATAAAAAGAGCCCTGAGCTGCAGGGGGTGCTTTCCAAAGAAGAGTCATAGATTATGTTACATTATTTGTTAAAAACAATGCAAATTTGTCTTCAAGATTATAGTCACCTGTTGCCATATCACACACATACAGGAGTAACTTCCAGTACATTTAAGCATGTCAGAATCTCTGTGGCCATGCTGATCTCCTGAGTTGCAATGATCAGGGATGCCTGGAGAGGCTGTCCACCAGGCAGCAGTGTGGAAGGAAAGCTCACCAGACATAAAGCACACTGCTTTTATAGCTGCTTTCTCAGTTGTGCTTTTAGTTGTGGTGGAAACACAGCCACTATCAACTGACTGGCTAGAATGGGAGAGGATTATCAGTATTTTGCATTTTAAGAAGAGCTTTTAATTTGGGAGGAGAGGTGAAATTCTATATCTTGTGTGCTCTGAAAAATTTCTAGATCCAAGCCAGCACTTCTGCTAAGTACTCATAAGCGTATGGTAATTTTTAAAGTATCACATTTAGGGTTCCTGGTTGGTATGATATGAAAGAGAAAAAATCAGTATTTGATATTGCTGCCTCATTATAATAGCCTGACTTCAATAGCCTTCTGTTCAAAGAACTGGAACAGAATAGGGTGTGAGAAACTACTTAGGACTACATCACTCAGCAATATGCAGAAAATAAATTTATCATGCTCCTCATATCCTTCCAATATTTAAACATTTTTTTTTTTTTAATTCCTAAAGGCAAAGACCATTAGAGGAAGAAGCTGTTCAAGTTACCTGCTCACTTCTTTCAAAATGATACTGGAAACATGGCTAAGACAGTGAAGCTGAAGCAGTGTTTGGCTTGCCATTCTTGCATGGTAAAGATTAAAGAGATTGTATGTTGCAATGGCATACTTTACATAAGGATATTTAAAAGTCTACAGCAAAAGGCACCTACCTGTCTTCTTATGTTTTGAACCTGAAATACATTGTTTCAAAGGAGGCTGTGTGCTCAGCATCTCTAATGGTCTGGCATTAAAGGATGCAGGACGTTGGTTAACAAACTAAGCAATGAGCTTAGTGGTGGTTTAGGAAGAAAGGAAAAGAATCAAAAAGAGGAAAGGAAAAAAAGGAAAAGAGTAAAAAAAAAAGTCAAGAATATGGTTTATCATTATGACATGAGTCACCACATGTGGGTCCAACAAGTGGGATTCATTCTTCTAACCAGCTGTACCTGGGAGTTTGATGTTTTGAGGTTATTTTCCTTCCTCTGTAAGGATTTTTCCCCTCTTTATGTAAGTAAACAGTAAATTCTTTGGGAAAGGGAACATCTTTTTTCTATGTTAGTACAATATGTGACAGGATGTTGTGGTCCCTGACACTAAATCAGTTACAACAATAGAGCTGAATTAGTTGTTCATGATGATGGCAGCTGGACCATAAGAATGTTAAAAAAAACAGGAAGACCCCAAAAGTCAAAATTAAGTTCTGAGACCATATGAAGATGTCATTAGCAAAACAGAAATGTTATGACTGACAAGGTAAAATTCTTCCTGTGTATTCCTGACAGCATTTGGTCATCATTCAAGTTTTCTTCTACTCTTATCACTATTTCTCAGTCAATCATTTGAACAGTAACCAAATCCTTCCAGAATTTGAAACCTTGTCATTTAGGGGTGATGTTTAAATTAATTTATTTCTTCAGAAATGTTTTTCAATTTTTGCCATCATATGCATACCTATTTGCAGCTGGAACAGGGGGCTCTGCTGCTAACTGTGCTCTTGTCCCTGTCATGTCTCCAGATATGTAACAAGCTATTTTCTCCACCACCGTTTTCTAGAGAATTTTAGAAAATTTATTAAGAAGCAAACAACCTTTAAACCATAATTTTTAATAACTTTAAAAAATACTTATGACTTTTATAACTTCATAACATAGGAAATTGAGAAACAAAGTAGAAGGAAATGTAATGAAAAGATAGGGAATTATCAATCATGTAAACATCTATTTAAAACATTGATAGTGTCTCAATATGACACATGAAACTACTATAACAACTTAGAGGGTATGTGAAGAATTTTCATGTGTTTTTAGACTTTTCACAAAATAGATCCAACTGTAACCCACAGGCTTTTGTGAAATAGCAACACCACAGAACTTTGTTCTTCTGTATATTTCATCAGAAGCTGTGGCTGCAAGTGCTAACTGCTGTTTACCTAGAGGCTGATGACCTAGAGGCTCCATATGCTGGTCAAAAAATCAGCGCAACAGACTTAAGAGGACACTCATTCCCCTCCAAGAATTATGCTTTTGAGATTGGTTCCACTCTAGCAAATCAGAAAACTGATTTATATTTAGCTACTATCTAAACTGGTGCTTTGAAATTAATTTACATCTATTTTAGATAGTTAAAATATAGAAAAATAATTTGTATAATTTTTTTCTTAGACTTTTATTTAACCTGTGCTTGTTTGTGCAAGGTGTGGTCATACAGTAAGTAGACACACTAAAACCTAAACATTTCCCTTGGTGTATCCATTTCAATCCAATTAGGATGCTTGTTTCTAACAGAGCTAGCCTCTGCATTTCAGAAACTGAAATAAAGATTTATAGACCTCATATATGATGTCCTTCACTAAAAGGCCCTCTATCAGATCCTCAGGATACCACCACACAACAAAAACAGTTGTTTCATGTAGATGAGATCTCCTATTGAGTTCTAGACAGCAAAGATTTTAGACCGAGATGTTAAGTGAAGTTCTTCAAACCTTGTAAACTCAGAAGACAGATGATGCCCTTTTTTGTCAGGGTATAAAAGAAATTTTGAAGCTTACTTTGGAATTCTTATTAGTAATGCCCTGGAAGTAGACTATCAAAAGCCTGTGAAACTATTTCCCTATACATATTTCAAAAAAAGGTCAGCTTTCCTTAGATTAAACAAAATAACAAAAAATCTGAAAAAAAACCCAATCCAGAAAATAGAATTGCTGTTTCATGGTTTTCGACACTTGATGGCACTAAACTAACATGCTATACATATTAATCATGACTAGCATAAAAATATTTCTTTGTCAGTGTATTTGCTTTTCTTTTTTTTTTTTTTAATACTTGGCTTGATGAAAGTGCTTTGTTTTGTTGTGGGCAGATTTCAGACCTAAAAGAGATTAAAAAATAAACAAACATAAACCAAGAAACAGTTGTGAGATCTGGCTGATTGTGTTCCGTCTGTCTTTTTAAAGTTCATGACATACTACAAATACCACAATGTAATGGAATACATAGCATTTCTGAACAAAACAGAAGTCAATGTTCCCAAGTGACGTGCCAAAGACTAAACTAAGCCTTCCAGGTTATAATCTGAGAGAAATTTCTGCAAACTTTGGACAGTGGCTCTCCCAGCCATGTGTGTGGCCATCAGGTGGCCACCTATATGAAGCAGAGCATGTGGACATCCTGGCCTTTTATATGTTTCAGTACCTACGGGGAAGCTGCCATTGTTTTAGGTCTCAGTGTTGGGATCATTGTGTGAATGGAGAGGTGAAGCAGGGAGAGGTTGCTTGTATGGTGTCACTCATGTAACATGAAGCTCCTGGTATGATAGATGGCTGAAGAAGGGATTGCAGCTCACTGTGACTTCTGGTAAAAGCACTTCCTCATGGTCTGTCCAGAAATATATCAGTGTTATGCTTATTTGTACTGAGAAATCTAAGAACTGAGAAATCCCCAGCTAAATGGAGACTTTTGGGGAACACTTCAGGATGTGATTAGTGTAGTAAGGGAAAGATTTTTATTTGATTGTCAAAAGTTTTGAACTTTCAGAATATTTTATCTACCTACAAAAGAAGGAAACTGAACATTTTTGAAAATTTTCACAAATCAGCACTCAAAAAATGCTTTTGTTGATCAAATATTTTTTTTTTTAATTCTGATAATGCCTTTTCTCTCAACCTTTTTGCTTCTTTTTCAACATGAAGTTACCTAGGTTTCAAAACCTGCAAGATTTGAAAGCATTTTTTACAACCTCCAAAGGCAACTTTCTATTTTGGAAACTTATAGGAGGATTATTCAGCTACTTAGAAAGGTGGAAGGGGAATTTTTTCTTTTTGAAATGGGCATTACATTTAAGCCTTTCCTATAAGTACAGGTAGGTTTTAATGAATCAGTAAACCCAATGATCTGTGGCACAAAATTCACAGGCATCTTTAGAAATGATAGTGTAATGTAAACCCTCTATCCACCTTCTTGCAGGGCTTGTGAAAGAGCAGTTTGACTGAGGGTGCAGCAGGTCTTGCAAAGAAGGACATTTATAGAGCCAAGGGAAATCCCATGATGTCTCTTACGCCTGTCCTAGCTTGTTGGGAAGGAGGGAAATACGGGCATTGTATTTTCAGGCAGTGTTTTTTTCTTTTGTTCATTTTTGTAGTTAGAGCCTTTTAAATGTGTTTCCATTCTTCTTGTGTTACCTATTACATTTTCATCTACTTGTAGTAGAGGAAACTAGGGTGGTACTCAAACTAAGTGGAAAAAATGTTTGTGACTTCACCACTTCTGGAGCACTGGAGCATTTATCTTCACGTTTTTTTCCATTTTCCATTGTCTAACTTCTGTAGAGAGAGAGGATCATGATGGACTTCACTTTCTCATATCCTCATACTTCCCTGTCTCCAGTGATTCTGCACAATGAGAGTTTTGTGGACTTTCCAAAAGCTTTGGTTGAGCGGAAGATTTGACATTTGCCAAGCCAGTGAACCCATTGTAAAAAATTTTGTTGGATTTGGCATCTTGTGTGTCCTAAATTTTACTAAGCCTGAGGAAAGGGGTTGTCCAAAGCATTGCAGTGATTGCCATGGTATGCAAAGCCCATTTCTGTCCTCCCTTCTACTCATGAAAGTTTACAGCTTTCCACAGGAGATAAATTAGGGCAAATTTGGCTTTCGTGTCTTAAAAATACCTTGTTTTCATGGCTATCTGAGTATGTACTCACTGAATTTAATCCAGCTACAACAAACTGAATCTCTTTGTGAGGTTGGATAAATGTGAGCTAAGCTAATAAAAACTATGTGAAAAATCACACTGCTCTGTGCAGTACCAGTCAAATAGTATTTGAAAAATATATAGGAATAGAGAAATAGGTGTGAAAATCTTCTCAAAAATAATAGATACAGATCCTGGTTTTAGGTGTAGTTCTACTTTTTACTTCATGAATAACAGCATAGGCTCCCAAGCTTAAATTCAAAATTGTAGTGTTACTGCCAGAGAATAAAGAAGAGAAATGAGAATAAGCTCAAGAATTTCTCCTCTCAATATCACTGTCATATAATTTTTCCAATACTACATATCTCAGTCTCTTATGGTTCCCATACATGTACTGGAGTCACATAACACAAAACCAAATATTTTACAGACCTGGTAAAAAATTATCATAATTTTAATTACTTGTGAAGATTTGATTATGGTAATATGTATATAGTGCAGAATGTGCCTGCTCCTTATGTTGCTGTACTGTGATCATTTTCTAAATTCTTTTGATCATAGAGTACAAGTTATTCTTTTATAGATTCCTTAAGGGGTTTTAAAACATTGCAGAAGTAATCAGTCTGTAAAGACTTGAATGAAAAAATCTAGCATCTGAAAAGACTAATAGGGGGACTTCCAGGAGGATGGATACAGGGAGACTCAGTGGGTCTGCCTGGTTGAGGGGAGAGTTTTCTGCCTGAATGGAGTGGGCACTGCTGCTTTGCCCCTCTGTATCTTCATAGAACCTCATGATCCTTGTTCAAACAGATTCATATTACATTTCTACCTGGATAAAATAGGGCAAAATGTGGACTGTGACTCAATCATAAACCCCCCTGGGGACTCCTACAGAGTCCTCTCATGTCCACTCACTCCACTATTTATTGCATTCAGTCCTGATCAGCTATGAGCTACCCAGCAGGGCAGACCCCCAGCTCTTCTCTTTTCAGTTCTGCCTTTTCTCTTATGATTGTGTGCACTCCCATATGCTGAGATTTATGCATCTGACAGATATTTAGCCCAACTGACTCTTTGTTGCAAATAATTTTAGTTATAGGCCTTCCTAATAGTGCTCATCAGAGTTTCATAAGAAAACTAGAAGATAAAAATTTTGGTCATGCTGGACATTCATATTGAATTGTGAGGGACAGCACAAGCAAGGCTCAAGTTTCAAGCTCATCCATTCAGGACCTTGCATAATTCTTGGTTGCTTGTTAGATGCAAACATTAAATACAATTAAAAACAAATAATTAATTACTCATTAGGTTCAAGGAAGTGGATGTCAAAGGAATCAGCAGGGAAAGCAAACCACGGGTGTCAACAGTTAGTGCGTGGAGTTTGATGTGGTCTCAGTCTGCTCTTGAAAGATGTAGAAGTTGAGATTGATAGCAAAAATAATGTTGCTATCACATTCTAGTTCTGAGCAGCCTTCTGTCTCAGTGTAAAAGAGGGAAGGAAATAGGTGCATCCTCTTCTACCCTGCAGAGACTGAAGAGACTCTGTCCATAGGACTTTGTTCATTTTCTGTTCTGTCAACATTTCCATTGGCTTCTGCAGAAGACTAAATCAGGGAAGTCCAGCTTTAATATCTTTGTATGCCTACAACATTCCCTCCACAGACCCTACTCATTTTCACAAATTCACAGATTATATATTTTTTACTTAAAATAAAAGAAAAAACCATCTAGTTACAGACTTCAAACACATTATGGGTCCATGAGTACTGAACACTGAATTCAATACAAAGAGATCAAAAGGTTGTGAAGCCACATATTAAACTAATGCATCTTGGCATAAATTCCTTAGTATCAATTGTGCTCTGCTGACACACCCAAACTGACAATCTGGCCCATTAAAATTTAAAAACAAAAGTACTGATACCTACTACATTTGAATTCTGTACTTTGAAATGTATCCACTTTATCCATGGGTCTTTGCAGTCTTTTCTTAAAATCCACTGGAATTTAGACATATTATTTTTGGGCACCAGAAAGTGCAAGTATTGTTCCCGGAAAGAAACAGAAACTTGTTTTTAATTCAGAAGAAATATTAATTAAAAAATTTAAAAAATAATAAAAATTAAGAAGCCTGTGGAGTCCACACAAAATACATTCTTTCATCCCAAATTAGCAGCTGGGTGCATGAACATCTGCTTAAGAAGTTGGACTTAATTTAGCTGTCTTCCCTCAGCAACTAAGTGGGGGAACAGTAGCAAGGACTTTCTTTTCCTCCTTTGCTAACTGTTCATTTTCCTTTTAATCTCTTAATCCCAGTCCTGAATAGCGTGTGAAATGTTGGAAAGATTTAGTTTTTAATGAAGAAGTGCAATTACAGTTGTGTATATTGACAGTGATGATCAGTGTGATATTGACCTTGATGATCCCCATCCTCTCTGGCTGTGCTGCCCCCCCCTCTGTATCTGTGACGGAGGCTGCAGGGTCCTGGAAGAGACCCCAGCTGGGGGCAGGCAGAAAGAATCTCTAAAGAATGTAGCCCTGGAAATGTTATACCTGTAAGATGAACTGACCTGCCAGGAGGAGCACCATGGGCTGGACATGTCTACACTGAAACAGGCTGCCCAGGGAAGTGACGGAGTCAACATCTCTGGAGGTTTTTAAGAGACTTGTAGACATGTGGTTCTTAGGGACATAGTTTAATGTAGAGTTTGGCAGTGCTGAGTTAATGGTTGGATTTAAGGATCTTAAAGGTTATTTCCAACAAAAACTGTAATTCCATGAGGCCACACACAGCCCTGTAAGTCAGAGATGAAGAAGAGATGGTTTTCCACATCACAGGTTAAGCATGATAAAATGTGAGTTTTGACTTTTCAGTCAGCAGTGGAAATCAGGAATAATTAAAGTGTAGGGTCTCAGGTGGAAAATGAAACAGTGATGTAGGTACCCAGATACACCCAAATCCTGCCCTCTTCAACCACTGGAAGCCATGGAGGAGCAGTTTAACACACATCTACCCAGCTACATAAGAGGAGTCAAAGAGGAAACTGATACTCTGGTCACCAATGCTTGATTACTCAGTAGCCCACTGGCATGTTTTTCTCCTGTGCCAACTAGCACGCTCTTCCACAAGAGTTAGATTTGGAGTCTGGAGGCATTAAAAACCATCATCAAAAGGGCAGTAGGAGTAGGAATGACAAGACTTGGCTCCCTCCACCATTCTCAGTTCTTCAAAACTGTTCTATAAGCTTTTGTAC
This sequence comes from Phaethornis superciliosus, assembly GCA_023637945.1. Taxonomy (NCBI): domain Eukaryota; kingdom Metazoa; phylum Chordata; class Aves; order Apodiformes; family Trochilidae; genus Phaethornis; species Phaethornis superciliosus. The sequence goes on along the minus strand of JAJQWJ010000002.1, from coordinate 37,628,379 downwards.
CTTAAACATGTCAACATATCAAACCCAAAGCATGAACCCATACTTCTTCTTTCAAGCTTCAAAAACACTGGTTTGGTTAGCCACTGTGAGCTTTTGCACTACTGTGAACATTTTGAGCACACGTTCATATAATGATAATTGTATGTTAGAGCCTCGGGGGTACCAGACTGGGCCTGAAGGAAACCTGAAGGACAGGTGGTACCTAGTGTAGACAGGATCAAGCTAGGCCACTTTACTTCAGGGCCAGATAATGGTCCCTGAGCAAGTGTCATTTAGCAATACAGCTATAGTCACAGCAGCTGCCGTATCAGGTTCAAATAATGAATGTTAGTGCTGGGTAGTAACTTCTTTCTGTGAACTGAAATTCCACTCTCACAGAACTTAGAAGGTATGAGCTTTTATCATATACATGCTTTAGGTGAGCTCATTAGTGTTAATAAAAAGAAACTAAAATACCAAAGTATAAATAAATCTGACGTGTTTTTCATTGCAGTAATTATTTTAAATAATGTCCCTTTTTTAAAAAAATGTCTGTTTTCTGACAAGTGCAACTCATTGATATGCTGTGTGACATCTAGCAAGCCAGAACACAATAATAAAGCCACATATTTTTTTAGGCAGAATGCATAATGCAACCTTTTCCATCTAGAGAGGGTCTCTATTCTCACTGGGATGAAGTAAGAATATTAACAATAAACTAAACTGATAGTTCTAAGAGACCACTGTTCTGTCTCTTGTGGAAGCTGGAAAGACAGAAACCAAAAAATAGCATCCTGCAAGAGATGTCTATTTTTGAAAACATGGGTAGGAGGACATTTAAGTACAGGTAGCTATTACTCAGCAGAACTGTCACAATTCCTGTTGTCTTAGATGTGTATTTAGTGCTGATCTGTGTGCTATGACACTTACCTATTCATGTTGAGTTTTTGAGAGTCTATTTTGAGATAGACTGCTCAAGACTCACCTCAGAAAACCCACTTCAAGTATAACTGAACAAACATTACAAATCCTGTACCAGAAGAGACACAAAACATCCCAGCAAAGAGAAATATATATTTTAAATGTCCTTTAGATATAATGCAAACTTTAAATTAGTTTCTATCTCAGTGGGCATTCTTCTCCAAAATGTTCAGATTTTCTTAGGAACTGGGAAACTACCTGAGACCATGGGACTGCTTGCAGTGATGCAAGTCTGGTGAAATGGTGTTGACATTAGAACAGAGCCAAAGTCATATTCTGCCAATGTAAGGACAAAGAGAAAGGCTCACTAGCTATGTCAGACAACTGTTTTGTGCAACGGTTTGGTTAATTACTGCATGTGTATGTGGAAATGTGCTTAGAAAATTACAAAATTATGTTTGACATTTTATCAAAGATCTTCTGCCACGTTGCAAGAAAACTGTTCTTAGGACTACTGTCTGCTCTCTCCATCTGCAACCCACATACAGTGTGGGATGTATGTAGGAAAGTGCACAGGGAAAGAAGAAAACTTGGTAGAATTCTTTCTCATTTTAGGGACAAATAGGTCAATGTTTTCAAATGTTGGCTAACCTAAAGTTAGGCACCTGAGTCTCTAGTTTAGCATCTTATTTTAAGATTCTTAGTCCTGGCTCCCCCAGTGAATTTGAGAAAAATTGGAGACATTGTCTAGGGCTTAGGTGACTGGTCCTTTATTCACTTGTTTTTAAAAATGCAGACACGCTTCTCTGCTGGAGCACGACTCAGTATTCTCCAGATTATTCATTGGTAGCAGGTTGCATTTAGCCTTCAGTTATTGATTACAAAAAAGTCGAAAGCCTCTGAGTTTACATATATAGGTTTAGCTAAAATAACAAAAAAATTATTTTTTTTGATAAGTTAAAAAATTTCCATTTGCCATATGGACTTCAGGTGATTTGATGTAATTCAAAACAGGCATTCAGTAGCCTAATAGTTTTACCGTACCACAGATGTGTACATTCTCTTGAAATATATTTTTAGTTTGCTTTTCAGGCCTTGATTCTTCTGCTGGCATTAGAAGCCCAATTACAGAAGCAAAGCAAATTCCAAATTCAGTCCACAAGCCTACACTATCAAAACCCTCTCCACTGGAATAATATTCATGTCAGGCTTGAAATACCTTAATCATATTTTGTCTCTTCATCCCCCAACACAGTATATGAGGATATGATGTAGAAAAGCTGGAAGCTACTCAGGAAAAGCTCTTCCCTGTGTTGTCCAAGTCATTTCAGAGAACTGTGATTTGAGTCTCAGCTTAGGCTCATGGGTTTCCAGTTTTAACATGATTATGCATACACATGACTAGCACCCAAACTCGAGTGCACATAGTGCTTATTTCAAGTTGGTTCCAAGCACATCCTAGTTTGTTTTGTTGCTGTGTCTCAAGCAGCAATGATAGCTCTGCAAGAGGCTTTAGGGAAAAAGGATTTTTTCTTTGCTGCTTTGATTTCTTGCAATAACCTTTGAGCTCAGGTAGGAAAATTTCAAACTGAATGACGATAGAACAATGAAGTTTAGATACCAATGAAATAAATGTCTGAAACCTTAGATGCGCAATTCCACTTCATTTTGCATCGCTATTTGTTTTGGCTTCTTGTCTAGAGATTGATGCACCATCTTTTCAATCTTCCTCATGCAGATCCGACAGATCAAATCGGAAAGGTAGTAATTCTTCAGCATTAACTTCTTCTCTAAGCATGGCCAGTATGAGCTAAGCAACCTCTAGATGGATGCAAATGTTTTGTTCAGTTTTAATCACATGGACGTCGTAAGCAGGAGGAAAAACTTTATTTTGAGGGGGGAAGAGCACTGGAACAGGATCCCCAGAGAAGCTGTTGTTCTCCTTTTTTGGAGATATTCAAAACATGCTTGGATACAATTCTGTGCAATGTGCTCTAGGTGAACCTACTTTATCGGGAGAATTGGACTAAGTGATCTCCATAGGTCCCTTCCAGCTCCCACTATTCTGTGATTGTATGCCCAAAGATCAGTGTAACTGTCATCATAGCTGTCAACTCTCTATGAAACCATGTCTTTTCTATTAGTTGCTCACTACTTTTCTGATTTTTTTGTCGTAGTGGTTTTTCTTTTGGAGACGATGTCCAGGTAGAGGGTGTTGCTTCCTCCTTTTGCCGCTCTCTTATCTCTTCACAGGTTAATAAGTACTACCAGGAACATCTTAACTTCTTATAGATGCCAGGATAGCAGCTGTGTTCCCTCTTAGGACCTGAGCATGGAAAAGGGAGGGCCCCTTTGGTCTTTCTCACTCTTGTATGTAATGGATAGTTATCAAGTCTCTTGACTTAGGAAGGACCTGAGTTATGAATCATCATGAATGCTACTGCTAGGTATCACAAGTTGCTTTTGCACTGCTAACACAAGGATGCTTATGGAACTACAATGAGACTGAACACTATTTCTAATCTTTTATTAATGAGATCTCATTTCCTAGTTCAAAGCAGGTGAAAGAGTAAATACTTTGTTTGAACAGAGAAAGTTAAATGGTATATGGAACTTGTTATTAAATAGGGACTGGAAAACTATATTGCGGACATGTTTCTTGACAAGCTCTTGTAGGTGTTCCAGGAAAAATTAATAACTGACCTACTATAAAGCCCTATTCTCATATTACTTTCTTGCAGCTTTCATAAAAATAGATCTCTTGAGTGTTTTGGATATTTCTGGTTCTTTTGATGATTTGCTGTGACATTAATCTCCACAGTGCGGTTGTGTTAACACCTTCCCGCTGCTAAACCAAATTTCACCTTCAGACACAGGGGGACTGAGTTTTTAGACAGGGATAATCCAGGACTCAGCAGCAGTGGATTTTGGAAAAGTGAGTGAAATATAACCCAAGCTGGGCTGACTCAGTTGGCAGGCTGTAGCTGAGACAGCTTAACAAGAAATAAGTCTTTAAAGATCCAGTGTGTTGATACTTCAGTAGTGTGCTGCTTTTCAGATGCTTCCAGGGGACATTGTGAGGACTAAAAAGAGCTATTTCATGGCTGCAGAATCACCAATTTTTTTCCTGAGGAACAAGTCTATCTCAATCAGTTCTGGCCTGTCAGCTTCTCTGGCACTATTGATCTATTATCAAGCTATTAAAATGGTTGCAGATTCTCTTCTCTTCCAGACTATATAGAAATTAGAGTTTAATGTTGCCTCATGTATTACAAAGTTACAGATACTAATGTTATATGAATTATTGAAGACTGATAGATGGATATGCAGGCAAATAGACAAAACAATATTCCCAAAACCTAAACAAGACCCTCAAAAGTTGGTGCCATTTGTGTGCCTATGACATCAACTTGGTATAGGTTAACCTCTCCTCAGGGTGAAGTCTGGGTAAGGGGTTGCTTGGATTAAGCTCAGCTAACAGAGCTGCAGGATGTTCACTGGATAAGAACAGTTCCTGAAGGACACACAGGAGGTGAAATCTGAGCTATGATTTTCTGTAGCCATTGCAAATGAAGTGTGAAATATGTCCAGATACTTGTACCTTAGCTCTAGTTACAGGAATAAACTACTGTGGTGGTCCACTCTCATGGGAATGTAGCTTTTCCTTTCAGCTCATGGAACAGTTTTTTGTGCCCATATATATGTATACATACATGTGTGCATATTCAATATGTAGCAATATGGACTGTGTCAACCTTTGCTTGAAAAAAAAAAAATAAGTGGAAAATTCAACTAGCAAATGTAATAATGCTCTGTTTATTTTGTGCACCTTGTTTGTGCTAAGCAGTTCTTGCATTTACTTATTTTTTGAAGTAACTTGGTCTCAAAAGCTTTTTGGCTATGCCTACATTAGCTAATGTGCAGATGAATAGGATTTGATCTGCAGATGTTTGTATTATATGCATTTTGGAAGGTGTTATTTTGGGCTAATTCTGTTCTGGTCATGTGGGCTGAATCCTCCAGTCACTGGAGTGTACTAGGTGTGCTGCTGAAGTTTGTTTTTTAAAGAATTTTTTAAAGTGTCCACAGTTCTGAATATCTGAGCTTCACCCTTTAAATATTTGGCAGATGAGTTTCGAGGATCTTTATAAATCCTTGCAGTTTCAGAATGGTTTAAATAAATGCTGCTATCGCTTTACTGCTAGGGAAAACAATATCCTGAAGTATTGCATAACTTGCCAACATAGAAAGTCTTTGTTTGAATCAGGAATATATGCCATGTCTATTGAATTCCAGATATTTTTTAACCTTTTCTTCAGTATTTTAAATACAGACTCAGAACAACAATGGTCTATAGATTTGTACCTCAGCCTATGCAAAATAATATTACTTATCACCTTAATGGACAAAATAAGAAATAAATACCCAGCGTACAAGAAGTTTGTTCTTTGTGACTACAGGATGTGACAAAAAAAATGCCAAACACAGCCAAAATAGAGTGATATTTCAATGTACATTCACTTTGTGGAGCTCTAACTAATTTATGCAACATACAAGATAGTATAAATCACGCATGCAATTTATAAACGAAGGTATTCACCAGCAAAATATAGTAACTGCCTTATTTTAAATGGATGAATAAAATAAATAAGAACTAGTGCAATACATTAAGACAGATTTTCAACGTTGTAAACAGCAGTGACATATCTCTGATTCACACGTATTTTTATTTTTTTTTTAAAAATCTTTTAGATCTTGTCTGGGTTAAAAATATTCATAGAGCAAGTTTTTGTCTTCTGCCAAAAAGCCTGCCCTCTATTAGATCAATGACATTTCCTGTGAAAAACACATCTGGCTTCTGAGAATACACTGTCCATCAATGAAATTCCTGATTGTGAAAAAGCAACAAGAAGGTGATATAGCAGATAAGGTTACTGACATATCTCCAAATAAGATTTCCTCTGTGGCAATTTTGAATAGTCAATTTTGAACACTTATAAAGAGTTTCACAAATAGACACTGAAACTTTATTATCTTCAGCTGGTAAGGAGATAGGGTATTCTAGAGTAAAATAGATGGCTACTCTGTTCAATCTATCATTCTGCCTACAGATGTGTTTGTTGTCTGATTAGAAAAGTTGGAAAAAAAGAGACTGCACAACAAAACCAAAAGACACCTGTCCAGCTATGAAATGCTGATTTTCTAAAACACATTCCTTCCTGACTTCTGTAAGTAATACATTTATCCCAAGAAGCATGAGGTTTCATCATACTTAATTATCATGGTGTAATTATAAATGTTAACAGTCACATAATTATCTAGATCGTTTTAAAATCCTATCGCTCAACTCACTATTTCACTCAAAAGATCTCCTGGGGCTGTAAATCCTATGTTTTACATGAAATAATATTTCCTTGAATATGTTCTTCATTTAACTGCCATTAATTACACCATACAACCTTTTCTCATATGTTGCAAAAGAGAAAGTCTGGGTGCTTGTCATAGGTTTATATTAATATCACTACATTTCAGTGCTTATTTTGTAAATTAAAACCATTCAAGAATACATAAAAACCTAATGAAAGAGTTGATGACAATCAGAGAAAATAATAAGTTTTATAAGCACTACCTCATCTACTACCTTAAATCGTCATGCAAGCAGACCTTTTAAAAAAAATGTTGGGTCTACAATCAATCCAAAATCTAAGTGCTTATGTGAATACTGAGGAGATGAATCAAGGCTTTAGGACATACTGATAAGCCATTGTGTAAAAGGCACCATGGAGAAAACTCACATAGTCTGAAACTGTCCAACAGATCTCAAAGACACAGAGAGCCCAGACCATTTGAAAGGCTTCATGATCACAGATGGATAAACAGTACTTTTTTACTCAACCCTTGATGTCTCCATTCTGGGCAGCCTTCCTTCAGCACCATTGCAGGTAACAGGGTGTTGCCATTGATGCTGGAGAGTGCTGGATTTTTCTACCAGCCTGTCTTACTGTTGTGTGGCTTACTGCTGCTTTCAGCATTTTGTTCCAGTCAATCCTTGCAGGTCATTAAAATCATTACATTTTTATTTTGGAAATCTGCCTCTTACCATAAAGCCTATTATGGGATCTCTTTCTTAATTAGCAATACAGAATCATGGAATTATTGAGGCTAGAAAAGACTTTTGAGATCATCAAGTCCAGCCTATAACCTAACACCACCACATCAGCTAGACCATGGCACTAAGTGCCACATCCAGTCTTTCCTTAAACACCTCCAGGGATGGTGACTCCACCACTTGCCTGTGCAGTCCATTCCAATGCCTGATCACTTTCTGTGAGGAAGTGCTTTCTGATATCCAACCTAAACCTCCCCTGGCACAGCTTCAGGCCATGCTCACTTGTCCTGTCACTGGTTACCTAGGAGGAGAGCCCAACCCCCACCTGGTTAAAATCTCCCTTCAGAGAGTGCAGAGAGTGATAAGGTACCTCCCTGCATCTACTCCAGGATAAACAACCCCAGCTCCCTTAGCCTCTCCTTATAAGACTTTCCCTCTAGCCTTTCACCAGACTTGTTGCCCTGCTCTGGACCTGCTCCAGCATCCCAGTGTCCTTCTTGAAGTGAGGGGCCCAGAACTGTACAATGTATTCCAGGTGAAGCCTCATCAGTGCTGAGGGAGAGTTATGGGCAGTAATACACCCACATCAAGCAGAGCAGGGAACACTACTTGCTGTCCTGTGATCTTTGCTTTTTCAGCTTTCCAGTGCTGTCCTTGTTCTCCACTCCTAATATCTACCTTAGCTGTCATCTCGTCTTTCCTGAGTTCATGTATCTCGGCAAAACTGCTCCTCATCTCATTCTTCACCACGCTCCATTCTTACCTCTTTCACAGTCTGAACCAGATCTCCTTGCCAAAATCACAGGCTTATAGAACCATTTTGGTTGGAAAAGATCTTTAAGGTCTTCAAGTCATTATTAACCTAACAGTCTTTATAAACCTCCTTGTCCAAAGGAGGGCAACTAGGCTGGTGAAGGGACTCCAGCACAGATCCTATGAGGAGAGGCTGAGGGAGCTGGGGGTGTTCAGCCTGGAGAAGAGGAGGCTCAGGGGAGACCTCATCGCTCTCTACAACTCCCTGAAAGGAGGCTGGAGCCACGGGGGGTTGGTCTTTCCTCCCAAGTAGCAACCAGTAAGACAAGAGAGCATGGAATTAAGCTCTGCCAGGGGAGGTTTAGATTAGAAATTAGGAAAAAATTCTTTACAGGGGGGTGATCAGACATTGGAATGGGCTGCCCAGGGAAGTAGTGGATTCTCCGTCCCTGGAAATATTTAAAAAGAGACTGGATGTGGCACTCAGTGCCATGGTCTGGTAACCACAGTGGTAGTGGATCAAGGGTTGGACTTGGTGATCTCAGAGGTACCTTCCAACCCAGTTGATTCTGTGATTCTATGGTTCTATGATTAGATCATCAAGTTACCATTAACCTAGCACTAAACAATGTCCCTAAGCACTACATCTACACATCTTTTAAATACAATCAGGAATGGTGACCCAACCACTCCCTGGACAGCCTGTTCCATTGCCTGACAATCCTTTCATTAAGGAAATTTTTCCTAATATCCAATCAGAACCTCCACTGCCACAATTTGAGCCATTTTCTCTTGTTCTATGGCATATGTGACCTTCAGCATCTTTTGAAGTGTTTCTACTACTATGGCACCACTTGTTGAGTGAAGACAGCAGTGCTCACTTGTATGCATCTAGGCTTTGCTGGTTAGGCAGAAGCCTAGGCCTGACTATAAATTTTCCCCAGCCCTCCAGTGCTCTTCATTTTTTTGCCTTACACTGGGATCTAACCCTACCCCACTGAAGTTAATGAGCATAATTCATGCTGTACACCATAAGCCTGTGCCTAAATATCAATAAAAAATACATGTAACAATTAGTAAAACTGAAGCCTGTAGGTCCTAAAGCTGAAATAATGTCAATACAGACAAATAAAACTGAATACTAGATGTCTAGATGTCCCACTTGAAAGCAGGGATGCCCTGGTCCAGAACACAATCAGGAGACAGAATGCTGCAAGTGTGGGGCTCAGACACATCAGCAGTCTGTGCAAAGTATCATCAGCACTTTGGGTATAAGGAAAGAGTGGTTAATACCCTGCAGATTTTAGGCTCTGGGAAAATGTTCACTACTACATTGCCCGTTTTGATTTTAGGATAACATAACAGTGTTGTGCAATTTTCCTGCTTGCTGTATTATCTAAACAAAGCAAATCGAAGCAATGATTGTACCATGAAGACTAGTTCTTGGTAAAAAGAGGTCAAGGATCTTTAGCTGTTTTGAAAAGTGTATCTCAGAGGATAAATCAATATTTATAAGGCTCAATATTCCTGCAGCCAGCTAAGAGTTTATATTACATTTCAAGATTATCCTAAGTTTTTCATCTCATATTTTCTCCCTTGTTGTCCACCTTTCTCATGCTTAATAACTGGGCTAAAGTTACATTTTAAAATCACAGGCTTATCTGAGTTTGGAAGGCACCTCTGGAGATTGTCTGATCCAAACGTTGCTCAAGCAGACCTGCTGTTCAAGCAGGGTCAGCTAGAACTACTTGCCCAAGACTGTGCCCAGATGGGTTTTGAATATATTCTCTCTACTCTGCTCTTCTATCTTGTCGAAAGAGAGATCACATTTTTGACCCATAGTTCATAAGCCATCTGGATGTAAAAACCTTAATTTAAATCCAGCACAAAATATTTTATCCCAGATTAAATTTATGATTGCTTATCACTGCTTTTAATATGATACAATGTTTGAATCTTGTTATGGAATCACATGGTGCCAGCTATAGATTTTCAAGTACACATCTGAGGAAGAACCTGCTTGTTATTTCCTTTTTTTGTCCTGTAAAGTTGTAACACATGAATAAGGATTGTGAGTGTGTGTATACATACACACATGCATATAGATAAATATGATTATTTGTGTGCACTCACATATATATCCATGTGGATACACACATGAGGTGTTTCCTCTGTGTACATGTGAAAAGTATTGGCAAAGCCAATGTTACTGTTTCCTCCCTTTCATAACAACAAACAAAATTGTTGTTCCTCTCTACACAAAAGCACAGGAGAAAACACAAATGTCCGCCCAGTTGCAAATATTGAACCAAATAACCACTGAATACAGTAACAAGCAATAGAAATAATTTCATGTCTGTGTTTTGAGTATCACAAAGAAAAAAAAAAAGCCTTTCTTATTCTTCAAGTGGGTTGCAGAACAGTTATGTAAGCTAAAAATAAATTATTTTCCTACAGACATCATTCCACGATGAAAACCGCAAGTTAAATAAGCAGAACTGAACTAGGCAAGATCAAATAAACCTCACCAGAAGAGCTATAAAACATACTATTGGTGAAAAATGGCATTATTATCCTGCTCACAAGTACTTCCATTTGCAGGGAAGATGGGTCAGATCCCCAGGTAAGTAGAAGAGTGCACATTCAGTTGAAGTCAAGGAACCTGCTTTGGTTGCATATGAACATCTGGGTGTTCATTCCCTTACTGCTTCTACCCTTCTTGATGCAGTTATTAATAAAACCTGGCAGCTCTCAAGGCTGATGAAGATGATAGAGTGAAACAGGAAACGATGGTAAAGTGTAACTGAAATTGATAGTATAACTATAAATATTACTAAACGTTGTAATCCAAAATTGTTATTTTAAATACTTAGAGAAATAGAGAATTTCTGAAAAAATCTCTCAGGTAAGTTCTTCTTGGCCAGTATATAGCATCTAGAAACATTTAGGACCAGGTGACAGGGACCCATCAAAGTTTACAGCACAAAGAAATTATAAGTCTTTTAAAATTTGTGTTTCTCCTGGGCTGACAAATGATGATAAGACTTCTTTCCAGTGGCAAATTTTCTGCAGTAATATTGTGATGATATTATGACTAGATGGCTTCTCCCCAGAGTCAGTCTCACTACTGGGTAGGGAGTTATTTGAGACAGTTTTTTCCAAAACATAATTTTCAGTTCTGAAGAGACATTTGGCTTCATTCAGAAGTTCTGTCACTGAAGCTATTTCTGATCAACTAATATCTAGTCAGAGTTCAAAATCAGCTTTCTTGATGGCATTTCAAATACACAAATGTCTTGTATAGCTGCACTGAGTCCACTTTTTAAAAATTATGCTGAACATCAGATATTTCAGTTTACCTTCATGACTCCCTACAAATTCTCTTCATTTTAAGGTCATCAATAAACTGATCCCAATTGCAATAATCTGGTGTATTGCACATTGCCCATTTGTTATATAGCATGACTGTCTAAATGTACAGTTTGAGGAAGACAGAAAAATGAATTTTTTTAAAATTCTCAAAAAACCCCATAGTGATCAATTGATGTAAATTATTAATTGCAAGTGGTTATGAGCATATTATGAAATAGCCCAGAATCCACATTTTCCAAGTGGAAAAGAAAATTTGGCTTATTTAAACAAACTTGGTTAAAAAATGTTCAAAATTGTCCCTTTATTTATCTGAAGAAACAGATAAATCGCTAGTAACAAATATTGATAATAGCTGTGAATTTTGAAACAACCACAAAGTAAAGAATAATATGATTCTTCCTGAAATTTATTAATACAAAACCATTACGCCATGCCAGTTCTGTAAAAAAAAAGAATGCATTTCTATTTGTATGCATGTTCAGCATATAGTGTAAAAAATGTCAGTGTCAAATATGTACTCTCCAGTTGTAACTGAAGAATATGTTAGAGAACAGCTGTGGAAGAAGATATTTTCAAATCAGCAATCTGGTCAGCCCATACCCATGAGTTTTAAAAGAGCTGGCAAAGGAACTCAATGAACATTAATGCTGAAATTTAGTCAGTCTCAGAGCACTAAAGTTCCATTAGACATTTTAAAAGTTGCCGTTGTATTTTAAAAGGTAAGAGGAATAGTCTAGGCAATTACTGGCTATCAGCCTTTTCCTGTTCACATAATGAACAGCTGACATAGAATAAGCAAATCTAAGTGCTAATATAGTTCTCTGCTACAGTTCCTTTGAAGTGCTAGTGTAGTACTAATCTAGTTAATGGCAATTCACGTGTACAGATGGAAAACAGATCCTGCCTGACCAGCCTGATATGGTTTTTTCAGTGAAGTTGGGTGATAAACATAATGATGCTTGACTTTTAGAAGTTTTTGACAGGGCTCTGCACAACTGTCAGCATGAAAGCTGAAATGATAAAAAGGAATGTGGCACATGTAACTGATAGAAAACTTATTAACTGTTCCTTGCAAAGTTGAAGAAGGTGTTGGGAAGAATTATTTCTTACCACTGGGAAAGGATCTGGAACCATTTCATATTTCTCTCATTGCTGATTGGGTTTGCAGATGAGAGGGAGACTGTAGGAAAACAATCATGAAGAGGAAGGGGTGAGATTCTCAATATAAGCAAATCTTTTTCAGTCATATATAATGTCACTAAGTTCACCCTCTTGGTGCAAGGGACTTGCCACATTGTGAACCAATAGCTCAGCTCAGTACAATCCTTGGACTGAAAACAGAGAGATGATGAGCTGAAAAATTATATTCCCTCTTCATTTGGCATGAATCTGACTGTTAACTGCAATCCTGTGTTACTGTTTGCTCCGCTGCCCCAGGAAAATGTTTACAATTTGGAGAGGATTCAGGAAACAGTCATGACAGATACAAAAGGACAAGTAAACATACCTTGGAGAGACAGAGGGAATGCAAGAACTATGCATGTTTAGCTCAACAAGAACCGGACAGGATGATGCCTTTGGTCACATCCTCCAGAGGAATTAAGTGGGGAAAAAAGGTCAGAAGAGAGGGTTCTTCTTTCTGGATGTAAATGTGTAACAAGATCCAGAGTCAAGAAGTTCAGGATACATACGCTCCACGGTATTTAAGCACTTTAATTGTTTACCAAAATCTGGGATGAAGTCATCTGGAAATATCTCAGTTATAATCACATGTTCTTTAAAGTGTTTTTCATTACAGGCAGGCATCAACACAGGAAAGTCCTATGGCCAGTACTTACATGCTGATCTTTGAGTCAAATCCTACCCACAACATTCTTCCTTCCAGTCTGGTATATTTATTTCACTGTCTGGCAAGAGATGAACACACACCATTTCTGTACCTTCTTCTGCACAACATGGTCTCTTAAAGCCAGGAGCTGTTGTATTTGCATGGGATAAGCAATCAGTGCTGGAGATATTTCTCCTATGCCATCTGCTCATGGCTCAGCTCTCAGGACTGTGCCTGCACCTGGACTGGAGTGTAAATCAGGTAGGTTTGTACAGGACAAGAGGCAAAGCACCTTCTATGATCACAATGTTATCTTCTCTCTACATAGAGTCTTTGAGTCTAGTTAAACCAGACTGTGTGACTTTATTTAGTATCATTCTTTAGCAGGACCATGGATGGCACCCAAACTCTATTTAGTTAATAGCACCTTATATATATATACATATAGTTAAAACACAGCCTTATATCCACAGTCTGAGAGCAGAAAAGCCTTTTGCACAACAAAACACTTGTTTCTTTCTTATCAGAGTGCACTCTGTGTGCACCAATGGGCCTTCCATGCCCTTACCAGACTTAGTGCCCTGGCAGTGTTTTTTTTTGATAACTTTTCCTTCAGTGTAGCTTGGGAGATGATTTAGATTCAGTGGACAGACCCTTACTAGGAGAAAGGACTACCTTTAAGTCTCTTTCACTTTTATATTTAGTTTTCTCAGTTAGTTTTCTCATTTCATCAAGTATGAATTTCAGCTAAACATTTAGCTACTGGAATAAAAGAAGATTCTTTCATAATTTCTGTTTTCTGAATATTGTGTTCATAGTATTATAAAAGCCTGTATTCTCTTCAGCTTTTGTCTGTACTGTTGTAAAGGGCAGCTGTTTAAAAGGCAGCTGGACAATAACATAATGTTGCTTCCCTAAATCACTCAGATACAGGCACAAAGATGGCAAACACACCACATTGCTCTAGTAAATGCTTTAATCTCAGATGGGTGGGAAGGCATCTCTTGAAAAGTTCTGCTCTTTGGCCAAAACTGAAAAAAAAAGTGTTCAGACTGAAAGCTGAAAAAGAAAATTACACAATTCTGCACTATTTGAGAAGGGAAGATTAGACGTAAGTAGAAAATTGTACTAGATTCCCACTTCAGCCTAATTTCCAAGTTAAACACTGCAGTCAAATGTTGTGATTGTACCATCTAATCCCATGGGCACTTGCACATTTTACAATAAATGATTCTTCAGAGCAAGAGCTTCACTTCAGGGGCATAATCTCTGCTACCTTCTATGATCTCTTATCTTTTTATTATTACTTCTACAGAAGGAAGTCATGTGGTTAGAACACTGTGCCATGGGGTGGGACAATGTATTGGTGTCCTTTTTAGAAACATCAGAAAATGAACTCAGTTTTTCCACTTTTGCACCAGAAAACTCCTGCTGCTGCTGTCACCTGAGAAGAGGGATTGGTGCTTCCTGAGTAACATAACCATGTGCCACAGGGCAGGTGATGGGCAGGACTTCAGGCCTACCTCTGTCCACAGTTTCTAGTAACTACCTGAACTTTCTCAGCTTGCCAATTGCTATGAAAGCTGTTCTGAGACACCTAACTTGCCCTGCCTACTGACTACTTACACTTACACTTACTACTTACACTGAATACTTACCTGCTCAGCTCCCCATAAAGGCTAACATTTCTTGAGTCTGGGCACATAAAACATAGGAACCTCCTTTGGCAATTGCTGAGCTTGTAGCCTCAGTCTTCCTCTATACCTCATTAAAACCACTGCAGCAGAAATCATGCTTACTTGCTATATGAAGTGTAGCATTTGTACTGCTTAAGTGAGTAAAGCAAAAATAAATGAACAATGTTTCATAATATTCCACGAGGGAATGCCATGCCATGGCCCTGAAGTGAATGGACATGCTCTTCCCTCAAATATACCAAAGGGCTTAGAATCCTCAGAGGTCTCATAGAACACAAACCAGAAAAGTTAATTCATTACATGATAAAAAAATCAGGACTGTCTTTTACCCACCACTGTTTTGCTGGGTAGATCCTTGCTCCTTTTTTTTTTTTTTTTTTTTTTTTTTTTTTCCCATCCCAGAGGTTTGCAGAGGCTCCCCGAGTTCCACAAGATCTGCACACTCTTGCCTTTTATGGATAAAATGTAAGTGTCCATATAATGGCTCACTTACTAATCATGTTGCTTCTTGCTTGAGTTACTGTCAGGTCATTGCACCATAGTACAAATATATAACAAAATCTGTTTTGTGATTATTTCATTTTTTCCAGTGTGTGTTGCTCAGTATGAGAAAATTCTTCACTCAAACATTTCTGAGATATATGGTCATCTTTCAAGAAGACCAAGAGTTAGAAAGTTACCAGCATCATCAACTCACCCTTTGTAGACTAGTGTCTAGATAGTTCCTGTTTATGATGACTAATAGTTTGCAAATACACACACTTTTAACTTAATTCTTTGCCCTTGCTGCAACCATGTGCTGTTTGAGAGACCCTTGAGAACAGACACAGTACATCACTGTCTCTTGGTAACAATGCCATTAGTGCATGTGGCTATGTCCCCACTGCACAGCCAGAGACTTAATTTTTCATTGGAAACTACAAATCTCTCTATTTGGATCAGGCTTGGATTAATTTGTCAAACCAGAGTAGCAGGGCTGGCTATTATCCTTTCCAGGGGATGGTGATTAGATCTGTACATAGGTTGGGGGTCTAATCACTGTCTTATACAGTAATAATAAATATTACAACCTTCTTTGCTTTATGTTTTTCTAGCTGTGCAATCTGTCAACCACTTTATCTTCTTCACTAATTAGGCTAAGGACTTTGGGGGAATTATACCGTAACTCCAAGTCTCCTTCCTGATTAGCTCTGTGTTTACGTCCATAATTTCATCTGATAATTTTTACTATTAATTTAATACAAAAGAATACAATTATTAATACACTTTGTGGGGACATTGGTACCCTGAGTCTATAATGATGGTGTCAACTACTACACCCCCTGCTGTGCTTTCCCAATGCTGAAAGTAGCTTTAAATGTCAGTAAAAGAACTGTTTCTCTGTGCTTCCATCTAGTGCTTATAAGCAGCTGCAGGGGGACTACTTTCTTACTTGCATTATGTTTCCAAAAAGGGTAAAGAAGCAGACTTCTGTGGTAGATGTAGGGATTTATCTTCTCTTGAAACACTCACAATAGGGACTGAAAGGCTTCTTTATTCTGTCAGGAGAGGAGTTTTTAGGATTGGAGGCACTGTCTGCCAGACTGCAGGGTCCCTGAAATAAATGACATCCATCGTTTGGATGACCATTGGATTTTTCCCTTTGATATTTCATGATTTATATATATATTTTTTTTTTCAAATTCCAGCTGTGGAAACATAGCATAATATTACTACAGCTGCTGGGACTTAATGAAGATCTGAAATAACACAGAATCAGGTGAGTTGTGGCAAAGCTCTGTAAGTTATGCTGGTCTAGTTTACAGACAAACAAAATGTGAATTGGAGGAGCATGGATCATAAAATCCTAGTTTGGAGAGTTTAGCTTCATTGTGAGCTTAGAAGTACCACTGGAGCCAGGGCCACCAGGTCCCTGGAGTTTCCTCTGCCCTCAAAGGACACTCATCTCTGGTAGTTCCATCAGGAAGAAATCATGGTTCACGGGAGCAGAGTGTGTGGAAGATTGAGGGACACAGTTAGGGTCATGAGAGTCTGAGTTAGAGGCAGTGTCAGTATATGCAGGAGACACTGTCCTGTTGCACTTGGAGGACAGAGAAAATAGGAAAACGAAGGTGATATCTTGACAAGAGGTGCTGAATACAGTGGGTAGTCCAATAGATTTCAGAGAATTTCTTCCTTGGTTCCAAAATATAATAGATTTGTAGTAGCTTCCATCAGGACAGCTTAAATGTCGATAAGCAAGGTGAGCTCAGGGTGAACTAAACCTAGAAAGGAAAGAGAAGACAACAGTTCCCCAGCCAAGCTTGTGTGTGCTCTGCCCAGCTCTCTGCCTGCAGCAGGGGCAGAGAGGAAGGTGGGAGCCAGAGATTCCCTGCAGAGGGGCAAAAAAGCATCTCTGGGACCAGTCAGGAACATCAGGTCTGTGGACACAGGAAAAGTACCAAGGAGGGGATGAGCCAAAGTGAGATGAAGGTTTGGAAGTTCAAAACTCTCAGTTCTATGGCCTTGACAACAGCAAGTCATATATAGAGGCTTACAATTAAAAAAAAAAAAAAAAAAAAGGAAAGAGATTGAACTACCTAATTCTCAGTATCAATGATAATGAGGTTTTGGATAAACAAAGAGTTTTTGGAACCTAAGCTTCTTAGAGCATTAGGGAGAAGAAATCCTCAGATGTCACTCTAATGTGTCCGCTTATTTCTTTAATGCAATATGTCATGGGAGTGCAGTGGAGTAAGTCAAATTGAATAGCCAAGATGGCCATATCTGGGGAAATAAATACCTTAGTAAACTGTGACCAATATTGAGCATAAATGTACAGAACAAGAAAAAACAGCACAAGATTATTTTTAATTTGAGTTTAGCTATCAGAGATTCCCTTTCACCTTTCACAGCGTGAATTTCATGTCTGTATTGTTAGGAAATATGGAACAATACGGAAAGCATGAAGGAAGAAATGAGGAATTAACATACCCAAGTCAGCTGAGTCATGGCTGAAATACAAAAAGGATTTCTGAAGGGTCAAGGTTGAAATTGTAATGAAAAAAATCCTTCATCTGTAGCTATGAGGTTACTTACTACAGTGATTTTGATGGGAATTATGACAGGGTTCCTGGGGTCTCTCTTGTTTCAATTAATTAAATTCACACTGAGACTACTTCATCCCTGCAATGATTATTTCTTTTTTTTCCATGGGAATGTAGGAAAAGCTATTTGAAAAGAAATTGGTGAGTCTTTTTTTGATTTACTGATGTTCAAGATTTTGAATGGAAACCAGAGCTCAAACTGCAGACCTGAGTCTGTGAACAGAATACAAGGCAAGAGGTGGTAGGTCCTGAAGTAAGGGTAGTTCTGCAAGAAAGAACGGACAAAATCCCTCAAATATCATCACCCCTCACATAAATTTGCTATCCTTTCTTTTTTCTTTTCTGTATTCCTACTTCTTTTTGCCTCTTCCCCCTAAATGACTTTTGTTTCTGAAATGTGATATGCTTTTTTTCAAGCAAAATAGCAAGTTGTTCTGTTTTGCTTATTTATTTTATTTTTTAAGTGAGGAAAAAAGATAAGTATTTATCTCTGGGGAAAAATGAATCACAGTAGCTTCTGTGAATAGCAGGCAGAATGATTACTAACCCATTGGAGATGTACAGTCTTAAAAAACAGTCTGCTTTACTCCAAGTTATTGGTTTAACTTCTGTATGAGATACCACTCCCCAGCTTTTGCCCCTTTCCTTCTTCTCTGAAGCAAACCAGGTCATTTGAAACTGTCTTCCTTTTTGAAACAAGTCACTCAGTGCTGCAATATTCTTTACTCTCTTTGAAGTTGGACATACGGTAGTGCATGTGGTAAGTATGAAAACACCACTGGGTGATAAGAAACCTACAATTAAGCCTATGAGTGATAATGAACAGATGCTCCCCTCCCACAAATGCTTTCTCGTATCAAATGAAGTCTGGCTGCAAGATTTTATCAATTCTAGGAGTTTACTCAACTTTAGAGAAAAATGTGACCTACCTTGATAATATACCATATGGTTATCACTTGCCCCAGGGATTTTACCTTTGTGGGTAAGTTCTTGTTTCTGTTAAACTGTTTTTTTTTCCTGATGTCTGCAAAATTAAAAACAAAATGTGGCTCCTTGTGGGTTTACAATAAAAAGAGACAGAGCACATTATCTGACGGTGTATCTTTCTCATCACTCTAACTACTGAGATATTTTTCCTGTAATGGGGGTGCTCAAAGATAAAACCAACCAGTTTGTATCAATAATATAGCAAGGTGAAATAACTTTGTCATTATATTTGATACAGGGGCAGCCAGACTAGGATAGTTTCCAGCAACAATCTGTCTTTAACATGTTGAAACTTCACCCTTTGGTATAATCACTCACATTTATTATTGCACCATTGAAGTGCGTGGGCAGAGATTGGGACCTTTATCACTGGGACCTGTGAAGGTCTCAAGCAGGTGGGATAGATGTGAGTCCTCACAGCTGTGAAGTGGCCAGAAAGCACAGCATGGCACCAGGAGGCCCTGGTGCCTTCACCCACGTGAACTCTGGCTCTGCCTCTGCTCAGCTGTAGAACCCCTGGTCAACCACTGACGTCTCTGTATACTTGTTCCTTCCTTTCTTTTAATCTGTCTTGACATTTTAGATGGGAACCTCTGTAGTGCAAAGGATGTATTTTATCATGTGTCTATCAAGTGCCAATCTTGGCTGGGGAATCTCAGCACTCCTGTGATCTGAATAATAGTTCCAATAATAAAGGCAAAGCCTGACCATCTGGCTACTATTATGGTAATGTCTTGCTCCGTGACAGTAGGTCAATCTGTGCAGCTGCTTCTCTGGCTCATTCTCTATTGGAAAAGACTACTCTTCAGCTAAGTTGTCATGGCTTGAAGATAGAAAAGGCCTATGGTAATGTCCCCTGTAATGTCACCTGTACAGAGGCTGAAAAGAAACCCACCATCAGGAGAGTAGCACTTAGAGTTGTATGCCATGATATTCAGCTGTGAGAAACAAGCCAGTGGTTTCAGCCCCAAAGTGAGAGATGCTCACTCCTCCCAAGTGAATAACTTCTCACATCAATCCATTCACCCCTGTCTCTTGGCCAGATAACTCCAAAGAGTATGAACTATGAAGGGCTGTGACGTGGTAGCAAACTTCTTCACCTCCCCCTCAGTTCCAGCTTTGGCTCCTGCAATGTGAGCAAGGCACTGGAGTGTCCTCCCTGTCCACCTCACTCCTTTTGCTGTTTGCAGAATTGCTGTGTTCCTGGTTGGCAAACAGCAGACTGTTTAGGGCTTTGGGATCAAGATATTACTATAGCTGTGACACACAAAATGAATCAAAACATAAATTAGAAACCATTTATGAGCTGCATTTATGTTGATCAGAGTTTTCAAAAGTGGCCTTTTTCATATTATAAGATGAAGTGTGGCTCTTGCCATGATAATTCACATGGCTAAATCTAGTGCTACTGATAATAATACTCAGCACTGGGAAACTAAATTGCGTAGTTTCACGGTTTGTCTGTTATTTTCTCTATTTTATTTTATTCCATCTAGAGTTTGATCTATCTTGTATAAGATGTTTGACACAAGCTACATTAAAAAAAAAAAGTGCTATTTCATTTGCAAAATTATCTTTACTGTCTCAGAGAGCTAGCTTGCAAACTCAAAATTGAAATTCAGGCTCCTTTCCTCTCATATGCACCCAAAACTCCAGAATAGATGGGGACCTGAACATAGCTGAATGAGCAAGAAAAATTCCAGTAGTCTTTTCTGCATGGTATGTGAAGATCAGCACTGCTGTACATGGTGCTGGCCAGCATGTCTGCAGGGCCATTTGGTCCCAGACATTCCCTGGGTGAGGCACAGAAAAGGTGCAAGGGATGGATATATCTCTTTCTTTAGCTATGATGTGGCTGAAGGTACAGACTGAGAAGTTTAGTGTGGTCCAGCTTCCCCTATCCAAGCCCATGTCCTCTTTGGGCAGGCTGGCTGCATCTGTACCTCACAGACTTTGGCATGGAAACCCCTGCTCCTGCTCAGAGAGGGGAGCCACAATGCACAGATAAGTTTGTGTCAAGGGTTCTTTTTTTTTTTTCTTTTTCCTCAAAACCCATGATGAAACTTCAGCAGCTCCTTGGAACAAATGGCAGGAAAGAGAGGCTGTGTTTGGGCACAGGACTGGGATGCTGGGGGATGATGAGCATGTGGGGATAGTGCTAGAGTACCATGTAGGGCTGGTGCCATCTTGTCCACTGTCAAGGACAAAACCATTGGCATCCCATAGGGAAATGGGCTTATAATCATACACAAGCATGGAGTGAAGAGAAGCATTACTCCAAGAGAGAGCTGAGGAGTGAGCAACCACTTAAGCAACACAGGTATCAGGGCCCAAGAGTGAACTGGTGAATTAAGTTACTTACCAGTGCTGATATATCCTTTAAATTCCAAAGATGGGCTGAAGGGAAATACAGCTTGTTTACCTGGGTGTTTTTTTTTTTTTTTAAAACACTGATCAAGCCACACTTGCTCATATACGGAAGTCATCACAGGCTTTAATTTTTTACATCTCTACAGATATCTTGCTTCAGCAGTGTCCTCTGGAGAAAGGCAGGTTCTCTGCATGGCCCAAAGCAGGTGGAGCATTCACATGTCATATTGCAAATTAGATGCTTATTCCTTTGGGAGCACTTCTTTTGTGTGAGGCAAATTAAATCTCTGGCTTGTCTGAGAACTAGAAAAGAAGAGCCTTTTTTGAGGACAAAGGGAAATTTCAAACCGCAATTCAAACACAGCTTAATTTATTTTAAGTGCTTGCTTCTGTGCCTTTACCTATTTTATCTGTTTTCTCTTTTGGAAAAAAAAATCATTCAAAACTCTTCAGTGCTTGGCTTCACTCATATGTTTCTGCAGTCTAAATTGGTTTTCTACTTTTTTTATTCAGTTGTATTCAAAGCAATGGCAAAAATCCCTTTAGTCTTAATGGTACAGAATCAGGTCTTACTGGAGGAACACCTTCTTAGTCTTCTTGACTCTTGCATGTGTTTCCCAGAGGAAATTTTCTGATTCATTTTGGGAAAGGCATGAAATTCTTGGGATGAATTTCTTCTCACAAACAAGATAAAAGGAACCATTTGGAAAGTAACCAATGCAAGCAAATTAATTACAACAAATTACCCATATGATGAATTCTATTTTTTTCTGTTTGCAAATATGCATCATAAGTGTCATGTTTAGAGAGACGAACTAGTGCTTTCTTGATATGCAGCTTATTCATGAATGATTCATTGTAATTCTAGTCATAAATCTTTTTAGAGCATGCAGGTCATAGTTTGGGTCCACATTCCCTTACTGAATGCACATTATTCTTTTAGAATCTGCTCCCTTGCTACAAGTATTCATTATGACAAAATCATAGTCATGATTATTTGTTGCCATGAAGAGAGTTACTTTCCTTATAGCATGGAGGAAGAGGAAGGTCTGCTCACCCAAAGCAACACACTGAAAAAGTTCCATGTAATTAGAATACAATTGGAATACAATTCCATACAATCCCAGACATCGAGATGGTTCTTACTCCATCCCTGATGTTTTCCATGTCATAAAATTGTCAGTTTTTCAGGTGTGACTGAAATAGTTGACAATGGCTGATGACCCAGCTCCAAAGGCTGCTGACAGAGTGAACTTCAAAACCCAGAGAGGGGAGTGAAGGTAAGAGTAGTAGAGTAGAAGAATGTGGCTTTGGATGGCTAGGTGAAGAGGTAGCTCAGTAGTTTAGTCTACATACTGCTGTGTTGGCATGTTGAGGCAGCATTTTGGGTGTGGAAAAACCCAAGAAGACAATTGTTAGACTCCTTTCCAGCCTGAGAGAGGTATCTCCCATAATGTAGATGCCTGCTGTGCTGCTGGGGCTGGTCACCAGGAGGGCAGGCAGCAGGTCCAAGGTATTATGGTGGAGCAGGGCTGCCAAGGAAAGGACAGATCTGACCTGAAAGGAAAAAAAAGTGTAACCTTTATGCTGTCAAATGGAAATCCAAGGGTGTTATCAATGACAAAAGGAGTTCATTAACTTTTGACCTAGGCAAATAGATTCACATCTCACAGTCCAGTGAGGAACATCAGATAGTATAGTCACTCATTTCTGGTGTAAAAAACACTCCAGGGTGAAGAGCTTTTATCCAGCTTAGTGCTCTTGGATGTGAATGCCTGTTCCCCATCTCCACCCATCACTATTGCTGACATGCTGATAGTTGTTTGGACTATTTTGGGAAAAAAAAAACAGATAACACAACACTCCCATTTACCATTTTCCTATCCATTTTTTTCTCTTGATGGAGGAACCCATAGATTATGTTTGGTTTTGTTTTATATCACAGGGCCTCATGGCTGGCTTGGCTTGGCTTAGATTTTCCTGATTCTGTTCACTGAAATGTTTTATTTTCCATGGTTACCTTTAGGCACTGACATGGATTAGCCTTGGCAGCACCATGCAGGGGTGCTTACACACCCTGATGTTTACTAATTACAACCTCCTGAACATCCTAACAGCTATAATAATGCAGTAATGTATTTATGGAGTCACAGCCTGTCAATGTATTGCTTCCATGGTGTAAATCCTGCAAGCAATATACTCATGACTGGAAATCCCCTTATTGCACAGAGAGTTTTGTTCTTCAGACTGGTCCTATTTACATGTGTCCTGGTACTCAGAATGTCCAGCAGAATGCAAAACTACACAAACCTATGTCTTGGAGACACATGGGGATGTAATTTCCTTTCTTTCCCCCTCTTATTAGCTTTTGACTTCCTTACCTTCTTTCTTCCCATAGCTACTTAGCAAAGTTTTTTTTTTTATGGCTCAGTAGCTGAAGTACCCAATGCAGAAAAACACATGTAAGGTTTATTTGTTTAAGTCTCTGTGGATGTGTTTAATTTGCTAAATACCTGGCAGGGGTTAAATCTGAGTTCATTCAGCCACCTAACTTCTGGTGTGTCAGTTGCTGAGATACTGGTGCCGAGATGCCACGTGGGGGAAGGTGGTAAATGTAGTCTTTAGTGAAACTCCTGAACTTTGTCTCTGCATCTGTAGCAGCTTTGGTCCCCTGCACTTCTTCAATCAGCCAATCAAATCTTAATGGGTGGAACTACTTCCCACTGTAGTACAGACATTAGGTCTCAGGTTCACAAAGTACTGTACAGAAGTAGACAAAGGAAAGGGGAGTTTTGTCCTACATAGTATAAAGTCATCTTGAAGGTTCTGTATCTTTCTTCTCTTGAGTGCAGAGGGAGGCCAGGGCAATCAGGTTCCTACCACTGTGCCTTGGGCAGATGCTACAGTTAGGTCCCACCAATGGGGTGGGTGCTGGACACCCCTGAGCACTTGGAGAGCAACACTGAAATGAGTGAAAATGGCAAATAGTGCCTGTTCTGGATCAACTGTGATGACCATGCTAACGAAGAGATTCTGGTGTTCCCCACGTCCTGTTCTGCTTGGTTCCAAACAAGCTCTTTGAATAATAAAGACAGATCTCATAGAATTGAAATTACTCATGTATACGCTCCTAACATCCCCTCAGCGTGTGCATAGCAGAGACACATTAATTTCATTGCTAAGGAGAATTCCCTGCCTCCAGAAATGGGAGATTTTCCTGTGATAGCAATTAGGGCTTCCAGTAGTGAGCCCTCTTTAGTTTTCATGTACTGAATGTATTCTCCAAAGGGATGACATCAAGAGAAAAAAAGGAGATGAACACTCTGCATCATTATGTTTGACAGAACATATACACTGCTTTTGCAGAGATTGAAATAATCATAACTAAGGTTGTGGAAAATTGCAAACACGTAAAGGTGGTATGAAAAGATGCATAAATCAAATTTATGAAGTAATTTTAATGCATTTTTTTGGACATAAATTCTTTTAGAGGATTCATCAACCACATTCTGGTATGAATCTCATTTGATGGTAAGAATGATGATGATTAAAATATTAGACACTAGTGAAAACTTCTCCACTTCTGAAACAAACAAACAAAAAAGTTAAATATAAGCCTTGAAGCAAAAATGTTGAAATTAGACATTTTTTTGTATGAAACCATTTGCACGAATGAAACTAATAGGTTTTTATCTAAACCATCTGGTGGAGAAAAAACATTAAAATGTAAAGTCACGTACTGAAGCCTCCTGAGACTTCAAGTGTTGTATGTTAAAAAAAATATATAGAGAAAAGGGAAAACTCCATCTTTTCTTCAATTTATCTAAGGCCTTGCTCTTCAGAGCCCAAGCTTTAACCCGACAGTTTTGCTTTGGCAACCAACAGTTCTACTTGTCTTTGCATGAAAGTTACATTCCCAGTAAAGTGAATTAAATTAACTTCAGGAAAGCTATCAATGGGTTTGGGTTTATATTTGCTTGGGAGGTTTTTTTCTCCTTAAATAAGCCTCAACAGGAAACTGATACAAATGACATTCACTTTTGCTTTTTTCTGTATATATAAAACCAGACTCTGAAACCTCAGTTTAAAATAGCAAGATTTACTGTAGTACATGAGCTGCATAACAGGAAGTCACCAACAAAGACTTTTGCATCCTCTTTCCCAATGTGAGGCCAGATAGCCATGATCTGTGGGGCTTTCTTTCTGTCTCATCTGTAGCAGATTTGGTATGAAAGAGAATCACAGACTAGCCTAGACTGGAAGGCATCTCTGCAGGTTTTCTGGTCTACCCCATGCCCACAGTCAAAGGGGATAATGCTCAGGACTGTCCAGTCAAATTTTGACTATTTCCAAGGACACAGATGACACAAGCTCTCTGGGATCATGTGTCTGTTTTTTCTACTTCCTTTTGAGTGATTTTCTTTTCTTAATACGTAACCAGAATTTTGTCATTGCAACTTGTGTCTGTTGTCTCTTCAAGTATACGTCCAGAAAGATTTTGGCTGTCTCCTCTCTATAAAGATCCATTAGGCAGTTGCACACTGCAGTCAGAGCTCTCCTTGGGTTTCTTTCCTTGAGACTAACCAGAATCAGCAGTCTTAGCCTCTCCAGCTGTGCCCCTTGCTCCAGCCCACGACCATCCTGGTGGCCTCTGCTGGATTCACTTCTGTATTTCACCTTGTACTGTGGTGACTCTTGTGAAGTCTCCAACCTTTGGTCTCCTCCCCAGTCCAAAGGTGACAGCAGTACAAGAAGACAGGAGAGACTGTTTCTTGCTTTTTGATAAAATTGTTTTCAAAAAATCCTCTCTTCAGAGATTCAAAATACTTGTCCTTGAAAACCTACCAGCACCCATGTTCTTCAGGAGTATGACCTTCCTGCCAGAACCTCATTGTGTGTCTGCTTCCAGCCTGCTTGCAGAAGGATACATCTGCCGGGGACCCAGTATCAGGACAGTCCTATTCATCTGTCATTAATAACTCCTTGTGGGTTCTGTGGGTCTCCTCTCTCTTGTTTGGAACCAATGTATGGTACTTCATTAAATCTGATGCAGAAAATCTGACAAGTTAACAACTTTGCTGGGTTCTAGGGAGAAATTCTACAAAAAGAGAGAGAAATAAAGAAGTTTGAGGGATATGAGCAGTATAGTCAAAATTCCAGTCTCATGAGCTTTGAAATTTTAATCAAAAATTCTAGTAATGTGAGACCAGAAATTATGCAGATATTTCTTTCTTGTTATTTTCATCTTTTTTAGAGTTTGTTTACAGTTAAGTTTGAAAATATCACTCAGCTGTACATAAATGACTTAAAAGTGGAAAACTGATTAAGAAAAATAAGACCTGGAAACCTTCCCCAATTTATTATTTGTAAAATCTCACCTGAGTTAAAGCTGTCCTCAGGGATCTGAGCACTGCTTCACAGTTGTTGAACTTTAGTTTTGACTAAAGGAGAAGCCTTTTTATTTTTCAAAACTCTCACATCTTACTCTAAATTACTCTGTGTCCCTGGGCATAGCACTTACCTTCTTTCATATTCATCTCTTTAACCAAATGGTGTAACACATACTTGTGTGCCAGAGGAGTGGAGAGGCTCAGCTCATTATTTCAGAATTCTGAGCAGAAGTAGATATCAAAACATGAAGGCTTACTCTACTAATTAGGGCATGAGATAGCCTTGTTTATTCAAGTGATGACACGCTTTTGAATGAACTTGGGAACTTCATGTTGCTATCTAAGCCTTGCTGTATAGATAGCAGGAAAAAAAACCTCTCTTGCATCTGCAGCATTTAACAATGCAACTGCACCGAGGGCATCAAGATGGACCCGAGTGCTTCAATTGTGAAAAAAAAGATGGTATTACAAAAGCAACCTACAGGTTTTGTTTCTGCAGAGAGCTTACATTGCCTCAGTTGTGGTACTAGCATGGGAAGGTGAATAGCCCCTGTGCCCCCCATCCATACTGGACTTTTCTACTTCCACTGAAACTTTGAGAGCACTGAGTCATCTATGCTGTGCATAGGGGTAAAAAGTGTATTAGAGTGAGAAGTCTGAATGTTCACTAGAGGTTTTATTTTTATTTTATTTTATTTTTATTTTAAAGAAAAATTGGAGACGTACAGACTGTAAGGCAAAAGTTCTTAGAAAGCTAGTTTAGAGCATCATAGAATCATAGAATCTTGGAGCCTTCAGAGACTTTGGTGTGTGGAAGATCACCTACCTATGTGTTTTATTTAGCTAAAAAAAAGGACAAATTCCCTTTTACAAAGCTATCCACCCTTGACCTAACATCTTTTTTTTTTCAGGTGATTGTGCATCGATCAGTCCGCTGCAATGCTTTGTAAATTCAGAGTTAAAGGAAAAATACTTCATTTCCAATTTGAAATTCTCTGACCTAAACTTCCAGCTTCTGGACATCACTCTGAATCCTTGGGTTCTGCTTGCTGTGTGTGCTCAGTTTTTGCCATCCGCATCTTCACTGTTCATCTGGAAAGCACTGATGCTCTAAGGGTTACTGGATTACAATTGTTCTCTGCAAACAAAATTCACATCTGTTCTGACAACTTATTTCAGCCTGATGCGACTTGAAAAGGTCGAGATTAATCCCAGAAAACCAGACTTCTACTGGAAAGGCCAAATCAACTTTAATTGTAACACATGGCTATTTGTTTTGGCGTTTAGCTGCAGCCGTTTATCCATCTTTCCATTGGTATTATTTGTTTCTGAGCTTGCTACTAAAGCTTACAATGCAAGCTGAAACACTCTAAGTAATGTAACAAAAATAACAGTGGGCATCTTTACTTTTACAGATTCCTCTTGACCCAGGGTATTTCTTGTGCGTGGCTTTTATGACTTCTGTTTATCAGCAGTCTGGGGAAAAGAAAATCATAGAAGCATTGGCTCAGTTTATAAAGATTAATGGTGTCTTCTGCACTTTCACACACCCTCCTAGCCCTTTGGCTTTATCCATCAGAGCCCACTGAGTGCCTGGGGGGATGAACCACTTGCTCTGGAGTTCTGCCTCCTACCAAACTAAGGGGTTTAAAACCCTTTTGCATTGCAGCAGTTGCAGGCTGTGCTTTTCTGCATTGGTGAGGTGACAAAGAGCAGCACTGTCCCCTCAGCACAGGGACAGGTTGATACAGCACCTCTCTAACCACCCTGCCAGCTGCCAGTAGCTGCTATCAACTCAGCCATCAAGCAATCAACAGACATCTGAGCTCTCAGATCCCCTGAAAAGTGACAGGATGAGAGAGAGTCATTTGGCAATACTTTACTCTTGCTGTCTGGCCTGGAGAAAGATACTCAAAGTGGTAAGATTGTTTAGCAACAGCTGGCAAGCACCCGGGTGTGAGTCTGATTTTCAGACATGACAGGCACTTACAGGAATGTTGCCAGATACAGCTGTTTAAAAGCCTTAATAAACAGCAAGTCAATACTAATCTTTGCCAAATTAATCTTTTCCTTGACAGCCCATCAGAGCAATTATGCTCAGACTCGTTGTAAACACACCATTGTCAGAGGGTGAGGATCTTCTCTGCAGTACAGTATGTATTTTTGCACACAGCTTGTTTTCCAAATAGGAAGGTTTCCTGGTTTCCTTTCCTCCTTTCCCCCTTTCTCTTTTTTTTTTTTTCTTTTTTTTTTTTCTTTTTTTTTTTTTTTTCCCTCCTGTTTTATTTTCTAGCCAATTACATGTTTGCCAGCTTGGTATTAGACTGAACACACTGAACACAATTTCTTTGCAAAGTGTCTATCGCAGCAAGCCCTTAATAGAATGTGAAATGATGACAGTCGTAGGATCCATGCAGATGCACATTTGCTAGTGGGTTTCTCTAATTAGGCAGTAACTGTGACAGACTCTGAAATGTTACAAGTCATTGTTTTCACTTGTCCTGTTGGTGGAATAAGAACTACATTTGAGTTGTGATTTAATATGCTGCTGGGTAATAATAAAATAAATGACTCTGCAAAGAAAAGCAAATACTGTCTGTGACACAAAGCACCTCATGCTCCCCAAGGTGCTCAGCACCTCCGCCAGCACTACCAGAAGACTTCTTAGACTTCTTTCCTTTCCTTTCCTTTCCTTTCCTTTCCTTTCCTTTCCTTTCCTTTCCTTTCCTTTCCTTTCCTTTCCTTTCCTTTCCTTTCCTTTCCTTTCCTTTCCTTTCCTTTCCTTCCCTTCCCTTCCCTTCCCTTCCCTTCCCTTCCCTTCCCTTCCCTTCCCTTCCCTTCCCTTCCCTTCCCTTCCCTTCCCTTCCCTTCCCTTCCCTTCCCTTCCCTTCCCTTCCCTTCCCTTCCCTTCCCTTCCCTTCCCTTCCCTTCCCTTCCCTTCCCTTCCCTTCCCTTCCCTTCCCTTCCCTTCCCTTCCCTTCCCTTCCCTTCCCTTCCCTTCCCTTCCCTTCCCTTCCCTTCCCTTCCCTTCCCTTCCCTTCCCTTCCCTTCCCTTCCCTTCCCTTCCCTTCTTTCTTGCTTTTTGTCTCCATCTCTCTCTTTCTAGTTTTCTCTCTGTCTTTCTAGCTTTCTCTCTCTATATATTTATATCTGTATCATCTATACCTATACATGTATCTGTATCTACATCTACACCTACATATGAATGGGAGAGTTCTGGAGAGGCTGCATACAGCTCGCTAGCTACCACTCACAGTGTGTGCAAAATAAAGATTGTTACCTACTCCATTTCTCCAGAGCACAGACAGAGATCTCCGTGGATCTTGCGTGTTTACAGGATCAGGTAAGAAATGGGCAGATACAGTCTTGAAGACAGTACTTCAGGATGAGATGAAGTCTCAGAAGGTTGAGGAAGGTGGCAAAATCATGTTTTACCTTCCTGTAATGATCTCTTTTATTGTTGGGTTTCCTGTTTACAGAGAAATCTTGCAGGGAATAAATATTTAGGAGAGGCATCACTGGTATTGAGTGAGAGAGAGAGAACTGGGCACGAATACATTAGTTTTCATTGTGAATGGCTGGGGCCCTCCATGAATACATTATTCAATGCCTATGGACGAGTGCGGGGAAAAATCCTATAGCAGGTCTCTTCAAAAGAGCTTCTTTGGATAAGATGCAGTGGCTGGATAGGATTTATTCTTGGACCTCTGTGAGTCTGGTGATGGAGAAAAGAAACTGGGACTTACATTGCTGGAATGGGGCACTTACGAGCAGCAGTAAATTTGATGAGCCTTTCCTTTCAAAACCTTGGCTTGCCTTGGTGCAAGCAAAGGGGATTTGTATGTTCCTGAGTGCCTGTGTTACTAATCTTGCATTTTGCCTATAACTTTTAAGAAATAATAATAATAATAATAAAAGAAATTCAGTTACTGTTAAGCATTATTTCCCTTGGTTTCTATCACTTTGACAGATGTCTTTCCTGCATTTACTTGCTGTTACTGTATCGTTTCAATGTGCAGGTTGTTTCATTCCTGCTTTTCTCATTTTCATCAATATGACAGATGGGGACTTAGAACCAGAGACTTGAGTGTATGTGTTCATGTGGTGCCTAAGCCACAGAGCTTCAGCAAAAGATGGGGCATATCTTCATTAACTCCAGTGGAGTTTCACCTGCTTACAAAAGGACCTCAACCTTCTAAGCTCCATTTATTGACAATTTATACCTGTCAATACCCAGCTGAAAATAAATACCCGATTGCCCTTGGTGTCAACCATTGTTTTTTCCCAAGGCCAGGCACAAAGAAGTGACACTTATGCATCAAAGCTGGATCTTTTTTTTGAAACAAAGTTATTTCAGCATAACTCTGGCCAAATCTGCTGCTCTCCCAGCATGGTTATTCCATCCAAACAGACCCCAGGCACAGAACCACACTCAAACCCCCAGATAGGTAAGGTGCTGCACAGTAAACATGACACAGGTTTCCATTCTTACAGACTGAGAGACACCAACTAGCCAGAGGTTCATACAGAATAAGTATTTTATTCATGATGTTTTTTTTATTTACATTAAAGTTTTCTTGTATTTTGAACTCTGCTTGGATACCGAAATTAACAACTTTATGTGACTGCACACCTGCTCTAAAAGAAATGGAGATAACACAGTTCTTTTCTATAAAAGAAAAAGGAAAACTGCCTGTCAAAATCAAAGCTGATTTTGCTCATTCCCAGTAATTATCTTCTCACTTTAGAATTAATATGAGTGGGAAATGTAGTTTGCTATAATATAATAAATAGAAGACATTGGGTAATTAGTAGTGCTGGTATATTTCTAAAGTACTTAAGCAGACAAACAATAAACTGTGAATTTAATCACAAGTTCTCATACAGTTTCAAGACAGGAAAATTAGAGCTCTTAGCTACAGTCATTTGAGTAATCACATCTGATCTGCACTATTTATTAGTTATTACATGCCCAGTGATTCCAATTGTACACTGCCTGAAATAATTCCAAAGCAAGCATGTTTTTGTTTCTGTTTTGTTTCTAAAGAAAAATCAGTGGCATTGCATAATAAGTATTTTATCCAAGTTGCTCTATTTTATCCAAGTTGTCTTTATTTCACAGAAGAAATCCAAATCAGTGTTACTCTATGTGAACTGGACAGGCATCCAGGATAAAACCCTGCATTAATATATTTTCAGAGCTATCCCTGATCCAACATATTGCCAATATACCTTCTTTTGCATTTTTTTTTAAACTTTTACCCTGTGGCTGTAGAACTTACCTTTTACTTTAAGATGTTTTTGGGATCCCTAAAACTTTTTAGGACCTTTTGCATGTATCATAAAATGAGTGAAGTATATTTGCAAATATTTCTGTGGGTAATATTTTTATTCCACTTGACTAATTTTCCCAAACTTATGAAGTTTCAAGATTCAGCATTATGCAGTTTTATTCAGTTAGTTTTGTTGGTTCTAGTCTTAGTTTTGGACAACTTCCTGCTACAATGCTTTAAAAAGGGAATTACTTAAAATACCTTTTCTTTTTTTTATTCCTTAACAACCAAAGATATACAGAGATAATTATTGGTTACCTTCATTTTCTGCCAGTAAAGCAGGTTTGGTCTTATATATGTCACTGTAAAAACTAAATAAAGTATTCACATCAGTTGTGAACAATTTGTGCCAGCAAAAGTTAAAGCGTCAAAGAAACCTCTTTAAAATGCTAACAAATTTACTTACAAACACCTATATTTATTATTTCATAAATAGGCGCAACAGGTTCCATAAAAAAGATTAAATACAAACACAGTATGAAGAAACAATAATACATACCCATATGTAAAGGTTAAAATTTAGCTGTGTCCAATCTCTTTTTGCATCTAATAAAATATCAGGTAAGCATTTGGCAGTTTTATACATAAAAGGACTTAAATGATGTTTACTAACCAGTACACATAAAGTGATTTTCTTTAAAAAAAAAAAAAGAAGCATTTTTAGGCAGTACAAAATAAATGTGTTTGCTCTTTATCAACATTAGGCTTTTTGTTTGTTTGTTTTGGGGATTTTTGTGTGTGTTTATTTCATCAGACAAAGCCAATATTTTTAATTAATATCATTTGGGAATATTTTTGTATTTTTCTCCAAATACTTTGAAAATATAGAACTATCAGTCAGTTGCTTAAAAATGAAGTAAAAATATGAATGTTTGCCAATTTAACCCTTATTGTGAAATCAATAACTGGAATGAGCCAGTTTCAATTACAATTAGCTACAAAAACATTCACATTTTATACTCTAGGAGAGTGTAACATAGATGCTATTTACAAACTTGCTATGACTGCTACATCAAGCCATTTAAAAAGTCTTTAGTAGTTTCATATAAACACCCATTATGAAAAACCAATGGAAAATCCAGGACTTTTATCCGAGACATCTACAGTTGCTAAGGCAGTTACTATCGCAGCACTTCACAGCAAAACCCAACATAAAATCTGAATGGTCCAAGTTTCCTTCAGTGAAGAAGAAAAGCAATGTCCGTTAAAGGATCTCAGGGCAGGGGTGGAAAGGAGAAAGAAAGAGAAAAAATGGAAAAAAAAAAAAAAAAAAACAAAACCAAAAAAGAGAGAAAAAAAGAAAACAAAAAGAAAGAAGCAAGACTATTTTTTCCAAAGTGGGTGACCCACAAGC
Organism: Phaethornis superciliosus; assembly: GCA_023637945.1. Classification (NCBI taxonomy): domain Eukaryota; kingdom Metazoa; phylum Chordata; class Aves; order Apodiformes; family Trochilidae; genus Phaethornis; species Phaethornis superciliosus. Next base: position 37,595,200 of record JAJQWJ010000002.1, on the reverse strand, counting down.
TCAAATAGTCCTAAGTGCTTAGCAACTTGTATTTCCTAATAAAATGCAGAACTGCCTTGACTGCATAAAGCAATCCATGATGAAAAGACTTCCCTGCGTTCCTCAGTGGAAAGGAGAGGTGTTTCAGATTTTCAGGTAAGGTAGAGTGCTTTGTCCCTCTGCATGCCCCTGTTCAAAGAGAAAAGGAGCAAATGTGAGTTTTAAAAACCTTTTTAACTTTATTTAGTGCTATTCTTAAAAAAAAAACAACAAACCAAACAAGCAACAAAACCCCACAACCCTACTGCATGTGATTAATTCGATATGTGGATGCATTAGCATCCCTCAGTTCTTGTTGGGTTTCAGCTTCACCTGAAGCATACCAATTCAGGGTAAAAAGGAGTCATTTCATAGAATCACAGAATGTTTTGGGTTGGATCATCAAGACCCAACCCCCCTCCATGGGCAGGGACACCTCCCAGTAGAATATGCCTCATCCAACCTGACCTTGAACACCTCCGGGGAGTGGGAATCAACAACCTCCCTAGGCAATCTATTCCAGTATCTTACTACCCTCATGGTGAAGAATTTCTTCCTGATATCTATTCTAAATCTATCAGTTTCTAATTCAGAACAGCCTCTAGAAGTCAGAAAAATAATGACATCATTTAAAGCAGAAGAAGCATCACTGATGGAGCTTGGTTCATACTGCAGAGATTTTCTGGGAGAGGAGCTGTACTCTCAGTCTCCCTCTTCCTTGCAAGAACCCAGGCACCAGTTCTGGTCTTCCACAGCTTTACAGATTACTTGGTTGGGAGTCTGGGAGCAGCACAGAGTAAGCTGCAGTGCTCTGGCAATTTATGTCATTGCTAGAGCAGAAATAAGTTAAACCCATGCACACAAATTCACGAAGGTGTATTCACACAGGTTACAGACAGGGTTTGCTCACAGAAAGCCTTTGCTGATGTAGTTATTCTCAGTGTGTATGCAGAGGGCACTGCTTGCAATGATCATAGAATCATAGAACTGGCTGGGTTGGAAGGGACCTCAGAGATCATCAAGTCCAACCCTTGACCCACTAAAAATTTTTTTTGCCATGGTCTGCTAACCACAGCGGTAGTGTTACTTTTTCCAGAGGAGACTAAAGGTCAAAGCCATAGGTGACTAAGGCCTGTTTTACAGAAAACAGTCTATTCAGAGCTCAGTTTAAGTGGGAATAAAAGGCTGTGGGCTGAGCAGGCTTCTACAAGGGCCGGGAGCACAGATCAAGACATTATGGTGGTACAGGACAGAAGCAAGATAGTTTTGATGAACCTGTCATGGGGAAATGGTGATAGGTACAGGAAAAGTGCTGCTGCCTGGAAAACATGTTCTAGTCAAGGTGTTACTCTCAACCAGTAACCAGAAAAATATTTTTGTTCAGCTCTAGTTTTGAATTCCAGAAATACCTTAAAACAATAATGCAAGAGAAATTCTCAGTTTGAGTAAATATAATGGGTGAAACTGGTCTTTAGTTCTGTTTTGTGTTGTCTCGTCTGGATTTGAACTTTGTTGGCAACAAATAACTTTTATGTGCCTTTGCCTTGTCTCATGCTAAGGTCAGGGGATGTCAGGTTGGTGAGCATGTTAAAAAAGCACAACATCTACAATTTAAATTTCAAAAGATACCTTCTGTTCAGAGTATGTTTCCAGACAGTTACTGGGACAGTACCATGGCTTCACAAAAGTGCCACTGCTGGATTTGAAAGGGCTTCTAACCTTAAGAGGGGGGCACAGAGCTCCTACAAGTGTTTTGTTTCTGATTACAGTCGTGTGAACTTCATGCCATTCCCTTGTTCCCTTCTCCATATCTTGCATCCCACGTATCACTCTTGCATCTCACTGATGTGCATTTTCATGACCCAAACTGGCAGCAAACTCTCCTTATCAGTGGAGTACTTGGAGAAATTAGTTCATAACATTAGCCTCTCAGGTATGGTGCAGTGATCTTAACTTCTCTCTCCTACACCTTCCCCCCAAGATTTCAGTTCTGATTTTCTTAGGAATGGAAGCTTCCTAAGCCCAAAGTGTTTGTGCTGTGATAAGGTGACAGCAAGTTCTAATGAATGTATGTATTGAAAATGTGTTCTCCTACATCAATCTAACCACTGAATAAATACAGTAACATCACATATGCACTTGTGAAATACAGTAAAGAAAAAGGCAGCAGTTTCCAAATTCTCTATCAGATACTTGTGTCATGAATGTTGCTCAACACAAGGTGGCATTCACTGGCTGCTTACCCATTACTGCAGTAGTCATTATTCCAGTCCACAGTCTGTGCTGGAGGATTTCTGCACCCTGAACGAACATACTCCATTGCTTGGGTAACAACTTGTGCAGCTGTTGATGTTGGATTGATGATATTCTGATAATCAGGCTGAAGAGTAAATCCCTAGAGGAGAGAGCAAGTACATTACAATGTAGAGAAACCAAGCAACAGGTTGGGGTATTAAAAAAACCCACAACACGATGTACTTTGAAATAGTAGAATATTTCTTTTCCAGGTGTACTTTAGGTTATTAACCTGCCATAGCTAAAAATGTGTGGGTGCTTTCTAAGTCTTAAAGTCTTTGGTTTGTGAAATAAAACAATGTCAAATCATTGTTAGCTATTACACAATCACAGGATGGAACTAAAAAGGACAGAGCAGAAACAATTCAAAACCAAGAGAACAACTCAATCAGCACTAGGGCAAAAAGGTCTGTTTGCTCCTTAGAGCTTCCATTTAGATTAAACGTAAGGACACACAGAGTCGTTAATTCCCAGAATATGCAACAGAATCTTTTTGAAGGATGTAGGCAGCAGGTGGCTGTTTTATTAGACTACACCTATTCACATATTGTTCTCAACCCCCTTTTTTCTTCATTCAGTCACAAAGGGACCATCTGCTGCTTCTTTTATTTGTACTTTTCTCTCAACTAAACAGAAATTCAATCAAAGCTTTTCAACAGTTCTTGGACTAATGTAGTGAAAGTAGCACAGAGTAACTTGCTTTTTGAAACCAAGAAAATAAGAAAGTAGAAGTTACAAAGAGACATTGAACCTGATCCCAGAAATATATGAAAAATCATAATAATTTTAGCTCTTTTGATAGAGGGGGATCTTTAAATGCTCTGTTTCAAAACGAGGAGAACAATTGAAATTTCAAGGCCAGTGTATCTCGTTCACCCTGTATAACTGTACATCATGTTTCTGTAAAGCTACAAGAGCTACAGTGAGTAAAAGTATGGGAATGCTGTACAAAATCAATTGATGCCTGCTGAAAATAACAGACCAAACTCCTTCTTGGGGTAAGGGCATAAATTCCCCTCAAGCTAACTGGATGTGAAGCTGCTAAACCAGAACCTGAACTTAAACCAAGATTTGAAAATTCAGTCCTTCTGGAACGTCCACATACAGAACAGATAAGATTAAAGCTTGTAGCTTTTAGTTTTAAATTCTAGTGGATTATGTGTGATGGCTTCACATACACATGATTATGATAAGATAGGAATTTTGTGAAGAGCTGTTTGTTTTTTTTCCTTGCAGGTTTAACAACTCATCCATGCCTCCTTTAATCAAGATAAAAGAGATTTCTCAGTTTTTGCCTTGCCTCCTCCATCCCTAGAAATGAGCTTCTTTCAAATATTCCATGCTACTTCCTTCCTGCCATCCCTCTTTCAGAGGTCCCAAGGGTGTTCTTCTCTGCCATGCCTCTTGTGTACACGTTCACCTCACTCCAGTCATTGTGACCAGATTCTCACCTAGGCTGTAAATAAGGGCAACTTTCTCCCATAATCTCTTGTGTATGAACAATATGCCAAGTCACAGCACAGTACCTTAAATGCTCTCTGAAGCCTCACTTTATCTCTGCTGACTCCAAGAAAGAGACCATTAGTAGTGGCCAAGTTCATGAGCTGAATTCAGCATTTAGTTCTCATGTAACATATGCTGCCCAGTTCACAAGGTAAAATAAAACCCACCCATGGTGACTGCAACCTCCATGCTCTGTACACAGCCTTTTCACCAGACTTTAAACCTGTACATCGGGCTTCATAAGCAACCTCCCTGCCTGCAACAGATCCAAAGGACACGAACTGATCAGATTTTCCAATGACTTTAATTACAGTTTTGTGTAATTAGAAGGCAGAAAAATTGTTTTTGTATATCACTGCCATAATTTTTATATGAAACATCACCTTTAAGGACTTTCTAATTTATCTGTAAGAGGAAACTAGCCACAAAAACACATCCTTCCCTCAGGCACTGAGGTTTACCTTCAGTAGGAAAGCCCCTGAGCTCCCTCATATTTCATTCTTCATGAAACAATCATATGTACAAAAAACCCCACTATATGAGGCCAGTTGCTACAGCAGTGCTGTAGCAAAGTGCTCAAGTGAGCAGGCAAGGAGACTCAAGTACTCATGCAGCAAGAAGACTCTTCCCCAAATCAGAGAAAGAGTCCATCAGTGCACTATTAGTCCCAGTCTTTATGATGAATAAATAGCTTAGATACGTGAGGATACTCCTGTGATTTAAATGCCAGCTTGTAATGGGGTGGGGACTTATTCTCATATTTTCTCAGGTTTTCTGTGTGACCTCAGCCAAATTGCTTTGGCTCTCTTGCAGAAAAGCCCCTGTGCATTTGTGCTTGGAACTGAATTGATAACAACTCATACTAAGGTTGGAACCATGGATCTTAACTTGATTCTATCTATCTGCAAAATAAGGGGTAACAACATTTTTATCTTGCACCTGGCAAGTCTCTTTAGTTTATAACTGCCCAGGATGGGGGTCTGTTTCTTAGGACATGCTCAGGTGATAAATTTTAATGTGATGCAGAGGTATCTGAGCCAGGCTCCAGCTCCATAAGCAGCTGAGCTGCTGCAGCCCAGTGGTCCCATTGGGGTTGAGGGCTACTGGAATACCAGTGATATGAGGGTTAAAAAGCATGCTTGGTAAAGCAAAGTAATTTAAGAAACCTGAATTCAAGGACTGATAAAGTACTGTGATGTTTAAAATGTAAACAGTAATTACTTCAGCTTTTTCATCAAGAGAAGCAGCTCAGGAAATACAGATCTTTACAACAGAGGGAGACAGCCTTGTACCAGGCTTGCAGTAAATATTTGTATATTATTTATATAAGTCCTTAACAAACAATGATGAAATAAAAAGTGCTCAGAAAATGAGTGCTTCGAGGTCTAATTAAACAATACTGAATGTTTTTGCATTGCAATGCTCAAGAGAAAATCACCAACTGTTTTGCAACATGCCTAGAATTTTAAATTTCATTTTCTTGTTCCAGATTGAAATAAAAATAGGGAACTTGATAAAGATTAATTCGATGTCAGGAGGGACATTTGCTCTTTAATTAGATTTCTGTAGCCCTAGCAGTTTCGTTGTGCCACTGTAGCAAGTCCTAAAAAGCCTGCAGCAGAACTAAACAGTGATCTTCATCTCCACACTTTACTGGGAACTAATTTCATTTCCTGCCTGTCTGGAGAGGTATTTTCAACAGGCATCAACGTTTTTGTCTTCACAACTGATTTATTCATCAATCTCAATGTGATATTTTAAACCTTTAAATTACATCCAAATCCTAAAGCATCTGTTTATTACACAAGGAAATTGAAAATCTGTCTGTGTGATATCATACAAAGATTTTTCCTTAAGGTTATAAAGGCAGTTGACAGATATTAATGATTTTTTTTTCTCTTGACCTCATTCGAAGACAAAGCTTAACAAAAAAGAGGAAGAAATCTGGACACATACAGCAATTCCATGACTTTACTGTATAGAGTATATATCAGAAAAAATGAGGCTATTATTTTTGGCAGGCTATGCAATCATCTTGCTGTATACATTTATTTTCCAAAAGAACATAAATACTTAAAGTAGACTGAAATGAGTTATTATTTTTAAAAAACAGTAATTAAAAAAATAATGACATGCAATAATCTTTAGCTTTTTTCTTATGCATACACATTCAGCCATGTTACTACACAAAAAGAATCTAGTTTTGCTCGCTCTACCTGTGAACTGAAGTGAGACAGATATTTTAATGGGCCTTGCCATCCCACCCAGTGCTTGGGTGAAGGATTTTAGGTGGGGAAGGAGATGTTTCCAGTGGGACTACTTTAAAGGGTTCCTTAACAAAAGGACTGGGCATATTTGGGAGGAAGTGAATCCTTGGCCACATCACTCTCCACACAAAACAGCACAGAAAAACAGGCTGGAGAGGAAGCTATGCTCAGAAACAAACACAAATATCTGTCTGAGAAAGGAAAGAACAACTTTTCAAGAGAAAAAAGGTTTCAGATTCAGATGCCATTTTAGCCTAAACTTTTGAGAAATTTCACCTCATGGCAACTAAGTAAAAATTAAACATCATGTCGAACCTAAGAAACAGGCTGGAGGGAAGCAACTCTGTGTCAGGTAAAATAATAAAGTGATAAGATGCATGCTCACATGAGCATTTAATGAAAGAAAAATTGCAGTCTTCTAATCTATTGGGATTCTTCCAGTGTGTGGATGAAAGAAAAAGCTGCTACACAGTGAATTTAGACTTTAACAAAGTAAAACTTTAACATGGCTCCAGATAATAATACGGCAATATGGCATACTTCAGAATTAGAAGTATCATCAAAACCAGGAACTAATTTAAATCTAAGTATGACAAGAGAACTAAACAGACAATTCTTACAGTGTGAAGGATTAAGACTGTGAATGAATACCCCAAAGATCTTCATTAGCGCCTGTTATTTAATTAATTCTGTTTTGGAATGGAAAGCAATAGAGATAAAATAATAGTCATTTTTGTAGAAGTTATAAAAAAGATTTAGATAACTCAAACTAGCCAAGATTGTTTAAAAGAAATTTTAAAAATATTTACTAATACTAGACATATAACCAAAGTTGCTAATACCCAAATTTTACTTTGCTTTGTGCATTTCAGAATAATTTGGATGCATTGTACCAGCTGCATACTCCACAGAATTAATTGAATTTAAAAATAACAGAAATTGTGCAGTCATTGCAGATTTTTGGCTACCGGCACTTCTTATTTTCTTGATGTTCTGCAATTTTTGTGGACTTCTGGAGAAGACTGTCCCTCTCCAGCTGGCAGTCTCTCTGGTACTGGCAGCTTCACACACGCAGACAAAGGCTGCTGGCAGAGGAGAAGGACGTGATGTTCCCTGAAGAGTGGATGAAGATCAGCTCATTGTCCTAGCAGAAGTGCAGGCAGAACTCTCTCCCCAGGTCAGCACTTCTTATCAGTCCTTCCTCAAAGTTAAACTCAGAAGAATTCGTGGTTCATGCATATTGGTTTTGGAGAACTGTGTTCCTGACTGCCAGAACTAAAATCTAGATCTCTATGAGGCATTTCTTGCAGCTGGCAGTCCTTCAGACATACTATAGGATGGTCTTCAATAAGAAACTATTCTCCTTCTCCCAGAGAAAATATGCGGCCAACTGAGCCACTCTGTTAAAGCAAGGGATCTGTGGAGAGCAGGGATTCAGGGAGCCTGCTGCCATTGAGTGTCAGGATAGTGAAGCACAAACTATTTTGAACCTGGATACTGGGGGTGGGGGGAAAAAAGAAAAAAAGGAAAAAAAAAAAAAGAAGCAGAGCCCACCACGAGTGAGAGCTGTGACTGCTGCTTCCAACATGTCTATGGCACAGCTGTCTCAGCAACAGAGGTACCAGGCCAGGAGAGCCTGGGAACACCTGCAGTAGAAGATTGCTAGGAAGCTGCTGGCAGACATACCCTTTTCTTGACTAAAAACTTTAATGTTGCAGTGTGATATGAAAAAATTAACCCCCTTTCTTCTTAATGTGTATTAGTCTGGCATGAGCAGTAGTGATGTTTCAGAAGAGGACTACAAGCCAGTAGTCTTGCTGCAAGTCTCACTGTAGGGAGCAGGATGCTAATTTCTGTTCTTGGTGCTCACATAAATAAGATGCTCACTGGAGTCCTTAGAAAAGGTTTAGGGTGGCCACACCTGTAGCACTGAAGAAATCAAACAGCCGAAGGAAAATGACTCAAATTAAATTAAATACAAATATCACTTCTGCTTTATCAGACTACACATTGTCCCATTCCTCTTGGCTGTATTTTTATGTAGCAGAGTGTCTGTGTTTTGCTGCTGGGGACTGATCCTCATGTCCAGAGTCCTTCTTCCCTCTTCACCATGGGCCAGACATACAGGGTGGTGTTCTCATTGCTGTTGACTCTGTGCTACTGCCATCATTTGGAAGGTTCACTTTTTTTCCCTCTATATCTTTTCCTCTATAACATGCTCTGTGATCAGCAGTGCATTTATTCACTTTCTAGCAGAGGGGAAATCAGAGTCTTTGTCAACTGAGGCAGAAAGAGGCCTTTACTTTCAGGTTATATTTTCTTGATTTTTTTGGTATTTGCCTCCTGCTGGCCAAATTGTCCTCTGGGCTCTAATGCAAAATGAAATCCCAGGGACTGTTTTTTAACATTTCTTGAGCAGGGCTAGGAAGTGTCATATCTAGGAGACTAGACAGGCTACCACTGTTCAGCTCTGGCATGGATTATCTTGGTGTTGTTATTATACCTGTTGCCCTAAAATCTAACATACTTTTTTGCGTCTTTGCTAAGATCACACTTTAAAGGAAATGGATTCTATGCAGAAACTCAATTCACAAAATCTGATGTATGCTAAAAAAATAATAACTAACTAAAAAAAAAAAAAAAATTACAGCTATTCCAAAGTGAATTACATAGATTTTTTCCAGAGCTCAAAAGCTGTATTGTTTTGAAATCAAAGCAGAAGCATAATAAATATAAACTGGCTTGTAGATGTTCCACAGTGCTCAAAGAGAAATGCATCTGAGATTGGCAGTGTAGCATTTCAACAGGTAATAAGCATCGGTTACCTATGAGTGAAGCTCAGAAATATCTCACCATGCTATCTACACTATAAGCAACAGCCTTCCCCACTAAGAAATATGAGGTGGTAAAAACCATTTAACCTAACCTTTGATGAGTTAAACACTGGAGAGCAGGAACACATAGGTACAGCATTTTTTACTTTACAGCACTTGTACTTAGTAAAGCAAAAGATTCATCATGGTACAACGTAGTATCCTGTTTTTTCTCTCAAGCTAAAAATAGCTCAGCTGCATACCATACATCTCACAGATGAGTGAAAGTAATCTCAAGCCACTGATGCCCACTGTATGCTACAAGTGATTATCTCAGTAAAATAAAACATTAGAAGATTCAAATTATCTTGCCTGTTTTCACAGCATATAAAGAACACCTCTGTACTTGAGTTCATGCAATAACGATGAAGTTGCATCTGTACACATGTAAATATGTAACATCTGCATGACATCTAGTCGCTACTTTACTATTAATTTAATAAATAAATACAGATTTTCAAATCTGGTCAGTAAATTATGCCTATCAATGATTATGGATAGAATATAACAGGGTTAGATATTTTATAGCTCTGCACTGGAAATGTAATATACAAGTGGCACTGAACTCAGCAAACAAGCTGAACTTGGAAGACTGAATCACTTTGCAATAAAAACTCACTGAAATATAACTAGACAATCTGAACAAGCTGCAGTCACAGATGTGTTTTTCATGTTTGGTAAATGAACCAGGGTATTGCACTGAGTCTCTGGCTGTTCCATTTTCTCTCATAGAATCCTAGAATCTTAGAATAGTTTGGGTTGGAAGGGACCTTTGGTGATTACCTAGTTCCAACTCCCCTGCCATGGGCAGGGACACCTCCCACTAAACCAGGTTGCTCAAAGCCCCATCCAACCTGGCCTGGAACTCTTCCAGGGAGGGGGCATCCACAACCTCCATGGGGCAACCTGTGCTATTGATCTGAGACTTACTCTGAGACTGAACTGCAATTGCAACAGGATTAGGATCTCCAGACAGACCTTCCTTGGCTCACCTGTCTAGGACTTCCCCTAGATAATTCTAACAGCCCAGGCCTGGGGTTAACTCCTGAGTTTCTCTGAGATTGGAGCATGGGCTCATAGCAGGACACTGGGTTTTTAAACTGGGTTTTAATAGGGCAACCTTCAGGAATACAGGACAGTAAAAGACTCCACATCTGTGTGGTCACAAGTCTGTTGTGTCTGTTTCTGCTGATTATGAAAAATAAACTGGAGTAGTGTTGTAAACACTTCATAAATTTTCCTTTCTCTCTGATTACTCCAAATCACTCTTAAGACTAACATCAAAGTCTTTGAAAAACTCTAGATCATCCTGATCACATGTTGGTTTATCTTCTGAACAACTAAATTTATCAGTCCAGATTGCTTTCATTTTTTTTTTCTCTTTTTCTTTTTTTTCTTTTTTTTTCTTTCTCATTTGTCCAGCTTTGGAAAATTTCTTTCCCTGTTAATTTGTTATCCCAGCTAGAAACTATGTTTTCTATTGAGGTGTTCCCATCTCTAAAGACTAATCTTGAGATTAAATGCTTCTGTCTTGAAAAACCAATGCAAATGCCTTCTTAGCAAAGGTGAATTTATAGAGATATTCAAAACATGCAGCAATATGTGACTATGTGTTATCAATCAGAAGTGAGAACTTTTGTTTTCAAATTTTGTAGATTCTTGCAACTTCATCCCCCCCCAAATTCATTCTAATGCCTTTTTGCAAAGCAAGATCTTAATATTGATGGTCATATCTCAGTTTCTCTCAGGAAATCAGCAGGATTAACCCTCCATAGGCCTGAGCCCAGAAGTCATAATACTATGGTTGGCCACCATATTGCAATACTGGCCACAGTTCACTGACATATGTGTAAATATGTATATATATACATATAGCAAAATGTAGGTATGAATCCAGCATAAACACAAATATGCTTGTGTTCACGTAATGCATCGTGTTCAATACAACCTGTATTATTTCATGTTTCCTCTGACTCTTCCACATTCCAGTCAGTACAAGGATAACAGCACAATCTATGTTCATATCTTTCTCTAGCCGTGCCTCCTTTTTGTTAGAAGAATGTGTTTTCTGAAGATTTTACATTTCACTTATATTTCAGGGTACTCCCAGATGTGCAGATGGACACACTGCACATTTAAAGGATGTCTCCTGAATTTGGGGGGGAGTGTTCAGAAGCATATGATGTACAGTTCTGATGTGGCCCATCATTTAGGTAAACTCATTCATTTGTTCTTGTCTTTGAAAGACCAAGCCCTCAGGCTACACTACTGCAGTTTTGGAACTCTACAGAATTAAAGCTATCCCATTGCTGTAAATCCTCCTCGCTGTGCCAACTCCTGGATGACTTTTTTCCTCCTCCCCCACCAAAAAAATCTCCCCCAGACAACTGAAAAGCTCAAACTTACTTGCTGCATTGTAGGTGAATGTAAAGCAGACTGGACCTGCATTGGTAGCTGGTTTCCAATGGGCTGCTGCATTGGAATTGGCTGGTGTTGCTGGATGTTGAGATGCTGGTGCAGAGGGGGGCTGATCTGAAGAGGTGGTGGTGGGGACACAGCCATGTTTGCTATGGAAACAGTCACTGGCATTTGGTTGTTGGGCTTGGGTGCTATGTTCCTGGGGATATTGGCATGCATGGCAGTGATGTGAGGATTCATTCCTGGTTGTTGGTGGTAGTGGGAACTGAGGTACAGGGCAGAGTGAGCCTGGCTGGGCCCATGAAACACCGACTGCTTTGAATTCATCATCTGAGGCTGTGGGGAGGCTTTAACATCAACGGGTTCACTGTAGCTCTGTTGAGAAAAACAAAAACCAGACAATATTTAGAAGCTTCAAAATGCTGCTGTTCTACCCCTGAAGTCTGCTTATGCATCACACCATGGGAAAACACATATCTGGACCATCAAATTGTCCTTGAAATGGAGTTTGGTTATCACACTAGAAAAAATAATCCCTTTTACCTTTACACTTTTCAAGATTGTAAAAATAATTAAAAAAAAAGTTAGCTCCTCTGTTTCCTGGCTTAGCCTGACATTTTGTATTTCCAAACTTGGAACTGGAATCACTCACCTAATAACCTACACAACAAAGACAACCAAGCCTGTCACATTTATTCACATAAGCAGCCACTATTACTGCCCTGAAAGCCGATAGCTGGTTGAAAAGACAGTCAAGAGGGTGGGCTCCAGCAAAACTGTGCAGAGATCTTTGATGTGTCTCATCTTCCCATCTGCAAACCACAGATAAGAATTTCAGTGTCTTTACCACACACACTGATAACTGCTAAGAGTGCTTCATCAGTAAGCTTACAAGATAAAGACACTGAACCCCATCCACAGTTGTTCTGTTGCATTGAATAAATATGCTAGCTCCTGTACTAATATCTTTATTTGAAGTATTCTGTGCTGGGATGTTATCAAGCCTGTATCAATCGTGTTTCATGAGGCATGCACTCAGAAAAGTAAGAACGTTCTGAATACTTTCACTTTTAACAAAACTTCCTTTGCTAATCTAGTTTATACATTTCTGGAATTCTACTTAAAACTGATGTCTGTGTAAATTTTAGACTACATAAGACACAGGGAAGCTATCCTCGTAAAGCTGGAAGAATACTCCATAGAATATTTGAAAATGCACAGATTTTAAATATGTTGTGGTTTACCCTGACTTAAAGCTGCTTGTAATCAAAAATTTTCATCAATGAATGTGAATTTAAACAATATTCTTTATTCTGATATTTACAACTTGTTAAATTTGATTTAAACTCAGTTTAAGTTGTTTCCCATACCCTGATTTTTTATACCTTTTGAGTGCTAAGTCTGTGGTCAAATAAATAATGAAAAAAAGTTAAGAGGAACTTATAGGTGGGTACCGTAATTTCCAGTTAGGTCATTCTGGGATTAATAGTCAGTGAAAGGTGAAACATGCTGGGAAAAAATGGCAGAAATGTCCCTCTGGAGAAAGAAGTCACTGTCAAAACAAGGGCTGAAAGATGCATATATGCCTTTATTCTGTGACCTCCATGTCACGTTTACTCATTTTACAAGTCAAAGTAAGTTTCATGTTACTCTCAGCACTCCAGGGTCAGTGAAGTCTATTTGTATTCTTTCTGAAGGATGTATCATCACCAACCATCCGCTGACACACACGTTACTGAAATTGCTTCATTATATGTGATGATAAGGAAGAGAAAGATAACTTCATTTTCCCTAACTGCAGTTCCATTAGCCAAAAGAAAAACCAAAAAAAACCAAACCAAAAACAAAAACCAAAAACCAAAACAACAACCTTGTTTTCTCTAGTAAAATAAAGAAAATGAAATTAATATGATAAAATGAATGTAGATCTCTGCCTCTGTGGATCTGCCTGGCTCTGGTTGCATGTAGGTGTACACATGTGTAATATGCATGTTAGCAGGATTCAGATACAGACATAAAAACCCCACAGGTAGTAAATGATAAAATCTGAAAGCAGGTGCAAAATCTGCTGGTTTTGGGGTATTATTTTTAAAACATTGAACTAATGACCATGATGACATGAGTAATATTTTGACCACTGCTTCCAGTATTTTTTTAGGACACATCCATGAGTGTGGAAGCAAAGACTGGCAGGCCTGCCAAAATTTGAGAGATTCAGAAGGTTTGCTTACTAGCAGCATGGTCAGGATCCTCCTGAGTGTCCCAGGCTCTTTACCCATTGCAGGAGGTGTGGGCTGTGTTCTTTCTGGAGAAACTTGAAGTTTTACCTAGTGCACATCCCCTTACAAAAGCACCTTGCCTTCCCATGATGTAGCTGTCAGGCACGATCCAGTATGAGCAGGGACCTGAAAGTGTCTATGGGCAGACTGGTTAAACAGTCCCTCCTGGTGAGAAAGGGGTCAAAATAGCCTTTGTGGAAGTATTAATGGGATACTGATACATACTTGCATTTAAATGAAAAAGATGCTGCCATGAACCTCTTTAATAAAGACAGAGTGAACCAATTTCATTAAGGGCTAATTCTGAATTCATATGTAAGCGGTGAATGCACAGCCCATATTGATAAAATTACAGAGGTATCAGATCCTTAGTATAATTTAATACTTGAAATACCAAACTATGTTAAGAGGAAGTGTATGGTTTCTGGCCAGACATGAATAACTCTTGCCTCCTGATCCAGTGAAAAGTACACTCCATTTTCAAACCAATTACTTATTGGTACTTATTGGTAAAATTATTACACAATTTGATATTACTTAGGATGCCTTAAATCATATGTGATCTCAAGCCGAATTGTCCAGTATCAGTGTAAAACACATCAACATTGTCAGTAACTGGGAATTTTGATAAATTAATCCATTAAATGCTACTTTCCATTATACTGCACTTCCAGCTTTTCCTAAGGCTGGGTCATAAACATGAATTTTCTAAGTATTGCTAAAGCTAACAAAATAGGTGCTGTCAAATATTTTGGCTTTGCTATGATGTTTTACTGTCAAATATACCAAAAAATGTGTATATGATGCTCACTTCACATTAATATTTCAGGCACAATTAGTGCTTTCATAGATTTTGGTGGGCATTGCATTTGTGCAGTACAGCATCAGACAATCTTAGAGAAGGACTTTCATTATGGGTAAAACCAGGAATTAAGAAAGAACAGATTTGATTAGCCAATGTGGGCATCGAGTGCACAGCCATGCTCCCTGATTTTTCAGGTTGGAATTCAGTGGATTTGCTCTTGATTTATCCAAGGAGAAGAAATATTAAGAAAAAAAAATAGGCCAACTTGTTAGTCAATTAATCTTCCCCAAACCAACACATTTTACATCTCTATTTTTCGGCATGAAGTTATAGGATAAAATTAATTTACAGATATATGCTGTGGAGACCAAAATTACAAAATTAGTACAAAATTACAAATTACTACACACAGGCCAACAAAACCCGAAACTTAGCATCTCCTACATGTAACAAGGTCTTCTAGACATGCAGTGAGAAAATCTATTTTCCGGCCCCTAAGCAGTATGGTGGTGTAGACCCACCACTAGAGGGTGACAGAATATTATATTTAGTTAGTGGTAGGCAGTGGTATTGTACACATATCTTAGAACTAGAACCACATAGTAACTTTTCTTGACAGTCCTTTATGCTCTGTGAGTGACTTCTACTTGTTCTGGAATTCAGGCCAAAGCTTTACTCTGAAGCTTTCAAGTTCTTCATAAGCTAGGAGTAGGTTTTCTCATGGCCCTCCACTCTCCATCTAACATAAGCACCTAACACTGTTGCCTAAATTAAAAAAGAAAATAAAAATATCAGAAGGTGAAGGCAAAGTAGGTAGACCAAGGCAATGGAATGCTACAGGTATGCTACAAGCATGATTGCCCTTTAAGCAAAACACAAGACATTTTTTTTCCCTGTGAAAATCTATGGCTTTAATGAAACAAAGAAAAAGAGGGGAGACCATTTTGACATCCCAAATGGAAGAGAATGAGAATAGTGAAAGCTAGGAAACAAAATAAACACTGTTGTAACTCTGATGATAACAAATGTAACTATATTAATGAAGAGTACTGACGCATGACCCTCAGTCCACAAAACTGCTCTACTTGTATCATACTTTCAAAGAAATGTATGATGATATAGATGACTGCTGTTCTTCAGAGAAAGCGTTGAGAGCTGATCATTTTGCACAAAGTTTGTGAAATGCTGAATAAAGTTCTTCCCTCCAGTTTTCACCAAACTCATGTCTTTCCTTCCAGCTCTGGAGCAAAGCTACCTTCTACTCTCCTACTGCATGTCAGAACTCTTTATGCATAATTGAGAAATTAAAGAATTAAATTAGGTTAAAGGGTAAAGCATTGCTCATGTGCTATTCTTTTCTAAGGAGAACAGCCCTTGGGCTAATGGTCCTTTTTATCACAGACTCAGTTCAGGCATGGGGAGGTGTCGATTCCTCAGAGGAAGGTGACACTGGGACTTTCTTCACCTCAAAACATCCAACCCACTCCTACAGTTGAGAAATTATTTTTGGTATGGTCATCCTGCTCAACTTCGTGGTGTCAGAGAAAACAGCAACAGCCTAGTGATGCCATACTTTAAACCCTCACCTGTGTGTCTGTTGAAACTGTTAAGTTTCAGTAAAGCTACTGAAACCTATGCATGGGTTTTGATTCCAGCACAAGTCCTGTGAGAAGAGGCTGAGGGGTGTTCAGCCTGGAGAAGAGGAGGCTCAGGGGAGACCTCATCGCTCTCTACAACTCCCTGAAAGGAGGCTGGAGCCAGGGGGGGTTGGGCTCTTCTCCCAAGCAACTATCAGCAAGACAAGAGGGCATGGACTTAAGTTGTGCTGGGGGAGGTTTAGGTTGGATATTAAAAAGAATTTCTTCACGGAGAGGGTGATCAGACACTGGAATGGGCTGCCCAGGGAAGTAGTGGATTCTCCATCCCTGGAGATATTTAAAAAGAGACTGGATGTGGCACTCAGTGCCATGGGCTGGTAACCACAGCGGTAGTGGATCAAGGGTTGGACTTGATGATCTCTGAGGTCCCTTCCAACCCAGCTGATTCTATGATTCTATGATTCTCTTCCTAACTTGTGACTTCCCTCTGGCTACTGTTGGCTTCAACCCCACTTCTGCTGGAACATAAATAACATCCATGAGATCAAAAGTAAAACAGTGCTCTAAGGGCCTGATCCTTAGACTACTGAATTTAATCGGAAATCTCCAATAAAGGTGAATTGCATTTGGATCGGACCCAACACTTTTACTTTAGTTGTAATGACTGGATGTTCATTTCATTTGTCATGAAAACCAAGTAGTACCTTGCTAACAGAGGCTAAGAAAATTTCCAGTTGATGAGCACTACTTTTGACTTGTGTTTCCTCAGAAGGATACCTTGAAACTACAAGTGCTAATACTAGCTTCATTTTGCTTTTTAATATGGTAATGCAGTTATTGCTAGAAATGTTTCCAGCATGTAGGACCATATAGATATTTACACACACATATGTATATGAACATATACATATGATTTAGATGGTGTATACATGCTTTATATTCAGCATTCTTATCTACTACAGCATACAATACCATAATATATATAATTGAAGAAGCACTTTTGAAAAAAATTAATTCTAGTAAGCAGTGTTAGACTAATACTGCTGTTTGCAATATAAAACCAAATCAGGTCACCAACCAGTCAGTGTTGTCTCAGAAAAACCATAATTCCTATTGCAGAGAAAAAAGTTACTCTTTTTTCATTCTACTGATTCCACAAAATTAAGGAAAAAAGCATAAAAAGCAATGCCATTTCAATCACTTACAGAGCAGACACTTATCAAAATACATCAAAATATAAAAAAAACATCAGCAATTAAACACTCTTTATATAGTAAATATATATATAAATAATATATAGCAAATTATTCAGTGCATTCAGAATATTCAGTAAATGCTCTTGGTACTACTGGATGCCTGTGTGTCATTTAAAAATATACTGAGAGACCTCCTCAAGGGCAAAGACATGAGCCTTATGGCCAATAAGGCCAGCATAAACTTTCTATCAATGCAAACAGATTTATTTGTGGGTAAACATAACCCATTCAAACCTCAGAAGATTTTTTTACAGAGCCAAAATGGTTCAACATAGTTTTATTTTAAATGAGAAACAGGTGCTTCTCTTTAAATGGGAAACACAGGTTTGGCATCCTCTCTACACAGCCAAGTAACAAGCACTACGTGAGTATTTCAAAGCCTAGCAAAGAGTTTAACTCAGTTCAGCTTTTATATGACTGTGTGTCAGAAATGTCCATAGTTGCTATGCTGTCATGCAGGCATAGCTGCACACATCTAGTGACTGCTGTCCATCCATGAGCCATGCTGAGGAATTCAATAATTTTTGTGACCAGAATGAAGGTTACATTCAAGTAACCACAGTGATTATGTCAGCTGGTCCCAGGAAGGTCCAGGCTGTTCAGGCTGTGATCAAACATAGGTAGGCCTGACTCAGCTTTAAATGAGTTATCTTCAGTACTGTGACATTACAGAGGTAGGTAGAAGGAAATTGGCTGAATATTTATGCAGATCCTTCTACAAAGCTTACCTAAGCTTAAGTTTGCATCTGCTGTCTTTGCTGTCTCTTTGGTGGAGGGAACATCTTGAATTGTTTATTCCTCTCTCAGCTTTTCTGTGTTCACATAATTCTGTTTTTAATGTTTTTGACATTTTAGGTCACTTCCAACCCCAAGCCTGTCCTTGAGAAGAATCTCTCCTCCTAGCCTATATGGGCTCAGCCATTTTATTAATACCCCTATGCAGCTGTTTATGAGAGAATGACTTCTCTCCATCAGCCTCTTCTCTTTCCTGCTTAGCTCTTTCCCTCCTTCAGAGATTTCTTTCATTTAACTCTAACTACCCCGGCAGAGAACTCATGTGCATATATTAGCAGTACAGCTGCCTTCCTACCTAAGTCACAAGAGGCTCTCAGCAAATGATGTTTCATATTTTGTTAATTCCAGTCACCTATTGCAATAACAACATCTGGGACTCTAGAGAGCTCAGAAAGCTTTTTGACACATTCTTGATGTTTCAGAACAAAGGAGTAAGCTATGGGTTTTCATCTATAATTAGCTGAGGTGGCTCAGAACAACTTCTTCAAATCTAAATATACGTTTTGTCATCATCCATAGGGGATTGTCATGGATTCATTCAGGGTATGTAAGAAAAATGGATGTTTTATGAATGTAACCTGGGTACATGTGATAAAGGATATGCAACTTTAATTTGATACAAGTGTTTTAATTCCCCAAATGGAAGCACTAGGCTAATAGTGAAATCTTGTTTTATTAACTCACTTCAAAACAAACACAGTTCCTCTTCAAATCAAAATCTGGCTTCCCTGAAGATCAAGACACTTCTGCCACTTTCAACAGAAATTATGTGAGAGCACCTCTTGGTTTTTGCACTCCTGAATGTAAAGCTTCACATGATTTAGCCTCAGATCAGTTCATGGCATTAGCTTGAATATAGTTTTCTCTATACTTTTGAGCTGCAGCAGAAAACTGGTTCCTTTGTTAGAAAAGAAAATGTTTGTATTTGTGTTATCAACAGATTAGACCACTGCTTTGTAAATATGTATGTTCACTTACCAGACACTGACACATTACATACTTGCACATAAATAATTTTATGATTCCTTGAAAATTTCTGACTACCTCATAATAACTACATCATAACTTCAGAAAGAATGAAAGACCAAGTAAAATGCAGTAAAAACCTTACACAATACAAAAGCTGTATGTGCATGTCATCATTCTGTTTTGAGTTTGATTTTTCTTTTGTTACTATTTTAAGGGAAATACTGCCAAATGCTTTGAAGCACTTTAGTAGCTACAATTTTTTTTAAAATATCATGCATCAAAAAACCATTTTTTATTTATTCTTTCTCTGATGCTTTCACTCAGAACAGACTAAACTGTTTCATGAAATTCCAAAACATCTGCATGGACTGGGGATAGATATAACATGGGCATCTTTTGTCTCAAAAAGTAGAAACCAGGTGCCTCTCTGCCAGCAGCAGAAGAGAGGCTGCTCTCCTCATATGCAATAGCCAACTGATTCAAGTACTGACCAGGAGGCATGAAACTTCATTCATCTACTTTGTCAAGGGATATTTGGAATTTTATTTCCAAAAGAAATATACTAAGCCCCAGCAGCTGTTTATTTCAGGGAGGACTGAGCCAGGATGTGGTGCTCCACTACATCTAGAGCTTGGACATTATACAGAAAAGAATTTGAGATTTACTGGGCAACAGAAAAAAAACAGAGAGAGAGCACATCTGCACATCCACATTTAATTAGGAGCAGGGAGATGCACAATGTGGAAGTGTTGATATATTTTTCTGCCTTTTTATATGCTAGGCCAGTGCTGTCACCCTTGACATATCAGAAATGGGAAACTAATACCAAGTGTACTGATTTGAATTTTGGTCCCTGTTTGTTTCTTTGGTTATTTGGGGTTTTTTTTGTTTGTTTTGTTTTGTTTTTAACCATGGTCTCCATTTTGCTTTTTATGAGTAGCTAAAATTTTTCACGTATATTCACTACAGTGTTAAAAGATTTAAATTCCTTAGGCTGTTCAATTGTATTACAAAACAAACAGTGTAACAGATATTTTGGGTGCTTGGAAACTCTGGTTACAGACTGCTGTGCTAGTGGCATTAAAGCAATGCCAGTCTCACTAGATATGACCTTTAGTGTTTTTATGAAAAATAACTGCAAGATGGTGGGCTAGGAAATCTACATCTGCCACATACTTCAAGAAGCAATTTTACATTTCCAAAAGATTTGCACTGTCTACAAAGCTGAGAAATGTCCAATGCATTTGCTGCAATGTCAAGTGAGGACACCACTTTGACTCAGATACATCAGAGCTTTGAAATATGCTTGAGTATTTTGAATTTGAATAATATTCTCCTTGCTGAGAAGTTTTACCTTCAGCCATAGCTGCTAAAATATGCCTGCATGAAACTTTGAGTTGTGTCACTACACAGCGAGAATCAAAGATTCATTTAGCTGGAGAGAACAAAACTGTAAGAGAAATCTTCTTTGTACAACTCCAACAGTCAGACTTGCACTGCTATAGTTAACATACATATACTTATCAGTTTATGTGCATATATTATGCATTTTAACTCTGTAATGCCATATATTGTTATATAAATATACATGGATGCACATAAATAATGTATAAAAGTGTTTATCATTTACCCATCTCTATTTGTATTAAATATATATTTGTAAAATGCAGTAAAACCTCTAATGTCAGCCACACAAAAAAAGGCTGGTTAAGCTAGAAAAAAAGCTTGTTTTATGAAAAAGTAAAATTGCAATTCACAGCATTTTATGTAATGCTGTACAAATTACTAGATACCAGAGACTGCACTTCTGGCTCTTCTAGAAGTTGCAACTAAGGGCAAATATAAAGACACTTGTTTACAATGCAAAGGCTTAGTCAGTACTATAAGCAATATGGCAATCTGCATAGCAGAAGATATAATGCTTTGTAATGTGATTTTTACTTTACATATCAATTCCTACACACATGAACAAACTCAAGAACAGCCCCATTAATTTCAATCATTATAAAGAAGGAGAAAAATACAGGAAATAAATTGAGAAATCAAATGGGAGCTAATGCATAACTGACATATTTACACAATCATATGTTAACCTTATTTACTGGGTGGTAGCCTTATTTTAGAAAGACATCATCAAAGCATTTAAAATTGTACTAGAGATGCATTGGCAGTCCTGTTACCACAGTTTCTGGTGAAACTTCCAGTCTTTTCAGTTATGATTTTGTCAAATAACTGAGTCTGAAACACTAGGTATGCATTTGAGTGTTTTCTCTGTGTGTTTATGACAAACTCCAAGCAGAACTGCTCAGCTTTGTCAAGAATGCACCAAGAGGAAAGCACCATATGCCTCCCAAAAAATTTGGGTGCCCTTCCTTAACATGCAAGGGAAGAGGGACTTGAACTCTGAAAGGGAGAATAATGGACTGTGCCGAAGATGAATAACTTGTTTTCCCATGAAATGCTACTCATATTTATAAATGTGTATCACCTGACACTACTCCTTCTCGTGGGCTTTCCGAGTACTGTTTGGTCTCTATGACAAAGAGCAGGTAGCCTGTCCCTCATGGTCATGTCAAGTTTCTTTCACTATTCTTCCATGGCTACAGATATATGAGAAGTGAGCATGCTGAGGACAAGAGAAATGACTTGGGAAAAGGATGGCTGAAGTAGAGGTTTGCTGTCAGGTGAAAGATGAGAGGAAAAACCAGGGTACAGGGGGCAAAGGGCTGAGTATCATGGAGAAATCTACAACTGCAACTGATACACCCACCCCACATCTTGGGGTGGAAATCAACCTTCCTGAATTTTATTAAACTGCTGCCAGGCAGAGGCTAAGAAATTGCCTGGTAAAAAGAGATATACCCCATTTCTCTGCAATCTTCTATTCTGCCTGTGCCAGCATCTCCAATGGCCAAGGTAGATGCAGTGAATTCAATTCCAAATCTGGTTCACTCATGTATAACATGGAATATGCCCATTCCTTTGCTTTTCAGAAAAGTGAAGACTTGCAAATAAATGCAGAAAAACAAACAACCATTGTCATGCAAATTCTGCACTCACTAGCTGTTTAAAAAATGGCAATACTTCATGAAAAATGAGTTCAAGTTCAGGAAGCTGGTAGAGCAGGTGCCCTGGGAGGTGTGAGGCATCTGCGAGCTGGAGACAAAGGACTGGACCAACACCTTTGCCTGCTTGTGCCCACCTCTATCCACAGGCTGCCCTCTCAGAGGGGAAGAGGAAGAAAGTTTGATAAATGGGTAACTCCTATCATTTAGATAGCAAGAGGATGCCCTGATGTGATGTGAAGCAAAGCAGAATCTCTCCTAGCTGCCAGCTAGCAGATCCTGAAGTCCTTGAAGCTCTGGTATGAACGCAAAGAGTGCAATATTGGTCAAATACTCTGAAAAATGAAGTTATAGATGGCCCAAGCAAAACACTCTTAATTTACTGAAAATCTGATATTG
Source organism: Phaethornis superciliosus (assembly GCA_023637945.1). Lineage (NCBI taxonomy): Eukaryota > Metazoa > Chordata > Aves > Apodiformes > Trochilidae > Phaethornis > Phaethornis superciliosus. Next base: position 37,572,660 of record JAJQWJ010000002.1, on the reverse strand, counting down.
CAATGATCTAGTTGTGTTTGAAAATTTGGACCATGCAAAACTCCTACTCTGAAGTGTTACTGGGAATTTCTCCACACTGAAACACTGCTGGGAAGAGCAGCACAGAAAATCCTATAAAGAAACAAGGTTAAACAACATAAACAAAATGCAACAGAGGAGCTTCCAGGATGAACGTCTGATTATGAATATATGAATAATTTTTTAAAAAGGTGTATTACTTTTGGCATGTCTTAACTCTTGAGAATGAGGGCTTGGGATCTTAATACTATTCTCAAAAAGTAGCTTTTACAGAAGATAACACATGGACATAAAAGACCAGATGGACTCCAAACAATCTTAGTAATGCATTACATATGTTTCTTCATGCTTATATATTTTTCTAAAGAACTGCATCTCTCCTAGTGCAATATAAATATTTAATAATGATATTTTAGAATATACCAATATAATATTACATCTGGGGTTTTTTATATCCGTATTCCAAAATAGGTTTCCTTGAGTTACATGTCACCTCAGTTGGATTAATTGTGTGTCTTCATGAGAGTAAGCAATTTGTACTTCCCTTCATTAAATTTATGTTTTGATGCTTTCCACACTAGAGGAAAACATATTATGGGAAGAATTTAAATCATTGCTTAAAAGTGAGAAAATGCTTCAGTGGTTTTCTGACTATCAACAATTTTAAGTATATGCACAAATGGCTTCATGCACTGAACTGATCAACAATCTTAATTTTTTTTCAAAAAACAAACCTCAGAAAATGCCATTATATTTTTTTCTCTTTCCAAAGGCAAAAAGCACGCGGCAGCAGAGAGCGGCAGCGGCACCGGGGTGTGTTGTGCCTTTAAATTCGGAGGATTGAGAAGGAGTTGGGCTTCCCAGAGAGGGAATAGCCAGGCATAGCTAGGATACCCGAGTCTGAGCGGGAATCCTGGGAGGTAAGAAGGGCTGACGTGGCAGGAGGCGGGGCTGTGAAGGGCGGCAAGGTTTAAAAACCGGCCATCTGGCAGTCTCCTCTGAGCACGCGGCAGCAGAGAGCAGCAGGTAGCCTCCAGAAGGTGAGGCAGGCTCGAGGACAGGCAGGGAGAAACCAGTATCTAGATACGTCATGGTCACAACACGGCCAAAAGCCATTGTGAAAAAGAATGTGGGGACGCAGACGGAGCTCCCAAGCAGGCATGCAGCAGTGCAGGTCTCTGGCTGCAGTGAATGCCTGTGTCTGGCACTGGTATCAAAGGGAACCAGTGACTCCGCATGTGTGAGGTGTGAGCAAGTAAATGATCTCCTCAGGCAGGTGGTTATACTGACAGAGGAGGTGGAGAGACTGCGAGCCATTAGAGAGTGTGAGAGGGAAATAGACTGGTGGAATCACACCCTGAGGCAGGGGCAGATGGGAGAGGTTGAGGAAGCGATGGATCCCCTCCCCTCCAGTCACCAGACAGAAAGAGAGGACTTAAGAGTTACGAATGAATGGAAGGAGGTCCGGCCTCGGAAGGGCATGAAAAAATCCTCCCAACCCCCTCCACCCTCCCAATTGTCCTTGAAGAATAGGTATGAGGCCTTGGAAATTCAGGGACAGGAAAATGTAGTGACAGAGGTAGACTTACCTACTGAACCACCTAGGACTCGTCAGTCACCCCGTGTCCTTAGGACTTCTTCAATCAAGAAGGAAAGAAGAGTAGTTGTGGTGGGTGACTCCCTTCTGAGAGGGACAGAAGGGCCCATCTGTCGACCGGACCCATCCCACAGGGAGGTCTGTTGCCTCCCTGGGGCTCGGATTAGAGATGTTAAAAGGAAACTCCCTAATCTTGTGGGTTCCTCTGATTACTATCCACTGCTGATTTTTCAGGTTGGCAGTGATGAAATCATCTCAGGAAATGTAAGGACAATGAAGAGGGACTTCAGGGCCCTGGGACGGCTAGTTAGAGGATCTGGAGCGCAAGTAGTGTTTGCCTCCATCCCTCCTGTAAGAATGGGTGGGGAGGTATATAGGAAGAGTTTACAGGTCAATGAGTGGCTAAGAGACTGGTGCCAAAGACAGGGTTTTGGGTTTTTTGATCATGGAATGCTGTATGAGACACCTGGCCTGGTGGTGGCAGGTGGGATGCACCTGTCCCAGAGGGGGAAGAGGCTTTTGGGGCAGGACTTAGCAGGGCTCATTGAGAGAGCTTTAAACTAGATGTGAAGGGGGAAGGGGAGAAAACTGGGGCTGGTAGGGACAAACATAAGAACGAACCAGGATCCGAAGGCAGGTGGTCTAGGGAGGATTTAGTCCCACCAGTGCACTCTGCTTGTTTCCTGAAATGTCTGTATGCTAATGCACGCAGCATGGGGAATAAGCAAGAAGAGTTAGAGGTCTGTGTTCGGGCTAAGGGATATGATCTGGTAGCGATAACAGAGACATGGTGGGATAGGTCACATGACTGGAACGTGGCCATGGATGGTTATGTGCTTTTTCGGAAAGATAGGGCGGGGAAGCGAGGTGGTGGAGTTGCTCTTTATGTGAGAGAGCAACTAGAATGTGTTGAGTTTTGTGCAGGGGCTGATGAGGAGCAAGTTGAAAGTTTGTGGGTAAGGATTAAGGGGCAGGCTGGTGTGGGTGATACAGTTGTGGGGGTCTACTACAGACCTCCTGATCAAGGCGAGGAAGTTGATGAGGCCTTCTACAGGCAGCTGAAAGCAGCCTCACAACTTCAGTCCCTAGTCCTCATGGGAGATTTTAACTACCCTGATATCTGCTGGTTGACTCACACAGCCAGCCTTTCACAGTCTAAGAGGTTCCTCCAGTGCATTGATGATAACTTCTTAATGCAAATGGTGGACAAGCCGACTAGAAGAGGAGCGCTGCTGGATCTTGTACTAACCAACAAGGAGGGCCTTGTTGAAGCAGTGATGGTCAATGGCAGCCTTGGCTGCAGTGATCATGAGATGGTTGAGTTCAGGATCCAGTGTGGAAGGAACAGAATACCCAGTAAGGTCAGAACCCTGGACTTCCACAGGGCAAACTTTGGCCTCCTCAATCAACTGTTAAGAGTAATCCCATGGGACAGGGTGTTGGAAGATAAAGGGGCTCAAGATAGCTGGTCAATATTCAAAGACCACTATCTGCAAGCACAGGATCAGAGCGTCCCTATGGTTAGGAAATCTAGTAAGGGAGCTAGGAGACCAGCATGGTTAAAAAAGGAACTGCTGGGAAAACTTAAGTGGAAAAGAAAAATCTACAGATCATGGAAGGGGGGGCTGGTCACTTGGGAGGAATACAGGACTGTTGTCAGAGGATGTAGGGAGGCAATTAGGAAAGCTAAGGCCTCCTTGGAACTTACCCTTGCAAGTCAGGTTAAGGATAATAGAAAGGGCTTTTTCAAATACATAGCTAGGAAAACTAACACTAGAGGCAATATTGGCCCACTAAGGAATGAGCTAGGAGCCCTGGTGACAGAGGATATAAAGAAGGCAGAGGTGCTGAACGCCTTCTTTGCCTCTGTCTTTACTCCTGCAGAGTTTCCGCACGAGCCCCAGACTCATTTAGCCCCAAAAGTAGTCAAGATAGATGAGGAGCTTGACATAGTAGATGAGGATTGGGTTAGGGATCAGCTGAGTAATCTGGACATCCATAAGTCGATGGGTCCAGATGGAATGCATCCAAGGGTGCTGAGGGAACTGGCAGAGGTCATTGCTAGGCCACTCTCCATCATCTTCAGTAAGTCATGGGTAACAGGAGAGGTGCCTGAGGACTGGAGGATAGCAAATGTCACTCCAGTCTACAAGAAGGGCAAGAAGGAGGACCCGGGTAACTATAGACCGGTCAGCCTCACCTCCATCCCTGGAAAGGTGATGGAACAACTTGTTCTTGTCACTATCTCCAGGCATATCATGGACACGGGGGTCATCAAGAGCAGTCAGCATGGTTTTATCAAGGGTAAATCATGTTTAACTAACCTCATAGCCTTCTATGAGGAAATTACTAGGTGGATAGATGATGGAAGAGCGGTAGATGTGGTTTATCTTGATTTCAGTAAAGCATTTGACACCGTCTCTCACAGCATCCTTGTAGATAAGTTGATCAAGTATGGGTTTGGTGATCAGGTAGTGAGGTGGATCATGAACTGGTTGAAAGGAAGGAGTCAGAGAGTTGTAGTCAATGGGGCAGAATCTGGTTGGAGGTGTGTGACTAGTGGAGTCCCTCAAGGGTCGGTACTGGGACCGGTGTTGTTCAATATCTTCATCAACGACTTGGATGAGGGTATAGAATGTACCCTCAGCAAGTTTGCTGATGACACTAAGCTGGGAGGAGTGGCTGACACACCAGAAGGCTGTGCTGCCATCCAGAGAGACTTAGACAGGCTGGAGAGTTGGGCAGGGAGAAACAAGATGAAATTTAACAAGGGAAAGTGTAGAGTTTTGCATTTGGGGAAGAACAACACTATGTCCCAGTATAGGTTGGGGGCTGACCTGTTGGAGAGCAGTGTAGGTGAAAGAGACCTGGGGGTCCTGGTAGACAAGAAGATGACCATGAGCCAGCAATGTGCCCTTGTGGCCAAGAAGGCCAATGGCATCCTGGGGTGCATTAGAAAGGGTGTGGTTAGTAGGTCAAGAGAGGTTCTCCTCCCCCTCTATTCTGCATTGGTGAGGCCGCACCTGGAGTATTGTGTCCAGTTCTGGGCCCCTCAGTTCAAGAAGGACAGGGAAGTGCTTGAAAGAGTCCAGCGCAGAGCTACTAAGATGATTAAGGGAGTGGAGCATCTCCCTTATGAGGATAGGCTGAGGGAGCTGGGTCTCTTTAGTTTGGAGAAAAGGAGACTGAGGGGTGACCTCATCAATGTTTTCAAATATGTGAGGGGTGAGTGCCAGGGAGATGGAGTTAGGCTTTTCTCAGTGGTGACCAGTGATAGGACAAGGGATAATGGGTGTAAATTGAAGCATAGGAGGTTCAAGTTAAATATCAGAAAAAATTTTTTTACTGTAAGGGTGACAGAGCCCTGGAACAGGCTGCCCAGGGGGGTTGTGGAGTCTCCTTCACTGGAGACATTCAAAACCCGCCTGGACACGTTCCTGGGCGATGTACTCTAGGTGGCCCTGCTCTGGCAGGGGGGGTTGGACTAGATGATCTTTCGAGGTCCCTTCCAACCCCTAGGATTCTATGATTCTATGATTCTATGAAAAACAGCATAACAAATCTCTTTTTTTTTTTTAATTTGCCTTTTCAAAATCAAGCTATATAGAGTGTTATACAAACAGACCATGATGGGCTGAATAATGACAGCCAAGTTATTTCCACAAGTCCTAACTCTGCTTCATGCATTTCTTCAGCCTTCAAAACCAAAAGCGTCCAGGCCTGTCTTTTGCCAATAAGCAGGCTATTTAAGAACAATATGCACATGGTACCTTTTCTAATGGCATTTCTAGAACCAAACAGTCCTAAAACAAAAATTAGAAGTACCTTCTACATCACTTCAACTAAATGCTTTAGTATTTATGAGGGTAGCTATAAAACTTAAAGGTATAACACACAACCCCCCAAATTAATGAGGTAAACAGCCATATTTCAGACTTTAAAATTCTGGACGAACACTGATCAAATATAATGTAGAAAGATGTATGGATAATAATTTAGTCTTTTCCCTCAAAATATGTAGAAATTCATGTAATACACAGAGAAGGAGGGTGTAGGACTAAGTGCTTCAAAAAACATTTAACACTCACATGGAGTTCTACTCATGTCATATATGCAAGTCCTTCATACTGCCATCTTTATATCTAAAATTAAGTTTGCTTAAAGAAAGAACAAAATAACTCTAAATTTATTTTGACAGACCCAAACCAAGTGATTCTAATTGCTATGATTCTGAAGTTGCCCTATGATTTTTCTACACCTAGAGAGAGCAGCTATTTCATGTTCTTCTGCATAGTTCAAAGTCTATTACAATTTTTAAAGATATCTTAAAAAATTACAGGCATTAGGAATATTTATATAAACCAAATTGGAAATTTCTACTATCTGTGTACCAGGGATATGCTGATGGGTTCCAGTGTGAGAGCCTTAGGGTGACCTATTGTGTCCTCACACAAAAAGCTTGCTGGACAGGTTGTGGACATTCAAAACCCACCTGCATTCCTGTGTGACCTACACCAGGTGATCCTGCTCTGGCAGGAGGGTTGGACTTGATGTTCTTTAGAGGCTTATGATTTGCTTGTGAAAATTTGCTTGACTTTTTCTGTCCTGTGATTGCAAGGTAAAAAAGCTAGCACTTAAAAACCCTCACAAAACCAAACAGAGGCATTTTATGCATGATATAGTTTTCTCCCAACAGATAGAATGGTGCCTCCCTGGCACAGCATATGTGTTATACTGAGTTCTTTTTACCTTCCAGTGCAATGATACTCCCAGCCTGGAAAGGTGCTGTCTCTATGACCAGAAGGGAAAGAATAGCTTTTAATGGAAAGGTGAATGTGTTTATTGAGCATTTGTACCTTAAACCTAAGATTAAGGTGGTAACAAGCTAGGCTATTTGCACTAAATAATATGGTGCTTAGCACCGCGTAACTGCTGAAAAAAGTTTTCAATACATCACTTTATATATGTGTATGTATATACATTATGTGTTACCTTGGATACAAGGCTTGCTCTGTAGGCAGCTAACTGCTTCAGATATTCCTTCTTGGCAGCTTCAGTTTTCTTTTTGTATACCTAAAAACAAAGAGTATCACATTGGTAAATTAATATGGTTTTGTTTTTATATATCTCCGGTGTGTCTCATGCATCTTCATAAAGTCTTTCTAAGTAAACAGCCTTTCCTCCTCATATTGCTTAAAGAATGAAATAATAAACATCAAATATTTTAAAGAAAATATTATTCCAACTACGAAACACCCTTTAACTACCCAGCAGTACTGAAAAAACAATATCCCTCATAGCCTCTCATATTTAATTGTTCAAAGTAAAGCAATGGGGCATACTTGTAAATGGGACTTTTAGGGATGGGGAAAGGCAGAGTGGGCCTCTGCACTGGCTCACACTTGTGAGATGAGTTAAAACCCTCTGGGAACGTTGAAAATGTGCAGTAAGACATTTGAGCTAAATGAAGGAGGAGATGACAGCACCATACAGACCAGCCAAGAGCCTTTCTCTCTCTCTCAGATAAACTGTTGAGGGCAGACAAAGAAGCTTCATGGAGTTGCTAAGGATAATAAATGTTAGTCATTATTCCAGTCTTGATCCCGTATCGGTCTAATTAACTTCTCAGGAGCATGGATCTATTTCTGTACATTTCTCTGAACTCACCAAATTATTTTAAATGTGTCACGTGCACAATCTCATAATAGATTAAAGAGCTTGGAGAATCACTTCAATTTTACCCAAATTTTAAGATTAAAGATTATCTGCAGGGTTAGGCAGGATCTTATAGCACAACAGGAACCTAATATTAGAAAAGCATATGAAAAGATATTTAAGGTTGAAAGTTCTCTGGAGGAGAACCAGTTTCTGACCGATGGAGCCTAGCTAATGACTTGCTGTTAGCCATGTCAGCGACAGCTTCAGGAACACTTCAGCATTTCTCTTTGCAAATTATTATCATGAGTTTCTCACTACTTCATGTTGGGTTTTTTTGGTTGGTTGGTTGGTTTTGGGGGGTGGGTTGTGTGTTCTTTTTGTTTTGTGGTGGGTTTTTTTGTTGTTGTTGTTTTGTTTTGTTTTTTTCTTTAAGGGTGGACTTAGAAGCCACACAAGCACCTAGGCTTAGTGTTAAACAGGGCTGACTCCTACCTTTCTGTGTTGTAGGGAATGGCTTCAAAAACCATTGAAACAGAAAGTTTAAAAGGGAGAGAAAGGCACAGAAAATTTATTTTTTTATTGCTGCTCTATTTCACAATTTTTAAGTAACATGCCAGGGGTTAATTCATGTGTTCATGGGCATCTGGGATTCACCATATTACAGAAAATTGAACTGGAGCTTTGAGTCTCTCTTGTCCACTTCTCCAGCCAGGTGCGCAACGTGTGCACCAGTGGAAAGCCTCCATGAAGAGAGTAAAGACCTCCCCTATCACCTCCACCCCTCTTCCCCCTCCCTCTCCTACTCCACACTGCATAGTTAAGTGGACCATTTATTCAAAGGTAAAAGATGACCAAAGCTATTTATGATGATTTGGAGGTTTCTCCTGAATTCCACTGCTGAAAAACACGTGTATATCTCCACCCCAGAGGGATAAACTCTGTGAAACTTCAAGGTGGTCTCTTTTGCTCTTCCAATGCTCTAGTAAACCAGCAGTCCCATGATGGAGAGGACATTGCCGCACAGAGTGCGCAGAGGACAATACAGCTGCAGCCATGGGAGTGGTAGCGTCAGGCTGGAAGGATCCAGTACAACACCATCTTCACAAAGAATATGCTGGTGAAACATTTTTTTGTTTCACTGAGGCTTTTCTTTCACAGACAGAAAAAATCTCAGATACGAGCTGGCAAAACTCAGAAGCTGCCTAAAAGGATTTAAAGTTTTGCTTCCCAGGGAAGCCAAAGATCATAATGGAAAAAGAGAAGCCGCAGGCTTCTAAAGTTGTAATTATAAAACCAGAGATAAATAAAGATTGGTTTTACCAGTGCAACATGGACCATGACAGCACACCCTTGTAATTTCTCCAGACTAAGAGAATATATATATATTGTTGGCTGATATATTGTTTTGCAAAGAGAACTTGGTAGTAATTTGGTTTTAAAGTGGTAATTGCTTGTGATTATTAGGGAAATGTACTGTTTGTTTTGAAAATGAATAAAAAATTAGTCAACAATCTGTTCCTAGCTGCTAAAATGAATTTAGCTTGACCTACAGAACAAAGAGTAAGTTATACTGCTTTGTGTATTGCAATGTCTCTGCATCAGTCTGATAGTAATTTTAAAAAGTAGAGATGAACAAAGAATCTTACACAGAATAATGATCTTCAAAAGATCATGTATCTGCTGCTTCCACACTCAGTTTTATTTTAAATTACACAAATAAATAAAAAATTCACACTCCTGCTGTGTTCATACTGAGAGAGTCCTCTGGGACCTGAGTTTTCCCTGAAACAGTCATATTGCACAAGGTTAACTCAGTAATATGAAACTAACAACAAGTCTGTAGATCTCCATCTAAAACTTCATAGTTTGCATTTCATCATACAGCCTATCTACACATCTACCATGTTCAGTGGACTCATTATCTTGCTCTCTTCTTTGGCCTCCTAGTGAGCTGTTAATAGTCATGTGAACACCATGTATTCCATGGTAATATAAACATTAAGCATGTAATATAAGGTAATGATAGTAAAACAGTTCTTGATGGATGGGGGAAGGTTTTTGATTACCCCAAACTGCTTTGGTGTTTTGCACTGGCCAGAATGATCCCCAAAGGATAACTTGTCTGGCTTATGCCCTTGCCATCCTTGTAATATCAAAGTCAAGTCCTCTGAGGACATCAGCTTGAGATCTCATGTCTACATGCTATTGTCCTTTTGAAGATGCACAGTCTTTAGGTCAGCAGGCAAGTGGGTTGATGATCCTCATGCTAGTTTTGGAAATTGATTGGTCTTGGTTTATACCAAAAATGAGGGTTCAGTTCTGCCTGTCTAGGGAGTTTTTCACTTCTGTGGGCAAAGCCAAGGTCTGGCTGCCAGTATTTTTCTCTGAAGACCAATGAATGTGGCCTTGGCAGTAGGTACCAGTTTATGCTAGACTGGACTTGTACTGGGGGCTTATGAAGCATCCTCAGCATTTGTAGCAGAACTTCAAACAGGTATGTGCAAGTCACCTGCCCCTCTCAATGAGGTGGGCTTTTTTTTTTGCAACTGTGAGAATCTTTAGCTCTCAAGCTTAAATATTTTTCTGTTGTAATAAGCATAAAGGACATGCATCCTTGCAGCACTTCTGGGAAGGAAAAAGGCTTGCGTCGTTGTTCAAGTGTGCTCTAGAAAATGGCTGAAGCTCTTTTTACTTTCATGCTTAAGACAGTGCCAAATTATGAAAGACATAATTTCCAATAATACATTTAACATATTTTCTGCAACAAGAATCAGGCTTCTGTTCTGTTGCTTGTTTATACTTTATAGTGGCAATATTTAATTTTATTTTTAACATCTCAGAAATCTCTTATAAGCTTATTTTCCTCTCCTACATGAGGCAAGCAAAAATTATTAAATAAATGACTTGACAGGAGCATATATTTATGGAATTAAGTAATTTCTAGCTTGCTTTAATTAAATTAACATGATAATTGAATGTCAACTGATCGTCATTCAGACAGTAAAGACCCATTCTGATTCAGCAGCAGATTTGTTTCCTTACACAATATTTTATTTTCTGTGTTGTCCCAGTAGTAGAAATTGAATGTTGGCAGAAAAAACATAATTTTTGTATATGCAGGGTGGGTCAGCTTAATTTATTCTCATTCCCTTCAGCTTGTTATAGAAACCTCAAAACACCAAGACTACATTCATTTACAAATGAAAGCTGACAACATTATTTTCCCTCTGTGCTTCACAAATGCAAACTTACACAGCATAATACACAGGTTCTTAGTTTACTATATAATCACATTTCCAAATTGCACCCAGTAAGTTAGCTTCAGGTTCCTTCACACTGTTTGGCAAAGCCTGCAGCAATGTAGAAGACAATTTCCAAAAGGAGTAAGTATGAAACTCCACCTTGCACATACAAGTATATAAGAGAACATATGAACTAGTCCTCTGGGGAAAAATGAACATCCTGGGCTCCTTCATTGTTAACCTAACAGCCTGGTACCATCCCACATGCCAATGAAATAGCTCACTTTAGCTCAGGTTCCCTGGGATGACCACACATGTGGGCTACTAGTGTTGTAGCAGCCTACATCTAGCTTAGTCTTTTTATTAATAGTGATACACATCCTTAAACTGACTGCCCCAAAGCTTCATTTGGAGATAGAGGAGTTGTGGGTTATATGGTTAGCCACAAGCACAAATATTAGATTTACTTCTGTTTTATGATGCCAACTTCTGGTCACATTTTGCTTTATACATTTTAACTGCTGCTTAGTTCTTGTCTTCCTGCACCATAAATTCCTTAAGGCAGGCTTTGTGATTCCTCTGCTCTTTCTGTTGCATGTTGGGTAATATGAAAGTTGTCATTGATACATAGAACTGAAATATACCTGTAATGCCTTGAGCCAAGTTTTTGTTCTGGTTAGTCATCTCTTCCCAGAGAGCTTCCTCTCAGCTTTTGTGGAGAATAATCCCCTCAACACATCACACTGTGCAGTAGGATTCTTGCCCTGTTCCACGTGGCTTGCACCCTTGTTCCCTTAGGGGAACAAACCTCCCTTCCCTGGGTCATTATCACAAGAGCCAATGCAGGTACTCAAATATCTGCAAAATGTCTTTGGTGTTAAGTAACAGGTGCTAATGGAAGAAGGCAGCACTGATGACAGTCCCCTTTGATACTACAGACTTGGAGAAGAGACTTACACAGACTGAGGCTATTTGGATAAAAAGAGACTTTTCAGAATTTGTGCCTTCTGGTAATCTGAAAAAACTTTATGTCTCCTAGCTGACAAAGAAAATTACAAAGAACCATGTTACTTTCCTTGGATCTGCCTAAATAACTGGTACGAGGATGACAAAGAAGAGGAAGTTTTCAGTTTATCTTGTGGATACCTCCTTAGAGCTGACACTTGCAAGCAAGTTATATTTGTCTTTTTGAAATGATGCAGAGGTGCCCAAACGTGTTTGGATGGAAGTGTTCCACATACCCCACATAATAGTATATGCAAAAAAAAGCAAGTCAAAAAGCAACATGACCAATTTGTTCTGCTTGGCTTCTGTAGTGTTATTACCCATGCAAGTGTCATTTTCACTGGCTACAGTTACAGGAATGAAATCTGATAAAATACAGTAGGCTGAAATCTAGAATTAAATTCCACATTCAGGTTGTTGTTCCTGGCATTACATACCTAAGCTCATAGAGAAAACATAAGTTTTTTCCAATTGGGAGACCTATCTCTACTTTTAATCTTTTGATTTTGCAGCATAGGCATCTAAAGCTGCACACACGTGCCTAAAATATGGACAGAGATATTCCCACAGTAGTCAGAAAAAAAAAAATTAAAAAATACTCAGAATTGCTTAATGGATAGTGAAATATGTTAACATTTGATTTTTAATCTAGGTACATAGAAAGTGGCCCAGGGCTAGCTATATGGCTCAGCAGTCTCTTTGACTGTAGAGCATGAAAAAGACACTGATGACATATTAGAGGCTTAGGGGAAAAAATTCAGTCTTTCTGGCATGCAGGGGAAAGATCACAGGCCAAATTCAGCTCCAGCACAATCAGTGAGACTTGATGGAGATCACTGGAAATTGCACCCATTTGCATCAGGCCTAAATTTGATTTTAAAGGCTTGATGCTTGCAGCTTACAGAAGTGAGACTCAACATTTTATCAGAAGCATGTTGGATGCAAGGTGGGTACAAAAGAAACAACATTAAACATATGATTTACGTGGTGATTACTTGTACTTGCTGGGATTCTTTTTTAAAAAAATAAGGATGAATGGAGCACATTAATTGGGTCTAAATCCAGTTTTGTACACTGATCATTTTAAAACAGTATTCCTATTGATCATGAATGTATAGCTAAAGGGTGGGGAAGAAGAATTAGTAGAAAATTATGTCTATTACTTGGATCTTGATAATCTTTAAGGCCCTCTCCAACCCTAACGATTCTATGATTCTGTGTTGTTGTATAAATACTTGAAATCCAGGGTCTCTTTGGCCCAACTCCTTCCAAGTACAACAAGAAGGCAAAGTGCAGCTATAGTCAACATTTGTAACGTGGCATCCCAGCCTAATACTTATCTAGCTGTGTCTGTTCTATGTAGAAAATGACTATAAGAAATTCACTCTAGTTAAGGGGTTGTCTGATGTTTTCTGCGACTTTACTGCTCCAGGGAGGTTGCAAGAAGACCAAGCTGTCAGGTGGGCTGGAAAGGAGGCCAGCAGATGATAGCCTGTATTACCCTATACAGAGTTAGATTATATGGCTCCTATGGTGACCTAATTTTGTTTTGTTTTGTTTTGTTTTTTTATGAAGAGGGGAAGGTTTAATATTCTGAGTACACAGCCCAGTCCTGCTCTGCCCAGCTGTGGGTGGGAGAAGGAGGCACCAGCTGCCAGAAGTCCTGGAGCAGAAATGTGGAAGCTAGCAGCAGTAAGTGGAAGCTAAGAAGTTCAAAGTCTGTCCCTGTGAAAACCAGGGCAATTATATCTGAACCAGATATACCATTTATATATGAAGATATTAATTTATATAAATTAATGTATATGTATATATACATACTTAGACAAGTTCCTGCTCATTGAGCCCAGCTGCCTGCAGAGGCAGACACCAGGGTGAGGAACTCTCAACATATTCATCTACAGCTTCAAAGGGTAGAGATGAAATTTCAATAGAAAAATTTGTTGAGAAAAATAAGTTAATCTGCAACAAAATTCTAAGGTGCAACACTAGACAAAATGACTTTGTGGGTGGGTGTAAGGAGCTAGGAGAGCAGATCTAAGGTTGCTGTCTCTTGTGCCTATTCCTCAGTCCATTTTGCTTGTAATTCACTTTGGCAGTGTGCACACACAGATGTGTCTTTCCTTCCTGTTCTCATTTACAAAAATAAAACAAAGCTAAATTTAAGCCTTGAATAGCTGTTTTTCTACTGAACTGAAGATACACTCATCCTCTTACAAGTATGTTAAAGGTATCCCTGGGAGATTGCTTCATTAGCAGAGATAATACAAAAAAAAAAAAAAAAAAAAAAAAAAAAAGTCCTTTTAAAGGGGGAACAAGAGTTAGATTAAAAAAAAAAGAACATCTGCATGAGTAAATCAGCATTTATAGAAATGAACAAACTGTAAATTTGTTTTCAGAATGCTACTGATTCAGTAGACCCAGTGGAACTTCTGTAGCCTTTGGAACTATGTCAGCAGCCACACTGCTTACCCTGAACTCTCTGACATCCTGACACTGGGCATCCCACATGCACAGCCACACAACAGGAATGTGATAGCCTGTTCAGACAGGGGTACGAGCTCGTTTGTCATGTCATGCAACAAGACAGCAACATGACATCACATCACAGGAGAGAGGAGGAGTTCAGCGAGGTGTCTCCAGAGGTCAGGAGGGGCCTCTTGAATCACTGATCTTGGATCCATTTCAATCTGACTTATGGTGTCTCACATCACTAGAGAAGTTTGAAGACATGAAATGTTCACCAGAATTGCTTGTAAACCCCTACAGATCTACCTGATTCATTCTGGTACTGGATAACGTCCTGCTGTGTCTAAAACTTGCCTGTGATTGAAAGAGAAACTTAGAAAATATGCTTTGTTATTTTTCATACCCAAATCAGTCTAGATTATTTTAAGTGACCAAATCAGAAACCCCTTGAAAGCTTGTGGGTTACAATGAAAAATGGTAACAGCATCACAAACAGTGACACAAATACAGGAGGACGTCGATTTACTTAAGAATAGGTAAGATACAGCCCAAGTTCCATCAGATGTTAAAGAATAAACTGCAGCTTTTATCTAGTGGGTCTTTGAGCACCAATGAGGAGTAAATGATTTGATTTTGTGAGCTCGGAGGATTTGTCAGCTGCCTCATAAGTGTAATTCTGGCTCTTCATATTCCTGCTGCTTCTAATTTAGCAGGACAGGCTCATAATTGAAGCAAATTAACTATTTACACTTGCCACTTCTACCAGGGGAAGAGGACACATCAGCAGGAAAGAATGAGTGGGAAATTAAATTCTTCCCACTTGTGTCAGATCTGCCCTTATATAAACACATTAACAGTAATTTCATGAGGCGTCAAACACAGAAATAAATACGGAGGGATAAAATAATGAGGTGTTGCTATTGAGCTGAACTCTTGCAGCTAGTATTCCCATGTATGAATTATGCAGCCTGAAAGAAGGCATATGTTACTGAACTCAAACAGTCACTTTGCCAGCTTCTTCTGAACATTAAGGTTTGGGTCCCCAAGGTGAACACATCCTTCCTCCTGCAAGGCCAGAGCAGCATTTAAGTCAGCACACATACTTACACACACAGACAAACACACACATATATGAACCAACACACATTAAGCTGTTCATAGAAGGCCAAATTCATTCCTGCTAGAATTCCACTTAAATCACTGAAGCTCCACCAGAGATTTTGTTGAATGCTGAATAGACATTCTCTTCCATTTTTAGAAAAACAGCACGTTTATTAAGGTCTTTGGCTGAAGTTTTAAAGTTGCACTAATGTAAACAAGAACATTTTGTTTGTAATTTGCCACATCTATTACATCTGTAGTAGGACTCCAATTAGAAACTTCAGGTTCGTTTAGTACACAAATCCGGTACTGATTTAAAATTATTTTCCTTTTTCACCTAAGGACAGAAAATGACCTAAGTAGACTTTTCACCCAGTTTGAACCAGCATTCTGTCTGAAAGCCAGAGACTTGACCACTTAGCATGCTGAACCCTCTTTCCTGGGGACTGTTTTCCTCCTTTTTGCAGTAAAAATGTGTGCAAAGGGCAATGATATACATAAATAATCTATAAAAAGGGGATACACAGAAGGATACAACTGACTAAGTGAAAAAAAGTGTGATTGTAAGAGAGGAACTAGGAAAGTCACTGAAAATACCATTGTGCTATGGCTACAGCACTGAGGAGAATGTAACTTCACATACTACTGGTACAGACGCTTTCTATTTACAGGTTTATTAAACTGAACAGGTTTAGAAAATTCAATTCACACTGAAAAATGAAGGAAAATGTCCAGTCCCAGCTTCGATCCTATGTAGTTCTTGTACCAGATTCAGAATTTGAGAAGAAGCCATGACAAAGCCTGCCATGACCACTAAAGTCCCTTTAATTTCTAGAATTTCCTGTGAAGGTACATTCAGACAAACCAAACAACAGGCCCATACCAGCAGTGTTTGCAAAAGCCCCTTTTATGCTCAGAAATTGATGGGAACAGTTAGAGCAAATGACCAAAAAAATCCAAATGTCTTCATATATTAAAAGACGAGTGGAAGTACATTGGTGCCTGCTTTAATCTAATAAATTGCAATATTCTCATTGTTAAAGCATCAGAGTGTTCTCCATTTTAATTATACCCACCCCCTCCTAACTTACTACAGTAAGGTACCCACCATCATCCAGTTCATAATAACATGTCTTTTTTTTTTTAATTCAAATATTGTTTTCTCAAACAACATTTTATTAGTTTCTTCACAGTTTGAAAACCATATGTGGTTCTTAAACAAACCATTTTAAGCTACAGTCTAATACATCAGGTTATCAAAATTTTGTTGCAAAGGCCTGGAGACACGTATACAGCCCTTAGGTTGTTACTGTACTGAGTTTCAATACCTTTATTCTGTTGCCAGTCTTCAGGAATAGAGAAGAAGAATTCTATGCATTTCAGACAAAAGCTGGCTCAGGTCATAGGACTAAAAAAAGATTTCATTTTGGCATGAAAGCATGAGGTTATTCTTTTCTCTCAATAGTTGCATTATGTTCTACTTTCTGATTCATTTATATTTACTATTTAAATTGTAAAAGGAGTTCCAATTCAGGAAACATAATTTGGAAACATAATTCTATTTAAATTCCAGAATAAGCATTAGCTTCCAAAATATAAAAGCCAGAAGCTTTATGATAATTGAATCCTTTTCAGCAAGTATAATTCATCAACAAAGTATTCCTCTAATGATGTTATTGTTTCTTTATTTAACTATTTTTGAAATTCTGAAGCTTCTTCAATGCCAAATTCCAAATGTTACATCAATCATGTGTATTTTTAGAGTCCAATTTTTCCTACCAGAAACATAGGTTTCATAACAGTTACTAATGCTCTGGATCTAAAAAATTAGGCCTTTTCAATACAGACTATCTAGTCATTTAAGATGTCTTGCAATCATTACTTTTTACTATTAGATCCCTAATGGAATAAAGAATGAGTTTAAAATTTATTATAGAAAATTGAACCGCCTTTAAAAAAAAAAATAGGAGCTATCTCTTCTTTTTTTTTATAGAGCTAGATTAGAAAGGGCCTGGGCCTGGTGTTTTAATAATGTGCTTAATAGATAATAATGAATATTCAAAATGAGTCAAAGAGCAACAAAGATATGCTAACCCAAACTCTTGGAATAATTGCCTTAAAGACCTAGTTGCTGCCATTTTTTCATGGATGTGTCTTGTGGATTCCATAACACATCATTCTGCTGTGTTCCAACTTAAATTAGGGATAATGGAGAAAAGGAAAATAAATTTTGTTCTGTAGTCCAGTGCAGGACTTACTCAATTATTGCTTTTTCATCCACAAATAGGAATTCAAGTTAAAGCAGGAAATTTAGGATTTTATTCACTTTTTCTAAAAAGAATTATATGGAAAGACTTTCTGCTTACCAACATGGTAAGCTCAAAGAAAATGCTCATTTTACTGTCTTTTAGGTTTGTCTCAATTATTTGGTCTTGGACTATTATTGAGAAGTCAAGTTTCCCATGTTGTAAGCAAAGCAAATATTATGGAAGGAAAAACTGCACCACTGCAACAGACAGAAATTAAGGGTCATTATGAAAAAAGGTGGAGAAAAACAAGCAGAAGATCTAGCTAAATAATTTTCTGCTCAACATCATCACTGGAGAGATGTAAGACTAACTGGAGAGACAAGCTCTTGAGAAGTTCAGGTCTCTGCTTTTCACCACTTCAGGAAAATTTGGATCCACAATCCCACAGGCAAGCAAGATGGGTCCAAGACACAGATCTAACTACTTGGAGCATGCCTGAGGTACGCTTGGATGTCCAGATTTCAACACGGGGAGTGTTCCTGGGCAAGGACCTTTCTTTGGAGTAGCAAAATATTTAAGCCAGACACCACAGTCTACAGTTTCTCAGCTTTGGCTAGAGGTCCTGGTAAAGCACAGCAGGGACAACAGGCTTCTTCTTGCATTTTTGGGCAGTCTGCTGAGCAGTGGCTACTCATGGTGAGCCTCAGCACTCTCCCTCCTCCTGGCTGGCTGGTACATGGGAAAGGACTGAATAGCATCAATATCTCTTTGTTATGAACTGAAACAAAAGTATAGTCTGTATTTTTTCTGAGTCAAAAGTGAACACCCATCATCATAGTTCCAAAAACTAATGTTTGACTACAACAGAACTGCTGTACTGGGAAGGTCTAAACCTGCCGGATCTAGGATGTAACCTTGGCCTTTGCTGGACATTAAAAGAGGGAGAAGAAAGAGACAGCACAACAAAGTAACCCTAATGTGACAGGTAAAGTGACTTCCCTGATCCTTCTATGCAGAAAGTTACCTTTCCTCAAGCTAAATCATCCAAATGTTGAGCTTATTCAAAGGTGGGTACTATTAGACAGAACAAGCTTTTTTTCTTTTTTTTTTTTTTTTTAGTCAATGAGTACCAAATTGTGTATTCTTCATTATCTTCAACAGGGATTTAGCTCTACCTACATGATCTAGTTATTAGCAAAGTAAACCTTTTTGGTTTTCTTAGCCCAAACGATTATACCTATGAAAAAAATCGTAACAAAATTTTCCTTTTAATCCTTATCCTTGTTAACTATAATTTTATAAAAACAATATGCTTGGTATGAATGAATGAGATGCAGTTTTGTCCCAATACTTTTCCTCTCTCCATGTTGACTTCAACCCCCACAGAGGTGTCCTGCAGCCAATATATCCCTCACTCAGCACATCCTTGCCTTCCATATCTGCTTCTTCTTACAGCTGCCATTTCTTTATCTACCCAATCCCTTTTGTTGGCAGTTAGTAAAAATACAACCAATAGCAACAAAAAAGCAATGGTTTCTTACACTGAGGATGAGTGCTGTTTGTCAACTGCTACGACATAAATGTAATGAGCTCCCAAATTTGCCCACATTTACATGTTTACATCTGACTGATTTAGAAAGATTTCTGCAAAGGTTCAGATGATGCTCCTCTGACCAGACTGCAGAACCAAGAACTTTCCAAGGCTGGAAGTAACTATGGGATATGATTTCCATGGATTGAAGACGCTATAGGATGTGTTTTCCACAACCTACATGTATGCTGAAGGATACCCCAGAACACTGCTGATTTGACAGCGTCCACCAAGGTCTCTTTGGGTCAATACATCTCCAACTTCTTTGATAAAAGCCAAGTGGGTCAGCAGAAGATATTAGCCCATCTCCCTTTATAGCACTCTGAGGCAAGGAAACATCTGCAAGTAGGAGCTTTGATATATGTCATATTTCGTGTCAGATACAATTTTTGACAGCAAGGTCCTCTTATAGCACACTGTCATATTCAGGGCAATTCCAACATAAAATCTTAGGACCACCAATTTTGGCATAAAAGAATACTAAGTATAATCTTAAAGCTTGTGTCACCCCCAAAAAATTGAAAGAAAACCCTCTTCTAGTGGTTTCATACAGACGAACTGAAACGATATACTCCTTATCTCAGTCTCTTTAAATCAGATTTCTGAAATGGCATATATTCAAGTTACATCCTGGAAAACAAAAGAAGCTGCCTACAGTGCTTAGATGACCCTGATAACACTTTTCTGAAACAAAGCCTCAGAACTACAGCACATTTTGTACCTGTTTTTGTTCTTCTCCTAAGCCGTCCCACATTGAAGCTACAATTTTAGAGACTTCACCAAAAGTAGCATTGGGGTTTTGGCCCTTGATGGCTGCTTGAGTATCTCGAAAGAATAATGCATAGGCAGACACAGGTTTCTGTGGCTCATTTGGGTCCTTCTTCTTCTTCTTTTTGGGAGTTTTGGGTTTCTTTCCCATATCTGAAGCAGGTCTCTTCTCTCCACCATTGACCTGTAACATAAAATTAGACATGTATCAATAAGAAATCAAATTTAATTCAGTTCCTGCATTGTTATAGCTTCTGTGACACTAAAATTTTGGATTCTGCATGCAAAAATGGAAGTCTTGTTGACATCTTTGATAATGCAAAAATTGATACTGTGTGCCTTAGTCACATGTATGAAATAATTATGTGGACGGGGAACCTGTTGACAGCATTTGAAAAGTACAGAAGACCAAAAGCAGTGTGTTATGCATTATTAAGTTATCCAACTTTTATTTTCTTGCTACTGTTTCATTGTACAAGCTACACAAAACTACCGGATAAATGGCAATCTAGGGCTCCCTAGTTAAAGTGAAAATATCAACCTAAACTCTTCTGACAGTTCTGTGCAAACTCCATGAGCAAAGAGAATTGACAAGAATTTGATCTATAATTAAAATTTTACCTCTATGCTTTGCTAAAGTTTTCCTGTTTTCACAGTATTTTTGGGCCAATGAAATGTAAAAGTTCTCTGTGCATCAGGATACCATGCTACTTAAACTAGGTGATACACTGCAGAAACTTCTGTAAGATATCTTCTGGTAAGCTGTTCAGAGAACAGCTCTAAAATCTTACTCTCCGACCTGAATGATCAAGAGGCTTTAAAAACACACTGTTAAAAAGAGAGTACTCACAGGGGAAATTCTGTTTTTCTTATATGAAAAAAAAAACCAAAATAAAAAGAATAACAGAATTCCAGTACTACTAACCTTGCAAATGGCTGAGATGATGGCCTACCTTATGCTCCCATCAGTCTATCAGCTTGATAGACTCCACTCCTAACCACCAAAGCAGAGACAGATGGGAAATAAAATAAAAAAAACCATATATATTCTGCTAGGCATAGACTTGTGCCTCAAAATCCCTGGAGGTGTAGTTAGCTCATGGTAATCCACCTCCTGTCATGGCTTATTGCTTAATTATGGTGATGTATTTAACTTATTTATCACCAGAAAGCAATAATCTTTCACTTTAAGAAAGTGTACATTAACCATGTTGCACACATAATAGATCACAAGAATACCTAGTGTAGGATTTAAAACTATCAAGCAAGGCACATTGTTGATATCTAAATGTCCCTTGAGAAGCTGGAAAATGTCTATAAGCATATTTAAAATAAACTGCAATAGTACCAAAGCCTTTAATGGAGCTAGGAGAGCTGTTTTATGCACACTATCTTGCAGTAATCGCTGTAGTTTAAAATAGATTTTAATCAAGCACCATCTGCATAATAGGCTGAACAGACAACATAGAATACCACTTATATCTCTTATAATATAAAGTAAATATTGTAAAACCTCTACCACATAAAGAGAATATACTGCAGCAGTTCTTTAATAATTGTGTTTCTGTTAGTTAATTCTTGCTATTTGCCGTCATCTCACTATCTTCCCTTTAAAATGCATTATTTGAAATTCTCTCATCAGTGATATTCAAATGAGCAAGGAAAAAAACTCTGCTATCCATCTATGAAGACATACATATTTGTGAACCAGTAATGATTCCAGAAGCTCATGATTATGCTTGGCAATATCCAAGTACATGTTTAATGATCCAGCAGTATGAATTATGGCAGGAATTACATAAATATAATATTCAAGTGTTGAGGTGGTCAGAATAAAGCATGTGGTAAGTGGCCACTTTGCTTAGAATGTTTTTTATGGTTACTTACAACTATTGACATTTAAGTTCTCCGTTTTTATTTCTTCTAATCATAGTCCCTCTACACCAGATTTAGAAGAATTAAGGAGACTTAGGGATGCATACGACTTGCAGAAATTATATCCTTGGTCTGAGGCTACTTGTCATATTTCCATGCACTTGGCAGATTTTTGACTGTATATGCACAGACTTATAATTATTGTACTGTTGTCATTGATCTTACAGTCAAGCAACCTCAGCTGTCCTACTTTTAGAGCAACAGTGTGTAGGGTAATTGTGCCCTCTATAACACAGCTTCTTTCCCTTTTTCATGCAAGGAAATATATGACATTTTAAGTCCAAAAGGCCTATATAAATGAGCCTTTATGAGAATGAGTATTGCCAAAAATATTTAGCAGCTGCTGCCATTAGTTCTGTGTATGTTGGATAAAAATTTGAATAGTTACCATAGAATGAACATCCAAGAGGCTCAGTACACTAACAATCAATTTGTAAACTTTCCTTATTACAGGCATTTGGAATACATACATTAAGATGAAATAAATGGTCATTTCCTCCATGAATAAAAATCAGTGCTTCATTAGGGAAACAATTATATTTCTAGTCCAAGTGTATAAAAGATACATTTTTTTTTCATACCTCCTGTCACCCTCTTTCTACAAATGCATGCAAACATGAACAGGATACTATTCAGAGACTTATGTCTGTTTTCTTTAGACAGACATAGGTATAGTTCTTAGGGATTTCTCTACCAAACCTGCTATCAAAGAACCAGTGATTTTTCTCTTATATGTAAAGTTGGGCTTTCAGCTGGTGTAAACTAAGGGAGGTCATCTAAGACAGAGGTGATTTTCTATTTGAAAAAGTACTTTGTCTTTTGGAGCAATGCTGGTACACAGGAAAACATTTTCTCCTGTTGGTTAAATAGGGAGAACATTGCTGTTACCATTAAGAATATGTTGAGTTCAGAGGGACTTGCTTTTCACACAGTTCTTGTGGCAGGAAGATCTCACTAACTTCATGAAGCTGTGCAAACTCAGCGAGCTCCAGCAGCTACTACGTGACAGCAGCGTGTGCACTTCTATTCAAGGACTGACTAATGAGCCCTGATCTATTAAGTAATACCACACATCTACACAATAGTTTATAATACAAAGAGAAAACTTTACATTTAGCAAAGTTATATTCAGGTAAAAGGTAGGGGCTCTCACAAGAGACAGAATGACTGCTCTATCTCTTCCTGTCCCCACCCAGTGCCTTCTCTCACTGGGAGAAGGATTTTGGGACTGAGAAGAACCCTCACAGACCCCTCCAAAGCAGCTTTGAGCAAATACCATGATGTTGTGCTGGGGAGAAAAGATGTCCACAGAAAACTGGCTTATTCTAAGTATTGGTACTCATTCATTGGCAGCTTCCAGGAAGAGCAGTAAGACAGAAAGATACAAAGTGGAGGGGTTTGGATTGTGATCTACAACAACACATTAATTTCTTATGCTTAGTATTCAAACCCTTATGACTTTCATGGAAGGAACTAAAGAAGAACCATTGAATCAGATTTCATCACTTTTCAAAAAGACTTAAAAAAACCCCACAGAAGGCAGGCATGGCATAATCTGCACACCCCACCCTTCCCCCCATCAAGCTTGCAGTTTAAACTGTACTGGATTGAGATAAATTTAGGCCCTCAGTCATTATTAACCAAATTTAGTATCCTTTAAAGTTTTTTCTCTTTGTGGAGAAATCATAATTATTGAATTTTAGGGTAACTAAAATTTAGCATACTGAATTTAATTTTGTCTTGTATATTGTCCTCTTTCTCACATTTTTCTGCTTAGAATGAGAATGAGATAATTTAAAGAGAGTTTTCCAAATTACCATGGCTTGTTAAAAAGCTGAACACTATGTAAACCGGCTTCCACAACAGAGGAACTAATTCTTCTCAGTCTGCAGTTCTTAGCATTTCTTTATTGAGAACATGAGCTCCAGATGAGTGCTGTCTGTGTAAAACCACAACTCTACACTTTTGCATATCTATTGCAGTGGAGAAGTACATGAAAAGTACGGGTTAAATAACTGAAATAGCTTATAGAAACAGAGAGGATATCTTAATTATCTGAGTGGATGCTTCTCCAGAAGTTTAGAGAACTTTTACGCATATATGTAAAAATATTAGCAAAGCAATAGGAGTAGCCTATAAATTATTCTGAAAAAGTAAAGGCTGCCTGGAACTATTTTTACATAGCTGTATTCTAAAGTCTCCCTGAGCGAGGAAGGGCTCTTTTAAAATGTATGAATTATTCAGTAATTTTTAAAACCCCAAGTTTGTGAAATCAGGGGAAAGTCCTAAAATAAAACTTTTGAATCAGAATTTATTCAAAATGTACTAAAACATATGTCTCCAATTACATGATTATTTTATAGCTTGAGGCATGAAAACCAATATAATTTGAAGACAAATCAGACTTACATTTCTTGACTGGATTATACCTCCTCAGTGACTCATAATATGTTTTCTTCACACTCCTAGCAAGTCTACAGTGTTTCCCCACAAGGCACGGCCATGGTATGCTACATGGTACACACCACACTACAGGACTGCTCTATCAGGACTCCTGTTTTGTAGTGACCATAAAAGAGAGCTAAAGAGGTTCTTAATTTCAATATGGTCTATTCCAGGGTTATGGGATGACTTTGTGCTAAGTCCCAGTCTTTTTGTGCCTCAGCTTTTGTATCTGTAATATTAAAATAATATACTTGTGCATTTTTGGGGGAGGTTTTCATGATTTTGGGAGGTTTGCAATGTTTTTGTATTCAAAACCTGTGATGTAAATCAGCATTTATAGTTTAAAGAAATTTATTATGTAAATTATTATTATTATTTCATGCCTGTATTGGTGATAAAATGATGTAGTGTTGGCACCTCCCAAAGTATAAATACATAATAGGTCTTCAACATTTTCAAGGTAAGATTTTTTAAAGTTAGTAGGGGATCTTTCTGTTCTGGTTGCTATGATGTTCTGTTTATTCATCCTGTGACCAAGTAGCAAAGACTAGCATATTGTGCAGATTGTTCATACTTTTTATAGGAGTAACTTGATCTTTAACTGGGAACAAACAGCCTATCTATGCAAGTGAGAAAACTCAACCTTTAATATAATGTCCTAAAAGAATGCTTATCCTGTGAGTGTTTTACAGGATTCCAGTTTACTCTCACAAAGAGGAATGATGTCATTTACTCGAGCTGCCTGAAGAATTGACTGGAAACTGTAAGTTCTGTATTCATAACCCTTTATTCACTTCAGTCAACCACGAAAAATGTATAAAGTATCACCGTAATGACTGTGGCCATTCGATTCATTTAGCAGGTCCTGAAAATATCCACCATTGATACCGTAAACCTAGCATCTAAGCCTACCTTAGAGCTATCTTCTCCTTCATCTTCATGGACTGAACTGGATGGTGAAGGAGTTGCAGATTTGCTTCCAGGTGGAGAGGGCGAGTTGTGAGGAACACTGTTTCCACCCATATTCAAACCAAGCTGTGCACTGAGCTGGGACTGGTTAATAGTAGTCAGCTGCCCGTGCTGCATCATTCCTGGCTGCCTAATATCTGCAGGTTGAACCCTTGGCCTCATGGTTGCCATCTGAGGATGGGAACTATACTGGGCTCCTTCTGTATTCCGTAAATCTTGCATCTACAAGAGGAAAAAAACTGTATTAAGCATATCACTAATAAAGTGTTCTGTTCCTTTAGAGCTTGGTTGGCCTGATAGGCTATATAAGGCTTAAAAAATGGCAAGTACTTAAATAAACATGTAAATACTGGAAATAAACAGAGTAAAGATATGATTGACATTTGCATAACACTGGCTGTTATAAACGACTGAGGCTCGAGCCTCAGCCCATGGGAATAGCAAAAAGCAATGAAAGCTTGTTTCTTTATAGGGGGAGCAAAAGGGCACTGCTTGCTGGAACTGCACATAGAGTATTTCAGAAATGCTAACAGGGCCAGGTTTGCACACTCAAGTTCAGAACCATATCAGAACATGAATAGCCTCAAAATCCGAAACAATTTCCACATCCTACTTTTCTTAGGATTTTTGTGTATATGAGCTGTGACTTTGGGAGCTGCAGTTTCAGTTTGTGTATCTAGTATTAGATCCAAATTTGTTTTGCCAGGTGCTGCCCAATGAGATACTGGAATTTTCAGGATTCAGAGGACTGACAAGAAGGATGCATTGATAGACTGATTAAATGATTTCTGAGTTGATTTGCTGCTAAGACATATATGAACAGAAAGCTCAGAAGATGCGGGACTGACGAATGAATCCATTGTGCTATGTGGGTCACTGCTTCTTAGCATTAACGAGACATACTATTTTAATGCAAGCAACAAATTCAGTCTCTGCAAGCATAAGAATTAAAAGCACTGGAGGATGAAACTCTTTTCTTGTCCAGGGGTCAAATGCACCATACACACACACACTACAGCAGATTGTCTGTAACATCTTTTCAGTATACTGATATGGAAACGTGACAAATAGTGAAGACTACCAGGGAGAAGCTCTGATTTAAGCTGAGGTGTTCTGTGGGTGATTTAAAATTGAAGTGTCAATTCACAGCTGAAATGAAATAGATAGAGTTGTCTCTCCGTGCATCAGACAAACATGCCATATGTATCGAGTGGAATCTGACAGGAACTACCATTGTGTAAGTTCCATTATGATAAGGACATGTATTAATGGTTCAATATATTAACATAACCACATTTATTCTCCTGACAGTCACTGTTAGACACGCCATCTGAATTGTCTAAAGATCATTCAGATCCACTTTTAAAACTTTTTATAGCTAGTGAGTCCTATGACCTCTCTCTCATAAACACATTCTTATCTATCAAAGCAATCTATAAGATTCTTTTCAACCAGTAATGCACAGAGAAAGAAAAGACAAGCCTGTAGCTCCACTTTTTCTCTTATTATTGACTGTAAAAATGTATTAATTTCAGTGAGATACTTTATGAGCTTGGGGATTGATTTTTTTGTAAAGCTGAGTGGTTGGCAGTAAATAAAACTAATAACACCATTAGTTATGGAATAATTACCACTGTACATGTACATGTCTCTGAAAACTATTTGAAATAGCTTCTGACAACATGGCATCACAATTATACACGCATTTATATTGTTTTAGAAATTAATAGCTTTTGGTAAAAAGGGTTATGGATACAAATATGTTCAAGTTCATTTTATGACTACTAAGGCTGTGGGGGACTGGAGAAGAGACAATGCAAGGTATGAAATCACCTGATGGCTAAAATTTCAATCTTGGCAGACTATGTCTTTAAAGATTGCTCCTGACTTCTTGTTCTCTTCCCTCCCATATCAGTTTCTCTCCTCACCAAGCATATTAGCCCTGAAAGCTAGAATTATCTCTTCCTCTAGTAGGCAACCTGTACCAGAACAGTTGAGCTTGTGAAGCTGTAATGCTGCTCAGTTGTTTTGCTCTGCATGCATTTGTTGGGCTGGGCAGCAACTGAGGAACAGGGAGCAGGAGTGTGGGTGGGCTGCCCCAGGCCCTCTCAGCCAGGCTGGAGTCTGTGAGAAGGGCATGGAAACTCCCTTGGTCCCTCACATGCTAGGGAGGAGGAGACAAAACCCCCCAAAAGTCCTCCCTTCAGCCTCAGCACAAGTGTGTGCCCTCCTTGGCGTGCCCACCACCCTGTGGGGACCAAACTCACCCTGCTTCTATTGGAAATACCTTGGGTTTTCCTGGGAAGCACCTCCTGGTGCCAGTTTGGGGCTGGGAATACATCCCCTCATGAAAGGCTGGAAAAGCAAGGTTGCTTTGTAAATAAAGACAGGCTTCCTAATGATTTTATGGAAAGGAAACAAGCACTACTTGAAACTCCTAACAACTCTGATTTTAAATGAACTTGCAAAGTATGTACCTCTGAAAGCAGGGTAAAGGTTATAATTTTAATTACTTTTCCCCAAATAAAATATAATTGTTATTATTTGAATGATCTCTCCTTTACTAGAAAAATTTCTTCACATGAACTTCAAACGTTATCAGATAGATATTGCAGAATATTTTGTGCTTGTTATTTTTAAACAAAATATAACTTTAAACAGCCTGTGATTCACTTTTAGCTCCAGTGCTAAACGTACACTGTTTTGACATAACATGACACCAACTGGGCAGTGCTGGATGTATTACCATACAAAACACAAGTATCTGTAGAATCATAGAATCATTTAGGTTGGAAAATACCTTTAAGGTCATCAGGTCCAACCATTAAACCTAACAATGCCAAGTCTACTACTAAACCTTGTCCTTAAGCTCCACATCTCATGTCTTTTAAAAAACCTGTAGGGCTAGTGACTCAGCCAAGTCCCTGAGCAGCCTGTTCCAATGCCTGACAACCCTTACAGTGAAGCAGTTTCTTCTAATATGCAACTCGAGGTGATTTCCTCTCATCCTATCACTTGTTACTACATATATATATTTAGAAGAGAACCCTTCACTAGGTAAATTCTGAGGACGGGAAATGAGGTAGAGCAGTAGGAAAAAAAAAAAAAAAAAGGTATTTTTCTTTTTATATGAATTTAGTTTGTTTTCTAAATTTTTAAATCAGATTACTACCAGGCTATCTTTACAAAAGCAGGTGTAAGCAGCACGCAAACTTGTTTTACAGTACATGTTTCCTTTTAAAGCCTAACCTAGAAACCTTTGCCTAAGTGACCTGATTGCAGAGAACTTGCTAGAGCTTGCAGTGGCCCTCAGCAAGGAGGATCCACATAAGCAGATGAGATTTCTGGCTCACCTCTCTGCCATGCACTGCAGAGCCTGCCTTTATCTATACTGCCCCTTCCTAGTGAAAAAATGGGATTGTCTAAGAAGATGCAGAAAGGCTGCTCATTCTTTGAATAAGAATGGGAAGCTCACCCCATAACTTTGAGAAGCTATGAGATTACATCATGGAAAACATGATGATGAACCTTCACGTTCCTAATGGATCAACAAACCAAGAACATCTTCCCTGTTGGGTTCACGAGCAAACCCTCCCATGAAAACCAGACATTTGGGCCACTGTTGTGGTGTGACAGTATGCCCCTGTCTCAAATGCCACGATGGCCTTGTCTCTGACAGAACAGTGTCACAAATCAGACACACATTCTGTCAACATTACATGCAGAAAATGACCAGTTTCTTTTAAACTACTTAAAAATTAGAAGCTTCCTATTCCTTGTTCTTCCAGATGGATTTTTACAAAACCCACCCATGTGCTGGAGCCATATTCAGTATGCAGAAGCAATATTGCCAACAAATTCCTGATGAATGCAAAGCTGAATACAAATCCTGCTGGGTGGCAGAATGCCAAATGGAAGAACAAAGTTAGAGTTTGAGTGTTACAGAGGATAAGGATGGTCTGTAACTGATGCCTTCAATGGTCTCTCCGATGAGGTAATAATGATAATATCTGGCACTTTAATATCATTCTCCATCTGTCAGTTTCAGGATGTTTCACAACTTGTGTTATATTCAGCTTTAGAACATGCTCGGTTTTATTTTGTTTTCACTAACAGGAAAGCTATGAAACATTTCATGGATAATTTTTTTTTTTTCTGGTTGCATTTTGCTTATAAACAGAAACTGAGCATCCACCCATATACGTGTTTGCAAGTTAACAGACATAGTAGAAGCTGATAATTTTGAGGTGTGCAGTGATAACCCTTATCAGCACGTATTTATTTCAAAAACAGAAGAGGGCTGTCTGGCTGAAAACAACCTCCTAATGCCCTGCTCAAATATCCCAAGGTACTATGAGTAAAGCTGAAGCACTTTAAACATCAGACTCTTGTTTTTCCCATCAGTTTAAAGCAAAAACAAAGCAAAGTACACAATGCAGAATACAGTGCTATCATCCCTGCACAGAAATATCTTATTGACGGACGATGTGAACACAGTATCCTAATCACAGAAAATAGTGCTAGAAGGGACCTCAAAAGGTTATTTAGTCCAACACTTTATCTCACAGCAGGATTAGCTATACCTAAATCATTTCTGACAGATGTTTGTCTAACCTCTTCATAACCTCCCTAGGCAATTCTTGTGCTTAACTATCCTTACAGTAAAAAGGGCTTTTTTCTGCAATGTCTCACCTAAATCTCCTTTGTTGAAATTTAAACCTACTACTTTTTGCTCTGCTCCCAGTGGACATGAGAAATGTTTTTCTCCTACTTTACAGAAAAGTTGTACACACTAGGAGGCTATTATGAATTTCCCTTCAGTTTATTCTTCTTTAGACTAAACAACTAAACCTGAAGATTGAAAGACTTTTTTCATATATTGTGTTTTCTAAACCTCTGATCATTCTTCCTGCTGTCCTCTGAACTATGCTCACTAACCTTCATTTTTCATGAAATATTGTGCCCCAGAGTCCACAAAATACAGGTATTCTTATCTGACACAGCATTCAGACAAAATCATCCATCTCTCATAGGATATAGCATATAGCATTAAAAAATCCCTGGCTATCTGTCTCTTTGGTACAAGCAGGTTAACCTATGCAAGATGCAGAAAGGGTCAAATTGCAGCACTCTTAACTAATGGCCCAGAAGGTGGCTTTAGGGAGCAAATTCAAAGAGTTCAAGGTAAGTAAAAAAGCAACATTTTTCATACTCTAAATGGGAAGCTATGATCTGATCAATTAACTTTAAAAATAATCAGGGGATCTTCTAAAGGTTATCTATGAAGACAGCCCCAGTGTGCTTCCTTCTTCACTGGCATCGCTCATCTGAGTCACCATGTAGGCAACATAGACATCTTTTGGTAAGCAGAAGGCATTTCTTTCATTCTCATATTCCCAGGACAACTTGTGTCTCTACCCATGCCACATTAAATCTGAATGCTTTTCTCTTCCAAATAAAACTACATTAAAAGGCAGCACTAGCTCCAGTTGTGCCAACTTGCTGAAAAGCCATGAAATTAGCTTAGAAACTCTAATGGTTTTAATCCAGATGTTTTAATTGTCTTCTACCATAAGACAATGCACATCTGTGAGATGTTTTCCATTGGCATAGAAATGTTCAATAAAAAAGAGAGAAAAATATATGAATTCCTGAATAATCATTTAACTCCCCAATTCAAGATTTCAAGACAGAAGATAACACCAAGGTGTCAGACAGGTTTGTGAGAGCTAGCAAACAGAGGAGGCATTATGTTTGGGAAACCATAGGTACCATTTATGATCAAAACAAACAATTGCAAGACCAAAAAGCCTCATAATTTTCTTAAATAAGCCAAGATGCAAGCAATATTCATCATACAATTAGAGCTAAGTTTAGACTTAAATGAATGGCTAAAAACATAGGAATGTCCATTTTAGACACCTTTCACCCAGTTCATACTGGTAACCAAACAGCAGAACCTCATAGTTATACTATGCATGTTGGTGGTAAGGATGAATTGCAATTGAACCAAGAGCAAACCATACAATTTTGTTTTGTTTCCCACCACAGGGATGATATTTAGAGAGATTACTTAAAAGTTGATATAACTTGAACATATTTATACATCAGAGAAAAACAGAAAAAAAGGTATCCAAATATTTGGAAGGTCAAAATCTGACAAGTTAGGATTCATTAATTAGGATGGACAAAACTCAGAACTGGAATGTAGGTCCTGTCATGAAGGAAGGCTGACCAAACCCAAAGACACACATACTATCAGATCTTTGTTTCCTTTCATTTAAGTAAAAATAATGTCTGCAACCAGGTCTTCTTTTAGTGCATATGTAAGAGAATGAGTGCTCAACAAAGATTTGTTATGAGATCTAAGGTTACTGTAAAATGACCGCAGAGAACCATTCAAAGCACATTAAAAGGATAACTCCAAACACCACCTAAGAGAGGAAGGGATGTGTTCTCATCCCTTCATTTTTATAATTCTCTTCTGTGCCAGAAGAGAATATATAAATATATACATATAAATAAATAATATATGCATAATGAAATACTATGCTTTCAAGTAAGTGGGAATTTGGGGAATATTTAAGTGTTGTACACAAGTGTATTTTATATACTATTCCCAGTGCATTTTCAGGATAAAATGAAAGGATCATTAAATTTTTCTGTTGATTAGTTAGACAGTCTTAAAATTAAGCAGCAAAAACTTCACATGTAAAAAGCCTCCCAAACTATAAAAAACCCCAACCTTTTAAAATTTACTACTCTAATATTTTCAAAATCAATCTGTTAAAAACTAAACCACTTCAGGTTGTTTTACATAATGATGGTTCTGAAAGTGATCTTAAGCTCCTTTAAAACAATTATATACTTAAACTTCAACTACAGAAGTTTATAGGATAATCATATAATGACAAGAATGCAGTGATATACAGTTTCTGTATTTCTTGTACACAGTTAATTTGGTGACTATTAACATTCTTTTCTACTTTATGTTTTAATATCCTTCGAGTCACACAGGACCAAGGTCTCAAAACTAATAATAAAAAAACTACTGACTGCTATTCACTCTAATGTAATAACCCTGTATTTAAAACAACTTGCAATAAATTTCATTATAAGAAGTTATTAAAAGGGTTAAAAACATATTAAATGTCAAAGAATTTGCCTGACTCAAACTTCTAATAAAGAAACAGAATAGGCTTTCTTTCTGAATTATTTAAATCTTTACTGACTGTGCGCTGAACCATGAAATTAGAAAAGTGTTATTAGAAGTGTTCTCTGGTTTTTATAAAAGTTGTAGCACAGAATATATCAAACCACAGTCTTTAACTAGACTAGTTAAAGAAATAGGTTTTTAATCCTGAATACATGGTTTTCACTGATATAAAGGGTCATAATTAAAAGTCTGGCCTGGAAGCTGAAGATAATAAAATTATTATTACAAGAGCATACATGTTCATTTGGTATACTCTGAATGCATGCTTCCATTTTAATTTGGACAAATATCTTCAATTTTGTTTGATCTTTCAAAGTCCACTAATTTGGACCCTCTCAGCAAACAATTAAGCTTTTAATAGTGACTCATTTTAAAGAATTAATGGTGAATAATTTCTGTTATCTTTTTCTGATATTTCTTCAAGTATCTAATGCTTAACAGCAGGTATAGGTTGACAACAGACAAATGGAATCTAGGAGGTACAAGTCATATATTCTAGCACATGTCTCCTGATAACAGTATTATCCCTCCACTGCTTTTTTGCAAATAACAACAGAAACAATTTGTATTTCACCAGGTATTCATAGAAGGAAACAATTATGCATTTCACATTTATGTTAGTGACACCAAAGAACTGAGTCAGCAGGATCTTCACAGGCTCACTCAAACACACCTGAATCAATAGATTTTCATCAAAAGAAATGAAGTTATAAAGATGCTTGCAAGAGAGAATATTGTCTCCCCTTCTTTTAGACAACAAAAATAGATGCATCCCAGGCACATGAGATGATTAAGTCTAGGAACACAAACTATATGCTAGGAAATACTGTGAACACTGTGAAGCTCTGCTTGCTGTAGGGCTGGATGGAAAAGGGAATGCAGGAAGCTACTCATCTTTGAGGTGCTTTGCTCCTATGAGCAACTGCCCATCACCAACAGAGTAGCCAGTGTGAGAGTGCTGTAACCTTTGTTGGCTTCTGCTCTATTCTGCTCCATTCTATGCTATTCTGTTCTGTTTTTTTCTTTTCTATGATGGTCACCACAACAGTATCAGACTATCTTCCTGCTGTGTTGAGCAATGTGACGATTATCTGTCACATGTTGTTCATTCTATCTGCTGTAACAGACAAAGGTACCAGGTGACCACATCATCCATCTCTCCCTACCACAAAGTAAAGGAAATTTTATTAGATACATTTATATTAATAAAAGGCAGAGGCTTTCATGAATCAGTATCACCCTCCATTAGATGATTTGTAAAGTTTCTAACAGATTTACTGAAAGAGGATCTAACCACATGAGAGTGGAGAGTGCTAAGCACAGTGTAGGGCCAGGGAAGTAGATAGAGCATGTTAGATGTGCATCTCAACATGACAGTTGTGTATCTCTCAGTGATGTCAGTGTAGCTGCCACTAAATGTCGACATATTTACTTTAAATATTTTATATATGGTGTTAATATTTAGAAGATTGGGGGATTTGGCATTTAAATAAATTTCCAATGAGATATTTCTATTCATCACATTATGTATTTCAAAAGAAAACGCAGCTTGTATGGCATTTATTAAGTGTTTAATTTGAAATAAATTGGAAATATTAGAATTAGACAGGGATATTTAAATAAATGTATTTATGGATGTTTACACTTAGTAAAGACTAAAATGTGACTTGACTGCGGTATTTATTATGTTAGTACTGACTCCCTGTGAATAATTTAGGTATGCCAATGTCTGTATGCCTAGGGAAACACAGATGCAGTAATTTACTGACTTGATGGGTGTGAAACTCTTCGAGGAAGATATTGAGACCTTGAATGACAAGTAACCCTTCAAATTCTAGTCCCATCAAGCTCTTATATTGTTTTAATGTGCAGTAAGGGATGACTGCCCAAGCAGAAGCTACTAGACCTATGCTCATTAATGACAGATGCAACAGGGAGAAATACTGGGAGATGAAACAGAGAATAAGTAAGAGCCATAACCACAGATGATTCTTGGCTATTCCACACTGTATATCAAGTTAGTTTATACTTTTCCTCCATTCTCATATCCTTTTGACAAAACTCATCCCTAGATTTCTAATCATTGCATTACTTCCATATGCAACAACAAATTCTGGATATTGATGGGCTCTTGCCTTTCTTTTCCTGTCACACCACCTGATGAACAGTGAGATCTTTTCAGTTGGCAAGTTTGCACAAAACAACATGAAATCCTCAATATTCTATATTAAGCAAGACTCATTGGAAAAGCACATCTGTCTAACTTGTGTCCTTCTGTGTCCTCTTTTTGTCAATAACTGTTCCATTCATTTATCCCAAAGAAGGTTCTGCTTGAGTTCAGTATCTTATCTGGAAAGCTGGGTTCCTCAGGTCCCATGCCAGGAGGTCTGCCTAAGTGCAGGAGATGTCCACGTGAGAAAAGAAAATTCCTTCTGGCTAGGAAATCCCACTAAACAGCTGGGACACCTGAAAAGTTGGTGCAGTATTTGTGTGTTTCATGGCTCTCAGCTCTATAGGAAAACTCTATAGGATACAAACTGCACCCCGTCTCCTTCCAAATAAATGCCAGTTCTCTCACAAAGATGAACTAACTGTGCTGCACATCAGGTGGAATGAGAGATTTTTAAAATGTTATCAATGATATTTAATCTAAGCAAGCTGCTTCACTAAAAAAAAAAAAAAAGCTTCTGCATGGGAGAAGAAGCTGTCTTTCCAGTGCTGTCCACCTGCTTAGGCCCTGGATATAAGGGACAGAAGGATCTCAAACAAGAATCTCTGCCATTCAGAAGGCAGATAATGGACTAAAACCTTATTCTGCTACATACTCTAATCATCTCATTATCCTCATCATTAGGCATATGAGATATCCTGCTGTTCCCCAGAAACATTTAACATATCTTTTTTTTTCCACTCCAACGGGATACAAAGTTGGATCTTTGAAACCAGGCAGAGCTAGTCTGCAATTGTCTATATTGTTCTTCTTACCTATGGTACTGTGGAATATCCTTGAAACTATTTTCTGGAGCCATACTGTCCTGTCTGGAGTTATGATTTAAGAATGGCACTGTGACAATAATAAAATCCTCTACTATATGAGCCATAAGCTAAGTATGAACATGAGAAAATTGAGGAATGGTTGGATCAGGGACACTCAGATGGCTCAGAGTCCTGAAGAGTCATTGATAAATACCACCCTTGTTTAAGCAAAATGTTTTACTGGACATTTCATTGCTGGATTGAAACAATGGTGCTGTGCTAGCTCTTACATTCCCATACACAACAGTTCTATTAAAAAAAAAAATCTCCTTTAACTGCCTACAACCCTGCAACTAAACTGCATAGAACCATGATTTCACATTAAACATCTATTGCTAGTGATGTATGTTTGCTGAAAACAGAAGTTATCTAGGTTTTGAGTGTGCATTTAGTGAATTTCTGGACTAAGTTAATGTTCATTAATAAAGAAGATAATTTTCCTGGCTGACACCAGTAACTCTGAAAAATACCCTGTATCCCATATGATTTGACTATTTATTAAGTGCAAAACCATAACAAAATCCACAATTTAGACTAATAACAATGAGTTGTATTGTTTAAATTACATTAGTGAAAGGATCTTTTACCATATCTTCCTGTTGCTGTTTCAGCCCTGTAAATTCTCAGTGTGAGTGACAGCACTAATAGAAGTTGAAATTGAAGGTCTGCAAAATGTTAAACTCAGAAGAGACAGTTTTTTATACATGTGCTCTTGTTATTAAGTGATAAACTTACTGATATTTGTAAGTATATTGACATAATTTTCCTTGCAATATAAGCTTAATGCCATAGTCAAATATTGTGGATTTTGTAAACATGAAGCACATGTGCTACTGCTAGGCAAGACTCTTTTTTATAAGTTATAAAAAATATTCTTGGCTCTCAGGAAAAAGCGATTTAATGATATGTTAATAAGACCATCATTCTTCTGTATTGTATTATTTACAATTTTGTCTCTAAAACCTATTTAACATCTCTAGTGTAATTATACATCTGGAGCTTGCCAAGTCCAATATTATAATTCTGAAACAAGAAAAATCTCAATTATTTTATTTTCAACTATGTAGATGATGAACAGATATTGAGCAGTCTCAAAAGAGAAAGATTAGTAAATCCATTTTGGTTAGTGTTCTTTATATTAGCAAGTGACAGAAGACCTTCCTGGGAACCTTCTTTTTAATTTAAGAATATCTCTTAATTTTCTTGGTTTGATATATCTAAATGCTGGATACTTTCCTTAATAAAGCCTGATCAACTTACCAAGACAATTATGAGAATAAAGTGAAAGCCATAATTTTCTGAAAAGAAATACACTTCAGGGAACCACAACTTATGATTTCTTTTAAAACTCATTATTCGGTTTATTCTTTTAGATCCTGAAACCTTTTGCTGTCCCATTCATCTTTCAAATAAAGCAGAAACCTTGGCTTAGCTGAGAAAAACTGTACTTTTAACATTGCCAGGCAGTAATCAACAGCTAGGGAAGTGATTTTTTTCTGACCATTTATACAGTGATTTTACTCAGTTCCTACAAGCCAGAAAAGCATACTGGAGTCTGCAGTAAGAATGTGGTGGGATATTATATTCCTGACATAGTAGCAAAACTCAAGATACTTCACTTCTTTTGTACGGAATCCACAACAATACAGAAAAATTTTAAGTGAGGAGGAACTAATTGCTATCTGCAAGGGAAAAAAAAAAACAAACAACAAAACACGAATGAAGATGTTTACAGAACACAACTTCAGGACATTAAAAAAATAAACCTGAAATGCAAATACTTTCAAGTTGTGGAAATAATGTTGTCATGGTGAAGAAGGAGATGTAACCATAAGTAACACAGATTAATGAGAGACGACAAAGTTGGGCTTTAGCAAGATTTTTTCAGATCACAGAAGGCTAAAGCCATGTTGTCTGGAGAAAAGACCTTTCAGAGAAATGGCTCTGGTGTTTCTCAGCATAGCCTCCTCTAGTTCATCTAAGTGTTGAAACAGTGTAGTCGGGACAAATAGTTGCATAATTTTAAAGGACATCTAATTCCCAGGGAAGTTTTCCTCTTCCCTTTCTTTTTGGATGAGGGTCTCATCATATTAATCAATTTCTAACATCTATTTGTGACTGTCTAACATACTGTTATCTGGAGCTGAATATGATGATAAATGATAGTAAATAATAATTACACCATACAAAATACAACTGCCTATGTTTCACAGAATCCTAGAATGTTAGGGGCTAAAAGGGGCCTCTAAAGATCATCGAGTCCAATCCTCCTGCCAGAGCAGGATCACCTAGTGTAGGTCACACAGGAACACATCCAGGAGGGTTTTGAATGTCTCCAGAGCAGAAAACTTAACAATCTAATTTTTCATGTATTAAACTGTCGAAGCCCCGTTAATGTATAAAATCAAATGACCCCAAATCTAAGATGGGATCCATGTGTCAGGCTTTTACACTACCAGACAGTAAACCTGGAAGCTATGCTGACAAGTACTCACACAATTAGAAAAGGGCAAATTCAATTGGTAGAAAGAGTAGAATTCACATACCCTCAAAATGACTTGACAGAAGAAAAACCCAAATAACAGAAAGAACCATCCACACTGCTCTGTCTTGTTCATGTGACACAGGCTTCCTTCAGGTGAGCCCTTCATGCCACTGCAACATTCAGATAGTGTGTCAATTCATATTGTGTCATCCCTTGTACCCTTAGCAAAGGGTCATCCTGAATTTTGTGACTACACAGAGTCACCTCATCCTCTCTTAACTGCTCTCAGAAAAGCAATGGCTTTACTTCTTTCAGGAAGACATTGAAAAATGTAGTTTCTGTGTGTGTAAAAGTGCATCCATGACTGTTCATATAATTACTGCAATTATGAATGCAATTCAGGTAAATATGCATGCAAAGTACTAGGTAACCCTCTAGCTCGTAATTTATGTGTGCCTTTTCCAAATTTGCATGGGCAATTTTCATAATTACCTTGCCAGGTAGACTACATAGATCTCAGGACTTAGTTTACATAAAATCTGACTGAATAACTACAGAAAGACTGATGAAGGATGTTTGAGAGACTGGTTGAATACAGAAATTAGAAGCATATGTAAAGAAAATAAACAGAACAAAGTCAGCTGAACTTTATGCATTAGCCTTTGCTTACTTTACATTGTGAAAGAGGAGGATGTGAGTAACAAACCAGATAGGTCTCAAGTTCCTTCAGTTATCCTTCGTTCTTCTGTTTTCAATCTGCAACACACCCTTGCTGGTTCTCAAGAAGCACAATGTTCTCAAGAAAAACAGACAAGCTACATAAGTGTAGCGTAATTTACAGAAAGTGAAATTGTCATTCTAAGTGTCTAGCTCTTCATCTGAGAAAAGTGGAGGAGTTCCTCATGAATGTAAAGCCAAAGCAAAGCCCCAGTGGTTTTTTATAGATATGAATGTAATGAATTAATGAATGTCCTCTCTCTTTGAAGAATAAAGGAAACATAATGCATTCTGCTGACAGAGGTATTCAGAACAAATTATACTTTTATTGGTATGCTTAAAACTATATATATATATATAAAATCTTGGCTTACTTTGCATTTTAAGAAGACTTAGATGTTTAAAGAACTAAGATGTCTTAAGAGAATAAATGCATTTTTTCAAAGAAAAAGAAAAACATACCTAGATACTTGCTTAACCTTGCTCATTATACAAAAGAGACGTTCTTATTGCATTTACATTCTAAGTTTCTAAGAAGTGCACCAAAATACATAGGAAGTATTCATGAGTTAGAGAAAAAGAAGGATTCTAAAGTCTCTTTTCTGACGTTCTGAAAACTAAATCTAATTTTGGAAACCATAAAATCGAGTTCAAGCATTTAATTACTTCTCTGCATATACAAAGATATTTTAAAAGAATTTTTAAACCTATGTTTGTACTATGTAGGAAAGAACATTTTAAACTTGTTAAAATGTTATATTTAAATTAAGAGAATTTAGTTATTTAGTTTAAAAAATCTGAGCTGCTGTTGCAGTTTGATAATGTTATGGTTGACCTTTAGGGCACCTGGAAAGGATTGCTTTTATTCTTACATTTGAGTAAGCAGCATCTGCTGATTACAGGTGTATTTTTTTAAGACAGATTTTTGCTAATATAGTTGTATATATATGGAATATTCACTCCCTAAGATAATTTTACTTAATCTTCTTACATTATCAACTTTTACTCTTGCCAGCATTGTAGAGTCAACAAAACCATAGAAGAGCAAGTGGGGCTCTATCCTGGCCAAGAAATGGTAAATTGAATTCTTAACTGAATTCTAGGTGAGTTACCAAACTGTGCCATCTAAAGCAATCTACACCAGGGCCTAACATCCTCTATTTGTCTCAGTCTAGAGCTTGGGAAGCTGCCATTGCATACAAAATTCTCTCCTTAATTTTAGAAAAAGATAACAGAAGATTTGTAACCAATCAATATTTATATATTTTCATGTAAAGTTAGTAAATGAAACCAGCAGAAATACTTTTGAATTATAGGCATGTTATCAATGTGATGCTCATGTTTTTCAGCATTTAATTATGTCATTTCAGGACTAGCAAAAATAAACAAGTTCAAAAGGCAAACATGAACACTACAAGGTGTTAAAATTCATGGGATACTTTTTCATTTCCCCAGCTGAAATATAGGTGAGTTGTGACAAGATATAACTACAAGCCCTGCTTTTCAGCTTTATCTGATTTATAATGATTTTGCTTTTAATTTTGTTTTTTTTCCCAGCACCTCACTCCATACTATTTAATAACATGAATATTATGATAGTATTCTAGGACTGATATTTTTGAATATGTCCATTAAAATTCTGAATCATCAGAGCATCACTTTATTGTAGAATTACAGGGAATTTCTACACTTACTCAGTGGTTGTCAGTTCTAATCATCTTTAAAATCTGACTGGACCACTGTGGCTGACAACTACTGTGAAAATCTCTACTGATGTTAAAGAAAATGTTCTGTTTTTACTGACAAGAATTTAACAAGGGACATCTTCCTGTTACTGCTCTAAAGCAAATCCATTGCTGTAATTACTACTGTAGAGAGTACAACAGGAAATCCTCCCCACCTGGCAGGAACTATCAGAATCTGCAAAAAGATGAATTCATGTAGCCCTGCATAGTCTATAATTTTTTAAATTTTTTTTTTTTTTTTTTTTTTTTTTTGCACATAGATTCTGATTCAGGGACAGAAAAAAGCATTTTTTTTTCTCTTGAGGCTGAGGCTCTTTTGAGGATGCTCTTTTAGTTGAGGATCCAAACCAGGATATAGTTTTCCTATATACTTTAAAATACTGATCTTAAGGATTTATTAATATAATCTTTGGACATTATGTTTTCATAACCATACTGGTGAAATGCAAAGCCCTTACCTCTTCCACATAGAGTTTTCTTAAAGAACCAGAACAAAAAAAGTACTTTAAATCCACATCCTACAATTTAAATTCTGTCAACAACAAGGTTAAAGTATTTTCCTACAGCAGAGAGGAATAGGTTCCAGTATTTCACCTAATTAAATTAGAAAGATCATCAATACAAGAAAATATTTAAAAACATTTATGCACAGATTAATACATACTGATGGATAGATGACAGATAATTCGACTATATCTCATTCAAAATGTAAGGAAAAGGAATAGATGTTTAGTAACTAAATTAAATCCTGACTTTAATGAAGAATTCGGTAG
The DNA here is from genome assembly GCA_023637945.1 of Phaethornis superciliosus. Lineage (NCBI taxonomy): Eukaryota > Metazoa > Chordata > Aves > Apodiformes > Trochilidae > Phaethornis > Phaethornis superciliosus. Next base: position 37,531,641 of record JAJQWJ010000002.1, on the reverse strand, counting down.
GTATGATATAACTGTGCATTTTAAAGAGAGAACTTTGTTCTGGTAGAGTACAGTTTTCATGTCACTTAAAGCAGAAATTACAGTAAAATACAGTAAGAGGAATTAGAGCACAGCTTTACATGTCCATGATAACTCCTGAAAACTATTTAATTCATGTAGCAGACGTTCACTGAAAGTGCCATGCTACTCAGCCTTCTGAAAACTGCTGAATGAACAAGCTATATCTAATTTCTTTTTTCCCAGTTGCAGCGCATAGGCTGAACTCAATGATCACAGAATCACTGAATGTATAAGGTTGGAAGAGACCTCCAAGATCATCCAATCCAACCTTTGACTAACACCATAACTACTAAACCATGTCCCAAAGGACCAGGTCCAAAGGCCTTTTAGATACGTCAGGGATGGTGACTCCACCACTCTCCTGGCCAGGCCATTCCAATGCCTGACAACCCTCTCAGTAAAAAATATTTCCTAACATGCAGCCTAAACCTCTCCTGGTGCAGTTTCCATCCATTCCCTCTGGTCCTGTCACAGTTCCCTAAGGAGCAGAGGCTGTTTCCCTCCTCACTCCAACCTCCCTTGAGGTGGTTGAAGAGAGCTCTAAGGTCTCCTCTCAGCCTCCTCTTCTCCAAACCAAACACCCCCAGCTCCCTCAGCTGCTCCTCACAGGACTTGTGCTCCAGGCCCTTCAGGAGCTTCCTTGCCCTTCTCTGGACACGCTCCAGCACTTCTCTGTCCCTCCTATAGTGAGGTGCCCAGAACTGAGCACAGTGCTCAGGATGTGGCCTCACCAGAGCTGAGTACAGAGGGATGATCACCTCCCTCTTCCTGCTGGCCACAGTGTTTCTAATACAAGCCAGGATGCCACTGGCCTTCTTGGCCACCTGCACACCCTGCTGACTCATATTAAGTCAGTTATCAACCAATACCCCCAGGTCCCTTTCCACCTTACAGCTCTCTAACCACACTTCCCCACGTCTGTAGCTTGCCATGGGGTTGTTATGACCCAGGTGCAAGACCTGGCATTTGGCCTTGTTAAACCTCATGCAATTAACCTTGGCCCATTGGTCTCATCTGTCTAGGTCCCTCTGTAAGGCTTAATCTACCCACGAGGCCTCCTCAGAGGTGTGGGTACATGACACATGGCTTTGGGCTGTCCTCTGCTGTAGTGCTGAGTTGGCAGGTCTGGCTGGTTAACTTGTGGGCATTTACAAAACTTGATCTCACATGCTTAAGAAGTAAATCCCTGCTGAACTGCATCGGAATCAGGGAGCTAAACTATAAACCATACTATACAAGGACCGCAAAAAGTCAGGAGGAGAAATGTATGAAGTGTTGTGCTGTATCATATCAAGCTGATCCCCCAAAATGACTCACAAATGTAAACATTGATTTCCACTGTCACATATGGTTTTGCTTAACTTGTGTATTAATCTACAATATCTTCAAAATCAAGATGTTTGTTTTTGACTCCAAGCTGCTGCCACTGGTGGCTGCCTCCACACTTTTGTTTAGAAGCAAGGCTATTCTTTTAAGTCCAAGGCTGCTTTTCATGTCTTTTTATAAGACAGTGCTTCACATATATTTTACACTAGCAGATTAGCAGTTAGCAGTTACCACTGAAGTTACCACTCTTAGTGAAGTAAACAACAAAAAATCATGGTCCAAATGGAAGGCATAAGAGCAAGTGACTTCACGTGTCTCCAGAAGTACCATGCCTCTCTCAGCCATCGTGGTGCCTAAAGCAGGGAGAAAGGTGATTGCTCCTAGGGGTGCATTATACCCTCTTCTTGGGACATCTGAGGAAATAATTTCAGTTGGTTTCATCGAGACCTCAAGGGATGAGATAGTACACATGTGCTGGAGGGCATCCTTGCTTCTTTTCCTCCAGTCACATTGTGAATCCATACAGTGTTAGTTATAATCTAGCATTAAACAAGCAATTTCAAGCAACTTCCCTTCAGATGGATATATTAACAAAACTGAAAACAAGCCCCAAACCAGTAACAAACCCCAGGTTTCTACATCAGCATACAAATTTGAGCAGTTACAGTATGGTCTTGCCTCTCCATTTCTTCATCAGAGAGTATCTGAGCACACTGATGAATTTTAACAACTATATTTGCTTCATAAAATTTCTTTTGTTTTTAATTTGTGTGACAAGAAACATGCTTCTGTGGAAAAAAAAAAATCTATGATCTCCTTCCATAGTGGAAAATACTGAGCAAAAGAATCATTTAAACACAATGATATGTGTATGGAAGCCATGTTTTGGCTATATAATTTTGAGACTTAATTTCTTTTTTGAGATCATTACATGGAAAATGAAAAATATTCTTTCAGTCATACATATAAAATAATAAAAGTTCAAAGAGAAACAAAAATCTAGTTACACTTTGAGTTTGCAATGAACATTTGGAAATGGCAATTATAGAACTGTGATAACTAACACAAAGTTCAAGAAGACATAGTTGGTTTGCTTCTACTTAATCTACATTAATGTAAACAATAAATCTTCTCTTAAATAAAGATTTTCTGAATCTTCATTTATCTTTTATGACAAGAGACCAAAGGTTGTAGCTTAATGAATGGAAAGAAGCAACAAAGTCAGATTTAAAAGCCTCAAAGGTCAAATTTCTGACATCTCTGAACACTAAAAAAAAAACCTAACATGATAATTACTGTCTTGGTCAGTTCACTCAGGTCTATTTTTTATTTTAAAAAGAAAGAGGTAAACCGTCATTAATTCAGGAATTTAGGAACCAGCACTTGGTATAGTCTGAAACATTCACTTCCTCATATTACAGACTCCTTCTACCAGAGAGAAAAAATAAAGGGTACGGCAACAAGAAATCCATTTGAGACCCCACATCTATTAAGTATGTAGCATATATCTACATCTGGAAAGAGTTTAGGTAACAAAGTAACAAGCAGTCTCTCCCAAGGCAGTGAAATTGCCTAATTCTGAATTTCAAATATTTCCAGGAATTCCTATGCCTAAATCACTCCAGTTTTAGTGAACTTAGAAGTACTTCTGAATCTTTGCAAACAATAGGAACACAGGCACTGATAAGGGCTCTGGAAAATTGCACAATTTTATTTTACATATGCATTGATTTTTGCCCAAATGGAAGACCTCTGTCACCTAACCAGGTTATTCATAGATTCCAAGAGTTGATCGGTGTCATTAATAACAATAGTAAACTGATCATCATTCCAATAGGATTTGACAATGGCTTTTTTTCAAAGTGGATACTAATGTATTGATGCCTCCGAAGTTCATTACAGCAGTAATAAATCATTAGCCTCCAGAAAATGATTTATAAGTTGGTTAAAACGCATTAGAATGGACTGTCAAGCTACTCTACAGAGATGATGAGCCTAGCACTAAAGAGGATTTTTTTTCAGGTCCTATAACCAAAATGGTTATGACTCAAAGTAATCATATCACAAAGACAAAAATAAAACAAATCACTATAATAATTTACTTTAATAGCATGTTTCAATCTTCATAAAAGGGTGAGCGAATTTTACTTTGAACTGTTAGATACATTCCTTTTATTCACTGTTGGCAGCAAACTCTTAACCTATAAAGCTCCAGTACTTACCCCACCATTATGTTTGTGTTTACTTTAACCAAAAGAAATGTACTGTGTGTGTAACTATGGTTACTCTGCAAGGGTGCATGTGTAATAACAGTTTATTATAATGTATTAGTAGCCTGTCAAGCATGCAGTGCTAAGCCATAAAATAAATAATGATAATATCACAAGAAGTATATTACAACTTTGTGCTCAGAATATTTGCCATGCAAATCTGTTACTATATTATATACAACACTGCTACTTACTACTTAAATAGCTTAAATACAGCTCAGACAAATCAACATGCAACTGCAGAATGTTTTTACTTTCACATGTGCTTTTAATTAGGAGCCATTACACACAAAACAGTTTATTCATGATATTCACCAAACTTCATATGTAGTCCAACATTCCTCTACAGTATTACTGCAATAGTGTTAAAGGTTCACTGTTTAACAGAGTATCTTCACCAGTGCCCTCCCTGGCTAATGCACACAACAAGCACCAAGCTTAGCATCTCATGTACTTTTTTTGTTCCTGCCAAAGTCAACACAGGGACAGTCCTTAAGGCTATAAGGTCCAGCAACACTCTGGCTCTGTGCTTCAGTAAAGATTCTGGCGTGCTCTGTGAGCTGCAGTGCCACTGTATAGCCATTTCCCTTGCCTTCTTTTTTGCACAGTTTTGTGCCTAAATGTGAGAAATAAGCCCCAAGTGATTTGTCTTTACCCATCTGAACAGTCTTTGCTTGCACAAGTAGCTCTCATGCAGGGAGCCCTTCAAGATTAAGTACATTAAAGGCTTGTCTGTAATGCCATGAATAAAATAAAATAAAATAACGTCTTCTGGAAGTACATGATAAGAATTACTATGAACCCAACAGAAGACAACACAATAACATGTTATCCTCTCAGTGTAATTCAATTATAACTGGGCATTGTATGAGGGCCATGAACCATTTAGGGCCAGATATTCAAAAGGCTGAATCTGTATGTTTACCAGCTGAATTTTGTGTTTGCAGTCTGAAATAGGGGGAGTTGTATCTCTGTCAAATGAATCTGGTTTTCATAAGGTACCATTAGAGGTAGAAGTACTGTGGAAATAAGACTGCCTGCAAACAAAAGAACAAGGTCCTCTGAACAGCTTTGAATAATATAGTTAGCATTACTAATTTTATAAGCTAATTTCTTTTTCTGTATTTGCAGTTGAGTCTCTACTCAACTCTCCTTTCTTTAATTTTTAAGAAAACACCCACAGAAGGATGACAGGTTCCTCTGAATGCAGAAAGAGAGGGGTGGGCATGTAGTCAAACTTACAGAAGGTTGGGGGATTTTTTTTAATTGCAAATTAAAATGCCATTTTGCACAAAATGGAGCTCTCACACTAGCCAACATGGATGGGTAGAATTAAAACATCCCACTGACAATTCACTCCCAAGTAAGCATTCGGTGAGAACCAGAAAATATAACCTTAAAATCTGATCAACTTACTCCTAGTTAACATTTTAATGGTGTATTTTAAAAAGCTTTTCCTCCAGAGAGGCAAATGGTGAAAAAAGGGTGCCAAAAGAATAAATGATCACTTGAACATGTTAACACAGAAATCCACTTTCCTCTCTCTGCTCTCTCCATATTCATCTCTATTAAGACCCTATCTGGAGTACTGTGTCAGCCTGGAGCCCCCAGTTACAAGAAGGACATAGAGCTGTTGGAGTGAATCCACAGGAGGGCCACGAAGATGATCATACTCCTATGAAGACAGGCTGAGAGAGTTGGGGTTGTTCAGCCTGGAGAAGAGAAGACTCTGGGAAGACCTTATGGTGGCCTTTCAGTATCTGAGGGGGGCTACAGGAAAGCTAGGGAGGGACCTTCTACAAGGGTATGTAGGGAATTTATGCTTTACATTGAAAAAGGGCAGATTTAAGTTAGACATTAGGAAGAAATTTTTACTCTGAGGGTGGTGAGACACTGGAACAGATTGTCCAGAGGAGTTGTGGCTGTCATCTCCCTTGAAGTGTTCAAGATCAGCTTGGATGGGGCTTTCAGCAACCTGGTCTGGTGGGAGGTGTCCCTGCCCATGGCAGAGGGGTTGGAACTAAAGGGTTCTCTGAGGTCCCTTTGAACCCAAACCGTTCTGTGATTCTATGAAATCACCAACTATACTTCTATAGAAACTTTCTATATAGCTATATAGAAATATATAGCTATCACCAACTATACTTCTATAGAAACTTTCTATATAGCTATAACAAAGTACCAACACAGAAGTCTTAAAAAAGCCATGGAAATACATTATAAAGCTTCTCAAAATGACAGGATATCTATTAGAAACACCAGTAGAATATGTTTATCTGATTCTAGTGGGATCAAGTTGATGTGTACATTTCGGATCAAACCCCAGGTCTTTTACATTTCTATGAAATTACCTCTAGCAAAGAATCCTTGAACTATCCATAATCAAAGTAGTACTTTTAATACTTGATAACCATACATTAGCACAGAACAGAATAAACTAACAGTGGCCAACACATGCTCAATAGTACATAACATGAATTTTCACTATTCAAGACATGGCACACAACCTGCAGGCCTGGGAGAGTTACCTTTAGTATAATTGAAGTAGTGTAAATCACAGCAGTGATTTACATTAAATCACAGCCCAAGTTTTCCTATCTCTGTGCTGCTGCTGTATCTAGATTCAATTCTAGCAAAATAAACATTCCTCTTGGCACTCTGCTTGTGTCCAGTCTTTGCAAATGAGTCCATGTGTGTGATCCTGAAACTGCATTGCTCCTCCAGTTGGGGGTGGCAGTATAATGGGCATGTAGATACATACAAAGACTGAAGAAAGGGTGAAAGTGTCACCACATGAGCTGTAAAATCTTCACAAAAACATCTTCATATACAGCAGGAAAAAAAAACAGTGGCAAAATATGCAACAATCTTTCTCACTTCCATGGATATGCCCCATCAATCAAGACAATTAATAACAACAGATTCTGATACCAAATTCAAAGTTCTGGTGCAGACTGAGGTTGAAAACTCTTCAGTTAAACTAAAGAGGAAGGAAAGAGATGAAATTTCTCCCCATCCTCATGTCCTGTAAGGCTTGTGTTAAGAAACTTTCTATATAGCTATAACAAAGTTGTACAACACCTTATGCATGCCCCTTATTGCACCTTTTAGGGATACAAGGAAATATTACCAACAGAAGAAAAGCTAAAATTAGGAACTCTAGGATGAACAAAATGCAACCTATTTCCCTAGATCTAAGTGTACTCTTTACTTACTCCAGCAGATATATGTATGAAGAGTTATGTTAAAAGATACCCCAGCACATCATCTTCTGGAATTAGGAATGAGTCTTACACCAACATAATGGGACAGATTTTGGACAGCCCACCAGCTGCTCACAGTGCTCCACTGCAAGCCACCGCTGTGCTATTCACTGCAAGGCACCACTTGCACTTGTGCTATTCTCCTTCATGAAGCAGTTTGAAGGATCTCTTTTATGAGCACATTTGATTCTCCTGAGGCAGTTTTGGCTTCCATGTGCTCCTTTCTGCTGCTGCTTTAAACCTGTAGCCCCCCTTCTTGAACCACACCAGCAACCTGGGTTTTGGTTACTCAGTCCTAAGCCAGCATTCCTCTCGATGGGAATTCCCTTGATGCCATATAAAGTCAAGTGAAAGGAGGGCTGGCACAGGAGAAGTGCAAAGATACATGCCAAGACACAGCATAGTGCAGATCCACAAAAACATAGCACCAGGACTTGCATGTTTCTATAGCCCATTCTCCACAGAGGAGAAAACTATGGTCTTTTTATACTCCATATAACACAGATGCTCAACACCACCTCCTCCAAGTGGAATGTGCACCTGCAATGGTTGGATGATAAAAGACATTTATTTCAATCTGCTCTGGGAAAACTGACAACGAAAAATCCTTGATTAAAACCTGGGAAGCAGAAACTGACAAAAATTTATGAGCTTTTTAATAATATCTGTATTGTTTAGTGGTGTGCTTTTTAGCGTGGTGGTGTGGTGTGCTGTTTAGTGCTAGTGGTGTGGCTGTTTTGTATTTGGCTGGTGGGTTTTTTTGTTTTTTTGTTTGTTTTTTTTTTTCTACTAAAATAGATACAATAAAATAATCCTTCAACTCAAATTCTGCAGTGAGGAAAAACAGAAGCAGAATAGTTTCTCCTTTCTCGAACAACAAAAAAAAAAAAGCAAAAAAAAAAAGCCAGAAAAACCCAGAGCACCCAGGTATAGGGTTAAGAAAACACATGAGCTTTACCTTCAGAAAGGTAAACTAGATATTTGTACAAGGAAAGAATAATAGAGAATTTTTAAGTACAGTAGACTTTTTATATACTATATTTCTAATTCCACCACTCAATTTTACTGCATGTTCCAAACACTTACTAAGCACTGGTAAGGCAGAGAAACATCTTTTCCCCCATTTCAGACAGAGAAACTTAGATGTGGACAGAAATTCCTCCAGCAAATGTAAAACCTAAGACAAAAGCCCTTCCATGCACAACAAGTTCCTCTCCAAAGTCCATCAGAGACATTACAAGCCTTTTCAAATATTTTAATGGGGTTTGAATCATGAGCTAGAAGACATAGGATTAACTTCTTATGTCAGTTATTAGATCCTTTATCTGACTGCTGCTTTCATCAGTCACTTTAACCTGACTGTGCTTTGGACTGCATCCCTGTCAGAGGGTTATAGAGATTTCAAGGAAATCTATATAAAATCTATATAAAAAGAAAGCCTGAGGACTTCTCTCAAGGTTCCTTCTGAAGTTCAGCAGATATCATGTCCCACACTGCACTTTGTGCAGTAGGAAGTAAAGTTAAAGATGGTGATACATGTTTTGAAAACATAGTAACATGCTTTTTCAATTAAAAGTAGATTTTCAAGATTGCATGCATTGAAAACCATGTTTCAGGGGCTAAAAACCAAGCATGACAGCCTTCATATTCCTCTTTCAAATTATCACTAAATACTCTTCAATATTTTTTCCACCTTTATATGGAAAGGACAGATTTTCATTTCATTTTCTCTATTAGCACCCAACGAATTATATCTCCTCTCAAATATATATATGTTATTTTTGTCTGTAATATTATTATGAAGGTAGAATTCAGTTCTATCATTAAACTCATAAATTCATGTTTAATTTGGCTATTCTCCTACTCTACATGCCCTTGAGAAGTTACAGATGAATACAATGATTTACATTTCCTACTGGCTGAATGTCCATCTATGTGTCTGCAATGCCACCTCTAACTATTTGGGCAACTTAAGAGTCTGATTCAATGTTTGCTACTGTTTTCATAAGAGACACACAACATTTACAGACTGATACTAAGCAGAAACATAAGAATTTAAAAAGAAGATTAAATATCTTAAAAGGTAAATGGACATTAAGCTTATGCCACATGTGCCTACTTTCTGTGTTTTGAAATAGCTGCTTTTCAAAACTTTGGACAGTTTTTCTCTGCTTTTGGCCATTCTGTCAGTTTTTAACCCATACCCTCAACAAGGCTTGATATTTTGTTTAGACATTTTTATCTACCATATGTCTGCTTCTGATGGCTACATTACAACTAGTCTTTTTAGCCAATATTTTAAAAGACTTGGCATGAACCTAAATAGCAATTGCAGAAATTACACGAGAAAAAGTTGTCTTCAACTAAACCTGGGGCTATTAAGACCCTTTATCAGCATATGTGTTTGCAAGAACTGCACTGAGTACAATTTTCCAAGGAATCTTCATTTACTAGTGAGAACAGAAACAATGTATTAGGTACCAAACAGCCCTCACTGCCTCTCTGATTGCGACTCTGAATTTTCCAATGTCTTCTGGTTAGTACTGCAGTAATGCAACATTTCTTGGCATGTCTGTGCAAATTGAAAAAGAATATCACAAGGTGGTTTTCTTGGCTATGACATTCCCAACAGACTGTAGCATGTGTCAACAGAAAAAGCCAGAGTGACGTGCCTTCCACTTTAATCGACAGATACATTACATGCCAGAAAACAGCAAAAATATCCTTTTTAATGTAACTTCTAGATTTCTAACATTTGATCTATGAAACAGTTCAACAAAATAAAACATGTTCACTCATGATGGGTTTGACTGTATTTAGATTACTTATTATATAAAGATCATTATCCTTGATATAAACCTGTCACATATTAAAAAAAGACCTTATATGAAGATAAAGGTTCCCCAGAGAGTGTTTCAAACCCACACCATATTCCAGAGCTCTGTATATCATATTCGGGGCTTTTCAGTTAACCAGAAGTCATACAAAAGTACATGTAGCCAGACAGCTCGTTATTGACTTTGTTTCTGAGGAGGTTTATGTACATTATTTATTCAGGCAGCTGTAAGGAATAGAGTGCTCTTATGCAACATGCTCCACATTTGACAGATTCACATGAAGGTATGCAGTAGTTCTGTCAGTACATTTGGTCAAATCACACCTTGTTTTTATTAAATTTATAAAATAATAATAATAAAAAAGCATTAGACATGTTTCTCTGATATAACAGCACTGCAACAATTTTGTGGTTACTGCTAGGTTTGCACACAACTGCATACTTTGAAGTATTTTTTTGGTGCCACATACGTCCGGGCATCTAGTAGTACACACCTTCTGTACTTTAATTTTATTCACTTCTTTACATCAAGTGGGGCTTTGCAACAGTGGCTTGTTCCTCGTTCAACAATCCTTGGTGAGGTGCAACAACGGAAAGGATTGACTTTATGTTCTCCAGCTGGCACAACTGTACATTTTAATAAATTAAATTAATTTCTTTCCTTATACAATGTAGCTGTGAGCAAAAACTGCAGACTTGGAACTCTTACCTTCTTCTGCAGAGCATGAATAATGATTACCTCTTAGGTGGGCGTGTGCAAATTCATGTTTTATTGTCTCAGTCTCATAAAAGAAATATTGCAACATGAATGCCACATATATTTTTAACATACTATCAAAACCTGGCAAAATTGTTGGCTCTCTGATGTTAGTAATTTATCACATTTTTGACCTAACTTTATGACCCTAGATTTATTATCTTTTTTAATGCCAATATCAGTAATGTGTCCTAACTAAAATGTGGGGAATCTTACTGACAGATGAAATTTAAAGCCTTTACTCGCCCATTCAACTTAAAAGACTTGAAGATGCCACTGCAGCTGGTCTGGAGAATAGAGGTCAGAAATCCTAGTCCAGAAACACTTGTCAGTCATCTGAAACAGATGTTCTGAAGGGCAGCAATTCCTTTTCTAAACTGCTACAATTTTCAGGTGTCTGTACAATTTTGAGATTTTCATTAAAAAAAAAAAAAATTAAAAAATCCATAAATCAAACCCTCCAGCAGATACTGAATAGTGAACAGAATACAGTAAGTTATATATCTACAAGATCATTGTAATCACAAACGGAAAAGGAACAAACATCTGCTCTTCTATAGGTATGAATGGAAACAATGGAACATAGTAAATGAGCATGAAAATATCTTCTTGAGAAGGAAGTATTAATAATCCACCAGCTTCAACTGAATAATCTCCTCATAACACCTTAATACTTATAACAAAATAAATTATCTGTTTAAATGGAACATTTAGTCTGCATTCAATACAGCCTTGTCATGTTGACACTACTAAGTTAATAAACAAGTGGGTATTAATTTAGAACACAGAAATAAAATATACACTAGTTGAATGATCTGAGAAGAAAATGCATTATTTTCAGTCATCATTTTAAATTGTTAAAAACCTATTAGACAGCAAGATCACAGTAAATACACAACTTCAATATGCTCTAATTCTGTGCAATTTATGAGATTTAAGCAAATATCTGTGAGAGTTTTAATTTGGATCTCCCAGCAGCTAGACAGGATTATTGTGAGTGTAATAGTTTTATGTTCAAGTGGGATTCTGCTGTATTAAACTCTTTGTTAAACAAATCAGTCAAGCGCTCTCCCTGGAATTTTAATTTGCACCTTTGAAGAAGATGAGCAGTGTTTCACTTTTAATGTTTGATTATCAGCACGTACTTTAAAGAGGCAAGATCTTACCACTTATTACGAGTTTTCTTTCATTTTCACTTGAGCAGAATTATATTTTAGTCAAAAAAACCACACACACACACAGAAAAGGCTATTATTGCCTTTAGTTATCTATCTCCCAGGGAAATTTAATTTGCAGTAAAAAAAAAAAAATTTTGTAAAAAAATGTTGCGATGTTGTCAACCTTACTAAAATCTATTTTCTGTTATGCTGCCAATGTTTGTTATCATGTTAACTACAACAGCCCCATCCTTTACCAATAGCAGTGCCCTCAGCAGCACCGCCAGAATTAATCTGGACACAGAAATACAGGTCTTAAAATTCTCCAACAAGGCAGCTTACTTCAAGACCCTCCAACTTTTTTAGTGCTGTCTCACTCTGATTCTTTCCTGCCAGGTAGGTAGCACATAAATGAGTGACTCATCTTTTGTCAGCTTGATTTTTAGATTTCCTTTCTTACTCTAGTTCTGAGTAAGAAACCAGAATCTGAGGAACATTTCTAAGTCAAAAAAGAATTCTCTAGCCCCCTGTGTCTCCCTGGCCTATCTCAGGTGCCACTCAGGCTCACCATCCAAACTGCACACACATGATCTTCTTTGCTTTCCCAGAAAATGCATCAGCAGTTCCATTTCCCAAGGACTCTGTAGATCATGATCTACTGATTCACTGTGCAGCAGCAGGTTTAGGGTCACTTCTCACCCAAGTGTTTGCATGGAGGTCAATGGAACTATTTTAATCAGTAAAGTGAGGTCTGAAGGCTTTTAAAACATAAAAGACTGTAGTCTAATCAAAACTACTCATTTGGACATTCTTCTGGGCTATAAAACCACAAAGTTAAGCTCTTGATCTAAATAATGCTGTGTAGAAGACTATGCTTTGGTCACACACATTCAGATGGATGTTCTGGATATTCTAGAATGGGCAGGTCCCTTCCTCTTTCTCTTTTGATCTCCCTTTGTCTCATGTCATCACTGGATTCTCCCAATTCTCAGAAAATATGGCCAGTTAAAGATTAATAACAACTGATGTACTCTCCTTGCCTCAGCTTTGGTTTCAGTGTTCTGACATTTTCCAATGAAAAACAAAAATGCATCTGATCCTGGGTGCTGTTCAATGCCTAGAGATTATCAGTGAAAAATTAAGCATCTCCTCACTGTTGAATGGAAGCCCACAATTAATGTATTTTTAGCAGAGAAACAAGCAGACAGTGAATGCTAGGTGTGAATGCTAGGTATGAATGTGTAACTACTTCTGACCTTCTCCAAGACATGGTTACTGTACTGTGTGGGAAGAGATGGCAAGCTTACTTTATTCATGAATGAATGAATCCACAAGGTCAATTCCAAATCTCCACATACTGGCTGAGTGTCTCAAACTTTCCTTCAAAGGTAAAATTTAAGTCCCAGCTAATGTCACTCTTAATTAGAAAGGAGTAATGACATACCTTATATAAGATTTTATGCCTGACTTCAAAAGGAGCTACCTAGGTTTGTTTGGTGTCTTTACTTTGAAGAAAATGTCTTTTATTACTTATTTTAGTACAACACATTAAAATCAAATATCTCCTGTAGCAAAACGATTCAAGTCCCTGGAACTCAAATAATTTTCTAATAAAAAATGCATGAGACAAATAAATGCACTTTATGTTCCACAAGAAAAGGCAGTTTCAACAGGCTAATGCTCAGAGAAAATTCATTTTATCAACCAGCCATTTCATTCTTTGGTGCTGTTACAAGCTCCTTGCGGTTGCTAAGCAACCATAATTCATCGTACCTTTTAATGGATACTCTGCTACTGCTGAGAACATTAAGGTGAAGAGAATAAATGCCTTGGGTGAATCTTGGAATCTTTCATTATGCATGTCATTCTATTTCTGTAATACTATAATGCTGAAATGTTTCTGTGGCAGGAAACTGAGTTGTGGTAATTGCATATTCCACTCATATATGTTTTGTAAGCAGAGCAGCACGTACTTGTCTAAAATGAGCTATTTCTAACATGATTGAAATTGGACTTTTCTACTTCTAAAGGTAGTAAATAAATCTGAAGGGAAGGAAAAAGAATGTGTCAGGAGGAAAATGTCTTGAAATTTTCAGCAAGAGTGACAAAATTCTATGGCATAAATTGAAAGTAATCAAACCAGGTTGATTGCAACACACAGTTGTATGTGAATATTTGGTACATAGTTGAAAATGCAAAAAACACAATAAAGAAAACATATATACCCTGTGCAAGTCACACCTTTTTAAAACACACAACATTCAAAGACAGATACGTGTCTGCTAGATGAGGCATTTCTCTCTGTTTTATTAAAGCAAACCTCACGTTTCAGATGAATGCAAAAGACGAATATTATGTGCATTTCCCTCCTTGTTGTTTAGGGCCTTTTCTTTTGAGAAATGTTTCCTTATACCAGCCATGGGGGCACAAGGATGAATACAATTTCACAATCAGGTTTGTATTTTGCAAATAAATAGTAAAGACATTATAAGGTACGATAAAAGTGCTCAGACACTTTCAGTGATGGATAGCACTACAAGACACTAAGATGGATTTGTTTTATGGGTTCAACCCGCATTTTCCTGATTATCTTCTCTTTCACACCTGTCTATACTAGGTGATGTTCTCCTAAAAAAGCAGCTGTATTCAGATAAGATGTTTTCCCTTGTTTACACATTAGATTCAGGTTTGTATTTTATTTATTTTAGAAAGGATACAATTCGCCCTGAAGAGAAACTTGTTACATTTTTTTTTCCTATGTACATTTTAACTTCACTTTCCTTGTTACATGTCTGGGCTCCTCCTTGGGAATGCCAAGCAATAAGCCCTATTTCCTCAGCCATTTACATCATGTCCCTACCAGAGGCTGTTGACCTCAACCTCATCTTGGAGTTGTATGGGCAGTAATCCCATGCTGTGGAGGGACAGAATCAGACAAAGAGGTCTATCTGTTTTCATGATGGAAAGGAACGACAAAGCAAAACTTCTTGCTTATTTTATCTAACTGTGGTTGAGGAGTGTTTATAAATTTACCTTCACAATTTTTTTTTTTTTTTTTACATGACCTCTATTTCCCACTATTTTGGCAGGACACCTCTTTCATCCCATTGCTTGAAGGTGGAAGACCTCTTTCTCTGAGAAACCTTTTGAAATCTACCTCAGGAAAGTGAGCTGGAGGAAAAATAAGGGCAAGATGTTGCATATATGTGCACAGATGAAGATAAGAAACTGATGGCTTTATAGGATGGAGTTAGCATTAATCTTCTCTAAAGGAATTTTATTTGTTGCACAGCTCAAGGGAAACCAACATGCAGCAGTAACAGGAAAAGTATGAAAGATAATGCAAAGTTAAAATAAATGCACAAATATGTCAAAGCAAATTATTTCCTTCTATTTTTTCTTCTTAAGTATTTGTATAACTCTACTTTCCACCAAAAGAAAGAATACTTGATTTTTCTTTCCCCCTCTTTTTTTCTTCTACCCTTCTTCTTTCTTTTGTCTACTGCCAGTAATGAAAAACAATAATGTGTGTTTTATAACCACTGTCTGATTATTTTCCATCTTTGAGGAAAACATCTTTCCTCAAACCACTGAGGTTTCCTCCAGAAATGTCCACCAAAGTAAAAGGGTGAGATGAAGGAGTAAGTAGCTCAACTCTCTGATTTTCAGTGACTGTTTCACCCTGATGCAAATTACTCATTTCCTTTGCTCCAAACATTTGCTATGCAGTTTCATCAGTAGAGTCTGCACAGACCTGAAGAATAGTTCAAAAATTCAGTTTCCTAATGATTCTCCTTCTTCTTCTCTGCTTCAAGAATGGTACTGCCAGTGAGTAGCTACAGACTGGAAAAAAGCTTAGAAGGTAGAATACTGAGCCATTTCTGATGGTTCATATTCTCTTACTAGGTTAACAAAACTGTAGGAACAAATAGTGGACTTCCACACGGGAATAGCAGATGTGGAATCACAGTAGTCAAGCTTCAAAGAAATTCATAACACATATTGGAGTCACATTTACAGAAAGATAGGGGCAAATTAAAGGTTTTGTGTCACCTTAAATTGAAATAAAGCCCTAGGTGCAACAACGTGAAGAATAATACTTATATCTTTCAAAAGCCATATTACTTTCTCTTGAAAAGTTTAACTGTGAGTTGGATACATGCTTAAGTTTGATCAGATCTACTATTCTTAAAGTTAAGAAAAATTATGTGTAGGTAATTCCACATTTCCTCTGGTGCAAATCTGCTTTGACCAATGTCTTGCAGTTTTAAAAAGGGTCAAAAATAACAAATAATGTGAAGAATGCAAAATTAATACTTCAAGCTCCACTGTGAAGTAAAGAAAGAGGATACTTACTATCATTTATCAAAGTAGGAAGAGAACAGCTAACTGAGACCTAACCACTGGAAGGTCATAGCCAATAATGTTTCTGCAAATAGAAATAGGTTGCAGAAGCATCAAATGCAAATTACTCTTTGCTGGAGAATTTTAATAGAGTTCTACGTCACATTATAAAATCTTTAATTGTAACCCCATTTTAATAACACCATCTGATTAAATGGAAAGACGCCTTGCTGATCATAATTACAATCTGTCAAACTGCATATTTATTTACAGTTTGGTTTCCTAAAACCATAAGATAAAAAAAGGAAACTCTATTCAGCTTGTCAGCAAACTATAATTATTATGTATCCTTCTGTCAGTTTCTGCATAAAACTTTTGGTTCTAAAATGGAGCTAATTATAACTACATCAACAGTTTTATAAATGCTTGCTTTCCCTTCTTTCCCCCTCCCTCCCTCCTTCCTCAGTGAATTCTTTGTTCCAAACTCAGGAGGAAAAACTTCATCTAAGTAACATTCGTTTCTCTATTTCATCTTTTCTATCCTAAGTTATTGTTAGAATACAGAAGACTATTCAATGTAAATATTATTTATGGCAGTGCACCTTCCTAGCACTTCACTCAAGCAAAGCCACGGGATTAGGACTCTATTGGGCTTTTTTTTCTGCTTTGGCATTAATGTCTTGAATATCATCTAGAAACTCTTTCCAAGTATATCATGTAGCTCATCTTGTGCAAAGTCTATTTATTGTAATTTATAACCCTTCACAAGAAACAATTTTCCAGGCAAACAAGAAATGAGTCCAAATGTCTGAACACTAGTGTATGTATCAACCAGTTATAGAAATTACATCTCAAAGAAATGTCTATTAAATCATCTGGCCCATCTACTACCCAGTGCAGAATTTTCCCATATGTACATGTTCCAGTGCTTTAACACTACCTGGCAGACCATTTGGATCACATTACAGGCATTTTTTTCCAACCTTCACCCGTTGCTTATTTTTATCCCATTACTTGCAGTGACATTCCTTCAGTATCATAAGCATCTACTCCTTCAGCCTTATTTGCTAAGTTATGGATGATGATAAATAAATATAATATTGAAAATATGCACATAAACAATTTCATAAAATAATACACTATAGCTGAACCTTCAAGAAGAGTTATTTTGCTCAGTGTAGGTCATGGGCTAATACAATCTGGATCATGATTACATGCTAATAAGATTTGGGAAAAGCTGATTATTTTTCTACTGTTTCGTAAATGGTCAAGTCAGCTGTGAACCAAAACAGCCTGAGTTAATATACATCCTCTTGATTATTTATTTTCTATCTGTTCCATCAACATGTATTATCCATCATTCATTTCCTAGATAAGCATACATTTTATAAATATAAATATATACATATGTGAGCACACTTTAAAAATAAAAATAAAAGACAACTGAAAAAACTGAATGGTCTGCATCAACCTCCACTGACTGCTATGTTTTATGGATACAACGAAGTTAGTGAATTTTTAAGGTTGATGACCTGTAACCAGAGCCCTCCTGAGGAGCCTGTGCAGTTTCTATTTGTTTTTTTTAAAAAAAAAATAAGAAGTTAGACAAACATCTATCAGGAATGACAAACATGTAGTCTATCCTGCTTTTGGGGAGATTGCCTTTTAAAGTCCTCCCTTGGACTACATTCAGGGAGGGACCTTAGGGTTTCTTCTGGACCAGCTTCTGTAATTTGGTAAGTAATGCAACATTAAGACTGCACTGAGCCTGGACCAAAGAGGTCAGGTTACTCAGGAAGCTTTTCCCTGTAGTGCAGCTTTGCTACACTGTCTTGAATTATAAGATAATCAAAATAATAAGTATGATTTCAAAACTGCACATTAGGTGATATTTTTTTCTCTTCAGACTTGTTACAGCTTGCACTGGTTTTCCAAATGTTACAAAGAAAACCATTTCAGAATCATGATGGCAGAGTGTGAATCATTACTGACAAACACATTTGTTGACACCTCCTGAATCTGATGTAATGTAAAATCTATATTTTCACAATTTTTTAATAAAAGAAAGCATACACTAGGGTAGTATCTGTTTCTGTGAAACTCTGGGAAAGCCCCTCTTAGAGCTGGAAAGGATTAACACTAGGCCAAATCCCACTGAAATTTTTCAGCTAGTCACAGAACTCCTAAAAAGCAGTTCAGAGAGAGAAGCTACAAATGAAAAAGCACAACAACGCTGAGCACAATTAAAACCTACACGAGCTAGACTATGGGCAGAGAATTTCTTTTTGTGTGTTTTCCCCTCCCTTCATTCACAAAAACTGATGGCAAATGAAAAGAAACACATGTGCAACTGGCTCATAAGGCCTGGGACTGGGAGTCTGAGGCAGTGGAGCATCAGACTCCCTGAACTGCATTTCAAGGGCAATGAAACAACTCTTGCATCTTTTCTGTGACTCTTAAATAAGGCTGGCTGCTGTATCACTGCCATTTTTGTGTGATACCGTATGGGTCTCTGCTATCATCATATGCAGCAACTGTAATTGTTTTATATAAGATGTGTAACACATGGCACCTTATTCCTGCCTTTAATGCATCTGAGAACTTCTGCTAGTTCTAATACTGAAAGCTCTCTCTCACTACAACTGCTGGCCACCTTTGTGTTGTGGAACATCAGATATCAGTGTAAGCTCCTGGTAATACTTTTGTTATTATGGGTCCCACAGTGTGGAGTCATCTTCTTCTCTTCTCTTGAGATCTGTCTCTTTCAGCCTTTTTTAATTTGGGACTCATCTGCATGTGTATATTGTGAATTACATTTTATTGGGTTTTTAATAAAGTAAATGTCTTTCTATTCCACAATATAGTGCCTTACAGAGATGAGGGACTGATATTGCACATACTTATTTGTACAGTTATTAGCATATTACCATATTACCTTCTTAGCTAATTAGTGACTACAAAGCCCTTCAAGACACAGAAATGTCCTGTAGAAGAAAAGCATACTGCAAGCATTATTTTTCAAATGCTGTGGTTCATTTTTTCCAGAAAAAATAACTTTTAAAAGTTTTGCCAATGGTTATTTTACACTGTACACTTTCTTTCAGGCAGTGTAACCACACTTAATATCCAGATCAGCACTAAGCCTATTGCACTAAACACTTTTTATGCTACTTCATAAGAAAGGGGAGTGTAATAAAATTCATTAAACTGAGATCCTGCACTTGAGTATTAGGGCATGTGTAGGAAACTGAAGCTTAGTTACTGAGTTAATCTCTGAAACTCTTTATGTGTGAATGAAAGTAATCTCAAAGTGTATTAGAAAGAAGTTCCATCTCTGAATGCATTCCTCTCAAGGGCCTGATCCTGTAAATCCTCTGTGCACAGGGCTCTTTTGCTAAAGGACCAGAAGATCTAATTTCACCATTTTTTTAGTTAAGATAACTTTTGTAAGGGTGAAGACACCTGTAGCCCAATGTCATCCATTAGGTAGCAACTAGGCTATTTCCTTTATTAAATCATATAGCAAAAGTACCTATTATAAAGCTACTGCTAGGCGCTGTAATCTTACTCATAACCCAGGGATTTTGTAAACATTTTCTATGATGTAACTATGTAAAGTGCATTGATTAAACCTGTTGCATCTACTTCAATAATTTGTCTCTTGTATGTTAAACAATGTGGCTCCCCATTTTGAGAAGGGGAATGTTGCAGATCCTGTCTTCAACATTCGCTTTCCAGCAGAGGGCTTCCATGATTAACGGTGCAATACATATTTACATATACATATATATGTTCATACATATGCACTTTGAGCACTGCAGTCTGTGTTATCTCCACATAAAGGCAGACACCTGGATGCCAGGTCACCACATGTAAGATCTCCTTTGTTTCTTTTCTTTCCCCACAGCCTGATTGGAATAGGAACATTGGGAACACACTGATAAGATGTAAGACAAACTATAATGGCTTTGTTCACCTGACTTCAGATGGAAAGGGTTCATTTTTGGGGGGTTTTGTAACTGAAAGATATGCACAGGCATGCCTTGGAGGTGCTGCTAACTCCATAATGCTACTTGCTGACACTATATATTTAAGCCCTTTCTTGGAATCCATTCATGGTATGCACAGAAAATGAATTAAGAACATTTACTTTCATGTTTATTGTCCAAATACAGAGCCAGCATCATGTAAAACATGCCATAAATGCACTTCAAGGATGCATGAATAAGGCTGCAGAGATCCTAAGTTGCATACACGTGGCTGAAGTACAGCATTACATTAGCAGTGGAGGTTAAAGGTTTGCATGCTGTCCTCAGGGAATCCAAACATGAGAAAGGGCATTTACATAGTGTGGCTGTACAGATTTGTATAAATGAAGGAAGGGGGAAATAGAGGCAGACGCCAATCTAAAATAAATCTTTATGTTATTTAAAGGATGAGGGGAGGAGTAGAGGGCCTTACACTTTTAAACTTTTCTTACCTTCCTTGAGAAAGAACAAAGGGACAAAAATAAGAAACAAGTTATTTTTTGTTGATGTTTATTTCTCCAAATCTCAAAACGCCTTCAAGTAGACTTTTTTCTTTCCTTCCTGTTGCTAAAAGTAAGTGGAAGTGGAAACATTTATACCTAAAGTTCTGTAGAACTGTTAAAACAGATAAAAAACCTTTGAGACTACTAATTGAACCTTAACAACCCTTCAACTCAGAAAAATCAAGAAAGTCAAGAATGTGTTTTTTCTCCTAAAGTTAATGAAAAATTTTGATAAATGACTCTATGTAGGCAAGACTAGATGAGAAGAATTCACACTCCATTCTAGCAGGTGACACCACCATGAAACTCTGGGTTGCCAGTGTCTCAGCCTTTGGCAGGGTCACCCATCACTTCTGAACTTCAGGAGGCAAATGGCAACTGGAGTTCAGGCAGTGCATGCTGTAATGGGACTGGGTCCATCCACACAACATATCTTTCTGCTCCCTGAACAAGATGGAATAAGATGATGAACACAGAAGAAATCCACAACTGGTGTGCAGCTTTCTCAACTACTTTCAAGTTGGAAGGAATGCAAATGCATGCATTTAAATAATGAAACAGGTGGAAGGAGAGGTTACTTCACCTGGTGCTCAAAAATTTCCCTTTCATCTGCACTGTGGGTTTCTCCTTCATTTCGTCTTCACAAAAGCATCTTCACAGTTTTAAAGAAGGACATTTCACTTCTATATCACATCAACAGGCTTTAAGATCGGAAAGATTTTTTTTTTCCAAATACTGAGTTTCAGAAACATGTCATTATCTTGCTGTTCTTGACAACTACATGTGATGTTAAAAGAAGCAGATTATCATCAACTACCTTTGCTGCTGAAATCCCTGAATTTTTTGCATTTTCTGAGAGTTATGTTTTCTCTATTTGCATACTCTATATTATCTGTTTTGTTTGACACTTGCAGCTATGATGCTTCTTATGCATTAATCATTCCTGTGAGTACTTCACATATGAGGTGTTGAATAATCTACCACCCGAAACTGAAAGCTTTTTCTTTGTGCCACATTTATCATGTCTTAGACTGGTCTATCTGGTTAAAGTCTAAGAAACAATAATTTATACCACTACATGGTTTTTTTCTTACTTTTTTATGTAGCAAATAAATTCCTATCAGACAATGAGTAGCTGTTGTGAAAAAAAGTTTACCAAAGCATTTTCTGAAGAAGACTGCTTTTAAAAAAAAAAAGATATGCCAGCTTGTTATTCCTTATTGAAATTATACTGCAGTTTGGTTTTGTTTTGGTTTTTTTTACTTCTGAATTTGTGAGAAATGCAGGCCACATGAACTCTCAACCACATTCAAATAAGAAGAAAGCTGTATTTGACAGTTGCCAGTAAATCAACAGCTTCATCAGAAATTTAAAAAATGAGACCTGGAGTTATTCTAAAAAGAGTTCTGTTTGTTTGTGTACAAATATTTTCCTACAGTAATTGAGCAAATATTTACTTGTTCTACCTTTAAGGTAAGTTCTTAGTACTTGCAGACAGAAAATACATCTTTCCTAGTTATTTTAAGACCAGAAAAAAAGCTATGTTCATGAAGAACACTAGTCACAAATATTCTCACAGTCATTTTAGTCCTAGTTGACCTTGAGAAGGTGGGGTCCAATGATAGACTCCATCCACAGGGTGCTTTCTTCCACTGTGAAGATTTTCTCTTGTGAGGAGAAAACCAGAGGTGCTACCAGTAGAGCTTCTACCAGCGATGCTCCCCCCATCAGGTATGGATGGACTCATGTTAACTGTTAAGTGCCCTGGAAGGACAGTGTGATTTGTGGGAAGGTTCAGGGCCTGCTGCTGTAGTGTGTGTGGGGGGGCTGTGTCATTAGAACAGTCCTAGATAGAGCACATAATTTTTGAGATACCCCATCTTGATTTCAATGCTCAGAGAACCAACCACCTCCCATGGTACATTATCTCAATGGTAAATCTATCATCATTGCAAATGTATGTATGCTTTTTTTCCAGTATCATTTTATACAGCTGTAATTTCTAGAGATGTGATGTTTTAATCCTTTTTTTTTTTTTTTTTTTTTTTTCTTTAAGCACAATACAGAGACTTCTACTAGCAGATATGGAATATGCGTGTACTTATAAAACCTTGATCAAGTTACATCTTAATCAGCTCCTCTACATATTCTTTCTGGTTTTGTGATGACAAAAGAGTGGAGCAGACATCAGAAGTAAGGAAAGGTAAACATGATGTCCCAGAGCCTTGATGGAATAAATCAGCATAATTCTACTGAAGACAATAAAGTTATGCTGACTGACATCAGCTGAAGATTTGGCTGTGTATCCCTATGGTTAGGCTGTTTTACAAAACATACACTAACTACTGTAACCATTAGCCACATAAGGCTTATTTCAGTGAGAAAATCCAGCTTGTAAAATATCTTGGGTTTTTTTATTATTGAAAAAGAAAGATGTCCTCCAAGAATACAAAGTTGCTTAATAAGAAAAAAAAAATACTTTAACACAAGATGTTCCATGACCTTAGCTTTATGATTTGGTTCTGATGGCAATAACTCACTGCAATAAAATTTGAGGTAGCAGCAGGTCTGTGTAGCATAACAGTAAATTTCGATGTAAACTGAAGACCAGAGCCTGGTAATGAGGCACAAATGTGAAGTATTCACCAGAGACTGAGAGTATCTTTTACCACTGGCATGCAATACAAGATACAAAAAAAGTATCCAAGCATGATTCAAGCCGCAAAACTAAGTTATAAGGGGCAAATATTTTGGTTTTTTATGAAAGTTACTCATCTTGCTCATCAGGAGTAAAAAAAAAAAATCCTGTTTGACACTTGCAATAATTCTTAAAGGAACCAAAAAAAAAAAATCAGCTTATAGGTCAGCCTCAAGATGAGTCATGAATACTGGTTTTAATCTAATATGTATGAAATTGGTAAAACAGAATCTTTTAAATACATCCCAGCTACAACAACAGCAATGTCCTGTGTTGGATTTATTAGCAACTATATTGTGAATCCGAGATAAAAAATGGAAAAAAAAAAAAAAAGTAGCTGTCCACTTTCTTCACAGTTACACAATGCCACATTTTGCTTAAGATATTGCTCTGCCATGGGCATATCTAAAAAGTATAATTCTTGAAAAAGTGTAATGTAATTGCCTGGGCTTTGATGAATTGGGGCATAATGTTAAATAATTATTCATTGCCTTTATTCTTCTGTCAGAATGCGTAAAAAAAAAAAAAGCTTTTTATTGCCTTTTTTTAATATAAGGACACGGGCCTTTTTGACATGCATTTTTTTTTTAACTAATGCTTCTATTATTCCACATCTGAATAATTATAGCTGACATCATCTACTCTTCAGTGTCCTAAAAGATCTGTAGCTCTAGTCCACTGCTACATATTTTATGCATTACGGGATATAAAATACCTCAAGATTTTGAAAATATTTGTTTTAAAAACAGAAATGAAATTGTCTGTAATCACATTTTCTGCTCTGCTTTGAAAGCAGCATTATTCAATATGCCAGTGGTCTTTTCTATAAGAGCAACATATTAGAAATTCATGCTGCTCTAATATATTTGAATTCATTGATGTACTGCACTCCCTATAGACTGAAATAAACATTTTTTGCTCCAGTTTCATATGTCCTGCATATTATCTACTGATGCATTGGTTGTCAAAACAGTTGCACAGTAGCCTTTGAATTCAAAGTGTGCCTTGACTGTATACTAAAAATGACAATAAACCTGTGTATATATTATGATGGCTTTTGTTGTCAGCACAAGTAGAGCATTTGGGAAATAAATCCCCTGATTTCATTGTCTTTTAAAATCTTTTTCACTTTAAACTTCAAACCCAGAAATTTGAAGCATTCTGAGAAACTGAAATATCTTTTATTTCTTTCTTGTAAATTTCCTATAGTATATAATCACAAGTCACATTTTTAAAAAGAGCAGCACAAGATTATAGATTAAAGGATTCCAAAAATAAGGTCTTTTTTTCCTTCTATGTAAAAACAGCACTGTGATTTTTAACCCTGGCTTCTTGGGGAATAAAGCAATCATCTATATGATATAGTAAAGAACCTGAAATGTCTATAATCTTGTTGATAGAATGAGCACGCAGTAAAACATCCAAAAGAATATATCCAAAAGCATTTTTATAGATAAATGCACATTCTTATAGGACTGCAAATTTTGGAAGGGCATTTCTTTCAGTCCTTGGAATATTTCAGGAAAAGTCATGCAAAGAGAGATGTGCTGGCAGGTCACACTCCAACTGGAAATGAACCAAACCTACACAGAGCTACCTTCAACTCTAGTAAATCAGGAAGGGATTCCATTATATAGAAATAAACATGCCTACAGGACCATCAGTACATCTTCATTAAACAGGTCTATCTATATCTAATTGAATCCACTTTGAAGCCAGAATAGAAGTCACACCCATTTTGAAGGAGGACTTTAGAGAGCTCCCACGTATTGCTGACCATGCTGGGGATCAGCCGTGTGTCCACACCACCATGGGTCACATTCTGCACAATTTCTGTAGACTTCTGAACCTCCAATATCCAGATACAATGAGCATCCATAGAAATATGTATGTGACAGCACAGCATAATTAGTGTGCATGTATGTGTGTGCCTGTATGTCACCTAAGCACAAAACATAAATACACAAACATAGAAGCCAGTATATGAACTGACAGTAGAATAATGAGAAAGAGAAAAATTTGGAGATTTTTTTTTTTTTAAAGCAGTATGGGTGCAATATGAAGTGCAGTCAATCAAAAAATTTCAAAGATGGCTAATTCCAAATTGAAGTATCAGACATACTACATGGCAACAGGAAATTTTTCATCTCCCAGCACTTTAAAATTTTTCAGAAAGAATTCCCACAGTGTAAAGAATCTGTAAGAAGCTGATCTCTAAGAAGAATTCACTGAACTGGTAGTGAGCTCGTATTGTATGTGTTTAAGCACTTCCACAGAGGAGAATTCTTATAGAGCTTGGGACAAATCCTGCAATCCTTACTCAAAGGGATTTCATCTGCAGCTTGGAGGGAGTGCTGCACAGTATGAAACCCCGACTTCAAATGGAGGCAGTTTTGAAGGATTTCTAAAAGCAGTACATTCTCAATTCTCAATCTGTCTAAAATAATGGAAATCTTCAGAAGAAAACATCTAGTATCTGAGATCAAAGAAAAATGCTACAGTCAGTGTACAAACTATTCTGTTACTTTGTTTCTGAGCTCACCGTTTTCTTTCTCTTGTTCAGATAGCATAAATTAATTATTTGCCTTTAAAAACACCTATGAAAACCACCTATTAGGTTTTTGACACAGGCAAAAAGTAACATTGCTAAAATACCAAGATGGGTTAAAAACTGGATGAAATAAAGGATGCAGAAAGAAAAAAATAAAAGGCCAAATTCAATGAGATGCATATTGCACTGTAGTTGAATTTGTCCCAGTGTAAGTAAATCTTGCTGAATATGTGAAATTAATTGGGAATAGAGAACAGGCAACAGATTCATTTCTAAGAATAATTTTTCTAAAAATACTTATTAGTGCTGTGAAAAATGAAGTGAGATACACAGCTTCCAAATACACTAAGCAGTAGCTGATATACTAAAAATTATATGGCACCAAGGATTTAGATAGATTGCAGAAACTTATACATTATTTTCTATGTGAGGCTATATAAAAGTGATTTAGGCAAGTACTTATTAAGTAGACCAGAGTCTGATGAAATAGTAAAAAGAAAACTTAGAGATAAGTAATAGTAAGAGAAACGAGTCATACTGAAGAAAAAATGTAAAATGTTCTGGATTATAAAGAAGAGCTTCAAAGCAGAGTAAAGAATGCTAACTCTACAAAATTCTCTGTCTATCCACATCAATGGAAAGCCAAAAGGACAATGGGGCTATCCTATCCACCAAAGAAGTAACTGAATTCACTGATGAGTTAACTTATATTACCTCCCTCAAGTTAGTTCCTCTCAAGTTACCAAATTAAAATCAGAGGAACCAGCAGTACCAAACATTACTCTTACTTTTTCAAGTCCTTTCATAGCTCTGATTCTCAGAACCCAACACAAGATTCATCTCATGTTCTTTAATGCATGCCATTTAATGCATACCTTTGTAGAATGCAAGCAAGATTCAACATATTTCTGCCAAGAATATTTATATTTCTCTATGAAAATCTGTCTCTCTGCCTCTCCTCTCATTATTGAATATAACCCCGGGGTCAGATTCCGACCTCAAACTGAATGCATGCAACATCCTATTAAATCAATAACAACTAAGCAGCACATAAGAAGCCAAGACTAGCCCCCCCCCCCCCAACCCCCACAGTACAGTTTGTTGGACATTCTCAGAGGGAATGCAGAGCTCTTTGAAATCAAGGCAGCTTTATTTTTAATTAAGTTGCAATGAAGCCCCATGACAAGGCAGATTTCTGTTGTAAACTGTTTTAAAGCCACCACAGGCCCCAGTCCCCAGCTCTGGGGCTGTTGGTCTGAGGGGCTGATGCGGAGCTAAGCCTAGATCCCTAAGCCCCCAAACCACCATACAGTGCCTCAGTTTCCATGCTCCCAGGACTGATCTCTTTCTTTTTAGGTGATGTGATGGGAAGCTGGTGTGCTGGAAGCCTAAAAGACTCAGTCCCTAAGTATAAAGCCTCCCAGCTGGGGCACTGGTTCTCCAGTGAGAAAACCAGATTCATGGATCTCTAGGAATGGAACTTTAATATTGGCTGTCCAGATTTGCTGTTTTGGGGCAACCCATCTAGCAGAGTGTCTGAAGTCCAGTGAGCCCCACACAATGCCAGGCACCATACTCTTCCATGTGGTTTTTGACTCCTTGGCCTAGAATCATACATTGGTGTGAAATAAGGCACTCTTTGGAAAAATAGTCTTGTCTGGAGCTGCTATGCAAGAAGTATACTAATTATTTGCAGAGCCCACTTGAAAATGTAACATGTAAAGTAGTTCTGCAGTTGTTGCAAGCAATTTGACGTTCAAAGAAGTGATTTATAATATCAGGCTTCCCAAGATTACAACCATAATGACTATCTGACAGACTTTATAAGCAAATCGTCCAGTCATTTCAATTGGATTCCGGCTGGTTAAGGACTGGGGAACTGTAAAAAGGCTATGAGATTTGGCCTAGAATCAGAAATAACATTTGCTGTTTTCCAAACGTGCAGTAAACAAGAAAGGAGATATTAAAATTTTGTACATCTCTCAGCACATGCAAATGAGAATGGAAAGAGCCTCGTCAGACAAACACAGAACAACGGCCATCTGGATCCAAACCCTGCTCCAGCAAAAGTCAAAGCCTTGAGCCTTCTTTTGTCATTATTTACATCCATGTAAAGCAGGAGTAATTCTTCTTAAGGCAGCAGGAAAAGCTCTGGCTTTGAGGAACTCAGCTGGAAAACCCTCCCCACCTATAGTGGAGGAAGGGTTTGACATAGAGAGTGTGATATAAAACCCAGAGTCGGGCCAGCTCGCTCCATGACTTGGCTGGTGCAGGAGCTGGGCCCTTGGAGGATTTCAGACAGATCTGTGTTTCCACAATTTCACAACTTAAAGTAGTACAGAAGGGAAAGACTAAAAATGCTTACCACAGAGAGAGAATTGGAAAGCAGTGCCCCGTCTTGGCCAAGCATGTTGGAAACTGTAATTTCGGGTAGATCCATGTTTTGAGGGTGGAATGGAAGGAGGCCATTGTGGTTCATGGGATGACACAGAGAGTGGTACCCAGACTCTATCTCATTCAAGTGCACCAGGGAGTGGTCAGGCAATGACGGAGGAGTTATGGGAGGTATATTAAAATCTTCACTTTCAAGACTCGGGCCAGGAAAAGACTGGAAAAAAATACAGAGAGTGCTATGAAAATAATGTGAGTAATAAAAAAGTCACATTCACAAAACAAAAAGAGCCCAACTCACATACTTCTAAGCAGGAGCTTCAATTTAACCAAGAGACTATTTTAAACACCCATATATTATAACAGTGGAGTTTCACCATTATGTGCAGAAGAAAATTGCTTCTGAGGCATAAGAATCTCTGATACTTTCACAGCTTCAGTTAGGAACAGATTTTTTTTTTGTTTTTAAAGAAGTTGAATTCAAACAGATTTCAAAGGTCCTATTAAAATTTTCCAAGAATGTTCATCTAGCCGAATACCTTTTCCATGGGAATTGTGGAAAAGGGAAAGCAATTTATAAAATTAACATTGGCTCAAAATGGTTCATAAGACTCCCTGCTACTCAGATCAAGAATAACATAGTGAGCAAGATAGATGCCACTTAAATACATTACCACATCACTATGCATTTTTTTTCCATCAAAGAAAAACAAATACATGCAGAAATAATAGACACTTTGTATGACTATATATTCAGTGCTTATAAAAACACATCTATGGTATCCAAAAGCACTGATTTTTCCTTTCTTAATATACGAACTCAATAATACAAACATTTTGTCAATTATCTAAATTAGTTACTCCACAAAGCAACTGTTTAGTCTTTTGTTTTCCTCTACCATCAAGTCATCCAACTCAATCTAATCCAAGGAAAACCCACAGGCAAAGTCAAAGTAACTCAACAAGGTGGATAACTGCTGTTATTTATCTACATTCTTCATATATCAGGTAGGCTCATTTGGGGAATAGGGATCAGTATGCTTATATTTCTTAATAGAAAAAGGTGAGCAGGGTTAGATACATGATTCAAATCAAAAGTTAAAGGAATTACTTGAAGTGGTTCAGCCTGAAAGCCTGCTCTGCTTTTCTGAGAACAGTCACAGTTCTCATCTCCTCTGCAGAAAATGATCAGTCTTTGCACATCTCACACCCACAGTCATAAGGTTTACAGCACAGAGACTACTTCCATCCTTCCTGCTCCTCCAAAGCAACACAGTCCTCATCTGAGTGCTGCTTTTGTTAATTCTGGAGATGCAAGGATTTAAATACATTCTGCTCCTGCAAAGTATATTCAGGAAAGATTAAAACTAGGGCACAATTTCAAAGAGCAGCAATTCAAAGAAAAAGTTTTCCCCAAATAAGAGTTTGCAAATGGAGGAAATATGGTTACCAAACTATTTGGTAATTACTATTATATTAAATCCATGATGAAAAGAAAGGTGTCTAAAGTGAGCTTGAGCTGTAACACCACAATAAAAAACATCAAGGAACAGAAATGAAGGAACAACACCCATAACACTGTTCTGAATGAGCACTATCTCACACAAGTACACTTATGTTTGGTTACTGTAATACTGGTGAGCTTAGATCCATGTAATCTGCAGCTATCAGGAAGGGAGTTACAAAAAGAGAACATTTTGTGTTCAACACTGTCTTTTCTACTGTCCCACGAGACTGATGGCTTCAAAAGAGTTTTCTGTCCCATGATTTTGCAGGTATGAACAAGTCTTAACTATTTTCTTTCTCTGTCACTATCCTACAGTGGAAATACCTTGTGCTGCATCTTTGCTGAACCAAGATATCGCAAAACCTTCTAAGGTGGAAAAAAGATTTGCCCTCCCACCTTTCTTAAGCAAGAGTAGGACAAGCACCTACAGTATTCTCTCACCACTCATCTAACAAAAAGAGTGCACTTCAACTTATATTTGCTATGAAAAGCAAACATTCCTAAACCAAATATTGACAAGCTGGGTGTGCCTACACACTGGGGGTATTTAGCAGATCTGCTCTGTGTACACTGTTTTTGCATGCTGTATGTGGGTAGTCCAGGTTTTACTTTAGTTAGATTTTGATTTTCTGTGTTTCAAATGTGTCTTTGATTAGTAACACTTCAGAAAGGGTGGAAGCAATTGAACTGCCATCAGGACATTAGCTTAACTTATTAAAAAGGACAAAAAACATCAGTGGCATAAAACTCCACAGTTCAGTTACATCATGTGTAACTATATAATAATGTTATTTATATTACATTCAATGAACATTTTAAATAGATGGTCACTCTCTGATTATTAAAAAAAAATCACACCATGGTTATCACTTGCAAACCATTTAAAGTGTATTTGAGCCTACATGACCTACCACACCACTGTCAACTATACTTAAATAAGCTTCTTAAAGTAGTAGCAGTAGTGTAGCAAAGGCACTAATTATACCCCAAAACTACATATAATCCAAGCAGTAGTACTTCCTATAATGTTTTATTTCTTTTCTTTTTTTTTTTTTTTTTTTTTTTTTATTTTTTAAAAAACAAAACAAAACAAAACCAAAAACACAAACAAAAACTATTGCTGCTTGAATGAAGCTAGGAAGAATTCAAGCCATATGCTAATGGCATGGACAGATATTTGAAAGTATATGCAGAGTGCACAATTCACTTGTTTCAGTCAGTATGGTATTTCCACACTTATTATGTGTGTACACATACACATAATTTCCTCAGGGAAGTAACTTCTGCATTAATGAGACAATACTCCAGTTTGTGTTGCTCAGGAGCATGGTTCAGATACATTTAAAGTCCTGGCACACTGCTACTTCAGAAACAAATAATCCTATACACAACTTCAGCTAACCAAACACATCCCAGAAACAAGACTGCAGCTGCTGCAAATGAAGAGAAGGAAAAGAAATATACTTGTCTTGCCAATAGCAGCTACAAGCTTCTAACACCTTCTCCTACTCTCCTATCTCTTTCCTTGTAATTGTGAAAGTTTTCTTGGGGAATCGTCTGGAGTCCCCTTGATGCAACTTATCTAGTGTTGGCAATGGGGACTCATGGAAAGTTGTGTTACACAGAAAAAACATTTAAGGGAACTCCAGCATGAGGCCAGGCCTGAGGTTTTCCCTGCAGCAAGAGTTCCCACTCCTAGGCCAGTCACCATATGGTCACTACCCCTGGGCTTTTTTAGAGCTTCTCTCCTTCCAACCCAAAGCATTTATCTGGAATTTCTAATGAAAGTAGTTATCTGCCATCAAAAGCATTAGGGGAGGGTACACTCTCTGTATCCAATTACAATTCATAAGTACAGCTCAAACGTATTAATAATAAATGGTGGTCTGTAGCTTCAGCTCTGTTAGGCTATTCTTGGGGGTGGGGAGAAAGGTTAGGGTCTTCCCTGCCCACCTCCCAAAGGTTTTTTTCCTTAATAGCTGGCTGTAGTATTAGCAGGACTTTCTCTATTCAGAAAGACATTGCATAGCTCCTTTTCATTCTACTGGTCACAGAAATACTACAAAAATAAAATAAAATAAAAGCTCGTCTTTTCACTTTTGAATCAAGTAAGAGTAGCAGTAAATGCTTTATTTACTTTACTACAGAGCTGCTAAGAACTCCGTCAGTGGTTTTGCTTTCATCTGTGACTGTGGGAATGGATGAGGTGTTTATCAGCTCTTCAGTGTAGGGGAACTTCCTGAGCTTTTATTGCATTCCAGAGAGAAAGCCCTCTGCAAAATAATGACATTAAACCCACTACACAGCACTGAACAGGAACAGGCTTTAGTTTTACTTTATTATAAAGAAGATTTTCATTACACCTGTATTTATTATAAGCAGCTTTCAGTATATTTCAGATGGAAACTACACAGCAGGAACCTCAGAACTGAGCATTCTTCAATTTGGGCTATTTACAGACACAAAAATATCAAAGATGTCTTCCCAAATCTCAAAAGAAATATTTATGTTTCTTGTAAAATATTTGTGTCATTTCTGCCTCAAACGATGGAAACTTCATGAAGCAGGTGATCTTTGAGATGGCTAGTCTGAGATCAAGAGATCTCATTATCTATGTCACCTTAGCCTATAATTTTATGAGAAAAGATTGCCAGAATAAAAGTTTATGAACACTTAACTTCAAGTCACTGTCCTACCCAAGTCTAAGTTTTTGTTCCTGAGCAATGACTTCATTGATCCCCTTCATTTTATCTTTTATGCCACCTAGCCTGGACAAATACAGCAACAAGCTATGGAAGGGGGGAGCAAACATTTGGGTGGAGTTGCATGTCAAAGGTCAGTTCTCTAGTTTAGCACCACATAACTCAAATTAGGGATAAGCATCCTGCTGTGAACTCACACCAAAAGAATTCTAGTATTTATTTTTGAGGAACCCATGTGCTCCTTGTTACCTGAAAAATACAGGAAATGTTTGCACAACGTGGTGCAGAAGAACTGAGCTAAAGTAAGGAAAAAGAAGGAAAAAAAAAAAAAAAAAAAAAGCCCTTTGCTTAGATGTATGCACACTGGCTAGCAAAACATACTTATGTTTCAAAATAATTTTAAAAGAACTTTAAAAACCAATCAGGTAAGGAAAACCAAAGGAGATACCTCAAACAGACTGACCACAAAAGGCAGCAAGCATTCAAACATCCAATATAAATCCCCCTGGAAAGAGCAGAATGGAGCCTGTATGACTACACAGAAGGCAATACACATCAAGTAAGTCCGACTTGTGTGCTCAGTGGTTGAGTCAAGAATCATGTATTAATGTATTATAATCTGGTATTACCAACAGTTCCTTAAAAATTGAGAGTTTGCCTACAGATAAGGAAATGAAAGGTACTTCCAACTATGTAGAGCTCGTCTTAATTTTTCATTTGCACCAAGGCTTCTGCATCTGAACTGTGGAAAGATGCCAGTTTCTAAAAGACAGATGCTTCAGGCTGTCTCCTCTTCTATTATTGAACACATTGTTATGTAACAAATCCTTAATGAATTGAGAATAATGTATCAACAACAATGAGCTCATTAGAAGAGGAAAAATAGCAACATACTTTCCACACATTTGGAAGTTGGGATAACATATTTGAGAGCAGATATTTCTGCAAGTTTTACTAGGATCAACCTTATCTCTAATTTCTAAACGGAGGGCCTTCAGAGGCAAGTGTTTTTTCAGCTTCTTTTGTCTCTGCATGAACGTTTGATAGCTTGAGACTACAATGCATTACTGTGGAAACCTTCGGTCTGTTACATAAATCATCTTAACACTCGTCAAGAATTGTTCAACAGTGCCATTGATATGTTCAAGTCAATGATCCTGCAAACAATTTTTTTGTGTTTCTTTGTATGGTAGACAACAGCAATAAATCATATTCATTTAACAACACACAATATACTAATTTATCAAGCAAGAGCTATCAAAAATATATTATAGGACAAGGTATACTTTTTTTTTCTACTCGGTTAATCAATTTCTGTAATTTACATTAGGCAAAGGGCAAAGCCTCAAGCAAAACATTAATTTTTCAGTACCAGATGAATTCTATTTTCAAGAAGGCGAACATGCTGACAATGATATTATTGATTTTAAACAATCACAATTTCAAAGTTAACAGAATTACGAAAAGAGTAGGCTTTTTTTTTTTAAGATTCCACTCTTGAGAGTCTTTTTGTTAATTACATTAATTTTATATATATATACACACACACACATTAGAGAAGTTTGCTGTGAAGTGTCTTTTCAATGAAGATTTTAAATTGAAATATATTTTTAAAACAACATTAACCAGATGCATAGATATTGTAAAAGACTACACTAGCTGAGCTCTGCAAACATCAGTACTGTAATTGAAGCATTTGAACCTCCCTTCCCTTCAAAGATTCGTCTGTGTACTTTTCCTATTTAGAAAGTTTGCCTAACTTTTTAAGTGTAAGTCTCTTTTTAGAATCACTAATATTCTTCTTGGAAAACACTATAGCACTTGGCAGACAGGAGGCATCCTTAGACCTCCAACCTGGAGTACTTCCTGGCTCACGTGCATCCCATTCCCACCTTCTTTAGCCTGTCCTTGGTGAGGACCGAAGTGTGGTCATTGTTCAACACCCTTTTTATTTTTCTCTTCTGAAAAGAAAGGCACTTGGTCCCTCCCCGTGTGTGATAATCCATAAAGTGCAACCTTGAGGGAGCAACAATTAGCAGGACCCCTGCATAAATGTGGCTTCTGCTTGTCCAGTGTTTTTGAGATGCTGAAAGGAGGGGAGATTTTCACCACAATAGGCTGCCTCCTAAAGCCAAGTAGAGCTTCTCCATTCCTCATAGCTATTGCTGCAGGTTCTTTACAAACCAGGAGAAGGAGACCAAGAAGAATATTCACAAGATTTTCTTTATAACAAGGGGATCATATTATATTATTATTATTGCCATTAGGATTATCATTACTATTAATATTGTTGCTGTTGTAGTTATTTTATTGTTATTTTAATATTTTAATGAAAGCTAAGATTCTTAAGGTGCCTACTTGACAAGGTTTGGTCAGTACTATACT